>CM074587.1:12885000-14135000 GCA_037305975.1 Chrysolophus pictus
CTGGCCCATGTTGAGCCCTGTATTACCATCAGTCTCTTTACTACCTAAACTAAAGTTTTGCATGCTTGCAGCCAATTCTTAACCTCTGACAACTGACAGTGGAAGTAGAAATTCCTATTCTGCCAACTTCTTCATCTCTGAATCCAAAAAGAATGCCATCCTATCATCTTAATTATTTTTAGCAGTGACGCTATATTAAAAAAAAAAAAAACAACAACATAAAAATATTATACTTTCTAGTATCACAAATTTTATTCTGAGACTACACAGACAGGTGTTATAATACTTAGCAGCAGCATTTCACCTTGATTTGCAACAAATGACCACTTAAGGTGCCCATTCACTGAATAATGCTACATCTTTTATTGCATCTTGTACTCCACAGAAGTTTCAGTATTAGTAAATAACCCCACTTGGCCAAACTTAAAAGCAATCCAAACTGTGAGCTGCTGTGAACAACATAACACAGAACACAGCTCCACAGAGACAGGCCCTAAGATAGCTCATCTATTTTCAGTGGCTTTCTAATAGTGATCCTTACTAGCAATCAAATTTCTCCTTTCGTAAAAAAAATCTCAGTATTCAAACTGTTATAGATGCCATAAGGTCTTAATTGCTGCAAAGACTTACTGCTCAGTACCAAGTGGTATGGAATATCCTCAACGATTTTGAGCACCTGCAGTAGGCAGGCTCTGTCATGGGCTTCTTGCACGACCTTCTACAAGTCACTCATGCCAAATATTAGGTCCTTAAAAAGTCACAGAACAAAATGTTCTTTGATTGGAAAAGGGTAAGGCAGAGAAATTCCTACCTGAATATTTACGTAACCCTACTCCCTTAAAAATCTGTGTTCTTTTTCTCCATTCTCATCTGCAAAATTCAGGCAAAGAGTATCTTGTTTCCAGCCTGTGTCCAGCTGTTTGTTTATGTTCCAAGATGGAGAAGGTTCATTATTTAATGCTGGAGTAGCATGTAAAGGGGGGGCCTTGAATGCCTTTTACTGCTTCTTTGGTGACAATGTCAGGCTTACAACTGTTGTGACTTGGTTTTTGTTTGAATGTTTAACAAGTGGTTTACAGTCCCCAAGGCAAGCAGTGACAGCTGAGAGCTTGTTTTGGTCTAATTTATGTTAATACTGCAAAATATTTTGCAGAAATACTGTCAAAAGAGTGCTCCTAAGTTTAATCAGACATGTTTAAAAACTGTACGCTTGCATGAAAAAAAAAATGTTAGTCCAAAGGACATAAATGTGGTATTATTTTTAGCCAAATGAAATAGACAAAACCAAAAACAAACAAATAAAACCCAAAGAATAAATGCGTTGCTAAAAAGCCTTCCTAGGCTAAGAAAGCCAAAAAGGTACCGTGACTGGAATAAGTTAAGCAAGTTAAGCTCCACTTCTATTAAAACTCACCAAGATTTCTTACTTATGGTATTGTAAAACAGTTTACTTCTCCTTTGAACGTTGAAGTTTGTTTAAAAGTAAGCAATGTTCAATGATTTCTGGAGTTACTTACCCAGTATAACACATCAGTCCATCCTTCCATGGTTATACACTGGAACACAGTCAACATTGCAAATGCAAAATTATCGAAGTTCGTTATGCCTCCATTCGGTCCAACCCAACCACCCTTACATTCAGTGCCATTCATGACACACTGACGTCCATTCCCTGAGAATGCACAAGGTGCTGGATCTTCTTCAACTAGTATATCTGAAAATTGACCAAAAAAGTCTGTTTCATTTCTCAAACATTTGTGAGCTAATTCTTCTATATGAAGAAATATCAAACCTATTGAAACACAAATCTAGATATCAACCTGAGAAATCCGAGAAAGGGAACTCGTGAGCTTTAGAGGTGTTTATCTCTTTGACACCTGGGCCCTTCAATCTGAAAATATTTTAATCAAAACCAAGCACATAAAAGAACTCAAGTAATTGAGCAATGGATACGAAAAAAAAGCATGCTCACAGTTGTAATAATGCAACACATCTTTCCAGAAACACCCCGCACACAATGATTTTTTTTTTTTTCTCTTCACTTCATATTGATGTACAACCAAGGAAACAGGTCAAGACTAATTGCTTCATGTAGTCTACTTTATTTTATTAGGTGAAGAAAACATACCTTTAGCCATCACATATTTCTCCCTCACGATAACATTTCACTCCTTCAAAACTCTCCCATAAGAAACACTTCCATTGCATCACTTGCATAGATGGAGGAACATTGTTTTCTTTTATTAGTCATCTTAGAACTCTATTTTTTGTCATACTACCCAAAATAAATACTGACGGAGACACACTGTCAAACTGTAATCTCAAGAGAGTATACCTGACTTGTTATGGGACATCTAGAAAAAGAACTGATTCATATCTTGTGGATAGCAACCCCTAATTTTTTCAATGCTAACGCTGAAGTTAGACGTTTCGGACATTAAAAGCTGTTCAGAACACATTCAAGTCTCTGTTTTTCATGTTGTTAGCGGTGGTAGTACCAGTTTCCTTGATTGTTTTTAAACAGAATATACTTTTCCTAAAATTACAGTCCACTGAAACCACAGGTTACAACAGTCTCAGTGCTTCAGCCCCTGTTCTATTTCAAACTGAAATCCCACAGACTTGAAATACAACAGAACCAATCCCTTATTTTAGTAACCAGCTTCATGGCTTACCTGAATCAATAAGAAAACAAGATTTGTGCATTTTTCCAATAAAAAGTTCCAATCCTATAATAGCATAGATTATGATTACAAACAATACCAAAAGGGCAATATGGAGTAGGGGAACCATGGCTTTTATAATGGAGTTCAGGACAACTTGTAAACCTAAAAGAAAAGAAGATACAAGATATAAAGATACAAGATATAGGTTTCTATGTTCATGCCTTACCAAAACTTCTGTAATTACACATTACTCGAAATTCATGATACACACAGGCAGAGAATATCCATTTAAAAACATTTTTACTGCCCAGAATCATATCATATATTTCATATGAGACTAAAGCTCTTTGTCAAAGCCTAATGATTTCCTCCGTTAATAAATGTTATGTCATGGAAGCCAATGCTTGAAATGTGTCACAAGAATTTACAGTTGGATTTTTTTTTGAAATGAAATGAAATCCATGATGAGTGGCTGCAGGTCATTTTATAGGACCTCTAAGATGTCCTATGCTACAACTACAACTCTGCAACAAGTCCACAGAAATTGCACTTAGCTATACTCTACATATCTCTCCAGATTAAAAAATATATATATTTCTGCAATTTAGGCTATTTAGAAAACTCATTTTCACTTTGAACAATCTTACTTTTTAGTTATTCATATTTCAATCACTTTCAGAACTAATTTCACTTTTCTTGCTTTTTTCTCCTAAATTAAATATTAAGCCAAATTTTGTTCTTACTAAAAGAAGTAAACCCCAGACTAACAAGGTTGCCAAAGTACCAATGAGAACAAAACATGGCTCATTTTTATTTCAAAATTCCTTGGCATTTCATAAGACTGTTTCTTTCTTCATTTAATCTCTTTTGCTAAACATATATCTAACACAACCATTTCTATGTAAGAGACTATGATATAATAAATACAATGACTGGAAAGAGTTGAGTTGTAAGCCATGAACTTTTTACTCAGCCCAAAAAGCTTCAGTAATTAGTAATGCATGAAAAGAACATTGGAAGGATTATTATAAAATTCAATTGCTTTCTTTAAATAATATTGCTCTACTTTTCAAGTCTCCTAATTTATCTAGTAGCTTTATTGACATAAACAGAAGGCATTTATGTGCATTGGAGGGGGCAGGAAATATGAAATGTGCAATGTGCTTTGGCATAGACTTACCAAAATATAAACTATTTTAGGATCACCTACACTTTCAGATGTGTAGGATTTTGAATTTTAAAAATCTGAATTTTAATTTTTGGTTTATTTGCATTTAAACACGTAATTCAATTTTATATAAAGCTTCTAAAAAGGAAGTGTATTTGCCCGTCTGCTTATTGAACTGTGTAAAAAGATCATACACTGAATGAATTCACAATCCTCTGCTCAAATTGAAATAGCGTATCATTCATCTTGAATCTCACTTTATATAAACAACCAGATAACAAAAATCAACTTTATATTATCTCATTTATGCTAGTGCCTGGAACATGAAAGTTAAACAATCAGATCAGTTACGATATTTATTTCAATAGAATTAAATAGAAAAGAGCTTACTGGGCACTCCTGATACAAGCCGGAGAGGTCGCAATACACGAAAGGCTCTTAGGGCTTTGACATCAAAGCCTCCAGGTTTGCCACCTGAGTGGCTGCCACCTTCTGTTTCTTTGGTTAATTGTTCCAATATTACACTAAATAATCTAGAAAATGAGATGAAGGGTAAAGTAATCACCATCCATTTGCCACGCAATCAAAGGTATTAGGAAATTATTTGAACTGCAGATAACTCAGCAAAGCCATCCAGATTTCAAAGTGAAAGGAATATTGACGTATTAAATCATGACAGGAAGAGTTAGGAATTGCAAGTACTAATCCCTTCTGAGAGTGACAATCACACAGTCTCCAATAAATTAGCATCCCACTTGTACACACCCCGTGGCTATTTTTAAATAAATGAAGATAAATGAAGCTACTTTGCCATTTCTCCTTGTTCAAACGTTTTAACTGCGAAGTTTGGAGAAGTTGCCTTCTCTTTAAAATACAAAATAGATAATCACAAGAAACCATCTGTTTTAATTTTAGTGGGATATGTGAACTCCAAGTGACTTCAATATGCTAAATACAGTCAGCAAAAGCTGAATATATTAAAAAATAATTTGAGGCCAAAATTTAATAACACAGAAAAAGATTTGTTTCTTATTCATAATAACCTTGAGTATAAAAATATTCCCAGATGACTCATTTGTTATATTGTATTTTTTCACTGCAGAAATGAGCTAGTAATTCATTAGAAGAGTTTGGAAGACAAGGTTTTATTTTTCCTTCCCACTTCCAGCAGAAATTCAAACTCATGCAAGTGTCTGAAATGCAAAGTAAACTTAGACCTATTTTGGTTTCAATCTGAATTTGAGACACATTACTTTCTAGACAAAATTCTGGACCATGAAAACCATAATAATCCTTTGCACAGTCTGTAGTCCAAATACTTGCAAAACTGCACTTCTCCTGAAAAGATTATCAAGCCAATATTCTTGCAATCCTAAAATATTTCACATTTGCAAAGGACTCCTGAAACGTGTTTTCAGGTTTTTGGCTTCATCAAAAGAAATATTCACAACTCTGGTTCACAGTGCTGAAGGATAGTTGCTGTAAGTCATATAATGCCCAAAGTAGAATCTTGAAGACTTCTCCCAATCAGCAATCAACCTGTATCAGTTAATTCCCATCCCTGGTCTACTTCATTGAAAGAAAGCCAGACACAAAGAGCATCACGCAGCTCTTAGAATGAACATCAATCCAGCAACCCACCTTCTGTAACACCTTGAGAAATCCACACAGTTAGTATTTCAGATCCTGATTCATCGTCATAATTTAAATGAAGCATAATTCTAAGAAAATGAGCCACCTCAGTGATTTCAGCTAGACTACTTGTGCTCCAAAGACAAGGTGGTTAAACAGACTTCTGAATAAAACCCCAATTTAAGAGAAGCTGCTTTCAAGCCTGCCAATCAGTACATTATTCAGAAAATTTAAAAGGCTGCAGGCATAAGAAAGCACTATAAAAGCACAATGAAAGCTTTCTCTGCTAGACCCTTATTATCTCACTTAAATCAACAGAAATTGCATGACAAAGAATGCAGGCAAGTAGTAGAGTACTCAGAAGGTAATTCCTACTCTGGTTTCAAAGAGTGACAAGGACAGGAGTAATAGTAGCCATCTACACTTCTGCCATTTTATGTCCATTATCTAAAGCCATTAAGGTATAAAACATACAAATTCTTATTATTCTTAAAATTGACATTTATCCTCCTGTACAGTTTATCAAAAGTTTAAATGCTGAGTTTTATGTTGGGGAAAAAGCCTATGCGCATGTTTCTCCTTTCCCGGTAGAGATTTCTTTTGGCATAGTTAAGATTTATGCATTTGGACTGCTTTAATCTGTGCTGAAAAAGCACACAAAGCAAATTTCATCCAATATGTTGACTAGAGGACAGCATGGCAGCTCTTTCAAAGCTATTAAAATACCTAATGAAATTGCATGGTGATGCTAGTCAAATAGAACCAGATCCAGAAGTGATTCCATATCCATCTTGAGTTACATATACGAATCAACTTCCCAATAGGCTTTTCTCTTAAGTATTAATTAGATAAATGGATTCATTCTTGTTTCCTTACTTACGTGCATGGTGTTTTTTCTTGGGTTTTGCATTGTTGTTTTTTTTAATAAAGAGAGCAAAAACAAATTGTGTGTTACTGAAAGGCAATAATTCCATGAAGATGACAACTGATGGCAACATACATAGTAATTTACACCTCAAAACTTCTGGGTTTGATCTAGAACTTAAATCACAGTGTGATATTTTAGTTATTTCATAAGATGTAGTCCTTCACAGTGCGAATATTTGACCTAATCAGATTTAGCTTCCAATAGTGAGCATTTTACGAGTTAATGGAAAAAGTTTTAGTTCTCATGTATTTAGGACAGAGCCAAAGATAGAGGTCATGTTAATTAGACTGCTCCAGGCTTACTGTGGCTCCATGGTCATTTGACAACAGAGAAAAGGTCTGTTCAAGTGAGCCTGGCAAGAGAACAGAGCTTTTATCTCTGATAGTCTCCATACCTACCCACCAAGCTTCCCCTTCAGGCACAGAGGCCAATCTGTTGAGAATGACCTAGCCTGATGAAGGATCTATTTATATACAAATTTTAGTCCTCAATGAAAATTTCTTTCTGGCCCATGCAACTGGCCCAAATACAATCTTCTCAGTAATTTTCTCCTATCTCAGAATCAAGTAGTTATAAATTGGTTATTAACACATTCAGAATACTTCCCCATATTCAATAATGCTTTATCACAAATTCCTTTACTTTGCATCTTCCCCCTTAATGCAGTGGCATGAATTAAAAGCAGAATACTCTTGAACTCTAGGGCTTTTTCAATTACAGAGAACTTGATATAGTTTGAACTTCCATACCAAGTTCTTCTTTGCAAGCCAGCCACAATCTACAAGGTTATATGGAATAACGTTCTCCATAGGCTATATAAATTTTAAAAGATTAGTAAAAAATCTGCAATACTGGAAATTCCCTTTTTCAGTATTCACTTTCCAGAGTACACTCAAGTCTCCACTCTTTGGAAACCTGCACAAGGCTTGAGTAGTAACTTGTCAGAGGAGGGAAACAAACTCTCAAGAGCTTCTTGATACAGCAACAGGCAAGACAACTAAGGAACATATATGTCTTGTCAAATTGTTAGGCAGAACACAAAAATCCCTATGAACTTCATTCATTGCTGATGGTGCAATACAGCCTACACCAGTGAAAACTTTTGATTTTATACTGAATTCTTCTCAGTCAATGCTTTTACTCCAGAGGAATAAATGTCAAGCTCAGGCCCTTACACACAGCCAAACAGATCTATATCTACTTCACTGTAAAGAAGACCTGAAAACCTTTTTACAATGGAATATGAGTTACTTACCCTACTACTACTATTACAAAATCCAATAAATTCCATCCATTTCTAACATACGCATTGGGGTGTAATAATAATCCATATGCTATAATCTTCAAAAATGTTTCAACTGTAAAAATTATCAGGAAGGCATATTCTACTTTTTCCTGTAAAAAATAAAGAAAAAGTACAATGAAAGACAATGCAATTTAACAGCTCTTTTACTATTTAAAATTCACAGTAAGAGGGTAAGTTGTACTGATCTGGATTAAGAAGAAACAGTACTTCCTGTCAGTTTATTTTATGGATTTTAATTGCATAGCATTTAATGTTAGCTGTACAAGGTTGTAATTACACAATTGCATGAGATTTATTTTTTTTTTGCATTGCATGAGAAAAAAAGGCTCCAATTCGGCAAACACTGAAATACTCTGTCTTTGCTTAAGCAAATAGTCCCATCCAGATCAGTAGGGTTCATTACACTCATTAAAACCAGAAAATGGTGTAGAATAGGATCCTTGAAATATCATTAAAAAGTATGCAGAGCTATACTAACTTAACTATTCTCTACATCAGCTTTTAATTACAACACACCGAATTCTGTCTATTAAAGGAGTTTGAGACAGTGTCATAATGCACTAATGAGCTTTGAAAAGTTATTATGAGTGTGGTCTTAATTTAATTCCACAGTCATCTTGACATGGAAGTTTATACTGACTTATTCTTCCTTGCATATCACGAGATTTGCTTTAAGTCGTCCTAATAGGCTTGAAGAAATTTTCATTTCATATACCATCACCCCGTATCATTGAAGCTCCAATTCACATTTGTTTCAATACTTTATTAAAAGCACTATTATTACCCTGTATCTTCATTTTGCCAGAATTCATATTTTAAACCAACATAAATGTTGAATCTCTTTTCATAGGCAATGGATAATAATTTTTTGTGTCTTCTTCTTTGTCTTCTGAAAGCACATTTGATTTGGATAAGTTGTAAAAATCGCAGCTATCAGAACAGATCAGTTAACACATTTATTCTTTTTACCTTCGGAAATCATCATTTCATTCCTTTGTATAATACTTGCTTTCTTATCTGACATTATGCAAATATTAGAACCATGAATACAAGACACAGAATGATTCATTTTTTTTAAACTTCTTCAGGCACTTACGGATGTTGTTCACTGTTATCATACACAACGTTAATTATACGGACTGTAATTGCTCAGTAAAGATTACAGTCAGAAAACAAAGACTACAGAGCTTCACCCAAGGCAGTTTCACCCCAGCTACATTGTTTTGCGTGAGTTCTTCTGCCCCAGTGACAGTGATGGACATCCTTCAACTCCCCACCACATTCTCCTGTTATTTTTCCCAACACCAATTTCAAAATTGCCTCTTTCACTTACTGATTTCTCACTGATAAACTGGAACAATTACATGGTAACAAGATTCAAGTGATGTCAGAGAGTTATAAATGCTCTGTGAACGAATAGCCATTATATTTCTTTGATCAGAGAGCACAACAAAGGTTACAGTAATGTGAATTATGAGTGCTCCTGAGAACAATACTGCAAAAATGCTGAAATCCAGCCAATCTCTACCATGTATACATTCCATAATAACAGCTATTTTGGTCTCCCTATATACAAGCCTCTAACTTGGGTATAGAAAGATAAATAATTTAAGACAACATAAGGAAGACAAAAATATTAGGTTGGCATTTGCTATGGGCAAAATACATATCAGTAGCCAGAATAGTAAAAGAAAACGTGAAACAAAAGAGAGGAACCTTCATACATGCAAATGTCAACAACTCGTTAACATGAAAGGAAAGCAGGACTGGCTTGACACGAGCCAGCAGTGTGTTCCTGCAGCCCAGAAGGTCAACAGTATCCTGGGTTGCATCAACAGAGGGGTGGCAGCAGGGAGAGAGGGGACTGTCACCCTCATGACTGCCCTCATGAGACAACACCACACTAAGTCCAGCTGTAGGTCCCCCAGCACAAGAAGGATATGGAGACGTCAGAGTGAGCCAGAGGAGGGCTATAAGGTTGACTGGAGGGCTGGAGAACTTCTCGTATGAAAAAAGATTGAGGGAGGTGGGTTTGTTCAGCTGGGAGAAGAAAAGAATCCCCAGAGATCTCGTCGTGGCCTTCCAGTATTTGAAGGGAGTTTACAAGCAGGTTGGGGACTTGTTACACAAGCTGATAGTGACAGGACAGGGGGAAATGGTTTTAAACTAAAAGAAGAGAGAGTTAGGTAAGATATCAGGAAATTTTCTATTCAGGATGAGGCACTGGCACAGGCTGCCAGTACCAGTTGTGGATGCCCCATCTCTGGAGCTGTTCAAGGCCAGGTTGTACGGAGCCCTGGGCAGTCTGACCTGGTGGGTGGCAACCAGCCCACAGCAGGAAGGTGATGATCTAGATGTTTGAGGTCCCTTCCACCTCAAGGCATTCTATGATTCTATGATCAGATTTCTGGGCCGTTATGCCCACTGAGATGTTACTACAGGCAAAGATGTAATATAATCCCACCATAATCCTACCAGACTCTTTTCTAAAAAGCATCTTTGCCCCTTCCTGCTCATCTTCACAGAAAGTTGTAATGCTCTACAGCTATTTGGGCTAGGCACCAACCCTTGTCCCAGTGCAACTTGCTTAACGGTAAGATACTCCTGCTGTTCATTTGAATGCTACAGTTCACATCTAACTCTATCCTACTATTTAACCCCCATCTTTTAAAGTACATTGGTCTTGTTCCTGTTGATTTTCTTTTCTTCCTAAGGAAGCAGGACTGTTTCCTATTAATCAGTACTGCAAACATCCTATTCAAGAAATATATGATCTAGACAAAGCACTTTTTAAACCCAGCGGAGATAGCTCTTACTGTTACGAGCTTTTTATTTCTGGTTAACAGATCAGGGAGAAAAATAATACACAGTTTCAGTGCAATTATAGTGAAGTTGTCTTTCAAGCAAGACTGAAAATAATAATATAATTATAATAAGAACAAGCATTTGGGGGTCAAAGACATGAGGAAATCACATTTTAGCACCATTATGAACCACTTTTGTTATCAATACATAGAATTTGGAAAATATACATTTTTGGGATCCACAATGACTATTTTCCAATTTTACAAATCTTACTCTAGCCTGTAGGCCTAAAGATGATTTATTTTTTTTAAAATAAGTACTGTTTTCCAAGTGAGCTCTCCTTGGTCTAGAATCAACATAATGGGATCCTACTCCTCCTATCCCGCCTTCTTTTGGAAAAATGCTCTAAGATGAAAGACATGATTTAGTGAGATGGTGGTGATGGGTTGATGGTTGGACTAGTAGATCTTCCAACTTTAGCAATTCTATAATTCTATGAAAAATACAAGCAGTGTGTGACAAAGATAAGCACTGGGTACTGGCCCACTGAAGATTAGTATCAGTTGGCATTAATTAAAAAGAAGATAGGCATTAGGATGTCTATTCCAAAGCAAGCTAAAACTCTGAATGGGGAATAACACAGCTGGTAAATTTGCTTTTATGAGGCATTATGGTAAGTTTTCATTGTTAGTCATTTTAGTTTTACTGTTTCAGATTTGCTATATCAATCTCATGCCATGTATACAGAATAGGGAGAAGTGCTAGAAAAGGGATAGACAATCCTAACACAAAAAGAAAGAATGAAAAATAAATATACACTGGCACAAACACCGACATTCTGTTCCCTGAATTCACAAGAGAGCTCCACATAATGCTAAACTAGTGGGGATCAAGGCAACAGGATGTCCACACAGCTGCACAGCAGGGTGAGTTCCGCACTCAGAACATTCTGAATTGCAGAGCATGAAGCAATCTGAGAAGGCTCTACATGTCAAAGCAAAGGGGCTTTAAGAAACCTTTACAGCTGGACCAACAGAAACCTCATGAATTTCAAAAAGGAGAAATGTGAAGTTCTGTAGCTCGGATAGAATAATCCCACACATCAAGACAGGTTGAGAAAGAACCTGAAAATCACACTGGGAACCACATTAAATGTGCTGGTTTTAAATAAGACAAATTGCATACTGAGCTGCATTAGGAATTCCTGAGCACGGCCAGGAAACTGTGGGAAATTACTATCCCAACTCTACATGCTGCTGAGGCTGTGCAACAACTACAGTTTGGGGCCCCTCAGTTCAAAAAGAACATTGATAAAGTGAAAATTCCTGTGAAGGAAAGATCATTTCTCCACCAAAAAGAAGGCTAATAAATGTTTAACAGTGGGCAATAACTACTTGAAGGGGAGTTATAAAGATGATGAAGCCAAATACGAAGTAGCAGCAGATGGTAAAACATGGGAAAAGAGCCACAAGCTCCAAGTTTGAAATTAAGAAAGACTTCTCTACCAATATGGCAATGTAACACCCAAAGAGGTGGCTTCAAGGCAAGAAGTTTTGAAGATGCAGCTATACAACAGCACAGCTGATCTAACTGCATACTGGCAACTGTCCTGTTAAGAGCTGAAGTTCTAGATAATCCACAGAAGTTCTTCCCAGTTCATACTTCTATTATTTTAATCTATTTCAAATTAATTCTTACATGAGCACAAAGAAAGGTACAGATAGAACTAGGACAAGTATGACTACCTACATCCACCCCATATGTAAAAGCCCCTGCAGTTTGCATAGTGTTCAACATCGTGGGAGAAGTTTTCTTGCAGTTCTGTGGAAGAATAGAAATGCACGCCCCGGTTACAGGGTTTGCCCCAGGATATGTATATTCGTAATGGATACAGGACAGAACTGGAGATGACGCCATTAACTGAGTCAGTGGCACAAAGAAAGGATGCTTTTTAACAGAATAGCCAGTGGGCATTTCAAGAGAAACAATTTCTTGAAAAACTTGAGAAAATATAAGGAACTCATTAGTATACACCTACTACTATGGAACTCTATTACTCTCAACACTATGTTTCTTTCCTCCTTTTTCCTTTTTCTCGTCTTTTCATTTTCCTCTTTTCCTCCACACTCTTGCACATTCACTCCTTTTCTTTTTCTTTCCTTTTTTTAAAATACACTTTGTATCTTCCAGAGTGGCCAGAGGAGCAATTTGGCCCAGTATTTAACAACAGTACCCAAAGTACGGGCTGTGCTTTTCTTCCACTCTGTTGTTCAGTAAGTGGGCAGCCAACAGATGTTCTAACACAAAGCTGACAACCTGGTCACCCTCAGGAAGGTACTGGCAGACCCTCCTTGCATTTCTGTAACCTTCTGCCCATCTCTAGGTACATCAATCCTTCCTCTGCAGCCTACACACATCTATGGCCACACATCACCAGGCACGCCCAGAGCTTAAGCAAGCATTAATCAAGAACGAATGAAGTTTAACTATCCCATTTTCAGCATTACTGGAAGGGCTGAAGGAGTAGTTTTGCTATGCAGAACTAAGGCAGCAAGTGATGATTTAAGGATCCAGACAGAAGGTAGCAGTTTTAAAAGAGGAACACATTTCCTATTTTTCTCTATAGCGAGGAAACCTCCATGCACATTTTTATTTTATTCATATTATTTGGGATCTTTAAGTGAGTAATTTATTCCTTTAAAAATGGAAGTAGGAATGCTAAGACATAAGACAACTAAACTTAAATAAGGACATACGTATGCCTGAGTCTCTGAAGAACATCTGCATTGAAAAGGCCATTTCATTCTAGAAACCATATAGATTAAATTAGAAATTATACATAATTATGAACATGGCATTCTACTATGGCATTTATTCTATACAGCGTCACAAAAGTAGCAGATTAAAAAGTGATAGCTGTAATTCTTGAGATGACAGGAAGCACCAAAATCTGGCTGTTTCTAAGGATCTGTGATGCTGCACAGATTAACAGCAGCTCGTTCACAGATTTGCTTCCACACAGAACCAGGCCCTCTCTCTTTACCGCAGGCTGATTCCTGCAAGGCTGTCTCACACTTTTGTTAATGTTGCTCAAATCCACTAAGACTCAGTAATCTTTTTAAGAACTTGTGATGCAACAACAACACTGATTAGTTCCATTGCCCTTCTTGTCATGCAAGGCACCAACAAGCTCCATGCTAAGATAAATCATTTAGTACAAAATAAAGGCTACCCGTATCCACTGAGTTTCAGGGAAGTTGTTGGAACATTTTCTCAGCGAAGAAATGTGTTTGCTTTTTTATTTTAAGCAAACCAGCTTAGCAGAAACCCTGTTGCTCAGGAAGAATTTTTTTTTTCCCACCCTTGCCAGATGGTGTACATTAGTCATAATTTATTATCTTCATATTTTCAGAATCTCCGAAAGAAACAGGCAAAGCTACTGCTACATATTTTAACACGACACGCTGCAACTCAGCACAGAACTTAAGACATCACAAGAAAACTGCTTAAAAATAAAGTCAATGGTTTGCAAATATGTTAAGATATCATGTTACATAATTAAGAGATTTCTTATTAATTCCTATTCCCCGGACATTGAAAATTTCATAAAGTCTTAACTTTGGAAACATTTTTGCGCCCATAGTAACATGCATCTACCAGAATAAAAACTCCTTATCAAATGAATTGACTCAATTTAAGTAAAGTAACTCAACTGATCAGTATTCTGCAGATCAGTCATACAGAAAGCAGAAAATCTTTTTTCTTTATCTGGGAATTAATAATCAATTGTGCTATTAATTAAGCTGTGTGATCTATACCTTGACAACACAGAAAGCCATTCATGCTTTTAAAAAACAGCCATTTTTTTCCAAATTCTGCTATAGGAAAGCAGAGCATTTATAAGAAGGCATAAAAGTAAATGTTCAGAATTTCTTAACACAATACTTTCATTTTTCACTTAAAATATCTGGTTTCCTCTTAAAACTATTTGTAAGCTCTACCACACTAAAAATTGAAAAATAAATAAATAAAGTTTACTCCCATACACAGGAGATGTCTTTTCTCTGATTTTGAAAATGCTGTATCAGTTTCCCAAGATGGAAAATGACAGAACAAACATGAAATCTGTGTATTGGTCAATAGAGAAAAACACTAAAGCTTTCCTTGTCTGTAACATTAAAGTTGATGAAATGATGTACTTCCCACTTTAGATGTGCAAATTACATCCCCCTCATTAGAAGAATTAGAATTCTGTACCACTCAAGAACTGACTGATAATTAGTGGGTTAACTATATCTTCATCTCTGTAATGGCAAGCAAGGGAGGGAGGGCTTGAAAAACGGTTTTTAAGGATTTGCATTCTGATCAATCCAATTAAACTGTGCTGTGTCTTCCTGACCAGTCCTGGCTTACCCGAGGGAATACAACTATCAAACTTAACTATGTCAGATATCTGAATTCGCACTCTTGTAAGTACAGCTTCTATTTTGACAGAGGAGTTCAGCAGCAAGTAATTTAAAAAAAAAAAAAAAAAAGGAACTTCAGAAAATGTAATTAATTAATTACCCATGATTAAATTTGTTTAATACAGAGAGGAACCAGTAGGCATTGTTTTCAAGGGCACATGATGCTCCATTTACACAGGACCGTTTCATGTTTATGTGTGACCAGCAATGGTTCCTGACCTTAAATCACTCCCAGGACACCCTCATCCCCTCATCTCACATCTCAGGAGTACAAAGGTTTAAACAGACCTCAGGACCTCAGGTTTTCCGAGGCCTAGGATTCTCATGTGAAACAGGATTTGGCTTGTGCAGCCAGCATACCTTAACTGAGTAGTAGTTGTCTTCCTTACACAGTAACTCCTGAATATTTCTATGTAGAAGGCACTCCGTATAGAAATATATGCTAAAGAAAAACCTTTTATAAAGGTGTGGAAAATGACCTGAGATTCTTTCTCCACAATTCAAAAGGTAGTAGTGGAAAAAGTACTGAGGTGGATAATTCACTTCTGAATATTAATCTGTAGTATGTTTTTATGTATTCAGAAGTTTACCTAGGGAAAATCTGAGAATACATTTCCTAACCTTTATAATACTACCTAGTGGTCAGAATCCAAGTAAATTCTTTAATTTACATAAACAACTACTACAAATATAAGAAATTTAGCTTCTGCCACAGTTGCAAAAGTCTGTAGGAATAAAAATGAAATGAATGCATTGGGCTTAGAAGCGGAATCCAGGGCAACTCTGTGCAGGAACTTGGCATAAACCTCAGAAATATCTCAAGCCTTTGAAGGCACTTTATAGGACATCATCGTAACACCAGAGATCCACATGGTTTGAGGCTTTTACTGCTAATACATCTAATAGCAAGGTTGATATTTAAGAGTCAGTACCAAATGCAAATTCTATATTTAGGAGGTACTGCTGACAGTAAGTAGTTGCTGCACTGTAAGCATTTTAAACCAATTTTATATAAATCTGAAGGGGTTTCTGTTCCTAATAGCACTGTCAAATGACAAATCTCACTCACAGAAATAACACCGTTTCCAGAGAGAACACAAAATGCTTTCATCTCATCTGAACTGTGAATTCACCATCTTTTGATACAGTCACAATTAGCAGATACCCTCTCTAATCTCAAGCAGGCATGCGTGCTTGTAAGAAAAGTGCATAATAGTACATCTCAGAAATACTGGGTACAGCAGGTGAAGAAAATGGATGCGTAAGCTATATGCTGAAGTGCAATTAAGTTCAAGTGTAAGTTTCTTCAACTCCCTTTTCAACCAATGTCATCTGAAGCAGCATTTGAATAACTTAAGCCACCAAGACATTATCTCAATTTTCAAACACAGTTTTGGGTAGCACAAATGCTCATGCTTTCAGCTGACAGATTCTGGCAGCCACAGATAGATGACTAAACAGATCACGTTTAACACTAATTACTTTTTTCCCATTATTTCCTGTCGACACTTCCCCTAAATGCGCTGTAAATCTGTGTTTCACTCTTGAGTGCGATCACTTCTCATACATATGTTTTTTCCACTTTACCTTGTGGAATTACGGAGACAGAGTTGCACACCTCAGTTCTATAAACTATCCTCGGTACAGTCAGAAAAATGTTGCATCCAGATGACAAATTTTCCTACTGACATCAGGTATCTGTATCTATTTTTGTACACTGTACAAAGTTTTTGTGCATTCTGTATGTTACTATACATCACTGCCACTCCTTTACATAATCTGGTAAATACAGTTTTTCTAATTCATCTTGTTCTAATGGAACAAGGTAAATGGCATGATTTTGTATAAGTGCTCATGACTGACTAAATCCAATGGACCGACCAATTTACTATCGACTGAAAAATTATCAAAAAAGGAACTCTTAAGAAAAAAAAAGCATTTAATGCTGAAAAGGAAAACTTGAGTTGTTCTGCGTAGAGTATTTGGGGATTTGAAACAATCACCTAGCAAGAATTACATTGCTATAAGGTGTAAATTGCAAGCTGTATAGCTGCTAATAAGTAGTGATGTGGAATATTCAAACGTAAACTCCAACTTAATATTGAACACAATGTGCCACAGAATCTGAAATACGCAAGAGAAAGCAGGCCAAGCAAGCAATAAAGCATATAACTGGAATACAATCCAAATTACTTGAGTATATTTCTGCTGTCCTCTTATTTAATTGATGATATTCAAGAAAATAAGCAAAGTAAGGAAATCAGTGAAGTAAGGATGTAGAAGAGAATAGGCATGCACTCTGCCAAATGTTCTGAGAGTAGTCACAAGCCCTTTTTTTTTTTTTATGCTTAACTCATTTTTCTTCAATAGATAAGTACCAGAATATTCAATGAAAAAACAAGGAAAAAAAAAAAGAGTTAAAAAAACACTAATTAAATCAATGTAAATTATAATGGTTGCATTGCTGGAGTATTTTATTTCATTCCCAATACTGAAATAAACTAATGACTATCCAAAAAGGTCACCTGACATTGTCTTCAACCAATTCTACTTGCGTATTGTCTCTAATGCTCTCTTCCCTTCCCTAATTTTCACAGTGGGAAAGCAGTGCTCCCCAAAGGCCCTTCAACAAGTATGTGACTTACTGTTAGCACCTTCATTTCTCTTATTTGGAAAATTAAAAAAGCAAATTACTTGAGGTTTTTTTTCATAAGCAAGCAGTAGAATGGTATTTCTTTTATGAACGTTGAAGGAAGATGATTCAAATTTCAAATATTGTATCCAAACCCCAAATCCTCACAGTGCCTGGATGGCGCCTAAGCCTACACGCAGAAATATTTCAAGGAATAGTAGTTCACTGTTTACCATCTTTTTCCCTTGTTGTCCTTCTCACTTTCTTTTCCCCTCCCCAACAAGAATCTTCAAGGACCTCTGTCCACAAGATGCATTTTGTTTTCATTTTTTCTTTCCTCTGCATGATTTGAAACTAGGTGGAGGAATAAAGCAGGAGAGACCACAGAATCAATTATTAAAAAATCAGTTAGAAAGTACTCTGGGATTTGAGATACTGGGATAATACTGTTAAGAAATTTGATAAGATAAAGAAACACCTATTTTGGTTTTGTTTTTTATATAATGTTTCCTAACATCAGACCATCACTAGAGTTTCATACAAAACATACTGAATACAACAAACAAGGTGGATATGACACTTGTATACTGAGGAGTATGATAGGTAAATAACATACAAGTTTCATCGCAAAAAATTGGCTTTCTGGCAATGACACAATGTGCTCTATAATCTCTTAGGAATTATTTTTCTTCTAGAAAGAATTTAAACAATTAGATATCCATTAATTCAAGTATATTTGTTAGTAGGCAATATGCATTACTGCACTATAAAAATAATTGTCATATTAAGACCGCTTTACTGATGAGCAGACAGTATGCCAGAACACTGGAAATCTAACTATAAAAACATCAACAGCAACAGTGCTAATAAAATAAACTTTGAACTGTAGGAGAGTGCAGCACACAACAGTCCTTGCAGACACTGTCCAGAACAAAGACGTGAAGAACAAAAACAACGATTTATCCAAACTGACAGATGAATGATCTGCAACACCCACAACAATGTGAAAGTACAACTTTACTCTTGATTGTCTCAGTATGCTGAACAAGTTGTTTCTGAACAGGATGGTATTTTCCTGCACAACATTAGGCAGGGCAATTCCCATTTTGTGTGGAAAGTAATTAAGTATTTGGATAACAACGAAAGGAGAGACCTCTATAATTCTTTCAACTAGAACAGAAGGTTCAGTGAGCACAAGAACTGCATATTTTTAATGAATCATACTTGTGAGGGTCAGATTGTTCTGGCTGTTTCATAATCAAGAAAATACAGATTTCTAGAAATACTGGGGTTGATAGGAGAATTGCCATCTTCTGCCATAATGCTGCTCAATGGAAATCCTGTGCTCCCTGAAGTAACAAGAAAATAGGCTGTCCATACTTTGCAAGTGTACAGCAAAAGGAAAAGAGTTAAGATGTGGAATAGTTTCCTGTATACTTTAAGGAGCTTGAAGGAAAAAGAAAAAAAGAAAAAAAAAAAAGGACATCTAAATAATCAATCTGTACTCAGTTCAGTTCACAAACAAGATCAGAGTGACAAACACATTTCCATTTCAGCCTTGTTCAGGTAGGGATATTGGTCCCCTCTTCTGAAAATTCATTTTAAAATTAAACATTACAATAGCTAGGTTCTGGTAAATGGCACTATGGTGAAGACTTACTCTTTATTTTAACCTGTATGTCTTGATAGAAAAATGTTAGATATAATGTATATATATAATATATAGATTTTTCTTGATAGAAAAACAGAAATAACAGTAAACACACTACTTTAATTACCTGCAGTCATTGCTGAAATATCAGGAATATTCAAGGCAATAAAAACTAAACTGAAAGAAATTGAGTAAAGTTGAAAAAAGTATTTATTTGTTCCTCATTTGTTATCTAATTCACCTTCTAATCCAAACAAAAAAGATTTCTGATGATCCCAAATATTCTTTTTAAACTATTCAAAGGCAGTATATTAGACTTGGTATAAAATAACTACATCATTTCCTGTGATCTACAGATCAAACCTTGGTGATAAAAACCTTCAACTTCTAATAGAAAGGAAAATATGCATCTGCCTGCCCTGAAGCCAAATTTCTTTCTTCTCTACAGATGAATCAGTTTTCCTTCTATCCTTTGGTATGCTACTAACATTAGTTAGTACCTCTCCAGTGGCTGCTGCAATTACAGCTCCAGATTCTGCAGATGACTATGCTTATTTGGTTTTTTTAATCATCTAGCTAGCCTTAATATTAAAGGCGGTAAGCAGTGTTCAGAAAATCTCAAACACTTCTAAGAGTATCCTTGCAATTTCAAGATTATATCAAAAGAATTCCTTCCTTTCTTTCCTGTGCCATTTGGCAGCCCAGGAGATGTACTTAGGTTTTGAGTTTCTTATTTCATTTTCCACTTATCCACACAGAACAGTCTTTACCAGAAAGATTATGTTCTGGTTTCTATTATTCTCATCTCAACTCCACCTTTTTTCTTTTCTTTTCTTTTCTTTTCTTTTCTTTTCTTTTCTTTTCTTTTCTTTTCTTTTCTTTTCTTTTCTTTTCTTTTCTTTTCTTTTCTTTTCTTTTCTTTTCTTTTCTTTTCTTTTCTTTTCTTTTCTTTTCTTTTCTTTTCTTATTTTGGAGATCAGTTTTGATTTCCGCTGTCTTGTAACAAGACATTAGTAACTACTCTGACATGGTTTCCAGTTCATGGTCACTGTAAGAGAGTTTGAACATACCAACACTTGCTTTTTTCCCATCTGATGTAAAGTGTCACAGTTTGTGCAACTTTCTGCCATCCATTCACAGCAAGATAGACCCTAACACATATTTACAGTTGTGGTCTCAAAAGTAACTACATGGAACAAGAGCTGTTAACTTCCCTTCTGAAAAATTTTCAACTTTTCCCCCCTAGAAAATGGTATTTATGTCTGCCAAAACCACTCCCAAGTAGGTGAGGGAAACCTATTATTTTTACTAATACAAATCACAGTTCATTTGAATTCTACTCACAGAAATCCAACAACACCCCTTTGCTCAAGAAGTTAACGTGCAGTCAATCCTGTATTTTCCATATTTTCTTGTACTTCAGTACTTGTAAAAATAAAAATGTTTTCAGTAGGAATTCCCTCAAAGCTTGGCTAATTTAATCTCATACGTTCTATGGAAACATGCTCATAAATTCATATTAGACATTATGTGTTTATATCTCTATGACAGAACCTGATGGTTCTAGGAATGACTCAGTCTACATGGCCCACATCAAGAAACTCCATCCAGACTTTGCCATTTTGCTGAGAAAGAGTTGGTAGGTGGTGTGTGTACATCCAAAAAATCAAAATCTACGCATTACAACTAAAACTGGGCAGGTACCAGTAGTTGACTTAATGAGAATTAATTACATGAAAACAGAAGAAGGGAAATTAGAAGGAGTTTGTTGCTCGTTTTAAGAATGCACAAATTTAAACATACTGATGATTAGGCATGTTATTATGACACCTGTGCTGATGGGGCTGTGTTAACTAAAGCTAGAAGTTTGATGTTTTAAAGCTTCTGTTTGGTTTGATGGCATGAAATACCATCATCCATTGGAAACCAAGCAAGAGAACTACTGAATTATTAATACTGTTCATTGCCTTCAGATGAAATAAAGAATTCATGTTGTAAGCCTAGGGTGTCATCTGTTAACCCAAAAAGTGATATACATTCTTTGTGCAGGTAGAATATTAGGTTTGAGCCACAAAGTCTCTTTTTGTGAAATTTTTTTTCACCTACTGTAAGTTTTTCATGTTTTCTCTCCTATATTAAAGTGCTTACAACAGGGGAGAAACATTATAACAGCAGTGAATTCTTCTGTTATACAAACATACAATAAAAATAAGAATCTTCATTACCTCTCATTAAGCTGAGTGTCTAAGTAAGGGCGTTTTACAGTCAGAAAAGCTGAACTGATAATGTCAGAACTCCAACTGTTTTAGGGATTTAGAGAAAGCACTTAACACTTTATAATTCTATTTTAAGTTTTAGTAAGTATAACAACTAAGATGCAAATATTTGCTTCTTAATGTCCTAGAAAAATGCTGGGATAAAGAAATAAGGTTATACTATATATTGATCATTGAAATAGCTATTGGACACATTTAAAAGTATTTTCACAAGCCAGTACTACAGTATACAATGGCCAGTGTCACCACTGGAAAAATGGTGTTTGAAACAGTTAACATGGGATGAAGACAAATTTGCTCTGCATGGCATTAAATCAGACTCACTTTAGTACAGGCAAATGCCATTTTTTCTTTTCCTAATGGGCAATTTTACATAGCAAGCCTTTTGGCATCTAATTCCGCAGCTAAAACCAATGCATTGAATTTGGAAGGAGCTGAGGGTCTTTGCAGAAAAGACACCCAATACTCTGCAAGATTAAGTCCTCAAACAGGAACAAAATGCTTTAATTAAAGCTATTTCTTTAGCTCAGTGTTATTTCTAACTTATGAATTGCCAAAGGCATTGTTTTACTCATGTTTCGATGGAATACTTAGCACAGCGTGAAATAGATGGCATCTCCTCTGTAGCAAAAAGTGAAAGGTTGACTTTATCCTAGGGCATCTTTTATTTTCTGTGAAAGCTTAGAGGTATAAACTGAAGCATGATAATTAAACCTTGAAGAAAAACATAGTGACGTTATAACAACTGTTTTCGTGCAGTGTGATATATTCTGTAGTGATATTTTAGTTTTCAAGATTAACTTGATAATTCTATTAATTTTAAATGCAACATATTAAATGGGACATGCTGATAGCCAGTAAATCTTACTTAAAACTCCATGTAAAGGTGAAGGTTACTATTGACAAAAAAAATGGATATTTCATCTAATTCTTTTTCTTTAATAATTTTCAGTATTTACATTTATTATACATGCCATATTGAAAAGGTAGTTTTCATATTCTCCAGCGCCCAAGGCAATGAAAATAACAAATGGTGTAACAGAAGAGTGTAAAACCTGAGGCAGTAATACATCACCACCAAAACCTGCTGGTCTTGTTTAAGTGATGTACACATTTGCACTCCAAAGTTTTGCTGTTTTTCCCTTTGGTAAAAGCTATCAAGGCAGCAATCTCCTACTGAGGTGTGTCAGAACTAATGCAGCTGAATGTAGTTCACCGTAATTGAAAGTAATTCATGCTGTCACATTTACTGTAACGAGAGGTCACATCTCGAGGGCCATAAATGTTGTTCACATTAATCGTAACTGACACCTTCCTCCTCCTTCAGGGAAATTCAGCCATATTACATGGCTTAGTTCACATTCTTTTTAGGCATCTGAACTTCTTGATGTTTGCTGGGAGGAGGGAAGGTTGCTATTTGGTTTGAGGGGAAGCTGATTTTTTGTTTGTTTAGAAAAATAAGCAACAAATTGTGCTTTATACATTAACGGAGTCATCTCATACAGCAGAACATAATAAATACAATTGTATCATTCTTAAAAAAATCCCATAGATTACTAAAAATTATAATATAAAACTGTGTATTCTGGGAGCATAAACAGTCCCTAAATTGTATACATATACCGTGTTCAAAAGCAATAATTAAGAATAAAACATACCACACAACCATACCGAGTGATCTGCATGCATTAACCTTTTACTATTAATGAAAGACAATACAATTTTAGAATCCTAAGGTCACACAGTAAGCAATATATTTATTTTTGAGCATTAAAATCTGTATCGAGCACGTCTGAGATCAGCACCTTGACATATTTCAATCCCAGTATTTATATTACGATACCATTTCCTTTCTGAAATATTAACTACTCCCTTCTTTTTTTTACAGCACATCAGACTAAACTTTTGGTTTCCCATTTGACAGTGCTACGTGATTGGAAAAAGCTCTTGAAAGCACAGACTACATGTACTCCATGTATAATTAATACAGTTTACAGAAAGTGACAAGCTTTTAATCTGTGCACTTAATTTATCCTGGGAACAGAGTTAAACTGTTAAAGTTGCCAAAGAAATAAAAAGGGCATGCAGAAATGCACTGGAAATAGTAGGATGTGCTTGCTGACCACAGAATAACCTTCGTTTTTTCGCTTTGTTTTTGTAACAGCATATGGTAAAGAGCTGAAAATATAATAAGGAACATTTTCCTTCCAGTATTTGTTATTCATTAATAATTACTAGGTAACATTTTACAGCACTGTTTCTGTTGCTATTTTTACAGGGTTTTTTTTTGTTGGTTTTTGTTGTTGTTGTTATTTTTTCACAGTATTTGATATATTTCACTGTAGCAGAAACTCCAAGTGACGTCATTTAATTTTCGTGAGGTGTACTGCAATTGTCTCATTTGCTAAATAGCAGTTGCTGTAGAACTAAAAAATATTCCTATGACCCCAGCAGAAAACTGTGCTGAAAGACATGGTCCTGCTCTCCTCAATAAAAAAAATTGACTCCTCCCAGCTCAACACAAACAAACAAACCACTGTGATTTCAATTGAAATGAGAAGCCTTAGTACAGTTATTCTTGTTATTTTCAATTAATCTCAACTATCCTTATGCTTTTACCATCACTAGACACTTCCAAAATAATCTGCATTTTGCTCTGAAATGTGTAAGCACTTCACACTGCCTATTTCCACTATCACATATTTCTAGGGGGCAGTATCTACAGTACTCTAAGAAAGTTCTTGTGCCAAACACAGAATTAACATGAACATAAATCTGCTTCTCTCTAAGAGGCACTTTCACCCGCACACCTCACTTAATTCCTAATTTCACAGGTTGCCTTTAAATCTCTGTCTACATTGCCAAGATATTTTCCTTTAGGAAAAGAGCTAAAGAACTATTGTGAAACGAAGAGAGCTGCTCTGAAAGTAATGCTTCCTAATTTATTATGTTTATTATTCCTCCATGCTAAAAAGAATGGCAGCCATTGACATTCATCAACACTTATGGAGACACAGCAGTGGATGTGAGCTCAGTGAGGGGTGAGTGGCTGGTTGCAGCAGCAACAGTGGGTTACCTGTGCTGATGCAGATGTTTATGAGCACAACATGCAGGCTCTTGTTCATCACTGATGAAAATGTGCAGCTAATGATGGTGACTATGCTGAAAAATAGTGTTTTG
This sequence comes from Chrysolophus pictus, assembly GCA_037305975.1. Lineage (NCBI taxonomy): Eukaryota > Metazoa > Chordata > Aves > Galliformes > Phasianidae > Chrysolophus > Chrysolophus pictus. The sequence continues at coordinate 12,909,711 of CM074587.1, forward strand.
TAGCCGAAAATCTGCTCTCTCAAATAGTGTTATTGTGCTCTTTGTAACAGTTGTGGAAATCAGTAGGAGGCATTACTTTTGGAGAGACCTCTGTATATATTCCAACAAATCATCATTGCTATTACTGTCTCATTAGTACATAACATATATATAATTAAATGTTAACTAATGTGATTTCTACTTTACAAAGACCATCCTTACTGTTTTATTAAATTTAAGCCAAGAAGTAAAAAATGCATTTGGACAATAAAAAGCTTTGTATTATTGAAGAGACTACAGCTATTTGAACCACATGATTTAGTAGCTTAGTACTCTGGGTAGTTCAGCAAGCCAGCATTCACCAGTTCCAAAGGCTCTCCTGAGAAGCAAAGCCATCACCAATTAACAGTCCTTAGTAATTAATCTCAGAATTATAACTTACTATTTTACATGTTTGCAGATGTTCTAAAGCTTATTTTTCTTCAATAGTAGTAAAAAAAGAAAATAAGAAGTCTAGTACCTTATTACATTTTAGGATGTATCAAGAGATATTTTATTAACACGTCGACAAACTCATCAGATATGCCTATCTTCTGTTTTATTTCTTGATCCTTCACTGAACTCTCTCCCAGCGCAGCTGGCAGCATTTAGATATGTGAAGTTGTCCCACTTTGGGGGCCCACTCTTCCAAACGTGAAAGTCCTCTTCACTCCTTCTGGAAGTTCACTCCTGTAGTTCATCCCACTGGTGCTTAGAAAGCTCTCTACTCTCTAATATAATTTTTCTCAGCCAGTAGATCGCCAACTGTTCTTGAGCCGACATTATAGTTTAGCTTAAGCAGCTTTTCTCTCTCCCTCATATTCCCTCCATGAAATTCTCTCTCATTCTTCAATTTTCCCAACTGAAAAATGTCAAGCTGATACAGTTCACTCTTTCTTCCTAAATCATCCTATTATCTTTTCTCTGCACCTACTTATCGGAATTAATTGATCCACAAGAGGAGGATGAATTTTCCCTCCATTAGAAAGCAATTTTGACAGTTCAGAGTATGCACATAAATCTGTTACGTAATTTAAAAACATACATTTATTTACACGTCTCTATTTCAGTGAATACCTATAAGCTGCCTGCCTTCAAATCCTTGCTTTACGGCTAGAATTGTCCCCACTTGAACTCTATCAAAGAATCAGCAACTAGTATTTTCAATCACATTTGATCAATATTTCTTACCCTATTATTTGTGACACAACAGATTTACATTTCTGCTAGAGCACCTTAACCGTTTTTCCTCTCTATGCAAGCATACAGAGCTTCACAACACTTCACCTGTGGGTGTCCTCGTGTGGGTGTCCTTAAAACATATGTGAATTTTCTTAGAAAAATATTATTCTGTTCACTTTGCCTGAAGCTCTTTTCCCATGTTACATAAGCCTTGATGATGTCTGCACTGTTGTGTAGACATCACGTCTGGAGTTAGACAACAGTCTCTTTTAAGTCAAAAGGAGGAGGATTGAATCCAGAACTTGGAAAGCATCCAGTGACACTTGGTAGTAATAATGCTTTGTTTAGACAAGAGATGTTGGACAAATGCAAAGCTTTCTTACTGCTGTTGCAAAATATGGTTAGATCAGATATTCTGGCAGCATCCTTGTCAGTTAGAGACTGTGGTAGCAATAAGAAAAGCACAAAGAACTCAGCCAGGCAATCAGTCCCTAGAATTATTGAAAAATTCCACATTTCTGTAAAAAGGCAGAATGACTTTATTACATTTTCTATATTAGATACTGATACAGACATTTTAAATGCTGTCATTTGTGGTTTTTCTATCTACTGAATGAAATAATTATAGCTTGCTTTCCCAAAAGATTATAAAAGAACTACAGACAAGGCCATGCTGATACTACTTAGCCAAACCAAGAGAAGATAATTTGAAAATTAGACACAGGTTATTGAAAATATTACCTCACCTCTAACAACCAAGAACCGTGCAGGATTCTGTGTTTTATGCCTCAGTTAGGTTTCAGTTCATTACATAAGGGCAGTGCAAACACGTTATCAAGTGACGGGATTAAGTGCCAAAGAGCAGCGTTCAGATGTCGTCCATTCTCCTCTCCAGAAAAGCGTATGCATCTCAAGAAAAACCCAACCTACAATAACACAGCTGAGCTGCCAGATAACCCAGAGCATTTTCCAGACCCAAACCCACACCCCACACCAGCTGCTGGCTATGCAGAACACTTTGTTAAAAGACCTGAGAAAGTGCATGTCAGGTAAAGCCTGAAGTTAGGCAGCCAAACATTACTGCAGTGATGGCACAACATTAGCACTGAAATTCATTAGATACGCTGTGCTGTCTTCAAGACAGCAACTGATACCAAGCTTGCTTATCACCCTGTGTGTGAAATTCACAAATTCAACAAAATAGTCCATGGAAAGTAAGCTGTAAGTGCAGCAAGGAAAGAAAATGCACCATACTTACATGCACTGCATTCTCCCATCTTTCTAACATTACTGACTGTTTGCTCCCAAATAGAGGACAGAAAGACTTAGCATTCATTTTGGCCTTTATTACTTCAGATAGTCTAACACAACAGATATGCTACCTCTAAACTACTGCTAAACTTTAATCATGTGTAGGTTGCTCTGAAAGTAATGCCTACTATTTATTTCCACGGAAATTACAACAGACACAAAGAGCACAATAACATTATTTGACAGAGCAAAATCTCAGCTACAAAACACTACTTTTCAGCAGTCACCACCTTTAGCTGTGCATTTTCACTAGCTACAGGCAGCAGGCTGCATGGCACACTTGTATACATCCACACCAGCAAAGGTTCTGTGATGTCACTGCTGAAAAGCACCACCTGCCACTTCACTGTGCCAACATGCACTGTTTGATCTCTAGAAATTCTTTGCTCCCAAGCTAGCTAGCTTTACATCTCCCCTTTCTATTCTCTAATAAAACCTCTGACTGCATTGCATACCAGCTATGACAGCTAGACAATTTGACAGCACAATAAAACCTCATACCAGCTCAAAATAGTCTGATAAATTACTGCTTACTGGCTGCTTAGGGTCTCTATTCCAGTATCTAAGAATCATGTGGAGAATACACACTCTCCTCCTACTGCTAGCATATAGAGAGCAGTGATGGAACTAAGCCCTGCAAATTAAAAGCAAGAATCTGGCCTGCATGAACAAAGTTTGTGTAAGAAAAGATCAGCAGAGGACTGATAAACTTTAAAACAAAACTGAAAAGCAAGTTATAACAGGATATAAACTTTCATACACCAATCACTTATTCAGACTGTTTAGGTTCATGGTGATTTAAAGTGGATTCTTGGAATATTCTTCTGGTGCCTATAATACAATGAACTAGTTCATATGCAGTTCCTAGCATGTGTGTGGCTACACCATAAATAGCTAGATAAACTGCTTAGCTTCAATAGCAAAAAAGCTAATACACGCCAACTTTTCCCTTGACTGGACTGAGGATGTTATTTTCTATTAGCAAATATTACTAATATTTGCATATTATAATACATATTAAAATTTATACAGCAAAGTGCCCTGAGTTCTAGATTACATGACGGGAATCTTACTATCCTCATAGTGTGCCCACTTGAAAAATGTCAGTGTATCGATTTTACGAAAATTTGTTCAAATTCTATAGACTTTATTCTAATATCTGTCTTCAATCCCTTGCCCAACCAGATTAAATTCTAAGTAGATAGAACAAATGAAGTACTTGAGGTTCACAATGAAACATCAGACAACTTCTATGAAGCCTGTTGGGATAGCATCTTTTTGTAGATAAAGTGCAGTCTGCCTGAAACAATAAATTCACTTTCTATAAAGAATGCAGATGGTCAGATAGCCGTATGATAAATGTACAAACTTCATGTGTAAGATGTAAGCAAGCAGCTATTCTGCTCATCTGATATGAAAGACATTTACCATTTAAAGTTAATTTCAAGAGAATATCTGTTAGTGTGACATCATATGACAAATATTTTACTGTGCTCTTACATCTTTATGCCAGCTTACTTCAGCAACACCAGTGCATTTACAATAAGCCATGAAATCATGCCAACATTTAAAAACGCATGGTTTAAGACTTGATCCCAGAACACCCAAAGGTCAGCTACATAGATAAAACACACATTGAGAAGACAAAGTCCTCAAATTTCTTTTTTGCATCCATTCTAAAATTACACAATGCAAAGATTAAATTAAAAGTAAAAACAACACAACCAAGTACAGCATTACAACTACCAAAATGCTGTATGCCCTGCAACTAACTTCTAGAGATGCCTCAGCATCTTGACAACTGTACTGAATGTTACATTTCTTTTACTGACAGAAGCTATTCCTGAAAGCAAAACCACAGCAATTTGTTGCTAATCAAACTGCCCAACACCAAAATCCAAACGGAAAACCATTTCCCTTCAAAACTCAAAGATGTAGAAGAAAGAAATGAGTTTTACAGCAGCGTTTCAGGGAAGAGGATTGAAACAGATGTCTTAATTCACTAGTGCACGGAACTGTTAGGAATACAGAAATATTCTTTAAGATGTTGCGGCTCTTTTAAATACACTTTTGTTATCATGTTAGAGAATATTTTGCTATCATTTAGCACATATTCATTCAAAATCTCAGAAAGCTGCAACTAGAAAGTCTGAGTCAAGAAGTCCCACAGTTTGCTGGAATGTATTTGCCTGATCAACCCTGTGGCCTTCTGTGATGGTATACCTACACCACTAATGGACAAGGGAAGATGTCCACTGATGTCATTTATCTGGACTTCAATAAGGCATTTAACACAGAATCCCGCAACATTCTTTTCACCAAATTGGAAAGATATGGATTAGATGGGTGCACTACTCGATGGATGAGGACCTGGTTATGAAGTCATACCCAGAGAGTGATGGTCAATGGCTCAATGTCTGGATGAAGATCAGTGACAAGTGGTGAGCCTCAGGGGTCGGTACTGGGACCAGTGCTCTTCAATATCTTCAACAATGACATCGACAGTGAGATCAAGTGCAACCCTCAGCAGTTTATAGATGACACCAAGCTGTGGAGTGCTGTTGAAATGATCCAGACAGGCTCCAGCAGTGAGCCCAGGAGAACCTCTTGAGGTTCAGCAAAGCCAAGTACAAGGTCTGGCTCCTTGGTCATGGCAACCTCCACTACCAGTACAAAAAGCTGAGGGTGTAAGGATGGAGCTCAGCCCTGCCAAAAAAGACATGGGGGTACTGGTGGATGGCAGCTGGACATGAACCAGCAATGTGCCCTCACAGCCCAGAAAGCCAGCCGTATCCTGGACTGCATCAAAAGAATTGTGGCCAGCAGGGTGAAGGAGGTGATCCTGCCTCTCTGCTCTATGCTGGTGAGACCTCATCTTGAGTACTGTGTCCAGATGTGGAGACCTCAGTACAGGAGTGACATGGATCTGTTGGAGTGCTTCCAGAGGAGGATCACAGAATTGATTCATGGGATCATATACCACCCCTGCAAGGGCAGGCTGAGAGAGCTGGGACTGTTCAACCTGAAGAAGGCTCTGTGGAGAGCAGACTTTCAGTATATAAAGGGGGCTGTAAGAAGGAAGGGGACAGACTCTTTAGCAGGATCTGTTGTGACGGGACAAGGGGAAGTAGTTTCAAACTAAGAGAAAGATTTAGATTGGATATAAGGAAGAAGTTTTTTACAATAAGGGTGGTGAGACACTGGCACAGGTTGTCCAGAGGGGTATTGGTGCCCCGTCCCTGGAGACATTTGAGGTCAGGCTGGAGCAGCACCTGATGGAGCTGTAGGTGTCCCTGTTCATTGCAGGTGATTTGGACTAGACCTTCAAGGGTCCCTTGCAACACAAATACTTATATTGTACGATTGTAGATTGTACAATTGTATGATTCTATTCTTCTCCTAAATTTCTGCTCAAAGAATTCAAAACTGCAATGAGTCTGAAGGCTGACTGTAAGGTCAGCTGGCATGTTGTGTTCATTTATCCAGTAGTAAAGGTTATGACTCATATCAGACATGTCCGTGACGACATATTTCTTCAATTATTTACAGCACATAATATGGAGTTTATAGAAGTTTTTGACAGCTCCCTAATCCAGTGTAAGACCTAAGAGGCCAAAGAGACCACACCTGCCCTGCAGGAAGTCTGTCAATGAAAAGCTGATCTGCTGAAAAAAGATTTAGCAAACTTGAAAGAGCTAAGTGGATTTACGTGAGTTCAGAATGCTACACCATGTGCCTATGGCATTTGTATTAGTACTTCCAGCCTCTAAGCCAGACTGAACAGTTTAGTTTTAATGAAGTTTGACCTGAAAGGCTAGGTTTCCCACAGTTCCTTGTTCTACATACTGCTGTGGTTTTAGGACTGTTCCGTAACCTTTCTGCAGAATAAGGCATGCAAGGAAGTTCACTGATGAACCATTTTTCCCCCCAGTATTATGAACTTATGAAGGCAAAACCATTTCAGCTATAGGAGGAAAACTATTGGGCACACATTGCTGCAGTTAATTGGAAGAAGTTGATAAACTGTGCAGAGGGACAGTGCATTGAAGGGTGATAGGAACCAGGAAGCTAAATGAAGATTTATCATCTAGCAGGAAAATTCTTACTGTATCAAGAGTCAGAGCCTTTCAGTAACTTCAGCAGAGGTAGATAAGAAAGCAAAGTTAGCATGATACCAGATTTCTTCTTGCAAGAACTTGAAGAAGGGTCCACAGAAGTTACCAACAGAAGCAATAAAACTTTAAAACCAAGCAGAAACCATTGTTACCCGATTCCTCATATAACAAAAGCATACACTGGTTTTGCCTCTCAACAGACTCAAACGATGACTACCAGAAGCTCAGGGAGGTTTCTAATCTTTGATTTATGGCTACAAAACAGGTGTACTCAGCTCAGTGAGTACACTTTCCTTCAGGATGAAAAGCAGTGCCATTCAATCAATGCAGAGGAAAAAAAAATCACCTTTGAATGAAGACATCCCCTTTAATAAATTGCAGCTAATAACTCCAGTCTGCCTTCAAAACACCTCTGATGTTCTCTGCTCTTCCTTAGCTGAGACCTAAGTAAACTTGTCGGAGGAAAACCAGAACACATGAAACCGCCTGTAAACATTTGTAGTGAATACTCAAGCCTTCCTGTCATTCATGGAAGAGCAGGGTCTGAAGTTCTGACTGGTCTCTGAAAGAACTTCATATAGGATTCTAAAATGTCCGTTTATCTTGGCCCTGATCAAGTAGGACAGTGGTCAAATGGCATCCCATCTGCATTTCTGGAATGGTCAGTACAGAGCATGTAGGGCATCCATTATAGCGCTGCAACAGTCTGACAGTGCTTTTCTATATCACTTGCTTAAAACTTTCTCCTTACATCTTGTCAGAATTTATATACATAGCTTTAGTTTCCAGCATTAAGACGTGTGAGATCAATGCATCAAAGAGGTTTAGGATTTGGAACAAAAAAAATAATAATACAGTCCAAGTGCCACGGGACCTATCCAGAACTCCTTCAGTCCTATTATTCGTAGGTTTTGATACAAGATGTCCTTAAATCTTCTAAATCAGATTATTCTTAAAATAAACAATATATAATAAACCATTTTTAAAATGGAATCAATTACTAGTACGAGATTAGCATATGGTTGAATGTTAAAGTGAGGGTGATGCATTAAGGTTACAGAGGATACAAGCAAGGATATAATAATGACTTGCAAAACAAAATGTAAAAAATGAATACAGTTAACAACCATGTCAGCCTACACAGAATGAAGTTTAGAAAAACTGAGCAAGTCTACCATGATTTCAGACAGTAATTCACACTAGGCAAAGCGATGTGATCTAATGCATAATGGGAACAAACTGGATAGCACCAACTGTACAGCAATGAAATGCCAAGAGCTCAAAGAAAAAAAAAAAAAGAAGACTTCTACATTGCTGTCAGAGATTAAGATTTGCCTTGGGACTTCGGAGAGGAATCCAGTTTGTTTCAGTAACTGAAGGGAAAGTGAAATATTAGCAGCTTTACATTTTAAAAAAAAAAAATCTACTTTGGATGATGGAAAGAGAACAGTATTTTTAGGAAATCTTTTCACAGTGTTTTTAAGAGAACATTTTTATAGCCAGAGAAAGCAAAAAAAAAAAAAAAATAAAAATAGATAAAACATGATTTTGACCAAGTTTTTTATAAATTGTGTTTCTTTTTTCCTCTTCAAAACTCCCTCAGGCTGTCTCTGCTCCTACAGGTGTATCCGTTGCTTGTGAAAACAATTTTATTCAACCTTCTGGTGCATGATAGAGCTGAGCAAAAGCTCCACTTTCCCCAAACACAGAGCTCTTTATTTCACATTCATTAAAATCGCACTAGATTAATTACAACTGCACTAAAGTTATTAAAAAATAAAGTGTCACATAATGCACAATCTCATTCCAAACAAATTCTGCACAAGAGTATTTTGCTGTAACAAGCTCTGGAAAAGATGATGAAATATGAAATAATCATACATTTCTAGTACAAATAAATAAATAAATAAAAATAACAACAGCAGCTTGGTTGAATTTCCTGAATTTCTTTACACTGAGCAACACCTCTATGAGCATCTGTTAGATTCACACCAAGAAGACAGAAAAGGGGAGTTTAAGAACGCAAAGCCAAATTAATTTAAACTGCATATACTGGTGTATCAATATTCATGTCAAATGGACTGAAGGAAGTACAGCTATTGTATAGTAGCTAGCATGATTTAGATTGTATGAAATGCTTTGGCTAGTGAATTCTATTTTATTCATCTTTACCACAGCTCCATGAAGTTCTTCCTGCTATATCTACTTAAAAAAAACTAACTAACACAACCTTTAATGCAGTGATTTTCACTAAAACAGATGACTACCCTCACCACTACAATATCATCACGTTTCTAATGGTTTTTATCCACATGCCAAAGCACGAATAACCAGAAAGATCTGCTCCCATACGTGATCAGAACACCCAACAGATTGGTGGAATGAAACAAGAAAATCACAGGAGGCTTCGCCCAGCAGTGGGGTCTGTAGAAAAAAATATGGAAATTACCTGTCTCCAGAAATTATATCTAACATCTTTAAAAACTTGTTACGTTTTAAGCTAAGCAGCAGACTAACACAGTACGTGTAGAGCCCCTTCCGCTCCCACAGACCTCTATTCTCACACATCAGGGTGCTTAACTCCCTCCTTACATCCACAGAATAACTTTGCTACCCAGAATACCGTCAGGGTTTTAAAGGTTCACCAGCCTCCAACTATTTATTGTTGACTACAGACTTCAGCTTGCTCAAAGAAAAGTAACACATTTTCCACTGTGATCACAGTCCCTTCTAAGGAGATGATTGAGAACATGATGGAATCCTAAAATATTTAACAAGAATGTATTTTAGAAGCTGCTGCTGCTGACAACTTTACTATTTCTGTGAGCATGTTTTACAGTATGACTTCCTTCCAGTTTCCAAATGCTACTACCTTATTTGGGAATACCAAGATCAAAATCTTAAACAGGAAAAAAAGCTCATAAATTGAGTGGAATGGAAGTCAGCAGGTACACGTTGAATATTCTTTCACTACTTTTTAAGGAGACAACCTTTAACTTACAGTATGATGACAAAGGTGAAGTAAAAGCTTCACCCTCTGAATAACGTTGGAAATTAGTGTAAGACCAAGCTGTGAAAAAGCACCCAAAGCCAATGCACTCAGGGTCGTGGCAGTGCAGAGAAGTAGCAAGACTTGAACTAATATTTCATTTCTGCACATATACCTGGTGCATGCCACAAACAATGACAATAGTCATATCAAGAAAGCACACGTGCACCTGAAACCAAACAGTGATTTGATATGTCTCTAGATTTCATTTCTTATGTTTGACTCTCCTGTCCTTGATCACATTTAGTAATAATTTGACCTAGGAAATCCTATTCATTTCATACAGGCCCATCATGTGGGAACACCATTTAGTCTACGCCTTATAACACCTCCAGAGCAGGGCCTTACTGCTTCCTCTGTCAACATGCAAGGATGAATTTCCTTCCAGTACTGCGTAAGAATATAAATATTTACTAAAAATAGTTCAGCATGAGGATGAGTCACATCATGTCCTTGGAGGCTAATTAAAAGTGGAGTCATTCCGATCAAGCATTACAATAACCAGCTAATAATCAATACAAAGCTAATCAAACAAAGAGAATTACAGGCTGAGTAAGTACTATCCTTCTAATGCAAGAATGGCTGAATCATACCCTATATTTTAAAAGGTCTCACTGCATACATAAATAATTTCACTACTTATAATGAGTTATGCATGATAACAAGGTTTGAAATAATGGTTTTCTCTTCTGGAAGTAAATGAGAATATGTGTGGAACATTAACTTAATGAAATTTTGCTGAAGAACCCACTCATCACAAGCCACTCACAATGCATTATGAACTGAAAAAAAAACTTGGCAGAAGTTTGGTGAGCAGTGGTCAGTTCTTGGCAGAATTATTTGGTTTTGACCTTGGCTTTGACTAGTTAGGAAGATATTTTGTGTTTAAGGTTCAGGAATAAACATGACAGCAGATTTATTCCAAATCATAAGTCTCTCCAGTTAATACCATGTCCCCCAAGAAACTGGCTAGACACTGTCTGCTGAAGGTAGAGAGAGACTGGCACAGCACTCCTCCTCTAAAGGAAGGCCGTTATTTACTTATTTGGTTCACTGTTCAGTCAAACAGAAGATCAGACCATAACTTTTGGGAACCACAAGGACAGTAAGAATATCTATAAGTTGACTCTATCTGCCTTTTATCCTGCCACAAGCCTAGCAAGCAAATATTGATTTTTGATTTTTTATTGTCTAAAAAGAACTTTCTGCAGTTAACCTCATGAATAACATTTCTATTTCCAGGCAAATTTTGAAAAGACTATGTTGAATTTGTAGTGCTTCTATTTCAGACACTAAAAAGCAACCAACACCTTTGACAGAAGTCTTCATCACAGGAATACTGCCTGCTCCTCTGGTGTATAAACAAATTACAGGTGCTTCAAGAAACACGGCTGCACAAAATTGTAGTTTTAGAATGCTGCATAAAAGGTTCTTAATGAGTCTCACAACCTAGCCACTGCTGAGAGCCTTGCAGACCAACATGCTTCATTTTGGAGGATCTCCTCCAACACAGCTGCCATGCTGAGGAACAAAAGGATCACCAAAGTCTAACCAAAATTTCCAAGAACAAATCAAACTATAAATTCCACTTGAAAATTATTTCAAGTATGTTTCTTCAGATGAAACATTTCCTTATTTGAAACGAAGCAGACACGCAAGGCATATTTACATAGGGCTCAATGGAAATATCAGTGGTTTCCCAGACATCTTCTGTTATTCATAATACATAAAATCAGAAAAATAGCAGTGTCCGTTATCAAGAAAATGAGAAAAGATTTGTCAAAAATTTTAAGCATCGGATACCACTCATTAAACCATAGTATCCATACTACAAAACATTTTCAAATCATTCAACGGCAACAAAAAACTGTCCAGATTCAATTCTGTTGCTGTGAACTCAGTATGATAAACGGTTAACATATTTTCTGCACATCCTAATTTTCTTTCATTATTCACGCCAACAAAGTTCTCAGCAACCTCAGTTTAAATGAAAATTCAGAACAAATAGGAGAAAAACAGAAGGCTGTACAGTTGCCACGGGTTGTGGGTTGTGTGCTCATTAGCTTTGGTGAAGCTAAGATTTATTACATACAGCTTTGCACCACTAGTCAAATGAATATTTAGTGTAAATTAGCCAAACTTCATTCTTGCATCAGCATGTATTCATACACTGTACGCCTGTACACATTTACATTTGAATTCCCATCCTGATACTTAAGTTCCTACAGAATCTATTTTATTAGATCAACGTAGTTCCAATTTTAATTATAAATATTTGTTATTCTCTATGCATGTAACTTATGACACTGCTCATAAAATAAGTCAAGATAAAACCTGAGACAGCGTTCCCATATCAGATCAATCTGACAGCACAGATATCTAATATTTAATTTTATTGTCTGGCAAGAATAGCCTTATCCTTGCTTTAGTTGTTTTATACAAGAAAAAAAGAATCAGCACTACAGTATTAAAAATTGCCAACCCAGGCACAGAATTTTCTCAGCTCAGCTAGTGCAAAAGATACCTGTACTGCTGCCTACAAAACCAGATGTGAAGGAGTTAAATAAGGCTAAATGAACATTGTTGAGCACTGAAGGTGAAAGCTACTTTTCTTATAAACATCTCATAGTGAAATTGGTTAACACAGTGCTTCAGAAAATACTTGATGCACATTACTTTTTATGGAGCTCTTCTCTCAGTTTAAATCCGTGCAACAATAGTTAAAAAACAAACAAACAAACAAACAAACAAACATAACCTATCCTAAAATATCCTGAAGAGAAAATAAAAATAAATTTGCAATTCCATATAGATCATGCTATTATGAAATTAATAAGGATTTCCTTAAATATATTATGTTCCTATTTCACAGAAAAATACAACCTATATATTTGTACTCCCCATTGAGTTTCTTTACTTTAATGAGCTTAATTGTTTGGTCCAGATGTTGTACCCAGTTGACCAAAATCCACATTTTTAATGCAAATGTGAAAGCATAGTTCTAACTTTGAAAAACTGGGCTGGAATATGAACAACCAGAGTTCATATAAGTCATTCTGCTGCTAGAGGAAAACAAGATGTGCCACCTAGTTTTGACAAAAATGATTTAGTTCTTCAGCATATTATTAAAAGCAATGTTAGTTCAAGAATGAAGAGTCATCTGTGATGTAAATAATACAGTCACCTGCAACAATGTAACATTTAGAAATTGTATCTAGAGCAACCCCACTACAAAAAGTTAAGATAAGCCTGCTTTCTAGATTAGCACCTTCACAAAAGAAAGTTTTCTCTATATGGAGCTCTGATTACAAGATTGCAGAAGAGCTAAGAGGTTTCCAGGGCATGTGACTTCAGCATTCATTGTCCTTTATACCTGCAAGGAAAACTAACAAAGTAACTGCTGAAGGAGAAATGCAAATAACTCCGGGCAGAATATGTTTAGATTACCTTTGTTTCACAGTAGCAGTAAATAAAACAATTTTAGTCCTCTCTTTCTAAAAGACGTTTTGTATAAAAGACCTACGTGATGTTCTATCAACTTCTTGACTATTCATTTTCGAATATACAGAAACACTGAGCTGCAAGAGTTCCAAAAGCCAGCTTTTCAAGAGCATACAGAAGTCAGAAAAATATTGTTCCATAACTAGAAAGTGGCATGAGTTATGAATAACCTTTCATCTAGGATAGCAACCTACCACCCTTTCTCTCAGATGAAAGATTATTAACAGTTCTCACTTGTATTGTGCTTTCCTCATCAGAAAGCTATGTGATGCCCTAAGCCCCAGGTGGAATTATTGCTTCTGTTTAACATAAAAATTTGTTTTCTCCCCTTTGTGCTTGGAACAGAATTCCTAATTTTGTACTTTCAGACAACAGTCTCAAAGGCTGCTGCAGAAGAGATGACAATTCCAAATACTTATGACCTGTGCAGCCAGCTCCATTCCCAGAAGGGTTCCAGGCAGTCACCTGTGCTACATCTTTACTGACCAAAACCATTCGTCCCTGCACATTCAGATCTTTGCAATTGAGACAGATGAGTTTGGTTTTCACCACAAAATACTCTTTCAACCTATACTAGCCTGTGATTAAACAGGATAATTGAGCTCCTGGTAACTCATCTGCAAAAACAGTAATAGTAAATTTCATTGAAAGCAATCTGAAGTGCTGCAACAGCTGCTGTCTTGGAACTACTCAAACTTCCCATAGAGATGTTCATGTGCCATGCAGAAATGCAACCACTTCATTTTATTTATCCTATTCAATCTCTCATGCTTTGGACCTCTATCAGAATTTTTATAGTATTAGGTGAGAAGACGGAACTTGTATTTCAGGTTGCAACGTGTATTGATTTTGAGTTCATAGCTGTACACTGCGATTAATTATGCTCATACACAAGATTATTAACTTAAAGGAGTGAATTTAATTATTTTGTGCATTTTATGAGCTTACCAAAATAAGATTTAGCTCCTCAGAAAGTTAACCTGACCAAAACGTCAAAAAAGAAGAAATTAACTTCCTGAAAAAAAAATGTTTTCAGCTGCTCTGTCTGCACACTAGCCTGGTGAAATGTTCTTTTCTTCCTGTCTACTCTTATTTTTAACACTGATTTTTGTAATGGAACAAAACTTTTTATGTGGTCTCTGTACCTTGTACTCAAAACCACAGCTTCCATCTCCCGGCAAGACGCAGCACTTAAAATGATGTAAATCATGACCACTTGAACATGGCTTTCTTTGTACAGTCAGCAAAACTTGTACAGATGATCACCATACTGGAATGCGTTATTTTTAAAGAAATCCCAATAGTAATAAGTTCTTCTGTTCTCTGTCCATTCAAAATTTCAACACAAGAAAAAGCAAGCAGAGTCTGATGTAACTGCACATAAGAACATGTGGTTTATTTCTCATCGTTCTATATCTTTTGTTAGTCAACATTTGAAAAACTAATCCCACAGGCAGCAGCAGATACGGAAATTGTCTTTTGTTATCATCTTATGTACATTTTAGATCCTTTTTAAAATGAGCAATCTGCTTACTTTATTATCCTGACATTAAACAGTTGTGACTGTTCCCAACTTTAATTTAAAACAATACCTGCAGTGCCACTGGGAAAGTATATAATAATTCCACTGCTTTGAAATTGTTAATTGTGTGTTCAAATAAGGAATCTGAGTTCAAGATCTAAGAGTAAACTTAGTAAACATTATATTATTCTCAGGGCTTATCTTAGGATTACTCTGAAGTAAAAAAATAAGGTTATTGCCTTCAATCAGCCATGACAGATAGCTGCACCACCTCTTAGCCTTCTGCTAACAGCACCTCTTCTTACTCTAAAACCTGTCTTGAAAGTGAGAAAAGGTGGTGTGGATAAGTGAGGTTCACTTACCCTTAGTAGTTTGTTCCAGGTTAATATTTAAATGGATCTGTTAATGAAAAAACAGTTTTATCATTGCATTTTCACTGCAGTTCTTGATAATATCTCCCTCAGAGATAGTTCTAAGAGCATGTACACCACAAGGATGTGCCTACAGATCCAAGGAAATAGGACACAGTAAAAGAACGAGAGATGGCATTTTCTTCTGCAGTGTACATCTTTGGAACAACCATTACAATCCAGCTCAATACCCACTCCTATGAGACCAGCTGTGTTTAGAGGTGTTCTATAGCTTGTGCCAACGCACAGCCTCTGCGCAATCTTTAATTTCCTAGGCCTTCCAACTCATTAAAACAACATATTACAGTTATTTATCAAGTAAATTACCCCCTACTTATGCTTGCTTCAACATATAACTGAATGTTACAGAAGGTTATTGAAATGCTACTCGTTTTATTTTCCTTCTGAAACAATTTCATTCCTACTCAAAATTCTCCCCAGGGAGCCTAGAAGTTCTACATCCTCTTCTTGTTTTTTGAAATTAGAAAAATTGCTTTTCATGTTTTTATAACTAAAAACAACCAAATTTTTTTTTTTTTTTTTGGTTTATCGACAGCATCAATACAACATTGGGGTGACTCAATACCTCCAGAAGTCCCTTTCAATCCCTACAATTCCATGACTGTGAGCCTCCAAGACAAAACAATCCCAAAGAATTAATTTTGCAGAGTAAATAATTTAGTTTTAGTGAAAGAAAATGGCCCTTAATTTTTCACCAAGTGAGTTTTCGAGCAGTGTATTACCAAAAGCTAAAGACAAATTGCAAACAAAATCAAAAGGTTCACATTTCAATGAAATATACATACAATAACATAATACAGAATTTTGACCAATACTGACTTTATCTAGACCAATTCTTTTCCAATATGACTCTTTTCCAAGGCCACAGTCTTGCTCACTGCATGATCCTATCCTTACTCTAAACCACTATGTAACTTTCTACATCCTTCTTAGGTAAATTACTGCCACCTGATCCAAGAATCTCGCTTCTTTATTAAGTTATTTCATGCACCTTTATGTGCCACGAGGAGACTAGAGAATTTACAGAAATTAAGTAGCAGAGTCCAAGCTTTTTGGAGGGAACACTTTACTCCACTACAAAAAGAGTTTGGATGCTTGTCAGTGACGAACTTCCAAATTCACTATCTCATTTTGCAACTAGGGGTACACAGCTGCAGCCAAAGTAATTTCCACAGGTTCCTCATTACCATCTCTTTAAAGGAACATCTTAGAAGATTCAAGTTTTCAACCAAACAGTGAGATAATGGATTAATTACTCTTACAATGGCAATCCATTCTCAGCTACCAACATTTCAAGACTATTTTGACTTCTATGTCAAGTCATAGAGACAAACAGTAGTCCTGTAAATACAGTACTGCCATTGCCAACAATAAACTACTGCCCTTGCACTCAGTTTGCCAGGCATCTCCTCAACTTGCCTTGATTGCCTAAAGCTTTCTTTACCCCTGGCCTACTTGGAGCTGAAGAACATCCATAGTATGTTTAAAAACAAACTTTTAGATCACTAAAAACACTCTTACAATAAATGCTAAAGCTTTTTTATCGTTTAGAAGTAAGACCTGACAAAGAAAGTGTTTATTACACAGCAATTTAAGGTCACAACTTAAGGTTTATACCTCCCATAATTATAAATAAGCATTTAAATTAAAAATAAAGATCTTGACTTTATATTTAGTAAACATTTAATGAGGAAATAATCTGAAGTAACATCAGAACAACAAATACATTTTTTTTTTAGGTTTACTCTTTACTCATTGTTAAGGCTTACTACTGAGCCGTGTACAAATCCATTTTACTGGAAGCAAGAACAGACTCTGGTGACAATTTCACAGTAGAGAAAAAAAAAGACACATACTACATTAAGCTCTGGCAGAATTACTAACAGTGCTTTCAGTGGTACATAAACACCTTTCAGGTGCCTTTTCCTCCAGGTGCATCAGCAAAAAGTGCCGAGGAAAACATTTCTGCGGCACGATGTGCTATGGCCACAGCTTTGCCGCATCAGCAGAATGTCACTAAAAATACAGAAACAGCAACTGCTGGTCACGTATCCTTTCTCTGCTGTCCCTGGTGATACAAGGGGCTGTATTCAGATCACCTACTAATGTACACCCCCTTTCCTACCCGTTAGCCTTAATAGCTCTCTCTGATGCCATCTAAGCCCTCATAATCACTCCTCAGCAACATCCGACGCTGCCAGCTTTGATGCGATATAATCTTACACTATTATGTTCAGACCAATATTTCAAGTTCCGGAAAATGTGTTACATAGCTGAGTATATCATTCTCATGATCAAAGATGTGGAATTCAGCAGAAGTGTGCTTCTAACATTTTTTTACATACTTATTTTATAACCAGGCCAGAGTACTAGCAGCATCAAAAGCATTGTAAAATCAACATGCAAATGCACAAAACAGTAATGTTTTTTATAATCAATCTTATCTGTGATGGTAGAAGCAAACACAGGTTGCAAAACATGTCAGAAACAGAAAAGCTTTACCTTGGTCTTTGCTAAGTACACAGCAGCCCATAATACCATTAGTGATCTCTGACAATGTCAACAAAGAGCAGATGCTATAACACATTACTGGAAAAACACTGTTCCTTAAGGTAATGGCAACCCATCACATTTACTGGGTATGTAGAGTGCTATAGACATTTGTCATGGTACTTTACAAATAAGAAAATGGAGAAACTGCTCCTAAAAACTGTACTTATTTAATAATGCAGAAATCAAGAAAAATAATTCAACTTGAACTCACTTCACTGTAGGCTTGCATCACAATTTCTCACCACAGAATGAGTTAAATGCAATAATTAAGTCATCTGTTTGTGTTGGTACCTAAAAAAGAACTGTAATAATTTTCTCATATAACATTTTGGGCTCTTCCCCCAAAGCCAGGACTATAACCAGGTGTAACTCTAAAACAGCAGCACCATACTGATGTTGTTTGTAACTACAAGAACTTGGCAACGTGTCTCTTCATGCCTTGTATAGCACTAAAGGTACCACCTGTGTGCTTCAAGTGATGATAATGTCTCATTACCAGATGTTTCACACTCATGTATGGATTGAAGCTTCTCCTCTGCATATGCACTGAAGCTTAAAAAAGACAAATTCTCAATTACCTTAACTAGTACAATTAACATCTTAGCCATGTGCTAGTGTAAGTATCAGTTATCTGCAAAACAGAAAGATCCACAGAGGGCAAAGAAACAAACAAGAAAATATCCAGCTTTCCATTCCCAGAATTTCAGTTCTTTTTCTTCACTGATGCTGAAATTGCATCCTCAATGCAAAGGATTCCTCACAGCATTCAAAGGCTGCCATAAAAAAAAAAAAAGCCTGCGATCCATCACAGACAATTTCATGCAAGCATCTGGCTGAAGCACTTCTTGCTTCCTCCCTTGATCGCTGCAGTGTAACACTAGAGAGCTCTCAACCTCTGTTACCTCCTACGTTTCAAAAAAATTTTTTTGAAGGAGGGAAATCGTAGTTGCAAACCTCACACAGAGGAAACCTCGTCAATTAAAGACTGTGTGTCAAACTTGCACACGGCACTGTGTGCAGACATTCTCTTCTGGATCCAGCTGTAGAGCAGAAAGGAGAACTCCACTCAGTCTATTCTTAGAAGCTTATCACTGCTTAGTTTGGAAAGAAAAGCAAGCCTTACTGTATAAAATTGTTTTAGTTAACTCACTGTGACTGAAACAATATGGTGGGGAACAGCCACAGCAACAGTTCAGCTGGCAGATATAAGACAAAGGTATCCTCTGGCAGAGAGGAAGAGATGGGGACCAGCGGTGAGTCTGGGTTTTAGTGCATTCCATCACACTGTAAAAGTGATTTGTAACACCATTTATATGTCTAAACCAACTTGACTTTAAATTAGAAAATCAGTCTTAACACAATATTTACAGGTTTCTAAAACCCATCCACGTGCATGCACAAACATTTATCCCATTTTTGCCAATATTAAAAGCGTTTGCATTTTAGAAAGAAGATGAACCTTCTGAATAGGGAATCATAAGCACTCCACATAATCTTTGTATTCACACTGCTGATGATTCAGAGTCCTTTCTTGCCTTTTTGACAATTCTGAATGCTTTGCAAGTGCTTATAATTTCATAAGATTTCCTTGCCTTCCTTTTTCCTTCCTTCCATCTCACTCCCCACTTCAAAAAAAAAAAAAAAAAAAAAAGCAATTGAATTAAGCTGAGAATATTTAGCTTGCTGAAATCAAAATGGGAAACCAGGAACTTGAAATAAAATGAAATACCAGACAATCCATCAAGTGTCAGACAGGAGATGCTGGTGGGTTGTACCAAGAATTTTCCTTCAGAATAATGTACAGCAAGGAAATAGGCAATGTCTTCTACACACACAGTGATACAAGGCATTCCTTTTCTTATGTATGCTTATGTAGATCAAGCAATCACTACTCAGGATGAAAAACACCTTCAGAGTTCACAAGTATGCACAATGGACTCCACAAATCCAGTCTGGTACCTAAGAAACGTATTATTTTTATTAGTGTTAGTTTGACTCAACACACAAAAAGTGGAAATAGAAAGGATGAGTGTAAGAAAAAGAAACAAGAAGACAAACTAAATAAGCAAGGAATTAAGATTAAAGAACAATAATTAATGTCAGGGAAGAATTAAAATATTTGTTGGTTTAACTCTTTTTTTAAGTGGAGTCCAGTACAGAGCAATACAGAAAAATGAATAATTATATCTTCAACTTAGTGATTTTTAATTAGCATTTGATATCTCTAGCCAGATTAGGATTCCCTAACTTATACTACAAATAGTTACCAAAGTTATCATTGAAATCAATAGTTTAAGCTGGAAAATTAGCACATAAGATCAAATATTCAGGAACCAGGGCAGAATTTGCTAAGAATTTGGCAAAGATAACTCAAGGGTTTTGCCAAAGTCTCACAATGACTGAATAGGAAATAACTTCACAAGCTCTCTCTCCTAAATTTGACTGCCTATCAAACATATTGAGAAACCAAACAGGAAGCTGAAGCTTAAGAGAAGATAGAGAAATTAACCAATTCTTTCAATAGGCATCAACCATACTGAACAAAAGTGGTGTTTGTTAAAGATCCTCTTTAGCATCAAGATTTTTTGTGCCGTTTTGAGTCATTTGTTTTTACAATACTCAGTGTTTGTTTTTCCTTGAAATCTCCTAATGAATAAACTACACACAAAATCATAAAAAGAATGCATTCTGTGATAATCAAGAAACATTAAAGCATGTTCAACATCAGTTTGATTTCAGATATGCTAGAATCTTACATTTAAAGAAGAAAAATCAGTGCTACAATAAAGAAGGTTCAGCCTGCATAACTGACTACAGCATCTAGACTTTCTCTGTATGGTTTCTACTATTCCTTGCAGATTTGGTTGTGGCTTTTTTTCCCCCTTCTTCGAAATTAATCATGCAATCATCAAGGCTGGAAAAGACCTCTAAGATCACGTAGCCCGACTGTCCACCTACCACTATTAATGCCCACTAAACCTTGTCCTTCAGTGCCACATCTACACGTTCCTTGAGCACTTTTAGGGACAGTGACTCCATCACCCTGCCTGACCATTCTTTCAGAGAAGAAAATTTTCCTAATATTTAACCTGAACTTCCCATAAAGAAACAGATGAAACAGGGAAACTAATGCTAATGTCAATTAAACGCATAACTATCAAAAAGATTCTCATTTTAGAAGAGATTCAAAGACAGAATCACAGGTTACATGTAAGCATCTTAACCTGCATGACTTGACATTTAACAGGTTTTGATGCTACAAAAGAGCTATCTGGCTATAGAAACATGACATTTGCTTACAAGCCATCTAGAAAACCCACCAATGGCCTGAAGTTTTCACACAGAGTAAAACGACAAAAAAAACCCTGTAAGATGACAAAAAAGCTTCTATACTGTAATTTCACATAACTAAATTCTGTATCCACTACAGTTCTCACTGGATATGACCCTGACACCAATTCCATCCAAAGGGTCCAGTAAGGAATTTCTTTCCTCCCTCTGCCCCCAAGCCAAAATTGGAAAAATGCACAGAGTTACAAGCTTGCTATGTAAGATACAGTATGCGAGATGCTGATGTGGAATAAAAAACTTGAAAACTGCAGGCTTATTCTTCTAGAGGTAGCTGGCAGATTTGTAAAAGATAGCATTAATGCTAACGAGACACACAGAACTGTCTATATTTTCATGAAAAGATAGACTACAAAGCAGGAATTCTCCTCAGCATGAAAAAGACTTCTCTGTAATAATCTTTGAAGTATTTATCAGCAATGAAAGTAACCCAGAGCACTTCTCTCTGAGCCGTTATCTACTTTGGAAGATAAAAATGAAAGTTACAACTGACTGATGAGCCAAATGAAAACGTTCTTTTTGAAAACACAACTTTTATAGGCATCAACTTTCAGCACAAAATAATTGTCTCGTTTCTTTTAAATAGCAAGTTGTACTGAAAAAAAATGATAGTAACAACATCAAAAGGTGAACTAACTTGCATTTTGAGGGAAAACAACACAAAAATACAAAATACAAAATACAAATACATAATACTATAAAGCACTAATTTAAGAAGAGTGGAAGGAAATGCATGCATTCTGTACTGTATTTCCTTTTTTCAAGAAGCTCTGTAATTTTTGATGGAGAGAATGAGAGATCATTAAAAGTATATAGTGCTACCAGAAGGAGCACAGCAATATCATTTACCACCTGAATCCAATTTTGCTTTGTCCCCACATTATGAGGGCAGAATACAGTGCAGATAAATTCACCATCAGGTTCCCACTTCCCCATCTCACTTCCAGCACATCTGTGGCCATTCCAGAAGGGTGGTAAGACAGCAAGCAGCTGCTCCCACACACTATTAGCAGATCAGCACTGGAGCTTTCCTTAACACCCCAACCCTGCGTGCTGCAAGGATAACTGAAATTTGTGGGCATCCTGTACACAAGTTTTATTTCCAACTGTAAAATGCCAAAATTATCAGTGTCCTGTAATGAAATAATGCGGGTAAACAAAACAGACCCAGTTAGTTCACTGATTCCCGGTCCCGTTTCCTGGATGTAAATTCACAGACAAAGGCACAAGGCACAGGTGGAAGAAATAACAAGCAAGATGGCTCACTGAATCTGCAGGCCTCAGGCAAGGAATGTGGCTGCTTCTGAGATGGCTCCCACATTGGTAATCTATACCATCTAGAGCCAAGGTCTCCTTTAACAATTCATAAAAGCTGTTATCACTGATCCAAAAACTTCTTAATGGAAAAAGAAATTTCTGTAACATTTTTTATCACTACTGTACTGATTATTAAATTGAGCAATGGCTGCTAAAATGAGACCTTTTCAAGGAAATAGAACTATTTCCCAACAGATTTGAGCTAAGTTTGACAATTAAGGCAAAAGAAGGAGATGAGAAGTGGTAGGAAATAAATCTGGCTATTCTACCAGCAAGGCTACCAGTCTGAAAATAAATAAGAACAACACAAGACCATTCTGATTCACCTAGTTGATTTAAAATTTTTTTTCCACTGCTGTGTTCTCTTAGAGGAATCATTCTGGACCATACAGTATCATCTGTATATTTTCACAGAAACTTATGGAATATACATATAGTTATGTAAGCACGCACACATACACAGATATTCTACTGAAAAGGTGCCATTCTCATTGGTAACCATCTCTTCAATAAAAGTGGCAGATTTCCAAAGCAGAAGTTCTAAGAATCCTATCCTTAGAGGAGCTTTCTGTACATTAACTTGAATTACAAACCATCGAACATAAAATAAGGTCCATTTATTTTATCTCCAAACAACCAGAAATGCTCCTGGCAAAATAAATAAATAAATAAATAAATAAATAAATAAATAAATAAATAAAATAAATAAATAAATAAATTTAGAAGTGCCAGGCATTTTTCTTTAATGACACTAAAGAATGAAGATATTTTTCTGAGTTTGTTTACCCAACTTATCTTCATTTTTTATTCTGATGAGGTACAAAAATGTATCATTTAATCTAAATTGCAATGAAATTACAGTGCAACATCTCTATATAAGTGGAAAATGTTTATTCTGGAAACTTTCCAAACTGCTGCCAGAATCTAGGTAAATTTCAAATGATTTTTAATAATGTCTCATTGATCAAATTGATCAAATCCTTGACAAAGAAAGAAAAAAAAGGAAGAAAAAAAAAGTGGCAGAGAAAGGGAGATGTAGGTATAATTTTGTCAGCAGAAGCAGTAAGAGCACCAGCATGAAGGCCGCACACCAAATGCCAAACAAAATCCCTGGTTTAACTTCTTGAGCTTGAAAGGCTTTGAAGTGAGCAATTCTATAAATGAAGCACGTTCTCTGGGATTGTTGTATTGCTCATCCTTATTCAGCAGTGCTGCTTTGTTGTAGCTACCGTTCTCACTCAGATCACACAAAGATTCTGGGTAATGAAGAAACCTCTGGAAAAACAAGTGTGCAGTCCACTCCTCATTACTGCCTAGCTTACTGAAGGGCAGGACACATGAGATGGGTAATACCAACTGCTTGACAAGCAGAGCAAAGAATAGTACGTACTCACCAAGAGGGCAGAGTTCCACATCCTGGCCAGGCATTTGTTTAGAATCACAGCAACATTGAAGACAAACGTTGGGGCCAGACAAAGTTTGCTACTTAGAAGCATTCCCATTCTGCCTTCCTGAGCGGTGTCCTTAGTAGCAAATTTAGCACCAGTCATGAAAAATATGTCTGAACAGGATTTCAAGGCTCATTCCATGAATATTTAGGAAGATTCTATCAGTCTTGGCCTCAGACAGAGGATTCAGTCATTCTCAGTGGAAAACAAGGAAGTAGCAGGATTGCCATCATCTAACCTTCAGGACTAGCAGAAAGACAGGTTTGTGAATCACGGTTGGATTACTGCCCTTAAGGACTTCAGTCCTTCTGGAAGAGTCTATTTTCAGGGAGCAAAGAGACATAACCGTACTGACTACTTAACTAATTTACTATTCATCAGGAAATGTTGAAAGCAACACTTAGCAGCAGCTGCCTACTACTGATCAATTTCAATCCACTTTTGTCTTCCTGCACCTGCAGCAGGAATCATCACCATCTTTCAGCATCTTAAAGACCGGCAGTATGTTATTGGCTTGTAAAATGTATATGTTAACTTGGTAATCTGGAAAAAAACCATCACTTTCATTCAAGAGAAGAAAACCATACACTGATCAGTAATAAAAAAGCCAAATTAGACTGATTCATTGGACAGGAAAGTAAAGCAAGAAATAGCTCTTAAATCACATCATTATTCAGACATCCAGAAGGACCTGGACAGGCTTGAAATGTGAGCCCATACCAACCTAATAAAGTTCAACAAGACCAAGTGAAAGGTGCTGCACTTGAGTGAGAACAGTCCCAGATACGAGTACAGAATTCCTTGATAGCAGCCCTGTAGAGAAGGACTTGAGAGTCCCAATGGACTGAAAGCTGGACATGAGCCAGCAGCATGTACTTGCAGCCCAGAAGGCCAACAGTATCCTGGGCTACACCAACAGCGGGGTGGCTATTACGGCAAGGAAGGCAACTGCCACCTTCTACTCATTATGCCCCACCTGGAGTTCTGTGTCCAGGCCTAGGGCCTTCAGCACAAGAAGGATGTGGAGATGTTGGAACAGATCCAGAGGACGGCCATGAAGATGATTAAAGGGCTGGAGCACTTCCCCTATAAAGAAAGGAGGGAGTTGGGCTTGTTTAGACTGGAGAAGGCTCTGAGAAGACTTCATTGCAGCCTTCCAGTACTTGAAGAGAGCTTTTAAGCAAGAGAAGGAGTGACTTTTTACATGATCTGATACTGATAAGACAAGGGAATGACTTTAAAAGAGGGGAAAATCTAGGTTACATGTTTGGAGATTTTTTGTCCAGGATTTGCTGGCTACAGTAGTACTACAGTGAAATTATGCATTTAAAAGGAGAAAATTGTGTCAGTGTGAAGTCTGCTGAAAAGTCATGGCTGACAGCTCTAGCACTGTAGTAAATTCCATATGGGCATTCTGTTTACTTGTGATATAGAAGAAATATATAATATAAAGCTGTTACTTGATCAAGATAATTTTTCCTTTCTCTACTTCCCATTACACAAGAAAGAAATACACTGTGCAGAAATACAGAAAATACTGAGGCAGGAAGGATAGTGAGAGTACCTAGGAAAGTAACTCGCTTATTAATTAAGAAGCATCTATTACAGTGGAAGAAAAGAATAAAAAATATTTTGTTAAAGAAACAATGAAAAAAAATTAAAAAAAACCTGCCAGTGAGTGGGAGACTGCTTCACAATGGACATTTTCTTTATGGGTAATGTGTCAGAAAATTTGTCTCACCTGAAACATCTTTAAAAAAAACTTATCAAACGAGTAGGAAAGTAGCATAACCAAATTATTTTCTCTCAAAACTTCTGAAGAAAATATAGCTTGAATTTGTTGAGCTATTTACTATATGCATACTGTCTAAGCTGAAACCATTAAATATGAAGACCGTATTTCTTGCTCAAGCACTTATTGAGCTGAAGACTGCGGAGTCAGTACATCTACTATTTCATCCCCTAAACATCCCTTATTGATCAATGCTAGAGCTAGGATTTGGGGTGTGATGCTGTAATCCAGTATAGCTGTTGCAGTGTGTTGTTCCTATAATAAGGAAAAAGAAGCAGAGTTGCTTCTGGCATGACCAGGTTCATTTTTGGACACATCCAAACAGAAAGAAAAATCTTGACATTTAACTTCTCCAACTAACTGCAAAGCTTAAATTATTAATAAAAATAACCTTTGAGTCCTTTTTAGAAGCATGAACATTTTTCAGATTTACATAAAAACCATATATGCCGACTTGAAGTCCAGCTCAACAGAAACACGTTGCTCTATTTTAGGCTGATTTAATATACACAGTATGTTAAAATAAAAACAAAATGGAGTATTTGATTCTGCCCTTTGGAAGATCTGTGCCTGTCCAAGCTGAAAAGGTCTCCACAGACACTATGCACAATTAGGACAGCAAAACAGAGGCCAGCTTTAGCCCTCCAAACAAAGAATTTCTAAGCATGCCTTTGCTTTTTCTTTCCATTATTCCCAGCAATGAAGATCACTGCAAGTTATGCAGTGCACATTTTGCTGCTTGTTACCACTTATGCAAAATCACAGCTAGCAAATATAAGCTTGACATTTTTTTCCTTAAATATGGCACATTTAAATAGATGCAATATCAAATTCTTAAGTAATCATTAAAACATTGCCAGACATTAACAGCAAATACAGTATCAACTAAGCTATTGCTGAAACAGAGGGAAAGCATTCACTGATACTAACCTACTTTGAAACATTATTTTCATTACTGATATCTTACTATCTGTAAAAACATATCAGTATGGAAAGAAAAACTGCATTAGGAAAAACTGTATAGTAAAATGCCTCTGATTCCAATTATTTTCACAAAATTCAATATACGTGTAATGCATAACTTACTAATTCTGGAATCATTCCTCAGTTTTTACCTCCCTAAGACAGTTAATGACAGTATATTCCATCACGAAGCCACGACATTTATCAAAAAATGATCAACTCAGATTTTTCCCCTGACTTTTCCATAATTTTGCTCTAACACATACTTGTCTACACACTTTCAAAGGTCACTGAATTCTTCAGCCTGCTGCAGATCACAGCCTTTGGTATTTTGCACTGAAACAGTAATTGCTTATTCATTACCAGCAGTACCTACAGATTTCTCGGCTTATAGCCACAAACCTGTAGTATTCTGTGGCCCATACCTAACAAATCTGTGAAAGATAACTGAGGAAAACTATTTTCAGTATTTTTTTCATTTTCTATATAGAACTCTAAATTGCCACTAGAAAATTCATTGAGCTTCCCAACTCGAAACTGCGTTAAACTACAGTGGAGGGACCATTACTAAGTATGGATGAGCAAGAAGCTCGTGGATGAACTCAAAGGGAAGAAGGAGGTACATGACTAGCAGAAATAGAGTCTGTCCTCTTTGGAAGAATATAGGAACATTGTCAGGACCTGCAAGGATGCAACAAGGAAGGTAAGGTCCACCTAGAATTAAATTTGGTGAAGGAGGTCAAGGACAACAAGAAAGGCTTTTTAAAGTATGTCAGTAGTAAAAGGAGGACTAGGGATGATGTGGGTCCACTAAAGAATGAGGGTGTCCTTGTAACAGGACACTGAGAATGTGAAGATACTAAACACCCTCTTTGCTTCAATCTTTACTACTTAGACTACTCCTCAGGAATCTCAGATGCTAGAGGTAAGAGAGTCCAGGGAATAGAAGACTTACTCTTGGTCAAGGGGGACCTGATCAGAGAGCATTTAGCCAAAAACAACACACATCAACCCATGGGCCCCAATAGGATGCATCCATGAGCGTTGAGAGAGTTAGCAGAAGTTATTAACAAACCTCTCTCTATCATTCTTGGAGAACAGCAGAGGTCCCTGAATGCTGGAGGACAGCCAGTGTCACACTAGTCTTGAAAAATGGCAAGCAGGAAGATCTGGGAAACTACAGGCCAGTCAGCCTCACCTCCATACTCAGAAAAGTAATGGAACAATTTTTCTGAATGTCATCACCAAACGATTGGAAGAGAAGGTTATCAGGAACAGTCAGTATGGATTCACTACGGGGAATCATGCTTGGCTGACCTGGTAGCTTTCTATAATGTCATCACCAGTCGGGTAGGTGAGGAGAGAGCGAGCAGATGTTTTGTACTTGACTTCAGCATGATGCTTGACCCTGCCTCCCCATAACATCCTTGTAAGGAAGCTTAGAAAGCATGTGTAAGAGATTATTCTTTTTGCACCTTTGTCTCAAAGCATGCTCAGGAACACAGATGGGCAAGTACAGGTAAGTCCTGGTCAAAGTTGGAGAAATCTTTTGTCTGAAGATTTGCAAGCTGGGGCAACGAGAGAGAGAAATAAGTAGCAGCTTAATGGCTGGGAAGCAGACTTTTGTGTGGGCTCATCTCGAGGGAGATGGCCAAACCTGCATGCTCAGGGGTGCTGCACACAACTCTTACCTAAGTGCCCAAGAATGCCACACTGCAGAAGAAGGATAGAAAAGGGACCTAAAACCAAGAAGGTGATGTCTGACATCAGGTGCCTTATGACGTGGTACCTGCCTGCTGATGGAGTCTCCTGGGCCTGCTCTGTCACTGTCCCTGCTCGCCGCCTCAGGCCAGCCACTCTGTTGCTCCTGCACGCCCTCACTATTGGAGCAGCATGCAACAAGATGCTGCTGGATCTTGGTGATGACTATCCCTGCTTTACATAGTTCTTGCTCCTTTCCTATCTTCCCTACTGCTCACTTTTCCTGCCCCATCACCCTTACTGACTAGGATTTGTAATAAACCAAGCAGATCAACATTTGAACCGTTGTTTCTTAATCTCACATCAGGTATACAAATACCAATGAATCTCCTCTCCTTCCTGGTAATTGGAGCGAGACAGGACCTTGACTTACATATACCTTCTTCAGAGGCAAAATACATATTTTGAAAGTACACAGTCATAAAGCAGTGTAGCTAAAAAATAATGCATCTTCCTTATTTTTCACTATACTCTTTAGAAATACATTTATATTGAAAAGTGTTGTATGAAGAAAATTGATGCACTCCTGACAACTGAAAGGATTATCACTTCTATCACCATCAAAAAGTAGCTATTGTACAGAATCCCTTCAGCACAAAGCTTTAAACCGTATCTTTATATACTTATAGCACCCTCAGTCCAGAAGTCCATAATTTTAACTAACTCGTAGCAATCAATTTGCCAGAAGGTTATCTACTAACTCAATTGTAATTTGTTTCTTCTGCAGTTGTTTAAAGGCAAGGAAAACAAGACTAGTGTGCTTATAATCCATGTTACGTAACCATTCAGTGGATATCCTCTATTCACTGAACACCCACGAGAGTCAATGCCTCAAAAATAAGCTGTAAATCTTTGCCTTCTTTTTGATTTTCACTGGAACTGAACAAGCACATTCAAGGCAATGTAATACAAACCATACATTTGTTCAAAGGATTAACCTCATTCCACTTATTTATTAAAACAAGGTACATCATACCACACTAAAATAGACCAACTTTGTGCAGTAAGTTAATTTTTCTTCCCATTCTTCCCAACCTTTTCAATTTCTTTTCTTCCAGTACCTTTTGAAATACCCTTGTTTGCAAGCATGGACAAAAGGGACAAGATATATCCCTCCACTAAGTCTCTGTGTAGTCATTAATTCCAATAATCAGCACTCTCTTTTTTCCTCCTCACTTACTTTATATTACTTGAAAAGAGTTTACCTAATCCATACTTTAGCTGACATGCTAACTTTACTCAAAGTTCCCACCAAAAATATATACATATATAAATCTCATTAATCCTGTTTCACCTATACCTGAAATTAGTCTCCTATCCTATACTTGACGCTGTACTCTTCTTATTTTGTACAAATTGATTTCAGAGAAAAAAGAAGTTATCTTCCATTTCATTTGCTAGGGTCTTATGCAGAATTCTGTGATTCCACACTTTGTGCTGACTAACAAGCACAGGTACATGCAACATCATCTAGTGCCCCAGCCTTAGCACTTATTGAATGAAACTGAATGCTACAGTTCCATATATGAGCTTTCATACTTTTTTTTTTTTTTTAATAGCAACTTATTTGGGACTAAGACATATGTAATATTTAGATCAATTACAATACTGCTGCTGAGTTTCTGAAAATACCCTCCTCTTACATGCATCAGGACGATGCTAAAAGCACCTTCTGTGGCACCATTCACACCAATTGGGCAGTTCGTATATGCATATCTGTGATCATTCAGTATATCCTGCTTTCTTTTGCTGAATGGGATGCTGCCTGCTTGGCTTCATTCACAGATCATCTGCTCAAGGAAGACACTGAACTGCCCACCAAAGCTTGGGGTGCTTGTGCTACTAACACAACCCAAAGATTAACATTAACATTTTTAGATACACATGAAACAACACATGGAAGCTTGCTCTATCTTCTGAGACATCTAATATTAACTCCCCCAAATTTCCTTTCCTGCTGCTGTTTACCTAAATGTCACTGGTTTTGCTGTATCACTATGGGAACAGCGGCGGTTCCTTCTGTTCCTATATTGCCACCACCAATCACTTTCTCATCACCAAAATTTGCTGCCAAAACATTCTAAGTTCAAGCTGAAATACAGCTGACAACAAAACTGATGCCGAGTTTCTGGTGTTCACCAGCGAGCCAGCCAAGTCCTCTCCAATTAAGAAGAAAATAAGGAATGCTTTTAAGAGAACTCCAAAGATCTCATCACCATATCTGAACATTTCACAGCCTCAGACTTACCCTTCTTTTAGATGCCCTTTCAGAATAGAAAGAAACTTCTAAGCAGGAAACTAAAACACTAAAAATACAAATAGCCTGCCAAAGGACACACAAAAAGTTGGGAGCAAACTTTAAAAAAAAAAAAGTAAACTCCTGAATTTCTTACCCCCTTCTCTTTTCTCTCCAGATTCCAAATCATTTTATTTCCTTAGCCAGAATAATTCAGTATTCCTGTTAGAGATAAGCAGCTCTCTTTGCATGAAAATTAATGAAGTCTTGTCCTACTGCCTGGCAGTGGCTGATTAGCTGTGGTGTGACACATGTCCTCCTGCCTTTGGGAAATGAGGGAACACTGATTCCTTTCCTGCTATTAGCAAAAAAAAAAAAAAAGAGAGAGAGATGGGGGGAGGATTGAGAAAACTTTGATACCCATGTTTCCGCTGTATTTGATTGAGATCACATTCCCTCTGAAGCTTCAAAGAGCTCTGTTACATGCTATACATCTAACATGGGACTTCAAGAGCTTTTTTTTTTTTTTTTTCCTCTTCTTGGCTTTTTTTCCCTTAACAGGAAGATCCTTTGAGGTCAGCCTTAGCTACACCACAACTTAGATCCAACTACCTTCACCCTCACAGCTACATGATGCTTAGGGAAAACACAGCTGTGAGGAGCAGCTGATAGACTCTACCACAGAGTACAAGGGCCTTAAAATACAAGTGCTGACAGACAGGCACCGCGTGCACAGCCTACCTATGCTCAATCTGAATCAACTACAGGACTGTTACACTTGCAAAGCATCCACTGAGTTTCAGATTTGAGGGAAATGCCTTCTTATTTTATTAGCAATACAGATGGCAGGCATTTGTCGTCTTAAGATGGAGTAATGCAAAAATATCCATGACAGCGCCATCAAAACCAAATCACAAACCACTAAAATAGCGTGGCCTCTGCTCTAGGGCACTCAATTCAATTTGACACTGTCTCATTACAATTAAAACAAAATCTAAGCATTTTCAAGTATCATTCAACTCATTTCTCGTGTGCAGAGAAACTGTTTTGCAGGAGACAGAGCTTTGCTGCTCTGCACTGAGCACATCCATCACAGAGACTTTGCATCTCAAAGTACCCATCTCTTCTTTAGCAGCTCCTCAGAACACAAACTGCAGTAACATCATTTTATATGTTTAGATACAAGGTACTCCTTACTGATTTTTTCTTCTCTAATTTTCCTTAAGTCAATGGCACTGAGAGATTGAGACTTTATCTAAAAGAAGAACTATACAGGACATAAATAATTCCATAGGCTGTTTTCTTTCAGCTCCTCCCTTTGATTTAGCAAGAAATAAATGGAAAGAAAAGCTATCTGAATTCACAGCTGTTACAGCTTGGGATGATAAGTATATAATTATTTCAATATCAAACCACAGCAAAGAACTTAACTTACGCCACATTTAATCCACATGTGTTTAAAGGACTCAATCAATATTTGGGGAAAAAGAATAAGTGGTGGCATCCTAATAAGTCCATCAGAGTGAAAAATGCAATAGCAGAACTCTGATAAACATAATACAGCTTTGGGGTATTTGCTACTCACTTCCTAGGAAGGACTGCATTTCCCTGATTAGCTGAGCAGAGTAAGATGCAATCTCGCTGGAGGCTGCTGCACTGCTGGAGAGCAGCTCCAGCCACTGCAGGCCAATCCAGAAAAAATATAAATACTGAACTACTGAACCTTATTAATGAACGCTTATTTTTATGTTCTTACTGGTCCCCACATCATATAAGCATAACTGGCTCTGTCTGCTCCTTTGTAGCACTTGATCTGCAAAATTCTTACTGAAGCACAAAATGATGTTTCAGTATCATACACTTAGGCTGTAAAGCACAACCTGTTTTGCATCACGTATGAAGAGGGCGTAACTAAAACAGCTTGTCAGGTGAACCTTTGGGCTGAACTTCTTTCCTCTGTTAAGACACCAATTTGTCTCAGAAAATATGCAATAAAAAAGAGTGAAAAGATTTAATGCTGGTATTCTGCAAGTTCTTTGTCTAGCATCACCCCATCTGGAATACCAACCAACAATATGTGTTCTGTGTTATTTACCACACTAAGATATCAGGATTCAGACCCTTGATGACATTGTCAAAAATCTATAACCCTACAAGTCTGCAGAATTGTAAGCAGTGCTCTATTCACATGAATAGCGACCATGATGAAGACAGTGAATTGCAATCAAGTTGAATGCTGGCTGAACTTTCAGTCATGCAGCAACAGTGACAAGATTATGGCATAACACCTTTTCACATTACAAGAATAAAATGTATTCCATAGCTATGTAAACAAATCTTGCAAAGAAATCGGTCTGTTTAATCTGTTCATCACTTCAATCATTGATTTCATTGAAAATGTTATTTTCATAGTTAAGTTTTGAGCATATCTCAAGTCTTTAAGTAAAGTTTGGCTTCAAATGCCAAAAGCAAGGACCAAGATTTCTGATAAGAATCAAAGCATTCTTCAGTGAGAATGCAACTCCAAAAGTACTTTTGCTCATGAAAATAAGCGTGAAAAAACATGAACATTAAGCTTTGAAATCAGTGCTACCAAATCAGTTTTACACAAGTGAAGATAAGATCATGATTTCAACATTTGCTGAAAGGAAGGAGGGAAGGAATTTTAGTTGTAATTCATTAAATTAGTATTTTATTGCAAAGAATCACAAAATAACAAAAAAAAAAGAAAAAAAAAAAAAGACTAGTGTTGAAAAGCAAATGCACCCTAATTAACATTCTCCTACTATCTCTATAATTCACTTAACCTTATTTCATGGTCCTGTCCCTCCAGATGGCCCAGCAGAAGCAAAAGGTTTTGGTGCTTAACAGCATCGAATGGTAAATCAAATCACACATCCAATTAACCATCACTGAAATAGTTCATTATTAAACCTCAGCAGATCAGCAAATTCATTTTAGTTAATCTTAAAAAGGTACATGAGTCTTCTGAAGCAAACACAAACTGGGTTCTGAATGCACCCAGAACTCCATTTCTGCTGAAATGGAATAAGCAAACATGCCTGTGACCAACACCTCCAGCACTTCAAGGCACTCCAAACTTCAAGGCACAGCACTCATCACACAGACAAAAATACAGAAACAGTCATAGAATGGTTTGGGTAGGAAGGGACCTTTGAGATCATCTAGTCCATCCCCTCACTATAGGCAGGGCCTCCTCCCATTAAACCTGGTTGCTCACAGCCCCATCCAGCCTGGCCTGCATGGGAAGATCTCAGTGCATGACGTGCTTTGGGTGAGAAGTTGCTCAGTTAACATCTCTGCCCTGCACAGCTTGTTTGTTGTTGGTTTTGTTTCTAAACTTTTGTAAAGCAAATAATAATTATGGCCCTAAATAAATAATGTTTATGGCAATCCACTTCTGGCACGGCAACAGTAGATGGCAATATGTAGAGATTCACAATTGAACGTATTCATTTTTTTGGAGTAAGTTTCAGAACTGCGATTTTCAAGGTCTCCTTTAGCTAACAGCTATCATCATCAAGGAATATAACTATATAATAGAATTTCACTGCATTTACTAATTTATTCCAACATGAAGCAATTCACATGACTGACAAAGCAAATTGGTTTGTTCATATTTCTTTTGGAGCATTTATGAAACAACTTATGCACTACGTCAACAGTTTGTTTAAAAAGTACCAACTTCTGCCACTCATCTGAAACTCTTGAAACTTGACTGACCACATAAGACTCAACTGCTTTCCCACTGCCCGTTCAGCTGTTACAGTAACTAACAATACGGTATATTTGGAAGGGCACAATGTTACTAAGAGCAGCCTAGACTACAGAATTTTGCAGACATACCTTTATTAAGCTGACAAAAAAAAAAAAAAAGGCAACAAGAGAGGGAATAAAGCCCCACAGCATTTCCCAGTACAATTAAACTAACAAATCTACCTTCTAAAAACGTGGCACTATTCACTTTGGAAGACTGACTTTAGGCTATATTAGAAAAAAGAACTCTTCCAGTCCTTTCTGGTATACACTGCATCTCCCTAGGCATTTTGCCAGCAATGCACTACCAGCACATCTTTTGAAGGAGAGACAGGCCCTTAGTAGGAATTCCCCATAGGAACAAGCATGCAACTTTGAAAGTGGAAAAAACATTTTCTTTCAAACAGCAATGATTAAGTACATCTTTTTGTGGGGCCTCCTGGTCTGGATAACTGAACAGCTATCTCCTACATTTAAAGATGGGAAATTATTTTTCCAGTGTCATTAACTAAAACTTGTAAGACTTGTTTTAATGTGTGCTGAAGTAGCCAGATCTTCAGTTATCGGGAGCACACAAAAATAAAAGAGTAATAAGGACAAGCCTGTGTTATTCCCCAACCACCAGTGGCCCAAGTAGACCCTCTAGCAGTTGGAAATCTCCAGTTCAGTCTTGCTCACATCTTTCTTCCCTTTTCCTAAGCCAGAGGAAAAAGCAAAATTTCTCTTTCATTCACCACTAGAGATGCACTTGACATACAGCAATTCTCCTTATCAAAAAATAAAAAAAAAATAAATCAAGAACCAGCTCTACTAGTACAGTAGAGAGAAACAGAGCAGAGTAGGCCTAAGAGCTGGCTGCAGGACAAAGTGGATGTGATGTGCTAGCAATCCAGAACCCTCATTTTATTATGAAGAGGTGTGCATTATAACACAAAAGAAAAGGTTTCTTCAGACTATCATCAGCACTAATAAAAGTCAAACCATTCCATAACAACTTGCAAGTGCATAATATTGGAAATACAGGGCTGGCAGAAAAAAAAAAAAAAATCAAATATGAAGTAGGGTTGAGTAAAACATATCATTTTTAAATAATCTACTTGCACAAGGGTCATCAATTAAGGAATTGTTGCAGCTGTCCAAAGGTTATTTGCTAAAGCACTGCCTCACTTAGTAACCATCAAACAGCCACACTGCTAATTTTTAGCAAAATAAGTCAGGCTGCTGCTTTTGTACAACAAACAAAAAAATAGACATCAGAGTAATCAACACACAGAAAAAGAAGAGACTCAGGCTCCACAGCACCCTCAGCTGGAAGAGTAAACATGGCAAATACAGCTTGTATAAGTACAGTCCCATCTAAAATACAGCACAGAACATTTAGCAATTCAACTGATTCCAAGATATTAAATGTTGTCAAAACCCACAGCATTCTACAAAATACATTTTCAGATAAGCTATGTATAGCACAGCCAAGTGCAAGATAAAATCCAACAATCTTTTCAATGGGTGGATTAATTAGTCATATGGCCATAGGACTGAATGAGTCATGGGATTTCTAATGAGATAAGGATAGGAAGCCCGACACCTTAAGTCAGGAGTTCAAGTGGGTGAGTACTCTGCTGCTGTGACCTAGATTGAAGGCACAACTAACAGTTCAGGGCCAGCACCTAAATCTACTTAAAGAGAACATCTTTGCCTTAGAGAAAACCCAGACAGTACCTTTCTGTAGCAGTATCCCTCACTATGGCTCTCCCAGTTCCAGTGGCCTGGGAAAACTTGAAATAAATGAGGTATCCAGCTAATGAGTTCTGTAGGCACAGTTGGGAGACCTCACCCTGTGAGAGAGTTCCCCACTGACAATCATAGTCAGAAGCAAAGCTGAAGAATCCTGTTGTTGCAGGCATAGAGTCTGTGATTATCAGCAGACTCAAGAGCTTTGTGCTTGTGATTTTGCACTTGCCAATTTGCTGTAATTAATGCAAATCCCCCAAAATGGGGGCTTTCAACCTCTTATGCAGAACAACCTCACCAGTGAAAACCTGAGGAGTCTGGTCACAAGAGATGCAATACACCCAGAGCAGGCTCAGCTCAAATTTCAGGGGTCATGTCTTCATAGATTCAGCATGGATGCCTTCTTATTGTTCATGTTGAGTTATTAAAAGAAGAAAAACTAAAAATTCTTTGATCACAACAGAAATGCAGACCCACATTATGCTAGTCTGCCTGCATGCTGTAAAGAAGCCCAGTGCTAGTCAAACCAGTGGTAAAGTAAGTAGGAGGCAAAG
Organism: Chrysolophus pictus; assembly: GCA_037305975.1. Lineage (NCBI taxonomy): Eukaryota > Metazoa > Chordata > Aves > Galliformes > Phasianidae > Chrysolophus > Chrysolophus pictus. The sequence continues at coordinate 12,946,320 of CM074587.1, forward strand.
CACAAGGAAGGAAGAGAGAACAGAACACAGTATGATACAATAAAGAAAAATTGAGGTGGGACAATGAGAGCAAAGCATGGTGCAGGAGAGGATCAACAAGAGTAAACAGAGAGGGAAGCCAGAGAGCAAAGTAGAAGATAAGAAATGAGCGGGAAGTTAATGAAGACAAAAGACATGAGGGAAAATAACACAACAAGGATGTGGATAAAAAGCAGAAAAGGCAGAAATAGAAGAAATATATATACAGGAAACTCATTGTCCATCCAAAAACAGCTTCTTATCAAACCCAAACAAGAGACACTGCCAAAAGAACAGCTGAATCCGGCACAGAAAGTTCAGATCACCTGAAACTTCTGAAAGCAGATGAAAAAAATAAATTAAAACGTGAATGAAGTGGTGAGATTATGAGAATTTCAGCAGGGATTAAATTGACCCTGTTCTCCTGATGCAGGAGAAAAAAAAATCTGTCTTCAGAAGAATTCTGCCCACTTGTGAACTGATTAAGGACTAAACAATTAAGTAGAATTTGGAATCTAGCTGAGTAGCTTTGTAAAGTTCATCAGACTGTAGTGTGCTCTGTGCACAATAGACAAGCATGACAGAAGTGCTCCACTCAAGGAAGAGAACATCCCTTCCTCCCACCATTCCTAGCACACACCAAAAACATGTTAAGGCATTTTCTTGATAAACTTTCCCCAGAGCCAGGACTGTAACACTGGTTAGTGGCCAAGCTCAGTCCATTCACAATTTAACTCTGTACTCCTGATTTGTTTGAAATGCATTGTTTTGTACCAGCCAGTACTAACATACCATTCTTAAGTGGGAATGAGGCCATGAGTTTACTGTGCAAGAAAAAAGAGTTAGTGCACCTTGTACTTCCAGAGAACAGCAAAAAGGCAGAACAGAACAAGTTCCATTTCTATTTCCCACTTATCCATGCTCCACTGTTTTCTGCACTCTTGTACCCTGTTCCCTCTTCTCACACCTGAACACAGACTATACTTGTTTTATCTTTGTTCACCTCTAAATATAAAAATGAAGTATGAACATGTCTTACAAAGCACATAAGCCACTTCAGCAGGCTTGTAGAAAACAGTTAACCAGTTCAACTCAATGAAGCAACGTTGATATACCCACTCCCTGAAAACCAAGCCCTAAATCCACACACAAACTAAAATTTATAGAGCTGAGCTTTTGGGGTTTACATAATGAGAAAGGGAAGGCACTGGAAGCAGACCACGCTTCACTCCAGTCTCTCCCCACAAGACAGAAATGATGCAAATACTGAAATCTGTACAATGTCAGTGGATGCCTGCATCAAGAATAGGGAAAAGATGAAGACGAGACTGTGGGGTTGATGGCACCACAAGCCTAGGTTGGAAGTAGATAAGGAGAGTATCTTTATTTCTCCTCAGTGTTTGAGTTTGAATTAAAGAGAGATCAAACTGGCAACACAGAGCTTATAAAAGAGAAACACCTCCATATAACAGTGGCTAAAATCCTTCCATACTCACAAATCTAATACAATTTGTAAGCTCTGGACAGCCTGGTCTAGTGGTTGGTGACCCTGCACATAGCAGGGGGGTTGAAACTAGATGATTATTGTGGTCCTTTTCAATCCAGGCCATTCTATAATTCGATGTGATTTTTAAACCAGTAACAAAAAAGATTTGAACATTACTCAACAGTATTGTAACAACTGACACCTCTGCCTCAAACATGTGTTTGTATGCATACCAAGAATCAGGAAATATGTGCTGAAACAGATTCCCAATTAAGCCTGACAATTTCTAAATCAGCTCAAATACAGTACTGCTTCACATTATACTTGAATCCTCACTATGGGTTTTACAAAGAAAGTTGGGCTAAACTAGAAAAGAAATAGCAGCAAAATCCCAGAGGAGGTTACATGAACCCAGAGCAATAGTTCATGTATTTTATGATTTAGAACCCTTGCTATAAAGAAAGCCAATACTTGTCATTCCAGAGCAATTTATGTTATTAGAGAAAACAGACAGGATGCACCTTTACATTCCGTTACCTGGGCTGAGTCTGTCCCAGCACATGCCAGTACTTGAGCAAACCTAGTGAAATTACTCATAATTAACATCAGTATACACAAGTTGCAAATTTAAATGGCAAAATTATCAAATTATATGTACAGCTGAGTGTGTTCAAGATCCATAGCTCAGAGCATTCAAGACCCTTCCTACTTTAAAGTAAGAGGGACAGGGACCTCTTACTAAAAAAGCATAACGTGTTTTTGTTCAGACCAACCTCCACCCATCCACTTTAATAAAACCGTCAAATACAAAAATGTCCATTTCTTTCTAAACACATTGTAGAATTAGGTCAAGTACCAACCTAACAAAACAAATGCTAAAAAACATTTATTTCAAAGTTATTCGCTTCTTACACAAGTAGCTGTTTTGCCCTTTTCACGTAATGCTTTACGAAAGCAGTTATTAGCAGACCTCTTGGTGGATTGACAGCTATGGAGACTTGTGCCCGAATTTCTCACAGAGGGTAAAATGAAGAAATAGAGACTATTGGCTGGCTAGATAAACAGCTGCACGATGCGTTCTTTACGCTGACCTGAATTATTCTGCCTTTCACCAGCATTTTTATTGTTTGTATTTGCTTAATCTTGATAAACGAGATGTATGTAAAATGGGTCATATGACTAGAATAATTACTTTTAGGAAAATAAACATGCTCACATGCACAAAATGCACACATTTATCTTCATAAATATAAAGCCTCATATCAACCTAAAATTTCCCTTCTAAAGCAATCCAAAATTACCTGCTCGTTGACCTGGCACCCTTCCCCACCACCACCACGCCAGAAAACAAATCACAGACTTTCAGAACTCATAGGACCACAGAGCTCTGCTAACTACTTCAAAATGCTGTTTAGAATGAATGAAACCATGATAATGTATTTCAAATCACCCTTGTGTGTAATAGAATCTGTAAGACTTGGAGACTAGCAACTAAATTATTTTTCGTTACATTTTCAAGTAAAACGCTGCTATCCTATTTTCAGCTGAAGAAATACAGCTCCACAAGTGAAGTACCCACTGTGTTATCATCCCTTTTCAAAACAACTTATAACAGCAGTAAGTGCTTCTAGAATTCACGTTGATGTTCTTACCACTTTGCTGTAAAGTTTTCCACCATTCTCTTTTAATAAAAGCTAAAATAACAGCTAAAAATACAGACAGCCAAACAGCAGCCTTAAAAATTGAGAATAGATTAGACAAGTATATAAGGTAAGGCAGTAAAACTTCACAGGAATTGAAACAGACATCTCAACAACAACAGGAATTCATATACAAGTTCTTACACCACACAAATACATACGCACACACAGAGCACATCATTATGGTTCGTTCTCTTCCAAAGACTTTCACCACTGAAAACATTATTTTAAAATATGACATAAGAGAATACGTATTAAAACTGAAAATAAAGCAATTCTATATTTTGACTGACATTTTAATTGAAAGTACCACTGTATACCAATTTTTTTTTTTACTAATATTATTTTCTTAATAGAGTCTTAAACACTAGCAGCTAATCTTGACCACCAAGATAAAACTTCAAGACCAATATAAAACAAAAACTCAAGAGTACTCACCAAATTATGATTGGTTGAATTAGAATCATCTTCTGGGAATGGGATGTAAACAGCTAAGGCCACACAGTTGGCAAAAATAGACAGTAGTATAAATATGTCAAATGGTCTGGAAAATCCTGTTAAGGAATTAATGGATTCTAAGTATCTACAAACTTTTAAGCCTAGTTGTCCTTTCTGTTTCAACACTCACAAACAGTTCTTCTTTTAAGGCAATCTTTAGACTGTTAAGTGGGGCAAACATCAAATCACCATTGGTTATATCACTGCATCACATCATCTTCCATCACAACAATGTCTCAACGTCCCCTTCTCCTTGCAAAAGCAAGAAAACTATTACTCTTGCTGCCAGAGAACTCTTCATTTTTCTGACAGTGAAACTCCCTAACAGCTTTGCTTTGGCCAGAGCAGATCAAAGTTTGGGCAAGTAGAATGGCTAACAGCATACCATTCTTGGCTTGGCAGCCATACAGGCTCAAAGCCTCTCAGGCTTTTGCACAAGCGACAGTTTTAACACCACATCTGGATAACAGTAGTAGAACCCTGGAGATGCATTTCTTTTGGGTAAAAAAGAAAAAAAAAAAGAGAAAAGATGTTTCCTCAAATTCATACTTACGAAGTTCATCTTTCAGCTTATCATCAATTTGCCTTTCCCTGAAAAATACAGCTTTATTTCCTCGTAACTAAAAAAGATGGAATTACCCAGATAAGACTACTTGTAGAATTTCAGATAGGGAATACTTTGAACCTTAGCTATGATTTTTGCCATTTTTTCTTGTTATCTCAACCCACCCTTTCTTGGTACACGTCCATAAAATTCCCATAAAAGACTGAGGGAAGAGTACCAAATACAATCTTTGTTTCCTCCAAAGAATATTTTTGTCAGTTTACAATACACTTTTTCTGAAGAAAACACCTACTAAGCCCACATGCCCATTAAGTACTTTTAAATTTTCTTTGTTGGCAATGCAAAGTTTGTCACCTCCAGGGTTGTTTTTATGTCCATAAAAGCCCATGAATATCAACAACCGTTACATTGCACACAAAAAAACAGAGCACCCATCTTAATACACAGCATTCTCCAGACTTGAAATGAACAAACCACGTCAGTGCAAGACTTACAATCTTGTTTTATGATATAGTGCTACTGGGACCAACTCAGCCTTGCATTATTCCACTTCAGATTCATAGCAATTTAATTTAACTGACCTTAGCCAAGGAGAGGCCAATTTACTGAAATTAGTTGGACTTCTACCAGTTTAAAATGAAAGTAGAATCTGTTTCACTATCTTTAATTACGTTCAAAGAATTGAAAAAACAAGCCCTATAAATGAGGAACATTTCATACTGCCAGGATGGGTGTTCTGTTTAAAGTAAGAAAATGAGCTTTACTTTCGTAATGTACTCTCCTGAACAGCTATTTCCTGCTACAGGAATGTTGCCATGGCTAAGAGGCAAACATTTTTCTCCATGTACCTCAACAAACCTTTATCTTCTATTTCAAACTTCTTTCTTGAGAATTAAACAATATATCATATCTGCATGATATTACTTCTTCCAAAGAAATCCACAGGCTTTCAAATCACAGCCACTGAGACAAAGATAAAGCAATCCTTCCCAGCATGCACACCACCCTGAGGGGAAGCTGGTGTGTCTGGTCTCCTATCTACAGCCATACAGCTTCCAAATATTTGATGGCAGAACTGTTGTAAAAGTTCAAAAGATGAATACAGTTCAGGCACCTGTATGTACCAACAGTGAATCCTTAGCTTAGCTAAGAACACATCACTTTTACCAATTAGAAAACATAATTTTTAAATGATTTCTACATCCAGCCCATTTGCCTTAATAGTGATACATCTGAGCACAAGATAGAAGATAAGGGTTTGACATCTGAGGTCATCTCCCAGTAAGCGCTGCTAGATGCACTCTTAAGCATTCAGCCTTCTTTAGAACGGTAATGAACAGAATATGGAGATTTGATGGAATATAATGCGAGCTTATAAATTCAGAAGGTTAAATTCTGAATGTGTTCCCTTTCTCCCCCAAGAAAAAAAAAAGCAACAGTTATGAGCTCTTCTCTGATTTGATTTACTTACTTTGGTGAAACAACATCCTGTGTTATTACAACATTGACCAAGAGCCATTTATGCAAAACTAGCTACCATTAATGAGAGGTAAGTGAAGTATAGTATTAGCTATGATGCTATCAGAGACATAGCAAGACAGTCTTGATACACCTAAAAAACCTCAAGAAACAGATGAACTGAAACTGCATCAAAGGATACTTCCATTCTACTAGACTAATGCAGGCTCTTCGTATTGGGTTGTTGAGGGATAAACAGAAAAGGGCACGGGGTGGCCGACTATTAGATGTATTACCCTGTTTTTTGCTCTTGGCATATTGCTGGCGTTTTCTTTGGGACAGAGATCCTACAGGCTGGGCTGTGGTGGAATTCATATTTTGGGCAGCCTTTGCTTGTCTAGCAGCATCAATTGCAGCTTGCCAAGACAGAACAGTTTGCTTGGATGGTGCTGAGCTGTTGGACTGAGTAGTTGGTCCGTCACCAGGGAGAGGAATTCTGGTGCTACTTGCATAGTTCACCTCTGTGAGAGAAAAGGGAAAAAAAAAAAAAGAACTTGTTTATAACTTTTTATGCTATAATGTGTCACCGTGTTTTTGATGAAAAGATTATTTTAAGACCTCTTGATGGTGTGATGCCTATATATGTGCATACACTCATACTCTGCAGTATATATATATATATGACTGTAGGCAAATAAATATATGTACACGTAATTGAACATATACGTATGCATATATGTGATTGAACAGTAGCCAAAAAGGCTTAGGAGTCAGCATTATAACTTCAAGTCGAATTTAAGTGTCAAGATAAGTGCTTCAGCAACACTTCGCATTTTGAGTCTCCCACTCAGTACAGACTCGATGGCAGCTTTCCTGTCACCATGTTTATCCAATGAAGCATACCTCCTCCTAATGACCAACTCTGCCGCAGTACCTTAGCATTCAGCAGCAAAACAGTCATTTACACATGCTTCTCAATGGAAAACAACCAAATGCTACCTTCCTAAACAAAAAGATTAAAAGAAATCCTGTAAGCAAGTTGAATCTCACCTCGTTCTGCATTCTCACAGCAGAACGCAGGGATGCCTCCCACAAGTGAAAATCCCATACTGCGTGGTGGTAAATATGTTGATAAGGTGGAGTTTCACATGTGAAACCAGTGCAAAGGAATGTTTCTTTCTGCTTCTTCACGAGGTTCCACTACATAAATCGGACCTTCTAAACAAGGTTTTTGAGCTCTTTTTATTTAGATGGCTCAACGCCACCTCCTCGCACGGATCTCCGCTCCTGACTGGAGCAGCAGAGCCGACTCCTACGTGCACCTGTAGGAAGGAGCAGCTCCTAAGTGAAATTCAAAACTTGAAGACGCCTGGGTGGGCAGAACATGGAGGAATGATGGCAGAATCCACGCGCAGGGAATCAAGGCTGGCAAGCGGAACGGATCTGCCCAGGCAGGAGGGGAAGATAACTCCCCAGCGACCGCCGTTCGTCGAAGCGGGGAGCACAGCCCTCCTTTCCCAGACTGTGGGAGCGGAGATAACGGCAGCGACGCGAGAGCCCTGAACGTGCGTCGACGTGTGCGAGCCCGGCCCCGCCGCTCCGTGCCTGCGTGAGGGGCGGCCGCGGGGGCTCTAAGATGGCTCCCGGGGCGGCGGGGTCAGCGCGGGGCCGCGGCCGGCACGGGGTGGGGGGAGCCGGGCAGCCCCTACCACCAGCCTCGGGGCAAGGTTGCTCGGGGGCGGCGGTGCTGATGTTTTGCAAAGGATTTCTGTCTGTTTCTCCCCCCCCTCCTTTTTTTTTTTTTTTTTTTTTTTTTTTCAATTTTCTCAAGCGATTTGACAGCATCTCCCCCGCCTTCCGCCTGCCCCCTGGGATGCCGTGCAACGTGGTTCGGCGCAAACCAGCCGCCGATCGACGCATCTAGCTGTCATTCTCCTCATCAGTGCTGGCGAGCGAAACAAAGCCCGAGCGCCGTGCTCCCCGGGGAACCTCTGCCCCCGGCGGGCACGCGGCAACGGACTCGCGGCTCTTATTGTGGGAGCAGGGGGAGAATCGTTCGAACGCGGCAGGGAAGGACGTGCGGAGCCGGCACGGGACCGGCGCAGCCCCGCGGCGCCCCCTCAGCCGCCCTCCCCCAGCCGCTGCCGCCGGCGCTGTGCCCCCGCACCCGGTTCGGAGCGGCGCGAGCGGAGCCGCGTCCCCCCGGCCGCCCTCAGCTCCGGCCACGCGCAGCATCCCGCTTGCCGCCGAACATCACCCCGCGCCCTTCCCGCTCCCGGTCTCTTCCCCGAGGCCGGCCGCTCGCCCCCTCCTCGCCCCAAACCCACCCCGGCCCCAACGCTTTCCCTCCCTCCCTAATCCTCGGCTCCCAAATCCCTCGCAAATCCTCCCCCGCGCCCCCTCCCTCAGCCCCGGGCACGCCGCTGCCCTTGCTGCCCGCTCCGCTCCTACCTTCTGGGTGCTGCTCGGGCTGCTGCTGCTGCTGCTGGTGCTGCATGATTCCCACTTTCTTCAGCGCGCGAGAGGAAAAAGAAAAAAGCCCAGGGCCGAGACGTCCCCCGCCGCCCCGAGCCAGGTGCGCGCTGCCCTGCGCTCCGCTACCCGACCCCCATGGTAGCGACTAGCGACGCGCGAGGGGCTGCTCCCGCTCCTCCTCCTCCCGCCGCTGCTGCCGCTGCTTCGCCGCTGCCAAATCCCTCCGAGTTTGGGCCAACATGACACTCACATCCGGGTGACACGGGATCTCTCCATCCCTAGCAACCGCTAGAGCCGCTGCCAGCTCGTCGGTCCCCCCTCCTGCCGCCGCCCGCTCCGCGAGCCCCCTCCTCCCGGTGCCGCTCCTCCTCAGCCCCCTCCCGCCGCTGCCGCTCGCCGCCGCCGTGGGCTTAACTCCCTCCTCGCTGCCGCCGCCGCCACCTGCTGCTGCCGCGCTCCTGCGGCCGGGCCGGGCGGGGGCGCGGAGCCGCTCGCTAATCGCCCGGAGCTCCGACGGCCGCAAATAGAACCGCCGCCGCCGCCTTAACCCCTCCGCCGCCGGCCCGCAGCCCGCCCCTCGGCGCGCCCCCGCACACCGCCGCCCCGCAGCCGCCTGCTACTGGCGCCAGCCCGGCTCTCCGCGCCCGGGTCAGCACCGAAACGCGAGTGGGTTCGGGGCCGCCCCTTCCACGCCTTGCGGTGAACGCATCCCTCGCTCTGGACAGCTCCCCGCCCGGTTCTTGTGCACGCTGAGAACCCTCAGTTCCTCAAACCTTCAGCGCCTCGACCTGTTGCAATGGCTCCGTTCCCATCCTGAGCCAATCCCAACATTTTTAGCGTTTCACGAAAGAAAAAAAAAAAAACACCTCAATTATCTTTCCAAAATTTTTCATTTGCAGCACTCCACAGCAGAAGCCAAAACCCTTCATTTTGGTTTTATTTTTCCTTCATTGGTCTCAAAGCAGCAATCACATGCACTGATGCACATGACTGGAGTAGCCATGGGATGTGTAGGAACAGCAAGGGCAGCACCTCCACTCACAGTGATACTTTTCCCAGTGGCAACATCGCAGCCATTGGGAGAAGTACATAATGAAACCAAGCAAGGATTATACCAATCCAAAACAGAATTAACGCTTCTGAGTTCCAGTTGGCTTTCTCTGAAATTACCACTTCCTGATTTTTTGAGATTATTTTCAGGATATTTGTTCTGAACGTACCATTGTTAAAATAGTGTGTATGACCCTGTGATAAAGATACTATTTTGTTAAAAAACCATTCAGCAGAACTGCTATGAGCCCTCTCTTTCATCACTTTCTTATTTATGTCTCTGTTTCATCTTCAAGCTATCCTTCACCCACAATTAACAATAAATAACAACGACAGAGAAGACTTATGAAAAAAAAAAAAAAAAGAAAGAAGACCTCAATGCTTCTGATATCCTTCAGTCTCATACTAAGCCCTGTTAGGTGGAAACCATCACTTTTAGTGCCCTCCGGAGAGAGAAAGCTTCTATCTCCATGTCACTTCTTGGCCTTGTTCTGGGACTTTTCTCTAACCTTTTGAGTGGATCCAGCTGCTGTGGCCATGAGCCACGTGCTACTGGGGGCTGGTTTAATCAGGAAGGCACCACATGCAGGTCAGAAATTTACAGCAATGAAAACTGCAAGAATCAGAAAGGCAATGGAATGATGATACAGGAGGTGTAATGACAAAGGGACTAGCACAATTGAAAGGTGTTACAAGGAGAAGGGAAAAGAGCTCACCCATCTCCGCAAAGGACGGATCTCCAACCAGAGATCCTTCCCAGTGGCAGTCAGCCCTTAAGTGAGGTCTAAGAGAGGTGCTGCCAGGCTTTACCACTTGGTGAACACAATTGAACTGCCTTCACCTGTCCCTCGATCATTGTTTTGAAAGAGACTTATGAAGTTCAACACCAAGACACTATTGGCAAACCCATAAGTAATAAGGCCTGAATCTAAAACAAACAAAGCATCCCAAAGGAAAAGACTGAAGTCTGCAGAAGTCCATCAAACCCCAGGGTTCTGGCCTTGCCAGTGCCTGGTTTCCAATCCCCTGTCCTTACAAAGGAGAACAGCACCATGTAGCAGAAACTACAGATACTCTCCAAAGACTCCCAATAAAACCATGAAAGAGAGATGCTTTTACACACTTGGTCTGGAACTGCAAACATGTAGTTTTGCTTATTTCAAAAGCTATCTAGCCTTAGACAGTCAACAGACCTAGTAGGTAACTGCTAGATAATCAAATTATTGACTATATATTCAAAATAATAATTATGAAAATCAGAGTTCTTTTAGTGAGTTTTGAGAAAGCATGTATGAACACTGATACTGTTAAATCACAGAAGGGCTAATTACTGAAACCATTAATTCTCTACACAGCCGTTTGCCCTTCTCTTCTGGAACTAATATTTGATTATTTCACAAACACTGCTTCACTTTGATGTCACATGGATATTATTTACTCATTCCTGAATGAAATGGTTGGAATTATGTTAATGTTTTAGATCATCTTCAACTGCCATCTGCTCAGTGCTATGCCCTTATCAGTGTATTTCCTGTACGAGCTGAAGAATGGCAGGGCAGGAAGAAAATACATTCGTTATTATCATGTATTTGTTGCAGATTTGCCACTCAATTATTATCATTTGTCCTCTGATAACATTTATTGCCTTTCAGAGCCTCGTTCTCTGTAAGAGAAGCAGATGAGCCAAGAAGCAGCATGATATGGACATTTTAGGAGCAGAAGCCCATTGAGAATTTAGGAGCGCACGTGGCTAGTCCTATTTAACCAGAACCTGGTGAGCTGGTAGAGCAGCAGTTCGGTGCAGGAAGGGACAGATCTGATCAGAATACGATTGCTATAGTGGGAAGAAGTTATATAACAAACACAGAACTGCAAACAATGTGAAGCAACGGAACCAGCCTAGTCCTGTAACAAGCAGGCAACTCACATGCATTAATCCATCACTCATCATAATAATTCTGCTGAAGCTATTAGCATACTGACACATACTGACCTGTTACTGTCCTTACACACAGGAGGAATATTTAAATGAAAGATAGCCATGCTGAGAACAAACAGTTGTAGAATTCATTCTCGCCCACATTACATGTTTTCATCTACCTTAGCACATGCTGTCATTGAATCACAGAATGCCTTGGGTTGGCAGAGCCCCCCACATCCCTCCCAGCTCTGAGCCCTACTGTGGCTCATTGCCCCCACCATATCAGGCTGTCCAGGGTCCTGTCCTTTCAACTGCAGCCTCTTGCTTTCTGGCTAAAAGTACTCTTTTTATTCTGCTCACCTGAAGCATTGTAGAGTTACAGTTTGAGTTTGAAGATGTTTTTGAAATTCTTTTCTAAAAAAGATCATAATTAAACTTAAGTATATCCATATATTGTCTGTCAGCTCAGTGAATAGCATCTTTCTGATGTCAGTACAAGTAACAAGCTCTAAAGAACTTAAAATAGCACTTTATTACAAGGCAGTTTATGTGGAAAACTATAGAAAGCACATACTTCTAAATCCTACTGACTGGGATCTCAAAAATAGATAAAATGTACAGATTTTAAAATATAGGAATCCACTACATAGAAGAGATGAGAGAGTGGCTTAAATGTCCATTTTCTTGACCATATCCATACTCAAGGTTTAAAGTGTAAAATGTCTTCCAAGAGGAAGTAACACCAAATTTTGAATTAACCTCTACAAAAGTCTTTTCGTTTTGCATACTCTTTTTCTGTATCATTTCGGTTGAGCAGAGTACCCCAATACAAAATATAATCCTGACTACTTTTTGTCTTATTGAGAATTTCACAAAAAAAAATAATAATAATAATCAAAAGACAAGGAACCTACCACAGTGAAGCCTTATCATTTGCATATAAACTCACAAAAAAATGCAAGTTTTTGAAAGCTAAATGTAAATGAAGTGAATTACACTAAGCAGTCTAGCAGGAGATCTAGCTGAACATTTTGTGAAAAAAATATACATATGCATGTATAATTATAAAAACTTGTACAGAATCATAGAAGGAGCGAAGAAGGGAAGGAAGAAAGGCAGGGGTTGCACAGACTCTTTTCATTTGTTTGGCTGAGTAACAGCTCCAAGCATGTTTTGTTGCCTGCAGGCTAAGGAAAAGGCTAAAGGTCTCCATTGGAGCTCATCAATGCAACGGAAGTCCTGATTTATTATTCCCAACCTCTCAGCAGAACTTTACGTACTTATGGGGTCCAACGATTTGGAATTGAATCTCTATTGTATACGTTTCTGAAACTGTATTTTTCCTTCTCACTCTACACAGGAATAAGGTCTAATATGTCCTGAACACACTGAGAATCTGTTCAATTTAAAATTCAGCTTTTTTTTCTTTCCCAAAACAAATTACTAAAAACGTAATGAAATGTGTCTTCCTGGCTAATTAGATTCCTTGGCTTCAACTAGGGTGCAATTACTCAACAGAGTTTATGCTCTTCCAGTAGTTCTCTCCTTTACCTATGTTCTTCACTATTTTTACAGTTTATCACATCTTTTTGTTAACTATGAATATCTGACCAGAAATAGAGCCACTCTGAAGTATTGGCTCTTCTTAGTTCTTGTCTGAAAGCTTCATTTCTTGCTGGCCTTTCTCAACTTCTCTCTTTCCTCTTTTCTACTGTCACATCACCTCCTTTCTCCCTGGTGATTCCCCATTATTGATGCTTCCCACTCTGTGTGTTGTCCACCTTCCTCACATTTCTACACCAGTCCTGGTCATCTCAGACCTGAGCAAATTGGCTGTGGTGGGCAGTGGACTAAATTCCCAGTCAGAAACTGTTTCCAACTATATCACCGTGCTAGCAAGGTGAACTGAAGTGGTGACAGCAGGACTACATCACCTTAAATTTAGAGTATCCATATTTATGATAGAAAATATTTAAACTGTTGACTGCATGAACACATCTCAAACTGTCATTTAAGTAGATTCAGAATTTTCTCAGAAGAGTTTCATCTCTATTTTTAGTGCTCAGTAAAATGATGATTTCACAGATGGGAAACATTGACAGGAACCAAAAAAATTCCACTACACATAATTGTGCTTGAAAATGTCACAGTGAAATGGATGGATGACTCACATTACCAGCACATGTGCCTCATGCAAACAAATAACTTCAATAAATACAAGCCACGCTGCAGCTTCTGCAGGGTGTTCTGATGGCGGCTTCCAATGGAGCTTCAAAACTCCACTCTGGAGGCTGGAAGGCTGCTAAAAACTGCACAGGGTTTAGACAGAAGAAAACACGTCTGAGCGGGGGCTCTCCCACAGCAATTGCAGGAGATAACAGCCAGCAGCAGGGGAGGAGCAGCATTTGGGTTGGCTGCGTCAGCCTCATTGGGCACCCTTTCCTCTGCAGCCTCAGCCCAGTGCCCAGAGGAGCCACCCAAGGCACTGCTCCAAGGTGCTCCCACCCCAAGCCCAACCAGGTGAAGATGTGCTTTCAGGCATGACTCCTGGCTCTTCATACAGAGTCCTTCTGCTTTCTCCCCGTGACAGCACAAATACATCCTTTCAAATGTAGAGTTATCTTTTACTTCTAAACCAACTTTACCTACGATGGTATCTGAAAGTATTTTTACCAGTACAAATAAAACTTATTAGCTCTGAATTAAATATTAAGAAGGGGACAATTACAGTGATCAGGGATGAAGTGAAAATTCATGTTTCTTAATACACAGCAGAGTACAGAGTGAAATCAAATTCTCAGAGTTTCCAGTCTCTGCTCCACATACTAAACACAACACATTGCCTGGGGTTCAAAAAATGTTTCATTCTTGCCAGATACAGGAATAAAGAATGTAGCAAAATTCTCTGCAGAATTTTTCCCAAACGGATTTTTTAAATGACTTTCAAAGACGTTCTTTGTAAAAAGCAGCTCTTGAAGAAGGCAACAGCTGCACGGTTGAGCACACCAAGGTCAAGAGATGCCCTACTTCATTCTGGGGCTGCATCATGACACAGTCTCACATGATCAGTTCTTCCTTTTACAGGAAAATGCACCATGTAGCATGAGACAGCCTGCACTTATAGCACGAAACTGAGGGTAAATACATGTATCTTTTAATCCCATTAATTAATCAATGGATAAAACACAAATTGTATTCCAAGCTTTTGTCAGAAGACAAAATTTTACTGCTACAAAAGCACACCCAATTTACCTGTACATGTTTTGCAGTAAGTAGGGCTAAAAGTTAGCACAAGTAAAGGATTATAAGTAAACAGGAGCTAATGCCTGTAAAAAGATTTTCTGTCTGTGCTAATTGGTACCTACTGGTGGAAATGTAGCCCTATCTCTTTGTTGGTGTTGGCATCCCACACTGAAAGACGAACCATGATTAATAAAAAAATCACAGCTTTATAAAATGAAGGAGTCTCAGTAATTGCATTAGAAAAAGAAAAAAAAAACCAAGTGAAGTAAAAAGCAAGTCTAGATTTTCAGATCTGGAAGAATATTTTAAGGTGTTGTAGGTTTTTTTATTAATTTGATACTTAGAGGTCGGTCCGATGAGCTGTGTTACTCATGGAAGTAGAAAATTACGGTTGTTAAACTTTTTAGAAAGAGTGATATATTCTCAGCAGTACAGCAATTTAAGAATGGAGACTCCCATGTAAATATCCCATATTTAGCTTTGACAGAAATATCTCATATGTTTGTTCAGTCTCTGTTTTTGCTGATACTTAGGTACATCTACCAGTTGCATTTCTTGTCTCTCTCAATGCTGTATGATATCAAGACTGCTGTCCCACTAAAATCTTTCTCTTTTGGCTTTATGATTACACTCAAAGTAGGGAGCCATGTTAGATCAAACCTCTGACAACTGTGTTTTCATGGTGTTCAGAGTTCGAAAGGACAAAAGCATAATTAGAGAAGTAAATATCCTTTCTTATAAGACTTCAGTGCGTAACTCTTGGCAATACAAAGACCAGCTTAATAGACTAGGGAGGCAAATCCCTATAGAACAGCATGGAGGGATCATGTCAGTAGCAGACAAGACCACACTGAAGCCTTCAATCAGAGTATCTGCAAATAAAATTGTTTCAGGAGGCAGTGGACTCTTCTTTTTTAGTTAGCAGGTGAAATTATCAAAAGATGTTTACAGAGTAAGGTTCGTTTCCTTGAGGATTTTTTGGATTGTTCTGCTTTCATTGGAGACAGCATTGCCCAAACACATCAAGCGAGAATGTGCTATGCTGCATTTAAATTAATGGAAACATTTCAGTTTCGTATCACGTTAGTATTTCTAAAGTATCTAGCCAGTTCTGTCACCCTTTTGCTTCCCTGTGATGCCCTTGAAACCAAGTGAAAAGTCAGCCAGTGCAGCCAAATCTCAATATTCTGTAATACTGAAATAAAATAATCACCTGACCCACACGGCTGGCATGCTGACGCAGTTCAGTTATAGCTTTGAACATATGTACACCTCCTCTTAATGACCATGGAAGCGGCATCACATTGTAGGGTGCCAGCTCCCTTTGGAGGGGGTGTCTCCCATTATGGATGTCTGCTTGAGATAGCTGACAGACCTGTCAACATACTCTGCAATTTCAAACAAAATAAAGCTTTATTATGCATGCAAAATAAAACTGAGGCTCAAGTGGATTATGTCTTGGGGCTTCTCCAGTTTGCTATTGTAGAGTAATTCTCCAAGCACTTCTTTATGCAGAAAGCTAGCAATGAAAACATTGGACACTAATATCTTCAGTCATTTAATATTCATGCTGCTTTTTTTGCCTGGGGTCATTCTTTCCTGTCAAATAAAAGGATTATTCCTGAAAATGACTCTCACTAAACTCGGCAGGATTTTTATCCATTTCAGCATCTGAAAGGTTTGCATCATCAAACAAGAAACTAGAGTTTATGGCTATGAAAATATGTGAATAAAAGCAAAGGGACAGATGCCGAAGACATAAGAATTACTAAGGCATAATCTGTGTTTGCTGTTCCATAAAAATGCACGGTTTAAAAACTAAAACAAAACAAACAGAAACAGCAGACAATGATATAGAGTACAACCTCAGAATTTATTTTTATCCTCTAGCCAGTTTAGTATACAGGTTTTTTGTTGTGTTCTGCAGGAAGGCCAGTGATTGAGCTTACTTATGGGCATACAGTAGTTCTCTACAGATACAGATTGCTTCCTCTTGTCCTGTACCAAATTTAGAAAATTGTAAACAAACTAAACAGTGAATTTCACTTAGAAGTTCAATTTAGATTAAGCTGATTTAGGTTTAAGGGCTCTGCTTCACCACAGCACATTTGGACCTGCTTTGTATACTCTATGATGGGTAAAATAACACTTGATGAGAGAGAAATGCTTAGCGTGCCCCCTGAGGGGCAATATAAGCACCTAGTGATATGAATCATGTCAGAGTGCCCCACGCATACCAAATGAGATTCTAAAGTGACACCAATTGGCCATCTTACAGCTGCATCTGACATGTTACATAGGCCCTCAGAAATTCCAGCTCAACTTTGATAACAAACTCAAGGTGTTTAAACAAAGTTTAAATATTCCCTACACTATTATTAAAAACTTCCAGCTAAGACTTTGTCTCAACCATCACTATTTTTAAAGTTTTGATGTTTCAGAGTAACCTGACAACTGCTGTAGCACTCAGTACATGATGTTCTCAATGGAAATACAATTGATTGTGACCTTTGCCAAGGAGATCCCAGGCTAATGACACAGTTTCACAGCATCTCACAGTCAAGCATATATTAAGAGAGTCTGCAAGGTAAATTAATATATATTAGGTATAAGACTAGTCCCTAGCTGTAGCTCTGGGTTGCTACAACTGGAAGACATCTGTCAAGTACCTCTTTCCATCATTGCCATCTCCCCACTGAGCAGTTCTTACTGGGAACAGCCATAGCTGAGTGTTTTCTTTCAGTGGAAATGAGAAAGAAGTGCTCAAATATTTCAGGAAGTTTTGACCAAAATAAGAGACTGCAGATCTTCTGTGAATTTTCGTGTCTGGCATAAGAAAAGGAGAAGGCTAATGCTGACTTTCATGCTGTTCAGTCACAGATTTCATCTGGAAATGAGTTACAGGCAAGTAATGAGGTACACAGAGCATACATATGCCCACACTTGAACACTCACCCTAGTTAGGAAGTAGCTTATAATAAGTGTAAGATGTTCCTCGGTGATGGAAGAGAGGTATGGTGCTGAGATGCACGAGAGCTACTGCTTCAGAGCTATGGAGAGAGCAATTGTAATAGGGACTTTTATAAAGATTAGCTATGAAACTGTATTTTAGTATAATAAGCTGTTAAACCACTTAGAAAACTTTGGGAATCAAGCTATATAAAAATAGACAGGTGTGCATCTCCAGCAGGATGAATTTTTGTCAAATATTCACTTCAAACCCATGTGAAATGTTCTTTTTTTCCAACTTTCAATGCAAATTCTGCCTTTAAAACAATATTTCAATGCTAGAATTTCTTCAGAAACACAAATTATATTCCACAGTATGATGGATTGGAGATGCAGCACGTGCACAAAAAACACATTTGATTTAATGCCTGATTCACAGGTGCACACAGTAACTTTGGTTGCCATGTATGCAGAGATATGCTTTGCAAGTAATGGGAAAGCAAATTCACTCTAGGACTTTTCTTGTCTTCCTAGAAATTTAGCACAATGCACACAGTAATCTGTCTTCTAAAGCTTGTTTTCCCCTCCCCCCCCCCCCCCCCTTTGCCTAAGCATGCTGCTTACACAGCTTTGCCTTTTGGCAAGCCAAATCTATGCCTGCTCAGACCATGCCTGTTGCTTCCCCAAGTACCAACTTCTCTGGTGCTCAAATGAACCAGCAATGCAGCACCAGCCCGGGGGCAAAGGCTTACTCAGAACCACTGAAGCTAAACATCAATGCTTCTCCTAAGTAGGCAGACACTTCAATGTCACTGACTTCATAAGATCTGTATTTCTTTCAATCCAGCCATATCCAGTGCTAAATAACAAACTAAGGAGGAGCTGGGCAAGGGAGGGGGGTCAGTGGTTTGTGAAAGCATGGATATCAGCTCTACTAGTCATAGAAGAAGGATGTGGATGACTAAGAATGTCAGACGAGCTCTTGAGGAAAAATAGATGTTATATGACATATATAAGAACATGAAACCTGAAAAGGATTAGGAGAATTATGAAGTGAGACAGAAAGCTAAAAAAAATACCCAAACCCAACAACTGCTTAAAGCTGCCAGAATTGGCACAGCAAGAAGATTGCTCAGGAAGGGAAGAACAACAATACAGGATCTCAAAATGTTTAAGAGATGTGAAGGTCAACAAAGAATTAACTACTGAGCTGCTAAGAGAACCTGTGCATGAGAGGACTTAACAAAACCACACAGCTAGAAATGTTAATGCATGCTTCTATTCAATATCCATGCAGTAAAGAAAAACAAAAAGCCAGAAAAGAGAACACAATTTCCAGTGCCATAAAGAACCATCTTTTTGTAATTCAGCATGACTAGTGACACAGAAGTCAGGAAGCTAGATTATTTGTGGCAAGCTTACTGGAAAGAAAATTTCTAACCTTAAAGATGATTTTGCAGAAAGAGTTCAAGATGAGTACAAAAGCAAGCAACTGTTACTCCAGGCTGCACAAACCAAATTAGAAAGAGCTAGGAAACTAGAGATAACTCATTGTGACCTGAAATGCCAGAGCGACCCTACCAATATGAAAGCATGAGGCCAGGAACCACATACAGCATTAGGGAGAAGTACAAAGTATTCTGTATGAATCCACAGTGGGGCCACCTTTGCAAATGAGAAACATTTGCAATTTTTTTCCATTACTCCAAAGCAAAGTCAATTTGAGATGATGGGCTACAACACCTCTCAGTTTCTATCTCTGATACTTCACAGAACTTCACAGAAACCAGAGGCTTGCTACTTAGGCAGAACCACTGGAAAGCAGCAGCAACCATATTCACAAAAGGAAAACCTTAAGGCTGAGTCTATTAAAATCTGACAGCAGACCTAAAAGAAGGGGTATCTCAGGGTTGGCCATGAGTCCCGTTTCAGCACTGCAAAATATCCCTAAAGCTGGATGACTATCACACTGGAGCACTTGTATATCATTATTATGTCTCTGTATGAAAGGACAACAAACCCATCCTGCCTCAAATCACTCACTTCATCTTTAACAACATAAAGGAACTCACTGACCCCCTTATTCAAAGCACATAATCAGACAAATGTAAAGAACTAAACATTCTAATTTCAAGTTTGTTTCAACCTGTTGTATCAAGTCACTTAGTTGTCTTTCAACCACAGATAAAGGAAGATGTTACTGCCTTTTTGGCTTCTCTACATCCCAGTAGGCAGTAATACTGTCTACTTTCTTTAATTAATATATCTCATGCCATGGAGAGGTTATTGAAGTGACATTTGAATCTTAATAAGAACTGCAGAAGTAGGCGGCAAGATAGATTTTATCCAGCTATTCCTTCATAAGATTCAGAATACTTCTGCTCAGATTTTGCACACTAAGCTTGCCACTGAAAAAAAAAAAAAAAAAAATCAGTTTCTCTATTCTCTGCAGGTGTCTGCCTGTCTGAATCACATGCAAACAACCTTCATGTCACTGAATAGTGCTCAGTTTAAATGTTTGTCTATATGCTTCTTTCCTACTTACTGACTTTCCCTAATAGCTGTACTGAAAATACTATGGATGCTCTACTTGATGACATTACATCAAAGAGATTCATGCTGAAACTCTTTGGCCACCATCATCATTGCTGATGTCAGCACAGCCCTAAGAACAAGGCTAGTTAGCTAATTGCTTTACAGAGCAATCACAGGCAACACAGAACTTGGAGCCAAATGTACTGCAGGAGCAAGCAGGCCAAATGCCACTGAAGACATCCATTCCATCAGGCAATGACAGCCAGTGCCAAGGCTTGTGAATGTGGTTATAAAACCAAAGAATATGATTTCAGGAGGCTTGCATCCCAGACAAGCACAATGCTATTTGCCAATATTAGACTGAATTTTAATTACAATTCTGATGATTTACGGACACCCCAATACAGAAGGCTTCATTGATTTTATCAGTATTAATTTCAGCAGTATCAGGGCTTAACTTTCTGCTGCAGAAACTATGCAAGCAACATAAATAGCAAACCAATGTCAGTGCAATCAGGTCAGAATATGAGCAGACAGAAATAAGACCTGTATTTATAACACTGATACCAGAGAAATAATTACATTTAATTTGTCACAATAGATTCTCTGTACTACAAAATATACATTGATCCCATTGTTGCAATAGATTCACTACTTCAATAATTGTAAATAAAACAGGCTGTGGTAGAGCTTTTTATATAAGGAGCTGAAAGGGGGACATTTAAATATTAAAAGTCTTCCATGAAAAACAGATGGAAAAACTTAAGCACTGCTATAACAGAACAAAAAAAGGTGAAGAATTATGCGGTACTATTTAAGTAACTTAGAATAATTGAAAGCCCCTGAAGTGAGCACTGAAGCGGAATGGACGTATATAGAATTAAATTTGTAAAGACAAAACAATCTTCAGGAAAGTACATTGTACTGAATAGACCAATACTTTCTCATGGAAAACAGCCTCCAAACCAGGCTATTTTTGAAAAGAAGTTGCAGCCAGAAGAAACATCATAGCTTAGTTTTAATCAACCTCTACTACTTTGTGTAGGGAATTAAGTATTAAAGTAGTATATCTGGAAGTCAACGGAGAATCTTAAATTACTAGCATATTATTTTTTTTAACTTTTTTTTTTTAAAGTTTCCTAAACAATTTTTTTTCCTTTTTCCCCCTCACAGAGCTACAGTAAAACTAAGATTTTAGTCACTATCCATAGTAATGCAGATATCCCAAGCACCACTAAAAGTAACTCTTCTTTTGTTTGTGCGCCTGCAACAAAGAAAAAATGAATGTGGTTATCTCAGAAAAGCCCTTGAGACCCTTTAACTTCTTTGATATTTAAAAATGTAATTCAGTACTTTGGTAAACAGGAATGCTCTCTTGAAGGACAGGGCACTCTGAATTCTTAATCAATTCGTTACAGTTCTGAGTTCTTCTGGACATTAATTTGCTCTTGTAAATTACTTAATAACTACCAAGATGGCTCCCCTCTGTTTTAACTTCTCCATGTTTGACCTCTAAATAAACTACAACAAATGTTTAAGTGACAACACAACCCATCACCACAACGTGCATGTCAGTGTGCAGAAACTCCTCTGTTGCAAAGCCACCATTTGTTCTTTGGCCACTGAATTAAAAACTTTGAGAAAATGAATGTTCGAATTATTATCCTAACAAAGGTTTTCCTTTTTTTTTTTTTTTTTTTGTAAATTGAGTTGTCCTCCATTTCTAGAAGTTTTTCTTCTGAGATATAATACTTAGCTATTTAGAAAACAATTTTATACCTCAGTGACATATATTGGTGTTCTCATGATGTGAATAATACAATGTCAATCATTACTTTTAAAATTTCCAAGGACAATTCCTTAACTTGGAAGGAGAATTCAACACTGAAATACAGCTTGACAGAAAAAAAAAAAAAAAAAAAAAAAAAAACCAGTTAAATCATGCCAAATTTAAACAGAGTAAATGGAAAGACCAAGGTAATTACAGGCCTGTCAGTCTGATAGAGATCCTGGGAAAATAGCAGAAACACCAGCACTGGAATTTTTAAGCAACAGAGAATTAAAGGACAGTAACATAATTCATGCTAGTAGGAACAGTGCAAAGGAAAATAAATCCTTTTGACCACCTTGTTACTATTTTTCTGTCAAGACTAAGAGAAGTTGTGATAAAATAACTTCATTAATGTAATACATTAAGACTTCCCTCTGGTATATGACTTGTCCTTTTTATTAATAAAATAGGATGATAACATCAGTGTACAATGCACAAAAATGGGCTGATGTACTTTATCGTGAAGGCGTATCTCACAGCCCTACAAAAGACTTTCAACCACAAAATCTTTAAACCAAAGTTGGATAACTTTCTGAAAGTCCAGTTCTCTTTTGGCCATAGCTGTTGGATGTAATACAATGATTCATTCATAAAATTACACAGATGGAAATGGCCACAACAATTTCAAATCTACAGTTTTCAAATCTCTAGATCTACATTTTATATACTGTCACATAGAATTACTGGTAAATGGAGTTCATTCTTTCAACATCCTTCCAAAACACAAATTAAAAGGTTCATATATCTCTATATGGCCAAAAGTTATTCCTGAAAACAGGGAGTAGTACTAGTGAGTTGGTGGGGTTGTGGATTTTTAAGCGTTGAAATTTCTTTTTTCAACTGAGCATAAACTCCTCTGATTTGTGTCAGGAGTTCTAAAAGATAAATAAACTCAAACATCATGAATTCAAGCAGGAAAAAAACCAGATTTGTTTTTAATAGAGTAGTCTAGGAAATAAAATAAAGATCTGATAGTCGTATAGACCTTGCTTTGTGTGATATTAATGCCTCAGTATCTCAACAAAATCCTTATGTTTCATAACAAGCAGAAATGTATGCCTTTCAGAAAGCACAAATCCCAGCTTCTGTAATACTTCATGAAAAGCTTCTAGGAAAAGAAGGAAGTCAGCTCTTGACCAGAGCTCCTCCTAGAAAGCTGCAGTAAAAGCTTTCACCTTTACACTTAATCATTTCATTCCAACAAAGCACTCAAATCTTTGTCTCAGTCTGTGAGCCTTTGGTAGAACAGCTACACATTAAGAAAGCCACCCATATGTGACAGCATAAGAAAATATTCAAAAGGTGCTTAAACATCTGTAGGAGCCTACAATTCGAGGAAGCACAGGCCTTACAGGCACCATTTCATTCATGCTTAAATCAGCCACTTTATTCAGTGCTGTAGACACAAACTAATACAGCTGTGTGCATCCATGCTGAGTTCAGGTGTAACGGTCAGAAAAATCAATGCCATGGAATGGTGAGGCAGGAATTACAATGAAAAAGGACTAGCACAATGGAAAGGTGTTACAAAGAAAAAGAAATGGTGCTTACCCTGTCTCTGAAGACTTAGGCTAGCAAGCAAAGCTCCACAAGGAAAATAGAGTGGCAGTCAGCCCTTAAATGAGGTCTAAGAGAGGGGCAGCCAGGCTCCATCCCTCTTGGTCGCACAGCTGAATTGCTCCCAGGGCTGACTGGGTCTTTACCCAGGTACTCAATCAGTGGTTCAGGCCATGACTCAGCAGTTACCACACATCAAGTAGCCTGATTTTTATAGACCACACAATATATGTTACGTATATATGTTAAATTCTGTTCCAACATGATTTTTATAAAAATTACAACACCTTCTGCTTCATTCACAGTTCCATGTCAGGCACCGTTTTGTCAGACTGCCCCTCAGCTCCATCTGTCACACGGCAACCAAATGCAATGGATGATTGGTGGGAAAGGTCCACCACTACTGCCATCCCACCAACATCCACCTCTAATGTTGTAAGCCAACTCCCTGCACAAAAGAATTAAAAATCTAGAAACACAAGCAACTATTTGAATTTTCCATCATTACCCCAAAAATGTTAACTGAAGTAATAAAAACTTATAAACAGGCTTAGACAGAAAGCAATTAAATATGTTCAAAAAGAATATAATTTCACTTAATTATTCCTTTGGTTCTCTTCCTTGCAATTTTACTCAAAACGAAGTCTCCTTTCCCCAGGAAGCTGTTTTATTTACACGAAGCTGTTTTATTTACACGAAGGAATCTCACAGCAATAGGAGTTAATGAAGCACATGACAAAAGAGGGCTAATCAGTCAATTAACCCTTTATATTCTGAACCATGATGGTATTTTTCACTTTTTTCAACATGGGAATGTCCCACCAAGCAATCTGTGCAATCTGGATACATCACCAGTTGTTTCCCATTGGCTACAGAGCTTTAAACCTGAGAATTAACTCAAAACTGCAGGGGTTATAATTCCCATCAACTGCTAATCATTATCATATGTAATAATTTTAGAGTATTACTATAACAGGTGCTACGTGTTTTCCCTCCTCCGTTTCTTCTATTTCTCAAGCTAAACAAGATTTTCACTCAGCCTATGAATGTATTCAATGTTTCTGAGCTCAAAGGACAACAAGGGAGATATGCTGAATATTATGTAGACAAATCTCAGCAGAAAAATGTCTCCCAGCTAAAGATACATGGATGAATGAACTTTTGTTAGCAATGAAATGGTCTTAGAATCATTACATAACTATTTTTGTATTCTGCTTGCCCCTTACATCTTCTCTAGTCTTAGCAGCTCTTTGCTAAGTCATTCTTCAAATTGCATTCACAACAGCAGGTACAATTTGCATTTCAGTGCACGTGACTGATGCTCAGGTATCAAAAGGAAATTACTTTTTCCATTTGGTTTCATGAGCGCTGCATCATGCCCAGAAAGAGAAGGGTTTATTGAAGAAACTCGGTGGGTTTTTTTAGTGCACTCTCTAGCTCATGCAAAAGCTCACAGTATGACACCAGTGAAGCCAGCTGAATTCATTGTTTTTGTTTATCCTTATTCCAAACTGGGTTAAGATCTAGGCTTAAAATCTTACTGGCTATTTGGTTTCTGGCTAACCCTGCAGATTTATCCAAAATAGAAATACAGTGTGCAAAACTGTGCAGTAGCCACAAGAATAAAGCTTTTCTTAATTGCCTCAGAGAAGTATCTCAAAACACTCAGGCAGGTTTGATGAAATTGTTGCCTGAGTTGAATAAAGGAATTGATTGTTCATAACCAATATGCTACACCCATAAGGAATTGTACCTTCCAGGAGACTGACTCCCACTTCAGTGCTACTGTGGCCACACTGTAAACAAAGATACCAAGAACTCAACTGGACATTGAGTGTGTTTAAAAAATTCTTTTTTTTTTTTTTTTTTTTTTTACCAAAGGCTACTTAAGGAATATATATATTTATTTGCCCACCTGCTAGCACAGATTAGTAAAGCAAAATCCCAAAGAAAAATGAGACTTTCACAGATCAACAGTTAGCTGTAAATTGGCTAGATACATAGTTTGGATGCTTTATTCCTGGAACTAAGCTAACATACCATTTGTGTGGACACAAAACACTCTCCCAAAGACTTTTGCACAGTGCATACAGAGAGCAGTACAAAAGCAGATCTAAGAGTTGTTAAGAACAGAGAAGGTCAACAAATAACTTATCAAATGACATTCTAAACATGAAAACTATAGAGAAGGCTATATTGGATTCTAAGGGATTCGGTGACAAATTGTTGTGCGAAGATTTACTTCTACAAGATTCATCCTCAACTCACATTACTTTCAGCTGACTGCATCTTCTGGGCAGGGTATGTGTCTGCTGCATGTGTAGCTGTCACGATGCCCCAAGGCTTCGTGCAGAAAAAATGTAAGCAAGATTGGGTTTAAAACCAAAGTAAATAGAATTTAAAGGGAGACTGATTCTCACAAACCAGAAAAAGATCTTGAAAACCAAATTTGCTGAACAAACGTATTTAGCTTCAGAACATTTGGGTTAACATTCATCTATTTCAACTCAAGTCACAGAACAAATATTAGGTTGTCTTCTACATATCAAATGCATTTATATTTGGTGAAATTAAATGTTCTAAACAATAGAAATCCTTTTCCTGTCTTTTTGCACTGAAATCTGTAGGACAAATGTTGTTCTTTCTTGTAACAAATACTTCTAATTAGTTGGATATTCACTGAAGATGCAGAAAAATAATCTCAAATCCTTCAGGGAGAGGAAAATAAGGATGTCAATGTGTTATGTTCCAGTTCCCCTACACAAGAAGAATCATTTGGAAACTTAGTGCCACTGTTATCCTTCATGCCTTCACAAGCACATCTTTCTTGCTTCTGTCTTTTGCTCATTGTTCACACAGTTTTCTTATCACAGAGTCACTGAGTTGGAAGGAACTCTTAAAGGCAATCTGATCCAACTCCTCTGCAATAACAGGGACACCTACAGCTCCAGCAGGTGTTCAGAGCCTGTCCAGCCTGACCTTAAATATCTCCAGGGATGGAGCACCCACCATCTCTCTGGGCAACCTGTGCTGGTGCTTCATTACCCTTATCACGTTTTTTTTCTTTGTATCCTTTATTATGAAAAAAATCTTTTAATAGAACTATTGAACCAGACCATTAATAAGCCTCTTTCCTATCAGCATCAAGAGAAGTGAGAGCACAGTGCCTAGAGGATAAACAGGATATAAAACCTTTTTGTACTGTTTTAAAATTCAAAGTTTCCATGTCTCTGCAAAAGGCTGTATGTGTATGCTCGTGTACAAATAAGAGTGACAAGTAACAAATATCCTTGACAATTTTTAGCCTCTTGCCGTACACAAATGAAGGGCAAATATAGAAGAAAATGTAATGTGTCAGACATCTACACATTACATCTACACGTTTTTTCTCCCCGCAAGATAGATTCTAGCTCTCCATAGGGAAATCTGCAGGAAAGTAATTCTCAGAATAGCATGCAGACTTGCTGATGACGTAACATATGTGTAAGTGGGGAAGAAGGAAACAAGCTAAACTGGTCAGGACAAGTTTTAGCAGCATTTCTCAAAGTTGGTGAGTGAGCCCCAAGATAGGGAGGCAGCTGAAGGGGCTATTGTCCCCCAGGGTCTCTGCCACAGTCCCTCTGAGTGTGAAATCCAGTTTTCTCTCTGCATCCAGGAAAAAGGATGCTGTCAGAAAACACTGCAGCACGGTTGAGCAGAGGTGGCAGAGAGCATTCCCACCAACCTGTCTGTCTGCAGGGCGGCTCTTTGCGTGGCTCTCTACATAAGCCACATACATCTGTATGAACCAACATGGTTTTAACTTGCTACTGCATGTAATGCTGAAAAATTCTGATCACAAATATTGACTTTGTCTTCAGAAATGAAAAAATGTGGGACTTCTTGGGCAGAATATACGTATGTATTCAGTTTTTGAAAGTTCTTATTTTCACAGGACATGTTGAATTTCCTGTAAGCTATTCAGAAAAGTGGTGCGGAGGACTAAGAGCCTGGAGTTTATCACACTCATATTTATGCTGGCATTTTCAAAAGTTTTCTTGTAATGTATTAGATACTCATCAAACCAGCACACACTCACATCCATACGGTAACTGCATCCAGCTAAAACCAGGCAAACATCGTCCAAGCCAGAGGCCAAATGCCAGTGTGGTATAAATAAGCAGGACATATTCAAGATGAAAAGCCTTCTATCATTTTAGGAAAGCTAGAGATCTAATCCAAAAGGCCTCTTTAAAACTTGGCTCTGCATTCAATGAAATCAATGGGAAACTCCATGGGATCGTTACATTCGTTGCTGCAATGTCAGCTGCACACTGACAGAGAGTAGGCATTCAGCACTGATTCATATCCAGCGCATGCATGATTTGTTTTGGTCAGCACCCATACAGGCAGGAATGCAGACATCCTGCTTCAAGTCTTAAATATTAATCAACAAATATTTTCTTACTGTAAGCTACATTTTCTCACACTTCTTGCTTCTCTCTTCCCCTTTGCAATACAGATTGCCCTATTTCTTCCACCTTACTGAATGCCAACTTTACCTCAGCCAGACATATAGAAAATACGGTGTCATATAAAAGGTGTCATATGGCTGCTCACAGGGTACAGAGCTGGCAGCAGTGCTGCAATGGCACTGCAGCATCAAACACCTTGCTAATGGTATTTTTCCTCCATAATCCTTGAAGTTTTTCTCACATCTAAAGTGAAGCAGGTATCCCCAGTGAGGAGCCCTTCCACCCCACCTCACTTAACTGCACAACTTCTAAGCTGTAAACCACTTGACTAATCCCACTGCTCAGCACAGGATAAAAAGAGAAAATAGCATTAAAGATTTAAAGTAAAGAATACAGCAAACTCAAATGATAGCTGTACCATTCACGTCATTACAGCTAAGGGTTTGTCAGCACTTTCATTATAATGCTTATTTCTCTGCTGTCACTCTAGGCTAAAATTTGGCAGAGCATAAAACTTCGAGCACAGACAGACACAATAAGAACACAGTGAAAAGGAAAGCAAAAGCTTCAAGGACAGCATGCACAGATACCTCACATGTCAAGAGCAAGCAGCATCTTACAAAGCATGATGCAAGCACTTAAGCTGGGAGAACTATGCCTTCTCTCATTTAGATGGTGTCACAGAGAGAGAATGACACTGAAAACTCAGTGAGATGTATTGTTATGAATCCACTATGAATGGCTTTGGAGATCCAGAAGGCTAAGCAATAATATGGTAATTTAAGTTGAATTTATGCTACACGACAACAGAAATAAATAAGTGAGAAAAGGAGGCAGACCACAAGCAAATGGTACAGTTGTGATGTGCAGGAGGAACTGAACTAGATTAAAACTAAGTGGTGGTAATGTGTTAGTTTTGACTTGGAAAAAGCCATAACAACCTAATCTGAGAGCAGTCTTGATGCTGCCTCGTGTGGGAGGCTGGGCCAGGTGACCTCCTGCATCTTGTTCCAGCCCTGGAGATTCTGCTCCAATGTATCAGAAGGTGACAAAGTCACAGAGGGCTACGACCACTTCTTGTAGCTACAGAACTAGCTAACACTAGGTTGAAGTATGTGCAGAACCAGTCTTAGTTATTTTTAAAATTTATTTTATAAAGATATTAACAGTTTTGGTTCCTTCAATAGAAAACAGTAAGAACTGCAAAGAAGCAGTTATTGCTACAGGGACGTGATGCATAGGAAGGATTACTTACTCCAAAGCTTTGTTGGTAGGTGCTGTGGGACTTGGCACAAGCCATTCAATTCTGCTTCAGCATTAATGAAGATGGTTCTTATTTTTAAAAAGCACTTAGAGATGAACAATAATACCTATGGAACATACGATTGCTATTATTACCTTAGTAAAATTTTATGAAGATTTAAAACTTCCAGTTAAATCAGAACTAGTTACAAAAAAGACCCTAAGATAATAATTATATAGACCACCTAGACCCATTGATTTTGTTAGGCTAGCTTCTTCCTTGACTTCAGAAATGAATGCATCTTTGTGAAGCTAAGATGGGCAGTTCTGTATCTTTCATAATGTTTGGTTGTGTGAGGAAGTCTACCTCATCATTCTTAAAGCAATCCAACAACCAAATAAGGAAAAATTACATTCTGTGTATCATCTGAGAACTCGAATGGTTGTAAAAGACAAGGAATCAAAAGCAATATTAAAACAACATATATCCATGCAATGCTAGTTTCATTTATTAGCAGGGGAATTAGCAATTCTGTTGTTTATGAACCACAGCTCTATCATAAATTTATTGGGCCATGTATTCATGTTGATGCTCTTATATAATTTAGTGAAATTTACAACAGAGAGGAAGTGGAAGCCCACTTCTATGCTTGCCAGTGTTGTCAGGGAAGGGCACGCTGTTTACGTAAGATATAGGTCACATATTCAAAACCGTTTTCCTGACATCCAGTCTGCCTCTTTTGTGCAAATACAGATGTGTTTGAGATGCACTGATTTAGTGTGCTACTGTGCCACTGTAACAGATGTCACTGTTGCATAGAATGAATGAACAATGCAGGAGAGACTGTGTTTCACTTTGCCAGCATGCTATCTGTCAGTAGTTCTGACGCAAGACATCTATTATTTAGTCTCTTTTGATTAATCTGCTGCTTTTGTTTAACAGTACCTAGTCAATAATGAGATACACTCCCAGGATTAAAAAAAAAAAAAAAAATAGTAATAAGTCAGCTCATTTTGCAGAATTAATGGGGGAGCAGTCTGGTCTTCCTAAAACTGAGGTCCTCATTTGCACCCGGAATGATGAGGGTTGTCTTTTTCTTATATGCCCACACCATCCCCTGAATTAAAAGCAAATGTTTCCTGGTCATCTGCCTCCTCTGCAAATCCTGGCCAACCTTCCATGTCACTGAAGCCCTAGCTAACAGGTGAAGTAAGGTTAAGTGGAGTTGAGCATTCTTCAACTTTGTGCTGATTTTTTATGCAAGGATAAATCTAACTTAAAGTGTAAGAAAAAGAGAAAATGGGTCAAAACGGAAAGCCTTCCAAGCAACATTTACATGGGTGGCCACATTTATCCACTGAATAGGCATGAGGAGCAGAGACAATGGGTAAAAAAACCTCTTACCCACAAGAAATAAGGAAATAGCTACAAGATAAAATGCAAAGGATATCTTCTGCTATTGTATGAGTTAGGGATCACTGAGGCTCAGCAGCACTCTTAGATTTTGTCATACCTCACGCAATAAAGAAAGGAAAGAGTGGTACTCAAATATCCATGTGCATATTAACATAGGAAGAGAATGAATCGGGTGGAAAACAGATTACAAACTCTTCAAGAGAAGATATTAAAACACTGAGTTATGAAAAGCACTGCAGTGCTCTGTAATAACATCTAGAAATGTTACAGAAATGTTTACATAACTGGACCTAAGGACCTAATTCAATGCTTGTGAACTTGAGTGAGACTAAAAATCTTGATGCAACTTTTTTCTTTAAATAATCCTTTGCAACTGTAAGAAGAGTTCTTTGCCATACATTTGGAGAACAAGAGCTATTCACCAGTAGAAATTCTGAAACAGTCATTAGTTTTTGATGTTATTGCTGTTTCAGAAGGTCAATTAACATTAAAGTGAAAAGAAATGTGACTTTCTGGTCTTAATTTCCCTTAATTTTAAACAATGTGTTACTGATAGAGAGTACTTGTGAGCTACACATTTTTTTCCTCAACTGACAGCTCTCATTCTCTAATAATTGTGACTGAAAAAAGAACCATTCTGCTCACTGTAGTAAAGCTACAGATCTTTCTTTAGAGAAATCTATGGCAAAACTCCATATAGTTAGAGTAACAAGTTATGCCTCCTATGGAGATTCAGATATTTTGAAGTTTCATCCCAAGTGAATAAAAAATATTGAAACCTGGGGGTTCTGGGTCCCCCAACTCAAGGCAGGCATGGATCTCTTAAAGAGGGCCCAGAGGAGCGCCACAAAGCTGATCAAAGAGCTGGAGCACCTCTCCTGTGAAGAAAGGTTGAGGGAGTTGGGTTTGTTTAGCTTGGAGAAGAGAAGGCTCCAGAGAGAGATCTCATGGAGGCCTTCAAGTACTTGAGAGGAGCTTATAAGCGGGAGGGGAACCAAATTTTTACACAGTCTGATAGCGATATGACAAGGTGGAATGGCTTTAAACTAAAAGAGGGGATGTTTATGTTAGACATTAGGAGAAAACTCTTTACTCAGAGAGCAGTGAGGGACTAGCATAGCTGCCCAGAGGTTGTAGGTGCCTCATCTCTGAAAGTGTTCATGGCCAGGTTAGGTGGGGCCTGGGCAGCCTGATCTGGTTCTTAGTCCAAGCCTAGGTGCAGTGGGCAATGACAGTTTTGATGCATTTTTTTAAATCTTGCAAGCTATAGGTGATAAAACTGAGTTACAGTGCCTCTTTCAGAGTAATAATCTTCGTACATGCTGCTGAACTGCTTAAAGTAGGCATTAAGTCAGCCAGGATAAAATAAAACTTCCACTGGCTTTATTGAGAAAGTAAAGCCAGCAGCTTCGGCCACCTGGGGGACACAAGGGCTGCAGTAGCCTCCATTCTATGGCAATCCTTCTCATCCTCATAAAGTGTAAACTGGCATCACCATCTGAGTTTCCTGCATTCTGTCTCCTGCATGGAGACATTTTTAAATAAAAATACAATCATCATTTTTTTAAAGGATTACTCACCCCTTTGGCCTTGACGATTTAATTCTACCTTTAAACATATGGAGAGATGACCATGAGAACCTGCTTCTCCTTTACCTATAACACTAGCTCTGCTCTACTATTTATGACAAATGCTCTTGGCAGAGTCCCAGACAACACCTCCAAAGATTACTTGGTCTGGTGCTGTCTACATTCCTACTTTACGTTTTACAGTAAAGGGAAGAGCAAAGTTCCAGCCTCATTCTCTGACAAATTTTGGTAGGGCCTCCACTACAGAAAATTTACTGGGTTCAGGTTGGATATTAGAAAAAAAATTATTCTCAGAAAGAGTGGTGAGGTATTGGAACAAGCTGCCCAGGGACACAGTAGAGTCACCATCCCTGGATGTATTCAGGAAACATGGAGATGTGGCACTGAGGGACATGGTTAATGGGCATGATGGGAATGGGTTGATGGTTGGACTCTTAGTGATCTTCTCCAACCTTAGCAATTCTGTTATTCTATCATTCAGCTCTCTGCCTATTATGTAGGAATAGCAAACACAAGATTATTTCTTTGTTCCATACACACTTTGTTAACAAATAATTTCACATTTGAAATGTAGAAAATTGCTAGATAAAATGAAAACATAAATTTTAACAAAGACAGTGGAGGTTTTTATTATGTCCCATACCAGAAATTACAGTCTCATACACTTAAACTAGAGCTATCAAGCAAGTTTCCCAAGTTTTTGGTTGTTCATTTGCAACTTTAAAAATGGCTCTACAAATCTGTCTTCTGCACCATATGAAATTATTCAACATGCAAAGTTATGGAGTTAATCCTTATTTTTTCCTGCAGAAAGACTGAACTATAACAGAGGAACTATAATGCTGTGTAGAATTATGTTTTAACACTGATGTGCCAGTTTTACAGGAACCAGTTAGCACATTCCAGCATTAAAACCAACCATCGGTATGACTCATTAATAATGGGAAATACCTGCACATACCTTTTTGCATAGCATCTCAGTTACTCTGCTAGGATTGGCACTCCTAAAAGAGCAGGGTTGTTTATAACCATTGGATCATTCATTTGCACAGTTTGTCCAGCTGTATATAATATCAACTGTTTGCTGTATTATAAACGGCAAATCATCTGCAGAACAACAGAGCATTTGTGTTGTTCTGTTTTTTTTGTTTTTTTTTTTAAATTGCTGAGAAGAACGACTGTGGCACACAGCCTCTCTTTTTCAAAATAGCATCTGTCTCTACCCTGCAGGAAAGAGAAAGGAGCTAGGGCTTCTGGATTCCAAGGGGTTCAGCAGAGAGATAAAGAGCTGACACACTTCAAACACACACCTCCTTGCGCTCACCAGTGGATTTTCTGTTAATAAAACAAAAAAGGGTACTATGGGGGACAGGAGCAGAGTGCTGCAACTCAAGCTCACAGAACAATATGCTGATTCCAGACCATATGTACTGAATTCTCCCCCAGAAATTGAAAGAACAGCCATCGAGTCCATCTGGTTCCCACACAGCAGAATAAAGCCTCCTCTGCTCCGAGCACACAGCCAAGCACACACATGTGGTTTAACTTCACCTTATCTTTGTGCATTTTCCAGAAAGCTTGTCTTATCCACCTGACAGCTACCAAGTGATCTGGGCAGAGCCCAGCACTCGGGCTGAGCCTGTGGCATGTTAATGGACAGCCACACAGCAGAAGATGTGACAGGGGAGGCGAGCACGAGGCTTATCGAGATTTCCTCTGTGCTGCTCCACAAACATCAGCACTTAATGGGCTGATTCTCCTATCTGAGCAGCCTCGCTGAGGTTGTGACAGTGATTCCTATTTGAAATGCAACGTTTCACTTTTGTGCAGCCAAGAAGGTACTAATTGCAGAAGAAAAGGATAGTCTGTCTCCCATGAAATCACATCCTCACTTGAGGAAGAACTGGATCTAGGAGAAAGGTGTGAATAAAAAGGTTGGTAAAATAATTGAAAATATGTGCCCTGCATTTCCTTACATCTCTTTTTTCCCCACTAACTATATGAAGTAATTAGTGCTTTCCTATAAAATACTATTGGGACTGCCTGAATGGGCTTGTAGTTATTTAATAAATTACTCAGCAGAGGAATGAATTTAGCCAGGCATCCACTAGTGAGGAGACTGCTAATTAACTGATACCCAGGCAGGCAGCAATTATCCTTCTCCTCCCAAACAAAAAAACATCTATTCCAAATACATACCCAAAGAGAAATGAGAGCTCTGAAACACACATCTCTTCCATTAGAAAATTATTTGGAATGGAGGAGCAGTCAAACCAAAGGTCTCAAATTATATGAAGAAAATGCTAAACAGGATAAGATAAGAATCTGTGTTTTACAAAGGGGTTGAACTGGCTTCAGATATAAGTTTCCAGCTGGGACCAGATTGCCAATGCCTTTATTCACTCTGCAGGAGTACTTATTCATGCAAACACTTGCAGCAAAGCCAGGGAAACAAATTCATGTGAGCATGTAGTCACAACTGTGAGCACGAAGTCTACCATCTGACCTTCAAAACCAACAGATTTGTCAGAGGCTTCATGGAAAATATTAGAGGTGTTGGGGGTTGCATTTATTCTTCATAATTCTTCATAAATACAGTCTTACTGTCATTTAGCATCAATTTTTGTAGGAGGAAAATAACTGATTTCATATTTAATTGATAGGGTTTTCTTCCCAAATCATTCTTTGAGCCAACTTACAGGTTAGTGTATCAGCAACAGATTTCTACCAAACAGGCTGCTGGCACTCAGACTTGCACATGTTTTTGTTTAGGACCATCCGGCCATGCAGCAGACTTCCAGCAGCCATCTGGGGCTGAGGTTGGGCTGAGAGGCTCCCAGTGTCCTGCACAGAGGCCAGAAGGCATCCTGAAAGATGAGGGAAATGTAAAGGCAGCCCAGAGACTACCTGTGTTGAGTACGAATCAAAGGAAGTGTCCCAACAGCTTTGCATTCTCACTTGAGTGACCATTAGAGAAACAATAAACTTAGAAATGAGCAACAGAGCTGCTCTGTTTGCAAGGGTTTTAACTCACCTATACAAAGGCTGATAAAGGAATATACGTATAATTGATGACTTTGGGGAAAAACTTCAAAAGCACAAATAAGTGCCAGGCTGCAAGCGGCAGCTAGAACTAATATCTGAAACCAGAATACAAGGCTTGAACAAGAAACGATCTGGCACCCAAATTCCATCAACCTAAATGCTAAAGGTCAAGAGCCTGAGCTATAGAAACCAAGGTACAAGCCAAAAGCAAGGGCTGAAATAGGTCCTGGATGCAAGCCGAAGGTCACAAAAAGAGCCTTTTCAAAGAGCCATACACCTCAGCTACTGAGTAGCCAGAAAACACATTTCAAAGCTCCCTTAATTAGTACTGCTGCTACCAGTGATCACTCACAGAGCCCACAGAGCAAAACTGCAGCATGCAGCAGTCCCACAGAGCCAGGCTGGGCCATTGGGATGCAGAGCTGGAGCTGAGAGCAGCTCCCTGGGTATAGAGGTCTGGGGAACCCTCACTGCACACAAAGGCC
This sequence comes from Chrysolophus pictus, assembly GCA_037305975.1. NCBI lineage: Eukaryota > Metazoa > Chordata > Aves > Galliformes > Phasianidae > Chrysolophus > Chrysolophus pictus. The sequence goes on from CM074587.1 coordinate 12,981,838, forward strand.
AGCCGAGTTCTTGTTGGACAAGTCAGTCATGGAGATTATGTGACGTTCCTCTCTTCCTGCAAGCTTGGAAGAAATGTAAAAGGCATTCCCAGATGAAATATGAGAAAAACTTGGTCCACAATGAGACAATAGAAGCCTCACAAATCCATGTGCTAACATAAGACCTTGAGTTGTCTTTTTCTTCTATTACCTCTTAGCCAATTATAAAATGCACTTATATACAAGCTCTGCTGCCACCACTGTCCTTTGACTAGGTACAAATAAGCAAGCTATACTCTTTCACCAATTTTACAGGGCAAACTTTTTCTTGCATTAGATTGCTTTTCAGTGAGAAACAACAAAAAAAAAATCAAAATTAATCTTCTTACATATAAATTAAAACCATCGATGTGTCCCAATGTCTCATTACATGCATCATTATTTACATTATTATTATTACATGCATCCTCTGGAGAACACTTGACAGCTTTGGGAGCTTTTCAAGAATTGCTACAAAATTGCTTAAGTAATTGAAAACTACAATAAAAGTTTTTTTTAATAACAGTCCCAGTGAATAGTTTGCAAATATCCCATGGACTAGAATGTTTTCTGTAAACACTAATATTAAATTCTGAATAGAGATGCAAATAAAAAAATAACTTGAGACAATATTTTCTTGCTTTTGATTTTTTTCTTGAGTGTATAAAGAACTAAAGAGAATTGGAGTAAGTTTAATAAGTGCCTCTGCACTACTACGCGATGGTAGTAAATGAATTACTTTAATACATTTACATTATACTTTTTTCCTCTCCATTACAGTGTTCGACAAAGTGCCCTCACACTGGCAGCTAAACCCACCTGGTAGCATCAGTGTTTCAGCTACCAGCTTTCACTTGCAGTGAATTTCACTTCATAGGCATCTCCTTGTTTGAAAAGGAAAGAACTCCTACCCTTAAATGCCTCAGCACTTGGCATGGTGCCACTAAGACGTGGGGAGAGAGCACTTTGCAGAGGTGTGAGCATTAAACAAGCACCACAAAGTAGGCTAGGGCCACAAAAACAAATGTCTGAAGTAAAAACAAATGTACAGAACCTGATATTACACTGTAATATTTGGAAGATTTTCTGAAGCAGCAAGAGTAACTGATCATTGCTGTGACTGACCATGACTGCTTGTAAGCCAACAGCACTGGCTAACTCTCATGTCACAGAAGCTCATGACTCACTTAGTGGCCTTCGAGTGCTAAATCTCAAAGGTTTGCACAGCATGCTTGGCCAGCTCCCCATTACACCTAGAATTTATGTCTGGAAAAAAAAAAGAAAAAGAAAAAAAAAGAAAAACCAAGAAAAATAACCAAACAGACTCTAATGGGATGATTTTTGAAAATACCTTGGGCGTATGTTTTTGATGCCCTTTCTCACACCAACACATCCTAAAAACACTGCTGTATTCATAAGCTAAGACATCCTCCAGCCTGACTGTCCCTGCTACTCTCATGCAGACACTCTTGCTAATGAGAATTAAAACAAATGTCAGATGAAGCAGCCTGCCTTCCCCTCCAGCTGGTCCCATGCTGCCCACCATGTGCTGCAGGTACATCAGCAGCTCTCGCTCCTGCTTCAGCTTACCTCCAAGACATAACACCAGTCATGAATTATTCAGGCAACAAGTGCATCATGAAAATGGAGCTGGTTGGAAGTTTTCTGAACCAGAAGAGGCAAAAATACACTGTATGCTGGTTTTATCACAGAGCAGAAACATTTTATAGAGCTAATTTTTTTTCTACATTTTGCTAAGTGGTTTTGACTTTTTTTAGTTAAAGAAAGTAGCAAACTATGGTCATTCTGGCCCCGTTCAGTGCTGCTGGAATTCATTTCTATCAGTTTGCAGGCCTCTTTTGTAATACTGGTGCAAGCCTTCCTGAAAACACCTCATCTCTGCCTTACTAACACCTATGTTCAGGCACACAGTGACATGGGAAAGGCAACCACAGTAAGTCTAACCTACCCAGATGCCACCAGCTACAGATTTCTCTGATGGGTAGAAAAGGGGCTGAGTGCTGGTGCAAGGATTGGGCTCAGATCCCCAGAACTACCAACCTTGGCTGGGCTGGCCAGACATGGGAAGTAATAGTGCCACAAAGGAAGAGACAGAGGGCCCTTGGCTATTTTTACACATGTGCATTATTTGCACTGAGACTATCAGTCTGTTAAATTTGTTTTGAAAACATGCAACTAATACAGACTTTAGAAGAGGTAATGATTTTTGAAAGTGAGAAGTAATCACTCTATTGACTACAAGAATATTTTGAAAGTGCCAGTTAGAGCCTGTCATGTATACTGGTACTCTGGAGGTGTTTAAATAACTGCTGGTGATTATTACAATTTATTGAAGAGATGCTTATCAGCTCTTCAATCACTCGCCTGACAAAAGGCATCACCCCTTCACAAGCTCATTGGATTCACCATTACACTAATTCCACAAAACACAAGTAATTTTATTGTGAAATACTGCTAGGGAAAAATTACTGTATGAATGCAGCGGACGGTTCAATGCACAATATGTTAGTTCTTTTTCCTTTAAAAGTGTGCCAAAGTAAGCAATCTAATTTGACTAATCTCTAAAGCTCCGATCATTTTCAAAATGAAAGCCTCAGTAAATCTGTACTCACTACTTTGTAAGCAATATTTTACTAGTTGACTGTCATTTTTAGACACGTAACTGCACATATTCCACTTGAAATTAAAAAAAATATTACTGCATCTGTTCTTCAGTAATTCAGTACTATCTGGTCACTCATTTTATAACACCAGAGCCAAGGGATATGTGGTCCCAAGCCTAAGGGCTGCAACTGCACTCTCTCTGCAGCCATTGAGGCCTGCCTGAATCAAACAGTTCTATGTGCTAAGCCCTGTGCCACAGCAAGGTTGCAATTTCCAGTGTTGGGTGTTATGGGACAGTGGGGCTGAGGAAACCCACCCTGGAGCAAAAGTGACTGAAAGCCCTGAAACCACTCTTTGGTCTTGCCACAGCTTTAGGATCGCAGCAGCTTCTGTCCTCGCCTTCACACTGGGCCTTGGGATACTCTAGGAACTCACCAGCCCTTCCCCAAAGGAAGGAAACTATCTCTTAACACCTACAGTTCATGTTACTCTTCAAAAAGTAGTGAAATACGTAGTGATGTGTAAAGACATTATATTCATTCTCTGTTGGGAAAACTAAGCACCAAGAGCTGAAGTGGTTTAATAACATGCAAAATGACACTACTGTTCCCCACACACAGGTTTGGGGGATTCCCATTCCGCTGACACTAAGCAATCCAAGTAGCACCAAAAGAAGCCAACATCACTAAGCTGTTTTATGTTGTATTTGTTCCCAGTCACACCTGAACAGCTCTAGAAGCTGTTATGTTGCATACTCTTTCCTAGTACTGTACCACATCAAGAAAAACCTATTGAAAAAATATTCTTGGATTATACAAAATTCACCTAACCAAATTTAAAGCCAATTCTCTGATATGTGCGTACTCTGTAAGATGACCTGCTAAAAGAATATTGAAAAAGAACTTCAGATACGCTATTTTACAGCAATGCTTCTAAGATTAGAAAGAATGTAAAGCCACATTTTAAGATCTATGTGAAAATCTCAGTGTTGATAGGGCTAGACATAGATGTTCAAAGTGGCTCAGGAACCTTGAATACAAGCACACAGTAATGCCATAAATCAGGCGGAACATAATTAGAGTAAATTGCTCAATATTTAACATCATTTTTTATTCAGAGTTTGGAAACTGACATTGTTCTATTGAAGTATTTTGCTCAAGGCTTAAGACATTTACTACTGATGCACAATTATTCTTTTTGCATTTCTCACTTCTAGCAGAATCCTGCTAAACTAATTGTAAGTTTTTGATCTGTGCAGTCTGTGATGTGTGCAAGAAAACTAAGAAAAGGCTACTCAGAGCCTTCTAACAGTAATTGCATATTGTTTTCCATAATGTTATTATATCAATAAAACAGAAACTGCATGTAGAATGAAACGAGCAATTGAGACTCCCTGATGGTGCACCTTTGCTTCTGCAATATCTTAGTCCAATTGGTAATTTGCCCCAGCGGGGATTTGCAATAGAGTTCATTTTCATTAATTAGATTAGTACAGTTCTAATACTTTCAGCAGCAAGCCCTGCACCTCCTGTTGCATAGAATAACAAAACTGGCAAAAATGGATGTTCAAAGCTCTGTATATTACACTGAGCATATGAATCTATAAAAATAAGGCAGTATACCTAGTTTGAATGTACTTGTATAGACTGCAGTTGCTGAAAGGCCAGTATTCAAATGTAAAATGTATTTAAATTTTTGAGCAAATTTAGTCCAGAAGATATTACTAGATATTAATGCAAATCCCAGAGTATCAGGAATAACATTTTCTTTCTAGTTCTGATCAGTCAATGACAAAGTTTTCTCTTTACTCTCTTCATTGAGAAATTTCAACTAAAGGTGAAAATAACATTTCTGAGCCAAAACTCAATGCTCTAGTTAAGAGAACTAGTTTTTTATCCATCTAATCTCACTACCTACCTTTGTCAGAGAAGAGCTGTCATATTTTTGATGCAAATTCCAGCAATTTACACGTTTCAAGCTGGCAGGCAGACAATGTCTTCCTAGAAAAAAATGCCACCCTTGCACAATCCCCTGTGAAACGGCAAACCAGGTTAGAAAGATAGAGGAGATTGGATTACCTGTCTGCACCAGATCATTGTTTCTAGGAGATAATCCATAAATGATTAATCCTTCTAATGTTCTTGAGCAATGTAAGGAGGGCTGCCTGTGACCTATTTCAACCTCTTATACTGTTGTTGTGGAAACAACTTCACTGGAAAAAAAAAAAAAATCTATTTTCATTCTCTTAATTTTATTGAGAAAAGTGTAATTTAATGGCTTTTGTATGCCTTAAAGTGTTTTAGCATCTGTCATAAAGACAGTGGTGATCATCACGTCCAAAATCACAGTGAACTCATTGATTACTTTTTCCCCCACTTGCGCTTTATTGTTTCGATAATTCAGGGTTGTTCTGGAAAATCTGAAGCAGGAATCATGAAAAACATTTTGCCAATTGTACAAAGAAAAAAGGAAGAGTCATCCATTTGTCACAGAATCATGACTACAGCTATCACGTGCCAAAATGAGACCAAAGTAATTTATACTTAAAATCAGATTTCAGTACTGCAAGATCTGAGAAACTGAGATACTTTATAAAATTGTTTCGTATTATCTGTGTTTTAGGTATAGCATAAAAATAGCTAAAACTACAGCTGGATAAGTCTGCAGTCCCAGCGCTATTCTCCTACACCTGGCTTCTTTAAAGTGACAACAGTCCAAAAGGAGGAGTAGTTATACATCAAGCAATCCCATATGTTTTAATTGTTTAGATCATCACTGTTCTGCATCCATTCATCTGTGCGGCAGATGTAGTTACAAAATCACAAAGCCCTGTTGGCAAATCCCAGACCAGAAACTGCCTTTTTTGATATGGAGAATTGTACATACATTTGTTTGGCTTATTTCATTAAGGTGACATAAGCAATTGATTGGCAGAGGGGAAGGGACACAACTCTCCTGGGAAAGGTAGAAGAGAAATGATACAGTAGCAAACAGGAATAATTAACAAAAAGGCACTGCACAAATGTAAGAAGTAGGCAAAGATCATTTCTGATAGATATTGTAAGCATCTGATCTTTAAAAAGAAATAGTGGAGGAAAAAAAATCACAATCTTTTTAACATGTATCACTTAACAGTTCCTTCTGATTAGAATTGTAATGAATACAACTTAATTATATCTGCTGCACAGTAACCAGATTTGATTCTCTCCTTTTGCCAGTAGCTGTGGAAAACTGACTTTCATAAAGATCTTTTATACATCAAATGGCCACCATGCTCCTTTAATTTTCTCTTTCTTGTGATCCAGCAACATAAGAAATTCTTTTGCTTGCTCTCACAAGGCCAGTTCTCCAAGTCTTCTGCTGTTCTTCTACTTTTTTCCCTGAACTCCCCTCAGTTTTATACAATTCCTACAATCAGACTATAATGAATTGACAAATTTATCAAAAATTTAGTTACTAAAACTTCAAGGAATATACCCTAGCTGTGTATCTGATGCTTTTTTTATCTTGATGATGATCAGTAAGTGTTCTAACAAATTTAGTTTTGTAACCAAGGGAAAAACAAATGGAAACTACCTTGGTGACCAAGAGACTCTGTAGATGTTGTTTCTCTATAACTCTGCAATAAACAACCATTTAGAAAAGCTTCCTCTAACGGTGGAAGAAGATTTTTCATGGCTAAGATTAAATATCCATTACTGCGAAATTGCAAGAAAGTAGCAGTGGACACAGCATTAGAGAAGAAAGAACATACTGCAGGTTGGAAGACATTAAAAGCCTGGGATTCATTCAGCACTCCTGAAGAGCAAAATGATTTCCAGGAAAGGTAAACTTTTACATGTACATAAATATAGCATAAACTGCTAGTGAGTATAGCATAGAAGCCCATTCCTGCAATAGTTCTCAACAATTATAATTCTCAGATGTCAATCACAAGGAGATACATCTTTACCTCCAAATGTAGTAGCGTTCAGTTACCCTACATCAGGATAACACCAGAGAATCATCACATGAAGAATTATTTGTAACTAAAGTATAGAAAGGAGACTGAATATTAGGAACTGACAGCCTCACCAATGGCAAAGATCAAATGTTCTTAAAAGAAGAGCAAGGAGTACAACTGAATTAAACACTATAATAAATAGTAAGCAAATAAAAAGGCTCAAGTAGCATTTCTTGAGAATAAAAATTATTTTTCAAAGAAAAACACACCCCAGCAAAATTCTAGCATCCTCCCCTCCTTACTGTTTTAACCTCTTTAAAATAGCACCTAGAAATTGATGTCTCTCACAGAAAGAAGACAAATATTTGCAGGCTTGCCCAAAGAATTCAAATGCAAAATGAAAGTCTGCTAAGACTTCTCTAATCAACAGATAAGAGAAGTATTTATCACGGCAATTTGCCCTAGCTAAAACTAAGACCAGATAAATGAACTCCGTAGTATTATAACCGTTATCACTAAAATTTAAGGTATAAATACCAATACAATTACTAATAAATAAAGCAATTGTCTGCTATTGCAATTCAAGGAAATCAGAAATCAAAGCAATAAAAAGCATCATAAGATATTTTACAGATGACATATCAGAAACCTCTGAAATTTGTTTCAAGTGGAAAACAGTGAAGGTTACAGAATGGCAGCTCTGTGAGTCACTCGGGTTTGCTGGACTCCACCAGATCATGATTCAACTTGTAGAAGTAACAGAAAAGGCACCGACTAGGAATGCTTACTCTACTGCTCCATCATTTTAACAGCAGCAATATATTCTTTCCTGACAGCATGCAGTTAACAGGGGAAAAACAAAGGGATCGCAAACTCTAGAACAATTTTTTTTCTCCTGTGTAAAGTCTGAAAGGAGCCAAAATAAGCTTTGGAAACACATAACTAATTTGCTGTGTGGAGAAAAAAAAGGGCCAGAGAGAAAGAACCTTTACAATTGCAAAGAGCAGAGCAGCCATCAGTGGAGAGACCCAGTCATGCTGTCACAAGCAACTGAAGGAGTAAAAGAGAATTTTTATTATTTCACCTACCTTAATACCAACATACATCAAGCAGATTTAAGTACATAGGGTAATAAATAAAATAAACATATTCTGTCCTATAAAACCACAGCTAAATAACTGAAATACAGAACATAATGTTCTCTTTGTTTGTTGAAACACAAATGGAATCCGTCCCGCTCACAGAGAAAACATCACAAGGGCATTATGTACAGCATTCCACTTCTGTGTGGTACAGAGCAAGAATCAGAAAGAGAGCAATGGATGAACTTTTCCCAGCAGTAACTGTTGCATAGCTTCAGAGAAGGACAAAGAAATCTGCAATATACAATAATCAGAATAAGCCTGAATGGAGACAACAAACATTCCAGTTCACAGAGGTCACAGCTTGAATCTAAGTGTATCATACACTTCAGTGTCCTTCAAGGTTGAGGAAGCAGATGGCAGGTCATATGACTCATTTCTGATATAAAATGTATTCTTGCAAGGCAACAGCAGTGAAGAAGGGCAGAGAGAATAAATCTCTCAAATGCAGAAGTGGAATTAGCAGGCAAAGGAGGAAAACAATCCATAACAATTCCATAACTGGAAAACACTGCTCCTAATGTTTCATTTTTAATTCAAGATACAGCCAAGGAGTTTTCACAGTTGAAAAGGTCTGGCACAGCAGAAAGCCGTCCTTTGTCAAGTTTTTTGTTTTAAGATACCTTTGCTTTATAGTAACGTTGTAGAAAGAAATTGACTGGTGTTTCAGATGCTATTTAAAATCAACTGTTAAAAAAATTTTGTCATTTGTGCCTTTTGAATGTTGAATGTCTTCTTTACAAATATTCCTCTCAGAATTGGACTTTTTCATACTATCATTATTACCAAACTTGAAGCATTGCTAAATCATAACTAGATATTTTTACAAAGTTTCTTTGACATCATATTATGTGTCACTCCCTACCTTTGATAGAATTGGCTTTATGCACTTCACTAAGAGAATCAGTGAAAATCTGAGTTTTCTAGATTAGATGAGACCCCCTCAGGGAAAGAGGAGAAGAAAGATTCATAGGGTTTTCTTCATGGGCTGTTCTCCATAATTTGTATGATTTTTCTTTAACTCACATTTAGTTCTCAGGATTCTGTGGTGAGTTAGTGGAGTGAAATACATAGGAATTTTTTGTCTAGATTACCTTTTTTTTAAAAAAAAAAAAAAGAAGTGATTTCATACTAGAACTGTTTGACATCAAAAGAAATAAATTAGTGCTCACTCAAGAAAAAAATTTTCTTGGAAAATAAGTAAGTTGCATCCTGCTGGAACTTGACTTTTCTACTATTTGTCAGAAAGACTTTTTATGGAGCCACACAACTGCCAGACCCTTATCATACCTTACACATTTGCCTTTGTAGAAAAGGATAGACAAGGCAAACAAAGGCAATGACAGAACTTCTTCCTAGGATACAAGCACTATAAAACATAATGACAGAAGAAGAAAAGAAATTGACTCACTCCTTCCAATAACCAGCAACAGCTGCAAAGAAATGCAGTCTCAGAGAGATGCAGCTCCCTTGTCTGCTAACCCTACCCTTAAATGAGAGGAGGGATGGATCCAGGCCCCACCTGTTTGGATCACTTGGGTGCATTGCTTGATCCTGAGCTCCCTGGGTTAGCCCCACCTGGTGCTCAGCCATTGGTTCAGGCAGAGACTTGGCAATTCCCATGGAAGATTAAACTAAAAAGCTAACCGCTAGAAGTCTGTCTATTTGCAGTAAAGAACATCACCTGTGGTAAGAGAGAGCTTGCATGGCATTCTCTGCATTGTCAGAAGGGTTTTCATATTTGCATATCCTGCTGTAGACTGTGGAATAATCAGACACCAGATTAGAAGCACTGAGTCTGTAGCACTGACTGCACCGTGTTCTGCAGTTCCTCCAGCACAGGAAAATCCCATGAGTGCTGCTCTGCAGGCTGGACAGGATGGAGGACACAGCATCTCCCCAAAGTCCTGGGCTATGGTGAGCTTTGAAGTTTTGTATTTCTCACTCCATTTCTCCTTCTGGCATGCCCAGATGTGGGGAGATAACTGTGCAGTAAACTGAACATGACTGAACATGTCATCTGAAATAGTTCACACTGGGTGTCTTTGTACAGGTGTATAGTACTGGAGGATACCCCATGGTAAGACACGGTGTCACATGAATTTGAGTTTTCAGTCTCTTCTTTTTTTACACAGAGTGTGAAAAGACAGAGTGTGTCTTTTCATCTCACGGCCGCACGGCTGATGGCAATTCCACTGATGGCAATTTCATTAAATGATCACCCCGATTAGCTAAATGCAAAGACAGCTGTCGCGTAACAAAGTGAAAGGGAGCATTTACTTTGCGTTTTGTTCTGAGTAAAAGGGGTGCCCGCGTACCACCGTGCTCTGCCGTGGGGCTGAGCAGGGAACAGCGGGGGCCCAAAGCGCGGGCGGAACGTCAGGCGCGGAGTTCGGCGTTCCGGCCGGCGGCCGGGCCGGGAGCACAGTGACACCGCGTGGCCGCTTCTCGCCCGCCCCCGCGGGTGGCTGCCGGGAGCCAAGATGGAGGCGGCGAGCAGAGCGGAGCAGGAGATCAGTTTGGCGGCCCTCAAGCAGCACGACCCGTACATCACCAGTATCGCCGACGTGACCGGGCAGGTAGCGCTCTACAGCTTCAGCCCGAAGGCTAACGAGTGGGTAAGTGGGAACGGCTCTCCCGGCTCTTCCGGCCGCGGGGCGGCGGGTCGTGATGGGGCCGCAGCCGCCCGGGTTGGGGTTTAGGGCCTTCCCTCGGCAGGGTTCGGCTCGGGAGGTGGTTTTGCCTGAGGAGAGCCGTGCCCGGTCCGTGGGTTGCTGCCGCAAAACGGGCGGCTCGGTGGGTGCTCGCCGTCGGTTGTTGCTCGCAGCCCTATTTCAGGAGCAGCGGGGTTTGAAAAGCAGCATTCGTCATTGCGTTAAAGCGTAGCTTTGGCCTGAGGTGATTTCCTTTCTGGTTTGGATCTTGGTGTCCTAACGGCAGGGAAGAGGCGCCTTTTGCGGTATTGCTTAAGGAAGAAGCCCTGCCCAGGGTCAGAGCGTAGCCCCTCCAGCTTACCCTGACTGCTGCCGAAGGGTAAGCATAAATACGTGCCTCAGAAGGCATAAATACGTGGCAGTTCACCCTGTAGTGTTCAGCCCTGGAGCTGTGTGTGGCTCTCAGCACTGGGGACCTTGACACGTGTGGTAAGGTTGGAAATTTCAAGTACGAAGCAGCTGTGGTGCATAGCTATGTTGTTCTGTTGTTGTCTGTGCTGGTACTGTGGGCATTTAATTAAGACATCTGGAAAAACAACCTGTCTGCTGTGTGCAGATAGCAGCCAGTGTCTGAGAATAAGGAGTTGAGAGCAAGGCGTTCGGCTCCGACTGGTCAGGCTGGACGTATGCTGTGTAACACATCTGGAAGTGGATTTAATTTCCCTAGTTTTACTAGGGAAAAAGCAGGTCATTGCTGAAAAGAAGGGATGGCAAACTTCTGTGGCAAGATAAGAATGTTGTAAATGATACTTCTAATTAAAACATTACATGGAAGCTAGTAAGAATATTTCCTAAACTTACATGCTGTTTTTTGTAGGAGAAGACTGACATAGAAGGTACCTTGTTTGTGTACAAAAGGTAAGGGTTATTTTGATGTCTTCTTTTCTGCTCTAAGAAGAAAACAAGGCTCAGGTGGCTGCATATGCGGCTTTCATAGTAGATTTATTGCATACAATAACATTTGTCTAGCTATTAACATATGTGTGTGTATTTTGAGAGTACTAAACTCTGTGCAAAGGCGAATGACTGTTAAAATTACTGCTGAAAAATTGTCATACTTAATAAATGCTTCATATGTATCCACACAAAAGCATAGTTTATCAATCTGCATTTGTTGATACAGTAGCATGTGGTTGTGCATTTGTTAAATGCTGAGAAATCCTTGGCTTTCTAACACCTGTGAAGTTGCTAATGAAAACAGTATAGATGACAAATTAAAAAAATTTCTCATCGCTTTATTTCTTTCATATCCTGCCTGGTTCTGTGAATGAATGATGCTAGTTAAGTCACTTGGGGACCTCTTGATTTCCTCATCAGAACAGAAAGAAATTCACAATTGGGGTAAAGAAAAGGATTGAACGGGAATTATTTTTTTCAGAAGCACTGCATAAAAACTACTAATAATAAACATTTCAAGTTACAGATCAGAAACCCAACAATGAAATAAGTCTGCTGTGTGTAAGATGTGAACAGTGCAGACGTAATCAACCTGTCCCAAAGCAGACTGTCACAAACTATAGGTTGTTCCAATTATTTAGTCTTGGCACTGTAAACGGATCCAAATAACCTAATGCTCTTAAGTTTGCCTGAGTTCCAAGTTTGGAAATAGTGTAAGAAAAACAATGAAACTAAAAACTAAAGTGACAGTTTTCCCTTGACAAGTTGATTCTTTCACAAAAGCTCTGTTAGGAACGTTAAAGACAACCTTGTGATGGCAAGGACTGTTTGCCTCTTCCATAGCAGCTCTCAGCAGATTTTGTTGTTGGTCATTTAGTAAACATGGCCATGTTGCTATAAAAATCTTTATACTTAATGCCTAATTATGTCTGATTTTTGCCCTAGTATCTTTTGTTAACATTCTTAGCTAATTATTTTTATTAGACATGAGTGACCTAAAACAAACCTCTTACCAGAGGCCTTCATTGTGCTGCTGTGTTCATCATGTGGCTGCTTATGGGTACATCACGTTTGTTCTTGAACAGCTTTTTTTTTTTTTTTTTGCCACATATCTTTGATTCTGCAGTTCACAGCTGTTATGTTAATTCTAATCATAGTTGAGTTAAGCATGAATTTAAAATGACATTAGTTGGCTTGCCAAGAAATGACATGGAAGAACAAATATTGGATATTCAGGACCACTAAAGCATCAGTTCATAAAATAATGGAGTTTTGAGGATTAATTCATAACTGTTTCAGAAAACTGTGCATGTTGTTCCAGGTCTCAATCCTTGCTTTTGTTTTAATTGAAACAATAGGTCTGCTTCTCCATACCATGTTTTTACAATAGTGAATCGACTGAACATGCACAACTTAGTTGAACCAGTGAATAAAGACTTGGAGTTTCAGCTTCATGAACCTTTTCTTCTCTACAGAAATGCTAGCTGTGAGTATAACTTCCTCTAATCCATACAAATGTAGTATTCTGTTTTATAACCTAGACTGCTTTCTATTACTGTGGTGTGTTTCAAGCATAATGCAAAGGGCCAGGTTCCAGTGGGATGTGTGAAGCTTTCTGTCTGCAGTGCTAAATTTATGTAAGTAGCGGTGCAATGCATTATGATCACCTGCTTTCAGTAAAAGCGGGTTTGACTGTGAAAGTTCAATATTGTTATTCTCATGTTTTTAATTAAAGGCCTCATTGATTTAATCTAAATGTACACAGTGCTATAGCATTATTAAAGAATACTGAAGATTGATAATTTTCTTGGTGTGTGGGAACTATTGAGTCCTGGCCTGAACCACTGATTGAGCACCAGGGGAAAGGACCCAGTCACCCCTGGGAGCACAGGTGAAGGCAATTCAGCTGTGTGACAGGAAGGGGTGGAGCGTGGCTGCACCTCTCTTAGACCTTATTGAAGGGCTGAGTGCCACTGGAGAAAGATCTCTTCCTGGAGATCCGTCCTTGGTGTAGCTTTCTCCTGTGAATCTGAAATCTTCTGATATGTGTGAGCAATCTTCTTCCCTTTCTTTATAGTACCTCTTTATTGTGCCAGTCTTTTTGTCGTCACACCTTTGTTGTGATGCCTTTCCTGTTGTATTGATCTGTCTACTTGCTACACTTGGTGATGAATGTTATCAGGTAGTTCTGAGGGCTTCAAGAGCCGAGACTGAGACTTTGTGCTTTTTTTGAAGAAAGGTTTTAAATATTCATCAGTGGTTCTTTGAAGGTATTGAGAAAATTACTTAGCTCTAGGTGTTAGTTTCTTTCTCTAGAGTACTGTGTGTACTCTGGAGACAAATGTCTGCTAAATTTCTTCAGCTCTAGACTCCAGCAAGTTGTGAATGTTAGGAGGTGTATGGTTTAAAAAAAAAAAAGTCATATATTCTTGCTACTTCTTGATTTCTAGTGTCAGCACTGGGTTAGCAGTTAAGTTGGAGTCCCCATGTGCTGTGTTCCAGTTAGGCATGCAGTAAAAATCCTATTACTCCAAAAAGCTCAATCTAGAATTGAGATTGCTCTTAAAGAGGAAATGAAGGGGTGTGTGTGTACGAAGCTCTCTTGAAGGTTGGTGGAATAAAAGATATCCCACAGAGTAGAGAGCACTCATGATATAAAACTGTCTTTTTATATCCTTGATTTGATCTAAGTTCTGGAAATCAGTTTGCTGGATAATGATATGGTCTTACTAAATTACTTGGAGAACCCACGTCTGGATAAATTTCTTCCTTAACACAATCTCTACTACATATCACCTAATGTCCCCTCGAATGGCAAATAGGAATGCTGTTTTGGCTACGCTTCAGTGTACCTAGGAGAAGAATCAAATGTTAATCCCATCTTGTCCTTCTCTGCACCATCCCCTATAGAAAATTATATCTAGATTTTTTTTATTCCTTGTTATTTCAGTGCTGCTAACTGTATTATATTCTACATTTAGATGTTGGGTTTGGAATTTTCTTCTCTGAATGCAGTTTCCCCAATTGCCTGACCTCCATCCATTGAATTAATTAGGAAAAAAATGTGTATATATAGTGGAAATGTTCAGTGTTAAATACATTTTCCTCTATCTGCTTAGTATTCCGAAAACTTAAAGCAAATAAAAATTTCACCTCTAGGACTAGTTTGTGTTTACAAACTTCAACACATGTATGTTCTACTTGTATGGGTAAGTGAGGCAATTGCTGAGGAAGGATCTCTTCATGTAGTAAATGATCTGCTTCTGCTCAGCTGCCTGCTGGTGTGAAAAACTACATTTTTTTCTGACTAATTCTAAGTCAGTGGGTAAGGTAATGCACGTCTCTGAGGGCTTTGTGTTGTCTAACTGTAAGAATTTAATGTGTAGTTCTTCAAAGGTCTTTTAACGATGGAGAGGATGGACTGCTAGGTTGAACAAGATAAAAATACCTCTTAGAGTGCAATAATTTTATTTGTCAGGCTGTTTTCTCTATTCTTCTTGAGCAAGACTTTAAGTTGTCCTGTTAAGATTGCTGAACTATTGAACTGACAATTGTTTTCTTAGCTTGCCAGTTCAGACTACCTGATTTAGAACTGCAAAATCACGTTTGTTTGTACTGCTGTTTGTCTCTGTCAAACAGCAGTATATTTAGGTTATAACAGGATCAATGGCAAATCATGCTTTATGCTTCCCCAGGGCATGGCAGAAATAAAAGATGATCAAAACAGCATTGTGCCACTGTGCCATTGTGCCACCATTTGAGACAGGCTCTATGTCAACAATATTTATGAGTGATGATGATACTACTGTTTTCTAAACTTCACAGTTTTATTGGCTCTGGATTTTGCCATTATTATCTTATGTATACGTATTCAGGCCTCTGGCACTTGTTAAGTGACATGAGAGCTGTCCTGAGGATGTTGGGTGGTGTACAGCAGTCTATGCGGAGTCACTAACAAGTTTTAAGAGAAATTTTTTGAATTGTACATAACCATTGTTTTGATTTGGCTGGGGGCTGTAAGAATGATCTGCCTGTCATGCTTGATGATAACATTAGTGGGTTTTACCATTGTTTTACTGTTGGATTTGTTCAAATTATGTTTTGTATAGAATGGGCTTTTTAGATTGCTGTATAATAAGACTAAACTTTGCTAAGCTGAAACTTGAGATTCTTTATATAATTACATGAAGGATTTCTCAAGTTCTTAAAATATTCTAAGAACAATTGAGGGAATTGTATTATTCCAGTGGAATGGAGGCCAGTCTTCTCCTTGATTGTTGTTTTTTATCTGTTTATGCAGGTTGGAATGAGGAGTTTTTCATGGCTATGTTACTACCAGAATAGATCAAATAATAGGATATCTTTCTTATACCCGTTGTCTGTAGGGTTCACTTAATACTTGAAGCCCGGTGTCTTTTTTTCCTCAGAAAACAATACTTTGTTAAGATTTTTGCAGTTAACTGAGAAATCTTTCCAAGCTTAAAATTATTCTGACAATGTAAGCCTAAAAACAGTATGAAAACCTAAAATTTTGAAACAGGCTATGTATACTTCTCAAGCAGCATTACAAACATTACTAAAATTTGTGCTTTTTATTCATTGCTGTCACATCCTGAAGCAAAAATGAAACAAAAGCAAAAAAAGTGTGGTGAATGAGGTGCTGTTAAACGCTATACCAGTTGCAGTGGTAAAAGAAAGTATTCTATTTCTATTGCTTGACAGAATAAGAAAACTAATATCTCCTAGTAAGAATGAATCAACCAAGAAATGCAGAAAATTCTCTTTTGGCGATATAACAGATGTTTTCATTTAGAATTCTTCTCAAAAGGTTGACTGGTTCGTTTCATACTTAACCTGTTATTTATTTTTGCTTAATCTGCAGTATATTGCTGTGTACGTTTGAACCTTAACTAGCTTTCTGTCTGGATGCATGCATGTTCTTCAGTATGTTCAAAGCATATGTTTGTAAAGCACTGAATTCTAGTGATGTATTTTTTTCACCAACCTTAGCTTGTTTCCTCTTGCTGGTATCTAGTGAAAAAGGATATTCAAGTCTGTACTAAAAAATACATATGGTTCTGCCAGTTAAAATAGTAATAGCCCAATCTGAAAGTCCTGTACTTTTAATCTATAATGTGAGAATTCAGAGCATGGTCACTACTGTGCAGCAATATTTTTTGCTGGTATTGCTAAAGTTTACTAAATAATAAACTTAGTAAAAGTTTTAGATAATGACTAACTTACCTCTAACTTTCTTCAAGAAGTATTCTTCTGAGTCCTTTTCATTTGTAACATGCCCTCTGTATTGGCTGCATTGGTCTTGATTAAAAGGCTTTCCAATCCACGGTAGTTCTCTTGGAAAGAAGAGTGGATTTATTTCCATGGTTCTGGAAAGGCAGATGCCAAACATAAAACTTAATTACTAAAATAAACACTCAGTGTTTGGATTATTTCTTTTCTTGCTTCTTACTCCTTGTCCAATGGAGCAGTGGTTAGTGAAACAAAAGTAATGGATGTTGTGAGACTTATACCCGTAACGGTGCAGTGTGGGTACAAAGGACTGTCTTCTGGGCCTCTTGTATTGTCATTAATTAAACTTGTTTTTTGAACAGCAAAACCAAAATGAGTTGCTTTCTTTCAAATGGCTTTTAAAATTCTTTGAAAGAACTTCTGATTGGTTTCAAAATAGGAAATCTTTACTATTAAGGAAAGTCTCATTATCTCTTCCCCCTTCAGCTGGCAGTGTGTAGCATACAAGATATCTCTGACTAGTGAAGCTGAGTGGCTCTCTAGCAAGCACATTAACGTAGTGGTTTAGTCAGAGATAAGAAAGGAGTCTGTTCTTGATACTTTTACAGCAGAAGAGGCAATGCAAGTAGGGGAAGGGGGGGAAAAAAACATTGAAAGCTGTTAAGCAGTGCTAAAAATATTCCATTTGATCTGAAATACGGCATTCTAACTGCAAGGGGTTTTCTGCCATAGCTCAGTATCCCACAGTCGTTGTGCTTCTCATTCCATGGTATGCTTAATCAAATTGTAGTTTCTGGATCCTGGATGTTGTTTGCCACCTGCTGAGTTACCCCCATGCAATTGCTTGTGGGGTTGTGCTGTGAACTGCATTTGTGAAATGTCCTTAGGTATTCAAAACACTAAGAATGGAAAGGGACTTTTAAAAATGATTTCTACTGATTTATAAATCTATGCAAAGGCTAACATTAAAATTAAGGAAAATAAAAGTAGTGAATGAGGAATCTCAGTCAGAAGGAGATTAGAGCAGAGTGTCTGGGGAGACTTGACATTTCAGCTAATCCTTCTCCTGAAATAAGTACAAGCTTGGAGAGACATTAATTATGTGCATTTGTCTTTAACTCTGTTTGAAATGTAAAATGATGCCTATGTCAGCTCTTCTATGGGAGTGAGGTAGGACTAAGTTATTGCCATTATGTTTTAGGATGATTTCAAAATATGATCCTTTCTTTGCAGAGTTTGACTCTTTCTGCTTCAGTCATTGTATAATATATAAAATAGAACTGTAAAATATTTTTCTCTCTTCCCATGAAGTCTTCCAACTAGTTATGGTAACTTTTTAAAATGTATCATCTTTTTGGATGAGATAAAGCTATATCTGCACAGATGGCTAACCTGCCTTAGGCAAGAGAGTGGTAGTGTCTGCAGTCTCTCAAACTGGCGTTCCTAATGAACCCCATATACTTCTCTTTTGATGCAGTATTCTCAGGCAACATTCTCATGGACATTTCAACAACTTTGCCTTCCTCTGCAGCCCTAAGCATCTTGTTTCTGTCCTATCTCCTGTGCCAGACAGCATGGTTGTCAAGCTGATGTGCAAACAATATCAAGGAACTGGTCTGGATGAAACCGACATGAGGGAGAGGGTGGATTGAGGTAGTATGAGTAATGGCTCAGTTGTGAGAGATGACTTAGGCTAAAAAAAAATATCTTTTTCAGGCATGAAAACAATTCACTGGCAACATGTAAAGTGTCTAATTGCCTTTTGAGAAATTTATAGGCTGTGCATTGGTAAATTTCATTGGTGAAGCAAGATATGAAGTAACTAGCTTTGTGAATTGAATCAAATACAGTTCTGCAGATCTGTTGTGTTGGCACAACTGTGGGCCATCCCATGAGGAGATGAGGACGTGTGAAGTGGTTGCTGATGAAATAAGTAACTTGTGGCACTGCTGACCATGTTTCTCACTCTGATGTGTTTTTCAGTTGAATGGTCAGTTGAATGGTCAGGACCGAACTTGGCCAACTTTCGGGGAGTTTTCCTTGTCCTGAAAGCCAGGTTGAGCTTGGTACCTTGCTGTGCTGAAAACCTTTTGCCCTTGCTGTTTTGTCATTGCTGCCTTTAATGAGTCGTATTCAGTATGCATCTAGTTTTAAGCTGCTCCATGAATGTGAAAGTGTGATTGGAGCTTTGCTACCACTTCCTTCCAATACTGTTACTCCTTAGAAAAAAGGATTTCGAGAGGGCACCTTCCACAGAGCTGTGACTGAATTCTTGTAACTCAAACTTGAACATGTTTGTTGAACTTCAGAAACGGACAAGTTTAAAAATGAGTGTTTAGAATAAACCCCAACACAAGGATGGTCTTTAGCCTAGTTTAGAGGTAAAATCTGCCATTCTAAATAGAAGATTGCAACTGTAGTAAAAAGGCATCTGGTATGTCATTTTCTTGATATTTTTATTTGTGATCAAACATCAACATTTTGTAATGCATCCATTTAATCTGATTTACATGCGTATATGTTTGCTTACATGCTATTTATAATCACTTTTTAAATAGTATTTGATCATGCAGAGGACATTTGAGTTGATACTGATGTTAATTCACATATTGCAGAGGCAGTGGGCTGGGTTTTTTTGCTTCCTTCCTACTGATTTATTTACCAACTGTTGTCTTACACTGCCTTTTTTTTCCCTTGTTTTCAAGTGTCAATTTACAGTATCTGGTTTTATGACAAGAATGACTGTCATCGAATAGCAAAACTCATGGCTAAGTAAGTACTGCTGTTTTGTTCTATAATTCTTTTACATAATACAACCACTGCGTATTATCTTGTGCTTTTGTTTTGCAAAGGGAGGAATCTTGCAGAACTAAAAATTGCATAAGGAGCATTGGCTGAATAGTGAAATAAAAAGGCTTGTTGTTGTTAAACTGCTGGGTTGTTATTCAGTTGATTACATTTTTTTCTTCTTCTGGAGATAAAAGATTGTTTATAATGCTGCCACGTCTGCTCTTATTTTATAGCTCCTGAGACTCCTGAAGTCTCTTCACAGGCCGTGCAGCAGAAGGATTTTTGAAATGATCTCATTTTAAAGAAACCTTAAAAGTTGTGTTTGTAATAACACCGTATTGTTAGTTTGCTCAAGCTGCTGTCCATATAGCTGTACAGTAACTGCATCTATTCTGTAGTGTAGGTGGTTGCACCGGCACTGCTGGTGGGGAGGGACTTCAGAGTGTCAAAGTCTGAATAAGAGAAGACCAAGGGTATCTGGTTGAGTTTGCAGTATGATGTGGCTTAGTGTTGTGACTGGAAGGTAGAGAGTCGTCTTGTGGTTGTTTCTTTGCTTCAGGTGTGTTGTGCTGCTGATTAAGTCTGGTTTATTGAAGAGGATGAGAATAGGCTTAAGCGCATCTTCAATAAAACCCCTACAATTCTGTGATTCTGCAAAAGAAAAGAGTTTTGAAGTGTGGGATGGGGTAGTTACCCTAGCAAAAATGAAGAATGTATTCTATAGAGTATTTTCTCTTCTTTTGTACTCTACTTTGTTTTTCTTCACCACTACTGCTTTCTGAATTTTCTGTTGGATGCCTCAATCAACAAAATGTCTTGCAAGTCATGTCATCTTTAAAGACAGACAAAACATAATATGTAAAGCAGATGTAGTGTGAATGTCATTTCAAGATGAGTTGCTGATTTTTTTTTTTTTTAGGTATTGGAATGATTGTGGATTGTAAGCATCTTGGAAACTGGGATTAAAGTTAACGTTCCTGAAAATCTGTTTGATACCTGTCTTGACCATTGTCACTTCAAACTTTTGATGCAAGTGAAACTGGAGAAATATGTAGTTAGAAAAATTTACTGATTTAATACTTACAGAATGCATGTAGTTACATTGTTCTGAACCAGTGTAGACCCCTGTGTCAGTGTGATTGTCACTTGCTACTGCAAGGACTGCTCTGAAAGTAATGCCTCCTATTTTATTATGTTGGCCCATGACATCAGAGTTGACTGTTGATGTTCTATGACATGTTGTGTGACGGATGGCAGCAGGCAGGCAGTCTGACAAAAGGGCGCCTGACATGGATGTGTGTATGAAGTGACAGAATGGGATTAAATTCCTCTATATGGAAAAAAATGGCATCCACTAATATTGGTGCTTGCTGAATGTTTATGGAGACCAAACAGTAGATGTGAGCTCAGTGAGATGGTGGTGGGTGTTGCGTTTCAGCAGCGGTGACAGCGGGGCACTTCTGCTGGTACAGACTTTACTAGCTCAGTACACGGACCTTGTTCACTACTGGTAAAAATGCATAGTTGGTGGTGACTGTTGAAAGACAGAACAAATTCTCAGCTACAGAATACTCAAATAGTGTTATCGTGCTCTTTCTATCTATTGTCGTTTCCATGGAAATAAATAGGAAGTATTAATTTGTTGTAAGTTGACTGTGCTAGCTGAAGTTCTGCTAGTAATAAGTCCTTCATTCTGAAGTGATTTTTTTTTAAGTCTTTCTGCATTATTAGAATGCCCAAACACTCATGTGTATTGCTTTAGGAGTAACAAAAGAATTTGTGGAGGCCATTTCTGTATATTGAGAGAGGTATTTAGCATTTTTCTTTGTGTTAGCAGGCCCTGCCGTGCTTTAGTTCAGTGTATTTTTGAGTAACTATTTATCTTCCAAAAATATTGTTTCATTGTTTTTTTTGTAGTGAGAATTGGAATTTTGGATTGTGACTGTTAGTACCAGTTGGTTTAGGTGGGATTTGTTGTCACTTATTGGAAAATGTACTGACTTCTGAGTACCTCAGAGGCTCAAAAACATAACCATAAAAGGTTTCAAGGAGATTTGCATTCTAT
The DNA here is from genome assembly GCA_037305975.1 of Chrysolophus pictus. NCBI lineage: Eukaryota > Metazoa > Chordata > Aves > Galliformes > Phasianidae > Chrysolophus > Chrysolophus pictus. The sequence goes on from CM074587.1 coordinate 13,003,282, forward strand.
TTCCTGCTGTTTGAGTTGACCTTATTGTGCCAGATTGAGTTAACAAGATTGCCAGCCTTCCATTTATATTTTGGTGGCTTATCTTTCAGAAGAAAAGTAAATTACTCTTCACAGGCTTTGTAATCACCGAACTTCACTTCTCACATTCTCTCTCTCTCTCTCTCTCTCTCTCTCTCTCTCTCTCTCTCTCTCTCTCTCTCTCTCCCCCCCCTTGTCCTCCATCCATACTCTTCCATGAGGTTGTGCCAGGTATTTTTTCAGTGCTATAACTGCAGTTATTCTTGAGCAAACTGTCACAACCACTACTGTGTCCCTGAAGGAATGTGTGCCTCTTCCACTATTTGATATAATGGAAAGAAACAGCAGGCCTTGCTTAAAGAAGTCTTAATCCTGATTGCATACAGAGCATACTCAGAGTACAGACTGGCATTAGTGGAAGCTTTTTCTTTTGATGTTTTTCTCAGCTAAGGTATTTCTGAACGTTGTCTTTAGAAAATTCTGGAGTACTTCTTAGTGTGAAAGAAGTCTATGGGAGTGTTCAAGTCACTTCAGAAGGAATTAATTTGGGTCAAGTGGAAAGAATTGTTAGTGAAGGATAAACTTGCTAAAAGGCATAGGCATAAAGCAAAGTTTTTCCTCAGATTTGCCAGAATCGAAATCTTTGTGGAACTTTATTGCCTTCTGCCATGTACGTTGTAATATTTTTATATTGAGGTTAGCTTGTAGGCTTGTTTTAACCTATTTCAGCCATCTGACCTAAACTATTTTGAAATACAAGCAATGAGTTATAACTGGAAGAGTATCTCAGAGTTTTGAGGGTACACTGTTCCACATTTACCCCCACCTCCATCTGAATGTAACCTGCATAAGGCAACAATTGGAGAAGAATTTGCCCTTTAACTGAAGTATTTATTTTTCCTGACGCAGCCATGCTGATACTTAAATCTCAGCAAAGCGTTCTGTTTCTTTCATCTTGCCTTTTCTCATCCCTAGTTTTGGATTTACATTTAGACAAGTCCCAAGTCAGGACTGTATGACCATGTGGGGTGCTAGAACAAAATGTACTCTGATGGTGTCACCATAGAAACATTTGTACAGTATTGAGCTGCTTCAGCCAAACCAGCGCATGTTGCAGTTCTTAGAAATTGTCTGGCAGAGTAGATTGGCCCCCAGATTCTGAGTTAGGTTTGCAGGTTAATGCTTGCATACAAATAGGGAAAGTTGTACTGAATAATGAAAATCTGGATAAATAAGCAGTGTGTATGATTAGAAGTTTTGAAACTAATTTTCCTGGCTAAGTCTGTTGCCTTTTTTAATCTAATCTTTCTTCAAATAAACACAGTTGAACTCTACTGAGGGGTCTTAGCTGTTAGAAAACTGGGAGGAATTGCAGACTTGTGCTATTTTTTCTTTAGGAGTGTTAGCATAGAGGTACATACAAATATCTATTTACTCAGCAGTCTAAACGTTCCAGAGTTACTCCTGAATCCTAGCTGACCAGAAGAAACTGGAGGCTGGAATGATTGACACTTTCTGTGATTGCTTTGATGGCACCTCTCGGCTGCCCCATCAGCTCCACAGCATGAGAGTTTAGGTGATGTGCCAGCTCCAGAGCTCTGCCCTGCTTTCCATGCTTGTTTTTTTTCTTAACATATTTGATTAATGCAGGTTTAAAAAAGAGGAGATTACAGGCTGGTGTGTGTTTATTTCAAGAAGATAAGCATTAGTGCATTGCATGGCCATGTATACCTTGTGAACTGCACATGGATTAGGGGGAGAAATGTATATTGCCTTTACTTTCATTGATGAAATGCATGAGGTATACATCTTCCTTATGTGTATCTTAATCATCTTTTAACAAGTTTTCTTAGTCTTAAGACAGTGAAGAAGTAGTGAATGAACTGTAGGTGTCAAAGACCAGAGGAAGTGCATTGTTGTAAGCCTACAAGTAATTGGATTTACTGCTAGACAGCAAGAGAAGAAAATGGTTTGCTCTTCTTTCCAAAGCTCTGAGTGAGGGAGGAAGGGTAGCTTGCTCTAAGCTTCTTTCCAGACTTACTCCAGAGACATCTGGTATGAGCCAGCTGTCTTCTTCCCCTGAGTGTTTTGTTTTCTAATGGTCGGCCTTGTCCTAAATTAGAACTGGTTTGTAATTGATTTTGTTGAAAAACGAGACTTGGTATGGCTGAACATGGAAACACTGCATGTTAAGAAGTAAGGAACAAAAAAAAATCTATTTTATTCAGTCTTTGTAATAATATGTATACTCTTTGTATGACAACGATATCCACACTTTATTGTAAAAAAAAAAAAAGTCTAAATATGACAGTTTTACAGAAGCAGTGTTTACTGCAGGCAAATACTGACTTAAAGACAAGTGCTGTGTTTGTAACTTTGGCCAATTACATGTTAGGTTTTTGTTTAAGCAGAACAAAATGTGTTTATATGCTGTGAATTATGGTTTTTTTCACTGTTTTATACAAGATGTTCATTCAAGATAAAGTTTTGAAAACCCATTTCTCCTTTCCTGTTACAGAGTGGTAGAACAAGAAGCTCAGAGATCGCAACAAGTTTCTCAGGACAGAAAAAGTCCCAGCAGGACAAATGGCTGCAGTGAGAACAGGCCTATTGACATCCTGGAAATGCTTAGTAAAGCCAAGGTTGAATATGAGCGAGTAAGGAAACATTTATTTTCTTGCATTATGTGCAAATGAAAACACTTCTGAGTAAGGGGGTTAAGGCCTCATATGGAGTCTGGTGAAATGCATCCCTCGTGACCTGTGAGAGAGCAATGGTAGAGAAATATTCTTGTATTCTAAATTGTACTGCGTAGTATGCTGTCACCTAAGATTGCAAAGTAGCACATGTAATCCATAATTTGTTGGACTTGTAATTTTGTATATTTGAATTATTACCTCCTAGAGAAAAAGCACTGTATTGAAAACAGATACCTGGGGAAGCAAATGCAACAAATAATTTTTATCTAAAATTGATGCCAAGACTCCATAGTATCGGTATTTATCTACTGTCATATCTTGAAATTAGATGAAGAAAATGTGAACAGATATGTAACACTGTAGAAGAGTAGATGACTGTTTTTGTGATCCTGAAGCTCCAGTTCTGTGAATATTCCTTAATAGCAGCTGACATTTGTGGTTTTTAGGTTTTTTTCCTCTGTGCTGAAAATCACTGGAGGAGGTTTGCTATTATTCATGCCGTAATCAACAGTATTCATTGGGTTGCATACCAAATTGTTTTGGCCTTAAATAAGAAAAAGAGCCCACTAGCTGTGTACTATCCTATTTGTGTTTGTGATACAAGCAGAGATGTACAGTGACCTACAGGGCAGCAGTTACACGAGGTGAAATTCTTGACTTAAGTAGGCAACTTCGCCAATTTTTTTAATCTTTTTTTTGTTGGTTGGAAAACCTATATAAAAAGTAGTTTTTAACATATTCCACTGTGTTTGGTTTAAAGAGAAAGCATTCTCTGCCATTGTTCCAGTAGCCTTGTCACACTGCTGCCTTGTTTGCTTCCTCACTATACCGTGTTAAGAAAGTCTCATTGGTTCTATCATGTGACTTGAAAATGTAACTTGATAAACCCATTCCACAAAAATTGCTAATGCTGTGAGAAAATCATCTCTAGGAATAGCAAAAAAAAATTATACCTAACAATATCAGTATTCATAGTAAAAAAAAAAAAAAAAAAACCTCATGGAAAAGGGTTGTCATTTAGTCAGTGCACATTTACATTCTAAAAGGATATTTTAACTGCTGTAGACCAGGTGTAACATCTTCCTGCTGTTCTCTAGTGTACTAATTCATCCTGCCTACCACATGTCTATCCCTATAATAAATTATCCCGGAATGGTGGGTCTGGTGTCTTTTGCCAGTTTTCACAAGTTTAGATAATGAAGGAGAATACTAGTTCTCTTGAAAGAATTAATTTTTATAGTCCTGAGAGCCAAATTCATACACAAATGTTACTTTTTCTGGGTTTCGCACAAATTGTTCTAGAAATTCTGAAGGCGTTTCTTTCTAAGCCTAATAATACAAGAATATACAATAGTAACGTATAGGTATAATGTAGCAGCGAGATGGTGTGGGTTCTTTTAGGTGTATTGGTGGGAGAAAGGTAGAAACATTTCAGTGCTTCATTTCTTGTGCTGTGGGATGCTACAGAGTTCCATCTGAGTAAACGCAAGATCTTCATAGGATCCTGGGTTGCTACAATACGTTGTGGAATGGGAGGAAAGAAAGAACACGTGGGCTAAGCCATGTGCAAGCCAACTTCTATTCAGTTTCTCACATAGAGTGAGGATAGATGAATGTGACAGACCATAGACTGTAGTTGACCTGGACTAGATACTAGTTTGTGAAAATCAGTGTTTTCATAATGTTTTAATGTAAATACAAAAAATCTGCTTCTAATGCTTAATGCGTTAATCCTGTTTGAGAAGAATGTCTTTGTATGAAAACAGCATTGTGAAAGTAGCAGTTTTTGTGAGAGCACAGAAGGGAGCATCAAACAACTCATTTTTCAATGTTGTATCAGTTGAGACAGGTTTGAAGAAATGGAAGGCTTCTTTCTTATTAAAGGAAAAAAATCGCTCAGGATATTTCAGCTTCTCCTTTCTTAATTTTCTGGTCTTTTTTTGTGTGAGAATGTTCAAAGTTTTTCCTTAGAAACAGAATTCCTAAGCGTAGTGGATGAAGCTCTGTAGAAAAGTAAAATACTGATAAATAGACTGTGGCAGGTGTTACACAGTATGAAAATGCACAGATGTACTACATATCTGACTTTCTTGCATTTCAATCTTGATTTTTGCTGCCTGATGCTTTTAGAACACCTTTGTCACTAGAAAAACATTGCTTTGTATGTGAATGAGCTGAAAACTGAATCTACCAAACTTAATCCGTTAACCTGCTCTGACTGCAGTTCTGAACAAGTTGGTAGGTAAATAGAATTGAGCAAACTGTTTGGAGAATGTTCTACTGACCACTTCAGCCTTAGTGCCAAGATTCAGGCATGTTAATTTTGGAATTCATTGTAACCAGCATACATCATTGTTAATATGATTAGGTAAGCAACTTGAAGATGGCTTCTTGAGGTATTCTTTCTAAATTTTTTAAAATTATTTTATGGCACTCAATAATTACACTTGAATTTGTATTTAGGAGCAGAAAGTACTTATCTGCATGGTACATTCCAGATGGATCATACAGTAATCCTTGTGTGCAGCCCACATGAGATTGGCAGAGTGTCAGCATGAGAAGGGGGCAGAGTGAAAAAGAGATTTATGAAGGTCTGAGTGATTTAATCTAGGATTCCAAATCAGCTTAATCCTTCAAGTACTTGCTGCATCGAGGCCATATGTGAAAATGAATGAATTCCGAGATTTTTTTTTAATGAAGTGAATGGATGTTTTTTATAGTTTTTGTGTGTGTTTCATTCTGAGAATGGAAACATTGCAGATTATCCTCTAGTGAAGGAAATCCGTGCTTTGTTTTGTTTCTGTAACTCTAAGGCAATCCACCATTTCAGGCCCAAAAAGAGGCCTGTTAACCTTTCGGGTTAGTGACTAAAAGGCACAAAGGCAGGAGTTGTTTCTCTCTGTCCATAGGTAGTTTTGATTTTGTATTTATCCCTTTCAAATAGTTTTAGAAAACAATAATAAAGCTTAGATTGTTTCTAACTTCTTGCAGAAAGGTTTAATATTTTGTTGCTGTAACAGGTAAGTGACAAAAGAAATTGTGTGTTGTGCTGATGTTCAGCCCTATAGGGATAAGGTGTAGTTAGTTCATCTACTGAATGCTAGACTGTTAGTTCTATGGTTGCTTTTCCACTAGCGCTTTAAATTGTAATAAGTGTTGTTTATCTATGTGTTTATTAAATATGAAAGTCAACTCAGTCTGTAAACAGTTGTAAGCTTACTGTCTATTACTTTGACTTTCTTGTACTTTTAGCCTTATTCACCTAAAACCCAGTTAACATCTTCTGAAAATACTTGCACGTTATTAAAATCTAGTGGAAATAAGTCATCGACAAGCTCTTTATCCAGTCACTTCAGAATGATTTCTGACAAGTTTTTTTCTAAGCTGCTTTTAGTATTAAGTTCTCGATTTAATGTCCTCAATGGCAGCTAATGCAGGGAAAGAATGTGAAAAGCCTGTCTTTATTTTCTTTGTTTTATTCACTCCTTTGAAAATAAAAATAAAAGCGTTATGAACACATGTCAGATAGTGTATATCTTGGTATGATTTTGCTTCCCGAGACTTGGGAATTCTACAGTGTCTGTCAAAAATCAGTATTTTGACCAAAATGGGTCTGTTTTTTTTTTTCCCAGAATCAAATCAATGATTTAAGCATCATGTCAAGTTCTGGTGTGCAACAACATGCAAATGCCACAAAGCCAGAAGGCACAGAGACTTCAGAACAAAACACTTCATTACAAGTGCAAGATCAAGTAAGTTTAATTCAAACATATATAAGGTGCTACTTCTTTATTTAGTACTTTGTTTTTGTACCGAAAATGCCTGCAGTATCCTCTTGCTGAATGTATTGTGCTTAACTTTAAAATAATTACATTTGGAAGTGTAAATTCAGTTTAAGAATGGGTTTTAGTGTCTATTCTCATCTCCTGACTGTACTTGTCTGAGATCAGCTGGTATGATTCACCACCTCCACCCCTTTTTAGATAAACTAGTGGGTTTTAATGTTCTTAGGAGCCTACAATCCGTTTTTTGCCTTAATGCTTAAAAATATAACATGGTGTCCACGCTACTGTGAATATTCAAGTGTGTTTAAATGGGTTAACTTAGACCCTGGACTGTCGTGGACTCTATGCTGTCAGTCCATGATAGTGTAGAGTTCTGTGCAAGATGACTGCAGAGTGAGGAAGCAGACAAAAATTACCTGTGTCACAGTGACAGAGTGAATATGGCATCAGTCGGTTGTACGCTGTTCTGTAGACTTCAGAACAGAAACTCAAGCTCTTGCTTTCCCATGTCTGGGACCTGTACTTAAGGTTTCTGTGCTGCGTCCAAACGTGTAGCTACACTCCTAGTGACTGAAATCATTGGTGAATTGCTAGATTTTCTGATTTTTTTTTTTTGTTTTAGACTTCAGCTTTGCATTCCTTGGCAGTAAGAAATATCTTCCAAAAATTTTTCAGCAGTGTTGGTAAAGGATGTTGCTCAAGTTTGTGGTGATTTAATTGCATGTACAGTGTTTAGATCCGTTTCAGGTAATTATTAGATAAATGTGCAGTCGGCATCTATCTTCATATGTACAGATTCTAAAGCCTCGTGTTACCACTGTAACTGAAGATTAAGCCACAGTTGGTTTTTTGTTGTTTTCTTTAAAAAAAAAAAAAAAAAGGTAGTGACAGTAACCTGTGCTTCATTCAAATGTCTTTGAGCCATGGGAAACTTGTTATTAAAATAGTGTAATCACTGGAGCAGTTGAAAAGGCTGCAAAAGTTCATTGATTGACTTCTTTTTCTGGTAAGCGTTTGTAAACAAAGCACCTGTAGCTTCATACAATACTCTCTAGAAATTTGTTTTAAAATGATAACTTGTGCTACATCTAAATCCTCTGTATCAACCTTTACCTGCTTATAGTGCCACCCAGTGGGGACAGAAAGATCAGGAGCAGTTCTCTACAGAAAATACCCCACTGAGGTGATCTGGAAGAGTCTGCCTCCGGGTCCTTCCTGTAGCTTTACTGTTACATTTTGAATGCAGTAAACCACCATGTCTGAAGAAGGAAATGCCTGAGGAAAATGTGTGCAACCTTTCATTTAACATTTGTGAACAAAATACTTAATTTGTAGTAAAAATAATCTCTAGCTCAGGTTAGAATATGAGTAGCAAAAATCTGTCTAAGTCAATCGGTTAAAACAGGAGGTCAAGGGAAGTTTCTTGGGATTACTGGCTGTCACAGTGTCCTCCACCATCTCAACGGCACTTCTGATGTAGAACCAGCACAAGTGATAGACTGACCCCTGGCAGCCAGCTCTGCTTGCTGCATGCTTGTGCTTGAGGCTTTGCAGTGGGCTGCCTGAGGCTTTGTTTAAAAGAAGACATTATCTTTTTGGCCCAATAATTAGTTGAAATGGCTGAACTTGCCAAACAGTTATAAGTTACGAGGGAAAAAATCAGAACAATAAGATTCTAGTAAAATGCTATGAAATAATTAACAAATTTACAGAGCAGGTAAAGTAGTGTGCTTTAATCCTTTTCTGTTGAGCAACTTAAAACTATAGCTGCAGAGATACTGGGGGAAAAAATAGTTACTATATATGATACTTTACTTTTGTAAAGCTGGATGGGTTCAAATACAGTACAAAGATTATTATTCCTAATTTCTTTTTTAATAACGTGAACTACTGAATGAAGAAAACAATTTCAACAGTAAGAATACATTTTCACCTCATTAGAGCAGATGACCAGTGAAATTAAAAACTACTGTGCATATAAGTACTGTGAGATCCTGAAACCCCTCTCAGAATGTCACATTTGTAATTGATTTCATGCTAAGGATGTCACAGATTTGGGAATGAAAAATCAATGTCTGCTCTGTGATATTTAGAGGTTTGAGTTATGTATCCAGTTCAAAAAGAAAATTAGCTGTATTATGAAATGTTTTTGCACCAGTGGTCAGCAAAACTGAACTAAAACACTGAAATTAAATTTCTTAGCACAGAGTCTGGCTGGTAATTCACATGTCTCAATGTATCTGAAATGATTTCTGGAGGAACCCTCTAGGCAACACTCTGTTCCTATCAAGTAGAATGATTGTGTTGCCCTCTTTGCAAACCCCTGCAGAGAAGGGTCTCCAAAACACAGTGAGTTGATGACATGCTTCAAATGCACCTCAGCCAGAGATGAGTCAAGCAAAGGGATGTTGTGTACCTCATGTTGGGAATGAATTTGATGTTTGTGTCTGTATCCATGGAAGTGGCTAACCTGACTGGGATTGGAGCGTGGTAGATAGCAGTGAGTTAATAAAGGGAGGCTAGTCAATTCATCATACTGAGATTAAAAGCAGAATTTCAGATGGAATAGTCACTTATTCCTTAACAGAATTTTTGTCCTTAAAGAGTGGGTATTTACAGTGATTAAGATTACTGGAGAAGATTGGAAAACAGCTTCATAGGAAGAATTCCTAACATAGTAATTAGCAAGGTTTGCAAACAGTAGAATGTCTGAAGTGCAAGACGAGTCTTCTGGCACTAAGGTAACTAATAATAAATAACAGCATTGGTGGCACAAATGAGTAACCTGGGCGGAATTCAATAAGATTTCAAGCTCAAGGCTTTGTGCTAGGCTACTTGCATGTTACCTGTACTGCAGTATGTTCATTGCTGATATCAGTGTTAGTAAAATTAGAACAAGCATAGCAGTGTTGTGATATAGTAGTTGTCACTGTAAAATACTGTCTTTGTTTTGACGTACCATAAGAACATGCTGGATTTATGCTGCAGGCCATTCAGTCTTCTGAACAGAAGGTTATATTTTAGTCCAGCTGTTTTACATAACTTCTGGTCCTGTGCAACCAAAAAAAAAAAAAGCAGGAACAGTTTGGGATAACGTTGTTAGTAGCTGTTTCTTTTCTCTTTAGAAAAATGCATTTGAAACAATTTCAGCTAAAATAACTGGCTTGGAATAAATTGTGCTTATTTTATGGTAGAACTGGCAAGTAGAGAACAAGGAATTAGCTCAAACTCCTTGATTATACTCCTAGAGAAAAAGCATTCTTTTTTTCTGCAAAATGGTATACATGAGCTGTGATTTATTAGGTTTGATTTTTTTTTTTTAAATGCTTCTAAAAATATTTGAAATGTTGGACAGCTGTTTGAACTATACTGTATTGCTACTTCAGCAGCTCAAATGCATGCAGGTCTGCTCAACCCTACCTTTGATTTGCTTTCTCATTCTTTTACTTTTTCTTTGAAAGGAGAAAGTGAAAACAAATGACTTGGGTTATTTTTGTTCCTACGTGTCACCTTAGTTGCCTTGTTAGGACTTCTGCTATTTCTCCTATACTGAGAATAATCCTTTTTCTGAAGGCTCTCCTAAAATAAGGAAAGAAACACTTTTTTCTATTTGTCTAACCAACATATGAGTTGATAGTTAGGAGTGCGCTGTTAACGCCAACTTGTGTATTATTATTTTTTTCCCTTCAAAAACAAGTTCTTAGTGGACAGCTATTCCTCTTTGCTGACCTTGTATTGTTTCATTAACATAGAGAATGCTGTTCAAATTTCTCTTCAAGGAAATTTTATGTAAGATAGTCTTTCAGCATGTTAGAGGAAATGTATATTTTTTTCAGTACCTTTCATTAATGTTAGTATAGGATTTAGTGACAGAACCAACTTCAGCTTAATGTTTAATTACACTTCCAGCAAAACACTGCAGCTATCACATTACAAACACCAAGTGGCTCAAAATCTTTTCCCCAAAGCCAAGGCTTGCTGGAGTTACCCTTCTTAAAAGGGTGAGATTTGTGAGATTACCAATATATAGTGCTTCAGTTGAAGTCCATAACTGAACATACAGTTTAATTTACTGAAGTAAAAGTGGTAGTCTGCATGGCTGTGTGTAGTTACTAGTATATTATTATTTGTTCATATTTGGAACAATTGACTTGGCTTGAATCCCGTCAGATTTAGATGACTGCTGCTGTCAGTTATCCAGCTTATTTTATATTGAGCATGTCTCTTGGAATTTGCTGTATTATGAAATATGGCTAATCTTGAGTTAATTAGTAGTGTCACAGTTCAACAATATTTATGTCCTAAATCCTTTGAGTCAGGGGGAGGGGCAGGATGTGATTAGTTCATATAGACTGGATGTTCCTTGTAAAAGAAATGGACTTAAAAATTTCTCTGAACAGGGGACAGTTGATTTTCAAACTGTATTTTGAACACGTCTGACCCAGCTGTTTTTCACAGTTTTCTTGAAGCTGTAATACTGACTGTGTCAGTAACACAGAGGCATGTTAATCTTTTATTTCCAAATTGATTCTATAAACTTTCTTCTCTGTTCTTTTTAGCCATTTCAGTCAAGGCCAAAGCATCTGACTTTAGAAGAACTCTTTGGGACTTCTGTACCAAAGGAACAGCCTTTACCTCTGTATCCCAATCCAGAGAGAATGGAGAAGTTGCAGACTGATACCTCTGCCAGAGAGCAGCAAAACTTGCTTTTGCCTTTTTCTTTTGACCAGACAGCAGTAATACAACCACCACAAGGGAAATCGGAAAGCCCAAACATTAAAGCTAGTGCCAATCCTTTGAGTCAACAGGAATGTTTAACGCCTATGCTTGTACCTCCAGCCTCAGTTTCCCAGCCTGATGTTTCAAGCTATTCAGTTCGTTTAAGCCCTATACTTAATTCATCTTCAACAATGGATGCTGCTCCTGCTCAAATGCTTCCTGGCCTAAAACAAAACAACAGTATAATGCAAGTTATGCAGCAAGCTGCCAAGCAGATAACCCCACTAGTGAATCAGTCTTCTGAAGTGAACCATGCTCCACAGAATTTAATGGCTGGCCAGAGCCAGCTTATAACACCCTTGACATCAGCAAATACAGGAACTGTTTCAAATACATCCCATACAAGTGTTGATCTTCTCCAGAAACTCAGGTTGACCCCACAGCATGACCAAATGCAACAGCAGTCTATCACTAAGACTTCCTTAACGCCAAACATCTCTGCCTCAATTGGCCAACTTGCAACACCAGAAAGCTTCAAAGAATCACACAGTAAATCATCAACCTTGAACAGCAAGAAAATCCCTTCCCTGCAGGTATTCTTTATGTCCATACAGATTTAAGCTGTATAGGCTACAAATATTTTTTCATTTGAAATTATGCTATTATATATATGCTTTTTAAAAATAATCAAGGAATTCTTGTGTGTGACTGATCAGATTGTGAACCTTAAAATCTAAATCTTGTCATTAGTATTTCCCGTCAGTGACGGACTTCTATATGGAGGAAGAGTTTTTTTCAGGCTGCTGCTGTTATTACATGAATACATTCTAAGGAATTTGCCTGTACTTGTGTCAGAAAAATGCGGCTAAAATGTAATCTGAGAAGAGATTGGCAGTAACAGATTAATTGGTGCTACAGGAGTTAATTCTGTGGAAGTATATAGCCCATGTCTTCTTTGAAAGTACAAAATTAACAGCTTCCTCTTTTGGATAATTTTGCCTAGGAAGTTTTATACCATTTCAGTATTGACCACTTCTGTTGGGGATTCCTGTGTATTCCACTGAGATGTTATTTATGTACCAGAATGGGTCATAAACTGATTTGTTTTGTCTAATTAACAACCTTGATTTCTTTTATCCAAGAATCACTTCTAAAGGACCTTCTAAACTTTTTGTTTCTTGCAAGCAAATCTGTTGTCTATGCCTCAATATAACCCAAAGCAATAAGCTTGTTTTGAGAGACTAGGTGAAAATGTTACTGCTGCTCTGCTAGGCTACTGCCTGTGGCTGCCCTGTAACATTTCTGTCAATTAGTGTTGCTTTGCTTTACTATTTGCTACCTCTGTAGTAAAGATGTTACTTCAGATGATTTTGTGGGGTTTTTTTTCCTCCAAAGGCAGTAATTCTCTGTAGAGCCCTATTTGGAGGTTATACAAACTTGGTTGCCTCTTTTAGTTATAATCATAGACTAAGCCAAGGTTTGATCTTTCTTGCATCTGGGTACAATGATAATGTAAGAATAAAAACTATCAAACAAAACTGCTTACTGCTATATCCAGGTTGTGAATTATGCTTTCTTTTCAAATTAGGCTGTACAACAAAACAAAGAACCAGAAGTATTTCCGCAGTCCAAGACTTTACCTAAAGCAAGTCAGGTAGGTGAACAAACACTTCAACACATTTGGTTTACTTGTAAAATAAAATGAACATTTTTAAAACTCTGGTAATAATTGGTAACTTAAATTGTCATATTGCTTACTCTGACAATATCTGAAGTGCTTTTATTGGTCAGAAACAAGCTGTACTAAATCAAGGAAGTATTTCTGTAGACTGCTGTGAGTGTGCTTTTCTCCTGTACGGTATATTTTATGGTCGGTGCTAGTACAGAAATGGTAATATACTTTAGTATCTGCTATATTGCAGCACCATTTGAACTGTTTTTTTCATTTGCTCTTTTTAAGTACTGTTGTTACAACGTTGTGGGATCGATTAGCCTTACGTGCCTCAGAGTAGATGTCTGTAATAAAATGTCAAGTAAACCTGTAGAAGGATGAGGTGGGGAAGGTGATTGTCAAACTATTTCCCCATTTTTCTCTCTCTCTCCTGTCCAGTTGCCTTAGAGTGAAAAAGATTGTGTACTTGAATATTTTAATTATAGTTTATTGGTCATTTTAAAATGTATTTTAAAATATCTTTGAAATTCTGAATTATTTCACTCCAAACTGTAAATGTACTTGGAGACCATGGAAGTACAAAAGCAACAGGAAAAAATTGCATTAGGTTTACCCTTTCTGTGGACTCCTGAAGAAGAAAGCTTGAAAAACTAACAGAACAACAAAACCCCCATAGTTTCCTTTCACTACATAGGTGAAAAGCTCACCTTCTGTGTTATATTTGGGGGGAAAAAAAAAAAAAAAGTAGCAACTACATGGGAATGGGTCTACATGTAAGAACACTGAAGGCTATCAGCTTCTTCAGCTTCTGAAATAAGGATTTCTGTTGACACTGAATTACTTGGTAAATAGCTTTTCATTGTGAGTAGCTATTCTGTAGTGCCTTTCTAATTTACTGTACAAGTAGCTATGATTTTTAATATGTTTATGTTCATTTCTACAGTCTTTTTTATAATAGTATTCATTCCTTCTGGACATGGTGCTTATTAACTTTCTTTTCTTTCTGCAGGTTGCATCTCCACAGTTTGTTACAGCTACAACTACAGTAACGCCTTCAATCCTCTTGTCTCCTAGTGTTTTTCAGCAGTCAGCTACAAAACCTACTGAAGTGGAAAATAAAGCCAATTCTTCATCACCTTTAACTCTTGGAACAACAGAAATTCAGACAGTACCTCCTACTGTTCTCAGTAGGTCTCAGCTTCAGGAAGCACTGATACATCTAATAAAGGTCCTGTCTGAAGAAAACACAATACCTGAGGGGTGGGGTTATAAGTACAGTAGCCAGTACTGAGACTTTGGTTGTAAGATGGATGACTTGCAAGGACAGAGTTCTGCTTGATGCGTTCTTTCACACACACATCAATTTGTGAACACTTGGGGAAAAGGTTATGTGTATAGAAGCAGTAGTATGAGGGGTGAGGGTTGGGTTTCTCTTAAGTGTTTCTGTGTTCCTTTGGAAAGCTTTCCTGTTGCCAGTTACCTCTAACTGTTCCTCATTTTTAATGTGTGTATGTTTGGAGTTGAAGTTACAAGAAGTTGTACCATTCTTACTGACTAAAAAGTTCAGTTGAATTAAATCCATAATGTTGGGAGCAGCTAGACAGTGAGATCAGCAGTGTTATAGGTAGCAAGAAGAAGTTGCCATGCATGACAGCCATTTTCTTAGTTCAGGATTCTCTAGCTTTCTCCATGCTAATGCTGGTCTTGCACTCAAAATGCAGGTCTGAAGTAGCAAATATCTTTCCAATGAAAAAGTTATGATCAAAAAGGCCATCACCAGACCCCAGTATCATCTAAATTGCCTGATAAGTGTTGGGGTTTTTTTTTGCATATTAGTGTGTAATTTTTCCTTTAAAGATACAAAACTAGCTTACTTGTAAGTCTTGCGACTGAGTTCAGTTGTCAGAAATCTTTGTTGTTCTCATTAGAGATTCTCACCTTAATGGTCTGAAGAAAGTTGCTGTGGTGACTTCAGAGAGCTGACTGGAATATTCCTGTCTCTGATCTTCTTTTTCTATATAGCTGTGTATATGCAACAGTCACTGTACCCCCACAGCAGAGGAGTACTTGCAGAGTGCTCCAAGGAGAACACATTCACTATGTAGAGTTTTGTAAAAAGAGTACTACATCTTCAGCCTAGATAATTACCTACTATCTGAAGGAGTAGGGCTCAGGAAATATCTCTAAATGCTTTCTATAGATGAAACAATTTCACTTCCCAGTAATTCTTTGCCACAGGGATTTTTATATAACACACTGCAGTCCTTCTCAGACTGATTTTTGCAGGCAGAACTAACTCACGTATTTTTTGACTCTTCTACAGCCTTTATTTGGATGTCTGAATACAGGATGGAATTTACTATGCCTTAATTTTTTTGTACTCTTCTCAAAGAAGGTGCACTTCATAGAAGAAAGTGAAATTGTGTAGCCAGGGCTGACCTTGGGGCTGCTGTTTATCTGAGTATCCATTGTGCTTAGTAATCACTTTAGCTGCCTTCACAGTTTCATGTTTCAAAGTCTGTGTGTTGTCCATGCAGCACTGCCTTTTGTACAGGTAGGCAGCTAATTTCCTTATCTTAATCCTCAGATAGATAGCAGTATATTAAGACTCTTATGCACAACTTAAACTGACTTAAATTTTACTTTTTTTTAACATCTTTTTACTAATGTTTCTGATGTTTTTTTTTTCCTGCAGAATGATTCCCGTTTTCTCAGCACTATTCATGAAGTCTACTTGCAAGTCCTAACCAAGAATACAGACAACATTAAGCTATAATTGAAGCTAAATCTGCTTAGAATATTACCACTTTAGAAATAATTATGCCTCATCTATAAAACTAATATTTTTTTAAAAGAATATTTAGTTTTCAATGTCTTGAATTTGAACCCGTTAGGAAAGAGTATTCCTTAAATACTTTAAGAAAGTAATGTTCTCAGAAGTGATTTAGGTTTTCACTGTGATCATCACCAGCAGACCTTTCTTTTTACTGGGGGAGGGGATTTAATTTGCTTATGAGCTTTCACTTGCATTTTTGATCATGCAGATGTTTGCTCTGGCTTTTGTTCCTAGCTATATTCACCTTCCAAGGATTACAGACTACATACTACTTAAACTAGCATATATGTAGTATAATACACTACACCACACCAGAACAAGACTTGATTTTGGAGCCTAGTTCCAATTCTAAGGTGAGATTTGGATGCCTTGTGACTAAGGTGGCAGATGTGGGGAAAATTTGGGATTTGGAAACCAGGCCTTTGTAGCTAAATCTTTAAACAAAAGCTTTAAGAATGTGATTTGCTGAGTACGTTAACAGTTTCTGGCTAATGCTCATCAATTTATCTTTTAAATATTTCATTAATCTTACTGCTTCATGTCTGACATAACACAGATATCCAAGTGAGTAAGGCTGTTTTCTCTAAAAGGTGGAATGAGAAATATACAAAATCTCCAATGATTACATTAGTTTTAAGCAACAGAATAGTTCTGTTGTGAGTTGAGGTTCTTTCAGGTTAAGTGTAGGTAGGAGGCCACCACTGGAAGACCACTTTCCTGTTCAGTAGTGTTTGATATGACTGAAATACTTCGTTTCCCTTTTAACTTAAGGATAGACCACATCTTATTTGGATTTCATTCCTCAGTTGTATCGTAACTGCAGTGTTGAAAACTATGCAGGTGGGGAACAATTGCATGCTCTTCTCTTGGCTTCTTTCCAAATTATTTGTCTATAATTCATGCTCTGAAATTTATCTAGTTAACATGTTACTGCTTTTTGTATATTATTTCGTAGTTCAGCAATGTAAGAATTTAATATCATACTTTCTTATTTGCAATCAGAAAGATTTCTAACTGTATTTTCTTATGCTGCTGTGTTGGTTTACCCATGGCTTGTATTTATTTTGTCAAGTTATACAAAGGTAGTTAACAGGACTTCAGGTCTGAACTTTTTCCAGCAATACTAATTTTAAAGGATGCTTTTGCAATTTAAGAAAAAAATATTTTGGTTTATTAAGTAGAAAGTTAGTCTGTAGTGAGTTCTGATGCACTGCTTTTTTTCCCCCTCCCTCAAGCACTATTTAAATTGAAGAAAAAAATTGTTCATTTAAAAAAAAATAGTGTGTATCCTAAGGATTAGTAGAGGTTAACATAGTCAACATACACAGTCATTTTTGTTGGAAACTAGCAACTGAGCTTTAATTGCTACTTCTCACAAATTGGTATGTTTTAGATACAATAGATACTTACATTTTTATGTATTTGATCTATTTTAGTTTTTTCATAGGTTTTTAGTGGAAAATATATTTTGTTTAGCACTACCTGCCTTTTGGAAAGTTCTTTGCAGCCTTTGAGTTCAGTGTTTCCAGTTAAAATATATAATAGTTTTGTTAGAAAATGTGCAGGATTCAGGGAATTATGCTAATATCATGCACATTCATCAAGAGACTTATTGGCTTTAATTGTAGCATTTGAACTCAGCAATATGGACTCTGCGCCTTGCTAAGGAAGATGGGAACTTCCTACACAAATTCTGGAGTTATGATACTGTGTTTGGGTATAAACAGTAACACTCAATTTAGGTATAAGGTCTCAACTAATTTAGTGTTGTTTTAGAGGAACTTTAATACAGCAATGTGCAGTTTTTTGGGGGGAGGGGGAGGGGAATGCATAGTCAAAGCCAAATACAGAGCCACTTTTTCAAAGATGAGGTTCATATTTCCCTGGCTTTTACAGACAACTTCCAGTTTCTTTGAAGGAAGATTTGATATGTTTCTAAGAATAGAAATAACTAATGATATTTGTTGCTAGATACAGTCTTATCCAAAGATATATAGAAACAATAGAAGAAGTTGTATTTTGAGTTCTTAAGTTGAGAGTTGAGAAAAATAATACTGCTTAGAGCAGCAGTGCTGTTATGAGTGTTTGACTTTACTCTGACAGCTGAATATCCGTGGTTTTGTCGTGCACTAGTAACAATATTTTTTCAGTTCACTCAGCTATAAAAATGAATTGGAAGACAAACAATAAAATCACTTTTACTACAAGAAAAGTTGTTCATCTTGAACACCTTCGAGGATATTTGCCCTGGCCTCTACATATAGCCCACAGACACTGGAACTAACCCAAGTGTCCTCCAGTGCACTCCAGTTAGTCTGTCATTTGTGAGTAGTGAGAAATCTCTTCAGAAATAAGTTACATTGTAAAACACAAGCTTAACTACAGTGTAGAATTGAGTTTATTTGTAATGTAGACTGTGTTATTTAAGAACTTTAATTTCCTGCTTAACTTAATTTTTTGCATAAACCTAAAATTACCAGCTTGTCGACATACTTGATTTGTGTTAGCCGCATGTAGCGATAACTAGGGCATATAGAAATGACCATGGGGTCATCACAGCAATTTATTTTCACCATTTTCAAGTGTGGAGTTTATTGGTGGATCTGCTGGCTTAATGGGTTTATATCTATTAGTTCTGAGAAGGAAAAGGTTTGTTTAGACTTTACTCCTCACATTGATTGCATTGTCTAAGCATGTTTTCTGTTGCTGGTGTTTAAGTCACTTTAATTTAAAAATGAAAGAGTTAAGCCTAATCAAAAACAAAACATGCAGCTGCTGATTTATTCAGGAAAATCAAAGTCCTCAGTTTTGTAGTTAAACTTGATCTGCTGGTTATTTAATAATGCAGAGTTTATATAAAAGGTGCCTAACATCTGTTAACTTAGAAGCAGTGTAGCTTTCTAAATTAAACAAGATTTGAAGAATGGTTGAATAATGTTTTAAAAAAGCTTAGTTATTTGTTTTAGTTTCTTATATATGTTTAGCTTTATGCATAAATACTCAATATTTAGTCATTTGCTCCTGGATGTATCTTGGTTTTGCTCACATTTCTGATTGCTTCATTTTGGTAAATTTCTGAAACCCACTATGCCATGTATAGTCACTGATAACACTTTCTGAAATATTTTTAGAATAAAATGTTAATTCGGGCCTTCTTGTTTTTAAAAGTATTGTAAACAATTTGTCTACCCTTCTGCCAGCTACTTGTGTTGCTTATCTTAAAAGGAGGAATGTGTGCAATATATATCACCTCACTTTTGTCTGGCAATGTTACACAAATGTTAAGATGCAGTATTTTCCCTTCAAGTTGGAAAAACTGCAGTATCTTTAATCTGGTTGTCTATTTATATTTATCTAGTCAGTGTATGGGCATATGGTTGTTTGGCTTAGTTTGTTTGGGGTTTTTTTTGTTTATTTTTTTAATGTGTTATGTGCTTTGAGCAATTCCTGAGTTTTACCACTTCAGTGGGTGCACCAGTTCTATACCCATCTGCATGTTCTGTGAGGATGGTGACAACGGAGAAGGAGGGCTTCAGGAGAAATTTCTGGGAACTGGGAATGAGAGGAATTTTAAGTCAATAAGTGAAGATACTGCTTCATTAACATTTTTTTGTATGGAATGGATTTTATAGCACCTATGTATGTTTGCAGTTATTAAGTTATTGCATAAATGTTTAAGAATGAACATTTTTCATCCAAAATTTTGTATGTTTGCAAATATATTTTTGTAATAAAACCTCAAAACAAATGTTTCAGCACCTCCTAAAATCTTGTAATGATTCATTTTATTTCTAGAGTTCAGGGTTAGTATTTTCCAGACAAGTAATTCAAACTAAAGTTAATACTGGGGGTGAAAACAAATGTCGCTTATTGATGAAAGAAATTGTCCTGCTGTAAGGGCAGTTGAGAATAATGTCTGTCACTTGTAAGAGCTTCTGGCCTTCTTCTGTATTGCTTGTGTTTGCAATCTGATAAACTGACCAATTTCCGGGTCACTATACAGCTGTGAATAATTTTAGTGCTTTATCCCTTTCTGTGATTTTTATGCTACCCCCCTCCAACCTCATAGACATGGCACATGAAACTCAACAAATCCAGTGCTAATCTTTGATCATAGACTTGAGAAACTGAAGTTGTCATCTTATTTGATTGCTGTCATGTAACTGTTCTACCCAAATTTCACACAGTAGAACAGAGGCTGATAAGGAGAGAGAACATAGCAGAGCTTCTGTTGAAAAGGTTCTGAAATTAAACGATTTTACAGCAAATTCTCATAACTAGATGCTTGCACCCATTTTAACTACCCA
This sequence comes from Chrysolophus pictus, assembly GCA_037305975.1. Lineage (NCBI taxonomy): Eukaryota > Metazoa > Chordata > Aves > Galliformes > Phasianidae > Chrysolophus > Chrysolophus pictus. The sequence goes on from CM074587.1 coordinate 13,023,318, forward strand.
AAAGAATTGGAGATTGTGAGGCATACCCCCATGTCAGGAGAGGTCACTGAGGAACAGTGTTGCTCTGCTAGTTCATGCTGAACTGGCTTCTGTACTTCAGACTGAAGCATCATATAAAATAAATATGGAAGTTGTGTATTTTCTTTACAGTAATGGAGGAAAAGGTGGAAATGGCCTGAAATCCGGCATTAACTTGTGTGAGGTACGTTGGTCAGTATTGAGGAAGTGCTTTTTGGTGGTGGTGCTGATAAACTGTCTTCTCTGGATCTAGGTGCTACTGGTTACTGTTATCCTTCCAAAGTGCTCCCCTTTGGTTGAGGAAATAAACGTAATACTTCTGGTTTGCTTTGTTTAACTACAGATAAACTGAACAGCTCATGTTCATGGGCCAAATTAATTGGAGTCACATATTTGGTAAGGATTCGGCTCTACTTCGTTCTCAATACACTGAATAACAAAATGGGCTTAGTGACAAATCATTTTTAGAGAATAGGAAACCTGTCATCATTCATACAGCTTAAGTATTTATGAACAGGATGCAGTCGAATCAGTAAATATAGTTTTTAATACAGATACTTATCTCTTTAAACTTCAATAACTTGATGTGAAGTTTGAAAGATTAGGAGGTAGAACAGTGTAACAGCTGGTATGTTAAACAGTTTTTTTCCTCTTTTCACACAACCTGTAATGAGAATCAGATTTTCTCACTTTTATTCACTTCTACCAACTTTATGAGGAGTGGGCTTCAATTTAGCAGTTGTACCAATTTCAGACGGTTAAACCACATTGGTAGGTAACTGAAACATCGCTATTAGGTGTTAAGTTTGTCCTTTTCAGGCAACAACAACAACGAAGTCACTCTTAGAATACTTCTAAATAGGCTCAAAAAGCATTGTGAAAGAGAGCAGTTACTGCATTTCTGAAAGACTGCTTTGCTGTACAAAGAGAACCAGTGAGTATCCTGAGAAGTGAACATCCTAGGAGAGGAACAGCAAAAGCATGAAAGTAAATCTGAAAGAAAGTATTGTAGAGAGGTAAGTACAGCCTTGTGAAGATGTGTCCTAAAGCACCGAACAACATATTCACATTTGTTATATGTACTGCTCTTAGATATCTTAAGGTATTTCCAAAATGTAACGGAGTCTTGCCTTTCAGAACCACAAATATTTCAGGATGTATTCAGAAACAGACTATCATTCTTGGTACAGCAATACACAATTTGCTAGATCTGTGGTTTTTAATCTTTAGGTATCTAGAAGCAGCATAATGGAGTTGCCTGACTCAAAGCAGAAGGTAGTTTGTGGTTTTGCTTTCTGCCCTAAATAACATCTCAAAATCTGCTGCTTAGAACATGACTGCTCATACCTCACTGCCTTTCTTTGGTCAGTTCAAATAAATCTTTAAAAAATATTTCTTCCATAAGCTATTATTTAAAGTTCAAGAAGCACTATTTTCAAAATAAACTTTGGGAAGCATAACCACAAAAGGGTAAGCTTCCTTTATATGCAGACTAAAGAATGCACTTGCCCTTGGGCCTCACTTAGAAGATGCAGGTATGTGATGTAAATGCACAAGTCTGTTTCTTTTCTCCTCATAAATAAGTCAAGAAGCTTTGAGAGTAGCAACAGTCAAGATCTCCCCGACTGCCTTATGTATGCAGAGCTCTACATGGTCTTAATTTAGAGAGCATATGGCTTGCACATCCTGCTTTACTACTTGTGGTTCGTAAGAGGGATGGGAGAGGCTTAGCAGGTTATCCACCTGGCTTTTTGGACTGAGGTTTATAAGTAATGCTAATTGTCTTCTCTACTGCATCAAGTTAGCTTCTGCTCTCTAGAGATGCAGTTTTCCCATGCAGCAAGTGTTGTGAAGGAATACTCTGATGCTCTAAATTTACCACAAGAATTGAGTTAGAAGGTAGAGCTTACAGGATTCAGATTTATATAGAATTTGAGGGTGGGGGGTTACAGCAAGCCCTGCTCCTGGATTTTCAAGATGAAAGGCCTGGGGTATCTATTCTGAGTAGAGAAGGAAAACCTGCCACAATAGAAACCCTTACGGAATGCTAAAAATCTCAATTAAAAGCTCATGCGGAACTTTTAATAAGGAGTTAGAAATGAACGTAGCTCAGTGTTCTGAGATACGCAGCTGTGAGAACAAAACTGGTAACGTAAGATATGAAAATTGTGTAGATGGCATGTTGCATAGTGATTGAGCCTGGGCACAAGGTATAGCTTCATGTGTAGCTTCATTTTAATCACTTGGATTCTTTTGTTTTGTTTTTTTTTTAAAAAAAAAAAAAACACCACAACCTGATCTTACTGTTACATTTACACCTGTTATTTCTTGCTATCCTTGATGCCATGTTGCACAAAAATTGGATTTTTTAACATTTTCTCAAATTCATAAGCAGCTAAATAATGTTATTCCTGAAGTCATGGTGAACAATGTCTTCCTTGTACAAGCAAAGTCACTGTGTTTTTGCACATGTGAAGGGATGCATAATGGTGTGCATAATCAAATAACTTTGGTATAAATCAATCTTATTCATTCTTTAACAGTTCCCTTTTTGAAGAGTTTCTAATGCAGCTGTTCTTTTGAAGGACAAAAATAGTCAAAACATAGCGTTGCAGAAGACAAGCTGCAGGAGAATTCTTTCAGTCTCCTTCTTCCCATATGTATGAGAAACAGATGAATGCTGCTTCATTCAGTCATTGCAGCAGTGTCTTCTCTTTTTTCTAGACGTACGTAACTTATAAAAGTGCTGCTGTTAAAAATTTCTTTCAGTGTAAGTTACTGATGGTAACTTTATTCTCATTGCGCTGAAGTTAGTTGTATACAGATATTCCTGAGTCTTTAAACAGAGCCTAAACTGGCAAAGCAAATTCCAAGCTTTTTTGAAGAGGTAGATAATCTGACTTAAGAAGAAATGAATAGGGAAAGCAAATGTAATGGAACGTCTGTGGAGTACTTACATATTCAAAGTCTTTTAAGTACAGATGCAGGCAAATGTCTCAAACTTCTCCTACTTAATATCTACGTTAACATAATCATGAAGAAACTGGATCAAGTAAAAACTCATTTTGACAGCAAATTTTAAAAAATGCATGTAATATTATTACTAGCAATTGTTCAAATTAAACAAATTCAAGTAGCTCCAAACCTTGCTGCATTAGCATTACATACTACAGTTTAAATCTTGTAATTCTTCTGCATTACTAGGAGAAATACTTCCCTAAATAGCCTGAACCAGCAGAGCAATTACCAAAGCAAGTCACAATGAATTCCTATTAACTACGTAAGATGCATAAAGATTTTTTTTCTCTGATAGATTACACACTAAACAGAGGTAATTCTACAAATCTTACAGGGTTTGCTGTTGTTTTTTTCTTACTAAATGACACTTCGCTTTTTTTTTTTTTTTTTTTTTCAGATTACTAAATATATTCTGCATTTATATATCTTCTGCTTGTATTTTCTCTTTCAGACACAAAGGTGAATTAATTTCCCTGTTTGGGCACTTCTGGAACAGGTGCTGCATGAGAACTTTGTATTTTCCAGTTTAGTGGGTTGTAGCTTTTGCAGCAAGGACAATTGCTGTCCAGTAGAAACCTAAGGATGTTTGAAGTGTTTCTCATGCTCCAATGAGAATTGCAGAGCTGATGATTATTTCACAGCCTGCTGAATATTCTTTTCATAGGGTATTTACTTAAGCATGCACTTGGGCTGAACTAAATCCACTTGCTACAATTGAGAAAAAAAAAGTAATTATGCCCTTGTACGTTACTCAAAATGAACTGCATCTCCAGAAAAGGTGCAGCACCAAATTTGGTCTGAAAATATACTGCATGTGCAGCAAACTGCAATGCACCATAACATACATGCACCAAAATACGATGACTGGAATTCCACCTATGTAACTAGTTCTGGTTTTGTTTGTTTGTTTGTTTTTCTTTTTTCCTGAAAGTAGACTGCAAATGAAATTAAGCAATACATACTATACACATATGTTCAAGGCTAGCCAGATGACAACCCGTACCAGTAGTGATTGGCAGCTTATGGCACAGTCTGGAAATTGTACAGTGCAGCAGTTGCACAGGCTGTCGGTCTCCTTCTGTGCCTTTACTCATTTCCTTTGCTTACTATTGGTTGGATTTTGTGGACCATAAGCTAGCTAACCGTTCTGCATTCTTAGTAGACTTGGATCTTGGAATTTTGTCCGAGGGCAGTTTTTAAGGTAAAACTGGGAGCATACTCCCACAGTACCTAAATGGCCTGAATTTCAGTGGTGCTGAGTACACGCAACTCCTGCTCTGGTAAATGGAGTCACATTGACTTATGTCAGCAATGCATTTTTGCAGTATCTCAGCAAATGACAGCCATAGCTTGGCTTCCCTGTTTCTAGCGTACATAATGCCCTGACTGTGAAATATGTGGAGGAGGGGATGGAAAAATCCAATTGTTCTGTGTATGTGTTTAAGAAGCTGTCCAATTGTTTATGCTGAAGCTAACGAGATGTGATTGTATATACTGAAGCAAGACTGTTCATACATTTGCATCCCTATTTTAACCGTACTGCACATGGTTTCAGGGGCAAATGCAAGAATGTGGAAGAAATGCTGGCTGTTGTGCACAATGTATACTATGACTGTAGCGGTTGCTTTACAGTCCATCACACTGGATCAAAGTTGCAGAAATACATGCACTTCAGTAGATCAAAGTGGAGGCACTGACACAAGGTGGCATTTCATCCTGTTTGTGCTTGAGCTGCTGTTTTCACAGCACAATGCCATAAATAAGCACTCAGTGCGGCATGAGGATTCAGGGAAAGAGGGGTGAGTTGCAGGCAGTAATCTGCCTATGACATTATCTAAGCTAAGTCTATCTTAAAGCCTTCATAACAATGGAGGAAACCAAGTTGTGAGCCGTAGTAATACTAGTCTTATCCAGATCATCCCCCTTAGTTTCTTACTGGAGTCAAAAAACAAAGCACCATATGTCCAGCCTGCCAAGGCTGTTGAGATTGTTTTTGCTGAGCGTACTTAAGAGGCAGTTTGGCAGGTGTATTTGCAGTGAAGATTCTAAAGGACATTTTCACTGTAAGCACACAGACTTGACTCCAGGCCTTACTCTTCAGACAGAAAATAAAATCAGCTTGGACCAATAAAGCCAAATTTGAGGTTGTGATCTACTCGGTGCATTCTTTGAAGAACTGAGAAGAAAAACACAGCAGACAAAGGAGAAGGGAACGACAACTGTATTCTAGCTGGGCACTGTCTCACATTGAACATGAACTCATTAAAAGCAAAAAACATAGTGTGGAAATCTCACACTTCTCATGCTACCTGCTTCCATTATGGCAATTTTCTAATAGCCATCAAGAAGGGTGAAGTATGCTTATATCTAAAATAAGCTTTTATTGTTTGTTTCATGGTACAAACATCTGGGTTTTACTTTTCGAAGCTTAATATCTGCAACTGAAACTGGAAGTGTGTACACTCATGTTTCCTTAGTATATCTTCAGTCAAGTATTGATACATTGGAGTTTTGCATCATAGCTATTGTTTCACTTATGCTCAGCCTCATTTAAAGAATTTACTTCATGCACTGCTTCTAACTCCTACACCAAGCTATGCTGCCCACGCCTGTTCAACTGACAAGAAATTATTCATGTCACTGAGAAACTGGTTGAGGTGGATGTCAACATCTGTCTGAAGAGCAGTGTTTAACAGCAGATGTGACAGAAAATTTGTCATTTCCTTCCATAGGACAACCAACATTTTAACTAGTCTTAATAAGTATTGTGCAGAGTTCAACCTAGTAATTACTCCTGGTGCTAGTAACTTGGTGCTGTGGTTTCATCTACATCAGCAGACCTATAAGAGACAAGACAGAGCTGAGGACTCAACACCTATAAGGTGTGTTTTTGAGTTATGCTCCAGACTAGCTCTTGTCAGTCCTGTTGGACAGATTATTCATTAATGACCTAGGCGTAGTAGCTGCTTTCTCAGACTAAATCTTCTATTTCATTTTATTTGAAAGGAATCCTGTTTATGGAAGCTGTTCTGCAGAGTAAGCCAAAGCACAGCAAGTAGGGGTTATCAGGAGATTTACTGCAGGAGTATACTGGCTCAAGTGAATTTAGACTTATCTTTGGACTGTATGGCTGGAGAGAGTCATTAGTGTTGCTGCATTGAGAAAGTGTTAGTGGATAGGTTGCAAGGAAGAAGCTTGCTCAGAGTTTGGTGATCTTTGCTCTATAACAAGATAAGGCTAGTTTTAAGCCTGTTGGAGCCCATGGCACAGGCTAGCAAGATACTCGCTGGTACATAGCAAGTATAACGTTTGATTAAGATTCTCTTAATGGAGCTTTACAGGTTATCTGGGTTTGAACTTGCAGTCACTTCTCCAATAAGGTAGGATTTATAATTCAAAAAGGATGAGCCCTAAACCAGTAATTATTTTGTAGATGCTACCCCAATACTTCAGAGCTTTGTTGGTCCCTCTGCTAAGCCTGTTCCTTTGGGCTCCATAGCTCCAGGACAGAAGTCTATTGTTGAACAAAAGTAGATTTCAGCAGGAATATTGTGGGGAAAGCTGCTGTTAAGAACGCAGTTGTCTGCCTCCACCATGTTTGGCAGTCATTCTTCTTTGCCTCCTCAGCTAGCATCTCTTTGCTATGGTTTCTCATGCAATAGCGATTAGCTACCAAGTATTAATTTCCAGACTGCAGTTCAGATGTGGCATGTTACAGAGCGTATGATAAGAATTTCTGTACATTGAGACAAGAGTAGGTTTGCACAATGACTCCTGAAATGCATTGACAAATTAAGTTCATAGTGTTCTTCTTTGTCATTGGAAGCTCTTAGAAATGCAGACTTCATTTTTAGTTATAAAATTTAAATCAGGCTGTACATGATTCTCATCAGACGCTTCCACATGCCAGTCTTATTGTCTATATCACTTCAAAATATCTTACTGAAAGTAAGAAATTTGGATAACTAGTATAACTAGTTCCACAAGAAGAAAATAAAGCAATATATTTTGAAGTAGGATATAAATTGGAACAAAGCAAGTGGCAGTCACACCAGCTAACCTTTACCTAGTGCTGTCTAAAATGAACTCTGCATTCTGCTACTGTCAGGTTTGGCTCCATTTCTTCCTTCTTCCTGGCACATAACCTATTCCCTATTTAGTATCTCTTCTGAGATACCTCTTCTTCTGTCTTTTTTTCTTGTTTGTAACAGTTAAAATAGCAACAAAAAAATTTAAAACAATAAACTGCTTTGTTTATAGAAGAATATTTTACCTTCCCTTGGTCAGTTTCAGGTGCTACTGACCGGCTGGCATTGCCAAACCAGCATGGCTACATTACAAACACAGGTGGTTTCCTTTTTGCTGAAACATGGAGTCTTGAAAACAAAGGTGCTGTTTTCTTAAATAGTACCCATCAGTAGTGCCTTCCTAAAGGAGACGGCAACATTATATCCATGGTGTAACTGTTTATATTTAAAACAGGGTTTCAAATATATTACCTTTTCAAACACCGTCATGCAGCTTCTGAGACAAACTACCACTGAAAGCAGCGCTGAAATCCTTGGAAAACTTGGAGCACAGAGATGGATTTCTAGAGCGTGGAGTACTTCTTTTTTTTTTTTTTTTTTTTTTTTTTTGTTTTCTGTGGTTTTAAACCTTTTTCTTTTCCCTCAGATTGTGACTTCTAATACTTCCAGAGCTTTCTAGAAAAGTATGCATTATTCAATGTGCCCAGTTAAGGCTGCAGCTTTAATTATTTTAGCGTCCTCCTGTTCAGAAGTGCTAGAGACAATGTGTTTTCTGATCGATAGCTGGTGAAATCGGTATTTTAAGCTGAAGCTCATATTTCTCAAAAGTGGAAATTGGAAAGCTCTGATTTTTGGGTGTGTGTTACAGAATTGTGAATTCCTTCTTGAAAAGAAATAGCGAATAGCAGTTCTGCTACAGGTTTCTCCTGTCTGTAGAAGATCACGCTTGATGCAGTGATACTCTTTTCCAAGCGAGGACAGGCTTGGAATAGCTTTGTCTAACAGGGGTTGAACGAAAAAAGCTTGAGTTGGTCCCTCCGGGCGCTGAGGGGCGGCTTGCAGACACGCGGCCTCCCGCGCGCAGCTGTGAAGAGCCGCTGCTTCCCGCCTTCTCGCAGAGAAGCGAGAAATGGCTCACGCTGCGCCTGCGCACAGCCGGCAGGGGGCGCTGTGCCGGCGCGGGGAGGCGGGGCCGCCCGGCCCTCTCTTTCTCCCCGCCCTCACCGTACGGCCCCGCTGAGGCGCGCTGCTCACAGCCCTCGCGCAGCGCCGCCGTCCCTGTTCCGCCCCAGCAGCCGCTGCCGCGCGAGCCTCGCCGCCTCTCCTTCGGCCCGATGGAGGACTACCACAAACCCGACCAGCAGACCCTGCAGGCCCTGAAGGACGCGGCCAACCGGCTGCGCATCGGCTCCATCAAGGCCACGACCGCGGCCGGCTCGGGGTGAGCGGGGCCGGAGGTCGCCTCCGGGGAGCAGCCCCCTTCTTCCTTCAGCTTTTCTGCGCCCCTTTCGCAGAGCCCGAGCGGGCGGGGGAGCGGGGGTCCCCTCCGGGTCGGCGGGAGGGCTGGGGCGGCGCCGGGGGAGGGCGAGGACGGCAGGCGTGGCGCGGAGGACCCCGTTCTGCCGGCGGCCGCGCCCCCGCGTGCCCCGGTGCGGGAGCGGAGCGGTGATGTTCCGGCGGGAAATGGCGGCCGCGGCGCGGCGCGGGGCTTCTGCGGCTCGCGGCACAGATCGGCCCCGCCCGGGGCGGCAGCGGCGGGACTCGTCGGTCCCCGGACCCGGCGGGTGGTGTTGTGACTGCGGGCGGCGGCCGGGAATGCCGAGTTGATGCAGGGCTGAAACCCAAAGAATTCGTGCCCGAGGCGCAAGCGGTTTCTTTTTCATTTCGTGCCCGTCAGTTGGAACTAATTCTCCACAGAATTTCAAGTGAGCCCAAGTGGGATTATCTGTGAAATGCCTGCGGTGTCGGACGGGCGGTTTATTCAGGCCTCTGGACAGGATTTAGTCGAGGCTCTGATGTCTGCAGATTCCACGGTTATCCTTCCTTTGATCGTGTTTTACCTATGGAAAAAAATCTCCTCAAACAATCCGCTCTTACTCGTGTAAAATTAAAACCATTTTTGCTGCTTGAATAATACATTTGAGTGCTTCCACGTAGCATGCAGCTTCTTCTATCCAGTCTTGTGGCAATTTCCTCCCTTTGGGCCTCTTTGAAACTGGCAGTAGTGCGGGGTGACTTTATTGCTGCGTCGGTTTTTTGTTTTTTGCTTTTTTTTTTTTTTTTTTTTCCAGTTGAAGGAATCCTTTGGACGCTGAGGTTTGAGCGGAGAAAGGCGGTCTGTAAAACGTTTCAAAGCTTTCTCTTGGAGCTGCCTTCCACCTCCTGCCCGGCTGTGGTGCGGGCTGCCTCACGTGGTTTCTCAGCACACACACAAACTGAACTTTACTCGCGCCTTCTGCATGCAGCGAGCAAGAACCTTGCTCTGGTTTTGTCTGTGAAACCAACTGGGGCACGGCGGCCAACGCAGCAGTGGGGCTGTGCTGAGCAAAGCCTGGTCAGTCCAGGCTGCTTAATGCAGCTCTGCTGTGTGCCTTAGGCCAGCCATAGAGCTGCACAGCACCAGTTGTCTGTAGGTCAAACCGTCTCTGCTTTGTGCCATTCGAGAGCAGGGATCTTGCTGCACCCTTCGCTTTTCTTTTCTAGTGCACCAAATCCAAACATGTAGTAGTAACACTATTTTCCCCATACTGATGAAGAAATAGCAAAAATAGCTTTAGTTTAGCTTTTTATTCATGTGTACTGTGGTTCTGTGCACTTCTTGACAGAGATATTTCATTAATTACTGGAGCTTATTCTAGCACTAAGTAAAGTCTCATAGAGCCTGAAATTATTACACAACCTGATAATTGGTAGATTATGAAAGATGTGCTCTGGAGGGAGGATTATGCTGTCAAGTCATAGATTTTCTTTGATTAATGTTGGATTTGGTTAGCAAGGAGGGTAGTGGTGTAGTAACATGTGTAAAAGGGAAAGGAATCTGATGCAATATTAGACAAATGACTAGTTTCTAAAACAAACATTAGGGGGATGTATTTTCTAGAAATCTGAATGAAATGTGAGGCTTTACTTAAAGCACTGGTATGGTGTAAGAAGGCAGGTAAACGTTTGAATGAAAGTTAAATTTAAACAGGCTTACAGTTAAAAAAGGAGGGGGGGGGGGGGGGGAAACCATGCGTGCATTGATTTTGCCAGGGAAGCCAGTATTTGTTAAAGGTGTCGTTTGTAAAAGTGAAGGAAGTGCTTGCAATAAAAGCACTTCAAACAAACCATAACCTGCCTACTTCTTTCAAGGAAGTAATTTCTGTAACAGTGGCGTGTGTTTCAAGAGAAGTGGTTCAATAGTTGGCCTGACATGCTAGTTCTTGCATTCTTTACTTGTACTGCTATTCAAGAAAATGCAGCCTTTGTCTGGATGAGGGCTAAAAGATCAGATGATCTGGTCCTTAAGATGCTCAAATAGGACTCATCAGATCATAATTACCAATTTCAGCTGTAGCAGGAAAAAATCAGTAAACTTTTTTTTTTTTTTAAAAAAAAAGCCTAAAATACCTTAGGTGGAGAAAAACTTGATTAAGTTGGTTGCAAAGATTGAACATACTTGGTTTGGGGAGTGTTGGAGCCTTTCCATTTAGATAAGCAGTGCAGACATTTTGGCTAAAACTGGTGGAGTGTTTTGTAGCCAGTGATAAACTTCTGCAGTTTTGAAACAGTGTCCAGCTTCCTAGAATTAGGTGGTTACGTTCCTGAAAGTGGAAGTTAGAAGCTCTCAGAGTTTCTTAAACAGCAGTGAAATTTCGTAACGTGATGATTTTGTGATCACTTGTCACAAAAGAATTTCTTCACAATTTTAGCTTTGTCTTTCATTCCATGTTCCATTGTAACATTCCGCCACTGTTTCTTCAGGTGAAGCATGTAGACACTTGTAGATGGAGGTGATCTGAATGGGCATCAATTGCAAAAAGAACTGTTTTCAGGGTTTTTATGCACTTTGGTTTCCTAATGAAGGGCTTATTTCAAAGTTAAAGCAGTTCTACTGTAGAAGCTATCTGGCAGGGAAATGTTAATGGGAATCCACGGAGTTCTGGATTGTTTGTTGGTCAAGAACAAAACATGGAAGATTGTGTGAGAACAGTAGTGATGACCTGTATGGGTGCTCCAAATACATTTAGATTTAACAAAGAATTTTTAGTAGAATTTATTAGGAAAGTATGAAATAACATGAGAACAGTTGACCTAGTTAAGATGGCTTTGTTTAGCAAAATTCTGCAGCTGGTTTTAGACTGATTTCTGGTGTCTGTTATGCAGTTAAATTTTGATTAACAGCTGTTAGTGGGAAGTAACTTAATTAGTATTTTTAACTTTTTCAATTTTCAGGTCATTTATTGAATTTTCTACATTTTGATTTTTATTTTTATATGCTACCATTTTAGGTTGTTTAAAACTTTTTTAACCGAGACCAGGAGTTCATAGAAGTATGGTTAAGTATAAAGTTAATAAAATTAAAGGAATGAAAGCTTTAAACAAGCATGTAAGGCTTATTGATTAATTCAAATACATAAATATCTACTAATATGTTTGAACCATGGTTTAAAGCTAATTCTTGGTACCCTGTGTGTGAGTACTTACCAAGGGATGGACACTAACCATAATTCTTGTTTTGCTAGTGTTCTGCATGATTTTATTGTGTTATTGGAGTACTGCTGGGGTTGTTGGGAGGGAAGGTTTGTTGCTACCAGAAGAGAATATTCTATTTGAAGTTCTAGTGAAAGTGTTGTCTAATCCTAACACGCATGGTAAATGTACGTGTGTCAAGCAAAAGGAAATATGACAGTTCCAAGTCAAATTGTCCTGATTTACAAAATGAATCCAATGTTTTAAGTGCATCATATTAAAGATGAAACAGAAGTGTTGGTAGAAGAGGAAGTGAGGTGAGACTGTTTTCCTCTCAAAGCTGGAGTCAGTTTCTGGAGACATAACCCTCCTACATTCATCACTTACTTTCTGGTACTCCAGCACTGGTATGCAGACTGCACCACTAAGAGCTGAGAAATGCTACTTTTCACATTCAGTAAGGATTTAAAGCCAACTCTGTGTGGTTTTTGACTTTACATTCACTTTTAAAAAAGCTCAAGTCTGATACATTCACCTGCTCAGGTAAAGCTCTCTCTTCAAGCTGCAAAAGAACTGAAAAGGCCATTATTTAATTTGTAGTAATGATATAAATAACAATATGCCCTTACATTATGTTTTGAATAAAATATGTACCTTGTGTTGGAAAACTCACTATTTGCTACCTGAAAACAACTCTGATATAACTTTTCATTTGTTGCTTCTTTATGACACAGTTGCTTCTGAAATGGGCCTCCCTGCTCCTAGGGCCTACACTTACAGTGTTCTTTGTGCTGCTCTTGAAAGTTGTTGCAAAAGTTGCCCCATATAGGGCAGTGGGACAGAGAATACTCAGCTGGTTCTGAATCTTTGTTAAACCAACTAGTTTGATATTTTTATTTTTAAACCATTTTAGATGTGAAAGTGGAAAGTACTGTCCCTCTTTAAGCCAAGGATTAAACAAATTAATATTTTACCATTTTCATCTGGATATTTATTATTAAAAATAATAAACTCTACTGAAATTCGTGTTCAGTTTCAGTAGAAGGTGAAATACGAGAGTTGTATTATTTGATGCCTTCTTTAGAAGTCAAAATTCTGGTCCTAAGAGTAATGGTAAAATAATGAGCAGTTTAAAAAATAAGACGTTATGCTGTTTAAAAAAAAAAAGTTCCAGAATGTTCTACAAAAGTGAGTCTTACATTACCAAACTTCCATCTGTGCAGTGGATGGTTAATAAACAAAGCTTATGACTGTGTGTTTTAATGCTGGAGGGTAGAGAACTGGTAAAGTGATATTTTTAAAATGTGGGCCTACACAATCAATATTCAGAAGTGGTAATCTCTGGTCTGTCTTGATTGTAGCCACCCTACATCATGTTGCAGTGCAGCAGAGATTATGTCTGTGCTGTTTTTCCATACCATGAGGTATAAAGTGCAAGATCCCAGGAATGCCAACAACGACCGTTTTGTGCTCTCAAAGGTAAAAGCTGTTATGCTGTGTGATTGCAGTCTGGTAGTAAGAAGGTGTTTGTAAATCAGTGACCTCTCTTCCTCAACTTCCTTGTCCAAGAGAAGTCCACTGCAAATACTTGAGAACTCGAGTTTTTCTGCTACAGAGATACAAATAAAAGCTGGTTAAGTTGTATCACAAATTAAAACAATCTCTACAATGTGTCTTGATGTGCCATAATTTCACTGTTAAGTTGTTCTGATATTAAACAATAAATGTTGTTATATTGTCTATACATGCTATCAGGAAATTTCAAGCCTGCCTTTTTTTGGCAAACTAATTTTCTAATTAGTTTTTTCTAGTTTTGTGCTCTGTTTGTTAAATGCTGCCATGCTGTAACAGTCCTGCCACAGTGTGTACTAATTCCTGTTTCAGCTCTGCAGGAAGAACTAGAGGAAGTAGGGATAAGCTAGTGAGTAGCTTGCACTCCTGCTATGCTGCTATGATATTTAAGTCAATATTACCTCTGAAAACACTGTAGTTCAGACGAAGTGTAAAACCACAGTCCTGACTGACCATTAGTGATTCTTGTTGCCTTTTGCTTTGTGCCCTTTCACACTGATGTGACTTAATGGTTTTGGGGGGCATTCAGAAAAGATAACAATGTGTCAAGAACAGCAAATGATGAACTCTGGTGTAGCAGATTCTTTGTCTCAGCCAGAATTCCTCACATGGTGGCTTACAATGATACTGTATGTGATGGTGTATATCTGTTGCATCGGATGTAACAGTTGCCACTTGTGATCGCCTTTCAAAAGACGGAATTGGATGAGAAGTGAGAAGCTGGCTTTGAGGTGGTAAAGGAATGAGACAGACTTGGTTTATATTTGCTTTACCCATCTCTAACTAATGAGGATTTCTACCCCAAGTTACTAAATGGATTCAGACCATGCTATTTTGACTCCTAATGACTCCGTGGTTAAAGATAACTTCTACTCAGCTTTGTGGAGTTTGTCTTGATAGTAGGATATTGTAAAACTTGATATTTTTTTTAACTTTAAAATTGATATTTCTCTCTAGGGTCATGCCGCACCAGTTTTGTATTCTGCTTGGGCGGAGGCTGGTTTCCTACAGGAAGCAGAATTACTGAACTTGAGAAAAATTGATTCTGTCTTAGAAGGACATCCAGTACCAGTGAGTGCTCATTGCCTTTGATACAGGGTGTTGTTTTCTGCAAAGCCATAGTGTATGTTTTGCTACAACTCTGGATTGCCAGCTGTGGTGCAGGAAAGATAAAGGCTTACACGAAGGACAATGAGGATATTGTAGCTTCACAAGTGAATCAGTGTCCAGGTTTGAATGAGTGCGCAAAGATCCCCTACGGACCCATATCAGTATTTTCTGTTTCAAAATGCTTGTATAAAGAATAGGGGGTTTTTTGCCCTTTAGGATATTTGAGGTATTTCAAGACTTTGTATTCCATTTGGTCACCTCATTGGACTATGTGTTCCAAATCAATTCTTTGAATTAAAAATTTATATACAAAATCATCAGCTGTTAACTGTTGTCATCCAAGACATAGTTTAAAAATTTCTGAGATGTATGTAACACCCCACAGAGAACCCAGTTAGCCTGTGATGCTGATCACTGAGGTACATGTGGAGCTGTGGAAGAAGGGGAGCAGGGATTAGTTACGGAGACACTTGCACTGTACTCTCATGGCCAAGATTGTGATGTATGTTGAACCATCTTCTAACACTGGAGTTTAGTACTTTTGCTTCTTGAATGGAAAATAATTGTTGTCTTTCTATTTTCAGAGACAAGCATTCACTGATGTGGCTACTGGGTCCCTTGGTCAAGGTCTTGGTGCTGCATGTGGGATGGCATATACTGGCAAGTTCTTTGACAGAGCCAGGTAATTCCATCTTTCTAATTCATGATTATAGACATTAAATGGTAGTACTTTGTGAAAATAAATTAAATTTTTATCTTGATCATGAAAAAAAACAAACAAACCCTGTGTTCTTTTTTCTTTATTCCCAAGTTTTAAATTTAAATTCAGATTTTTAAGTCATATAAATTTGATAATTACAAAGTCATTGCTAGTAGAACTCTGAAGAAATCAAATTAGCAAGAATCAGTGCATTTGCTTGTTCATTTTGTAATCTGACAGCATTGCAAAATGATGTTCCTGCACAGAGATTTTGTTATTGCAGCAGCTTCTAACTTCCAGAGAGTAACTGATAGCAATTTTCAGGCTGATATGTCCTCTTAGAAGGAAGAAGCAAACTAAGGATGTGTCTGTTCAAAGACAGATGACAAATAATGGAAAACATGAACTCTGGATGAGGAACTGCTGTGGTCAATAATAGCATTATTGAGTCATAAAATAGGACTCAAAAATGTTACCTGGAAACCACTCGACTCCACAAAGAGGAAAAAAATTGCTGCTTCTGCCATTTCTTTTGTGCACAAGAAAAGTAGATGTCTGAAGGCAAATCTATATGAGGAGAAAAGTAGCCTGATGCAGTTGATGTATTTCATGTGACAGTTCTAGTACATTCAAACGCAGGCTGCCCAGTTAATGTGCCCTACACTTCACTAGCTTGAAATCATTTCTGTGAAAGATGACTTGCTGATTTTAATTGAGTTTAGCAGATGCTACGTGTGGAAAAAATCTAACCAGTGGTTACTTGACAGAGGAAAAAGGTGGTCTTACATGCAATACAGAAGAGCAGCTTGTATGGACGGAGTTCAGATTTAGCTAAAGGCAGGTGGGATTTGGATCAAAAATCTCTAATGCTTTAATGTCTAGTAAAAATAAATACATCACTAATGGCTATCTTGGTCCTTTGGTTTTTAAAACTATATATTTGAAAGCTTACATGCTACTCCTTTTTAATTTCAATGGTAATAAGCCTTGTCATCCAAAAACACAAGTAGTAACTGAAGAAAAACCCAGAGGCTGAATCATAGAATACATCAGGCAGTACTCCTGCAGTTTTGTCTAAATACAAAGCTTTGGTGCATGCATAATCTTAAAAAAAATTATGATTGTGATTTTTTGGATTTGGTTATGCAACAGGCATTAACGTGTAGCTATGTTCATTCCTGGTTTATATTTTCCTGAAATTACTGGTTGGCTTTTCAGTGAAGGGGAGTATATGCTAGGAATGAGGAAGCAGACAGTAACCTTTCATGCATTGTCATTGTTCTTGCTGAGTCACAGTGACAGTGTTTAACAGGCCTTTTCATTCAAACTTTGTATTAGGAGGATTAAAACCTGATTTTTCTTAGAGACAAAGTTTTGAAATGGAGTGCAGTATCTTTCATCTTAAGTATTTTTTTCGCATGCAACAGCTTAGAAGTATTTTAATATGTCTAAGTTTACATAAGGTTGTCTGAGGTAAATGATTTGACCAATGTTTGATATTAAAACAAGCTCTCATGGTGAATTGTTAGGAGAATTTTGCTTTTTATTTAGCTCTGCTTAAATGTCAAGCCAATTTTTATTTACTTACTTTAATTTCCTTTTCTAGCTATCGTGTGTATTGTCTGCTTGGAGATGGAGAATTATCTGAAGGCTCTGTTTGGGAGGCAATGGCGTTTGCTGGGTTTTACAAGCTTGATAATCTTGTTGCTATATTTGATGTTAACCGTCTTGGACAAAGTGACCCTGCACCTCTGCAGCATCATGTTGAAATCTATCAGAAACGTTGTGAAGCCTTTGGGTATGTGTTTGGAAAATGTTCAGTATGTTCCTCCATTTGAAACTGTAGGTTTTTTATTCACCTTTTATAGAATTTTTCAAATCTGTTTTCAACTCTAAATGAAACCAACACCAAGAAGGACTGCTTAGTGAGATGTATCAATGAGATAATTTAATTTTTATCATACTGAATATAGGCTTTCATCTAACCATTAAGGTTGAAAAAAGACCTCAAAGATCCAACCACTCGTCTACCCCAGTACTGCCCAGAAAGCCATGTCCCTAAGTAGCACATCTACATGTTTCTTGAACACCTCCAGGGACAGTGACTCCACTACCTCTGGGCAGCCCATTCCAGGCCTGACCAGAGAATAAATTTTTCCTGATAATCCAACCTGAACCTCCACTGGTGGAACTTGAGGCCATTCCCTCTTGTCCTATTGCTGTTACCCAGGAGAACAGACTGACCTCCACCTCACCCCAACCTCATTTCAGGTAGTTGCAGGGAGCCCTAAGTTCTTCCCTCTTCTCCAGACTAAGCAATCCCAGTTCTCTCAGCTTCTTGTCATAGGACTAGTGCTCCAGGGCCTTCACCAGCTTTGTTGCCCTTCTCTGAACACACTCCAGGGCCTCAGTTTCTTTCTCATAGCAAGGGGATGTGACCACAGGTACTGTTATAGCAAGTAAATCAGGGGGAAAAAAAGGGCATTAATAACATTACTCAGAAGATAAATCCTTTGTATTGGCTTTCATTTCATTTAGAAATATATATTTTTATGCAGATTGAAAAATCAATGAAACAATCAGATGCAATATCAACCATGCAAATTATGATGGAGCAATCTAAAGATTTTGATTGATTTTCATTGTTTTTTTAATTGATTGTTAGGTGTTCAATTTGCTTTTGTGATTAAAAAATTGCTGTTTTGTCTGAAAAAGGATAATAATGGATTTTGCTAGTAGCTGTTAACTGGTGATTAATTCCGCTTTTGAGAAAAGGACTATATTATTTTACGGTCTTTAATGATGCTAGTTTATGTTTCTGGCATACCTTGGGTCTCTTGAAATGACACTGCATTGGAACAAAGTTAGTAATTGTTGTTATTGCTTGCTACCAGAGGATGTCACATGCTAACACACTTTAGAAATAGTTGATCTGTTTGTTTTTAGCTGGCATGCAATCATTGTTGATGGTCACAGTGTGGAGGAACTTTGCAAAGCCTTTGGTCAGGCCAAACATCAGCCAACAGCTATCATTGCAAAGACCTTTAAAGGCAAAGGCATATCAGGTAATAAAACATCCATTGTTTTGTGTTACAGTATATGTTTAGAGTGCAAAAAGTCTTTCAAACTCTTTATGCTTCTCAACATTAGTGTTAAAAAAGGAAATGATTATAACTCTTGCAGATGAGATGTATGCTGGCTACCTAGCATTGTATCCATAAAATACAGTCAGTGCATATTGAGCCAGTCAGGGGTTGCCATTCACCTACAGATTTTACAGTACAGTGTGAATTCCTCATTCGGATCAGCTAATAATTATTAATAACAAGCCTGAATTTATTCAATCCTTTGTGTTACATAAGCAAACAATTTGTTATTCCAAGTCACTTACTCACTGAAAAGCATATCAGGCAGAGAGGCTGTTAGGGCCAGATGCACAAACATAAGAGTAATCAGAAGCTGTTAAAACAAAGCTGTAAAACTTGAGGGCTTGTTTGAATTAGCTTGGTTAACTGTTGTTTGAAACTTAGCTGAGTTTTATTTTGGTCTAACTGTTGAAATTTCATGTTAATTTTTCACATTGATTTAGCGTTTACTTCTTGATGTGTCTTGTTTCAGTTTTTGTTTTTTGTGCCAGTTTAAAATCAATTTTGGTACTGAGACACTGAAAGTTTGTAGTCTTGAATGGTGACTAGTTTGAAATGAATTTAGGATTTGACTCCTCTTATACGTTCAGACATGTCTTTATTAATGCAATTGAATGCTATTGTAACTGCTCACAGTGGGAATGACTACAGAGGTTCTGCCTTGGAAAACAATATTAGGCTGTCATAATTCACTGCAGTTGGTACAATCTGCAGACAAAAGCTTAAATATTTTTCTTATTTCTAATGTAATTTTAACTATGTAGGTGTTGAAGATAAGGAAAGCTGGCATGGAAAACCACTTCCAAAAAACATGGCTGAACAAGTAATTCAGGAAATAGAGGAGAAAATCCAAAATAAGAAAAAGCTTTCTCCCGCTCTCCCTGAAGAAGATGCTCCTGTAGTAAATATTAGAAACATTAAGATGCCATCTCCACCAAGTTACAAAGTGGGAGAAAAGGTACTGCCTTCCTTTCTCAAAGTTTGTCAGCTGTGTTGCATGTATAAGACTGTGTTGTGCATGTCAGGAGGATTTATCTACTATCGTGTCCCTTGCCATTATTTCAGCTATCACCTCTTTCTTCCTGTTCTTAGTATCCTGGTAAACATCTGTTGCAATACTGCAATGTATAGATGTTCAACTTACCTGGATATTGAAATAAGAAGATTCAAATGGCTTTCCTTAATTTTTTTTATCATAGTCAATTATCCAAACTGTTTTATATGCATTTAAATTTAAGCTCCATGAAGTTCCTTGAATTTCCATGGTTGGAAAGTGGGAGTAAAAAAATTGTCATGTTGATTTTTTTTTTTTTGAGACATGATTAATGGAGACCTATTTGAGTAAGGCTTCCAAATTTTGTAGCTTCATTATTTTCACTTTTTTGTTTACTCTCCTGCATGACACTCCTCTCATATGTATTTTTCACAGTGTTAATGTTTACAATGTGATGGTTTTTTTGTTTACTTTCTAAATTTTATGTGCACACAATCAAGGAAAGATAAAGAGTAAAAAGCTTCTAGAAGCAGAAACTTGTAACAGCACTGCTATGCTTTTCTTTCCCTAGTGGGCTACCCGCAAAGCTTATGGCGTTGCACTTGCAAAACTGGGCCATGCGAATGATCGAGTGATTGCTTTGGATGGAGACACAAAGAACTCTACTTTCTCAGAGCTTTTCAAGAAAGATCATCCTAGTCGCTACATTGAATGCTACATTGCTGAACAGAACATGGTAACTGGTCTCTTGGTTTCATAAAGTGCTGGTATTACACAGTAGGATCTGGAATCAGCCAGTCTGATTCTTCAGAAAGTAGGGTTTTAATATTTTTCATATGTGTGTTCTTGGATATTAAATTTTGCTTAATGCTTATAGAAAACTTTAGGCTCTGGTACAGCTTACAAATATAATACAGCAGAATTGTTTCTAATCAGAAAGTCTGTAAACTTCTGTCTTATTTTTACCATGACACTGCATTTCAGCAGGATGTATGGATATGGCAAAGTGTGAACAATAGTAATATTTCCTACAGTGTGATTTGTAGAGAGTCAATTCTGAAGACTTTTTAGGCTTTTTTTCTTCACAGGAAATGGAATACCACTACACAACATGACAGTGAGCTCTATGCTAGACTGGGGTATAAAGGTGAGGACAGATAAATAGTTAATAAAAGTTAGCCTTGTGGCAATTGTACAGAAAAGACTGAAATAATTTGATAAGTCATCTGTTGGACTGAGTCTTCAGCTGATTCTAGATGAGTTTACTGCTGCAAATGAAACTGAAGATATATTTAAAATGGCAACCAATTTCTGTCTGAATGATTAATAATAAGGGACCCATGGGCAGTTTCCTGCAGATTTTATGGTAGGGCATGTTTCATGAGCTTCAGTCAGGTATTTTGGATTCACATCAAGATGGGAAAATTTGGCCACAGGAACATGTGTAAAATGTGTAATGTATAGTATAAATGTATGGGGATAATTGTAGCAATAGATGAATTAAAGTTCTTGTTCTACTTTTCCATCCTGCTGAAGAAGGACCCTTTTATTAAATACTAGTCTAAAGAATGCAGATAAATCCAATCCCATTTAATAATTTTTGTCTGCTGCAGATAGTAAATATTGTACTTTGGACTGAAAGTGTAAGTCTTTGGTCCAGGAGAACAGGGAAGAGGGTAGTGGATAAGGCTTAAAACTGGATTGCTGCTTGGTGCAGATAAAGAAAAGAAGCTGCTGCTGCCAGCATGGATCAACAATACCATGTAGCTGAGGTGAGGAACAGAGGTGCTGGAGGGACAGATACTAGGAGTGCGAGATACTTCTGTTTACTTTCTCAGAAAGGCCAGCAAGTAGGAGCAGAAATGGGGAGAGAGTTTGAGTTTGATGAAGTTGCACAGATGATCTATTGGAAACAGTGGATAAATGAGGAATTAACTGTTCCTGTATAATCTCCCTCTTTTCAGGTGAGTGTTGCAGTTGGTTGTGCCACTCGTGACAGAACTGTTGCTTTTGCCAGCACCTTTGCTACCTTCTTCACACGGGCGTTTGACCAGATCCGTATGGCTGCAATCTCTGAGAGTAACATCAATCTCTGTGGGTCACATTGCGGTGTTTCTATCGGTAAGGCCAGCCTGGAGTTATTTGCTAGTGGTTCTCTGTTATTTAATGATTGGTCTGGCAGACAAAGCTGACTGATAAAGCTTTTTAGAGGTGATCAGTCATAAAGTTACGATAGTATAGGAGTGAAATTGTGATGGTATAGCAGTGCAGCCATTTATAGTAAGAAGTCATGCTGGTAATTGTTTTTTTTTTGTCAGGCACAGTACTGCATTTGGAAAGAATGAGAGAGATTTCAAGCCTTCATCAGCTTAGTTTGGTAAAAGTAGGGCTTCTCCCTGCTAACCTTCAGTATAGAGTGATGTAAAGGAGTTGGATTGAAAGTGAGAAGCTTCATTTCCTTTCCATCTTTACAGTTGACTTCCTCTGTGATGAGAATAGTCATGTGCTTCTGTACCTCTTTCCCAGTTCCTAAAATGAGAAACTAATCATACCTGTTCTCACTCAGATGCTTTTGTCCACAGATCTCAAAAACGCTTCACAAAAAAAATATTTTGATTTATTCTGCCTTTTAAGATCACCACTTTTAATTAAGTGCTTCAGTCTGTCTCAGTATTCCTTAATACTGGAACAATTAATTTGTGTATTTAAAGCAACAACAACAAAAAAGCAGAACTTAAAATGCTAATAGAACAGGAACTGTGAACATGTTATGTAGTTCAGGAGTATAGGAGATACCGTCTCTATCTTTGTCTTTCAATCATAACTGCTTAATATACATCAGGTGATACTGGGGCTAGCTTTTGGTTTGATGAAGGGAGTTGCATTTTTTTTGTACTTCTTGAAAAATTTGTTTTGATTGAAATTCATGAAAGTCACCTTTGAAAACAGGAGCAGACTTGCATACCAAGAAGGAAAATGCTGATGAACATAAATGCTTGAAAAATTACTAGGTATTTGTGAGGCAAAAGAAAGAGGTGGAGAGCCAACAAGGATGATGAATTAAGGTCCTTCACATAAATCAGTTTTGCAGTTGATTTAGCAGTTTGGGCTGGCAGTGTGGTTTACAGAAGGAGTGGTTTGGGGCAAGCTAGCTAATTTGACTTGTAACATTGGTAAAGCTATACAGATTTAAAGATGCTATTTATGTGTGTAGTCTCATCCAGAACCTCAAGCTTAATTTGCATTGGTGTAGAGTATGCTTTAGTTGAGGAAGCTGTAAGTAGAGTATATCAGATTATGGCTTGTGTATGTCATTAAGGGAGGGATTCTGTTACAAGCCTCTTTTCTTTTTAAAATCAGTCCTCCCACCTCTTCATAGTCTAGTTCAATCCAGATTAAATCAGCCAGCAGCGAAGGGTGTTGGTGGAAAAGCTAATTAGCTTTGGTCTTTGCTTATTTAAGAGGATGAAATTCCTTTAGGTTACCTGGATTGTCCCCTAGACTTACACTTCCAAGTGAATGCTGAAAAATGAAATATTTAAAATGTTTTTTGGGGAGGATTGAAAAGTGCGTGCTTAAATTTATAAAGCTATTTGAGTTTCAAGTCTCATTCAGGCCTCAACTCAAGTTTTCAAAAACCCAGAGGTTTGCAACAGAATTGGAAGAGAGAACATTTCAAATTCGTTCGGCTGTTAGGAATCTAAATTTTAAATGGAAGAGTGTGAGTTAAGTGTACTTCCTATTACAACTTCAGGCCTGCATGGATTCCAGAATCCGAACTGAATCTTTGTTGAAAACTGAAATTTTATGTATGCAATTCTAGGTAGGCCTGGGCTTTTACTACATTGAAATTTGGACCCAAGATATTTATGAGACAGCTATCACAATGACCTTTTGAACTTGTACTAATTTCTCTCCTAGAATAGTAGTTGCTGACAAACCAAAATTTCTAATGAAACTTTAAGTTTTCAAGGTCATAAGAGAATAAATGGTATCTGTGTTTTCCAAACATATGGAGGAAAAAATCATAGTCTATATACCTGTTATTTAAATGGCTGCCTTCTCATTCTAGAAATATGATGCTGTTCATATTAAGCAGTCAATTTTGTTTAAGCTGTAAATGCCGGTCTTGAGGGTATAACTGAGAATTACTCTTTTTTTGATCTGTGTTACTCTAAAAAAACTTCAAATCTGAATTTTTGTCAAGATGCACTTGGGGCAGAACTCAGTGCCACGTTGTAAATTACTGGTATGAACTGTGTTGGGTTTTTTTGGCACTGTTCAGCAGAAGTCAATGAACAAATATGAGTATTTTCCTACCCTACCTTGGATAGGTTCTTGTTTGGGTAACATAGTTCTGTTCTTTGTAATTTCTCTTTTTCCTCAATATGTTTTGCTTGGATGCATTTTTGGGGAAAAAAATCCTCCTGAGTACTCGTTCAGAGTGCATACAGAAACTATGGCATTAAGAATCTTTCTTTCATGACTGAAATGAGATTTATTTTTTTTAATTCGTGGCACATGCTTGATGAGTAATTTATAGTGGAAGAGCCCAATGACTGATTTCTTTAACATGTTTAAAGTTCTTCAGAGTTTTGTGCTGCTCTTATGAAAATTCTCTCCTCTGTCCTCGTGAACTCGTCCTTGAGTAACAGGTAGTGGGTGCATGTGGGAGGGCTTATTGCCCTGCTTCTACTTTGCAGGCTGTGACATGACTGGATTCAGAACTTCTTGCATGGTTACTTTGGAGTGGTGCCATTCCCAAAGCACCCTTACATAAGGCCATTGGGAGGGGGTTGTGGTGGTTGTTTCTGTAACTGAGAAAATACGTTTTAGCTAACAGTTCTTGTCATTAATCTGTGGTTTAAGCCAAGAGGTACTTGAGTAGTTAAACAAGTAATGCAGATATACCCCTTCTAAGGGACAGACAGTAGTATTTAAATACATGTACCTTCATTAGTTTTGTAGCGAGTGTAAGAATTTGAGAGTAGTTGTACCAAGTGGACTCTCCATTTCAGATGGGACACATGCAATTCTCCTTTCACATTTTAGCAGCTTAAACCTAGAGTAATATCACTGACAGTTAGGAATTTTGCTTGTAAGGCATCCGTGTAAATCTAAAGATACATAGATATATTGTGACTCCCTTTCTGTACCTGTACCCTTTTTATTTTGGTTATTTGCCTTTTGTGTTTTTTTTTACTGTTGCACTTTATTTTCCATTTTTTATTTATAACCCCAATTCTCTTTCTTTTTAGTCTCTTTCTGTCTTTATTTACTGTTTAGATGGTTCCAAGTTTAAGGAGAAGATGATTCTTTTCTCAAGCAGGTAGACTTGCATGTCCTGTGTGTGCCTGATTTTTCTGATTTTCATTAACCTTGTATTGAATGACTGTCAGACTGTGCACTTAATTTTGTAACCTTGGTTTAATTTTTTTTTTAGGTGAGGATGGGCCATCTCAGATGGGACTGGAGGATCTGTGCATGTTCCGAGCTATTCCCACTGCCACTGTCTTTTACCCCAGTGATGCTGTAGCCACTGAAAAAGCAGTGGAAATAGCTGCCAACACTAAGGTTTGCAACACAGTATTTGAATTGGGAAATATTTTATTTGTCTCGTTGCTGATGGCATGATTTTTTGCATGTCTCTATCAAATAAATTGCTTTGAAGGCTTCAGCATGGCAGCAGGGTGCTTTTGTTGCATGGAAAGCAGCAAGCATTATGTCCAGGCTCATGCTGAATGAACAGTGTGCAATGGCATGGGCCAGAATTGGGGAAAATGTAAATGATTACACAATGGTTACAGCATGGGTCAGATTGGCTCAGAATTGAAAGAAGTGTGACTCTTACTGCTTGTCTTTAGCTAATTTAATGAATGTACACTCTTACTGATATCTGTGGCATCAAGACTGAAACTGGATATGTGACTGTCTGATTTCTGTCATTTAATTTCAGTTAATTTGTCATAATAGTCAAATGTCCTTGGTAGTACTTGGGTCAGATCTTCTTGACTGATATTTCTCTTGGCTTCCATGGGAACTTACCTTGAGCAAGGAGCAAATAATCTGAAAAAATTCAGTTGTGCTGGTTGTAGAAGTTTAATATATAAATGATAAATATTAAAATATTTTATATGTATATTTAGTGTGGTCTATGGAAAAAAAGAGGAAAGAGGAAAAAAGAGAAAGGAATGTAAAGTAGTGTGAGGGAGAACTTTATAGTTTATTGCTTCTTTTTGAAAGGACATCTGAACATTAACTGGTGAGCGTTTCTTTCACTTTAAAGCTGATAAAGTAAAGTTTGCACATGTATGGCAGAGTTCTAAGATCCCAATTAACTCAATAGGATTCTTCATTTTCTAAAGAGAACAGAAAAGTTAACATCTTTGAATTAGAAAGAAAGCAGCCAGTTACTGTCATGTCCTAAGAAAGGGTGAGGTTAAACTGAGGAGTTAAAAACAGACAATTAGAAAAAGTAATTTTGCTGCTTTTTTATAAGAACAAAATAGAATATTAGTGCCTTTGTCTCTTTATAACTCATGTTTTCTGTGGAAACAGGGCATTTGTTTCATAAGAACTAGTCGTCCTGAAAATCCTGTCATTTACAACAACAATGAGGACTTCCATATTGGACAGGCAAAGGTAAGTATTGCCAAGAGAATCAGAGAAAATATGCCAAGTTTTTCCTGTAAAAAAGAAAAAAAAATCCTTTTCCCTCTAAAAAATTCCAGAGCCAAAGATAAGTTTTTAATAAAGTCTCTAGAAAGGTTGAAAACACCTAGATTTATTATAAAAAATATATGGAAACACTTTCTTGCAGGTGATTCTGAAGAGTAAGGATGACCAAGTGACTGTGATAGGAGCAGGAGTCACCCTGCACGAGGCTCTGGCTGCAGCAGAGCAGCTGAGAAAAGGTGATCAGTTTTTTTTTCTTTATCTTTTACCACAGCAAAGAAATTACTACTGGTTAACCTAACTGCTTACCCTTTGTTTAGGTAAACATTAACTAATTAAGATATTACAGACAGCTGGTCACCAGCTAGCCCAATACAATATGGCATGCTATATATATGATCTTTCCTACTTGAGTAGATTTCAGTTAGTTTGGCAGCCTTAGTAGCCATGGAAGTTGCCAAACTGGTCAGATCAAAGGTATCCTTAAAACTGTTATCCTGCCTGAAAGTGCTCTGTAGGCAGGATTTTAGAGAGAGTATTTAAGAAGCAGGAGTGATCTGTGCTGTCAGCTTCAGCTAGACACAGCAGAATCAAATCAGGTTGAGGCCAGTTAACAAAGTACAGCTGCATGGTGTGTGCTCTTATGCAGTGCTGCTGATAGGAGCTGCCGTTGTGTAGATATGACTCACTGCAAACCTGATCTTTTTGAATGAACGTATCAACTTCTAGCTAGAGTGGGAGGTAATGGTCCAATGATAGAGCTCAAATATATTGACATTATCACACAGAAAAAATAAAAATCCTAAAGTGAAATGAGAAACCATCAAAATCCATCTGTAAGTCAGTGACCTACGCCCAGGAAGAATTACAAACAGTAAGAGGTGATGCAATTAATGCTGCCTGCGGCTTAGGAGTAGCCTTGCACGCTTTATCTAGGTGGACAGATACTCTTATGACCTTGAACTATCAGAGTTAGGACATCATGGAAGCTGTTTTTTTCTGCTCTCATCATGCTTTGCAACGCACTGCTGATCTTGAAGTGTGAATAACAAACAATGGAGAGATACTCCTTTATCGTAGAGACTGTGTCTAATACCTAAAATGTAGTGGCCAGAAGAAAGCCTTTGATCACACAACTGTCACTGTAACATAATAGGGGGTTTCCCTGTGCTTACAACAGTTCTTAACTGTTGAAGTATCTTCTCGGAATAGTTGCTAAATAGTGTGAAATCGACCTCAGACATTTTAACATAAATAAAGATTGCTTCATTATTCTGCTGCCCAATATCAGACCAAAGCTCTAGTAATTTGCTACTCCTTATAAAATGGCTATTTTTTTTTTTATATGTATCTTTAATGAGTAATGTGGGCCTGCCTGTCACAACAGGACAAATGCTGATTTTTATGCCAGTTCTAAGGACATCATGATAGAGGCTGGGGCAGTTCAGATAAACATATCTGATAGGTAGTCAGCCTGCAACGGAGAATTCAGAATGCTTACAGATGAAGAAGCAGAAAGAATTGTTTGACGGCAAAGTAAGAGGTAAAAGAAAGGTCTGGGAGGAGGAAAAAAAATAAGTGACTGACAGTCTGAAGGAAGATTTCATGGTGGCTGGATTCTGCTCTTGCCCATGGGAAGGTCAGTTGTGTTATTTCTTTGCTAACAGGCACTCATGATGATCTTGAGTCACTTATCTAAGGCTTTTCTGTCTCAGTTTATTCTGTGAAGTGGTTGGATGTTACTGTCTCACAAGGAGCACTGAGAGAGAATGCACACAAGATTACATGAACAGATCTAGAGTTGCTCAGATTGTGTGTTAGGCATGCCCTTAGTGCAGATACCTTGACGGTTTTCATAATAGCTCTAGAAAATCGCAGGGACTGCCTGTGTTACGTTCTCCAAGACCAAGTTACAAATAACATCATTCTATTTTTTCAGAGAAAATCTTCATCCGTGTGATTGATCCTTTCACTATAAAGCCCCTGGATAAGAAGACAATACTTGAAAATGCAAGAGCAACCAAAGGCAGAATCATCACTGTTGAGGACCATTACCATGAAGGTAAGCAGAGTCTAGGGGGTCAAAATGTATAGAGCAGACCCCCAAGGTCTGATGCTCGCAGCTTCTCCTGTGAGCATCAAAAGAGAAGTATGAGACCTGATGCTGATGCTTCAGTTAAAACAAGAAGTGGGTTTTAGAATTTTTTTTATTGCTGGTATGATTGTAAATTGACAAGGCTGAAAGTTTCCTGTGGTAATGGGTTAATCAGAGTTGCATTTATGGTTTACTTAGTCTTGTGTGCCCTTCTGTAGGCATGACGCAAGTGGAGTCTTGATTCCTTTGCACCCAGTGAGGCTTTACAACAACTGCAATATGTTACAAGTTGCAAGAGAGACTTTGACTGTGTCCAAAAGCTTGATTTCCAGGTTGCTTGAAATCAGATAGGTTTGACAGTTTCAGCAATCGCTCTGGGATAAATTTCTTTCTCCACATTCCTTTTTTCTTCTTTCTTCTAAAAGAACAAATCAGAGCCTGTGGAGAGCCCCAGATCATTACATATCCTCACTGGATTTGTTTTGCTCCTTCATTACAGCCTGCTTACAGGCTAGTTCAGAATCTGTTGCTGGCATGTGATAGTGTTCTTAACCTGAGAGTAAGAAGTGTGTGTATGTATGTGTACATACAAGAAATACGTACTAAGATGATTCCCAAGTAAATATTCAGATAGAATGCTTCTTGAGAGAAGCAGAGTAGTGTCCATAAAATTCCCCCAGCTTCTGCATCAGGACCTCTAGTGATTTATGGCAGGATTCTGCAGGACTTTAGGAGCTGATCATCTGCTCAGCTATTCTACTGCCTCTTCCTCTCTGACATGTCTTTTTTGCGCAGATTTTCAAGAGCTTGTCTGTGCTAACATGTCCTGTGAGGGTGAGCCCATATGTAAACAGTGAACAGCTGCTGTGAATAACGTCAGGCTTGCTCCTATTGAAGGAGATGAAGAAATTAGTGAAGAGGCAACTGTGAACTATGGTGTTAGTAGATACTGTAGATATTTACTAGCAGGTATTAACAGATATTAGCAGAATGCTATCCTGAAGGTAATGAATGGTAGGAAGTATCACAAAGCCTCATAATTTATTAGTTTGTTTTTCAACTCTTTACAAGTATTTTACTGCATATTTCCAAAATGGCAGCATCATCACACTGTGATGATGAACCTGCGATTTATACTGATGGAGCTTTCTGTGCATGCTGCAATCAAAAAAGGTCAGGAGTACATGCATCACAAGCCTGAATAAATTGCAAACCCACATCAGACTGATCTTAGCAACTGTAGGTGCCTCTGGCTAGAGGTTAAGGTTGTCTGCTTAAATCACAGTATGCCCGAAGCTGGGAAAAGCCTTGTGCAATCCTGGATACACCAGCACACAAGGTGTCTCTCCTGCCAGGTCTCAGATCACATGCTGCTGACACTGGCCCTGTGCTTTCTTTACTAGTATTCCTGCTTCCAGCATCTCTGTTGCTGCCACACAGTTCCCTTTTGTTGCACCCATTGTCCTTGTGACTGACAGTAATTCAGTGTGAGCACTACTTCAAGCAAGGGTTGTGAATGTATTACACAACTCAGAAAGCTCTCTGGTGGCATGTATTATGGGCATTGTAGAAAGATGGAGCATGTAAATGCTGTTGAGCCTGGTAGGAATTAAGATTTTCAGAGTGTTAAGTATACTTGTAAATATTCATTCTAAATATATTTTAAAACCTGACCCTCAGTTGGCTGATGCTGAAGTGCTGAGGGCTTCCTGCCAGTTCTATGCCCCTCTAGAGGTTATGTTTCTTACCATCCATTTGTAAGTACTTCAGAAATGTTAGGCTGATTGACCTCAGAACATCTTCAAGATGTGGAATTGTTTTTCTTTTCATAATGGGGAACTTGGAGATAGATAGCTATAGATATAGATGTTTTAGATATAGATGTCTGTTGAACCAACAGATGTTTTTCATAAACATGTGAGTTGGAGATTTAACCTGCTTAGGTCTTCTGATCATAATTAAATTTTTAAAAGCCTTTACAATTTTATTTACTTAACCATGGACAGAAAAGAAAATGCATGTTAGAGTATTGAACTTTCTTCTCTGATTCACTGACAGATATCCTAGCCCTATTTCTCCTTTCCGGGTGGTCTCTAGTACCAGTCTGCCCTTCAGAGAGCAATTACAACACTGAGCCTATAAATGGAGAGAGGAGGATTGGAGGGAGAAGGGGAGAAAGTGGTCTCTCTGATCTCCTGAAGTTTTTCACTTTCCTGTTTTGATAAAGGAATCTATATTTTGCATGTTGAAGCATACAGATCTGTGTCCTGTCTGATCTCTTTTCATAGGTGGCATTGGAGAAGCAGTGTGCGCTGCAGTAGTGGGTGAGCCTGGTGTCACAGTCAGTCGCTTGGCTGTATCTCACGTACCACGGAGTGGGAAGTCAGCTGAGCTGCTGAAGATGTTTGGTATTGACAAAGATGCCATTGTGCAAGCTGTTAAGGTGGCAGTGTCCAAATCAAGAAATGCAGAGTAGTTTGAAGCATCTTATGTTGTGTTGCAGAAAAAAAAAAGTGTTCAGAGAAGTACTGTAAAGTTTAAGGCAGGCAAAGGTGCTTTATGTAGAGTTCTAATAAAAATACCAGCTTAAACCTTCTGTATTTTCTTTTCTTCTGTGGGTTTTTATACTGCAGTAACATCTGAATATTTTCAGTCACTGAAACCTTCAGGTTATTTAACCACCGGTTGGCAGCAGTGCTGTGTACCTACTGTAGCGGCAGTGTTTTTTACTTTACAGCTAACTTCTCTTGCTGCAAGCTCTAGGGTGGGAATGATTGTGTGTTCACTGAATTTCTAAGTGGGCTGAGCTTTAGAAAAGAAATTGGGTAGTCGGCATAGAAGCCTAGAATGAATCAAGTAACTTTTTTTAATGTTAACTTGAACTTGCTGATGCTGAATATTTAAAACCATGTCTTGAAGGGAGCTGGGCAAAAACCAGAGCCAGAATTATTTCCTTGCTGCCAGAGGAGTTCACTAACTCGTCTGGACAGAAATGTTACTTGCTGGATAATGTAAAGGAGGAATGCATATTGCAGGGGAACAGTGGGCTAGTGCATTCTTTGATTCCTCCTCTCTGCGTTGCCTCACATTCATTATAAACAAAAGAGAAAAGGGGAGAAGTGCTGGGTAATGTGAGCGCACTGGAGGGAAATGTATCTGATCCAATAGAGGGAGGTGGATGTTCAGCAGAGCTCTAGAAAGGACTGATGAGCTGCGAATTCAAGAAGGACTTGCTGGACTTGGAGAATGATGGCTGACACAAGTACAAGCTCTTCTAAGGAGTTTGAAACTCTTCATAGGAACTTGTATCATATTTCTGAATGCTTGGCAGTGCTGCAGCAGGGGTAATGCATGAAACCAGAATGGCAGTACTATCTTTGGTCAAGAGGCAGAAATGTTTAAAATGATGAGATGGACTGAAGAATCTGAAAGAACATCAGGAAATTCTTAGAGTACCCAAGAGGATACAGCTGAACAGGTAAGTTACTTTTTCTATAGAACCAGTTCTCATGTGATCTGCTCTGTGTTGGATGTAGTAGTTCATCCCCCACGATAAGTTCTACTATGTGATTTTAAAATGCTTTTCCACTTTTATTTTGCCCTCAACAGCTTCTGGTTGTTTTCATTCTCTTGACTCCAGACTACTACATTTGAAAATCTGAAATCATAATTCATACGAAGAAATCTATCTTGTTCTGACTATGCCATAGCAGAAGAGACATCCAAAAAGAAAAATAAGCTGAAATAATGAGAGCAGGATGGCAGTATACATAGTTTTCAGTTCACTCAAAAACTGCTGTACGCAAACAGTCCTACACTGTTCTCAACAAGACTTTATTTGCAGACTGAAAACAACAGTAATTTGATGTGAGAAAGTATTTCTACAAATATATGTAAAAAGTACATGTAAATGAGAATATAAATATTACAGAATAACTTGTATTATCCTTATTGCTTAATTTAATCCCTGACATGTTAGGTAACTGCTGTGCTGTGTTGGTACAGGCCTGCACACGATTGTTTATATTTATGGGTGTGCAAAAGGAACTGTAGTAGTCCAGAATGATAGATATTGGTGCTTAAAGTTAAGTATTGCTCCTGGAAAGTAGGCTTTTTAATTTTCTGAGCAAGACTTGAAAATGTTTCACTGAACTAAAATTGGGCTGTTAGGGCTAATAGCTTTTTAGACCTGCATTTTCTTACATTTTTGTGTTTTGTGATTCTCTGATTTGATGCCTTCTCCTACGGTTGTGAAGACCTCATATTTTTACTAAAAATGTGAAGGTAAACTGCTTGGTTTTGCTTTGTTTTATATTATCCTACATATGTATATAATTTCTTAAAAACTAAAGAGAATAATTGAAATATTATAGTGTATTTTATGTAATGTATGATGTCCCTATAAGCTAGGAAAAAAAGTATTTCATTTTATCAGAAGGAAAAAAAAGTTAGGGGATGGGCCAAACCAAGCATTTTATTTCTATCCTCCTCAAAGAGATGAAATCTGCTGCTATTAACAACCTCATTAATGCACCATTATGTCACTGCATGTAAAATCTTGCCCAGCTTTCACTGGGAGAAATCATTATATGCCCACTATATTAAGTTCTGCCACAATAAATTAATCTGCTTCAGTGCTATTGCACTGCTGGGGCTCAACTGTGTAAGCAGGCAGCTGGTGTTTGCCTGACTTGCAGCATCAGAAGGGTAAAGAGGAGGTGGCTTTCTGGTGCCAAGATTCCTACTGAAACATCCAGAACCAGCTGAAGATAGTACAGGTCTTTGTGTTGATTTTCATAAACCACGGTTGGACTTAATGTGAATAAATGTGGGAGGGAAGGAGAAGGTGCTTATATTGAGCAGAATTAAATATAAACTTGGATCTAAATAATCTTACAAGCTCAGCTGAGTTACAAATCTCTTCAGTTTTAATTTCAGTTTTGAGTGGACTGAATATATTTCTACTCTTTAACATCTCAGTGTTTTGTATTAGCTGTTATGATTTTATGACTGCCTGATAAAACAGTTCTTTTAATACTGTAAGTCCAAACAGGAGAGTTTTGTTGAATTCTTCTGAAATACTCTTAGGCAGCTTTCCTCATACCTGCATGGTGATGAAAAAGAAGACTGTCAAAACTATTGTGTTTAAAATTAGATGTCACATATTGACTGTAAGCCCTTGTTGCAAGTTTTAAGTGCTCCTCATCTCTTGCGTTCATGAACTCAGACAGACATGAGGCTGGAGCCTGTTTAAAAAATCAGCAAAAAGAAACCACCCCCTTTCACTCAATTTTAAATGGAGATGTAGACCTTGAATTCAGACATTTTCAGGAAATAGTTGAAGTCTCCAACGGAGCAGAGTATTAAAAATGTGAAAATGCTCTGCCATCTCTGGAAAGAGTCAAGAATAATTAATTTCCAAACTCCAGCAGCTATAGTATTTTATTTTTTTTATTAAGATGATGCAATTGTAATTTTGAGATGTTGATCTTGAGAGTTAACCAAAATAGTTTAACTCATTTCCTAACCAGGAAGGTTTAGGGACTTACGTATGCAGGCAGTAAAAAGATCAGTTACCTGTTGGCCTGAACTTCTCAATCAGAGGAACAAAACTGTCCAGCACGCTCCGAAGTCGATACACTAATTGTGAAAACACATTTTTTTCCAACATAAGCCAGATATAAACATAAAACACAAAACGCTGAATAACAGCTAAAGCCAAACAAATGCCAGTTTTACCCTCAAGGAACCTAAGATTACTGTTTAAATAAGTGCTTCTGTGAAATCACTGATAGCAAAGTTGTGACAAGCGTAATTCCACATAGAACCATCCACAACCTACCAAAAGTAGTAGCACAAACTTAGAGACTTCTGTTCTCAGTTTGAAAGCCATGCCTTGCTGCTAGCTGCATCTTTCCTTTGAGATACCTAGGGATAGCCAAGAATCTTTTTTCTGTTTGTTTGTTTAATATAAAATTCTTAGTAACTGCAATCAACCAGGTTCTGCTGGAATTTGATCTTTGGGCTGTTCAGCAGCCTCAGTCCTGGGGGAATGAATGGCAGCTTGAGTGCACAGCACCTTAAAGAACATATCTGCAAAGACTGCCTCACTGCTAAAATTATAGGTTGTCATGGCAACACAGCATTCTGCCATTGCTACAGAAAGAGGTGACTCAAGGTCTTGTGACCAGCGCGAACCACATCTGCCTTCAGAGTCACAGAGGCATGTTTGTTTTCAGCCACGCTGTGTAATTGTGAATGGGGCAGGCTGGTTAAGTGACAATTTAAAGAATCTCAGCAGTAGCCATTTTCTAGACTTGTGTAGTTAAGTGACTGCGTGCCCTCGTATCCATCGTGTTGGTACAGAACTGGCTGCTGTAGATACTTACCTAGACCAAAATAAATCCCAGTGGTTTCCAGAGAAGCAAAGGTGATTAAACCAATTCCAAGAGAAATTGTCCAATCTAAGACAACAAAATAGGTGTTTGGCTTCATGCACTTTCTGGACTGCAGCAATTTACCCTTCTGTTGAAGCCTTGCCTTACCTTTGTAGTAGTAGTAGCAAACTAGTAAAGCTCCAATTGCAAAGCAAAGAATAACAAAGTGAAAGAATTCATCTGAAATAGAGAGGGGAAATTAGGTCACAAGTGTTGGCACTGTTCCCTTAGGAATACACATGAAGTTCTAGTGTATCACTCAGTGAATAAAATGTACTTCCATGAGCGATGTCTCATACACTAAGCTCAACTGCAAAACACACAGCTTGTCATGTGAGAAGTTTTAATGGCCTTTGTCAAGAACGTCCAATGAACTTCAACAAACTACTCATGTTGAAGTTTTTTGAGCTAGGAAACTTATTCTTGGTTTAATGTTCAGAAACTTATTCTTGGTTTAATGTTCAATGGCATTGATATCAGCTGAATTAAAAAAAAGTATTACCATCTTTGCGTATGCCCATCCACCGTACTGTCCACCATTGAGGGTGAATGTTCTTGTTCCCATATGCTGTGGGAAAGAGAGGTCTTTTATTGCTATGTAACTATGAAATTGAGGCATTTTAAGTTTCTTCCCCTTTTTGTAGCTAAAAATCTGAGAACAGAATATATTAAAAAAAAAAAAAAAAAGTTTGATCAGAGGAAAAAGCTGCAAATTTTTCAGGGAGATCAAATTAGCAGTTTTAAAATTGCCCCACAAACTACTTTCCAAATGGTCTGTAGCAATTGTAAAAATAGCATTCTTGAATTAATAATTCCAAATTGCTTTTAAAGCACTCTAGGTATTTTCTGTTAAGTCTGGGGCAATCGTGGTCTCAGAATTACAGTGGGCAACTAAAGCAGTAGTACATGAGAGCTTCAGTTTGATTTGTGATGTCACTTAAACAACAGTATAACTATTTTCATTGTTATTAATATGAGTATTATCAGTCTATCTACTTAGGTCTAACATTATAGTATTTCTGCACCTCCCAAATTAAGAACTGTAGTAGCTGGCAATTACTCTTATGGGTATCTAATTATCAATACAAAGGAAGAAGAACATAAGAACAAGCTTGGTATTTTTAAAGTTTCAAGTATAATTATTAATGTTAACATAGTATGGCACTACTTTAACTCACAGATGTTCCTCTTCATGGTTGTCTATGTGAACTATGTGAAGATTTGTAGTGACAGAATTTGTATGAATTAATGTTCAGATCTGTTATGTGTCTGTTGTGTTTATCTGCCTTCTAGATGCAATAGTACAGTGATAACTTTGCATCAGATCATATTTTGCACAGTATTTCTCCTATCAAAGCATTATAATGCATTTTAGTAATTGTTTCTAAGGCTTCTACTTTTTACTTACAAAATACCTAAGCACCAAGGAGCTGGTATAGCTATCACTGCTAAGTGAATCTGAAAGACCGCATTCACAAGAAAAACTTGTTTTGCTTGTTAGTATTTACCATCTGCAATCGAATCTTCTCTTCTGGTTATTTCTGAAAGGCAACATAGTTGTATTATTTCTGTGATAAGAACACAGCAGTATTGTCAAGCAGGATGAATATTCTGTTCTAGGACTCAGTAAAATAGCACTAGAAACTACCACAAATTTGATGAAATCAGAAAGAACCCCAAGGTAAGATGATGGAAAACACTTATTAGCAGAGGTCCCAGGTAGCTGGAATAGCTGGGCAGTAGATGATTGATGGCTTTCCTGTTAATATTTGGTTGCTAGAACTGAAGTTGGAACTGGCCTGAGTCAGAAATGAGCTGTGTCCACAAATCACATGAACTTTTCAAATGCAGTAGACAGGGTGTCCAGTACTAGCTAAATATTTTCAATGGCTTGGTCTAGTGTACTGAGCTAATCTAGCACTGAAGTAACAAAGGCCGCAGAGAGAGGTGACGCATCAGGGACAAAAGCCAACTGGAGAATTGCTGCGTTCCTTTCTGCACCTGGCAGTGGGGAGAATGTTGAACTGCAGTACACTCCTCTGCTCCTGTGTTCTATGTTCTCCTCAGTGATGGGCAACTTGGAATTCTCCCCTAAGGATTATTCTGCCATTTACACTCTCTTCCCTCAGCTGAAAGAGTCTGAGTTACAGCAACTCTTCCTTCCCACTTCCCAGAAAAGAAATAGGTGAACAGCTGTTCTCTCAGAAGGGCCAACCTGCTTGGTGCTCTGCTTTGCATAGCTAATTGATGTGGAATTGGCCTGGGATTGAGATGGATGATGTTGATAATGTGATCAAGCCATTGAAAATTTTCTATCATGGTCATCTTACATCAGTTCTGCTGCCGCTCACAGTCTCTTACAAAAGGAAATATGCCTTCAGAGCACAACCAC
Source organism: Chrysolophus pictus (assembly GCA_037305975.1). Classification (NCBI taxonomy): domain Eukaryota; kingdom Metazoa; phylum Chordata; class Aves; order Galliformes; family Phasianidae; genus Chrysolophus; species Chrysolophus pictus. Next base: position 13,060,174 of record CM074587.1, read on the forward strand.
CTGGTCAAAGCTCTCAGTGGGACTGTTTCTGTTGCCTATCATTTGGCTTTCAGCTAGCATCTTGTTTTGGAGAATGTTCTGAGCTAACTGAGTTAGGCATTCAGAACTCAGTATCACCAGCTGGCAGAAACCAGGTTTCCAGGTTGCCTAGAAGTGTTGCTGGGATTTCCACTAGAAAGGATGGCAACTGCTGTGAGCTGATCCTTGTTTCTGGCAATGCTACCAAAAAATGGGTAATTTTCCCCAGGGCCAACACCAGACTAATGGGAACATAATGGATTTACAGTCAGGAAGTTATTCTATATTTAAAAAAAAATCAAAGAGAAGAAACTATGTTATCAAATTTTTCCTTCCTGCGGGATGAGATTGTTATCTGGGAACACCTACCTGAATCTCCATAGGGAACAACCTCAGCTGGTATACCTGAAATATTATGTACAGAGGATGTAGATTAATGTCTACAATAAATATGTATATTTTGCTGCCAATCCTAACCCAAGCCACTGTGCTGAAATAAGTGTGCTTATATCAGTGTGAGCTGGTGGATACCAACTCCTGCTCTTCAGAAGAAGGAGGTCTGTTGTGGGGGATTATGCAGATCTAAAGGAGATATGAATGGAGCATCAACACCACATATTTCACATCAAACAATAGCTGGAGTCAGGCAGAATCAGATTTGTGTGAGATGAATTAAAGCTGCTGTTAGTTTAAATGAACTACTTTTATATCTGGGGTGGAATCAATTTAAGATGCATATTAAATGATTAAAGGCCTGAATTTTCTTTCTTTTTTTCTTACATCAATGATTCTAAACCAGAAGCTGATAGCTGTGTTGACACAACATCTTTTCTGCACTGCACTTCTTTTCTAGTTTATCCTTTGGAAAGAATGGAAGAGCCTCAGGACTAAGATCCAAAGAGTGGTCCTTGCTGATGATCTCTGGTCTATGTAGAGAGTGGAAAACAAACCCTGTAAGTAGTGGCTGTGAAAGATGCTTTCAAAACTCTTTTGCTGTGTTTCAATGGTGCCTGTGCAGACCCAGGCAGTAGAAGTCCTCCCACAATGGTAGATTTTGTTGTTCTCATAGTTCAGTTCTAACCACAGGCCATGGCTAAGCATTACTATTAGTTTCATCTTGCCTTTCCTGCAGCCAGATTCTGACTGGTTGTTTTCCTACATTTAATGCTGCCTGTAGAGTGTTAATCTACCACTGTTCTGAAGTCAAACCAAGGAATTCCAGAAACTATTTGTTTTCCATTTTATACTTGTTTTCTCTAAGAAAAATGAGTAAAACTGCTGACACTTTGTCCCACCTCCAAGCGGTTGGCCTTCAGTCTTGTGTCTTCCTAAATCTTCTTTATCACTGTCTGGATAGATAAAATGATTAAATTAAAGTCACACACCGAATCACAGAATCATTAGGGGTTGGAAGGGACCCCTTACGATCATCTAGTCCAACCCCCTGCTAAAGCAGGTTCCATAGAGACAGTTGCACAGGAGAGCATGAGCAAACAACCTGCTGTGATAAGAGAACTTGGTATAAGACACAAGCCTGATGTAGAGATTGCCACCAATTTGTGTTGCATCCAAAAAAAGGCGTCTGAGTTTAAGAAACTGAAAACAGTTCGTGGAAGATGGATTATTGTGGAGATAGTAAGCAAGGAAAATGTACTGGTAATACCAGAAACAACAGTGCTATAGCTTTTTGCTCACAATATAATAATGGCCATGGGATATTTAAGTAAAAAATGAAGATTTGGAAGTGCAAACATCATTATTGGCTGCTTTTGCCTCACTGCTCTCTTTAAATCTGGTTGAATTGAAGAAAAACAGTAAAATCAAACAGCAAAAGATAATGGAATAGATCATATAAAGGAGTGTTAGCTAGAAATGTCTGATTTTGAACACAAATATATCATCAGCACCGCTAACTGGTTTTAAAATTTTATTTCTGAATACAATTGATGTTAATTAGTGCATGGCTTTTTGTGACAGAATAAGCCAATGCCAGCAAATTATCATTTCCATGTTGCCTGTCATCTTTTAGCCTCTCTGGTTTTCCATGAAGGGAAATGGCTTGAGGGCAACCAAAGTGACCTTTGATACACCATTGATGATTGCTAGGAAGTACTGCAGCATTGTCAGTTACTGTCACGCATTGATTATCTGCCTCCTGCTGTAGCACAGGCTTCAGCTAGACCGTAAAACAAAAAACATCACAAAAAACATGGCCTTGTATTTACAGAGGAAGTTTGCAGCAGCTTTCAGCACTTTTTGGTCCTCCAATTCCCAGCAGCAGGAAGCAACCTTTATTTTGTTAATGATAAATAAATCTAGAGATAGTGATTATTTTCTGTGTCTTTTGCACAGTTTATTTCTTCAGGCTTATACCAGATAGCTACTGAATTGTTGCAAGTCTCTGGTGTCAGTCTCCTTAGAACACGTAATCAGACTAAGTTATGTGACAGGGGAGAACAAAATGATCTTTTTTACCATGTGTATCTTCATCTGTGGATTCCTGGGATGAGTTTTCAGCCTTTTTGTCCTCTTGCGAAAACATGAGATTTCTTTCCAATCTCTTGAGGAGTTTTAATTTTTCATCTGTTGTGATACACAGACAAAACAAAAATGGAATTATTTGTTTTATTTATAGTGATATATTAACTGTGTTTCATAATGTTGTATTTAAGGGTTGACAAGAAATCAGAGTCTTTCAGCTGTGCTATCTATAGAGCTGCAGCAGTATGAAGCATTACAATAGAAATTTCACACTACTATTTAACTGGCTTAAATGGTTGCAGTAGATGCTTAGGTCTCATATTCTCGCCTTTAATTTACCCATAATGCTACCCCTGTGACTTTTCCCACTGCCTGAAGCAGCAGCATCTGCAGCTGAAAGGTGCTTTAGATGGAGAACAGCCGCTTTCCTGCTCCTGGGCTACTTCTCCCTACAGGGCTCCGATTTCTGCCGGGCTCCTGTAGCTGTGTCGCAGTGCCAGCACCCTCTCGTGGCACAAAAGCAGAACTCTCAATGTCAGCTAAACCAAAACCTGTGTAGGCTGCTGAGTCCTGGGCCAGGCAGTGGGGTGCTCCTGACTCCTGTGGCTGGAGTTATAGATGTTTCTTAACAGCTCTGACTTCAGTTCTGTGCTGAGTCCTGGCAGGTCTGCGCATCGCATCATTGTAATATTGTTGTAATATTTGGACATAACCAGAGACACAATTTTCCCCAGTTCCCTCAGTTGTCGGTGCAGCTCACTGTATTAGGGTGGGAACTGGGTCCCTGTCAGCACAAGCAGTCCTGCTGTGACAAATGTGCCAAGGAGGGCTGCTTTTTGGGCTATGGGATGTCTGCCCTTTGTGAATGTGTTTCATCCTGAGAAAGAGAGAAGTACCTCCTTGAAGGTGTCCGGTTAAATTCAGTGTCACCTTAAGTGAGCGCACCTTCATGGTGTATTAAAGACAGTTAACAACTCTGTGGAACCTGTGGAATTGTTTATCACACAACATGGCAAGTGGGAAGCATAGTGGAATCTGACTCTTGTTGCCAGGCTCAGCAACCTGAATTGCATCTTCTGCCTGTTGGTTTTGGTTAGTGTTGTGCTGCACGTCCTTCTAGAGACATTTTCAAAAGCATTTATAGAGCTTGACCCTGTGATTTCTTACCATTATGGCAGCTCAGAGAGGTCCAAACTCTGGGTTGGGGAACAGTCCATGCAAAGCAATGTCCTGGCTGTCATTAACCCAATTAAGAAAAAAAGTGAGTCTCAGAAGTTCCTGGGCATTATCCTCTACCCTTAAGATCAAGGTTGTTTTGTTTTGTTTTTTTTTTCCCTGAAATTAACAGAGACTAAAATAAAATGCCATCTATCTTTAGCTCCCATTATCCCTGACTTTTCTAAGCAGTGTTTCTATACCCTTTGATTTCTCACTAATAATCACTGCCAAGCTTTATGAGACTTCGCATGGACAATACAGTAAATTTAACAGAACAGGTGAAGTGATGCCAGGTAGGACTCACCCTTTCCCTTGGAACTGGGCAGCTGCTGATACACAGATGGGTTGGAACTCTTCAACAAGAGATAAAGGACTGCCATTGCCCTGACGCCTTTCGTCTCTATGGCTTTCAGGCAGGCTGCACAGCCGCCAGGCAGGACACTGCACTTGTTGAGGAGCTGAAAGACAAATAAATAGCAAATAGTCCTTCCAATAAAACAGTGTGTGTGAACAGATCATGAAATAGAAGCGAATGAGTCTCACTGTTAGGAACAAGATCCATTGTTCCTACTATACAAGGGAAAAATCAGGGACAAAAAGCAATGCCAAAAATGTGAAGAAAATGTAAACCCTATTCAGCAACTTAAAGTAGAGCATCAGCTGGGAAAGAAGCGTGGTGTGCAATAGATGACTGTTTCAAGAACTGGAGAAATACAGCATAGAGCCTGAAATGGCCATGCACTCCTTGCGATACCTTACAAAAGAATGTCTAAAAAGTTCAGATAACCCAGCTGTATGGTCTCTCTCCCAAAAATACATCAGAGAAGTACTAAAGTGCCTGGAGAATGATACAGGAATCCTCCTTTTTGGTAAGGTTTCTTTATCAACTTACATTGTTCTTCTCTTCAGTGGCTAGGATAGGTGGATCAGTGGTGGCTAAGCTTTTTACAAGTGATTCCCAGAAGGACTGGTTCATTTTCTCATGATTCTCCAAGTAATTGTCATCAGCGATAAAAGCCCTCTGGAAAATGTCTGGGAGGAAAAGCAAGTAAATCACTGCACTGAAGTAGAGGTGGGTTGTGTGAGAGTTTTCCTGTTGTGCTCAGTGTAGGTGTGGTGATAGACATTAGACTGCAGCATGTTGGCTTATAGGAAAAAGAGCAGTATTGCATAGCATAAAGCAACTCAGTCTACCAGAAACAGAGGGAAAAAAAGGCTGATAGTCCATACTAATGGGTGATGCTAGTGTTTCAGTAAAAGCAGCAAGAGAAGTTTTTCTAAATATTGAGCAGGCACTTATTCTGATCATGCTATAAAGACATACAGAGCTAGATTCCGACTAAAATCTAATGTTTTCTGTAAATTGTTAGGCATTTAGTGCATAGAAAAAAACCCTTCATGCATCTACGTTCCTACAAGGATGTGCCAAGGCCAGATGAGAAACCTGTGGAAGAGCAGGGAACTGACCACTGGTCTGCTTATAAGCAAGAATGTGGATGGAGCGTGTTTTGAGAGGAAACAAATCTCACTGACTCATGGTCAGTCCAGGAAAAACTGTTGTGTAGTGTGAATGAGTAGAAGCTCTGACCTTCGTGTATTATCCCTACCTTGCTGTTCTTCACTGAGATCTGGGAGTGGGACACCGAGGTTCTCCATTTCTGTTTGAAAGGAGAAAAAAAAGCAGGTATTGTTTAGAAGCAGATTCGTCTGACCTATATTCTTCTGCCTTACTCTTGCTCTCCTGCAGACATGGCATCTATCTCTAAGCACTTCAGTTTAGAAATCACCTCTCTGTTGCAATATGAGTTTCATATCTTGATTCATTTACCCTTCCGGACCCATTCTCTGCTCCTCCAAGTGAGTCTGGCTGTGCTGCTTTCAGTTAGGAAAGAACAAAAGTCTCATCATCATGAGTAAAACCAAAAGAAGTCTGACTTGATCATCCGCAGATATGAGTAACTTAATAGGCACAGTTGCATTCACAAAACAGAACAATTATTTGTTACGTTTGACATCCTCACATTTAAAATATACCCATCAAGGAGAATAGTTGAAGCAGTTCAGATGAGAGCCCAGCAAGATTTGGAAATCATGTCTGAGAGAAGCCTTTGACATTTCATTCTCTGCTTTCCAGTTGTCATCAAAAGGATGCTTCCACTAGTTTACATTTATGAATTGAAAATTTTGAAATTTCAATCCCAGAAAGTTTCTTGCTCTTATCCAATAACATGGAAACAAAATCCTGACATCCCCGAAGTGCAGTGTTTCCTTTTGGTTTGCTAAACTCACCTAATACATTTCTTTATTACAGCCTTATTGAGGCTGTTTTACTCTGACAAAGCATCTTTTGTCGTGCTTGGGGTTCTGAACACGGCTGCCTCCACCCTCCGTGGTCCAGGCATCTTGCACTCACACCACCCCCCTTCTGAAGCATTTCATATAAAGCTGTTATACTGAGTGATGCAAAAGATGACTTTTTGAGGCCCTAAAACACAGTTTCTCCTGTGCAAGGCACAATAAGAAAACATAATTTAGACACCCAAGCACTTTCTTACGACGTAGATTTTGGGTCCGTTCAGCAATGGACTTTTAGTCAAGCACCATAAAAATAAGTTCTTCCTTCAAATTTTGCAGATGGACAAATGATGGTTTTCCATAGGCGGTTTCAATTGACAACCACCAGTCATAAAAATCATAGAATCATAGAATTCTATCGGTTGGAAGGGACCTTTAAGATCATCCAGTTCCAACCCCAAAATATTCCAATACAAGATCAACAACGGGTTCAGTTAGTATCTGCAGAAGGATGGCATACTGCATACGCACAAACATCTCGCCTCTGGTAACAGAATAGTGTTTTAGTGTCTCAGCTCTTAGAGGAAGTCAGATCCAAAGTAAAGTGAAGCCTTTCCCCTCTTTAGAACCAAGGTCTTCTGATTTTGGTACCTCAGTGACTCTGAGGGCTTTCTCCTTTTCTAGACTGCAAATGTTCCTTGAGTGAAGAGATTCTTAGTTTGAAACTCTGTTTTGCCATTGAGTTGAAGTTTGACTATGAAGAAATTACTTAACCTCTCAATCACTTCTAAAGGCTAAGTCCAAAAACTGGTTCCTACCTGCCAGGTGTATTGTGAGAAAACAAACATTTAATATTCTAATAACACTGTGAAATTATTGTTAATGATAAGTCTATGCAAGACAACACTAACATGGGCAGATAATACATTTTATTAAACCACCTAATACACCCAGAAAAACCAGCATGTTTTTGGACAAACAAGCTTTGAATCCATCCACTACTTCAACAAAAGCTACTACCTCTCCTACAAACCCTGCTGTCTTTCAGCCTTTGCTGCCCGAGCTGTGGCAGCAGTGCTGTGCGACAGTCCCTGGTGGCTGTGAGCAGCCGATAGGGAATGCAGGAAGTTCATCTGTCCTCACTGCCCTGTTAAGCAACCGCTGATGCCGAAATGCAGGAACCAGCACACCACACCCTGGACAAACCCGTTTTCAGCCACATGGTGAGAAACGTAATTTCTGTGCAGTTATATATATCCAGCAATGATTTTCAGCCTTTTTCAGTATCTTTTTGCCTTCCTATTCACGCAGCCTAAATGCTCCAACAGCGTTTGTTTTTATAAGTTAAATCCATCAGACTTGTTTGTGGGCGGCAGGGTTGAAAACCCAGTCCAAAATTTACTTCAAACATGAGCATTGCTGCTCTGAGTTATTATTTGCACATCATGTTTATAAAGATCCATGGAGTGAAAATGGGCTCAGACCCACCCTTCTGCACACAGGGGAAGAGCAGACACATCGCTGGAAGCCTCCTTTGCTGTCAGACTGATGGACCTTAGAACCATTTGCTTGCTGACCCAACTGACATAGCTGCTCAGCTGCCCAGCAGGCAGCACCAGGATGCTGGGCTGTGTGCTGGGCCCAGTGCTGCAGAGCAGCCGAGCTCCATTCAGTGCCTGCAGCAGGGTAGAGCTGGCCAGCTGCCACACTGCTGTAAGGAAGTCAGGCACCTCACTTCGGTTAGATTATGCACAATTAATTCCCCTGTGGCACTTCTGGAAAGAAAATCAGATCTAAACAAAGGGTAAGTGCTGGCACTTAATTGTTGCGTGTTTTAAAAGTGATTTAGTTGATTATACCTCCTAACAAAAGAAGGATGACGCTGGCTATTCAGCCCAGCCACGAGCTCCCTGGGACTGACACAAACCACAGACCTCATCTTGCTCTCCTCAGCAGCAACCAGACCTCACTGCAATGAGCTCTTCATAGCACCTTAACGCTGTGTGCAGCATCAGATGTGCAGTTATTCAGAAAGATCCTATTTAGATTCTATTATGTAGGATTGTCATAGAATGCCCTGGGTTGGAAGGGACCTCACAGCCCACCAACCCCACCCATCCTCCTGGCCTTGGGTTCCTCCAGGGATGGGGCACCCACAGCTCTCTGAGCAAAAAGCATGAAGCACAGGTGCATGCCTCAGGCTGGCCCTGGCTGCTTCTCAGGAAGCTCTCCTGACAGGCTGTGGCAGTGATGGAAGCTGGTGGTTTCCTTCAGTGAGAAAACAAACCCGCCAGCCCCTCTGTTTGAAGCTATTCCTGTCAGTGCCATCAGTGAGACAACGATGCAGGTCACCCGCTTGCCTCCCTGCCTACACCTACAGCTGCAACACGACAGAGGAGCAGCAGAGCTCTCGGCACACAGCTCCAGTCATATGAACGGGAGCCTCACGGACTGCAACAGCACGTCCTTCCTGCCCAGCTCTCACGGCAAGCCCAGACATGGCAGCTGCTGAGCAGGGCAGCTGGCTGTGTGCTGCTGGCTGTGTGCTGCTGGCTGTGGCTGCACTTCCCGACGCATTCATGGTGCAGTTTGAACGTACCTGGCGCGTGCTTCTCCTCGTGCTCGGCTCCTGGGCTGCTCTGAGGAAAGGAAGTGAACTCAGCAGAAGCCGAAAGAACTCAAGTTGTCTTCTGAATAAAGTCACGCCCATCCCAGTGCTTACCTGCCTCAGCAGGAGGATCCTGCAGGGCGTGCGCAGTGCCGGCCCTGGCACGAGGTGATGGGCAGGAAGGCGTCAACCGCCTCCTCATGCGGCTGCGCTGACTCACACAGCCGTGATGCTCAGGAATGGCGGGAAGGAGCTGTGGGGAAGGCGGTGTGCGCTGCCATGGCTGGAACCCGCAGCCACCCTTACTCACAGGGCTGGAGGCCCTGGCAGCGCTGCTGCCTTCCTGGCCTGGTGGGACACCGTGTAGAGGCTGGCGCTGTGGGGTCCCTCCAAAGGAGAAGGCTCACGTTGCTCAGGTAATAAGCTTGAAAACAATCTCATACCAAGAACCCGGCTGTTTGCAAGCGGTTGGGATGTGAATGAGGCAAAGCGGGCTGTGCTGACTATATTTGCCAGGAGTCATTCAGAGAGACAGGAGCCTCACTAGGTGCTTGCTCCCTGCCTGCACTCAACCAAGATCAGGTCCCCAGTAACCATCACTGAGCTCATCTGCTAATCTGACAGCGATCCATCTGACAGCAATTCAAACACCTAAATCAGCTGAAGCAAGTAAAATGTTTGTATTTCCTCCCTAGCCTGACAATCTTTTTCACTATGACAAACAGATCTCTAAGTTCTCTTCTTGCATTCTGCAATAGATTTGTACCTAATTTTTCACTAGGCACAAAAATTCTCTGAAATACATTGCTGGAAGATAGATTTTTAATCACATTAGGTATGCTTTTCTAGAAAAGCATATAATTTCCGTGAGTGGGTGTAAGTCCTCCATTGGGTGTGAGGTTACACCAAGGTTAGTAAGGTTAAGTGTCATTCACTCTACATTGTCTACCTGCTCTTAGAAAGCACCAAGGAGCAGACCAAGCTGGATCCAGCTGCCAGGCTGTGATAAGCCTGAGGTAAACAGGGGAGTTTCTCTTTGCTCTTTTCAGCAATTTGTTTGTTGTTTGTAATCCTGCTAGTGGCCCCTTGAGTTCTGATAAGAGCCAGTGTTAGAAATCAGGATGGACAGTCCTGAAAGACAAAGGTGCTCGAGATTCTGGAGTTATTCACAGTCAGTTTCCCCATGGTAGTGACTGCATGCTTGTCTTCAATGAGCAGCCTGCGCAGCGCCTGTGAGCTGTGCCCCTCTTGCTCTGCACTGGTAGCCAGACCCAGCTGCTCTGAGTACCAATTTACACTGATTATGGGTTTAATGTTCTGTCTTTGGCAGAAGGAAGAGATGCAAACTGTTGCTTTGTAGTTTGCACTACCTCCTTTAGAATAACCTGAAGCAAAGCATCCTCCTGCTTGGCTTTTCTTGTACTACACCTGCAGTACACTTCATCAGTGATCCCTCAGAGCCCTTATTGTTCACTCCTAAGGCATATAATACCTTCAGCACACAATATTAAACTCATCCCAGAGTTTTTTCTGTTTATGAGAACTGTGCCTCATCTAGCAGAATAAGGCTTCTGGCCACCCAGCTTTCATTAAAAGAGAACAGAAACGTGAGAAGGAGGAGATATCTCTCCTGAATATGAGAGCAAAGGATGCCCAGCACCCACTATTTACCAGCCATGCTCTAACAAACATTTTCATCTTGATGTTTTCCACTGCAGCTGTCCCCAGGTAAATAATTAACTAATTAATTATGCCTTCCTTAGGCTTGCCTTTGGCCTTTAACATTCTTACCTGAGGAAGTGCTCTGGCTCCTGTGGTCTCCTGGTCTACTCTTATGTGTGTGCAGAGGTAACCTACTATTTCTGGACTGAAATATTTTTCTGAGTTTGATTTGACTGTAGTAAGATTCTTGTTAGAGTCTTGGTATGATTATTTCTTTTCCTCAGTACGAATTGCAGGCAAATCATATTCACTCACTTGAAAGTATGCGTGCGTTGAGTAAAGGTGATTGCTGCTGTAATAGGTGACTACTAGGGACATTCCAACAGAGCAGTGTGTCTATTGATCACACAAGGTGTGGTCATATGACCTCACTTGTCAAATTAAGCTAACAGTTTTGCCCTGATACAATTGCTGCTAGATGACAGGGTGGTTGGAGCAGGTTATGTATCCTCTGCTCTTCTCTTTGTGTATTCATGTTTCTGGAGAGACTGGAGGACAGAAAAGATTTGACATGGTTTTTTTTTTTGTTTTTTTTTTTTTGTTGTTTTTTGTTTTTTGTTTTTTGTTTTTGCTGTTTTGGATTCCGAAACAGGGAGAGAATGTTAGAGAGCAGTGCTGAGAGAGATCTGAGCCAAGCATTTATGTGCAGCCTTAGCTGCCTTGGGAATGCCACGATGGCTTCCTAACACAGCTGCTGGCAGTGCTCTCAGATAGTTGTGTCAAACTAGTCAAGCCTCAGCTCGTAAGCTTACTTGTGGTATCTACACGTGAGGAAATAGGATATGCTGTCTGCTCATAAGTGATGTCACATAGGACTGCAGGGATGTAGCTGTATCTGTGTCGCAGTCTCTAGAGAGCAAACTTTGGTCAGAAGACTCGATTCCGCATTAGAAATAGAACGTGGGAGAAAGGTTAAACTGAACAGAAATAATTCTAAAATTAAAATGTATGGATCCTTTGTGCCTGTCACAAATTTCCCGCTAAGAATAATTCATAACACAGTTAGCGAGAGAAAAATCAAAGACTGGGAATGCAAAGCAAAGAGGAGTTTCCTGAGCCAGTTAAATGCATTTAAGTAGAATGCCTTTTAGTGCTTTGGCTTCCAGAAACATATGCTGAAGTGTTGCAACTACCTATGTTCACACTGTATATGTGATGTATGAGGAATCTTGGAGAACTTGTAACTTCAACTTAAAGGGAAAAACTAATTGCAGGTAACTCTGGAACAAGATTTTCTTGTGTGCGTTTAAATTAACTATATCATAATCTGCCATAATTATTTCTTTTATCAGATTTGGTTACTTATACTGGCTTTAGTCTGATCGCAAATGGAGCATGTGAGTGATTAACAACCCTATTGATTGAATCCAAGAAACTATGAAATGCTTCCTGAAACGCTTCTGCATGGTAAGGGAAGCAACCACCTGCTGGAGCTGTCAGAGGCAGGGCTTCCTGCAGGGACCTGCAAGGAAGTGTGCTCATCTCCCTTTGCACCGAGAGCCCACCCTGTGGGAGTGATCCGAGGCCTCTCTTAACTCCAAGTAACATATCTAACATACTACTGCTTCATGCCAGTGTTTAGAATCTAAACCTGCTTTCAACCAAGTCAGTGACGATTCTTCTATTGCTGTAAGCGGGAGCTGAATTGAATGCTTAGAGAGGCTCTGGGACCAGATCATCTAAACAGAATAAAATCCCTTTTCCCCAGAGCACGCTGAGATAGAAGCAGGTTGTGCCATTAGTTTTCTGCAGTCATTTGCCCTGTTCAAGTGCTGAAGTTTCACCTACCCTGCCATTTAATTGAATATAATGTTTAGCACTTAAAGTAGATGACACTCTGTATCTACAAAGAGCTGAGACAATATTATCTAATTAATTCTTTATCGTGTGTTACATGTGTTTATTTTCCCCTTATTTGGCAAATATCCCCTGAGATAGAGGGAAAGGTGATTTGCTCTTTGCAAGCTGGGAAAATTGCTTCCAGGAGAGGTTTGTAGACACGAGCTGCATGATGAGGAGCTCTTAGACTTGACACTAATTGGGTACGGTGTGCACGCAGATCTGTCACGCGGCCAGGCTTGAAGACAAATGCAGAAACACTCTCTTAAGGAGGACCAGTGATGGTACTCATTCAGGGTAGTTATTACTTATTAAGTCATCGTGTTTTTGATGGATTAAAACATTCCTATAACACCTCTCAACCAACTCTTTGGATAAAAGTCAGGATAGAGCAAACTGGTCTCTCCTGTTCACCTAGCTGCTATTTATTTTCTTCAAATAAAATCTGCTAAAACAATTGCTGTGGGACTGAAGAGTACTCATAAGTGAAGGAGAATTACTTTTCCGTGTCAGCTGCATTTTGCAGGGCGTAGCTGCTCTACATATACCTGCCTGATTCTCAATTGTGAACATTTTTGAGAAGCAGAGAGTAAAGAAATTAATGGGTACAGCCCACTCCTCTAAGCTGCCAGACCATCACTCACCCAAGGAGGTGCTCTTATGCTGGGCAACAGGAGACAGAAATGTCTTCCTTTGGGTGGGTGGCAGGAGGACTGAGGTTCAGCCAGGGAAGGTTTTGCAGAATCATACAAGGATGGATCACACTGTACCTCCCTGAGACTTTTCTCACTCTGTACCCTCCTATAAAGTTATTTACCGTGATTACTAATTCACAATTACAAGTGAAAGCAGTAAAAATTGCGTTAAAGACTGCTGAAATTAAAGGATTAGACCTAATTTTGATCTAGAAGCAGGAGTTTCTTGTTTGATACAGTTCCTCAATCACACTGAGAACAAAGCAAAATGCTCTGATGACCTCTGTGACACTTTTTCCTCAATCTCTTTCCATAAACTGTTGTATCTAGTCAAAATTATATTTTCTTCAAATTCATCATAGGCTTTCTAATATGCTGTTGAAAGTGGATCAGCCTGCCTTAGTTATTTCCTTACAGAAAACTTACTTTTTTACAACAGGAATCTGTAACTTCTAATCACTACTAAGCCAGTGGTTACAGAGGTTGAAGAAGCACAAGACAAAACCTACACGTATTACAGACCCTATTGACAGACTCCACAGAAATCTCATTTCCTGTTCTCTGTTGTTTCTCATTATTACCAATGACAATATTACTAATTACAGGCTACTGCGTTGATTCTTGAGTCACAGTTCTTATCCTTTTGGCCAGGTATGATGGAGATGCTCCAAGCTGCTGCCCTAACACGTCTGCTGGCTAGCTGGATGCTCACACATCTCAAAATGAGCATTGAATTCTGCTACAGCTGGTCCAGAACTGTGGAGCCAGCATATTTACAAAACGGTGAGTGCTGCTTATGTGTCACAGGCACACAGATATGGCCAGTGATATTTTGTGCAGCTCAGAAGGCTGTGGCTACTCTCCTAAATACACTTCTCCAAGCTTGGCAAAGTGTTCTGGGTTTCTTTAACTTGCCAGAAAGGATTTATTTATTTTTCTCTTTAGTATTGCTCAACATTTTAACATCTACTGTCTTCTGTGGCCAGAAGTGGGAGGAATTTATTAGCAGCTCTCCAGCCTTGCTGATCCCCTTCTGCTGCAGGTATTGGCCCTGCTGCTCTGTGCTTGTGGCTGCTGTGCAAAGAATTTGTGCACAAAGTCTGCCATCGTGTGGCCCTGTCCCCTTCCGTGGGGATGGAGGCCCTTGGCGGCAGCTTTGCTCCCACATTGCTCTCCCTGCCCAGCTCCAGGGATGCTTTTCTGTTTTGTCTCTTTTGCTGTTCAGCTCAGCAGGCTCAGGGTGTCTCAGCCGCAGGGACTGAGGCTACAGCATGCCTGAGCCAGCCCGTGCCTGCCAAGCTGGGCTCTGCTGTTGCTGGGTTACAAACTGAGGTGCTCTGGCTTTTCTGTACGTGATGGGAATAAAACAGAGCTGAAAGCCAGTTTCAGACTAGTGTCCTGCAAAACAAAAATGTTATTAAGCAGCTTGGACTTCCTGTGAAAATACAGTTTTGATGCCAGCAGAGCTTCTCTGTCTAAAGCCCAGAAACAGGAAGGTGATGCATTGTCCTCAGCCACTGTCCCTGCAGAAGCACAGCCCTCCAGGCTGCAAACTCAGCTGACCAAAGAGGTTGCTGTTACATTTGAGTTTCTGCTTGAAGCATTTTTTCTAAAGTATAATCTCTGGCCTGAAAAGGAGAGAAAACAGACCTGGTTCTACCTCTTGCAAAATGAGAAGTTTCTTTCTCTGGCCTGCATTTTTTTTTTTTTTTTTTTTTTTTTTAATTTTTATTTATTAAATGACCTGTGGTTTTGTGCTTAGAGTTTGCTTGGGGTTCTGAATCAGGAGACGTGGTAGTACTTGCTTTGTGGTCATTACAGGAAAAGAGTGACTGCTGTAGAAAGCAGATTCATGTACTGTTTAATTTCTTTCTTTTCTCTGACAGTGAACAAATTAAATGATGTTCAAAGGCACACATAGCACTCAAAGGCACACAGTGTGTAATCTTCATTCCCACAGTGACACGGGCACTGAGACTTAATGATCCACACCTTAAGAGCTTCTAGCTGACGGATGGATGCAAATAACATAGGCTGGAGAGAGGAGGAGAACTGAATTATTCCAACCCAGTTCCTGTAGTCATCACTAAATATAGTGCTTGTACTGATGCAGCATTTCTGGGGTGGTTATGAAATGTCTGGCATGCTCTGATATTTAACAATCTTTACACATTTATATTAATAGATGCTGTAGCTGAGATTTAGCAGACAAAAGACGAGAGCAAAGGAAGCATGCTGCATTGCTGTCAGGCAGCAAGGCACTGGCCAGCTGTTTTGCTGAGCATCACAAGCCTGGATCTTGAGGCTTGCCATTGATAAACCACCTGTTCTGATAATACTTCTTCCTACTTCTCAAGTGGGGGAATTTGTCAGAGGCCAGATTTAGCCGCTGTGGTCTCAGGGGCATCTGATAATTACAGAAGTGCTGTTCCACATGCCTAATGAAGCAATGGAGGCTGTTAGTGGGTGTGAGCTCTGAAGAGAGATTGCACTATGCATGTTTCTATATTTCCTTTAATTTGCAATCTCATTTTTTCTCAAATTAAATTTATGTAAGCGTCACAGTGGGGATTAGCTATTCATATAATTGAGAGTAGAAACAGAGATGATTATACAATGTCCAGTCATGCAATTGGACATTAGACACCTACAAGGCAGATATCTACATTCAGCACAGTTGTTTTGTCCCCTGCTTGTACTCAGTGAGTACTCACATAGCTGTTTTAGGGCATGAGCATTGCCTTGTGGATGTGACTACCAATGGGCACACAAGCACTGCAGCCCTTTAAAGTTGGGTCACCTGCATGCTAGCAACAAGTCCATGACAAATGGGGGGGATGCCCAGGATTGCATTTAAGAGCAAGGGAAGCGTGTGATAATTCCTGTGTGTGCCCCCTCTTGCCCCTGGGATCTACAGCACTGATGTCTTGAGCCAGAGGCAGTTTTATTTTTAATCATTTCTTATAGACAAACTCCTGGAGCAAAAACTTAACAGCCTTTCAGCTGCTTGTAAAAGCAGACAGTAGTGTCTTTGTAGTACCTATGGTCCTCACAGTGGGAACAGAAATGTAAAGTTCACAGTGTGAAGCCAGAAAGGTACTTTAAGCCAAATTGACTTTTATGACTATTTACATCTCTCAGTCAGATTCTATTTGTTCCAAGCAGCAGGCAAGCTCAGAAGTTTGTCTGAAACCCCATCTTGAATGCAGGTATGAGTTAAACAGACACTAAAAATTCAGGGTGCTAATAAGGGCTGTTGATTTAAGAGTGGTGGAGATGGAGACTTATTCTCAGAGCACAGGTTCATTACAAAGTACCCCAAAGTTTCGGACGGCCTTATTGGAACACTGTGAAGCCCAGGCCCTCTTTTCTCTTTGCAGTATTTCCACCTTCAGAAAGGCCATAACACCTGTCTGGGGATTACCATTGTCCCAGGGTCAAGGCAGTGAATATTCATGTAAAGGCGTTCCTCGATTGCATTGACAGCCCTTCTGAGTGGAGAAGTGGCTGAGACGGTGTTAAAAATAAAACTGGTGACTGTTTTCCCCTTACCCTGGTCTTCTAAATGATTCTGCAACACGGTGGGAGCTTTTAAGGAAAAACGTAGTGAAGATGGAGCAGGTAGTGCTAATTTCACCTAAGAATGAGGCATTCTTACAGGGATAAAATTCCTGCTGTTCTGTTTTCTTCATGGAAGGAGTTCACTTCTGCTCTTGGCTGACTGTATCTTGTTCCATGATGTGGATTTACTGGGACACTTCAGAAGTCAGAGCTGTGCCTCCAGCATACACCAAGACCTAGGGCAGGAGAGGAGCAGCACAGGTCCTGCTTACCAAATACAGTGCAGTAAAGGAGCTGTGGTGCGTTGCTCTGGGATTTGGGTTATTTCCTGAGAAATTAACAAGGCAAATCTGAAGGAAAAAAAAAAAAGGAAAGGGCATAGATGTTCTTCAGGGTATTTGAGATGTAGTTCAGGATCCATCTCAGCAAAAGTAAATCAGAGCAAGAAGTACAAATCAGTATGATGATTGATATCATTTAGTCCTGTTTTTCTTTTCTGATCCTGAGAAAGACATCTGAGCCGTTGTTTCTTTTCCTATTTCTAAATACATGCAAGGTAACAGTGAGTCACTGACTAAAAATAAAACTAAGCCTCTTATTTTTTTTGCGTCCGTAAGTAGGAAGTGGGATGTGCTGCATTAATCAAGGCTTGTTTGGGAGCCCTGTGTGGGCTGGGTGTGCTGAAAAGGGTGACCTGATAAAGCATTCCTTTCTTGGATCATTTTCTATCTCTCAGGAATTCTTCAGTCAGAAATACAGGACTTCGATAAGAATCTTTTACAGTGAATATCGTTGGCTCTTACTTTGTATGTATGTAAGAGCTGGAGATGTGTTAAATTGGGATCTACCAGGGTTTCTTTGTGCCCGTTTCTAATTTTGTTGGTCCTAGTTGCCCTGTAGTGAAGCAACAAAATTTAATTGCCCTTAAATATTTTCTGTTGTCTGTATTTCATCATGAAAGGCTCAGGTCAGGTACCAAAGCTTTGTCTCATTCGAGTTACTTTAATATTTTCATACAGAGGAGATGCCAAGCTGGGTCATCTGTCTTGCAGCCTCAAAGCAGCATCTTGTGTGCAGTTTACCTGGCCAGCTTAGGTGTCCTGCTGCTGGGATTTGTCTATGCCACATCAAAGAGCAGCAGGCCTCTAATGATTGGTAGAAAGCAAGCATGATTCCTGATTATCCACTGCCTTTTCTCCTCCTTTCCTTCAAATCTGTGTCAGTATCAACTGCGTACACAAAGCACCAAGATTAGGGGAGCTCTTGCATGCAATACATGTATACAGATTCATTCATCTGCATGCAGTGGTTTGTCTGTCAGCTAACGTTCAACAAAACATTCTGTGAGATTGGTGTGGTACAGATGGAAAGCAACACTCACAGTTTCCACTTTTCAAAAATGCTTCCTGTGTTGGAGTTT
This sequence comes from Chrysolophus pictus, assembly GCA_037305975.1. Taxonomy (NCBI): domain Eukaryota; kingdom Metazoa; phylum Chordata; class Aves; order Galliformes; family Phasianidae; genus Chrysolophus; species Chrysolophus pictus. Next base: position 13,078,031 of record CM074587.1, read on the forward strand.
AACAGATTGTTAAATGGAACTGGTATAACTTGATTTAATAGAGATCCTATGACTTAGTGAGATGCTCCAGTATCTTCTGACTTGGCAGTTTTGCAAGTAAGTATCATACCCTTTGTGGCCTAACTAGTAATTAATCGTAATGATGCATTGTCCCAGTAGTTTGAGTTGTTATTAATTAATGACAGTCTTTAGGTATACAGATCACTACATCTTCACACATAGCAAAGAGAGAACAAAGCAACAAGAAGGCTGTACCCTGACTTCAGGCAAACCATGGATGTTAGTAGAGCCAGCAAAGAGCTCACAAAAGGGCCTGAGACTACTTCCAAGTGCTGCACACAACTGTGAGCCCTTATGCAAGCATCTGAGATTTATTAAAAATCAGGTGATATAGGGGCTGTAGAAAGCAGCTTTTGTTTCAACAGACTTTTATTTCCAAATACTATAATGTAAATCAGAGAGACTGAAATAGAAGCCCAAGTAATCTGTCCCTTGTTCTAATCTTTTGTTGTTGTTGTTCTGTGAAATCCAGTAGTTGGTTGACTTTTTTTGTTTTTGTTTGTTTTTATGCACCACCACATTTTAGGGCTGGAAAAGATCAAATTGATGAAATTTCAGTGGAACTGAGAGAAACGTGCTCTTCAAGAGAATTGAGGTGACACGCTCCTGTGCTAGGGCTGAGTTCTGATCTCCTTCCTCTGCAGTAATCTCATACAAAAGACAAAGATGTGAGGAATAACGAAGGGCTGTAGTTGGAGTGCTGTTGGATAGGCAGTTTTGCTGAGGCAGTGATTTGTTGGAATAGGTAAAATCAGGCATATCTTCTAGGTATTTCAATTCCTTGCTTACCTTTTTTAGTAAGATTTTCTCTCTTAACATATAAAATCTTTGATATAAACACAGCAGATTTAATTTAATTGATAGTATTCTTTTTACTCATAAAGTGTTAACAATTTTGCAATCAGTTTGTATGTACATCTCTGAACAGGGCCTGTATCCAGCTGGATAAAGGAATATACCATGTGATGATTAAAAAACAGTATGTTATGCAGAATATACTTAAATCACTGATCCTCCCCTTTGACCACAGTTCCTAGATCACTAATTTCAACAAAATCTAATTAGAACACAATAGCCACAGAATAAGCTAGTTGAAGGGCACGTGTGCATTATAAAATAGTGTTCCACTTTGTAAGTTACAGACTCTATAAACTCACAAATTACCTTGCATAGGAGCAGCAGTTTCAGTACTTACAGATCAGCTTTCCATATCCTAGAAAAGGGGTATTTTACGTTATTTATATTCTAGCTGTGGTGGCTAATCGTGTTAATTAAGCAATGGGTAAGGGCACAGTTAATATGAGGGTCATCCAAAACTGCCATTTTGACAACTGCTGTTTAGAAAGGCCTCAATTATATCTTTCAAATTTTCCAGAATAACAAATTATGCAGGGCTTGAACTGCTTAATTCTGTGCCCAGCATAATGTTGCGTCTGCTCTGTAGCAAGGCCTGAGATATTTAGTGTTAGTGCAGCCCTTTTCCTACTCATTCCAGCCAACCGCAGAGTGAGGTGCTGTATGTTTTGTTGTCTGTGCCTGTAATTAGATTCTTAGACCACATACAGAGAGCAAGAATTGAATGGGAAGATCTTGCTTAGTGTTCTTACATATATTACAACACAAAGGAAATAGCACAAAACCAATGCTTTCACTACTTGAATGTGTTCAATGTAAAAAAAAAAAAAAAGAAAAAAAAAGCTCCAGAACATTGTTTTCTCACTTGGAACATTTGTCACAAATTCACTTTGATGCTCTAAAAACACTCTTGGTGCCATTTAGGATGTTACCAGCACTCTGGGTGACAGGGATGAGCAAGACGTAGTGATTGAGATGTAAGAGGCAAGATGCAAAATCTCTTTTGATAGAATCCAAAGAATGTGTTAAATACATTGGGTTTGTGTTCTTAAACCAGAACAAAGAAAGATGTCAGAATTTGCTGTAATTTCCTGTGCCTGGTTGAATACTTACAGTTTGGTTCAGCCTACAGAAAACTGTGTACAGAAAGCATCCATTTGAAACAATGGAAATTTTTGGTGAGTTCAAATGTGGCCAGGCTGTCTCCCTGGGGTGGAGGAACGGGGGGACGTTTTGGATTCTTGTATTGATTTTTTTCCCCCTTTATCTTCTTCTGCTTTTACTTCTAAAGACCTGCAGAAAACAATCAAAGGTGAAGAAAAACTTCAATTAATGTAAGATTGAAAATGATGGTTTCCATGTGTGTATAATCAAATATTATATTAAGCAGTGTCCAGCTAAATAGATGTGTGAAGGCTGTAAGTATAGAAAGATCGCAGTGCTGCTCCCCAAAAAAGCCCACAGAGCTGAAGTGCAAGATTAGGTACTACATCAACTTAAAAAGGTTCGTGCCTTGCTGCTTTGCTACCTTGCAACACAGTGGGCTCGGTCAGCAAACTAACTGTGCAGACAATGGCATGGCTTGCAGCCATTTAGCAGCCTTGACTAGTAAACAAGAGTCTGGTGGGTAATAATGACAGCATGAGGAAGGAGAAGACAGGCAGCATCTTCCCCTTCCTGAAGAAGTGATGGCATTGACTCCTGTGAAATGTGACTTGCCCCATGGTTAGCCTCAGGCTTGTGAAAATCCCAGCCACCATTCCTCTGTCTCCAGTTTTCCTCTGTCTCTTTTCCCCCTTGTGTTCTTGTATTTTACTGAGTTAAACACAGCACTTGAAATGTTCGTGGCACTTGCCTAAGAGCATGGCTTGCTGTTTAAAGGGATGGAAATGTGCACTTGCGTTATTGACAGTGTTATTTGGATCAACAGATTTATAACCGATAACAAAACAATACTATTTGTGTTCAGTGAGAACACTTGGAGAAATAGAGCACAACAAGGGGTTTTGGTTAAGCCTTTAAGGGTTTTAGAACATACACTATGCGTCAAAGGAGACAATACTTAAGTGGCCCTATGGACATATGCCAAACACCCAGATTATCTGAGAACAAAAACTCTTAATAGCATGGACCATGGGATTTCCTGTGGAACTGGAGCAATTAGGAGTGGGAGATATGCAGCCCTATTTCAAATAAACCTGTTTTGCATATGGAAAGAACATTTCCCAAGAGAGCTGGCAACAGGAAAGCAATAATATCACTTTTGTTGTTGTCTTGGTGCTTTGAGAGGAGATTTTCATTGTTTTCTTTCCTGTCTGCTGTAATCACTTGAGGGCTATGGGCTGGCAGTTGATGTCTGGGGTAGCTGTCCTGGAAGAGCTGCTCGTGGGCTTGGCCTTGTGCTGGTCAGAGCTCGGTAGAAGAAAGTTAAGAGGGAAAGGTCATTTGGGAAGAATGAAAGGCAATTTTGTTGAAAGAGCTTTCTGGGATTTCCGCACCGCCCAATGGTGCAGATAAATGCTTTAGTGTGAGAAGTGCTGGTCCTCACTTCCTGGGTCCAGCCTGCTCACATGTGAGCTTATCAGACATTGGAAATCACTTTCAGAAGACAAATGTGCTCAACAGTGTTTTTGGTAGCAGGGAAATACTGAAAACTCCTGACTTTCAAACGCTTGAAACAATGTATGTTTGCTTATCATAGAACATACAACAATTTTTCACTGCCCACTGTCTGGGCAAATGCCTGTGAGAAAATGGAGCAAATGGTGGTGGAGAACAGCGTTAGTTGGATGTGATGTATTGACTTAAGGCTAGATTTAGGTCAGTAAGTCGAGGCTGAAGGCAAACAATGAAAAAATACATATTTTACTAAATTCTAGATCTATTTAAAACATATCTGGCCACCTCTGCTGGGAAAAAAAAAAAAAAAAAAAAAAGGAAAACCTAGCTTAGTGTTAGGGGGTTTGCTTTCAGTGTTATTGTTTATCATCACAGCAATTTGTTTTGTCAAATGACTATTGCTTCTGATCAGGCAGGAATGGACCTTGAAAATGTCACCCCTCCCAGCTGCTCGTAACTTGAGCAAAGGTGAGTTAAAAGATATTGGGGAGAGTTTTTAATGCTCACATTGCTCTGCTGTGCTCACCTCACTGTGATAGAAATGGGTTTGTTCCATTTCCACATGCAGGTTTGGCAGGAGACAGGAGTTAATGGGGATGCTGAGAAGCCTGCTGGTGCCTTGCTTTTCACCCCAGCTGCAGGCTGCAGACACTGCTGCCTTTGTGCCTGTTCATGCAGCTCTCTGTGGGGTGAGGTGCCATCGCTGGGGTACAGGGAGCAGTTCCCATTAGTCTGACCTGGACAAACTTGGCCCATAGAATGGGAAGTTCTTGTGTTGTCCTTGGTGTGTTTTGCAGCTGTTTTGACTTTCAGTTCTTTAGAATGAAGCACGGTGAATGTTTTGAATCTTTTCTCCACACCCAGAGGGCAGGAGGGAAATAAGAGAACCATTCTGAGCGAAACCTTCCTTAGCTGGACTTGGCCAACAGAGGATTTGGTGAATGGCTTTCACAGATCTGCTTCAGGGCTCCTCTGTACAGCGCCACAATAACAGCTCTGGCGGTGGGGAGGGCTGGGAGAAACGCTTATTAAATAAATCTCTGAGTGACAAAATAGAAAACCATTTATTCTGATTTTTCAAAAAAACTTGGAAAATTGCCTTGCTGGAAGCAACTGAGGGACATAAAGTAATCAAGTAAAAAGCAATTTCAGGTTATCTCTGGAGAGTCCCTGCTGGGATGAACTAAATCAGAGTCTTGGTTAATACAGCAGGCAATGAACTAAGGCAGCTGAAAAGCCAGAGTGTATTCATTCCAGCTAATTCTATTATAAAAAGGGGAAGAGAAGGCCTAATCTGCAGCAGGACAGGAAGGGCAGCTGGGGAAGCTCATCTGTCCCTCTAAGCACCTCCAGAACTTATTTAGGGGATCCTAATGAAGTAGAGGAGCTCAGGACCAAAGGAAGAGCCAGCAGCTTTGTACCACGTGCTGTGTGCCAAAGCAGGGGCCCTCTAACAGCAGTCAGTCATGAGCTGAGGATGTAGGTACAAAAATGCATAAAACTGAAATTAGTTCTAGATTAGAGAAGAAAGGAAAAGATAAACAGCTATGCTAAGAGGCAGATGACTTCCATCTGATGAATGCTTCTTAGTGTAGGTTGCATGTCTTGGGAGTTTCTATGAGACAGGCACATGGAAAAGACGTGTGCTTCAGCCTAAGTAGGTTGCCCCGTGAAAACTTTCATTTCTGAGTAAATGTGTAGAAAGTTCTTGGAGATGAAGTGGAAAAATGATTTATAAATAGGTTTAGAAATACATACACCAAAAGAAGTTAGAAGTAATACTGACTTTAAAAAGTAAGAGGGGGAATTTTGTCTTAGTTCAGAATTCAAGGTAAGGCAAAGAAGCAGAGAGAAAATGGTTGTAACTGTAAAGCCTATTTAAACCAGGCCACGCCGTATCTCTTGTCTTGCAAGACTGTAGCTACATGATAATCCAACAGTTTTGCTAGTTGCAAAATGTTCTCAGCTCCTTGGATGATGACACCAGTGTGCATTCTCATATATGTATAAAAATGTTGATAATATAAACCTTCCAATGGAACAGACAGGACAGTCTCTCTATTTGGATGGGTTATCCTGCAATTCCCTTTTTTTTTTTTTAAAAACATTTCTTGCTGGTGGGTATGGCAGGCAGAACTCTGAGCCATGTTGTGTTTTTGGTAATGTCAGCACAACAGTTGCTTAGGAGCTCTAGGGGAGAACCTTTGTTTGTAAAACAAGTTAACTGATAGATGTGATGAACTAAGTAGATTAAAACCTACTTGATATGTGAAAGTTTTATTCATCGTTCAGATATCATTCTGAATGCTCTTGAAACCTTCTCACCAGTAACGGATTATCAGGTTTCTGGAAACCTCAGAGTTAGGTGCAAACTTCTATGGGCCCTGATGGAGTGGTTGGAACTAGCATTTGGCCCCTGGTCCAGCCTTACCAGCAGCTCTTCTGCTGACCTTGAGAAAGGACAAGCCCTAAACACTGATGATTAGGGTTTCCTAGGCCATCAGTTTCTTCCAGATGGTCACTAATGCTCAGAAAAATGTGTGCTGTACCTCAGTTGCTAATGCCTAATTAACCCCATAATAGCAACAGCTCTGCTACAGCTGCAGGTTTCATTTCCTCTATCCCAGCTGACTGTCTAGAAGACCTTGATGTTTTTCAGTGAAGGCTTTCCAGGAGGCACAGCAGCCTGTAACCTATCAGTTGCATCTGGATTGCTGAAGAAAATATCCCTATACAGCATAAATATCACATGTCACTCCATATAGCTGAAGGAAATACGTTAGCTGTGAAAAAGAACCTGCTTCTCCCAGGATTGTAGATGTATTTTGGACTGCTGCATACAATGCTCCTCTAGAAACATAATGCAGAGAATATATATCAGCTTTAGTATTCTCTTTTGCAAAACATTTCTTCCCTGAATGCCCCTCAACTGTTGTGCATTGCATAGTGTGTGTTTCCAGGATTCCTGAGAGCTGTTGCTGTCCCACCTGGAGCAGAAATGAGCTTCTGTGACTAAATAGATAACTATTTTTCTTCACAACCCTTACCTCCTGCATCCACAGTGACAACTGAGAACTTTCAAATCCTTCTGACTGTGGCTTTGGTGCTTCACATCTTATTTTCAACCCCATGAGGAGAGGGGTTTATTAAGAAAGAAGGAGCTAGAGCAAAGAGGGAGGATTTAATTCACCCTTGCCTTGCACGCCAAGGTTAAGCTTCCCCTGACCAGAGTTCTCAGAACATGTGGCAGGATGTAGCTGTTCCTCCTGTTGAGGAAGGTGAACCCCCCATGGATCCACAAAAAGCTGATACCAGCTACTCCAGACCTCCTGGTCAGCTTTTCTGCCTCAGACAGCTCCTCTAGCATCTCTTCAGCCACACCTACCCTGTCATCAGCCCTCCTCCCATGCTAACCACTACTGTTTGTCAATGTGAAGTGCTGTTTGTCTTCTCTCCTCACCCACATCCTTTTTTTACAAGCCTATGCAGAAGGCCTGAAGTGTGCTTGGCTTTATTATCATCTCTATTTCATTATTTCCTGGTCCTCTTGAGATCTATCGGGGATTGTTCCTTGCTTGCATGGGCTGACTGCACCCTGCCACCCTGACTCTGCATGTGCAGGACCTGGGAGCTGATGTGCTGCAGGAGGAGGCAGGACATGTTGCAATCATGCTGTAAAATGACTAGTTTCTGATTCTTATTATTATTTTGTAAATAGCTTTCACATCATAATAGCCACCTCAAAATTTAAAGAGAAATGATCTCTCAGAGATACGGCAAATATACGCAGTTTCTATTTCTTTCCCTGGTATAGAAACTGGGGGTGAGCTAGTTCGAAACATCCAGAAAAGTTACTCTAGCCTCAGCCTAGGGGTAGTATTACCCCTAATTGTTCTCAGGCTTTCCTGCTATGTTTCAGAGGTACAATAAGAAACTCCTAAACTCTGTGCTCAAGCAGGTGAAAATTTATACATACCAAAGAAATCCTTTGCTATCACTACTTGCTTCCGTTTATCCTATTTTTATGGTTTGATCCCTAGCTGGTACCAGCCCACCAGCCTGAAATTGTGGTGCAGTTATTTTAGCCATGGGAATCAGCCCTGTGCATCACGTCACCTGCCATCGACTCAGACCTGTGAGCATGGCTCCAGCAGCTTGATCGGGGTGTTTCCCTGCTTATAACATCATCTTTAAAACAAACGTTTGAAATATCAGAGTTCAAAATGCAAGAGGATAGCAGCTCTTTTGGCTTTAATTTTGAGTGCTGCATGGACATATTTGCATAATGAAGTCAAGCTGAAGCCTGAAAATTTCTCTGTCACTCACCAGAGCAATCAGATCACTGGTGCCAACTCATCAGGTGATTCAGCTGTCTGTGCAGGAGTTCTCCTTGCAGGTGATAGAGGTCACCTTGAGTCAACTGTCACATGCACTCTGATAAAGCACTGCTTGGAGAGAAGAAGATGGGGATATTTATTCTCTTCAAGGGTTGGGATTTGGGTATTTTGTTTCCCTCAGTGACTGGGATTTAGGTATTTGTTGTTTGACACAGTGGGTTTGTTGTTTGGTTGGTTATTTTGTTTTGTGTTTTTCACTCATTTTCCTGAGTCTACTTGTTGATCTAAGCTTTGAATAGCTTCAGTGAGGTGGAATTAGACTTAGAAACAGTCTGACTTAAGTTGAAAACATATTCAGATCTATCAGACCTGCCTAAACCCCACCCTAGGATTCCTGGATGAAATATTCTGCCTGGAAAATTCCAAGGCATCGTATCTTATCAAATCGATCTGTTTTAAACTTGGATACTGGCCCAGATAGAAATCTGAGCACTTTTCCTCCAGTTGAGCTCCTCACCATACTAAAGCAGAATTGGATACCACTGTTTTAAGCCTTGTCTAAATCAGTGAGAAGTCAAAGCCGGTGAGCCACGGCTGGTACAGAACAGCACAGATCTGTCAGACTGTCCACTAGGTGGAAGTGTTACCCGATCCTGCGTGGGGGATGCACCAAAAGTCCATTGCAGAGGGGACAGAAATGTCACAGAGATGTGGGAGCCCACAGACCTTCCCCAATGCCTTTGTCTGCCTTCCTGCCATCAACGTGTTCGGGTCCACCAAATAGAAGAGCACAGTAAAGGGACCAATGCAGCATTTAAGGAACATGTTTGCACGTGGCACACTGCAGTATGATGTGGATGTTCTTTGTTCTAGTGCTGTGTTACAAAAACTGCAGAGACTCAGGTAGTGCTGCATGAACAGCAAGGGCAGGGAATAGAAATGTCAGTGAAAATCCAACAGATAGGGGTAGGACAATGGGGAATGGCCTTAAGCTAAAAGAGGGGAGATTTAGGTTGGATGTCAGGAGGAAGTTTTTCTCTGAAAGAGTGGTGAGGTGCTGAACAGGCTGCCCAGAGAGCTGGGAATGCCCCATCCCTGGAGGTGTTCAAGGCCTGGTGGCATGGGGCCCAGGGCAGCCTGATGCAGTGCTTGATTTAGCAGTTGGTAATCCTGTCCGTGCAGGAGTTGGAGCTGGATGATCTTTGAGGTCCCTTCCAACCCAAGCCAGTTTGTGATTTTGTTCAGCTATTGTTACTGCCTGGACTTTAAGAGACCCTTATATTCCTTTGGTCTGCTTCGGCCATCTTCTTCCCAATTATTTTTTTTATTCCTTGCTTCGTTTAGTTTTTCTTTCTTGTTATTCACAAGATCAAGTTCTGTATAAACACTTTCTCCGTTATCTTTCTTATCAATGCTTCCTTCCACTGGTATTGATCTTCTGAGCCAGCAAACTGGTTTTCAGGGAAAAATGCTCCTCAGGATAACCAGAAAGAGCAGCACTGCTGCAGTGCTTCTAGTTCATGGAGAAACTGTGAGCTCAGGGAGAAGGGGCGGAGAGCACCTAACGCACTGAGCTACATAAGTGTGCCTCATGCAGTGTCCTTGCAGCAGTGTTGTGATTAGCAGCACGTAGGTCCTCAGCACAGGTGCACACAGAAGGACTGACACACGTCACTGACTGGTTCCAGCATGGGGCTTTGGCCCTTTCCAGGGTTCTGTGCAATTGGACCTGGGAAACTGCCCTGTGCTTTCCTGGCATGTTCTGCGTTCCCACACTTCCATTATTTTTTGGGTTCGATAATCCTTCCAGATAAGCTTGACTCTTTGAGCAATTGCTATTACCTCTGTCTCCTTGTTAATAGCTTCCACACCCTCTTTTTTTTCCTGTGCTCTTGTCTCAGGTCCCATCATGTTTAGCTCCAATTGGAAGTGCCCCAAGGCTAGGGAGTATGTGTAGTTATGAAAGGGATGATTAAATCTCATCATTCTGTAGAAATTACAGTTAATAACATTTTAAAAAAGCCAAGTGAATACGTATTGTATCAGTGACATTCTATGGAAAAGGAAGAATTATTATATGACATCTTTGCCTTTAAGAAATCAGTTTTAAATAAAGCTTACTTTAGGCCAAAACCTAGATAAGCCACTTATAATCTTATGCTGCCTTTATTTGTGAAAAAAACCTTCTGCTTGTGGCAAGCTGCTGCCTCAGATTCTTTACCACAGCACTCCATGTACTGCTAAAACTGTGCTTGAAATAGCAAAATTTCAGTGGCGTGGCTAGCAAAAAAATGATTGGATCAAGAGTCATACCCACATACAATTGACGTCATCATCAATCTAAGGCAGCTCTTGTTCTAAGCCACTATTTCCATAGTTATCAGCAGGACAGATGCAGTTGTCTGAGAGAGGAGTGTTAAGCAATAAGTTGAAAATATTAGCAAAACACTTTGAAGTCTCAGGGTGCACTGGCAAAAAAGGCTGGTCCTCATCACAGCTAGTGAGGATTAGCATCAATTTTGCTGTAAAGTATCCTGCACTCGCCAGCTTCTGCTTAGATTATGTTTTTTAAGAGCTAAATTACTTGGAGGAATCATTTGGCATTTAGTATATGATTAAGCACATTTGCTATGACACAAGACTTACTTGCTTTCAACAGTGTAGGTGTGGAGGCATCTCTGTTCCAAAGCAGCTGTTGCTCACGTCCTCCCACTTCCATGATGCTTTGTCTCCATCTTTTCACCTGCATTTCCTAGGTAGTGTTGGGTCTCCCCAGGCTGCAGCAACTTCCCTGTCTGAGTGTGAAACACCAGCATCTGTCCTCTCAGACTTTTGTTTTTGCATGTTCCCATATTTTGGACGATGCTGAGGCTGACAGATGTGGGAGAGACAGAAACTGCAGTTGCTCTAAGAGCATCTTTATCATATTGAGTGCAACGCAGTGGTTTTTTTTCCCCTCTTTTCCTACTGTAATGAAAAGAGAAGACAGAGTGAAGAGTGGCAAGTGGCTGCTGTGTCACGTGGAGGGACAGCCACCTCCCAGGAGAGTAGGAGCCTTGAAAACATGACCTCATTCATATGCACAGTGTGAAAGGTCTGACTGCTTATGGCTCAGTTCTCCTATGCTTCCCAGATGAAGCACAGGATTGATTTAAAAGCTTATGGTGCCGTGGTGATCCAGCAGGAAGGCATGCTGGGGTGTGTAACACTGCTTGCACAACCCCTCCTGCTGAACCAGTGACAGGGAGACTGAAAACCTGTAAAAAAAGGTGTGCTCTGAGATATTTATGTAGCCTAGGTATGGCCACAAAGAGGGGGTCATGCGGTGAAGCATTTGAAGTGGGAACGTGAGGAATGTAAACATGTAGGAGAAAGAATGAGGGCAGGAATTGAACAAAGAGCTTTGATGACAAAGCTCTTGTAAAGGAGGCTGTGGTCAGCTGCTGGTGTTTAATCTCAAGGTGGGGCAGGGCCTGCTCAAAGTTTACTGGATGGCACTCACATAAGAGGAGGGAAAGACAAACAGCATGAGGGAATGGCAGAAGAAAGCTGAACAGGAGAGAATTCAACCCAAGTATAGTTACACAGGATCACCTCGCTGTGAACGTAATATATCTGCCAGGGGAGGAGAAGGAGGAAAGGGCAACCTCAGCATCCGTTTCTCAAAATGCTCTGATTCCACTCATTCTTAGTTTACATAAGCTGTAAATAATTTAGTAGAGTGCAGTCTCTTGAAGCCAGGGGAAGAGGAGGCTGAGGTACAAAGTCTCATTAAGATTTCACCAAGGTACCACAGAAATCTCAGTCTTTTATTTGACTTTCTTATTTCTCACCTCAGTTCTCATCGGAAATCACACTTCATTTAGAGCCTGCTACAAAACTGGGAGGAAAAGCTATGGAAAATATTTCCATTCTTTCACTCTTTATTTTATCAATATTAGGGGAAACGTGGAAGTTTCAGTTCTGTCCAAGCTGGCACAGAAAAATCTGTACTGCTGATGTGCAGACCTAGCAATCCATAGATAGCACAGATCCTGTGGGGAGCTTGGACCTGTTGGTCCATTGGTTTGTTTACAGAAGCACACAAACCACTCTTCATTGCACCCTGCCAATGTCTTGTGTGCATGGAGAATAAGGCACACAGGAAGCATTAGGGCTATGTCATAGACACAGTTTACATTCTCAGTTCCGTATTTTATTCTAATGCTACATATAAAAGGTGTGAGTTTCATATTTTTAATCAAAGCATTTGTGAAATGACTTCTTCTACCTCACCCTTCGGTGCTTTCTTTAGAGCAACACTGGTTTCAGGGATGAAGATGCTCATGATTGAGTCTCAGCTCTTTTCCAAAGGCAATAAATGCAAGCGTCTCTCCCTGCAAATCGGTCATTATCTTGTAAATCAGCACAGGAATTTGGGATATCTGATTACAGTTCCTGTATGCACTGGTTTGTTAAAAAATTCTGTGAATGTTCTAAAAGTAGGAATCCTCCTGGCTTTGCCTTACCTCCCAGTGGCTGTGGTGAGGAATCCAGTCTCCAGTTTCTTTCTTGAATTGCCACTTAAGCACTACTTTTGTTTGCTTTGCTTGTGTCACAGTGTCAGGATAATAACCACAGCTGTGCAGCTCCGTTAGGGGATATCCTGGCTTTCTTCTGTTGGAAAGAGGTTGTGAAAAGCAAGATATGGAAATTGTATGGGCATCATTTCACATACCTGATGCTATTCACACTGTTGGCCATTTTTCAAGGGAGACTGTACAGAAACAAAAGAGAAGTCCAAAAGCTGGTAACGCAAGGGCTTGGGAAGAACCCGAAGGACTAAGGACTGGGCTATTCATGTTGGCTGATCCCAGCTAAGCTACCAAAACTTCATTTCCTCAGACCTGAGGAAGAGATAAGAAAAATACTGATAGAACACCAAGGAAAACAAACAAACAAGAATAACCCACAAACCTAGGAATTTGATAATAGAAGGGCAGACACCATGTCTTTTCCTCCTTCAGATGGAATCAGAGCCAGCAAAGGAAAGGGTGAGTGCACTGTATTACATCTCTGAGGCTTTGAGGATGGAGCAGTAGGAGAAAGCCAGGTCAGGCAAATTTATTCTGTTTGCTCTTTTCTCTTGGGTCAGTAGGCAGTGGAGTTGGCTAGCAAGAGCTGTTGAAGCAAAGCTAGTTGTGAGCCTCCAGCCTGGAGTGCCTCTTTGTTGATGGCTAGGGTTCCCTGTGCACAGCTGTGGGATTCGCTCACCTTAGGGGCCAGGCTGGGGTGGTGGGCTGGCAGCTTCCTACACAGTGCAAGGGGAAGACATGAAACATACTGTCTGAGGGTGCTTTTAACAGGGGTGCAGATGTCAGCATCATGGTATGGCAACAAAAAAGAGGCTATTGTGGGAGATATTACCCAGAGAGGCATGGGATAGGTGGATTGAGCTATGGAAGACCTGACCTAGTTCTTGGAGCAGTCTTGCTTCCAGTGGGATGCTGGGCATGGTCTCTGCAGGTATACTCTTCCAACCTGCCCTGCCCCTTGTACCTGTGGGATAGGCTGGAGGGGCAGCCAGTGCCCTCAGGATCCTCTGTCTGTCAAAGTCCTTGATCCCCGCACCAATCTTTGTATGCAGCAGTTTGGTGCTTTCTTTCGGCCGGAATTACTAAGCGAGGAATAATTCTGCCAGGGCACAACGTCTGCACTTGGCGACAAGCAAAGCTCTGTTAGAAGCTGTAAAACTGATGCATTGTCCAAGAAATTGGAGCAGCAGTTTGCCTCTGTGGGCAATGCCTGTTCTGTCCATTTTCTTCATTCTTTGGTGCTTATGGAAGAGAAGGAAATATATTTAGTTCCTGCTGCTGCAATCCATTAACTGCCTTCCATTTCACAGCGGGCGCTATTTTCCTCAGGGGAAAGAGATGCAATAAACATGCTTCAAATAATGAAAACTCTCTGCCCCATTAATGGCTTTTTGAGTTATGCCTTTAGGGAAAGATTTTCAAAGGTACTGCATGAGCTCTGATTTCTTCCTCTCCTTTAGAAATCTTTCTTTCTGTACAGGCTCCAGGCACCCAGCACAAATCACAGCAGAGCTGTGGCTTTGACCAGGTTTCCCCTCAGATAACCAGGTTGCAGTGTCCAAACAAGTGAGCTGTTGGTGGGCAACACCTGGAGTTACTGCTTGGTTGTTTAGGCCAGACCAAATACATGGTGGGTGCAAAAGCTGTTCCCCAAGGGAGCTATGCTGTACAGAACGGAAAGGAGGTACTTGTTTTTCTCCAGAGAATAGTCATCCAACTAGTGCCGAGAACAAGGGATTTATTGTGTGAGAGGTTCAACAAAACAAAGTTTTATTTTCATTTCTGAAACAAGAAATTGTATTGTTGAGATTAGAAGAGGAAATTGTGATTTTTGGACCTCCTCTAGCTGAGTGAGTTGTGACTACCTGCCAACCTCCAAGTGCATTCCACATACCAAGTGCATTACAGGTACATGCGTCTACATTTGCTGGATTTACTCTAGACTGGTGGCTGCCACAGATGGACATCCAGCACTAGGGTGGAAACTCAATGCATAAAGCACCCAGCACACAGAGCCAGCTTCAGAAATTAATGTATACTTCTACCTGAAAGGTGTTATACTTTATAGTTATCACATGGCTAGCATAGAGATATCAAGCTATATAAATAGTAGTTATCTACATCAAATATTCAGAAATCATTGTGCAGTTTTGTGAACCTTATCTGAAGGCTGTTACACAAATGTCAAGCATTCCTTTCAGCAGTTTGTTTTCTGTGCTTTTTTACATGAGTCTGACTCACATTTTCCACAACAGACAAAATCTACTTACTGGCCACTCAAAAACAGATTTCCTATATGGCTTGAGGGATTCTTTCATGCTCTTAGAGAAGCATAACCCCCACAAATATGTACCATATAGAAAAATGTACAGGATGTGCTCTGAAGAGCACAGAGTCAGCACCCAAACAATAAAAAGTCAGTCCAGCAGTGACAGTTCATTTGCCTGTGCTGTGTAATAGAAGAATGCACACCAGGTTATACAATTTCCTTTAGGCTAGATTAGTTGTAAGTTATATGCCATGATGAAGTCCAGTTACTGTGCTTTTATCTGGTTATGTTGCACTGGGAGAGAGTATCCCCTTCTTTACTGGACTAAAAATAGTAGAGCAATATAAAACACTTCTCCAGCCACGCTGGCTCCTGTCAGGAAGCATGATCCTGCAGACAACTTAGGTGAGGAATTGTACTCATGTGAATAGGTTCTTTGAAGTGATGCAAATGAATGACTGTTTGCAGAAGTTGGCCTGTGGTTTTCTCAGTCAGTGCTGGAGTCTGAGACAGATAATGCTGGTCAAAACCCTGCTTTCTTTGGTCTGAACTTGGGCCTAATTTCTGACTTCTCATTGCTCCTAAAGATGGGTTTAAAGACTGGTTTGATAACTCCCATTAGTTTATTTATTTTTCTGCATGTTTGTTTCCCTTGAATTGAATTATACTCTAGAATGTATTGCCATTTCACTAAAGTTGCAGGGCAGTATGTAATCAGATGGCCAGTGAAAACAGTTGGATTACTCTTCTTTCCATAAAAGTGTTTTCAGGAAGCGGTGTGCAATTACTTGCACATCTCAGAAAGGTCTACAGGAGCAGGAGTTCAGTATTTGTTGCTAACGGATAAAGACAAGGCTGATGGATGTGGAAGTGCTGAGTGGCACTGTGCTGTGCCTGAGATAAAGATGCACTTTCCTGGTGGCTACAGCAGCCTGATCCCCTTGTGTTGAGCTGAGCAGGGGAGGCTGGGAAAGCAAAGAGAGCTCAGGGAGACTGGAAAGAAACAGAAGGTGCAAGAGCAAAATATATCGATGAGATAGCGGTAAATGATGTGCTCTTAAAAGCTAATGGCTGCAATGACTTCAAGACCTCAGTGCAGCTAGTTTCCCTGAACTAATAGGGTGTATCTTTGTTCAAGTATAGTTATTGACAGATCTGGAACACACATGGGATATTTATGTGTCAGTAGGCTTAAATGGAATCAGGACAATGCATGTTACATTCTGGGCATCAGATGTTACGTGGATTTTCATTTACAGTAACATTTCACTAGCAGACTTCATTGTAATGATGGGCTGTGATTACCATTTGAATTCATTACCACCTATGAGAACAGCTGCTATTCTGTTCAAGCATATTTTTATACACATATATTTCATTTGTGCTACATAGAGTGACATTACCTGTATAATTCTGTGAGTTTGCTTCATAACAGGGTGATAGCAGGTTGTGGTTTCCCATTAGGCTGTCTCTGGCTTCAAGCTCTCCCATTCCAAATACAAGACTTCTTCCAGATAGATACAATTAAAGATGTGACTTTACACTTTGGCCAGCCCACAGTCTTTCCTGACAGAGGGAGAAAGCAAGACAATTCTTTTTAAGTTATCTTTTGACCTAGACATGCTCCATTTTAATCCTGTGTAGCTGAGCCTGCTTTATCTGATGCTGGTGGTTCCCCTGATACCTCTGTCTCATGTAAGTGAAGGAATGGCAGCCCCACTGGGGAGAGGAGAGTGAGGGGAAACGCAAAAAGAAGAGGATACAAACATATAGTACAGCAGAATATTTGGACCTAACTCTCCCACTCTGACTGGTTTTCTTGTTTTCCTGTTTTATTTCCTTGCTATTCATCTTTCCCTCTCACACTCATGCTCTTTGCAAGACAGCTTGCCCAGAAAACCATCTTACACTACAAATGAATACAGGTTGTGCTGTCAGTGTTTTCTCTTTTTATGTATTACTGACAGCTCAGCATCTTATGGGGAGCCCTAATCAGCTGCCAAAAGAAATGGGGACTGTCCTGCAGCAGTGGCCAGCCTGGGGTCTGCTGCTATGAATGCAGCTGTCTGCTCCCACAAAGACTTCTATGAAAGTCTGTGGCATATCTGCTTTTATCTCTCTGTGGAATTCATTATGCTTACAATGACAAAGAATTTGACTTTTCTGCACCTCTTTTTTTTTTTTTTTTTTTTACATCAGTAAATATAGGTTCATGCTTGCTTTATAAAAGCAGCATTTTTCTGTAAAAGGGAACTGACTCTTGGTGTCAGCCAGAAGCATCTCCAGTGAGGGCAGAACAGCCCTGTATTCACATGGACAACTAGCTTGAATAAAAGCAGACCCAGCCCCCTCCTAGGAAGCCTGTGTGCACACTCAGCAGGAACACACCCCCGCCTCTGTTCTGCAGATACACAGAAGCCAGTTTGTAATTCAGACATATAAATCTGTGATGATGACAGAAAGAATCCCATTAAGGTTAACAAGGTGCAACTAACTTGGTGCTCTCCATCCTTGTTTTCCTGGACTCACCCATGGGGCTCTGAACCAAGCAGTGAGGCATTTCAGTGCTGCCCATATCAATTCTTTACTGTCATCTTTATTAATTTTTAAATGTCTGATGTTTTTTACTTGCCTGGGGTGGCCTTTATCTTTTTTTCTTTCTTTTCTTTTTTTTTTTTTTAATTTCAGGTTTTATCTGATTGTTGTTTTTTTTTTTTCTTTTGATAGCAGGTGTTTTTAGTCAGTTCCGGAAAGGCAGCATTATCTGAGGGCTGGAGCACTGCAATATAGATATTAAAAAAAAAAAAAAAAAAAAAAAAAACAGATTAAAGTACAAATCTATTTATTTCTAACCATACATATCAAACAGAAACCTATTATTACAATATTCAATCCACATAATACTATTTCCAAAAATTTGAACCCCGCCTGAATTAGCAGGTGCAGAAATTGTGCATCATAATAAATATTGCTTGGATAAAACATGTCAGTTATATTTAAAACAGCTCTATTGGAATTTCAGCTATTAGAAACTAATGGAAATATATATATATAGCAGATATCAGTGAATTCCTACAATACATAAGTGGAAGCAACATTAAAAAAATAACCGAAACACCTACCTGCCTGTTCCTTAACTCGTAGCTCTGTGCTGAAAGCACTGATTAATTTAGTGCAGGATCTCACCCTGCCTGCTTTGTGATGCTGTCAGTGAGCTGCCTGTGCTGCAGCTACTTCCATGCATGCTGTGATCTCTCTGTCTGCCTCTACCAAGAAGCTGTTTCGTCTGTCCAAAATGAAATAACTTTGCTTCTGATTTTTATTTAAACTTGATGTTCTTGTAATTGATGCTTATATAACATACTTAGAAGAAAATGGCAATGAGCTCAGACTTTCTTTGAATTATTTCGTTGATGAGGTTTTTAATTAATGCAATTAACTCCATAGATTTTTTCCTTTATCTAACCTAGAGTATTTGGTAACAAGGAACACTGTGTTTAGGAAAAAAAAAAAAAAAAAGCAAAATGAGTAGAGAAGGAACTGCAGTCATTTTGCACCTTGCTTATCTACCTAGCAGTGCAGTGGACACATGTCTCAGCAGGAGATGTAACTTACAGCATCGCTTTGATAACAGGGGGAAAGTGCTCTGCTTTAAAGTGTGTGTGTCACTTACTGAATGACACTCAGTCATTCACAATAGATCGAGTTCAGGCTGAGACCCGAGATGCACAGAAGTGTGCTCACTTAGTAGAGAGAAACAGTTGAAAGTGACTTTCATGTGAGCCTTGTCTTGAACGGAAAGCAGATCTGATGCAATCCTTAGTCTCTGGGGCAGTAAACTGAGACTTCTGTGTTCTGTGTTAGGAAAACTGGCATTGCCAGGAAGATATTCTAGCAGTGAAGAAATCATTTGATTGCAGAAATGCTTCCTAGCTCTTTTTTCTACATAAGCTCTTCAGGAAAAATGATGGAGCAGGAGGTGCCTATACCAGAGCTGGAGCTGTAGCACAAGGCAGGGGTGGCTTAGGTGTTCTTCAGCAGCACCAAATCTACTGTGACCCACTGGTGTTATCACTGCGTCCACTGTGATAACCACAGCGGTTATCACAGTGATTTTACCCATGGCACATAAATTAGGTGTAATTCAACTAACTGTGATGAAGTTCCTGCCACTTCTGAATGCAGCCAAAAGCAAGCTCTGGCTGTGCCTGTCTCCTTCCAGAGCTTATGAGGAACATGTGAATGTCTTTTCTCACACTGTCAGAAGTAGAATTTTTTCTTATGCAGAGAAAAGCAAATCTGTACCAGCCAAGTCCACACTGCATACATTATTACTGCTTTGTGAGCGACCGCCAGAACCTGAGACCCTTTCAAGTTACAACATGAAGATGGAGGGGAAAAGAGAAATAACATTGCAGTGGTTCTTTTTTTTGTTCTTGCTGTAATTATACTGGTACATTGCTGTGTGGATTCTTGTTTTGTTTCAGTTTAAACATGTGCCTGGATGATTTATCTAAAGTGAAATGGGTTTGGCTTAAATCCAAATGCAGGTGTGTTTACCTCATCAAAAGAGAGGGAGCAATGACAGCTCATTTACTGCTTGTCAATCAGGCATATGGACATGGTTTAAAAGGGAATGTTTTCCTCCAAACAGGCAGTGGGGTGAAGCACAAAGATGGTCCTTTCCCACAGGTGAGCTGAGAAGAGATAGTGAGGCTGTTTGGGCTGACACGGCCCTTTGCACTGACCTACAGGCCTGGTAAAGCCATGTCAGTCTGCTGCCTTAGCAGGCAGGTCTGCAATGTTGGCACAGCAGCAGTTCCACCCGCTCTGCGCAGCAGCCAGGCCACGAGCCCCTGGCCAGCCCTGAAGGCACTGTGCTTCCCAGCACCTCCATGCAGACCAAAAAACAAAGAGCTGTGGTCATGGAGAGTCTTTGGCTCTGGTTTACCTAAGCACATCTTTGTGCACTGGAAGAGGCTTTCTCATTGAATGAGACCAAAGAAGAGAAATGCTGAAAAGTAAGAGGTGCACCTCATGGTCACGAGAAGCTGTAGGTGATTGTGAGGGGTGATTCAGGCTCGCAAGGAGGAAAAAGGGAAATCTGGGGGAAAAAAATCTCCCTTCCTCTCCAGCTTGTTCCATCATGGCAGAATAAGAAAGTAACTTGAGCATCTGGTCCCTGCTACACCTGGCAGATGGCGTGCCAGACATGTTGTTACTTGGACCTCCAGCCATCCCTCCTCTGCAGCTCCTGGCAGAAGGCCAGCACTCATAGGCCTGTGCATCTCAGCACTTGGGGCAGGGAACAGGCTGTGTGTGTGTCCTGTGCTCCCCACACCCAGCCAAGGCATTCTGTCAAATGTTGAAAGCTAAGTCACATTTCTTCTCCTTATGCTGAGACATTCCAAAAATTTCATTTTGCGATAAGCATCTCTAATTCCTCTGCTTGTTCCTTGCATGCAGACATTCCCTCTGGCAGCTTTCTGCCAGCAGCTCACCTGCTTCTCCTCAGCTTATCAACTACCAGTGAATATCTGAAGCTTTCAGTCCCTTTCAGGTTCTTATTTTAAAATGCCTTTTGGTTAAGAGAGGTCATTATTGTACCTCACACAAATGTTGATCTGACCCAAAGTATTTTCTTTTTTGCTAAAGTCATTTTATTTTTTTCTTAGAAAATGGGAAGAAATAGGAGGCAATGATAATTTGTTACTTGTCCATACACGAAACTCGTGGACAAGCTGAATTGTGACCAGCCTCGTGTGAGCATCTTTGCACAGATGGAATTTAGAGACAGTGAACTGATAACGAAATAGGCTGTGACCTCTGGCTGCACCCAGAGGAGGCCATGGGCACAGGCCGGGCTGTGCTCATTCAGTCATTTCAAATTTTTGTTATGCTACATCATTACCTTGAATGATCACAAGAGCCTCAGCTTTGACAAGCCACTCTTGTTTCCTAGGCTGTCCAGAAATGCTTTTGAAATAGTGATATTTACAATTATGCTGCACATTTTCCTTTGCATCTTGAGCAGTTTAAAACAATAACAAAGCATGAAACCTACAAACAAATCTTGTGTTTAATTTTCACTGGTGACAGGTAACAGGATGAGGGAAAATGGCCTCAAGTTGCACCAGGGGAGGTTTAGGTCAGATATCAGGAAAAAGTTCTTTACTGGGATAGGCTGCCCGGGGAGGTGGTCGAGTCACCATCCCGGGATGTGCTTAAAAACCATTTGGATGTGGTGCTCAGGGACATGATTTAGCAGAGGGTTGTTAGAGTTAGGGTAGTATGGTTAGGTTGTGGTTGGACTTGATGATCTTGCAGGCCTTTTCCAACCTGAGCGATTCTATGATTCTATGAATTACCAGGTTGTTTGAATTATTATCCCTATTAATCTCAAAAACTGGCTAGGTCTCACCATTTAATTGTAAGCCCAGCAGGTTTCAGGAGGTGAACTGAAGCCCCATGCCCTAAGAGCGAGGTGTTACAAGTAAATTTCAGCTTTTGGAGAGGACAAAAAGGCTAGGGCTTGTTTGAGTCCTGATTTACAGCGTAAAGCCTGATAACAATGAAGGCTCAGAACATATGAGGCAGAAGAAAACCCAGTATTTCTTATAAATGTGGACTAATCATGTGTGAACATGTGATATTATCAATGCTACTGGTTAGGGGAAGACAAAAGAAAATGATAAAATGCCACAGATTTGAAAATACTTAAAAACAGTGAGCAGGAGAATGCAAGAGACAATCCTTCTATTTTTCTCACTTGGGAAAAATGCTCTGAGGTTTGATTTGGAAGATGGGAATTTTGTTGATTTACTTCTCCTATTTTTTTTTAGCTTCACAGTCTGTGGGCTACAGCACTTTAACTCCTGGGGACACCCAAATAGGGGGATTAAAAGTAACTCTGAGGAAATGTTACTAACTTGTAGAGAACCTCAGTGACACTCTACCTCTCTGCCTGTTGACTTTTTCTCATTATCAGACACACCTTATCCCACTGACGACACCTGTCAGAGGAACTTCTTTGCATCCAAATCTGCGAAGTTTGTTATGAAGTAACTACCTGGATATTAACGGATCCCTTTGGGGTGTAATACTAGAATTTGCCAACACAGCACATTCCTTGAAAAAGAAAAAGAAAAAGAAAAAGAAAAAGAGAAAGAAAAAGGAAAAAGAAAAGGAAAAAGAAAAAGAAAAAAGGCTCTTGGGTTTCTGTGGAAGATGGAAAATAGAGAGGTGAGGTGAGACAGACCCTGGAGGCAGTGGAGTGCCCACCAGCCTGCCCACAGTAGGGACAGTGCTGCCATGGGGGCTGCTGTGATGACAGCAGAGAGCACATCGACAGCATCACACAGAATGGGGCTGTGAAGGCCAACTAGATACTTAGCTGCCATTAAAAACAAACAAACAAAACCTTTCCCAAGGGATTTTGAAGATAAATAGGTGAAGGAATTTCACACACGTGCTATGGGCTGAGAACATCAAACTGCTGCTTAGATCCAGGAAACTATTTGCATGTAGTTTCCTGGGATAATTAGTGCTCCTGGGACAAATACATCCTTGCACATGAGGCACCAGGAGCTCCAGGTGCTAAACAAGGCCATGATGAAAAACAGACGAGGCAGCCACGTGGCTCAGAAGCAAAATTCAGCCATGGAGCAGATCATTGAAGGGATAAGGGCTCATGTGTACCAGGACAGAGCATGATGAGCACAGACAGAAGTTGAAAGCACATTAAAAAAAAACCCTGTGGCTACGAGCAAAGGTGGTGTTTTGTGTGCTAGACTTGTGGAGTGCTCAAGCGTGTAATTGTTGTTACTGTGTTTGGCATTTGCTTGTCAGTTCACTATCAATTATTTTTGACTACGGAAGAAACTCTGGACTCTGCTGAAGGGGTGAAGTAGCAGGGCAGTCAGGTGAAGCAGCCAGCTCCTCACCTGAGAATAAAGTGGGGCCCATTCACACTGATGTTATGGAGCTGTTCCCATGTACAGTGGTGCCATTAAGAGAGTTGTTTGGCTCAGTTCTGCCTTCAGCATGCTCTTGAAATGCCCACGGCTGAGGAATGAGGATCCCAGTTACTGTGCCTGCTTACTCTAACTTTGCCATTGTCTTTGCCTACCATTTGTGCAGTGGTATAACCTGCAGCAACATCCGATGGCTTTTTCCTAACAGTTTGGCAAATCCTTTTTTGAACAGTTGCCTGGGTATTACTGCCTCACATCTATTTGTGCCAGCTGAACTTGCCACAATACTTCTCACTACTTCTGTCAAGTAGTCCTGTGCTGCATGAGCAACTTGTCCTTCAGATATGCTCTTTTCAAAGTGATCACAGAACCACAGAATTGCTGGGGTTGGAAGAAATCTCTGGAGGTCACTCAGTCCAACCCCCTGCTCCAGCAGTTCCCCACACTAGGTTGCACAGGAAAACATCCAGGCAGGTTTTGAGTATGTTCAGAGAAGGAGACTGCACCTCTCTGGGCAGCCTGTGCCAGTCCTCTGTTATTCTTCAAGAGAAGTTTTTCCTTGTGTTTGTAAAGAGCTTCCTGTGTTTGTGCCCACTGCCCCTTGTCCTGTTGCTGAGCACCACCAAAAAGAATCTGGCTCCATGCACTTCATTCCTGCTCTTCAGATAACTACATGCATTGATAAGATCCCCCTTCAGCCTTCTCTTCTCCAGGCTGAACTGCCCCAGCAATCTCAGCCTTTCCTCGTATGGGAGATGCTCCAGGCCTCACATCATCGCTGTGACCCTCTGCTGGACTCTCTCAGCAGTTTCCTCTCTTGGCCTGGGGAGCCCAGAACTGGACCCAGTACTCCAGATATGGCCTCACCGGGGCAAAGCAGAGGGGCAGAATCACCTCCCTTGCCCCACTGGCCAGCCTCTTTCTAATGCTGGGGACCACAGTGCTTTTTTCTCCTGTTGGTGGATAGAGAACTCCTTGATGGAACAATTGCTCTGGAGATGTGAAACCCTGTAAACAAACAAGATACGTGTAGGTCACCTGTGCACATCAGGCATCAGCATTTTTCATGCTCACCTCGCATTCTTCTGATGCCGTGTTCCCTGCTGTATGTACTTTCATTCTGGCAAGCTGGAACCACACCATGGTATCTGTGATCCTGTCCCAGCACTGCCTGCTATTGGATCTCCTTTAAGAAGGAACTGTCTTTTTTTTTTTAACTGCTTTTGAAGCCTTCTGGCTTCTACCCACCGTGCTTGCATGCGAGGAGCCAGACACCAGGGACATACGTGTGGTGGTGAATTTTCTGCTGCTATTGTACTTGTACTGGTTAGGTTTCATTTCTGCTTCTGCTGGTGGTGGGCTGGGCTGCTAATGGCTGCGTTTAGTCTTTTGTAGCACGACTGTTCCTGCAACTGCAAAGCAACCGTTAACTACCGATCTTTTATAGAACTCTAGAATATGAGGGCTGCTCTGAAAGTAACGCCTCTTATTTTACAATGTTGGCCCACGATATCAGAGGTGGATGTCGGTGGGACGGCAGCAGAGGCTGAATCTTCCCACCCATATTCCAGGCCGTGCCGTGTGACGGATGGCAGCGGAGGGGCGGTGTGACAGAACGGTGTCTGACACAGAAGCGTGCCCGAAGCCCCAGGCCCAGCCCTGCAGTCCCGGCTGCGGCTCCGTGCACTGCTCTCTGCCAGCGGCCCCGTGCGGCGCTCCGCCCTGAGCTCCGTTCTGAGCTCTGGGCGCCTTCCTGGAAGGAGAGCCGAGAGCCGGCCCCATCCATCGCACGCCGCCGAGACCTTCTGTTTCTCTTGCGCGGCTTCCGTCAGCGACTTCAGCCCCGTACGAGCCCATCAGGGCGCGGCCGCCCCGAGCCCGGCAGAGGGCCGCTCTGCTCCGCTCGCTCCTTCCCGCCGCCCCTCCCCGCGGGCGGTGCCGCCGCGGTGCATTGTGGGGGACGTAGTCCCGCGGGCGGCGTCTCCCCGCGGGGCGGAGGCGCGCGCGGACTACAGCTCCCATCGCGCCGCGCGGCGCCGGGCCGGCCGTTCGCTTTGAATGATTTCACTGCGGTCGGCGCTCGGGGCGAGTTTCGCGGCGGCGGCGGCGCGGTGCGAGGGGCGCTCCGCAGCGCAGCGCCGCGCCCGTGGATGGCCGCCCGAGCGGGCTCTGCCGGCGGAGGGGGGGCCGTGGCCGACCGCGGGCCGCGGCGCTGCTAGGAGCGGGAGACGGGCCGCGCGTTCGCCTTTCCGCCCGCCGGCTGCGGTGCCCCCGCCGCCGACATGTCGCTGGGCATGGAGGAGGAGGAGTACGCCCGGCTGGTGATGGAGTCGGAGCCCGAGTGGCTGCGGAACGAGACCAAGCGGCTCTTCCAGGAGCTGGGCGAGACCACCCGCGAGAAGATCCAGGCGGCGGAGTACGGGCTGGCCGTGCTGGAGGAGAAGCAGCAGCTGAAGCAGCAGTACGAGGAGCTGGAGCTGGAGTACGAGACCATCCGCGCCGAGATGGAACAGCTGAAGGAGGTGAGGCCGGCGGGGAGCGGCGGGCCGGGGCCGAGCCGGGGCTGCTCGGGGCCGGGAGGCTGGATGCGGAGGAGGCTGCGTGCGGAGGAGGCTGCCCGCCTCTCCCGGCGTTGCGACGGAGGGCCGGGGGGGGGCAGGGCTCGGTGCGGGCCGGCTGCGAGAACGGCCGAATCTGTGCCCCCGCCGAAATGCGGCGGGCTTCAGTTCGCTCACCTTCACGCGCTTCCGTGCTGGCCGGGTCTCGTCTCGCTGTCAGATCTCCTGACACGAGACGTCCGCCGCCCCAAGGACGGGCAGCCCGTGCCGGCTGGCTGCGCCGTGTCCCGGCCGCAGGTACCCGCTGGGCGCTCCCTGCGAGCGGCCGCTCCGAGCCGTGCAGAGCGATCCCGTGGGACTCGCTCGGCTGCCCCTGCCCCGCTTATTTTGGTGACTGTTTCTATGCAGGCGAACCACGCGCTGCTTTGGAGCTGATGTAGGCCTTGCCTTGTTTGCAAAAGATCTGATGCCGCCTAAAGCGTGAACCCGCGTGGTCGTGGTCGGTCAGTGTGATCCGTGTGCTGTTGGTGTTCGGTGCCGCTCGCGTCGGTTGATGTGATTTGAAGTAACATCGCAATATGCTGTGTCAAAGGGGAAGTAAATACAAATGGATTCGTACCAATTCAGCTGAACCTGCGAACGCCCTCACTTCCTGCATCCTGTGTGTCTGATGGACTCTGCTTAACATAATAAAAGCAAAATAAGCGTAAGCAGAGGAGGTTCATTATTTTGAGTTAAATATCAGTGTTTTTACTAACCAAATGCAGGCTGAACCTCTCTATTCATTGCAGGGGAGGATTAGATGACCCTTAGAGGTCCCTCCCAACTCAAACGGTTCTCTGGCTGATGCCACTTGGAACTGACTTGGTTCTGGCAGTACAAATATCAGGGGCAAGAAGTGTGTTGGCATCATCAGCCCTTGGAAGTAGAGGTGCTGTGTGAAAGATGAGGGAGTCAGAAGCAGTCTTGAAAAGAAAGAGTGATAGAGTTGTGCTGAAGGGGGAGGAAAATCAGTGAACCCGTTGGGATGTGGAAACATGGCACTGGGGGAGGTGAAGAGACTGGTGTGACCTCGCTGAGCTGGAGCCTGAATGCAGGGTGATGCTGGGGTGGCTCAGTCACAGGTGATAGCTCACTCCCTTGGTTGGCTGTGGGCCTCATGAATTTAGTCCTTAAGGTGAGAAAAGGCTGGAAGGCAGCTGCTGCTTGTTCTTTTAGAGCTACGTTTCAGAGGCTTGAAGAGATTTGGGAAGAATTTAAAAAAAAAAAAAAAAAAGATGAGCAATGATTCATTCTTTTTGCTTTTAATATTCTGGAGAATTTGCTTTGTGTGTGCATGTCCTGCTGTAATTAAGTCAAAACCTGGGAGGCAAATAATTCTGGGAACAATCTGAGGACTCTACTAGTCATACTACACAGGGCAAAACATTGCTCCTCTCGCTTTCTTGTGATGTTGGAGAGGAATCTGGTCTTCATTAGAATGTGTAAACCTTCTGCAGATACACGAGGTGTGTTGTTAAAGGAGGGCTTTATCTTTGCTGTTTGTATAACTTCTTGCTTTTCCCAGGCACGTTGAGAGGCACTTTGCGCACAGGACTTGCTGTATAGCAGTTTGAAGGGATTGTGCCTTAGGTTGCATGGGGTTGCTCCTGGGGAAGGCAGCGGAATTGCTGTCTGGAAAAGTCTCTTGCTTCTTAAACTTAAACTTCATGCAGCCTTTTAAAATACAGACATTGCAGTCTCCTTAAATCTTGTCCTATTTCTCTCCGCTACGTCTAGAGACATCAATAGCATAAAGCCATGTTATGCATAGACACACAGCAAAATTTCCTGTCTTGCTTGGTGTTGTAAATTTGGTTATACTTTAATTTGTTTAATGTTATGAAGCATCCCATATCACAGCCCTGTTCATACCAAAGGTAAACGGGCTCTGAGCGTGGGAACTTTCTGATAGAGGCTGTTGAAAGTACAGGCTTTTCTTTTGCAGCTGTCAGATCTTGCACAACTTTCCGGCCAGCTTTTCCCTTATGTCCCTGTATCTGTGATTGTGGCAGAATTTCCTAGCTGTAACCTCCACTGTTTTATCCCTTTGATGAGTGTACATGCCATCCTTAGAGCTGGACCCTGTTTTGCAAACCCACCTGCATGTACACAGTATTTGCCATTCAGATCATCCTCGTGACAGTGGGTGGCTGTCCTGTCCTTGCACTGAGGCTCTCCGCCTCACCAAACTCTTCAGTTGAGTCCTTGGAGAATTGTAGATTTTTCCCCAGATTTGTACTTCCACTGTTCACGTGCTGGCTTGCATCTTGTACCTCTCAGGGTAATTGTGCCACGTTTCTTCTACTGTTTCCATTTGAGATACCTAGACTGAAGTGGAAACTGTCTTCCCATGTAAACTTGCTAGTTATTTCAGTCCCACACTTATTTTTGTGAAATGAAATTGATTTCAAACCTTGCTAAACATTATGATTTAGAAATACATTGTCTTTTTTCCCCCAGTTTAGAGAAATCAGATACTGACTCTCAGTGAAATACTACATCACATTGTATGTTGATTGCTTTGATTGTTATTTGTCCCCTCTAGGAGATGAAGCAATAAAGAATTGTTTCTGTAGACTGTGTTCAACTAAGAAATCATCCTGTGAGCCTTTGTCTGTGAGGATGCTAATTGTATAAATTATAGGGCTGCCTACCTGCCTGAGCCAAGGTTGCTGTACTCACAGGGAAGGTATGTAGGATCAGCTCTTTGTATGCTGAAGCTCACAGAAGTGATGGGAATTCATTTATTGGCATCCTGATGATTTGTAGGACAGTGTGGTTTGGAAGGTTAGCTTGAAAAAGAGCTTATCTGCTTTGCTTAGTACTTTTGAGTTGCTTTTGAGATGCCAGTTGGATTTACAGCTGACTATTTGGTTAGATATGAAACTGGCTGCTGTCCAAAGCTACTTTCAAATTAGGTGGTTATGCAGTATTGGTGATGGTAGACTTGCATTTAAATCCCTCAGAATGCAGGGGCATGATTATGTTATGAATTATTTATTTCCGTAGTAATGTAAAAGGGTGCTTGTAGATTGTGGCTGTCCTGAAATTCTAAAAGCATGTGTCAGTACGTTGCAGTTAATGCCAAGGCCTTCTTTGCTGTGTATGTTTTAAGGGAAGGGGGTGGGTGGAAAGCTTACAAAGGCAGATAAGAGCACTGATACAACTGGGGTCCTACTTTTTTCTCTCATACTACTTGCCTTCATCAAAACATAGCCTGCCTTTTTTTTTTTTAGTTTCCCAAAACCTTTTTCTGTTGCGTGTGATGACGTGAAGTTGTGCTCTTCAGAAAGCATCAAATGTACCTCATATCAAAAGCAGATGCATGGTAGGAGTGTTATAGCAGTCAGAATGTCCAAGTGTACTGTGATGAGCAAGCCAATGCAAAGGTATTGTGAACATTAAACACTTCAGAAGAGTATTGCAAGCAGTGTTTTGTTTTGTTTTCATGGGGAGGAGAAGACAAAGGGAACATGTTAACCAAATCTTTGGTTAACATAAAATATTCTTTGGAGATGACAAAGGAATGCCTGGAGAGAAAGCAGTGAGC
The DNA here is from genome assembly GCA_037305975.1 of Chrysolophus pictus. Taxonomy (NCBI): domain Eukaryota; kingdom Metazoa; phylum Chordata; class Aves; order Galliformes; family Phasianidae; genus Chrysolophus; species Chrysolophus pictus. The sequence goes on from CM074587.1 coordinate 13,106,868, forward strand.
TGTACGTGACTGTTCCATTTCTCTGTAGGGTGGCAGTAGCTCTTGTTACTGTTTTTTTGCCTTTAAGGATCATGTATTGACTTTGTTCCATGACACAAACTCTCTGTAGAGGGCTCCTGGATAGGCTTAGAAGCTGTCTCTTCTTAGAAGCTGAAAGAAACATGCAAATGAAATCTTGAGCTGCCTCATTTCTCATTAAGATGAAGTGGGGCATATTCTGCAATGGAGGCGATACGTTCCCAGGCTGTAATGTTTGTGTAGCTTATTTGAATGTATTGCTTGAGTGGAGTGTGTAGTATCTGTGCTCACTCAGGGTGGTTCTGCTTTGGTTAATTCACTCACACACGTAACAATTAATGGGATACGTGATACTTGATTCGTACTGTTTTAACACTTTAACTTGTGTATATTCAAAAGTGAAGGAGAAATAGTTCTCTTTTTCCCATTGGAAAAAATGCAGTATACCTTACAGACAGACACATAAGATAGTTATCAGGTTTATTGACTTCATTTTACCTATTGTGCTGCTGTACTGCTGTGCTCATTTACTGTATTGGAACAAAGGCGAAGGAAAGAGATGGTTGGGATGAAGTGGTAACAAGCCAGTGGTAGGCTGGGATTCAGTCTCGTGTGCCCATAGTGCAACACCTGCTTGACCAGGCCTTTCCATGGTCGATGACAATGGTCAGCAGCAATACTTCTATGGCCATGGGCATGCCTCTGCAGGCTCCTCCTGACAAATATTCAGTGGTTATATTGATCCCTGTTAAAAGGGAACCTTATTGTTACATCCAGCCATCTGTTAAAACAGAAGGAGGTAGTGCATAAAATACACGTGTGATTTCTTTTTGTTTTGTTTTCCCAAATTGACCCTGATAGGCTGGCTGTCATTCTGTCTGTCTGCATGTAAATGTGCAATAAGGGACAGCTACAAATTGTTGGGGAGCTCGTTATCAGTTTTGAACATACTGATGGAAAATAGGTAACACACGGACTAGACGATCTTGTAGGTCCTTTCCAACCTTGTGATTCTATGATTCTATGACATCAGTGGACTTGTGGCTTTGGTGGCGGTTGTTACTCGGACAGACTTTAACACCTGCTCACTTGAAATGGATGGAGAGACCAAGAATTGCTGTCTCTGGTGTGAAGTTGTACAAACCTGTGGTGGTTGGGGTAAGCAAGGCATTCCCATGAAAACTCATGTGGTTTGTTTTTTTTTTGTTATATTTTGATCGATAGCAATTGGTTTACACTAAGCATACAGCCACCTGAAATTTAAATCTGATGTCTGGAGCACTATGGGCACTTGCTGTGCTTTGGAAAAGATATCTTTCTTACATATTACCAAAACAAAGCCTGAAAAGTTGAACATTCCAGTTTTTCCCGCTGTACTGGAAATGAGCAACCTGTACGGATTCATGTTTTCAGCTGCTTTTTCTTTGCCAATGCTGCTTGATTTGCTCTTGTTGAAAGCTTGAAGTTATTTCCTCATGAGAATCCCCAACTCCTCCTTGTGCTTTCTGCAGTAAAATACAGGATATGCTACTTTAAATAAAACATCAACACATGTTTAGGTGAACGCTTGAGAACTGTAGATGAAATTAAATTTAAAAAAGCTTGTTACAGAAGTAGTGGCTTTCCTGATGTTCCTGTAGGCTCAGCTGAGAGCTGGGCCTTGATAAACTGTGAAACTCATGTTTTATTTTTGTTTGTGATCCTTGTCTGTGCCTTGGCCAACAATGAAGGCTGTCCCTGACCATCCAGCAAACATTCATTTGTTTTGAATTTTCTACAGTCGATGAAATCCAAGGTTTCATGAGACAAAAGCTTGGCAGCAGCAATCCCATCTGCTATTTTTTCCCTGGAAGAGCGGCAACATTTGGCATTAGCTGTGCTGGTGGAGGGCATGTGGTGAACTGCACTCAGGAACTGAGGCACATCAGAGCTGAGGCTCTGCAGATTTGGGGCCGTGTGCTGGGCTCAGGGCTGCCGAGTGGCTTTGCTAAGGGCTTGGGTGAACCCAAGGGGGCTCTGATGGGCACTGTGCCTGAGCAGGGCTGCATGTTCTGCCATCCCTTTTTGTACCAGCGGAAGTTTGTTCATCCCTGCTGTGTCAGACCTCCCGCCTGCTGCTGGGAGCCTCCAACGCCGTCACAGCGTTTTGCTTCGTAGCGGTTTTCTTCAAACCACTGTGGCAATCCCTGCAGTTGGCCCATCTCAAATCGCAGCTCCTGCTTGCCATTTCAAACCCTGCTGGAACAAACTCACTAGTTTCAGGGGTGTTAATACCTAATTTATCCCTTTGAGTTGAAGAACATATTTCTTCTAATCTGAAAGAAAATTCTAATGATTTGGAAAATTGCCTGCTTTCCCGAGGAGGGGGCGAGGGGGGGGAACAGCAGCTACAGGGCTGTGCACTGCCGTGGCGTTAATCGATTCACCATTTCCTCTTTCTCTCTACTGTATGTGAGGTTGTGACTAATCTGTAGCAGTGTGGGGCCGTAAGATGACTTCCAGAGGGTGATTCATCCTCCAGGCATTCATTTGCTCTCTTTCTCTGCGTTTGGCAGACTGCAGGGAATGGTTTGTTCGGGACTGTAACTGAGCAACAGTGGAATATAGCATGGGTTTGAAAGATGAGCCACAAAACCTTAGCAGGGGGGAAATGACATAAATAAATGTTGCCATCCAAATGAATGCAGGAGCCTCCATTTCGGAGAGTAGCTGGGTTTAGGTGTAATAGCTGAGAATTGGGACTTCTTCCTATTTTCTTCTCATTCCAGCCCTTTCCTGCCTCGTGTCCATCTCATGCTTTTCCTCCACTCCATTCTCCCCCATTGTCTGCCATACCTGCTGGGATACCCCGTGTGGGTGCTGCCCCTGCACCCTTTCTAGGATGAGCCCGGGGGACAGCTGGCACCCAGATCTGTCCCCTGCCCTGCCTTGAAGCGGGCAGGCTCATCTCTGGAGCTCAGGAGGAGCAGTGAACTGGAGTCCTGCTCATGTACAGAAAGCTGTGCTCAGCTCTGTGTGCTGAGTGCCTGTCCGTGAGCTGAACTGGGAATTTTGACCCTATCCCAGCTGGAACCGAGTGCTGGGCTGGATCTGGCTTCTCCTCAGCCCGTGCCGTATTTGGCGCTTGGGCTGGGGAGCAGCCATGCCATATTAGGGCCTACCCAGCTTGTGCAGAAAGAGCGGTGTGTCTTGTGGTGCGCTGCACGGCCCTGCGCTGTGCTGCAGTCCTTTGTCTCTGTGATCTTTGTTGTTACCCTTTAATTGGTGCCGGCACGCAGCCCGCGCCATAGCACGCTTGTGGAGCGGTGCAGCCGAGCTGTGCTGCGGGCACTGAGGTGTTGTTGCAGGAAATTCACCGGGAGTCTGTCTGCATGTCCTGCCCTGCAGTGCTGAGCAGTTGGCCGTGTCAGTTAGCTCTGGTTTCTAGGCAGGAAAGTGTATTGCCTTGATAGATGGATAACCTTATTTCTCCGATACACGCACCAACTAAACAGGCGTTTGAACTGCCGTCTCACCTGCCTACACCAGCCAGGTTTTATTGCTTCCTACGCGCAGAGATTTTGTTGCATTGATTTTTAGTCTCTTTTTGAGGTCAGTGCTCGGGGAAGGATGTTTGTTTGAAGCGTGTCCTGCTGCATGGAGGTAGGATACGCTGCAGCTTCATCCCAGGGTGTTTTCCTGCCAGCATTCCCACTCAGCTCACTTTGGTGGCACTGCAAACAAGCATTTGTTTGTAACCAAGAAGGGGTTAAAACAAACAGCTGCTGTTTTAAAATCTGGATATCATTTTTAACACAAATCACCTCTCTTGAAGTGAGAAATGGTGATTGATTGATAAATCTGTTCAGCCCAGATTTTATCTCTCAGGTTTGTAGTCTTGTATATAATATAACATGCCATGTCAATAACAGTGATATAACGAGAGGTGTAACTTTTTCTCTCCTCAAATACTATTTTTTTTTTCCACGTGATTCTCTTTTCTCCTCCAACGTCTGTGGTTCAGTCTTTGCCATTTCCCATTGCAGAAGTCCATTTCACACATTTGGTACTGATTTCCATTGTGTCACTCAGCGTTGTGGGGATATTCTCCTGCACCTTACAGCTGCGCTGGTAGCACAGGGCTTTAAAAACACAATTTACATTTGGAATACAGCAACATTTTTAGTGTGACCAAATGTGTAAGAAAATGCAAACCTTTGTCCACCCTCTGAAGCGTCAGTGCTTTAAGAAGGCTTTGACCTGGCCTTGTCCTCCAGAAAATACCCTGGTTTTCTTTTCTCCCAATCACAATGGAGTGATAAGCTTTGTAATCTTAAATAAATCTGAGCACTCTGGCCTTTGCCAGCCAGCTTTCTGCTCCTTCCTAACAATATGGATGGTCGTTCTGAAATCTGAATGGCTGCTTGGCTTCCGAGATGAATGAGATCCTGTCATGTAAAAAGTACGTAACAAGTAAGCCAGGTGTCAAAGTTGGATCTTAAGCATACTGTATAGCTACCTTAAATCGACATCTAAATAGTGCAAATGAATTAACTCAAGTGTGTGAAAAGCAGAACATTTTGCTAAATTGGATATCCTTTGCTAAGCCAGGTTTATTTAGCATGGCTTGTGTTTGTGTGGAGTTTTTTTTCTGATGGGGAAAAAGTTAAGATAAAGAAGATTGTAGCTTGGATTATTACACTGCATTTATTTTTAGTTTTGTGACACAATTTCTTTCCATCTGTATTTTGAATAAAAAATTTATTTTGAATCCAAATTTCTTGGATTGTTGTATCATTGATTCAATCCATAATCACTTTGGCAAACATTGCTGTTTTTTTTCCAGTCTACTTGTGCTAGGATATAATGGTTGTTTCCCTCCTGGCATTTCTGCAATGGGAGCTGATTCAAATGGGCACAAAGGCACTCATCTCTCCCCTCATGTCAATTGCAAAGGTCGCAATGAGCCAATGAGAGCAGAATTGTAATGCATTTTTTCTAATTATTAGTAAGACTTCTCCAACATCTGGTTATTCAGTTGTGACAAGATCCTCTGGGACCTCAGTGAGATTAGCGACCATTCCAGTAGGACTGACTCACAGGTGAGTTAAGAAAGCACTGCCAGAAAAGCTGTCTGAAGCAAGAGGGAATTATTAGCAAGCAGAGGACCTCTTTTCTGCCACGTGCTGGGCTTGTACTGGATTTGCAGAGCAGGTCTGTGCCCTTACTTGTGTAGGAAACCTGTTCAGGAAAGAGACAACTCCTGGTGTAGTCTTGGAAACAGTTTTCCTTAGGCAAAATCTTGTCTTTCTGTGCTGAATATATACTGGCAGTATTGCCAGAGTTAAATGCCAAAATACCAGGAATTGTGCCCATTAAGAAAGAAAATATATATATGCCTATAGTCTTTGGAGCTCAGAGTAGAGGCAGGAGAAATCAAGAATTTACTTGGTTTGTTTCTCTGTGCAGCCACAAAGGCTAGAAAGTCCCTGAGCTGCCCCAGCATTTTCTCTTTTTATTTGGAATAGGAAAAATTCCACGACTCCAGTAGCTGGGTTGTAAGTGCCAGATAGTTTAAAACCTCTGATACTCCCAATATAGTTCTGTGTTTGCATGTATGAAGTGTTAACTGTGCATCTAACCTCGTACAGATGTTTCTAATCTTAAACCCCTAACATAAACAAATGTGTATGCAACGTTGTGCCCTCAACTCTGTAGCTGCTTTGAGTTCAACGCGAGTGGAGGCTTGTGCTTTCAAAGAGCCTTTGTTGCAACGTTTCTGAAAACAGAAAAAAATATAGGCTGTGTTATAGTCTAATTACTTTCAACATGGGAGATTTAATGGCAGTGCAGACGGGCGCTGCAATCTAATGACCAGCATGGCGGTGACCTTTCTGCCCTGGCAATGGGGAAATGATGTGCGAGCGTTTCCTTGGAGTTGTGCCGTGGTGTTTGGTGGGAGAGCAGTGCTGCAGCATGGAAGCTCAGTGAGACACCCTCAGGAAAACTTGGATTTTGCTCTGCCATTGCAGCATCAGATTTTCGTCTTGTTTTTCTCCCTCCTTTATTTTAAATGGGTTGGGAATGTTTTAATGGGCAGGAAGTGGGAATGGCTGTTCTGAGAACACAGCTGTTTTAAATAAATTTAAACCAGTGGAAGAGTGTTGAACTCTCTCCTTTTGGAAACAGCCAAAAGCCTCCTGGCACAGGAGTAGGTTGTTTGCTTTTTGAAACAGCAGACTTCATTTTTAAACCGTCCTCTTGCATCCTCAGTTTACAGCATCACAAGTTTCCTTACTGTGTCAATGTTTTCCTCATTAAATTTGCAAGAAAATAAGCTGAAGGGAAGGGATTTTAGATTTTATGCTTTACCGCTGGAGTTTAATCTTGGATTAAAATTCATTTCTTCTTTAATTCTGTTTAGAGATTGAGTTCCTAATTCTTTTCACCCTCGTGAGAAAGGAAATGCACCCTGAAATTCCAAGAATCTATTTCCAAGCATACTTCATTCTTGATAAAACAGCCTTAAATACAGTCCTCAAGATGAGCACCTTCTCTCCTATTTGCGGTACAGTGCAGGGCTTTAAACACCAAACTGACAGACCTGGCTAAAATAACACGATTTGTTGAGTTGTGTTGAGACCTCTATTTGAACATATCAGACCTAATCATCATGAATGCAAATTTCCCCATGGCACACAAGTAGCACAACACAGATTTTTGTTTTATGTGGGAAGTTCATAAAAAGTAGATGTACCTTGAGTGGCTTGTGGTGGGAGGTGGACTCCTCTGTGTTTGTTACTTCTGTGTGTACATACACACGCTCTCCCCTTTTGCTGTGCATGCTGTGTATGAAAGAGCTGTGCTCTTACTTGACTTGGAACAGAGAAGGGGTGATGTGAGCTGGGTGCTGTATGGGTGGCAGGCGGCTCTGTCCCTGCTCCTCACTCCCACCCGTAACAAGGAGAAGATGCAGTTGCTTGTTTTAAGGCTTCAGCCAGCTCCAGCCGCCTTCATCTTAGGTCATCTGTTCCTTCTTAAGCCCATGGGAGTTTGGATTTGTTTTTTATTATTGTTGATTGTGAAATCACTAAAGTTGGAGAGCAGAGTACTTTATATAACCTTTAGAAAGTTTCCCCTTGCTCTTCTCATCAAGGATTTGTACAGAAAGATCTTCAAAAGTGAAAGTGTAGAATAAAATATGAAATACTGGGAGGTTTATTTGAGATTTCATGTTACTACTCTAGTACAAGCCTGTCTTGTCTTTCCTAAAAGTTTATGAGTTGCTTTCATCTGTGTGTGTAGATCATTTTTTGGTGTGTGTGCATATATTCCTCCTTCTGTCTGGAATAGGAGACCCCCCTGTCCCGTCCCCTACACACAAAAACCCCAAATATTGTAATGTCAATATTTACTGTGCTAACATTACAGCGATGCTACATGCAGAAGCATATACACCACTGGCTTAGAAAATGCTGAGCCATGTCCCAGGCTGCTCTGAGGCACAGCACTAGCAGGAAGGTGTTCTTCCTGGGGTAAGTCGCATCCAAACTGTGGAGCTCTTCCATTTCTCCTTTGTGGATCCAGGAGTTGGACTCAGTGATCCTTATGTGTCCCTTCCAACTCAGGGCATTCTATGATTCCACTGTCTTGCAACACTTCCTACCAGCATGGTGCACATGGATGTTTATCTGTACAAGTCAGCCTCAGTTTGTTACTGGTGAAGAGATGACACTGGTCTTGCAGCAGATTAACCACTCAGTGTTTGTGGATGCTTTTCTTGATCAAGTGGTGGTTTATCTGGGGTGACTCATGCTGGGTGCTGTGATGTGCTAGGTGCTGTATGGCACATGACAGGGGTGCTGGAGGGATCTTCCGTTGGGTAACTGCTGTACAGCAGCATTTAGGTGGCCGAAGCTGCAGCGACCATGTAGTACTTCCAGTGTGAGAGAACATCTCACAGTGGTGTCAAGCTCAGAATATATGGCCTAGCAGTGATCTTTGATAGGACTGTGCTCATGTGTGTGACTCTTCTTGGCTCTTGTGGTCTGAGGGATGTGAGCATGACATCTGCTAGCTCCCACCTACAGCTTTGTGAGCAGCTTTGTTTCAGCTATGTTGGTTTCGGACACAACAGGCAAAATATAAGGCAGCTATTTTTGTTGTTTCTTTTTTTGAAAGACAATTAGTACCTTTTTTGAACGAGTGCAGCCAATGTTCTTTATTGTGAGTCCACTTCAGGAAGTTATTTAACGGTGGGCTGAAGCCAAAATATCTGAACTAATCCCTGGGAAATGAGATGGATTGCACTTAATTGGCTAAATTAAATGGTGTTTGGGGAGCGGGGGTGTTCAAAACTTTCCCCCCTTCTCCCTGGTTAGAATGGAGTCTTGTTCTAAGATCCTTCAGTAATCGCAGAAATATTTTAAGAGCACATTTGAGTCACTTGGAACAATTCCAGCTGCGGAGTTGTTTAGTTCAGTCTCTAGTGTATTTGTGTTGCTACAGAACAGTCTATAAAAATTAAAGACCGAAGCATAGCGCATACATAATTAACCACAAGCCCAACATGCCATGCTTAACTTATTTTCTAATTTTCTTTTCTTTGCTTAGAGGTGGTGATGGAGTCTCCATCTTTGGAGCATTTGAAGCTGAACTGGACAGTGTCCTCTGCAACCTGCTGTTGTTGGCTATGCTGTAAGCTGAGTTGGAATAGGTGGTCTCCAGACTTGCCTTCCCGTCTCAACTATTCTGTGATTCTGCTATTCTGCTTCTTTTACTACTTTTTTGTTTGTTTGTTTTACATATTATGCTTAATAATATGTCCCATAGTTTGGGATACAGTTCTGAAAGCTGTATTCATTTTCATGATTCCCCTCCTCTTTTTTATTTTTAGGCAGCGTTGAAGGATTAAGTAGCTGAACCTAGATTTTAGCAAATGGAGCATGTGAGCTATGTTAGTTGTTCGACTGGGTTTTGAGAGGACTGAAGGAATGCTGGCTGCTGTGACACTTGCAGCATTACCTCGTAGGAAAGGAATGCGGAGATGGGTCGTCTTCTGTCAGTGTCTGGCCTTTAACAGGCTTTGTGTGTTTATTCCCACACTTTTTTCCCCCCTTTCTTCAGCAATCCTGCTAATTACTCTTATTTTCAGCAGTTTTGAAGTCCATATCTCATGTGTATTCTGTGTTGTTTTACCCTCTACCTTCGCATGCTGCTGGTTAAGTCCTTGGATGAGTTGAATGAATTACGGTCACCTTTAATGAGAGTTTGGTAAGTTCTGTGGAGCAGGAGAAAATGTATTTTGCTATTGTGTTCCTGGATTAATTTTGACCATATGCAGTCATATGTTCTTGTCCTCGTGGTTCCCCATGAGGACAAGTAGAGGAGAGCACAGTGGAGGCTTGGAGAGAAAATGTGTACTCAGGATTGTCCATGTCCACTAGAATCAGGCTTGAAGTATGAACCTTGGCTTGTGATTCCTCCTTTCTGAGTTTTTAGGAAGGTAAGAGTGCCTCTGAAGGATGAGGTGTAAGTTGTGCATCAGAGCTCCTCCGGTAGAAGACTTGAACATAAGCATCCCCTGGCAATTTAGAGGAAATCTCTGCTGTTAAGGTGTTCTACGTTCTATCCATGTATGCGTGCTGGGGTCAATAGACAACAGTTTTCCAGGCAGTTTCATGATTGAGGCACCTACTCCAGGACTTGCTAATAAATCAAGCTGGTCATAGCCTTTCTATTGAAGGAGGTAAGGAAAAGAAATCTCTTTGTAAAGATTCTTACTTGTTTGACTTGGGAAACAAATACAGACCAGAGGACAAGAGTACAATTAGATATGTAATGGTAGGAGAGAGCTGCTAATAGCTGCAGGTACATCTGCATTGAATGAAAGCTGTTTGGATTTACATTAGCTACTGTACTGGTTTGTAGCTGGTGGTTCTAATCTAACCTGTGTGGCTGTCTGCTCTAAAATATAAGTGAGTTATTGGGACTGAAGCAAAAGGACCTCTTTAGCATAACATAAAGCCTGTTAACATCAAAATTGGTTTGATGTTCCCTCTGACCTTCCCACTGTTACCCTTTGCAGTGAACTATAGGCATTGGTTCCTCTCATACCCCTGGCATGTGGGACTGCAGCTGGGGAAGTCTCTTGGAGTTTGGCTCATCTGGGGAGGCTTTCAGGGCCAGCAGAGCCCCTGTTGGGCAACTGTTTGGCTTTAAGGCTCTGAGAATTGAGAGCCAGCCTCAAAGAGTGTTTATCAGCCCTGTTTGCTGTGCCTCATCTTCATCAGGGGAGCTGTGTGTATCCTTACTGTCAGAACAGGCCTGTCCTGTATTTACTCTCAATAGGCCCCAAATAGTATGAAGGTTAACACTGTATCTCTGTGTGCTTCATAAGGAATGCATTTTCTTGTCCTGCTGCCATTGTGACAGGGTCATCTCCATAGAAAATGATGAATTTGGTGAAAATATTTCTCTTGCCCTGGATTTCTTTATTTGTTACATAGTACCAGGCTGTGTTAGTCATGTGTTAGCTTTGTACTGCTGCACACAGAATTAGGCTTTGTATGAAGAATGTGCCCTTAATCTTTGGTAGGCGCTGATGTACAAGGAAGTACAGCCTCCACAAGATGTGGAGCTTGTCCAGATCTGAGCTTTGTTCCATTATATGTTAGCTCAGTAAGGCTCTAACACCATCTTTTACTTCTAAGAGATGGCCGGAGCTGTCAAGTCCAGTGTCTGGAGTCTGTGTGTACGTGGGTGTTCTCCAGTGTACAGTATTGAATTAACTCTTCCTATTGTAAAATGAGTTTTGATTCTGCCTTGGGAACTGGTGTTGCAGCAGAGTGCAATTATAGTGGCTTCCCATTAGACTTACTGATCTAGTGATCTGAAATTCCCAGAGTGTAGAAAGCCATAATAATGGGAAAGCTACATTTGAGGAATAATATCTTTGGGGACAGCTAGAATACCCATTACTCCCTTTCTTGACCTCTTTGTCTTGGAGATCTTTGCCTGAAACCAGTTTTCATTTCTAATGCAGCAAATAGAACATTCCTTTTCAACTTATAGCTATGAATGTAAAATAAGCTCTTGGATGGATAGGCAGAGAATTCTTCCTTGTAGTCTTAAAAAATAAGACTGACCTGCCTCAGTATGTTACTGGGGGCAAAATAAGGCTCTCTGCTTCTCTTGATACTGTGTTTAGATGGTAATTTGGTTTTGCATTAATTGTGCTTAACACGTTGGTCCTGTGAAGACTTACCTGCTGTTGTGTTTGAGAATAAAGAGCAGAGCAGCAGTGGCAGTGAATGCACAGAAGAGTAATAATAATGGGGTAAGTAGCATGCTATTTATTTATTGTGCCCTTAGGAAGAGCCGTGTGTTTCCTTCTGAGAAATGGAAAGAGAAACCAAAAGTAGTGGCTGAAGAACATAGCTTTAAATCTTTCTTTGCTCCTCACATGTTCTTCATTATCAACTCTTGCTTGCTTTCCTAAAATTGGGAAAGTATTCTTTAGAACAAATGCACCTTTATGTGACCAGAGTTGGGCACGTGTGAACAGAGATGTGCTGCAACAAAACATGAAGCTGAACACAGAGGTGTAGCCTAATGCACCACGTGGCACTGTAAACATCTCAGTGTCTTTTGTGTCTATGGTGTGGGGCTGCATTAAATATGTATGGAATATCTGGGGTCTGGTTTCCTTCCAGGCTCACTCTCCATCTGCACGTAACACGTCTCTTAGCACATTATATCTTAAATGCTGCTAGATGCTTTCATTCAACTGTTGGCAGCAATTTGGCATCCGGGCCATTGCACCAGAGTGTAAGGAACTACTTCTCGTTCATGATAGAGTGTTGAACTTTATCAGCATGCCAGGAATGTGGTACTTTGCAGTGGTGTGTTCAGATAGATAACATTACACAAGTACTCAGAATATGGAATTGCAAAATCTCCCTCATTTAAAAACAAACAAAAAAAACCCCACCAACAACAGGAACTAAGTAAGACAAAATCCCAGTTGTTCCTGTAAGGTATCATTTTAGGTATTTTGAGAGCTCAGTGCAATGTGAGGCTACTTAATGTTTAAGGGAAATTAATTCTTTAGGGAAGAATGCTGTGAGTAAATGACAGTTTTTCAAGTTGGATATTGTTTTCAAATAACCCAGGATATTTCAAACTTATCTGCTTATTTTCTGAAACTTGAGTTTGGTCATCCGTTTGCTCTTCTGCAACATCTGCAGCTGAAAGAAGGTCAGAAATGGTCTGCTTGTGCATGTTAGAACTACACTTGCCTAATTGCACATGCTGCTGAGTTTCAGATTGCAGTGTTTCTTGTCCCAGGAGGGTGATTTCCCTGTCCTATGTAAAGACTCAAGTCCTGAATGCATTTGGTTAATGTGTGATATTCTTAAGGACTGTTATTGCAGGTCTCCTGGAGGCTACGCTTTTTAATCTTTACCTTGGAGACTGGCACAAGCTGAGATGTTAAAAGCAATTACCACACAAAGAGGGTAAGGACTGCTGACTGCCAGTTTGTACCTGAAGGCATGTCTGCAGTCGTAGCCAGTGGCTCCTGTCTTTTCTTCTGACTCCTGTTTCTTCGTACCCTTGATGTTGTTTCTCTCCACAGCTTGTGGTGTGTTCTCTCCTCGGCTGGGTTGCAGTCTCTACCATGCTGCTTCCATTGATCTACCAGGTGCAGTTACTCTGTCTCAGTGTCTTGACTTCCCTCTCTCATTTTTTCCAGTGGACACATCTCCCTCTTCAGAAGATTTGCTTTCTCCTTTGATGCTTGTAGTTGCTGTGGCTCCTCAGCAGCCCTTCCCGACCAGCTCTCTTCTCCAGCCTTCTTGCTTACAAGTCTTTCTCTGATTCCCAGCATGTTCTGGTGGCTCAGGCAGTGGCATCACCTTTCAGCTCTGAGATCGCCAGGGATGGTGGGCTGGGACAGAGGGGGTGGGGGGAAGGCTGAGCCTTGGCTTAAAGCCTTGTTTGCACACAGAAATTACCACTTTTCATTGATCTTTTAAAAAACAAAAATGGGTTGAATTAAACTCTGCAGTAGATTCTGGAATGCCTTATGCCAGCCTAAACTGGGGTTGTTCCAGTTCATTGTTTGAGTACAGATGTAAGCCAGGCCCCTCTGCTGCAGCAAAATCTCCTTGAGCAAGATCTAAATTTTCCTGGAGCCTGTTCTGGAAGAGAGCTCGATTTGCTTCAATTGAGGTGGTATTTGCAACAGGCTCCTGAGTGGCTCTGAGTCACTGGATCTTGGCAGAGATCTGGCAGTCCCGTACCTCTGACATGCTGTGCAGCTGCCCAAAAACTTGGCCTGAAGCCTGGTGCTCACTTCTATATCCAGAGATGAGCAAGGAGAGCTGGTTCCTGCTTACCTGTTGAGGCTGACACCAAGGTGGAAGAAATCAGCATCTCCTACATGTGATCTCTTCCTGACTAATAAGAGCTATGCAATGAGCCTGCACTGGTCTCGGCCCTCAGATTTCTTTACATCTGAGCCCCATGCAGGGCTGTGGCTCCTCCCTGCGCATTGTAGCAGCTTCTCTGCCCCTCACCACCACAGGCTCTTCCTGATCTGCACGCTGATGAATGCAAGGTTTGTGTCTTTCCTCAGCCTCTGCTGACCGTGGAGCAGGCGGCAGCTGCAGGGGGACATGGCAGCATGGCTGCTTCCACCTCACTGCCACTGCGCGCCCAAAGCACTGCGGGATCAGGGCTCTTCATGGCTGCCCATGGCTGCCAACTCCTATTGTAATTAAAGGGTAATCTTTTCTAAATGGTGCTAAATTAAGGCTAAATCCCTCCCTCATGCCACATAAGAGGATGAATCCCCGGTTTTCTAAAAACAGCTTATTGTTTGGGCCGCTGTCCAACCGGCAGTGTAACAATGGGCTGGGTGCTTTGTCCACTGAGGGAGCTCACAAACTTGTCTGTCTGTCTGTCTGTGTAAGTCCTACTCAGAAATCTCCTGTGAAGCACATGGAGAGGTAGTTGAATTGTTTACAAACTCCTTTCAGGCTCTCAGTTTGAAACTTGGAAGAAGTTTTTGCTCACTGGAGTCCATTATCTGTGCTCCTGTTGGGGGATGTCTGGGAAAAGACTTTTCCTGCAATTGTGTGCACAGTATAAACATATGGTGAAGAAAACAGTCCTGGCAGCATGGTTGGATTTTTCTGTTTGTTTTAAATCAGGACAACTGCATCAAACTGTTGCTTAAATTACTGATACTTGACATGACACAGCCACTACAACATAAAGTGGTGGGCAGGGGGGTTAACTTTTGACCTCTCTTTTGGGATTGCTGATCTGGATTAATAAACATGATATGCAACCAATTTCACCCTCAGGGAAGGAGGAGGCTGCCTTTTGATCGCAGGCTAACACTAGGCTTTTATGTGACTCCTTAGGCAAAGGGTTTTGTCAGTAGTGCAAGCTGCAATCAAAAGTTTGTTTGCGTGTAAATGTGTGGTTTTGCTTTTAAAAGGTTTAGAGAGAAGCAAATGCAATTGAGTAGTAGGGAGAGAGAGTGCAAGAATGGTGGCACAGATTGGTGGCCAACTCCATCACTGAGTGTACTCTTGTAACGAAAAAAAAGAAAGTCTGGAAGCATGCTTTTATTTCTTGTTTTAAGACAGAAATTCCTTAGGGGGAAAAAAATCATCGGGAGAATTCCAGCAGTAGGAAATGAACTTCTGTAATATTCAGCAGTACCACATGAAGGATGTTTTTCTCCTGTCTGTTTATGACTAGATGTACAAATGTCCATAATACTGCTATAAATATCAAATCTGTATTTTGGCTCTATGTGTATGTACAAGTTCCATGACCAGGTAACTCCTTACATAGTTGGGTCTTACCAGCATTTAGAACTGGTTCTTGTTGGGATGGTGGCAGATGGGTTCAAATGTGTCATCCCTTCATGCAGCTAAGCTTTTATAGAGATGTTGGGATGATGATTAATGGCTACAAATCCTGTGTTATATTCTTTCTAAAAGAGAGTTCAGAACTTCAGTTAAAAAAAATTTCTGGCTGAATTAAACTATAGTAAGTTTTCAGTTAGCAGCGTCCATGTGTAGCAAGTATTTGAAAAGCAGACTGTGTCCACATGGACAGCCTCTGGCTGAAGATATGTTAAAAATCTTTCAGCAGACATCTCTTGTCTTGAAAAACAACAACACCAGCCCAACTGAGAGAGAGCTGGCTGACAGTGCTGAGGAGAAGTGGCCTTTGATTTGGTCCTTGCAACAGTTAAAATTTGTTTTCTAACATGTCTGTAACCTAAAATAAAGTTGTACATGTTTTTAGAAGTTGATAATGACATTTGCTTCTTCTTAGTAGGTATGGAAGTCAGTGAGAGCACTGCTTGGGAATGTAAACATCCCTCCATGCTTCCTGCTGCTCTGCTCTGCTGTCCTGCTGAAATTGGGGTCTCATGAGCTGAGAGCACAAGAAACTGAAATCAGATTCGCTCAGAGGGAAGGAAAATGCTCCCTTCTTATTTTTAAACAATATCTCACCATCCTTTCTTTACCAGTGTTTAAAAAGAGAGAGTATGAGTGTAGCCCTTTTCACTTTTATTGGAGTTCTTGTGTATACATTTCTGGCTTATACTGTTTAACAAGTAATTTGGGATCTGCTGTTTGTGGTCAGGATTTTTTATTTATCACCTTGTCTGTGCTTCCTTTCTGCTGTGCAAACCATAGAGTTCTGCACACCTTTATAAAGGGGATGTATAAGCTCACCGAATCTGCATGAGTAGCACTTCCAATCTAAATGTATGGTTGGAGACCCATTACCCACAGGGTAGGGCAGCAAAAGTGGGATTCTTACCTTCTGAACTGATGGAAAGCATGTAATTATTTTTGAATTTGCCTGGAGGAGGGGTGGGAAATCAGTTCACTAAATGTATGTGTGAATTCTTGGTCTCTTTAGCTGGGAATTAATTCTTTTGTGGAGTAAAATTTATGTTTTTGTTTGGATTTAGCTATATATAGATGCATTCTGCCAGCTGTTTCAGGAGCTGGGTCTGTGATCTGCTTTCAAAGACTCAAAACTTATGGACTTAATTTACTTTTCTTTAACTTCAGAATGTCTAGACCTCTGGAATGAAATGGCAATGTAGATTATTCAGGTTTCTTTGTCTTAGATAATCTTGAACAGATTGCAAAAGCTTGATCCCCTTCTTTTCTGTGCAGGGCTGGTTTTGGTTGTTGTTTCATTTCAGTTTAATGTGTGTAAATCCATCATGCTGCTTCAGCACCTCTCTTGCTTCTCGCATTCTTTAGTACCTGTGTCATTTCAGGTTTCAGAGCTGGGCTTAGGATTTCCAAAGCAGAGGTTGTCAAAACACTTTTCTGAAACTTGCTGTGGTGATCTATGTGTTTATTTCTAACCAGAGTTAAATTGCTCTTTGCATGTATTGTATGTCTTCTGAACAGTTTTTGAAGGGTTTGGCAATTCCAGCTTTTTGTCTGTTATCATTCAAGTCATTTGCTTTAAATAGTGATGGTCGATCTTCAGATGTGCACAGTCACAGACTGCTAAGCTGTGGTCTGAAGGAAAGCTGTTTTGATGCTGCTGTTCATTGCTGCTGATTCACCAACAAGGGCATGCTACAGGCTCTCTTCCTGAAAAGGTTTTGTTCTGTTTTTAAATAACTGTTCCTCTAAGTTTTTTTTCTGAAGTCAGGAATAGACCACGTTAACCAATCATCTTTGGCTTTCTCACATTACTTGCAGTCTGCATGTATGCTGATTGCAGATGTTGGGCCTTGCTGTGGTACAGTGGCTCTACAGAGAGCCTCTGGTTTCTCTCAGCAGGTCTGCCTTGCAAGTCATGGGACTCATTTACTACTTCTTATCTGGGCAAAGTTTAGATCTGTTGTGATGAACAGAGATACTTCTGCATGAAAACTCTGTATTTGAAATGGCTGATTTTGCAAATTGTGAAGTACCTGAACAGGTTTCAGTTTCCTTAGGGCAGCAATTGCTCTCAGGTGGAAGCTTAGACTGTGCCTCACTTGTTATAAGAGAGGTTTACCATTCACTCCTCTTCCACAATCTGTTGAAGCCAGACTGTAATTCTGGGCATTCACACGTGTGGACTGGAGCACGTGAATGCACGTCTGTCCTTAAATCACATTCTCATGGCTATCTGCTGTCAGCTTTGAGCAATGAAAGTGGCACTGTTTTGCCAAGAGTGGAAACAGCGATGTCATCCTTTCCAATCCCAGTGGCATTTGTTTGACATAGAAGCCCATCAAATGGAAGATGTGCTCAATCTTAGAAGCACAATCTGGCATTTACTTGCGTGAGTACAAACCTCTGCAATGCGTCCTGTGTGGAGTTGCTTCCTTATGGAGAAAATGTGGTGAGTAAAATTTGGGACTTGAACTTGTAAGTGCATGAACAGTGCTGACTCCATGGATGCACGTGACGGTGCTCTGTCTTTTATTTAAAAACAAATAAGGAATCCTGAAGTCAAAGAAAAGATTGGAACTCTGTTCCAATGACATATTGCGTGTGAAGGGGGCACTACCTAAAAAAATGTAATTCTGCTATGCTACCTTCTCTTATTTGGTTGAGAAATAGAGCAGTTGTTCTAGAAATGGGATCTGTTTTTTCTTAGCAGTTTTAGTTATGGCATTCAGTGCAGTTTGAGCATTGACCATTATTTCCAGCCAAAGTGTACGAAATCAATTCTGATTTTTGCTCTTTTGTATTTATGGAACTGAACCTGAGTGAGACGTGCAATCTTCTGCAAATATGAAGATCCAAAAAGTGGCTGCCAGGAGTAATTAATTATAGCACTGGTTAACTCTGTACTGGCATGCACTATTTCATTCCTCCTATAATCAAGACTGTGTGGCCTCTGTCATGGAATTTCAGTGAGTTAATTGCTTCTAATTTCCTTTTTCTTGTTTCCGTGCTAACTTGTCTGTCACTTCTTTTTCTGTTTAGTAATAGAGGCTTAAGACTGCAGGACTGATGTGGAAAGGCTTTGTGTGTTTGTGATTGCCGTTGCAGGAGGTGATTTCTGCTGCAGTTATATTCATAAATAGAAATGCAATACTAATTAATAAAATCTTCCTTTTTGTGCATGCCGCACCTGTCTGTGTGTTGTTGTGTTTTGCAATCTAGCTTATAGCTTCTCTGACTGCTCACCTGTGTTATTCTTACTCTAACCTGTTTTCTTTCCAGCAACCATTCCCTTGTAGCTCAGGCAGGATACGTAAGGTAACAATAAGCTGTAATTCCTTAAAGTAATCCATTTGGGTCCATGCCATTTTGTTGTAGTGTCAGGCAGGAGGATGTACAGAAGTGGGGGGGCTGTCTTCTGGGCTATATTTGGCTGCTGATCTCATTGTGGTCAGCACAGAGTCCTGTCCCAGGCTTCCTGCGTGCGGAGCACAGGCTGGACATTGTCTGTGGCAGATGACTTCACACTGCTTCAGCTTTGCTTCTGCTGCCAGCTTTGTGCTAGCGAAGGTTCCTTTGTATTTCCAATGGCAAAGATTTTGTGTGTGCGTGTGTTAGAATAAAGCTTTGTCAGGAAGAGCTGTGCATGTTAGGCATAACAGATGCATTGAGCATTCCCAAGGCCCTGTAAAATGCAGAGTTAAGTAAAAAAAAAAAAAAAATCATTGGCCAATAACCTTAAGATTCTCTAAAGCAACATTTAGAGTTATTTGGAGACTCCTAATGTATGCTCTGTGTTTTAAACACAAGTAGAAGAGTGGTGAACACTAAAGAATGAATACTTACAATGGAGATCTGTAGTTCGTAGCCCCAGGACTCTGCCTTTGCAGCCTGCAAGTGGTAACTTTTCATAAAATACTTATGACGTTTATTGAAATCACTAAGAGCTGAAGAATGAAGAACATATTTAATGAATTTTGGTTTTTAGGACTGACCATGGGAAAAATAAAGTTAGCATTTATATCGAGTGAAGCTTCCTGAATGTATTTAAGTTGTTTTACTGAAACTAGCAGTGGCCCAAAGAAGTGGCAACAAGTCACTGCCAGCAGGGCACATGTGCAAATCTGGGAAGGATTTTAGAAGTGCTGAGTACTTGTTTATTTCTGTGATACAAATGGGATCTGCCTGTATTTCATGTGCTTGGCACTAGGTATCTTTTCTGATATTGTTTACTCTATGCTTATGTTTATTGGTCTAAATCTTGAACATCTTCCACTTACGTTTCTGTAAATGAAAACGGAACATAAGCCCTCGATACAAAAATTGATGCAGATAGTGGGAACAAGTTCTTAAGTTGTGTTTTTGAGCAGGCAATTATTGCTGAGTTGGCAAGAATGGAGTTTGTCAATAGTTAACTACAGAGGCCTTTAAAGTATTCCAGAGACATTCTGGAGTAAGCAGAGGAAAAATGCCTTTCTCTCATACTGTGGCACAGCTGGTTAATGTGTGGCTTTAACATCCATTAAGGCTTCACAAAGAATGAAAGCAGACTAGCCATGCTTTTAAAATGACATCAAGTTTTGTTTGCAAAAGTTAAGGTGGTTAATGTTATGGATGCCTTTTGTTCTGGCTTCATGTTGAATTTAGTATTGCCTTTCGATGCCCTGACATGTCAAGGTGCTGAAGCCTTGATGGTAGGGAAATAAGAGTGGGCTTGTGTTAATATTGATAAAAGCCATATATTAATATCTTCTATTCTGCAGAATCCTAGAGAACTGCAGTTGTTTGTAATAACTCAAGAATCAAATGCTAGTCAGCCAAGCCCAGTGGTATAAGGTGTGGTTGGTTGGTTGTGTGTCACTGTGTGACACCAGAATTGGGTAACCTCCTCAGTCAGTGCAGAGTGTTGGATCTTTATCAGGGATTCCTCCTGAATGACAGTCTGAGGTCTGTGCACAGTGCGGGTGGGCGGCTGGTGACCGTTCCATACGGAGCAGTGATGTGTCACAGGATGACTGGGCTGAGGTGCAGTCTCCTTGGGTACCTGGAACAGAGCTTGGAGCAGGTCTGCGTGGAGGGGCTGCAGCGGCTGCACTGTGTGTTGTGTGCAGTGTGTCCTTGTGCTACAGCGTTTTAGCAAAATCTCGCGCTCTTTCTGTCTCCATATGTTACTTCTTTGGCAGGCGTTCTGCGCTTCCATCTGCAGTGAGTGCTGTGGCAGTGGCTGTGCAAACATAGCAGCCGTGCATTGGGGATGTCAGTGAGGCTGCCACTTCCTCCCTGCCTGCATGGCTGCCTGGTGGGACGGGGCTGCAGAGGAAGCCTTCGCTTCCTGTTTGCTTGTGTTTGTAAGTAACGCGCTGGAGCTCTGCTTCCTTCTGAACTTTGTAGTTCCTCTTTCCTAATCCTCCTGTTTGCTGCAGAACGCATCTTGTGGAGGTGTGCAGACTAAAATACATACGTACCCTCTCGTTTTAATTATGGAGAAAGCCTGTTGTTTCTGGCACTGCTATCAGTAGCAGCTAGACATCGGAGCGCTGTGTCAGCGCCCTGGCAGCCATCCCTGCAGCTGCAGGAGCACGGGGTGAGCTGAGCGCTTTGGATGCATGGTGCACATGATTGACCTGATTGTGTGTGCCATCTCCATCGTGCAATTGCTCTCTACTGCCTGATGGTGGAAATTGTATTAGGAAAAAGAAGCTATTCATTTATTTTTCTGCCTTCCTTCTTACTTTTTAATTCGAGACTTCAAATAAAGACCTGAATGTGCTTGTGTCTCCCTTTTTTATTTTCAAACAATGCACAACCATAGCAGGCAATGGTAACTGAGTATGCTGAAGCTCGGTGTAAAGCCTGCAGGTAGACTGCAAGCAAAAATTGTGCAGTGCAATCAAGAGACTCACAGGGTGTCTGCTTTAATTACTACACTAGCTGGGCACTAGAAGTCTTGTCGCTGTAGGTGGATGAAGTTCAGTAGGCCTTTGTCAGATTCAAGGTAGAAACCTGTAATTCAGATGTAAGCAGTTTTATTAAAAAGACCATTAAAATAGAGAATCCACTTCTGTAGTGTAACAGTAGCTGCTAAATGCAGATCTGAATGTATGCCTTGAGCTGTTTTCTGTGTCAGAATGATCGAAGACCACTGAAAAGCTGTGCAGTAAGTTAGCTTTTTATAAAGCTCTTTGTATGTAAAGTAAATGGGCAGCCAAGTTCACACAGCACAGGTAATTTTAACATTTGCTCTTATTATATCTATTGGTCTCTCTTTTGCTACTTTGGTGATGAAAAATGTGCCTAATAAGCATGCCTACGTATTTTATGTAATTCATCTCAGACTTTCTTCCCGTTCCCCTCCCTCAAAGCACTTCATGGTTCATTCTGGTGCTGACAGCTCACAGATAACTGTTTGTGACACCTTGTGGGCCAGGGTTTGTTCACCAAGACAGCTCTTACTGCCACATCAGAGGAAGCCACCAGCCAGTTCAGCACGCAGCAGGGTAACATGCTTTACATTATATATGCTCTGCAGGATGCGACTGACTTCCTCTTCTTGTATCTTGAGTGGGTGGTGCCCATTCAGCAGGAAAACACTGTTTAGTCAGGAGGATCTCATGCAATGAGATCCCAGTTCACATTAACTGCGGGTAGTGTGCGTGGATGTTTGAGTGTGCATATATATGTGTGTGTATGTATAAACCTTGGTACTGAAGGGAGTGGAGCAAGGCTTTAGCTCTGAACTCAGTGTGTGGATAGTGCTTGGGTTACCAATAATTAAAGAGTGGGTGGAAGCTGCATCTTCTCATCTTTAAATGCCCAAACCTGCTCTCTGTTAAAGCAGTAGTCTTCTCACTTCTCTAATTGCGAGTGCTGGGTTGGGGCAGAGGAGGTGAGAGGTCCAGTTTGACAACTTGGAACAGGGTGCTAAGCTAGGGAGCAGTTCCCTCTGTGCCGACTTGGATTCTTCATTGACCTCATAGCACTCTGCAATTAAGCACTGGTTATGTAAGCAGGTTGTGTTCATACTTAATAAATAATCTTTCTAATGTGAGAGTGAGATCTTATTGTTACGTAAATCCATCACATTGAAGGATTCTGCAGCTAATATGGGAATAGCTTAGTCGGATACTCAGAATTTCTGCAATATCAGTTGATTTCCTCACAGTTACAATCTCTTTGGTGACAGACATCTAGCAAGAAGTGACCTCTGCTGCAGGTTTGTGCTGCTGTGATGCTCTAGAAAAACTATTCCTCCTCCATGCTCTCAAGTCTGCAAACTTAAACCACAGCTTTCTCTAAAAAGACAATCCAGAATTATTTGTATATTTATTGATTTTTAAATCAAAGAAACAGTAAAACATTTTTAACAAAATTGAAGCCAAGTCAAAGAGTAGACTCCTCTTACTGTAGCACACCCAAAGCACATCCATTACATCACCTCTTGGAAGATGAGTTTGGTGACCATGTGTGGGGTGTGATAGGAAATGAATTGTTTTGAAAAGCCTTCTGACTTCCCCACGGGTACCAGATCAATGGTGAGTTGGTGTTTGTGAATCTCCTGCTGACTTCCTTAAGGTTTGCATTAGGCCCTGGGGATATTTGGGTGTGGGAGAATAGGGCTGTTTCCAAACTTGTGGAGCTTTCACAATGGTGAGAAACA
Organism: Chrysolophus pictus; assembly: GCA_037305975.1. Classification (NCBI taxonomy): domain Eukaryota; kingdom Metazoa; phylum Chordata; class Aves; order Galliformes; family Phasianidae; genus Chrysolophus; species Chrysolophus pictus. Next base: position 13,129,464 of record CM074587.1, read on the forward strand.
GACTGGGAGTTGAGGTCCCAGTGGCTGCACCAACACCCCCGCAGTGGCTGGCTGCAGTCTGGGCACGGGCTGAGCTCTGGAGGCAGCTGTGCTGGCCTGGAGATGGGAGGCTGCGCAGGGGGATGAGCTGCTGGAGGCCAGTTGTGGCCACATGTTTGCACTGCATGCATGTGCCCCAGGCTGCAGTCAGACCACTTGCAGGTGTCCAAATATAGACAAAAAGATGGCTTATTTTTTTTCTCATGTGAATATGTGGACAATTATTTTCATTCTAGCGTATGTGAAGTATGTAATGCATCTTCTTGCTGTGTCATTTAAGGATAACACCTCCTAAATTTAAAGATTAAATGCAATTGCACACATTTAGAGGTTCTAAATTTGTTTGATTTCCTTGCAAAAGGAAGTGTTTTGTGGTAACAAAAGCATGACTGTGGGAATAGTATAATGGTGGGATACTTAAGACTAAACATAAAGGAGTGAAAAGGTGCATGCAGGGAAGAAAAATGTTGTTCCTTGTGGTATTGAATTAATACTGATCTTCATGACAAGTTGTGTTTGTGGGCTGAATGCAATACCATGAGCAGCAGTACCTCTGTAACACATCTGCTCAATTTGCAGGGCCTTGCTGATCAGGTGCTTGCTGATCATAGTTGGTATCCTCATGCTTAATGCACTTATTGAAAGTTATATCTTCCATGAATCTCTCCATTATGTTCATAACAAAGGCTCAGGCATGTGTTTATAAGCCTTGTATTGTCCTTGGTGAAGTGTGTAATTTCAGTATGATATTGTTAGCTTTTTACTTAAAACTAAACGTTATTAAGAAGAGCTAAGGTTTTCCTCTCATTTCTATTGTATGTTACACCCTTTGGATATTTATCACGTGTTTTCTCAGGACTCTTTAGTTGAGGCTTTAGTTACTACTTAAAGTTTGTGAGAACTAATGTAGTATTTACAAATTGCTGGTCTTTTTTGGTGTATATGTACTGTTAATCATTATTATTCCACTGTAGGTGATACCTACATCATATTTCTGCACTGTTGTTTGAGATTTGAGTCCTAACAGTTGCTCAGCTCTTGAGTTCCTGCAGAAGAGTGACAGTCTAACAGAATGCTGGTTTTCATAATCTATTTGCTGTCACTTCTTGATTGATACATAGGGGAAGCTGTAGACACTGTGACCTGTTTAATGGGATCAAGCTGACGTTTTGCTGTAGCCTGTACAAGGAAAGCATTCCATAGAACTTAATAGAAGATCATCAAAATTTCTGCAGTGTGACTTTTAGACTGAATTACAACTGTGCTTTGATACCTCAGTGAATGGCACCCTTTGTGCTCATGGGTGGAAGCCCACAGTCTTTTTCTTCTCTAAGACTAATAATGGTGTTGATGGTAGGTAACATTAACTCCTTATTTTGTGCATCTTCATCCATAGTAACATCTTTCTTTTAGGCCTGGTCGTGACCTGTGGTCCCCAAGTGCAGATGTCTGCTTGAAGCAGACAGGCTCATTGGTCTGTTATGATGCAGAGGGGAGAAAAAAAAATGCTTCAGGATAGAGTGGTACGGCTTATTTATTTATTTATTTATTTTTCCCTTTTCCCATCAGGCCTGAAATTCCTCCTGAAAGGAGGATTTGTGTGTTACTGCCCTTCATCCTTCTACCTGCCCCATGCTCACTTTTGCTTTGTTTAAAAGGAAGCGCATACCCACTCCCCACAACCCCGTGATTTAAGCTCAGCAAAAAGCATTTGGGACCTTCTAATTTTCCTTCCCCACTACAGTTATGGTAATTTTTCTCCAAAAGAAAAAAAAAAAAATCTTGGCTGGCTTCCCGATCCTATTGCTGAGAAGCACGGAGCAGCTGCTGGTTAGCTGCTTACTGCAGTCAGGCTTCACAGGCGGCAGCTTGCTGGGTGGTTTTAATGGTGGTGGAGGTTCTGATGTGGCTCTGATGGTGGGAGTGCTGTCCTGCTGATCCCTCTGGAGAGAGAGGAGGGAATGTGCAACTCTGGAGCAGAGCTGAGGAAATGTTCCATACTGTCAGTAAATGTGTTTTGATGTCAGTAGTTGGGTATGCACGAGTAACAGAGATTGTGTTTTGGAAAGATGTGTGTGCTGATTTGTGGCACCAGCTGCATAACAGAACTCTTTTGCCATTCCCATCTTCATGGCAGGGTGCTGTGGTGGGGTCACTCCCCCCCTGTTGGAGGACACAGTGATGAATGAAGTGCCCTGTGGCTCACGGCCCCTAGCTTGTAACTGCCAGCTCTCCAGCCGCTCCACATGGAAGTCAGAGGGCAGCAATGCGTGCGGGCAGGACTGGTGGCTCACTGACCCTGTGGGAGAGGCCACCTACAAGATTCAGTGCATGTATAGAAGAGTGGGACGTGTGCTGTTCCCTAGTGTGTTTGATGCAGAGCCCTGAGCTGAGTTATTGTAAAGAACAACTGAGGAAAAATGCCTTGATGATTTTGGTCTAATGACGTTTATCCTTTTTAAAAGAGAAAAGAAAATTAAAGACAAGCATATTGATTAACTGTTTTTTTTTTTTTTTTTAATCAGTGGCTTGGGTTTTATATAATTTTTGGTGGATAAAGCCCTTATAAAAGGAGTATCTAGCGATATTCCATTAGAAGGGGATCTTCTGCAAATGCTGCTTGATTTACATCAGACAAAAGAGCTGGAATACAACCAGTAGAATGCTCTCAAGCTGCAAGCCAAGCATCCCTGTGGTGTGCTTAGCGACAGTCTGAACGTAATGCTGCTCTCCTATGGCATGCACACACGTCACTGCTCTTCAAACTGCTGAGAAAGGCAAGGGATTATTTCCAGCTAAGCTGTCTCTTAGATCACCTTCCTCCCATCTGTGCCTGCTTTCCTGCTTTTCAAGGGGTTCTCAACTAATTCCCCTTCTTTTTATTATGTCCCTCAGAGGAATACTAAATAAATACTGTTTCTTGTCTCTTCCACAGCGTGCCTGGGATGGTGTGCACAGTGCTGAGTGAGCGAAAGCAAGGGTTAATGCCTCGTGTTGGCTCATCTTTTGAGTTCAATTAGCTTCATCTAGCAGCGGGTCACTGCAGGAAAAAAAGGGCAGCGTGGCATTTCTTACAGGCTGCCCCTCGTTGCCTGACATTTCGGCACTGCGTTGCTGGATGTGCTGCCCAGGATGGAGGAGAAACACACGGCTGGGGTGGCTCAGTGCCCTGAGGAGAGGCTCGCAGGCCCACGTGGGCTTCACTTGAGCAGAAATGAGCATGAGAGACACTCGTGTCCTATTATAGAAAGGTTAAAGGAAGGAAATGTGCATGGGCATGTAGGCCATAGGCAGTTCGCAAGGCCCTCACACCTCTGTGTGAGGCCATTGGCTGCAGCCTGCTGTGCCAGGCAGAGCTGTGGGGTTCTGCTGCCAGGGTGCTCTGTGGGCATGATGGTTTTCAGAACCCTCTCATACTTGAGAAGATGACTTTTTATTACAGTAATTGTCTGGGGAAAGCTGAAATTTGAAGAGTGCCAGTGAAGTACGAAGCAAAAAAACTCTACATCTAATATTAGCAAACAGTTTTATGAGCAGGGGTTTTTGGTTCTTGTTTGTGGGGATGGTGTTTTGTGGGTTTTTGAGAGGAGATGGATGTTTTCCTTTAACCTTTGGGAGCAATGAAATTGAGGTAAGGATTGGAAAATTCTGATCTTACTGGGCTGGCCAGGTGAAGTTTGTGGGTCCGCTCTGTGCCTCAGACTGAGCAGGTTGGGGGAAGGAACTCCTGAGCACAGGAGGGTTTTTCTATCCGTTCCTCTTGGCCCACTCTGTTCTAGCGTAGGTCTTTGTACCTGTGCAAATGTTGAGGTTAGACTTGTGTGGGTGATCTAGCATTATGCAGGTGGGTGTCATCATATTATTGGCCAGCCTTTTGACCTCCTAAAAGATACCATCCTCCTGACATAAGTATCTGTTCTTCAGCGTAAGATTTGGTGAACGAGTATGGTGAAAAAGACCCAAAAAGCAAACTGTGGGATTGAATTGGTCACACAGCAGGGAGGATGTGCTTATTTATGAAGGAAAGTATTTTTTTTGTTGGATTTATTTATCCGTTTCAAATTTGTTTTTTTTTTTTTTCTGGCTTATGTCCAAATATGGATTGCTACATGTTATATGTTAATGGCTTTATTGGCAGATCTTGAGAAGCTGTTTCACGTCTATTGCTGTAACATTTTTTTTTTACTTAGAAGAAACCAGGACTTGGCTTAGAATTCATGTGAACCATTCATTTCTTGTCTTGTTTTGACCTTTGAATGTGTGTGTGTGTGTGTGTGTGTATGTATATATAAACACGCATGCACATATATATACATATATAAATAAATATATATATATACATATCTATATATATTAATGTATCTGTGCAGAAACCTTAGCCCCAAGCCAGTGTTTTAAGTGACAGGTTTTAAATATATTCAGATCTTTTAAAGACAATTTATGTAACAGAAGACTGACTTCTCCTTCTTATCCCCCTCTTGCCCTTTACTTGCTCTTCTATCTGCTCAGACATGATACCCATCAGAAAGCACACAAGTGAATCCTTTTGCCATATTTTTCTTCTGAGATCTTCCTGAAGTGTTTTGATTTCCTTTTGTGCAGTGTTGTTTGGTACTTCATCACAGACACCGTATTTATCACCTTTTTTTGAGTGCTGTGCTATGCTCAATGATGTGACCAAACGTGGCTGGATATTTAGATAACACTGTGTGATAAGGTGTGGCAGTTGGGATAAATTCTCATTGTCGGCATTTCCTAGCGGAGCAGTATAGCAATGATTCTGAAGGCTGCAAGACCAGGAGACTGGGCTTGCTTTGGGTTTATGCCTTTCCTCATGCTGACTGATGTCTAACTTTGGGTTTGCTCTTTAACCTCTTTGTGTCTGGTGCCTTCATGAAAAATGGGCTGTGACACTTGTTCCTTTGTGTGACAGTAGGATTTCTAGGATGTGAAAGAACATAGAAATGTTATGTATAGCATAGAAAGTAAATTGTCTATCACTTCACTTGCTCTGTCATCTTCAGAGAGCTGCGGCAGTCTGAGATGCAGTGTGAGTTACCTGGTGTTACATGGGTGTACTAAATGGAGATCCTACTACAGTCTCATCCAAACGTTGGCCATGCAGCTCTTCACTCAGGAAATAGAACTGAGCTACTGAAGTCCAGCGTGGATTTGTTAACATGAGCTGTGGTTATTTTTTCCCTCTGCTGTGTCAGAGACACTTAACACTCCTGAAGTCTCTCTCTTTGTATGAAATCCAAAAGCCTTTTCTGATAAATGTGTTTCATTACTTATCATTTCAGTGTAGCTCTATAGCTAATACAATCTATTGCAGCCCTTGGGTAAAAGCAACACATAGAAAGACACAGAGCCACTAATTGGTGACCATTTTTTAATGCTTTCTAATAGTGTGGAGCGATTGGATTGCAATGTCTGGTTTAATCTAAACAAGTCATGGGGAGGCTACTATGAATTATGCATGACAGCCTGACCCATTTGCAGGCAGATCTGTTTGTGGTGCAAGGCAGGTCACGTACAGTCTGCAGGACTGCATTTATGGTGAAGCCTCCTGAGTGCTGCAGTGCTTGTAGTGGTGACTGTGCTTGGTTTAAGTCTGTCTATTGTTACCTGTGATAAGAAATGATGGGGAAAGGTTTTAAAACAAAAGTTCAGCTTGTGTAGCCTACGGATCCACAGGTATCATTTCAGAAGGATACTTGGTGAATCTAGCAGTGGTCTAAAGTAATTGATGTTTATTTTTGACTTTGTGCTCAAGCAAAAACATTGCTCTATTCCTGCAACACAGCTGAGACTATTTTGTGGCATGATATGTTAGAGAGATGTTGCAACAACAGGGCAACCTATTGTCCTCCTTGTATTCTATCTATTTAGCATGAAGAGGGTAGGAACCACCTCAAATTTATGGGACAGCAGGGTGGGAGGGGCCAAAGAATTTCATCTTGGGTCAAAGTGTCTGAAAGTAATTGTTTTTTGATACCTTACCTTGGGATGGGTTTGACAAAGGCATCCATGTCGTGGAAACTTAAAAACTAAAAAGAAAGTAGTTTGAATGCGTGAGACTAGTGTGGAATCAGTGCCAAAGAGCACAGCTCCAAGTGACCAAAGAACTTACTTTCTCTAGGAGCAAATCTCAATCATGGTTTTGTAGGCCTGAGGTATCTAGCTCTTACATTTATTGCATGTCAAAACAGCCAGGTCATGCTTTCATCGCGCTACTTTTCGCTGCAGTCCCACCCTGTGTGGGTTTTTTTTGTTTGTTTGTTTCTCCAGGTAGCTGCCAGCTTTAATTTCCCCAAGTGGGGATGAACATTCTATGAAAATACCATGCTTCTTCTGCTTCTGCCAGCTCTTGCTGTGTAATTTTTGTCTTTACTCATTTAGGTGGACCTGATTGTAACGTTTTGTTGTTTCCTTGAGAGTTCTGGTCCAAGCCTTATTGCCGAGCAAAGAAGCAGGAGGGTAACACTGAAATGGGTGAGAAGAATTCCCTGGCTGAGTCGGTGCTGAGGCTGCAGGCCTTGGCGCAGAGATGGGCTGAGGAGCAGCTCCCTGCCGTGCCTGAGCTGCCATCTGCGGGGCAGGGTAGGATGGGCGAGGAGGGATGTCAGGAGGAACTAATGCCGCTGATATTCCTCGTGCTGGGTCTTGTGAGCATGTCTAAATCTCCTGACTCAAGGGTTGTCACGGTAACACCTTTTCACATGAATTCACTTAAGAAGCAAACCGAATCTTAGCTGCTTCAGCAGTTTCCACACCTGCAGCCGAACTCTGCTTGAGCAATTCCTTTGGCGTGCTCAGAGCCCTTGATTCACACCTCGGGGGGATCCTGCACTGAATCACAAAGAGCGTTTATGTTTGAACAAAAGAAGTCAAATACTAATGGTTTTCAGTGGAGTGCGTCTTAAATTGCTCTGAGCTATTTCCACTTTTCTGAGCTTATGTTTTATCCCTCTAGCTTATTTCTTTATTTGTTCGTTTATTTTGTGGATCATATCAATGGAATGTTTATTGAGGGGGATGAGGTGGCTATACAGCCCCTTCCCAGCTGCATCCAGTGCAGCAGAATTGCTGCTTAACTATTGATTTAGCCATGACTGCATTTAGCCCTCAGAACTCTGCAAGTGTCTGGCTAACTAAGCTGACAGGCTAAATTAGGCTTTTATCATCAATGCTTTTCATCCTCGCAGCAATGCACCAAAGCAGGGTGTTCTAAATATAGGCTTCAGTGTGTTTTTAACGTTTAAAAAAGAAAACCCTCTAAATCATCTATGGAATGTCCCTCTAATCTTTGAGAGAGAGCACTGTGATCTTCTCAAGCATTTGTATTTCTTCCTGCTGCACTGAAACCTTGTTAAATCTGCTGTGTGTCTGGTGATGCTGAGGGCTGCGTGCTGGCCTAGCGGGCAGGAGGAGCAGGATCCCACTGCTTGGCTGCGTGATGGTCGGGCTCTGGCACTACTTGGCTGTGTGTTTGAGGCAGGGAAGCCCTACAGCCCTACTTCTCCTCTGCTGTACGGCCCCTGTATCTCAGAGGACATCTGTTCCCTCTGCAGTGCCAACGCTGCCATCAGCCAGGTGAAAGAGCTCCATTGTCAGAAAAATACCTCCCTTCCCTTCCTTTGCTTCCCTCAGTAGGGTTTGTTTTGCACTGTGACACTGCTACGGTGTCAGACATGCCATGGTGCTGGGGATGGGCTGCGGGTGGCCTGGTGCATGAGGGCGAGCGGTGCTGTGCTGTGGCTGTGCTGCCCTTGTCCCACTGCTCATGGAGCACCAGGGCAGGAGGCTCAGCTGCTGCATAACAGCTGCCACTGTGGGCCTTGGTGCAGCTGAGGGAACACAGCGCTTTTGTGGATGAGGCAGTGGGAGGAGGAGATGGAGAAGGAAGGCATGGAGTGGGTCAGTGTGAGTGCAGGGTTAGGTCGTAGAGGAGTCTAACTTCTCCTTCTGTTAAATTTGCTACTTGCAAAGATGCTAAAATCTCTTCAGAGCACTGTTTTGATACTTTGCTATCGCTGTTTCAGATCATTATGGTTATAATGAATATATGGTTATTACAAAAAAAGGTGCAGTGCTCATGGAAGCCGTGTGAGAACATCTTTTATTTTGAATCTGATTAGAAGAAAAAATTACATGCTGAATTGATGCAAAGATTTTGCAATTAAATCCAGAAGCTGACAGTGCAGAAACATGAACAAAAATTTGAGTGGCTTTTAGTGCTAATTATTCTTCTGATGCATATTAACACTTCCTGATTAGTTTAATGTTGATGAGATAGATATTGATAATTAAAATGAAGATGCTAGGAGCAAAATTTGAAAACATGGGATTTTCAGTGTGGGGGAGGCGAATACCAGTATTACTTGGTGCCATTTGCAAAGTGCTTGCAAATGAAATTCTAGCTTGTTTGTGACCTGGCCAGCTTTCCCGATGAGAATGCTCTTCAGAATAAATTTGAGAGCCGGAATGGAACTCAGATTGCAAGTGGGTTTATGCACGACTCTTCAGAAAAGCTGTGGTCTGCACTTCGGGAGGTAGAGCTGTGCCATGCAGGTGAAAGTCCTCCAAAGCCCAAAGTTAGAGTGAGGCTGGGGAGAGAGGGAACTGAGCAGGGGATCGCTGTGCAGACAGTGCCCTTTCTGCTGCAGCTGTCACAGGGCTGTTATAGCGTGGTAGGTGCTTGATTAAAGCAGTTCTCACATTTGGCTGTGCAGTGGTAGTATGTGGTGTCAGAGCCGTGAAAGATCATCTGTTCCTTCTGTCTAACAAAGCACTGCCCCAGTGAATCAGATCTGTCCTCTGTTTAGCCCAGCATATTTCTGCCGATGGCCAGCAGCTGAAAAAAAAGGCACAAGGAATGTGCAGAACAGTGTTACCATCACAGTATGGTATTCCCTAATGCTTAGAGGCCATCTTAAGCCACAGTGCCTGAACTTCAATAACTTTTCCAAAATATATGCATCTTTGCTTATGTTTGCACGTTGTTGCCATATTTGATGTGCTAAAGTGGCCAATGTCTTGTTGGTATTTTCATCTCGGAGTCCAGATCCTGTGCTCTGTGACAATGTGCTCTACTGTACTATTGACGTTTTTGAGATGCGTGTTTTTCCTTTATCTGTTAGACTTTTGAAAAAGCCAGATTTGTAGTTCTTGAGAAGTGCACATCACTTTCATTCCAAACTGGATATAAAATGTAAATTTCTCTACTGCAAATACATTACCAGCATGTTAACTCTTTAGTTGAGGGGCTGATGGTTGAACATTCACTTGAGGCTACAATTTCCTTTTCTTTGCCATTTTGATTTGCCTTTTCCTCTTTCATTTTTCAGTTACAGGTAATTGATAGGACTTCCACTGGTCTTTGACAGCCTTTGGTATCATGCTAGGCTTATGAAGAACTGTCTTCAAAATTCAATATCAAAAGCAGGCAGTGTCTGCAAGAGAGTTATGATTTGTATGCTGTAGATCTTACCTGAAGCTTATATAGCGAACATTAATTTTGGCTGGAAACCTGTGATAACCAGAGAGCACACAGCTGTGTCTGCAGTCCTAGCTCTGTACTTATGTAAGTAAAACAATCCGATCTCACCAGATAGTGAAGTAACCAACAGAACAAAGAAGAAGGTTTATACTGAGGAGTTCTGGGAACAAAGGAAGGTTGGGCTCCTCTGGATTTACGCACTCTATGGTGGGGGAAATTAAGTCTCTAAAGTATGTAATTTTGAAAACTGCTGTAATAGCATTTTCAAAGAGTTTTGTCATCTCTGAAGCAAGCTGGAGCTTGCAGGTGCTGAATGGTGTGAATTATAAAATGGCTTTTTTTTTTTTATGTTTTTCTTTTGAAAACTAATGATGAAGCAGGCAGCACCTGACCCATTTGCACGGGGTGCCCAGGCTGTGCGGTTGGGTGGTCTTGCTCCCATGGCAAAACTGTAAATGGGCATGGAAAGCTGTGGCTTTCAATAGAAGCCTGGGGTGAAACTTGGCCTGTTCCAAAAAGGCTTAAAAATGTAACTTGTATTTACTTCAGCAGTTAGATCGTTTGGGATATCTGCAGGCAAGTTTTCAAGGTTCTAACCAGGTCTGTGATGGGTAGGAAGATAGAAGGCAAGCTGGATGGCAGTTGTTAGTCTTTTGGTACCGCAGTGAGGTTTCTTGCTTGCTCTCATTCTTACACTCTGGCATGCAAAATCCCAGTAGTAGCACTTCTCCTTGCAGCTGGATTCAGTGAGTTGAAAAATACACTTTATTTCCAGTTTTATATCTCTCTGTAATTGTCAGATCTGAATGTCTTCTCCAAGGTTTGGGGTCTTTCTATCCCATCGGTTCTTGTTCTAGGGTTTCATAGGAGATTTTGGTAAGAATTTATAATCATTTGGGGCAAAACTTGAGCTTTCTTCAGAAAGCCTTTCACTGGCAGGCTTTCTGTAGCTAATGTTTGCTTAAACATGCCTTTGTAAACAGTGATGGTTTCTGAAGTCCAGAGTCTTGCATGGATTCTTGATTTTAGCAGCGCAGGAAGACTGGCTGGTGCCAGTGCCATTTGATGTACTTCTGTCCCTTGGATGCAGGGCTTCTTGCTTACACATAGTCTTGGGAATTGGAGTTTGCCCATAGGTCTTTCTGCCTTTAGAGCCTCAGGTTTGGACATTCCAGCTGGATCAACTCCTAGCTCTGCTCACTGTGAACTAGGAAACAACATTGCCAGTTTTTTTCTTTTTGATGTTCTTCACCTGTTTTTCAACACTGATTTTCAACTCTGTGCTTTGATTGTATGTGAAACACCTAAAACTTTAGTAAATATTGTAATGCTAAGTAAAAAAAAAAAAAAAGAACCCACAGTGGCTTGGGCCATCTGCTCAACAGCTGTGTTTGCCAGCTTAGAAATCTGCAAACTAAGAGTAACCGTGCTTGGGAAAAAAAAAAAAGTTATTTTACCTCTACTCTACTCTCTCATCCTCTTGCTTTGCCCTTTTAATTGTTTTAATTTAAGGAAATAGAGCTGGTACACAGTATGAAACTGTAATAGAAAAGTGTTGTTCCGTGGAAGATGTGTTACTGTCCTGATCACCAGGGCCTCTCTCCTTTCTTCCTGTGGATGAAGGAGAAAACTCTGGAAAAAAACATCTAACTTGGGTTCATTGAATTGAAGTTTGACATTACAGAGTTGCTGAGAAAGGGAAGTATGATAACCTCCCAGAAGTATGGTATGTTAAAATTGAGAGCTTCCTCTTGTGAGCTCCTGTTTTAATGTGCCCAGGAGGAGATGGGATGTATCCTGCTCCCTCCCACAATGATACAGCTTGAGCACGGTGCTAAAGCCACTTAGAGGACGAAAATATCTCTGTCTAGCATTTGTTCAAAAGCATTAAAAGCAATTCACTGTTACACGTGGAGTTTCTTATGCTGTGTTGTGAGGAGTCCTTTGTGGACTGAGAACCACGTATTCAAAGAATAATCTGTGTGCCTGCTTCGGAGTTGTGATGGAACAGCAGGCAGTTTTAAAAAGGACCAAAAGGTCATTTAACGTGCTGTGTATGAAGAAGTATTGGTGAGCTCGCTATTGCTGTCTCAGAATGATAACCAGGCACCGAATGTGGCTCTAGGCTACATATAGACTGGCTCAACAAGTACTTGCATCTCTTTGAAGTTCTGACCCTTGTTTTTGATGTTTGCAACATTGTGAATATGCCCATTTCCCTTTTGTTAATTATTAATTATTTATGTCCTAGTCATCGAAGTGGCATATTCTGACTAAAAAAAAGGTAAACTTTTCTTTGAAAGAAAAAGTCATTTTGACTCGTGTTCCAGAGAAGAACTATACTAGCAGAATATATTTTCTGCATTGTGCATTTAATTGTTTATTCAAGTTCTTTGGCTTGCTAGAAATGTGAAGGACTTCTTTGTCTGAAGAAGTCAAATTGCACATGTTACAAGGATGACACATACTGTCCAGATGCTGATTTGTATTAAGGAGCCCAGAGCCCCTTTAATGTTTTCCTCCTTTTTTTCTTACTCCTTCAAACCATGTATTTTTATAAGCTTTTTTCTTTTTTTATCTTGGCGATGTTTCAGTATACTTCAGTCCACCAATGATGGCACATAAATGTGTGCTGTTTATCTTACAAAGCTCCTTCACTGTGATATCTCTGTTGTTTTTTCAGTCTTGAGTGCTAACTTACATGCAGGAAACTCCCCATCACTTTGACTGAGGGAGGTGTTGCTTCTGCTGTTTGTTCCTCTGTAACATCTCCAGGGGTTTTTCAGTGACTCTTCCCTTGGCAGTACATCTGTTTTAAGCAGCTCTGAGGCTTTCTTCTCTTTCCCTTACTTGTTCAGCATGTGCCTAGACTTGTGTACTAGATGAAGATGGGTGCAGATAAAATGCAGGGCCTGCAGAGGCAGCGTATGAATGTGTCCAATGCCTGGAACAGTCTCTGTGCAGCTAGTGCTGAACAGGCTGCCCAGAGGGATTGTGGATGCCCCATCCCTGGAGGTGTTAAAGGCCAGGTTGGATGGGGCCCTGGGCAGCCTGGTCTAGCACTGAATGTGGAAGTTGGTGGCCCTGCCTGTGGTGGGGGGGTTTGAGATTGATGATCCTTGAGGTTCCTTCCAACCCCGGCTGCTCTGTGTGAAGCCCCAGAACTCAGCTGGCTGCTGGGGGCAGTGCTTCGTAGCAGAAGTCAGTTGTGGATTTGAGGTGATAATGGGCTTTGCTCTGGCTCTCAGATTTGGCATGCTAAACTAGCCAGGCTCCAGGCAGCCAGTGAATATCTTGTGAAATCTTGTTTTCAGTGGGGTAGTTCAGGAAGCCTCAGAAAGTAGGGAAGCATACTCCAGCTGAATTTAACGATCTTTAGGACCTGCTTCTGGCTAAGTAGAGCTCTGGGCTAGCTAATCTGAGCTGCAAACAAAGCAACACAGCTCTGGATTTCCACAAAACTGAGAGTTTTTTGCTTGGATTTTGGGCATGGCTGAGACCAGGTTTTGTATCTCCCCTATCACAGTGGCACAGCATTTGGAACTCTTTGAGTAGTTTGTTTCAGAAATTCTTCATGTTTCACAAGATCAGTGAACATTTCTGCGTGAAAGAGCTTTTTGAAAAGGTTCGATTGAAAATCTTAACCTGCCTTTTTAAAGAAGTACTTCGTACCTTAGCTAGTAGTCTTAATCTTCGAGGCATCAAGGATACTTTGCAGAGCTTTGCTTCCAAAAAATGTTCTGACAAACATGTGTAATGATTAAATTTAGAGGAAACTTCATCTCTGACTGTGTGTCTTTTGGAATTGGTTCTTTAAGCCCAATTTAAGTGGACTTCGATCCAGCACTTCATCTGAAGTGATCTGGGTTGGGTCACTTTATGTAACATCTGAGTTTTTTGGTGTGAGTCTGCCTCATCTGTTTGCTATTTAAATTCTTTTTCCCATTTGTAAGCACTGTGGAGTGTTCTGAGTCCTTGTGCCTTTAAAGGCATTGTTAGCTGAAGATTAAATTTGCAGCAGTCTCCTCAATTTTTAACAATTAGGTCTTCTAAGCTATTTAAGAATGTCGTAGTGAATGTCTTCTAATTGCCTTGAGTCTACTGATGTAAGTAATGCTGACAAACACGAGATTTGATTTAATAGCATTTCAATTGATGGTAGTTATTTTGGTACACCTTCATCAGCTCGTTACAGTAAAACCCCCAGTTGCTTCAGTGCTGCCCTAATTAACCTTCGGGCAGTGTTCCCTGGGGATCCTGGGAAAGCAGGCTGAAGGACCACGCACATGAGTATGGCTGATGGCAGCTTCACAAGGGACAACTTGACAGGATTTCTATTGATTCACAGCTTCAGCAGTGCATTATTAGGAGCTGTCTTACTATCTAGTCCCATTCTGCCCATCAGAATAATTTGGTGCATTTCTGAGGGTTCAGCATGCTCTCTTTGCTGCCCTGTGGGCATGAGAGCGGCTCAGCTGGGCTGTATTTTGTGTTCATCCAGAGATGAGTAGTGATACAAACCTTAAGGCATGGGTGTCCAACCTTTTGGCTTGCCTGGGCCATGCGGATTCAAGAGGGATTATCTTGGGCCACATATACATAGGTAGTTCCAAAAGTAATGCCTCCTGTTTATTTTCACAGAAATGACAACAGCTATAAAGAGCACAATAACACTGTTATATTGAACAAATTTTCAGCTATAAAACACTTTTTTTTTTTCACATAGTCACCACTATTAGCAATTTTGCTTTAAATACATTAAATAGATGCAACAAAACTCATTTTTAATGCTTTTTATTAATATATGTACAAAAGAGAGTATCAGAACAATAAAAGTGATGGGATATTTGATCTTGTTTTTCTGAATCTAGCACATCAGTCTAGCTCAGTGGCAATGGCTGCAATTCTTAGTGAGGTCTTCAGGTGTTCAGTTGAGGTTTTTGATGAAACGTTACTCCTCCTATACTTCATTCTTCAAAAATGTCTGTACTGCCAAAAAGCAATGACACAAATAAGGTGTGGTTGTGAAGTGAATGGTATTTCTCTCTGGTAGGAGAGGGCTTACAAAAGTCTGGTAAAGAGACATGAACTATATTTCTTTGTTTTCTATCATCCTAAAACAAAGCAAAAGGAGCTGGGCAGGTGCAGGACCTCTGGGTATGTGAAGGTTTATAGGCTTCGTGCGTATCAGTTAAGTCAATTTGACTTTTAATAGCTTGATTTTAAACAGACCTGGACTGTAGCCATGGGAGGTAATTGCATTGCCCTGTCATTTTGGACAATTTTGTTAAGGTTAAATTTCCTGTTATGCACAGGCTGTTACAATTATGAAAATAGCTGGTAACATGAATGCGTTGGGTTGTTTCAAAGTACATCCAGAGATAATGAAGTATGGTTAAGAGGGTGGTGGTTTTGAATTGTTCCTTTATAAATCTACTCAGATGGAGTTGTTCCAGGCTGCCTGCTCTGCTGGCCCCAGCTGTAACAAAGGTGCCTGCTAACTTGTGCAGCTTGACAGTACAGGCTTCCTGTATGACAGCAAATAACTACCTTGTGCAGGAATAACGGCGGCCCACATTGAGCACTGGCATCTTTTGGAAGGGGTGATCCTTGAGCCTTTTGCCTGAATTCCATATTTATCTGTCTCATACATTGCAGCATTGCCACAGCGGTCACTGGCTGGGCATATTTGTGCAGTTGGTCAGAGCAAGTTGGTATTGACAGTTCCCGTTGGTTCAGGTAATCTTGCCATTCAGGACAAGCCATAATAAAAGGCACTTTCTAAAATGAGAGCCCAACCGGCATGGAAAATCTCTAAAATATAAAAGTTATGATAGCTCACTGAGCTTCACCTCAGCTTCACTGGGGAATAGATAGAAGCGTTGTAGAAGAACTACCTACCCTCAGGTCCCAGTACAAAAAGATGTTCCCTTTAATGCAACATGACAAACTTGTCAATGACAAAAAAACTGCGTTGTTAGAGTATGATTTAGTGTACAGAGCTTACTGCTGTAGGATGTTAGGAACCAACAATGCATAAAAACGTGTTTTACAAACATAACTAAATGTTTATAGTCGTACCAGACTTCCATTAAGCCTTCTGCTTCAAGGCTTAAGGCAGTCCCCAACTCTGTGAGATTACAGGGTTTCTTGCACCTTTCTCTGAAGCATCTGGCATGAGCCTTTATAGGAGACAGGATATTGGATTAAATAAAAATCTCATCTGCTATGCCAGTTTCTGTGTTCAAATAATCACTGGCAGCAGTGGCTTCTGCATAATGACGAAATCCTCTTCAGCTGTTAGAGTGACCCAAGGCTCAGCATCTGCATCAAAAGTTGCAAGAGTAAATTAGTCATTATTCTCAAGAATTTGTCTCCTCTAGAGGAATTGCAAAGCTACTTGATTGAATCATGCTCAGTCTGTGCCGTCTGGCTGATCAGATGTGTCTTTGAGTACCCTGAACCTGCACTGTGCTCTGCTGTGGCACTCCACCCACAAGAAAATGATGCCACTTCATCAGGCAAATGGATGCCCAGAGTGCCTTTCTCTGTCTCATAGATTTGAAATAAGTGTATGTCTGTAGAAAATGAACATTAATTCTTTATGGAAAAATGATAGCATGTTTGAAGAGGAGCTTGTATGTTTCTTCTATCCCTTTAACATTTATGGAGATCTTAGGTATTAGGCTTTTAAGCTGCTTTGCTGAAACTCATTTGACGAGGACTTGCACAGATGGTGCTTTACTTTCTGTCTGAAATGTGACGCTTTTTAATTTCCCTTGGGTCATCTCAGTGAATCTAACTATACAATTTCTTCAGTGGATATTTGTCTCCTGTTTCTCTGAGTTGCTTACCTGAGATAAAATTCTATCTGATGGGAGCAGAATATGGGTGTCTCTAACGGTAGGCAAAGCCAGCATACTTGATCATCTGTTTCAGCTTTGGACTATTCAGTAATTACCATTAATGCATCTGGTCTAATACACAGAAGTAATGAAGTGCTGAAATCTGCTTCTGTTCAAAGCAGATTTTTTAGGTGTGTTGACAGTATATTTCTGAAGAGCTAGCAAAATATGATTAACTGTAAATGTAACAAATGACTAACAAGGAGTTTTAGGAGATGCTGATCTGTCCTTGACCTGGCTTAATGCCCAGCGTTAATGGTGGCCATGAAAACCTCCCATATGAACAGCAGCATCCTGAAGGATGCTATGATGCCTGAAGGCTCTGAGGGCCTCTTGGGTTGGTTTGTGGTACACGTGTGTGCTGCAGCATTAAGATACCATTCATTAGTCTCACTGACTTTGATCTGTGTGCCAGGCAAACTGTTACATATGTATACCTGCTTGAAATGTTAACCTTGTTGCTTTATAACATTTATTAGTGAAAGCCACTGATGGCAGTTCTTCAGTGCCGCAGCCCAGTGGATGGGGTGTCCATCTGTACAAGCTGCTTGCTTGTGTGTTCAATGCTATTGTTGGAGTATTGCCTGGTAGAGAGTTTCAAACAAAATGAATCCCAAGAATTAAGCAGGTTTAAAAAAAAAAAAAAACAAAAAAAAAAACAAAAAACAAGAAGAAACACCAAGCGACACAAACAAACCAAACACAGACACACAAAACAAGTCAGATGTGAAAGGATGCATGCCTTTCGGAAGAGGTTAGATCTCCGACCCGCCTCTAAGCCCCTTCACTGGCACACTGCTAGGGATAAAGGCTCCGAGCGCAGCGAGCAGAGCTGGCGGGGTGAGCATGTGCTGACCTACTTCATCCAGGCTGACCCAGGTTAGCTTAACCTGGTTACACAGCAATCTGCTAGCCTGGCTCGCTTCTGACTGAAATCAGTGTGTTAGCAGGTTGGAGGGATGGTCATCTCCAGTGGTGAGCAACTGAGGATGGTGGTAGGTTTCTTTGCTGTAGCTGCATCAGAAAGGGTAGATGTGCTCCCTGCCTGAGGAAAGGAACAGGTTGTTGTCAGTGGTTCAGTCTTCGTAGAAGTGAGTCTGACCCAACTGTACAGAATACACGCATGCGGAAGTTTTTGGTCATCTCACCGCTGTCTTGCTGAAAACCAAAGTCTTGCTTAAACTTCAGACTCAAGTCTGTAGATGGTTGTTCCCTTCTACAGGAGTTTTTGTGAATTTCTACTTAAGTGAAAATCCTGTGCATCATAAACCATTGTTTGGGTGCTGCACGTTCGTTTCAAGAGCTCTGTGTTAGCTACTTGATAGCATTTAAGTATCTAATCCTGGGAGAGCGTAGGGAAAAAGTTGCTTTGTCTTACAAGAGAGAAACATGGGGTAAATAGTTCCAGCTATTTAAAAAGGAAGCTATTTATGCAAAGTTCTAGTTTTACTAACAAAAAATTTTTCTTACTGTCCTAGGCTTTTGGGCAGGCCCATACCAATCACAAGAAGGTAGCAGCAGATGGGGAGAGCAGAGAGGAGACCTTGATTCAGGAATCGGCTACCAAGGAAGAGTACTACATGAAGAAGGTTATGGAGCTGCAGACAGAATTGAAGCAGCTCAGAAATGTCCTTGCCAACACCCAGTCTGAAAATGAACGCCTTAATTCTGTTGCACAGGAACTGAAAGAGGTAAGTGAAGGTGAAAAGTGTGTGCCACGGTTAGTATTGTGGTTGTGTTTTCTTATGCTGTGTAAGCAAAACGAGGAAGATTGTTGAGTTGATCGATACCTTCTTTACAGTGACAAAATAGATTGCCTCCCCTGAGATTTCAGCAAGGCATCCATTTCAGCCAAAGCTGTTAATTCAACAACATGGTAAATCCAGATTTCTGGATTAACGGAGTAACGGTAAAGTTTTATATTGTGTTCTCCCTCATGAAAATGATGGTTTTTTACTTTTTCACAGGGTGATTAACTTATTTTCTCAAGGTGCCGTTCACTTTTTATTGCTTTAGGATTGACATTGCCTGTTTCTGATGAGAAATAATCACTGAGATGTTCATTGAACAATGTAATTGTTCATGAAATCTGTAGCTCAACTGGACTATCATTGGTACTGATAGAGGAAAAGATTGTTTTAAGAGCTCAAATCATTGCTTAAATGTAGAATGAGTAAGAGTTACATAGACTGTAAACCACAAATGGATGTGGTAAACAATCCACAGTTATTACTCATCAGATTTCTTTGCACCTTTCTTTGAAGCACTTTGTGCTAGTCTCTCCTGGCCCTGGGACAATCAGCTGTAGGTTTTTCTGCCAGAAGAGAAAGTTATCTAAGAGCCCACATCTTAACCTTGATGTATTTCACTAGGTGAAATTGAAAATTAAAAGTGATTTTACTTCTTTAGAGAATAGTTACGTGGGTAATATTTGGTAGTGAAATTCATGAGGAAATGAGAAGTCTTATTAAGAGTCTTTCTGGAAAGTGTAGGTTACTTTTGTGGGGTTTTTAGGGGTTCAATTGGAATTGGAATGCAACAGAGAAGTAGATTGGGGGTTGAGGATGTGGGGGTGGAGTGTCATAGGTCTTGAAACAAGCCAGTCTAGATCTACTTGAATTTTGTGGGACCTGGCTGTAGGATAATAGAACTGGAATCAATCCACATGCTCTGTTTAGGCAAGCAACCAGTTGCTGCAGGCACACACAGCTCATGTCTTTATTTCCTAACTTTCATTAAGAGCTTAAAAGCTCCTCACCCCAGAGGTGGCATTATGTCCGTAATGGATACAGAGTGCTGCTCTGAGCATGCTGATCGGCAGATTTTGATCCAGCTTGGTGAGTCACTGCAGTTTAAGGTGATTTTTCCTTCTGGATACTGTCATATTTCAGCTACCCAGACATATCTGCTTGGAGCTGCGTTTTCCTTTACACAACCCCTGGATGAGCAGGTTTTAGTGTTCCTTCTTGTGCTTTGTCCTTCCACCTCACCCGCTCAGCCTTGTGTGCTCACACATTACACACTTTTTAAGCTTTCTTCTGCTGAAATGGGAAGAATTTGTTTAGTTACTTGAGCATAAATTGGTGTTGATGGTCAGCATTGTGATTGATTGTAAACTTTGAAACTGAACTCAATTAAAAAAAAAGTTTTAAAAAATATATATAATCAGAACCTAACATGATAAATAATAACCTCTGCAGTTATGGGTTTCTCTGCAGGTGACTTTGACAACCAGTGACTGCATATTGCTTTGTCATCTCAACATGTTCTTTCGTATTGCCTTCCCTTTTTTAAATCCTAGCTGTTTGTTCTGTAGATAATAAGTTGTGGTGTAGCTGAAGAGGGGAGAAGGACCAAAGAAAGAGCATCTGGGCCAACTGACCATGTGGGTGGTGGAATTCTTCCTTTTAAGATGTCTATTTGCATTTTGGTTTGAGTTTTCTTCTGATGACTTGCTATAATGCTTAATAGACAAGGTGTGTGAACAGAGATGCCGGGGTTTTCTTGGTCTGCAAAAAAGCCAAGTCAGCATGGCAATCCTGAGGGACGTGGCTTTTCTTTAGTATAGCGCATCAAAAAGCGACAGAAATCCAAATAGTTGTGTTCCAGTGGTATTGCTGGAGAGGACATGCACAAGCCTTTTGTGGTGATTTATAGATGTAATAGCAAACTAATCTGGAAAACTTCTGTGGGGAAAAATTAATGTGAATGTCACGACTCTTCTAAGCTAGTGAGTGAGCAAGGTGAACACTGTGGTTTTCCCTAGTCCCTGTAGCCATACTTAGCTCTAGCTAGGTTTCATGTTGACATTAGTCCAAAGAAATGCTGTGCATCTTCTGCTGTGAAGAATGCTTTTGTAGTTCAGCAGCAAGAAAGTGCTGGGCTGAAAGTGGAATATGACCTACTGTTTTATACCACAGAGATGGAGGGGAAATTCCTTCCGTCAGTTTTTCTGACTACCCAGGAAAGAAAAACTGTGGCTCTTCTCCATCTTGTTACAGAGATTATTTATAGATGGATCTGTCCTTTATAATGTGTGTTTTGGAAGTCCTCTATTGCTGCCTATCAAGAGACCTGACTTGCAAGATGTTGAGAGGAATAAGAAAATACTTCTATTGCATCTGTTCTGGATTTAATCCAAAGGAGGAATGTGGAAAATGCTTGATAATGTCTTCTGACTATAGAAAGAGGAGGACTTTTGTTGTTGTTTTTTTTTTTTTGGTTTGGTTTGGTTTGGTTTTTGTTCTTAAAAAAAAAAGCTATGGGAGGGCTGAAAAGGCAGGAAACTAACAGTGCTGAATCTCAATTTTAGTTCTAACAGATACTTGCTAGTAAAGGCTGGTTGGAAAAGTTATCTGCTCTAACATAGCTACCTGACAGGATACAGAATTTCACTGTTGTTGGAGCTTTGCGAAAAAAATCTCATATGTTGGCACAGGAAGATGGTTAAGTGAACCAGGCAGCAGCTCCACTTGAGTTGCTTCCATCAGTAGTGATGGTGTGGTATGAAAGCAGATGTCGCCTTGGATCAGTTGGAAGTATGTTTGGGATACTGTCATTCCTTTCAGGTCTTCTCAGGACACTCTCAAAAAAGTGAGTTGGCTTTGGAGTGATGTGTGATACACCTGGAATTGCTGGAGCAGACACAAGTGGTTTTGACACTTTCTGTGAATGATCTGTTGAGACAGGTCAGTAGGGTGGTTACAGATGATGAGTTTTACTGCTGTTATTAGCTAGCTCAGCAGCTCCTGTGGCCTGGAGAGTCACTAGAAGGAGTAATTGGTTCTGAGCAATTGCTAATTGCCATGCCTTCTGGATCTTTCATGCCTCCTGTATTTTAGTGGCACCAAGGAAGATTTCATAGCTGACTGATTTGGTTGTTAAATCATGAGACAGCCATGCCCAAGTATGCAGAAGATGAAAAATAAATGAGCAATTCTTTCCCAGGGAAGCAAAAGGTGTTGTGATTATGTAAACTCAAGAAGGAAATACATTTTTTTGTGTGTTTGTCTGCATTAGTTATGAAAAGTAGCTGATATACAAATAATGTCAATGCGCTAAATAGCATCTCTAAAGAAATGAGTTCTTAGTAACATATGTAGGATTTTATTTCTTCAAGGATATAGAACGAAGTATTTTTCTGAAATTGACATTGAAGAAATTTACTTGTCTTTCATTTTCTTTGTACTTCCTTGCCGTATTTTCCTGATTAGTCATTAACTAGAAAATGTGTATCAAACTGAGGGATAATCCAGACAATGTAGTTCTCTAGCCCTGCTATGCTCGTGGGACTGTCTCCCTCTTGCAGAGCTGACTTCCCACATGTGAGTTTTAGGTCCCTTCTGAGCCCAGGTATAGTGCTCTAAATAATATATGTATAGAATGACAGTCTTTGATTTGTTACTGTTTTTTAGAACTGTGAATACACATTTGCTGTGTATTCACATTTAACTGTGAATGCACATTTAAATAATGCTAAAACATACCTAAAGGGTTTGCTCTGAAGTGAGACGTGTAGCTGGAAATCAGCTGAACATGCTCCAAGTGTAAAAGTAGCTGTTAGCAAATAGATAAAACTCCATTTCTAAAAGCAAAGTGGTGATGCTTCCTTGGAGCAACTTGAATGTATGAAATGTTGTGTGCAGGACTGGATTTCTTATCCTTTAATGTACTGAAAGAATGCAAAGAGTCACAGTGATTTTTTTGTTTGATTTGTGTTTTTATCCACCCTCTTTCGTCTGTGGCACCCAGGCAGGGGTGTCTGGGCAGGTGGGTACAGCCATTACCTGTCTTGTCCCATGCAGGAAGGTCAGTGCAGTGCTAGCAGCATGAGAGCAGCACGCTACTGTGTGTTGGCCCAGCACACTGCATGTGGCTCTAGGTGGCAGCTGTTCTCTTCCCACCTTTTGATTTTCATTGATATTGATTTTTATACTGACAACTTCCTCTTTTATTAAAAAATAATTATGGGAATTTGGTGTTTTTTTTTTTTTTTACCAAAAAGTAGTCGTGTGTCATTTTATATCCATTTGAAACAGAACAGAAATCCACTGTAAAGAAGAGGAATTGTGGAAATCCAGTTGATGTGCTTCGCACGTATTCAAGGAGACATCTGCTCATGATTCTGCTATTGTTGTTGCTCACTGATATATTCAGCAGAAGGATGTTAACAGCAGCGTTTCTCTTGCTGTAATGGCTGCTGCCTAGAGACTCAGAAGTGACTTGATGCTGAAAATCAGGAGTTGGAAGGCTCCATTTGAGCACTGTGTATCTTCAATTGCAGGTTTTAAAGAAACATTAACATAGGTTCTTGTTCTTCTGACACTACATAACTGTGTAGATATGCTTTTCAGTTTAATTGGCAGTTAAGATTCCAGTGTAGTCTATTGTTTGGGAATTAACCTGGTAGCAGGCTTGCCGGGGATCTCCTCATTGTTGTATTATAATTAAATTGCTCTGTGCCCATCAGCACTGCAGTAATAGCAGGCTGAGCCCTTCTCTGTTGTTGTGGCTCCTCGTGACCTTCGTTATGACCTTGGGTTTGCCCTGGGCTTCAAGCCAGCAGCAGTGGAGGGAAAAAGTCTGGTATACACAGCTGTAATCTCCTAAAAGATCAAAAATCAATAAGCACAATTAAAGGAGTAGCTGGAAGTGCTCTAATCAGTGGAACAATGGCTTGAAGTTGCTTTACAAAACGTTAATTAAAGAAGCTTGTTCTTTTTTCCATGGAGAGTAAAAATTTCCGCGGGGGTTTGATGGTAGCATAATTTTAGGATGCAGAAGCAGGGAGGTTGCTTTGTTTTCCCTGTGCTTGGCACTGCTTCCATTAAAGTAGGTGGCTTTTGGCAGTATTTCCAAGCAAGATTTATTTGGGTCAGATTGGCTTTTTTTTGATAATAAGAACTCTTATTAGTCTGTACCTCAAAGCAGTACTGTAGTATGCTTGGGGAAAAAACATCCTTGGTTTAATCCAGTAGTTTTGCAGTTGATGAATTGAGTCGGGATTTATTTTCAAGTCACATACAGTTGATTTTAAGAGCATGGCTTGTGAGAGAACGTGGTTCAGGCAGAAGCACAAAGCACTGACCAGGGAATGTGCCTGCAGTATTATAAATAGCATTGCTGTACTCCTGCTGCCCTGACAAATGTATCTGTTCCTTTTTTTACCCTGTGTTTTGGTTTTCAAGTTTAGTTTGGATGTACTTTACTGGTATGCCTTTTTGTCTCTTTTTTTAGGTGAATAAGTTTAGGATGGTGATGCATCACATGTACCTCCCAGCTCCCCGTCAGTGCCCAGCAGGTCATTGGCGACAAAGGGGGAACAGATTTTTAAGCAGCATCAACTGATTTTCTCTTCTTTTTCGTTAGTAAGTGTAGCTACCTCATTAACCCCTACTACTTGTTAGCATTTGTGCCTGCAGGGAGCTGTCTTCTGCTGTTCTGAAAGAGCAAGCGAGACAAACACCAGGCAGTTAGCATTGGCCTTGACCCAAAGCTGCCTGCCCTCTGTGTGTCAGATTCATACTGATCTGAGCTGTTTCTGATGTAGCCAAGTGTGAAGGAAAAGTACTGATCTGAACTACCAGCTACTGAGAAGTCTCAAGCACTGAAATCCAAGCTGCTTCTGTGTGTGGGGTAGCTTAGGTCTGGAAGCAGGAGAGGTATCCTTGGTTTTCTGTTATCCCAGCTGCAGGAACTGAAAAAAGCAAATGACCGATTTCAACATGTTAAATTAGTGGTTTGGATCTAGTTTTTGAGAATAGCTAAGGAAGATCATACCGTTGGCAGTTCTGTGGCCAATGTGAAAACAGACAGTAGCTCCAGGAGCAGTATTTATTGGGTCAATTTATGAGTTACTAGCAATAAAATTGGCAGTGTCAGCACAGGCACAGACATCTGCTTCTAAGAATGGTCTGCTGTCATGGTATTTTGCTTTTAAGTGGAGAATCTAGTAAAGAAGAATGGAAACATGCACTTTTTGTGTCTTACGACAGTATGTTTCTGGTGGTTATTCTAACAGAGCTACTTGATCTCAGCCATTTGAGTTCCTCTACTTCTTGGACAAAAGCTCTTGTGGGAGGAGAAACTAGCATGGGGTCAAAGAACAGAGCTTTCTTTGTGGCAAAGGGACTCTTACTGTAGATTTTTATGCGGTGTAGTTTTAGTTTGATTTATCAAAACACATGTTAGGAAAATAATCCTTTTTATAGAATGATTTATAGAAGTGATAAGTATCACTCTTATGTGGTCAAAGGCTGATTATAGGTCAGTGACCAT
The DNA here is from genome assembly GCA_037305975.1 of Chrysolophus pictus. Taxonomy (NCBI): domain Eukaryota; kingdom Metazoa; phylum Chordata; class Aves; order Galliformes; family Phasianidae; genus Chrysolophus; species Chrysolophus pictus. Next base: position 13,154,187 of record CM074587.1, read on the forward strand.
ATAACAGGCGCAGAGCGCAATTTGTGAGTTGGTTATAGGCCAAACAGTATCTTGCCAATTACAGGGACAACACTCAGCATATTTTGCTGCTCCATCTGAAATGTGTCCTGCAAGGAAGAGGCTGCTGTGGCTTAAATACATTCAGAATGACTGACCTGATGGTGCTTTGGGCTTTTTGACGCCTTCTGTAGCTGTAAGATAACAGCTGAGAGGGATGAAAGAAATCTCTGGAAACAGCATTTAGTCATTGTTTGAAGATCTAATTGCTGTGTCTCCACATCTGTTTATTTCTGTAAAATACAAGCTAGCTGTGACACACTGTTTGAAGCTCAACTGGGAAAAGGAAAGGAGACTTCATAAATTAGACATGTGAAGTAATTGTATTAAGTCATCTGAATGTTATTAAAGTCTGCCCTGCTAAGTGGTAAACAAGACTGCCGAAAGAATATCTGAGCTGCCTGTGTCCTGCTCTGCTGCTGCTGCTAACTCATAGTTTATCACTTGGAAATCAAAAACGCAGGCTGCGATGCAGCAGCAGCGAAGGTTATGTGTATGCTGATCCCTCAACGTCATCCTTGCTTGTTGTCTCTGTTCATTTGGTCCTTCTCTTGCCAGAAATTCTGCCTGTTGTTTAAAAAAATAAAATAAAAAATGAAATAAAAAAATGCACTAGAAACATCTGTGTAGTCCTTGTGCCTGAACGCTTTGATCTGGGAATGCTGAATGATCCTGAGGCCAGATGACAACCACGACCAAAGCCCAGTGGGACTGTGCTGTTAGCACATGCTGCACAGGAAAAAGAAGGGTTAAGAAAGTGCTTTTATCCAGAATTGCAGTATAAAACTTACTGTATCCATCAGTGGCACAGCTCCCTGCTGCTGAATGCTTGAGTGCTTCTGATGCCCCATACAGCAGGGGCAAGGCTGCTGCTTCCACGAGCAAGTGGTAACTCATATACTTTACCCTTAAGGCCTCTGTAGGTATTCTATAATATTACCACATTTTCCTTTATTTTGTTGTGCTTTGTATAAAGGAATACCACTTCCATAATCAACACGTGAGCAAAATCTTTCATATTACCTTTGCTGCTTATAAAGTGGTATCATTCATTTAGATTAATAACTCCTTTGGGATTTACTTCATTAAAACTGTTTGAAGCAGTGATGGAGCTCTGAGTAGTGGTTTTGAGGTGATTGTATCTCAGTGGGATTAGGTAGTGTGAAGTAAGCACTTTCCACATCCAGGAGGTGTGGCACTGTGAAAGTAAGCCACTAATACCAGGAGTATAAATTTAGCCAAAGCTTTTATCTCATACTTTACATATAAATTAACTGTGGCCAAATTAAGACGGTAGGAATTCTCTAGTCTTTTGATAGCTGAATTAACTTCAGTGTTTTGTTAATGTTATTTTAATTGTGAATTGTTTCAAGTCTGACAGATCTGTAGAATCCAGTGCTGAAGTCGTATAGACTTCTGGCACAATGCTGCAGCGTGCTGGTATGAATCTGCCCAATAGAGTGACACTGTTGGGAACGGCTAATGGAAACTCTAAAGCAGGCCTTTAATGCTGGAGTAAGAGTCATGAGTAAGAACATAAATAAGCCTCCTACAGACCTTGTAACAGAGGAGGGAAGGCTTTAATTAACAGGAGAAGCTTGTACTTTGGATTATTGAAAGTATGTGGTTTGTGGATATTTCTGATGAGGCCAGCTTAGCACTGGTATGCTGTAGGTGTGAGCAGCACAGAGAATAGCATGGAGATGCCTTCCAGTGCCATTGAAGCAGGAGTGTTTTGGCCACTGATTATCGTGATTGACAGAAGGCTGAAATCTGAAAGCAGAAATAATTTGATCGATGAGACAAGCATTAGAAGTTACCATTGAGCTAGAAGTGTATTAGAAAATGCTAAGCTGTATTTTGAACTGGGTGAGGAATAAGAGATTCCTCAGGGCCCAGTGAGGAGCCCCAGGCCCATGTTAGTGTCCCTGTGGCTTCTGCACCGGCTCCTCACACCACCAGGGCTCCTGTGTCGAGCTGTGGGCCTGCTCTGGGTGTTTGTGCTTTCCAGCTCTTCCTCAGAGCTAGGCTAAGCCTCACTGGCCCTTCTGCATGGTGGAGATGACAGCTCTCCATACTCTTAGCTGGCCTCCAAAGAGTTAAGTACGTTCTATGTGGCAGTGAAGGACATGGAAAGCTGCCAAGCATTTAGATTTGGGATTTGAAAAGCAGCTGGAGTTTAACTGCTCTTAGCAAGCAGTCCAGTGCAGGAAGGGGGAGACTGTAATAATAATGTTGCACAGAGCCATTCATAATGCTATCATTAACTTTGGGCCAGTGTTTTCCAGCCAGGTTCCCATGCTGAGCTGAGGCTCAGAGCTGAGGTGCCCTGAGCCACCAACCGCAGACATTAACCCTCCTGTTACCCAGCTGGGCAGGGCTTGGAGTGTGTGCAGTGCTTTGAACAGGTCGGTAGCAAACTGCTAAGTAACAGGCCATGCATGCTGCAGCAAGGCCAAGTCCTGACTGAGTAACTCTGAGAGACTCAATCTGCCCCAGGATACACTGTGGCAGCAGACTAAACTCAGGTTTCTCTAGTATTGTGCAGAAAAGAAATTCTGTGGCAGGGCATTTCCTCGATGTTGCAATAAACCCATCCTTAGTGTCACAACTTTACAAAGCTTTGTGTAATGGTTTGCAAAAAAATGAATAGTGCTGGGGCACCACCCTACTAATCAGGGCTAAAGAAAGTCTCAGACATGCCCATGCTAAGATGCTTCATCGTGGGGATGTTATGAGAGGACAAGTTTGGTACTTGTGCATTTTTGCAGTTTCAATATAGCTGTGTGTCTTCCATTAATATTTCACAGAGTGGTGTGCTTTCTCAGCTACTGGCCTTTATTTCTCTGCTTTCCATGGGAAGGTAAATGTGTTGTGAGTTACACCTATTCCATCTAGTCTTTCTTAACACTCATGATTTTTATTCCCTGCAGGATATTTTTCATAGAGTTCAGCCTATTTGTGCTTGGAAAGACTTGGCATGTCTCATGTGAATCAGAGCTCTTCAGAGTCTCTTTGCTAGCCCAAATAAAACAAAAACCAGCAACTTCTGCTTGGAAGGGGGGGAATCAGGTCAGATTCACTCACTGAAGAAGCTCCTAATACATAAGGCTGGTACAACTGGCCCAAGTGTGGGTAAACCTCAAAAGAGGGAAGATTTATCTATTTATCCATCTGCTGTAAGCTCTCTTACCACGAGTTGCAGAACAACCCAGAAAGCCAACACTTGCGTTCTTAGTCTGTATTTAGGAGGCTTGTGCCGTGCTTCTGAGATATGTAGCTGGGCAGAGCTGCCTCAGCAACCTCTGTTCATAGTTCAAATTCCTGTGAGAGCAAGGAGGACAAGTGGTATCCTGATGGGCTTTGAGCTTCTTGAGTACTTTAGTTTGCAGCTACCACTGCAGGATTTTTTTTATTCCTAATTCAAAAGTGAAATGATATTCCTGAGAGGCACCTGGGAAGTGAGGCTTTGAGTGGGATATGAGTCATCTTTCTTGAGGCTTTTCTTGGCTTGGTAATTTTTTCTTTATGAAAAGGGATTAAGGCTTTGCTTCACTTTTGAAAACACACGAAATGCCGTTCTGCTTCTGAGTGACCACAGTGCTCTGCCTTTCTCGTTCCTTTCCGTGTTTGCATCAGCTTCTGTCAGTAATAGCACCAAGGCCTACAAAGTTTAGCAGCTTTTTAGCAGATATTCCGTATCACCTTATGAATTGTAACAAAAGAGCAGAGGCAATTACAAGTTTAGCCTAATATCTTTTTTTTTCCAGTGGGCTTCTGTAAACAAGACAGCAAAAACATTTTCTATAGATTCTTGAAAGCATATAGATCTTCTAATGCAAACAGTGACTTTCTATACCAGTTGTCTTTTGCAGTATCTCTTTTGAACATATTTGTGTTGTAAAACACTTCTGAGAGCATCTTAGTTTTCCTGGCAGCGTTTGAAGAAGAATGCACCAGTTCTGTGTACAGAATCCATGCAGGATAAGGTAACAGAGTTGCATGTATGGCTGGAAGCAAAGAACGTGTATCCAGGTGAGACGGCCTTGGCGTTTCTCTGCCTCTAAGAAGAGGAACTGGTTCTGGCTGCAGTTTGCCCTTGCCAGATTGAGCTGATTTAAGGGCCCCACTGAGAGGCCTTCTCTGAGTCAAAGCCAGGAAGGAAAAAATGCCAAAGACAAGCTTTCTAGCAGCAGGATCAGGGTGGTGTATAGCCTTGGGTGTCGTCACTTCAGGGTCTAGTTTGTGTGATCCATGCTTTTCTGGACAGGCTGGGGGAGTCTTTTGTGTATGGAGAATATTCTCTGGGTTAACTTAATTAAGGGGCTTTGCCAGGTGGGCAGACACTCAGCAAAGTTTTATGGCCATCAGCATCCACATAGTGATAGTGATGCTTTGTAAATGCTGTATTAATTGCTTAGGGTGGAGATACGACTTTTTGTATATCTGAGAGCCTAGCCAGGCATGCCCTTGTGTTTCAGCTCCCTCTTTTCTCCTAATCTGTGTTGTTTGGGGCACAGGAGGAAGGATCCACCAAGGCACTGCAGCAGCAAGAAATGCTGTAATCATAGAAAGGTTCTGGTTTAAACTTATCTGTAGGTCATCTCACCTTTTCTGTGGACTTGAAGAATGTAAAACAACACTTGTGAGAAGATGTGGAATGTACAAGTGTCTGTCTTTAAATACATGAATACTGTTTGGCATACAGATAATATAAAAAACTGTTTAAAAAGAAATCTTCACTATGATGTGAAATAGCATCGCACTGATTTAACCTTGCAGCTTGCAAGCATGCACATTTATCTGACAAGAAAATGCTAAGCGCAGAGTGAAGGTACAGTGAGCTAAATAGACAATTAATCTTGGTTATATCTTCCTTCTCTGCTCAGGAAACAAGGGAGTTATTTTTAAATCTGCCCTTCCTGTGTGTACTGAAACAGAATGATTTTTTTTTTTTTGCCATGTGCTAGACAGAGCATGACAATACTTTCACATTAAATAATGAGCTCTTAGTGCTGCTCTGAATTAAACGGACAGGATTGGACAGAAACTCTTCTTTATCCAAACGAGAATGGCTCCAATAATTTTTCCAGGCATTGACCTCTGCAAAGATTAGGTCATCCATGGACAAACAGAAGCAAGGCAACCTGAATGGTGGTTGGGGAGAGAAGCTCTGTGGGAGGTCTGCCACTGTGTTCCCTTGCTCGGGAATGGGGAGAATTACAGAGAAGAGCTCCTAATTTGTGTGAAACATGGACTGATGTGAAGGTCTTTTGCAATCTTAACACTTAAACAGTTGGGATTGTCAGACTGGAGGCTCTTACTGCCAAAGGTGAGAGATCTCAGCTCTCAAAGAGGAATTTAGGACATGCATTCATGTCAGTCTGTAGCCTTCAGCTGCCATGGTGTGGTTTGCTGTAGCTCTGGGTTTGTGCAAAGGTAGAGCCAATACCAGCTCACAGAAACTTGGAAACTTCAGGAATGTTTAACTGGGTAAATAATTCTGCGGCTTTGGTTTTGAACCTAGATTGTGCAGTTAAGGTTTCATTAGACTCTAGGTTTTTTGGTTTTTTGCTTTTTTGCTAGAAGCTGAGTGAGTCTGCCAGGAAGCTTCCAGGTGGAATCACAGGGTGAGTCTTAGCCTTGGCTTGATTTTGCAGCAACATTCTCTAACCACAAAGCAAAAAACATCTGTATTGGAGGAACTGTCTGGATTATACACTGCTGTGGTTGAGAATCAGTAGAGAAACGTGATGCACGCTTGGCAGAGTCTCACTTGCATTATGTACAGTAGCGTCTCCTTTCAGTGATTAATGTTTATTTTTGCTTCTCAGTGTGCTGGGAATTAATGCTCTTTTCTTTGTTGCTAAAAATAAGCAGGCAAGTTTATATAGTCTAAAGTTTATCTGACTTAAGAGTCAACTGTAAATTAATTTGTCTTATAGTTGCAGGTAGTTCTGAGGTTGTGTTCAGAACATGCCAGATACAAGTCTTGGCATAGGCTCCCACACAGACGTTTCCTTTATCTTATAGTTCTGTCAGTGCCAGTTGATACCTGTTCTTTATTTCTATGTGTTCCTGCAGCACACTCACAAGGGGACTTGGACCTTAATTTACCCATTTGTGTAGATAGTACTGCTGACTTTCTTGTTTCTAACAATATAGAGAACACTAAAGGAATCTGAATTTATGTGGGCTGTAACCTAAATAATTGAATTGTCTGGAGTTATCTGAATCTCCTTCTCTTGTGAAAACTTCTTCTCATTTAAGTGTTGATGGAGGCAGGTGTTGACTTCCAAACTGGCAAAATTTCATCTGTTGCTTACAGTCATTGAGACAACATAGGTATGAATGCTGATCTACCAGCTTGCTTGTTAACTTTTGAGTCAAAGGTGGAGTAAGAATTTGTAAGAGGTAAGAAAACAAAATCTAGCTACTGTGACTGGGTTTTCTATAATTTTACTGACTGGGGGAAGAGTTTCTGTTTGAATAGAATAGAACTAATTGATTAGTGCACATAAGGAAAAATGAACATTTGAAATGTTATTGTGGCAGATCAAATCACCCTCACTTTGCGGTTTGCTTTTCCAGGCCAATCAGAATGTGGAGATCCAAAGGGCCCGCCTGCGAGATGATATTAAGGAATATAAATTCCGAGAAGCCCGTTTGCTGCAAGACTACACTGAGCTTGAAGAAGAAAACATCTGTCTCCAGAAACAAGTGTCTGTGCTGAAGCAAAATCAGGCAAGTGTTTCAAAATAGTGAGCATTGCTCTCGTAGCACTAGTTAATTCCTGTGTCACAGCCTGGTTCCATCTCCTTGTTTGAACAGACACTTCTTTTCCATATGTATATTATTTTTGAGACTATAAACTCAAAAACTTTAGTACAAAGAGTTGTTCCAAAAATGTTGAAGGTTTTTCTGACTGTTTCTGCACAGTTGTGAGGTTGTGTTGCTTTATTTTGAGGTCCGAGTCTTTCCATGGCCTTCTTTCCCTTTGTTGGAAGTAGAATTTTTCCAGCTGTGCTTTGTTACTTGGTTCAATCTTTTCCCTGCACTTTTCGGTAGTACTTACTATCCATTCTCCTCTACTGTGTCTGTAACTGGATGTATTTCTGAACATAGATTTATATTGCTGCTTAATGCTTGCATTACCTGACTGGTTCTGTTCTTCTTCTCATCTGGCTGCTTTCATTAAATGTGAACTACAGATACGGTTACTCTATCAGTATCAGATAAGTTGCTATCAGACCTTATCTGAAAAGTCACAGCTGGGCTATCTTTGAGATCATGGAAAAGAAAACTGCATTTTTGGAACAACTCAGGAATTTCCCTTAGTTATCATTTCTGGAGATAATTAAATTAAACATGGTTTTTGGCCCAATTCACTATTTTTATGCTTCGGGTCCCTGTTCATCCCATTGTTTAAGCAAAATTCACTGTTCAGTTGAGAGAATAGTATAGTATTCCTGAAATGAAAGGATTCTGAGGTCAGCTGTAGCTTTGATACAATCTGTTGTGGCGAGCACTTCGTAAAAGCTTTGCTTGTTTTGTTTTGGTTTTTTTTTTTTTTAATTAATTCTCCTCCTGTGTTCTGATTGAAAGCTGCTCTGCCAAGTGAGGTTGAATGTACTTCACTTCCATGTGAACTTTTGTCAGTGTTTGCCTCTTTGACCTCACTGTGCCCAAAAGAAGGTTCCAGGTTGTGCCTGTTCTCACCTGCATATTCTTAGTCTAATTAAGCTGACTGGGGTGCTTTGACACCATGTGGTAGGGATGAAGGAGCAATTATGCTCTACATGCAGACTAGAAGAGATAGTGATCTCATAAATTCTGGTCTATACAGGTGGTTGCTTTTAATTTTTACTATTTTTGTCTCATTCATCCTTTTAGGAGAAACAGGTGAAAGTTCCCAGCTCTGTGTTCACATTCTAAAATGATGATATTCAAGAATGCTGTCTCTCTGGGTTGAGCCAAATTTAACCTCAGATGCTATCTTGTCAGTTGCTAGTAATTACTGACTACTTTTTGGTATTCTGGAACCTTTAAATACCTTTAAAAACCTTTAAAAACAGTCTTAGATATTTGAACTCACTGGGCGTACTTAGAACCTAGGGTTAATTTTTTACATGGCAGTGCAATATTTTGTTTTATACCTTGTCATTATCCTACTTGATGAATTTTATTAAGCTTTAATAATTCCACTGGCATAACTAGAAGAATCCATCAAGTTTTCCCAGACTTAAGTTGCCAGACTGAATTAGTATGATTGGATCCTGTTTTTTAAATTGTGTGTTTCAGCACTTGTGCATATTGGCACCTGAAGTTTCTTTTATAGCTAGCAAAAAGTAGTCATATAATTTAGCATGGTTTCTTTGTTCAAGGTAAGGAAGGATATTCTTTAATCTTTTTTTTTCCCAAGAGATTCAAAAGCTTACACTTAAGTTTGTGTTCATAATTTCAGTGCATTTAAAAAAAAAAAAATGCAGTCTTACAGGTAAAAACTTATAGCATCCTGTAAGATGTCATTTAGCTGTCTGAGTTGTAGCCCTGACAATGATGTGCTGCTGGAACAACGATGGCAGAAATAATAGAACGTTGTATTTTGAAAGTATAAAAGCAGAATTTGATTGCTAGCTGCATCCCACCAGTGTTAAGCCATTGACATATACTAAAAGTAATGCAGGAGAGAATCAGAAGCATAGCTTAGGGGGACTCTGTTTCAGAAACGTTGAGACAAAATTTGTGGGAAGGCTGATCAGGGAATCTGTTAATCAAACATAAGAAAAGTTTGCGTAATGTGCTAGGAAAGCCTGTTTTGTGATGCCTCTGTATTGCACATTGCATCTTCCAGCTATCTTAATTAAGTTGGAGTCAATCAACTCAGTTGACAGTTTGGATAGAAATTTTATTCTATGGTGTCTGTGAAGGTAAGCAAGCAGTGATTACGTGACAGTGCAGCAACAAGACCTCAGAGAAAGAATTATTTCCTTCTCACCACATTCAGTGAAATCAAACATTCAGAAGTAAAAGTACTTAGTGCTTTGCAGGCAGACGTTTTCATTAGCAGTTTTTTCCCTATTTGTGTCTTTTCAGGTGGAGTTTGAAGGTCTGAAACATGAAATCAAAAGACTTGAGGAGGAAACAGAATTTCTCAACAGCCAGCTGGAAGATGCCATCCGGCTGAAGGAGATCTCTGAACGTCAGCTGGAAGAGGCCTTGGAGACGCTGAAGACGGAGCGAGAGCAGAAGAACAACCTTCGTAAGGAGCTGTCTCACTATATGAACATCAACGACTCCATGTACAACAGTCACCTGAACATCTCTTTGGATGGTCTGAAGTTCAGTGATGAAGCCACGGAGCCCAATAATGACGAAATCATGAATGGATTTGAACAAAATTGCCTCAGCAAACACAGCAATGGCAAGAACAATACATCAACCCCCAAGAAAAATGAAGGCTTCCCCCCAGCCCCAAGTCTGGTTTCAGATCTTCTCAGTGAATTAAACATTTCTGAAATCCAGAAGCTGAAACAACAGCTTGTGCAGGTAAGCGTGTTCTCTAAACAGCTATGTACTTACAAATAAATACTAGAGTTCATTCAGATTGGAATTTCAGTCTTCTCAATATTTTAGGGGGACACCTTACAGTATGAATTGTATTTCTGAAATCTGTGGTTGCTTTAGAACACAGCTGTCCGAGCTTTTGGCTTGCCTGGCCCACATTGGGTGAACAAGTATTGTTTTGGGCTGCATATAAAATACGTAATATAATTAATGTATACAAGTGACAAAATCTCTTTTTTAATATATTTTTGATTAAAACATAAAAGAGGGCAACAAAAACATAAACTAGCTGTTTGGACACCTGTGCTTTAGAATTTGAGGATGTTAAATGTTTGGCAGCGTAAAATCTATATTCTGGTATTTTTTAATTATTATTAAAAGAAGCTAAATTTGGTCATGTTTTGTTTGGTGGAATGTTAGAATGCAATATATGCTGTGTCCTCTACGTTACTTGTAGCAAGAAACTTAATAGCGTAAGTATTTTGTTAAAAAAAAAAATGGATAGCTATTCCAGTCACCTTCATCAAAAGGAGTTTTGCATAACCATATCTATTTTCTGTAATTATTTCTAAAAATTGCAGGTTTTTAATTGGTGCCAAGCATTTCTGTGTTATGTATGTTCTTTTGGGAGGTTGCAGAGCATGAAACCAAGTACATGTATCTGTTGCTGAGAAAAGCTTTAAGGTCATTTTGTATTTTTTTTTTTTTTAAGAGTCCTATTAGAAAAAAAACATTGTGGAAAAATGGATTTCTTTCAAAATGAAAACTTTCTCAGGAGAATCTTCAAAACTTTCAGTATTTCTGAGACTTTGCATTCTGGACTGTCCTATGTTTGTGATAACTTTCTCTTAGGCCAATTTGGAAAATATTTTGATGGACCTCCAAGCTCCCACTCTTGACTAACTGCTTGCTGTCTTACATTTACTTGAAAATTTGTGTATAACAGGAAATTTTAGCTTATCTTCAGCTGTGAGCATACTTTTATAAAGAAATGCCCATTCTAGAATGAAAGTAAGATATTTGGGGAGAAGCACAGCTTGGAATAGTTCCTTGGTATTGTGTTGTTTTTTCTTTTTCTTTTTTCTTTTTTTTTTTTGAGTACATGAAATAGCCTTTTCAATAATGTGCATATGATCAGGCTTCTGTAACCATTTGGATCTCGGCCTAAGTTGCTATCTCTTAAAATAAAGCCACTTAAGTGAAAAAGTTTCCTTTATGTGATTGTCTCTGTTCATGTATTTCAGATGGAAAGAGAAAAAGTGAATTTGTTAACGACACTACAGGAATCTCAGAAACAGCTGGAAAACACACGGGGGGCCCTTTCAGAGCAACATGAGAAAGTTGGCAGACTTACTGAAAACCTGAACGCAATGAAGAAGCTCCAGGTCAGCAAGGAGCGTCAGTCTGCCCTGGACAACGAGAAGGACCGAGACAGCCATGAAGATGGAGATTATTACGAAGTTGACATCAATGGACCAGAGATCCTGGAGTGCAAATACAAAGTGGCTGTGGCAGAGATCACTGACCTAAAAGAAGAACTTAAAAATCTTAAGGCCAAATACAAAGAATGTGAGTCTAAGTATGAGGAAGAGAAGAGTAGATATGAGACCGAGAGCCAAGCTCTTACGGAAAAGATTGTGTCGTTAGAAAAATCCAGTAGGCATGATAGAGAGCAAGTGGCCAGGCTGGAAAAGGAGCTGAAGAAAGTCAGTGATGTTGCTGGAGAAACACAGGGCAGTCTCAGTGTGGCCCAAGATGAACTAGTCACCTTCAGTGAGGAGCTGGCCAATTTATACCACCATGTCTGCATGTGCAACAATGAAACCCCAAATAGAGTGATGCTGGATTACTACAAAGAAGGCAAAGGAGGACGCAGTAGTCCAGAGGCCAAGGGAAGGAGGTCTCCTATTCTTCTCTCTAAAGGGCTGTTAACCATTGATCTAGGAAAGGCAGAGAATGGAAGTGGTGACAGCAGCCCATCTCCAGTGTCATCTCTGCCATCTCCCGTGTCAGATCCTCGGAAGGAACCGATGAACATTTACAACTTGATAGCTATAATCCGTGATCAGATCAAACACCTGCAAGCTGCTGTGGACAGAACAACTGAGTTGTCCAGGCAGCGTGTTGCCACTCAAGAACTTGGGCCAGTGGTGGACAAAGACAAGGAAGCTCTCATGGAAGAAATCCTGAAGTTGAAGTCCTTGTTGAGCACCAAGAGAGAGCAGATAGCAACTCTGAGAACTGTGCTCAAGGCCAACAAACAGGTCAGTGGGTCTTACAGATGTGATGGTTATAGGCTCAGGTCATAAATACAGCAGAGTTCATCTTTGAGGACATACTGCTGTTTCTTAAACTCAGCAGAGCTTTTCTTCCTGATACCTGTAGGGAAGCAGGCTGAGAAGAGGCAAGCTGTTTCAGGAGAGCTGCACAGCTTCAGTACTGTGAAGCTGAGCACTGGAGCTGTAAATGGCTTTTGGCTGTCACGTACTCATGAGAGTTTTTCTTTAGATATAGATTGAAGCTACCTAATGTGGATCGTATCAGATTATATTCAATGTAAGAAACATAAAATGAAGAAAGAAGTTATTTTCTATTTGAAAGAATTCTAGAGTTCTTAAGCTTATGTCCTCTCTTAAATTGCAAAGTAAAATAAAGTTTTCCAAAATGAGCATGTGATACAAGAATGTGGTAAAAATAACAAGGTTGAAAGGTAAAATCAGTCTTTGGTGGTTGGACTGTGCCATGCATATTTGCAGGGCAGCGGTGTAAATAGCTACCACTAAGGGACTGTGACATGCTTTGTTGTTTCCTGTAAAGTAATACAAGTACAGCATTGTGTAAGAAATACATATGTACTGTCAGCTTTCTTTTTTACTGTATTTTAACATAAAGTTATCCCATAATGTAAGATAAGCAAAATGCTCTAAGTGCAAGTTATGGATGGATGTGTGTAAATATAGACGTGCTAGACATTTTTGTTCTTTGTGTTGAAGTATGTAATGCCTACTTTTATTTCAGTAGTTGGAGCTAGGCATTACTAAATGTATACTTCATATACTTCATAACTTCCTAGATGCTGATGCATGTTGGTGGGAGCTGGAGCCCCCCTTATGTTCCATCTGTTTCCAATGCTCAAAGATGAAATTTGATTTAATCTGTTCAAGAGAAGTTGACCAGAAGTTTAACATCCCAGTACTAAGTAAATGCTTAATTATGTGAAGTGGTGAAGTGTTCCATTAACTGCTATGTTTCTGTTCTTCTTGGTAAATGATAGACTGCAGAGGTAGCTCTTGTCAACTTAAAAAGCAAGTATGAAAATGAGAAAGCTATGGTTACGGAGACAATGATGAAGCTGCGAAATGAGCTGAAGGCTTTGAAAGAAGATGCTGCTACTTTTTCTTCGCTGAGAGCAATGTTTGCTACAAGGTAAAGAATATCTGAACTCTGCAAAATATGTCATTCGTTGCTTGTGTGGGGGAACAGCTGAGCATCCTGGCCACAAGCAGCGAAGCTGCCCATGCAGTAAGTGGCTAGGTGGGGTGTCCTTTTCCACATTCATTGCTTACAGTGTTTGTCTGCAATGTGTTCTTGTTGGCAAGGAAAATGCTGCTACAAAACAGTAATTTGATGTGGGGTTATTTAAATAATTTGAGTTATTGTTCCTACTGACCATTGTCCCTGGTTCTTGAAGTCCTTAAAGCTGAGGACTGACATTTATCAATGCTAAATAAGTGGTTCTTATTCAATGAAGATTTCACTCTGCTTGACATGGAGCAATCAAGAAAAACAAACAAACAAAGATGCTGGCAAACACAAATGTACATTGTTAGGTTGTCTGATCTGCTGTTGGCATCTCTTATTTCATTTACCACTGTGAACTCAACAGGGTCATCAGAACTTGCTTCTGCTCCTTAGTTATGCTTTGTGGTGTTAGGAGATAATACATACTTGCTGACGCATCATGCGCTGTACAAGTGAGAAATTCATTTTGATGTTTGTGTTGCTTACTGCTACTCCCACTGATTTCTTTAAAAATTGACATGTTTCTCTTTGAGAAACGTTGAAGTAGCAAACTTATTAGAGAATGCAGCTCTCACAGCTAAGGAGTGTGCAGTTGCCTCCTGTGTGCAAAAAATCCTGGAAACCAAACCAAAGCAAACAAACAAAGAAAACAACAAAAAACAATGAAAAATAAAGAAAAAGCTTCATCTAAAAGTTGTCTGTCCCAGCTTGGTGACGTTCACAGGGACATCCCTAACAGTGTTCCTGTGCCTGTTTATAACAGCACTGCCTGAAGGAGGTGGAGAAAAGAGTGACTATAAAGGCAGCTGGTAAATTAACCTAGACACTTGCTTTTAAGATAACCCAAAGAAATGGGACAGTCTGAGTGTGCTGCATGCTGTATGGTTCTCTGCATGCTCTTAGTGTGTGTGTGTACATACATTTTTAAACATATAATGTTTTCTTTCTATCATCTGCTAAAAAGTACTACAGTAGGGAATCACAAGGATGTTTGTTACGATTCCTGAGACTTTTCTGTATCTTTTTTTGTGGAAGCGGTTCTGCAGCAGCATGAATGTCCCTTGAGTGACCACAGGCTTCCTGGTGATTCAGTCTTCCTCAGCAGTATCTTTGTGTATGAGTAAGCTTGGAAAGGCGAAATGTAAACTAAGGAAGCTGAAGATGGAGTTGTGGCACCTCATTATGCTGGAGAAAGCAAAGCCCTGCACAGCATGCATCTGTCCTGCTCTCCTTTTCTGGAGTGTGATCTAATATGCAGAACTTACAATCTCTTTGTTAGCTGTAGATAGCTTGAAGCTGAAAGGAAAGGAAAAAATACACTATTGGCTTTCAGTTATTTTTCCTAGATGCAGACAGCTAGCTGCCTGTGTTTTCCTACATGTTAATTCTGCTGCCTCAATGGATTAGTGTGAATGTGGTTTAGAGAGGAAGAATTGTCGGAGAAATACGAGAGGAATCATTCTTTCCCTGCCTTGTTTCAGTGTGCTGTCATCTAGAGGTCGATTTTGTCCTTTTACTGAAAAGGGTTCCATGGCATGAGGAAGGCAGAATAGAAGTTCTTGTTAAAGGAAGAGACTGAAGAGCTCAGTGCCAGAGTTCTTGCAGGGAGCTGTGTGTGATTACAGGCAGGAATGGGCACTGTCTAGGAATGCACAGCCGACCGCTCTGCCTAAATGAACATTAAGCATTTCTGAACTTCTGTTCTACATAGTAACTGTAGTGAAAGCAGTCAGAGACCAAGAGCAAATCAGGACTCAAAAAGTTGAGGTTGGAATGTGTGGAGACCTCTTCCACCAACCTTTCATCTTGTGAGCACTTGTGTTGCTGGTCACTGCAGCTGGGCCTTTTTACTCTGCCTCTGGCCTGTTGCAGAGAGAGTGAGGAACTGTTGATTGCTTGCTGCATGCCTGGTGTTTCAGTAGCTCTCAAGACTTACTGTTGCAGGTAGGGCACTGTCACTCCTTTTCGCCTTGACCTCTGGTCAGAGAGGTGTAGTAGCCTCATGGTTGGCTGTGTGCATTTCTCTGCAGTGGCTGCTTCATGTAAGCCTTCATTTCAGGTAAGGTAGGGAAGGGGTATTCCTAGGTACTTCGGCAAAGACGACTCCAAAAAGTTTTTGAAGTTCATATTTAAAGAGCACCTAAAATCTGAAGTATTAACAGCCCAATTTATTTCCCTGCCATCGCAAACAGCTAATGGAGCATGTATTAAGCACCATCAGTCTCATTCCTGCTCTGGCTAAGAGGTTCCTATCAGCAGAGATGAGTAACAAGTGGTGGGTCCCTTGCCCCACCATACTCAATTCAGTGTATTATGTTTGACTGTGGGATGAAGCAGACAGCTGCATACACCTGTGTTTTCCACAGAAAACCAACCATTTTGTAGAATGCAAGAGAACTGTAACAATGATGTGAGTTGAAGATTGAGCGTGAATAGAATAACTGACCTAATTTCCTTTTTAAACTAGAGTAATCCTACTAATGTGACAATGCTGCCAGCTATTTTTAAAAAGTAATAAAAATGCAGTAAGACCTGAGGCTGGAGACAAAGGAAGGCTTGCAAAACACAGATTAATAGCTTCCAGCATTAAAGGAGCTATTGAGAGACTGTTGGGGCATTCTAGACAACACCGGAAGCCTAAAATTAAGCTGTCACACAAAGGAATAAATCAAGATATGCACAATGTACTATGGAAGTGCATTCAGTAGCTCTGCTGTTGAAGTCCAGATTTTCTTAATCAGCACACCTCTCCCTGTTGTAGGTACAAATGGGCTGATAGCACTGGGAGCTGGTTTCAAATCTGCCTGATAGAGCTGGAAATGAAATTTACCTGCTTGATGAGACTGTAACAGCTCTTGCAGTCACTGTATTGCAATCAGATAGTTTGGTATTTTGTTACTAAATTCTCCAGGAAAAAAAAAGATGCAATAATTACTCTGTTAAAAAAAACTCGAAGAGAAGTTGAACTTTTTTTTATGCTTTACTTTCTTGAATAGGTTTGCACTTGCTAACAGGAGTCCTTGGTGGTGCAAAATATAAATAAACAGCAAGGTCTGATGCATGTTAGGGTGTGAGGGTTCATTAGGGTGCAGCCTTCAGCTTCATTACAAGATATGCATACGTACTTCTTTCTCTTTCATGGATGCCACCTGCACTTTACCTGTTATCTGAAGCAGCTGTTTGAAAGAATATTTCCCAAGGAATTTTTCTTAAAACTCTTCACACAAAATAAACAAAATAAATTATGGCTGTCTTTCTGATCCCTGTAAGGGTGAGGTTCATCTCAGTACTATTAATCATGTAAAAACTAGGTTGTGCCAAAGTGAGTTTTCAAGGCTGTCTCTAAAGTCAACAGACAGAGATTGCCACTTCCCAGGAACGATTAATCAGAATGCAGAATAAACATCTGAGGGCACTGGCTGAGTCCTTATTGAAGTTCCTAGATCTATTCCTTGATAGAAAAGGAGAACTCTGACTGAACCTGCTTTAGCAGAGAGGTTGGACTTGGTGATCTCAGAGGTCCAACCCCTATGATTGTGTGATCTTCACCCCTCTGCAAAAAGACAGGATTCTGCAGTTTGCTGTTCACATTTTCTGTTTCTGTTCCAGAGGCTGAGAACAAGCAAGGACAATAAGAGAACAGGCATTTCTCGTTCCTCTGAAATAAAGATAAAACACTGAGAAATCCTGCAGAAGCCCGAGGTTTTTACAAGTAGAGAACAAATGTGCCCAGATGTAACTAATGGCTATCCCCACACCCTACTGTTTTCATAAACAGTAAATAAAGGGAGAGACAAGCTTGGCTACAAGTCAGCAATGAGGAACAAGTGGCGAATGTTAGAATGTACTGGAAAGAGTGGCAGGATGTAATATGAGATGAAAATTGCAAGCTAGTGAATGTGGTGAAGAAGCAAAGCTATGGCTACAAGAAACTAGCTGCTCTTCATTAATGGAGAGTTTTTCAAATGAATAAACTGTGTCAGATTGTTTTTTCCAAGTATCCAAAGTATTTGGGAAAGTATTCCCGTGTTCTTGATCATCAAGGTGCTGCAGAATGTAAAGAAGCTTAAAGAAGCCGATAGCAGTGTAGTCCTCACAGGATTGAGAATACAGCTAAAGGAGCTTCAAGCTGGACTCCACACAGTAGAATATTGAGCTTGTCTAAAAATATCCTGTAGGATAAATTTTCAGAGGAACCAGACACTGAAAATGGGACTTTGAAAATTTCCAGAGTGGGATTCCCAGACAGGAGTAAGAGTTTGTGTCCTGTTCCTGCTGCTCAACCCAGAGCTGATGAAAGATGACTGGAAAGTCTGGGCTGTGACGTATGAGGGCAGGACCGAAGCATTCAGCTGTGTTACCCACAGAAGAAGACATAAGTAATATCTTACTGATGCCCTGTGCCTGCCTGTCATTGTTCAAAGGCATTTGGATAATGGATAACGCCCTTAACAGAATGACTAAACTTCTGGTTAGCTCTGAAGTGGTCAGGGAGTTGGACTGGATGATCCTTGTAGGTCTTTTGCAGCAGAACTATTCTTAATAGTCATGTTTATAACACTAACATAACTGTAACACTAACTCTAGACTCTACATAGTATGACAATTAAAATGCCTAATGCAAGTAATACTGGATATGTCAGCACTCAGCCTTGGTGAAGGCGTTCCTTATAGATAAACCCCAGACCTGGGTTGCAGCAATGAGTTCAGTCTTCTCTCAGATATCTTTCAAAGTAACTGTGTCCACCCCACGAGTTCCTGGTGCCCTGGTGCTTTGTTTAAAGCCCAGTAATGCTGAATGTTGAGGAGAGCAGAACACAGCAGATATCCCTGTGCTGTAGGCATTTGGAGTAAAGATGATGCCAGCTCTTGGCTTGCAGCTTGGTCTGCCCCTTTGTTTTTAATCAAATTATGAAGTGGGTTATTTGAAAATACCTTATATGGAAATATCATGGCAGCAGCTATTTGTACCTGTAGTCTTCTAGTAGCCATGTAGTTGTTTGGCTTTTTGTATAGCGTTGATAGGAATGGAGAGTTCAGGATTAGGTCTTCATCTTTTGCTACCCCCTTCAGTGAGGACCTGGGAAAAATGTCCTGCCTGGGTGGTAGCTTAGAAATTGCTTCTAATCTAGTGGCATAAGGTCATTAGTTTCATCTTCTAAAATAGGTCTAAACAAGAAACAAAAAGAAAAAAAAAAATTCTTTTGAATTCTAGAAGAGGGAATTTGCCATAAAAGTTTATGATCTGTCCTTGGGAGTTTTTATCAGTGGAAGTTCAGGGCAGTACCCAGCTGTGTGAGGCTGACTGTTCCCCCTCTGTGCAGGAGTGCAGGACACAATCCTTCCCACATGTTTCAAATTATAAGAGATTTATGGTTTAATTACTTCCTTTAATAGCTTTTACTAATGGACATTGATTATACATGGCTGATTGTAAACATTTTAGAAAACTATAGCTGGTTATAAATTATACTCTGTTTACAGTGCAGATATCAGTGATACACACATATAAAGGCTATAGATTTATTCTTTTCAATGCACAACTCAGATGAGTTTCTGAAGTTTCACCAGACCTACTTGTACCTGCTTACATATAACCCTGACATATTCTTTCTTCTGCCTTCTTCAGGATTCATGTTTTATTTGAGTCCACGTGTACAACTGTGCACATGAAGGCAAGAGATGGCCTTCGTGTACTTCCCAAAGTCAGTCAGATGCTGACTGAGCAGAGGGCCAGGGTCCTGCAGTTGGAGCTGGGTGAATTTTCTGTGTAGCTGAATTGGGACTGGTGTGTGCGACAAGCTTGCTTGCCTGGAACAGGTTCATGTAGTGTTTTTTTTTTTAATAATTCTGCTTTGAAAACCCTTTTAGAAACAATTTTTTTTTAATGGATATGCAAATCCCTATGCAGTGTGAGTTCCTCTGAGGGAGACCAGCTTGGGTAGGCTAGGTGGGGTAATAGTTATGATTGGTAGTTCCTGAAGGCTTGGTTTGGTGGGCATGGTGGTGTGATGGGTTGAAAGTTGGGATGGAAGATCTTAGCAGTCTTTTCCAACCTTAATAATTCTCTAATGCTCAGGTTTGCCGTTTTCTGTTGTCTGTATATAGTGACAACCCTCAGTTTTCTGTCTTTTTGTGGTGAGCTCGTGACAAGTCTTTATTTAAACCTTGGCCTTGGAGTTAACAATCTAAATGGTATAAACTGTAAACCTTGTCTTTGGTCCTGGTCCTTGCAGTATCCATGGAGCTCATCTGCATCTGCCACCAGCACAGAGCAGAAGGCTGCCTTTGGAGGGGGAAGGTGAAGGAAAGAAGGTGTTAAAGTTCTGTCTTTAATATTAATTTCTTACATAATCAGTTTGGAAGCAGGTGGCTAATATCCCTTACAGCTGAACTCACTATTCATTTACATGTCATTTTAACTGCTGCTCTACTAACACATAGGGAGTTTAAATCTTCTGTGCCTTAATTTTTTATGTAGGCTGACAGATTAATCCCTCCATGTAGAAGGAGAGCAGTCGATGCTCTGGAAGCCTCCTTCAGTCACACCTCAGTCTTACTTTCTTGGAAATAGTGTTATGGGCCTCATGCTGACTGCAGAGGAGGGGGGAGAAGTTTAATTATATCCAGGTGCTTTTGGTTACATCACTTATTTGCAGAAAGATCTTGAGTCCATAGTGAGTTCAGCTGTAAATGGTACCAAGTATGGTACATGCTGAAGTTTAAAGAAAATAATATGTAGAACTATTATGGCAGTTGTCAGAGGTAGTGATTTGCAGCTTTTGGAAATGAACCAACTCGTTACATTTGTCAAAAATTTGACATTGAATAGTTTTAGAGGATTTTGCTTTTTCCCATCACAATATTTAATGTTTGAAACTCTTATTTCCTCTGTGTAGATATTTGTTTTTGTTGGTGGTGGTCTACAGAATCAAGTAGGTGTTTCCTTGAGCTCTTTGTTCTGTTGTTCTAATTATCAATCCCAAGAAAATAGGCAACATCAAAGGATTCTGTTCAGTATCCACTTAAAAATGTGAATGCGTTCACAATGCAGCACAACAGCCTTGTGCTCATTTCAGTTTCTTTAAAGTGTGAGAGCTCAATTATATTTTCAAAAGTGTTTTTAAAACAAAGGTACTTTGTGTTCTGATCTTCTAATGATTTTGCATTGAGTCTACAGCTGGGAAGTAGCTGAGCACATGGCAAATGAGATTGTGAAAAGGAAGGATATTTTATTGTTCTATCTGCAAAGCAGCAGAAATACAGCTACATGTACCACAAAGGCACGCTGTTGAGGCTTCTGTTACCACTGGTAGCTCTGCACTGAGCAAAGCAGCTCTGAAGGCTGTGTTGTGCTGCAGTGCCTAGGGAAGCTAACTTCTTTTGTAAGGAAATGAAGTGGGAAGTGGGCGAGCAGCAGAAGTATGGCACATCCCGATCCACCTGCGCACACTGCGTCAGCTCTCCCATCCACTTTTCAG
Organism: Chrysolophus pictus; assembly: GCA_037305975.1. Lineage (NCBI taxonomy): Eukaryota > Metazoa > Chordata > Aves > Galliformes > Phasianidae > Chrysolophus > Chrysolophus pictus. Next base: position 13,174,814 of record CM074587.1, read on the forward strand.
TCGTCACCTGTTTGATTCAAAGGAATTGTTGCAGTGTTTTGCATTATGTATTGTTCCCCTGACTGAGGGCAACCACGCTTGCACCAGAATAAGGTTTGCTTTTGAGGCTGTATCGTTTCATCTCACTTAAAGATGAGGAAAACATTCAGGATGCACAAAGGTGTGCAGCCATAGTGGTTAGACTTCCTGCCTCTCCCGTGTCCTCTTGCACACAAAAGAACAGTTATTCAGGTATAGTAAAAATTGCAGCTGTTTGTATGCTATTGATAACACTCCCTTTTGCTGCTCAGGAAGGAAAAGCTGCCTTCATAGCGTAGTATGGAAAAAGGTGGTGGAGGCATTTGACATACTGCATACCTCATTTTTCAAGGCAGTCATTGAATATTTTGAACCTTTGCACTACATAAAGTGTGTTGAGGTACTGACTTGCTACAGTAACCTTCTGGAGTCAAATTTGTGGCTTTAATTATAGCTCAGCTCACACACCAACTACTTTATGGCTTCTAGACTGACAGGCGCCCGTCCATGCTGTCAGGTTTGGCACAAGTGACCAGGCTCAGTGCTTTTCACCGTGAGTGTCACAAGTGTGTAAAAACTGGAGGGAAACCCAACAGCCCTCAGCCTTCTGTCTTTAGTCTGTACCTCCTTCCAACACACAGATGAAGGAAATGCATTTCTAACAAATTAGAGCAATAGGGCACAGGGCGAGCAGTGATGTTATGAGCCATGCCTTCCTGCAGCCCCGGTCTCATTTGAAGCTGGTGCCAAGTGCCACCTTGCATAAGAGAGCAGGGAGGGCTGGTGTGGCTACAAAACTTATTTTTCCTCTTCTGTCTTCCCAGGGCTATTCCTACATGTCTTCACCTCTGCTTGTACTCACAGAGGTGCATGAACTTGTTTTGCCTTGTGATGTCCCTCTAAATCTGAGGAGGAAATGACAACCAATAGGATTGTAGCACTTTTAGGGATCCTGTTTTTTTTGTTATTGCTTTGTTGTTTCGTTTTTGCTGTGGTCACCATTAACTCACATAGGGTTTCCACTGTGGTTCAGCAGCATGCAGAGATTTGTGTGCACACAGCAGCCCTAAACTCACATCCTTCTGCTAGGCTAAGCTACGTTGCAGTCTGCAGGTTTTACATACACGTTTCTGGGTTACTGTGTAATCTCCATATGTGTTCCAAAACAAAATTCAGTTTTTTTCCTTTCCCTTGTTCTCTTCCCAAGAAGAAATTGGTTAAGGATAAGGCCTAATCCTGCTGCTTGAAGTCAGGGAGAACAGAATGAGGGACTTCATTGTATAAGCACAGCTGACAAATCTGCATGTGAATGTGGTTTTATTCAGTGTGGGTGTTGTTTTTTTTCCAGTCCACTTTATGTTGTTTAATGATGGTAAATGTCCTGTAACCTCGGGGGCTTTTCCATTTTGGCATTAAAAGGAACTTCTTTGCAGATATTATTGCTTTTATGAAGTAGTTGTGTTTTACAGATGTGGCCATTGTAAATTCCAGCTGGTACCTATGATTATTCTCTTTCTACCCATATTTGTAATTCTTTTGTGTGTAGTAAAAGTGCATTTACATACATGTAAAGATAGAGCTTCTAAATTGTGTGCACCGTGCTAGCTAAGTAGTTTCCAAGCAGGAATCCGTATGGCCTCCCCTGAGGGGCTCTTACTAATACTCAGTTCCGTTGTTTAATTGGGTCAAAATTAATTTTGGTGGCGAAAACTATCATATAAAAGCAAATTGCTGTAGAAAAAGCAGTAATAAAATACTAATTATAGTCTTTTTTACATCAGGAGATAGAGTAGATTAAACTAAAATTATTAAAGATGCATCTTCATAACAGTGCTGTTCAGTCTCCATTGGGAATTGGTTCGTGTACTCCCTGGGTTACTTAACAGCCTGTGAAGCACAGGGGCTCTTTGAACAGCATTAATAGGTGCTCTGGTAATGGCCGTATTACAGCACTCCTAATGCTCCCCTCTGACTCCCTTGCTGCCTGGAAGTTAAAATGGATGTGGTCTCTGTGCAAGTGGAGACAAAAGTAAATTGATGGCATTATGTGCGTGCACTGTGTTGGGCAGATGAGCTGTAGGACATCCTGCTCATCTTGTACAGGAGTTCTTTCACACCAGGCTCTATACTTCAGTTATCCAGGGACACTCTTTGTTGTGCTGCATTGAAAGGCATGAATGTAAGTGCTGAGTGTGGGACTGTAAGAACCCCACTGAAAGTAGTTGTGATTTCCACAAGTTGACTGAATTTCTTATTTAAAGCTGTATGCAAGCGACCACAAGATTGTGCTGATATCTGCCAGGCACGAGGGATTCATGTTTTATGGATGGAAACGGGATTGCTAAAGATTGATGTATTTCATTGCAGATGTGACGAGTATGTCACACAGCTGGATGAAATGCAGCGGCAGCTCGCAGCAGCTGAAGATGAGAAGAAGACTCTGAACTCCTTGCTTCGGATGGCAATCCAGCAGAAACTGGCACTGACCCAGCGCCTGGAGCACTTGGAGCTGGACCACGAGCAGTCCAAAAGGGTGCGCACAAAATCTGCTTCCAAAGCCAAGAGCAGTAACCCTACTGTAAGTCATATTCGCTCTTGCGGAGACAGGCCTGAAGGATCTGTCCTTAACAACCAGGTGTTTTGTAGCGAAAAATATAAAATCTATTGTGACTAGGAGAGGTGTGTAGAAAAAGCATATTATGCATCTTATTTTATGCTGTAATTGTCAGCGTAAATCCCCACTATCTAATGTCGCGGTGAGTTGACTTGTACTAGTAAGTTGTTAAACCAGGTAATACAAGTTGTATTATGGTGGTCTTAACTGTAACTAATTCATAAGTACGGGGATGGTATTAACAAGTTAATGGTGGAAAGGAAGTAGCTTTTTCCACAATTAAGGTGTGTGGGTTTTGCTGGTTATGGTAAGTGTTAAGAGTACACCTGATATATTCTATCTGGTGTTACTAATTGTAGTTTGTATAGCACAAATGTGATCCTTTCTCCAGGGTTGCAGCATACTTTAATAAGTGGTTTCACAGACATAAACGAACAGAAAACCTCCCTTGCTGCTGTGGCTAGAAGTGGTGAAAAGCAAGTGTTCAAATTAGAGTTATGTCTTGAAAATAGAGAACATTTTGAAACTGGAACCAAAATTAAATCTGCCTGTTGTGGCAGATATTAAGGACTTGCTGTTGTATCACCACTTACCAATGTCCTAAAGCTTTTATAGGCCGTAAAAGCTAGGAAAAACATGGTAGGATACACTCTGCTTCCCTCACTTTAGAGGATTAATCAAAAGAAACTTGCACATTTATATTAAAAATATGCAATATTTACCCCCATCTGGTATAAAAGCTAAAAGTTTGAGAATTGGGATCCTACCCAGTAGGCAGTTCCACTTGAAGTTATGCTCTGGAAAAGTCCCGTGTTGTGGAAGGATCTCTGTGGTGTCCTGATGCTCCTTGCAGCACAACACTTGGGAAGGAATCTGTTTGATATATTATTGTAGCCACACGACGTATCTGTGTAGAATTAATGTGACTATGGTCTAGTATTGTTTTTCTCAGCTTTCAGTATTAATCCAAACAGGATGATGCTTCAGAGCTCTGATCATTTTTTAAATACACAAACGATGTTGCATTCCTTATGCAAGAACATGTTCCACAGGGCTCTACATTATAGGCACAGGAAATTGAAGCAGATCACCCACTGATAAATATTTATGAAGTAGCTTAGTATACATATTAATCTTTAAAAACAAACAAACCTTTGTCTGCTGTTGAACTTCTAAGAGGCCTTTTTAGCCACTTAATTTAAAAATGGTTGAAAATACAAAAGTGTACTTCATAATTGGTGCCTACATGGAAGATCAAGATCGAAAAAGTTGTTTCTAAAATTGTGGAAAATCTGTGGAGCACAGTAAGGCACGCTTTTTTTCCCCTTCAAACCAGTTTTCAAGTGCCTAGCCTCAGACTTTATTTTAATGTGAAGCCCTGTTCATTTTGTACTCCTTCAAATAATTTTGTATGCCTGTAGTAGTACTTAAAAGCAAGGCAAGACTGCACAGCTGTCTGCTTGGTAGTCCTGTTTTATAAAGCCATTCTGATATTCCCGCTGTGGTACCGCCTCATCTCACTGCCATTTCTTATAGATGATCAGCAGCTTGCTTCCTCTGCATTGCCGCTCTGCCTATAAGTAGTCAGGAGATATCACAGTACTCACATAAGGTAATAAGGAGCACAGCTTGTTTTCCCAGCAAAGGGAAACCGCTTGGGATTTTGGCTTCCCAGATATTAGAAGGAAAAAAAAGTAAAAATGAAGTCCCATATAATGAGACTTCAAACCAATGGAATTGTGGAAAACTTGCTATGAAGCCGAGAACACGAGGATGCCACAGCCAAATGCCAGAATTGCATTTCCCAGTATTGAGAGCAGGGGAAAAACCCAGGTTTGTTAATTCTGATATGTTGCTCAAACAGCACTGCTTGCCAAATTGACACAAATAGCAATTCTGGCCTTAGAAAATAGGCCTTGTGCATCTGATATTACTTTTTTTTTTAGAAAACACTGAGTTCTCCTGAATTTGAGCTTTAATAGTGCTAAGTAGCAGGTTTGATATTTTAGAAGCAAGGCATCTTTTAACAATTTTCAATCCTGCTTTTCTCCTCTTTGCTGCACAATCTTCCAAAAGGCCTTTATTCTTCTCATTCCTGCATTAAGTGTAATTTAAAAATACTTGGTAAAGGAGGCATTGGCGTGCTAACCTTCTCTGCTTCAATAGAAACAGAAGTTTGCTTCCACTATGGTAGGGAGCTGTAATACATTTCTCACTGCGTCCATGTCTCTGATTGCAGTATTTTCACAAAATACTGATGGCAAAAAAGTAAATTTGAGAAACTAATTGAATTAATTGTTAGGGTTTATTTTTTTTCAAATTAGCTGCAACTTTATAGAAAGATTTCAATGTTATGGTGACTATTACTACTGGTCTGAGCTCACGCTCTTCAGTTCCAAGCATGAACAATTTTGCTATCAGCACAATAGTCCTGGTAATCATTTCTACCTTCTTTCATTTCTGTGGATCTATAAATTAAAAGACAAACCTCACTGCTATTTGAGCTTGTTCAAGTCATGGTTAAACTTCCTCTAGCGTCTATTATAATTTAAAAAAAGAAAAGAAACGAGCCATGGTGGTAAAGGTGACTTGATCCTGCTGTTTGTATTTTTAGATAATGATTATGTTTAAGATTGAGGCTTGATTAACCATTTCTTAAAATGGATGTTTGCTGTAAGTCTTTCGTATCACTTCCAATGGGTTGGGCTAAAGCATGAAAAATTTCTTAAGCCGTCACCTACCTCTGCAAGCAGGCTCTTCTGAATGATGCTCTTTGCATTGGCCTGCATGACACACTGACCTGCATGTTTCTGGAAAGTGTTTCTTGCACATTTATTGCTGTTAACTTGTGCTTGAACAGCAAAGCTTTATTCAGTACTTGTAAGAAACTTTCTTTCTGCAAAGCTATTGCTTCCAGGCTAAACTCATAAAGCACTGTTTCATCAGCTTGGAAAGCATCTTTGAGCTAAATTCGCTGCTTCAACCCCAGCAAGCTAACAGACTCCCTCAACAACTAACCTGCTATGGAGCTTTTGCAGCACGTTGTATTAAGTTGTCAGTTCTGTGAGAAATAAACACTGTTTTTTTTCTAATGCTATTTTATTTTTTTTCCATTTTTCAGCTGTAGAATAGTCCATGGAGAAGGCCTTTCCAACAGTGCAACAGCATTTCTTAGCCTCTTTCATTATGGTTATAAGTGGTAGCCCATTGCACAAAGAATGCAAACCACTGCCCCGATCCTAACTTTTGAAAACATCTTTCCCTGTGTACTACCTGAAACTTTCCTTTTATGTCTCAAGCTATAAAACAAACGAGCTTTACCTATAAGTGCTGCTGCAGTAAGAAAACTTACAAGTGCTGAAGAAACCTACTTCAAATGTAACGATCACCACATTAGTTTATGATCTACTAGAAATGTTTGGATGGGGGAATTTCTTATTTCATTGCAGACGCTCATTGTTCATCTGATCATTAAACCTGTGCACTTTTGATATTTTGATATTTTTCTTTAGCTTCTTTAATTCCTTATGTAGAAGAGTTTATATAAATGCAGTGGTTTGTGCTCATAGTTCCTCTCCAACTTCGACTTCTGATGGTTGATTTCTACATCAGCATGTGGCAGAGATTTTTTTTTTTGGCTCTAGATGTGTTTAGAAAAGAGTTTCAACACAAAACAGGAGCTCTGCTAAACTATATGTGTGCTGTGCTTCAGCAGCTTTTTATTATTATGAAATGTTAAGCTTTATATGTTTAAATTACTGATTTTTTTTAACTGCCATATTCATTAAGAAATCCAGGGTATTCAAATTCTGGGGTTTTTTTCATATTGTATTATTATTCTTAGGAATAGTTCAATGTAACAAGAAGAAAACTTGACTTTGCTCTGGTTAAAACAGTAATAGGCACTTGAAAAATATAAAATAAGTAGTATTACCTATAAATTCCAGAATTCCTGGGTTTTAGGAAGTTGAAGTATTATTGATTAACAGAATTTTATACAACTGTACCAGTTAAATTCCAAATTGGAATTGTTTTGTTACTTTTTCATTTTTATTGTGCCAAATTATGGTACATTTAGAAAGAAAAATTCTAAAGTTGTCAATGATAGGGTGTTATCTATCAGCGCCTTCTGTCATTAATTATTGCCAGTAGTGCCTTTAATCATTTGAAGGGAGAACCTTAGAATAGCTTCGTCTGTACAAGAAGAAATGGAATGGCTGTTTGGAATTTAGTGAAGACGTGGAGCAATAAGTGCAAAGTGAACTCCCCTTTCGCACATTTTTAATGGGTAGTCTTACTGTACTAGAGATGGTATCTTCAAGGAATTGTAAAAAATTCTGTTAGTCAATGATATTTCATCGTGCAAATCCTTCCAAATTCAGGGGAATAGAGGGAAGAGAAAAAAACAAAACCGAAACAAACCCGAATACACGTTGGGAACCAAATGGACTCCTAGCAAACAGACGAGCAAGATGTAGAAACACATTTGTGTAACAGTACGGAGGACGTCTCGGGAGTGTTGGTGTTATGTAGGCTTCGTATGGTGGTGGATGCAGTTAACCATAGTATTGTTTGCAAATGTGAACAACGGAGCACGAATAACTTCTCTTGCATGTTATATCTAATCATTGTGATTCCAGGAAACAGAAACGGAGGAGTGCATCACCAAGCTGTACCTGCCTCTCGGGTGCTGTTTGTTGAGGCTGATGTGAACGATTAAATTGGTACTTGTTGGGGGGGAATTCCCCCTCCTCAAAAAAAAGTACAAATTGAAATTATATTGACAGTAGTGAAAAGATTTCTGTTTGCTGGAAAAAAAAAAAAAAAGAACAACATTATTATTCCTAGATGTGGGGACTTATATTTCCATCTTCTGTTACAGTATTGATTCATAAGAAATATTGTTGCATTTAAAATTACTACATTTGTATGTGGGTATTTATTTGAAATGATGTCAAAGTACTGTATTATGTTCTATGTGCATTACCTTTTAGTGGTGGATTGGTCTCCATTTAATGTCCTATGCATGTATTCTTGCCAAGTAACCTTTACCCAGATCTGAAAAAAGTGGTTGTTAAAGAGACAACGTGGGAACTGATTCTTAAAAATATCATTGTGTGTTAATTGGATAACCTTAGGAGGATAGAGGGAAAAATGTTACTTCCAAATTAATACAAAAAGTGTTAATGTAGGAAAGCAATCTGCCTGCGTAAAGGTAGTCACATTGGCAGTATCAATAAAAAGGAAAAGGAATCACGTTTTCCGCTTGTGCTTTTTGCTTTCTTGTATTTTTAAGAAGGCACCGTGCTGATTTGTCAGTTTTCCTAAGCTGTTTTTACAGTGGGACTAAATGAATACACTTATCTGAGAGAAATGGAGAACTTACAGCTAAGTTTGCTGCAAGACTGCAAAATTAATTCTTTGTGCTCATATCTGAGGGTGCTGCATCAGAAGCTGCATCCTCAGCACAGCTTCACCAGTGTTCCCAGGATTGGTTCTGTGGAAGATGGGCTGAATCTGTTCCATTGATAGAGGCAAATACTGGCAGCAGCAGAGGAAAGGGCTCACGTTTGTTCGTCACCAGTGTGGGAAGGGTAGGGCCGATGCTTGTGGTGGCTCCTGGTCCTGAGATGACACATTCATTGCTCGTGTGCTCTTCAAAACACGGTAAGAAAATGTTTAGACAGTACAATTATCCAACAAGCCCACAGACAAAAAACTGGTAAGGAGTGTTTGAAGTCTGAGGGCATGGCTAAGGTTTGCTGTGTCTACAGAAGGATATTCCTGGAGCAATTAGTCAATACTGACTCCAGGAATATTAAATATGGTTCTATACTATTTAACTCTCACTTCCCTAGGTGGGAATCTTACAGCTGTTCTACTTAACATTTGTATCACTGGCAGCATTCAGGTTTATTACAGCAGCTAATCATCACGGTGTGTAACTCGAGGGTGGCATAATTTCTAACAAAACCTCAAAAAAGCTTGCTGAATTGTGTGCGTTCCACCAGCAGGGTGTGTATCTGCTGGGATGTGTGGCCTCGCTGTGTAGTTCTGCTTTTGCTATAGTGGGAGCTGTATCTGCAGTTTGGTTTGAGGGAGAAACATAAATATGTATGCATGCAAGTGACAGAAGAACAAGAACAGACCTGTTTAAGTACTAAGGCAGCAGAATTAAAAATGCTTTCATAGGAAAATAAAACAATGGAAGTAGAATATTCAGTTTAAAAGCTATAAATTAAAGCAGCAATTTCTTTGTCTGTTTTCTGTGTAGAAAAAATTCAGTGCCTGCAGGGGGATGGTGCTGATGCCGAGTTGGGAGGGTGGGTCACCAGCAAAATTCCAGAGTACAGATGTTGTTGTATTTAGTTTGGGGGAATCTACCAGCTCTAATGTAACACCCTTGCTTGCCATGGATTCAGTAACTCGGTAGGATCCTTGTTTCTAGGCTTGAAAAAAGCTACAAACTTGCCAGAGGAGGAGCAGGGCAGCTTTTCAGAACTACTTAGATGCTTAAAGAGAAAGAGAAACAAGCCTGCAAGTCGCCGTGTTCCTCGTTTTGTGGGATGAGGGCAAGGCATGACATACATGCTTTTGGAGACCCCTCTGGATAAATGGTAAAATTCAGTTGCAAATGTTTGCAGAAGTTACTTTTAAAAAAATACATTTACATTCTTGTGTCGGTAAAGGCTGATGATAAAGATTGATGTCCAGCACCAGGTAAAGGTATTTTTGCAGCCCAGGTACCTATTGGAAACAATGGAAACTTGTAAAGGTCTGTTCTGTGAGCTTGAAAACAAGCAAAGCAGCTAATAAATCTGGTAAATTTGAGCTCTGTATTGAGCAAGTAAACATTCATTAGTGGTTGTTGGGAAAAACATTCATGTACAAACTACTCCAAAGATGATTTCATCTTCTTCCTTTCACTTTCCCAAGAGTGTTGCAGTCTTTCAGTAGAGGACACGGATTGCTGCTTCTCAGTGCAAAGGCGTATTTCCACAGAAAGGAGTTACTGCAGCTGCAGAGGGGGCTTATTTTCCCTTAGGTGCTACACATGGGATCTCCAAGGTAATCTGAGACCTGATTTCATACACGGAATCTGCATCACTGTACCATATCCAACCCTGCGATGTTGGGATGTGCTTCTCCTAAGTCATTGGATTTGACAGCTGTCAAGTGAAGTGGCTGTAAGATGTCAAAACTTACATATTATAGATGCAGTTAAATAGGGATTAAGGAAGAAAAAGATTCTGGGCCTGGTTATAGATATTAAAATAAACCACTTCTGATGTAAAGCCAGCACCAAGCTGAAGCAGTGTAAGTCTGATTATCCTGGAGAAAACCTGAAAATTTAAAGAGTACTTAAAACCTTCTATATGTATTCAATAAGAGTTTTTATATATGCTTGCACTGAATGAATGCATGATAATCATTTCTAGTGAGGAGACTGTTCCTAAGACAGCTTGTTTCCTTTCTCCAAATTACACTGAGTAAGCAGGCAGCTTCTACAAATCTCAGATGTGACTGGTCTTTTCACCGAGTGGCTTCTACCGTAGGACTCAAATTAGTGCAGCTCAAGGCTTCACGAAGGGACAAAGTTTGATGCAGAATTGGAATGTTAGCATCCTGTTGTATCCGAATGAACAGTTATTTGTAGCATCACAGAACGGCTTGGGTTGGAAGGTGCCTTAAAGCCCATCCAGTTCCATTGGAAACACCAGGTAGCAATCGTTTTCCCTTCAGGAGACAGAAGTCTCTCTCAGGGAGAAGACTGATGAACCTATAGCTTCAGGAGGAGGTTTTTAAATATGTAAAGAATAGCCTGAGCTTCTGCCGTATTAGGATGGGGAAAGAATTCATTTATTTTAGCTAGTGTTTGTGTGGTTATTTAGTAATGGCTCTCAATAATCAGGTTTTGTAAAGGCAAATTCCTTGTGGTTTTGTCTCTCTCCATAGAGACTGAATTCCTAGTTATCAGCTATCTCCAGCCTATGCATGCTTTTCATGCTTAGGGAAACTTCTTAATTAGTGCAAATACTTGAATCAAACAGCAGAGTTCAAGCGTGACTGAAGCAGCCAGAGCCCAGAACCTGGTGGCACTGAAGGTCACCTGCAAGGCCTCAGCTGCTGCTGGTTCGCTTGGCACTGCTGGCACAGCCCGGCATGCCAGAGGTTTGCCATGCTTCAGATCTGCTGGCAAAAAGTTGGGAGTTACTCTTTTTTTCCTGTCTCCAAATGTTTTAATCTGTAAAACCAATCAGGGGAACTGGGCAGGTTCCTCATGGTGTGCAGTTCTGTCAGCGTGTCTGACTGTATGGTGGTGTGGGAGGAGGAAGCAGCTGCCCAGGCGAGCAGGAGGTGAAGCAGTGCATTTTGTGGGCAGTAAGGGCCAGGCTGGCAGAAAGCTGTTTCAGCCCGAGCTCCTTGTCTGTATTTCATCTGTTCTCCCTGACCAGGTCTTGGCCTTCAGGTCTGACGTGCTCGACCTCTTCCCAGACACAGGCAATGGGGCTGCATGCCTGAACTTTCCTCACCAGCGGTGGGCTTTAGAGTTCGGGGTTTTGTTAAGTTCCTGTTGTAGGAACAGTACTGGAGCAATAGGGGAAGAGAGAAAAGGTTTGTATCTTTGATTTTTTACCTCTTCTCCTTGGTGCTACGTGGATGAACCCTGAGTATATTTTCTTTTCCAAAATGTTTTTCACCGACTCAGTGAAATGCACAGTTAAGATCTTGGTGATGTTTACAACCCCCCATCGTTATCAGCACCCCACTGCAAAACTACAGTTAGAGCCCAGAGAATGGCTGAGCGCTGAAGATGGCTGCTCATGTTCTGTCTTTCTAATCCAGTCTTAGTGAAAATGATAAGAATATAAACTTTTTTTCTTCTTTTTCTTTTTTTTAAATCACTTTAATAGCCACTGTTGTCACGATCTTTTCTGGTTCCTTTTCTGAGGTGAACCCTTCATTGTAACCTAAAAGATTGTTTCCTGAGGAGTAGTGACTTGTCACTCATGCTGCTGCTTCGTGTCTGTGGGGATCAAAACTCTTCTGAGAAGACCTGACAGAGCATTGCCCAGCAAAGGAACAGTGAATATTTCTTCTTACATCTCCATATCATCTGTAGGAGACCCCCTCAGTTCCTCTGAAGGCAGCTTCCACCTGCATTGTTGCACAGGAGATGTTGCTTTCACAGAGGCATAAGAACAGCAGCAAAAGCAGCCGCTGGTCCTATCCCAAATACCTCTTTGTAGGGTAACTGAAGTGTTTTTGTAGGGGTGGGGAGAAGGAGGTATGCAAGAATATGAAGGAGGCAGCTAGGAAAAAATGGCAGCAATGGATTAGGTTGGACTGTTGGAGCAACTTGGAGCAGCTGGAGCTGCTGTGGGCAGGGATTTTTTGGCATAAAGCCTAAGAACAGCTCAATTCCAAAAAAGCAGCTGGCAAATTAGTGCAGTCTGGTAGTACAGACTGCATAGTGTGCACTTCTCTGTCTTAAAGGGATCGACTCATGCCTTTATTAGCCATTGGGACAGGAAAAGGCACATGAGATTACAGAAGGAAGGAACAGTGTAAGATGAGAAGGTGCAGGAAAGGAATATATTGGTATGTGTAAATCCAGAATATTTCATGCAGGTTTCCTAGGATGCAGCAGTTGTCTTCAACTGAAGTTGATAGGTTTTCTATTGAAGCAAGGTATTAAGGTACTTCTAATTAATATCTGAGTCAAATTAAATACAGGTATGCTTATCTGAATGTGAGTATCAAGTTTAAGCAGATAAATTTGACTAGCCCCAGGTTAGGTTGCCTTTGAACATGGTTTAAACTTCATTTGTTCCTGTAGTGTTGCATTAAGAGAACTAAGTTTGCTTGAAGACCTCTCCTACATACCTGACCCAAAATACAACTGTTTTGATGTGCAGCAGTTTGTACTGGAACAGGCTGAACCAGTCTACAACTGCTTTAAGTAAGGTGAAGAAGTTAGCTTCAAGACTCGCAGGAAGGAACGTGAGTCCCTGCTTGGGGACACCTGCTGACCGAGGCCAGGCAGCAGTGCCAGCTCCCTGCCCATTGCTACTGGTGTTATTGTTTTATTCTCAGTGCCCAGCGCATCAAGGTATACATTTGGACAGATGGCTTAAAATTTGTACTGGTTGACCAGTTCATGCAGAATGTGTGGAGGATCTGGCCAATATAAAGTTGCCTGTTAAATCGTATTCTCTGCCAAGTCTGGCCACCAGTGAAGGTTTATCTGTTTTTCTTCTATGTGGCATCGGTGCTGTAAGTACCACATTTCCAGTCCAGCCCCCTTGTGCTTAATTAAAGAACTGCTTAAATGCCAGGAATGTCTCAGTAATCTCAGCTCTGTGAAATACCACTGCCTGTGGTCTAAGAGGAGGGGCAGAGGGACCAAGTATGGAAGATAAATCTTCTTCCCATCTTTCTAGAATTCTCTTCCACATACTAGGGTAGAGAAAAAGCAGCAACAACAAAACACCCATAGAAGTCCAGTGCTCAAATGCAGTGCCAGTGTCTGGTTTTGAGGTCTTGGCTGCAGAACATTGCAGCGTTTCAAAAGGAAAACCTTGAGTAAGTTCGCTGCAGCTTGCTGGGAAAGGACTGGATGTCCTACAGTAACTCTTTTCTTCTCTTTGGTTCTCTACAGTCTTAGAAAGGGTCGTTTCATTCTCATTAACTCTTTCATTCCAGATTACGGGTACGTTCCCGCGATAAGCATTTAAAAATCATTTCTAAAAGTTCTGTATCGAGCCGGTAGCTCTACGTGACAGAATTCCATTCATAACTAAAGGGTAGAAAATGTAGAAGGGATGTGCTCAGTACGCCTGGGCGTGCAAACACCACCTCTTGCAACGGAGTTATTTTGGAGAAGGTGTGCGAAGAGAGCACTAGATGGCAGTGCAATACAGAGCGGCTCCTCGCTCAGGCTGCCCGCTCTCCTTGGCTGCCTGCAGAGAAAACGTGCGCTGATGGCAAAGCAAAAATCATCACGTTTGTTCCACGCTAAAAGATTGGACTTTTGTCTCAAGAATTCTCCCCTTCCCTCCCGCTCCCCTTCCTTCCTTCCCGTCTTTAGCTTTGCCAGTGTTCCCCGTGGCTTTTCACAGCTCATCTTGAATGTATTTCTTGCTCTTCTGACAAGTTTGGCAGGTTTGGAACATAAAGCTTTATGAATGGTTACCATTGCTGCAACTGATTACCCTAAGAATCACATGATAGACAATAAATGGAACCACAAGTTCTAAGGGATTTTTTTCTACTTTTTAATTCCCTCTGGTAACTCAGCTTGGTTCTTGAGCACTTGCCATCTGTCACTATGCCACATAATCAAGTATTTGGGGCTTGTGCTGGACCTGCCACCACCGGGAGCCTGCCCTGCCTGCTAATTGTCATCCCTCGTAGGGTGGTGGGCCAGCACAAGTGATTTCTTTCCAGCTGCACGTTGGTTGAACGGGCTTCATGCAGCAGGAGCTCAGCCTGCATTGTCCCTCGGCCTCTCCTCCACCAGGAGTTTGATAGCACTGTTTCCAAGCAGCGTGGCCAAGATCTCGTGATAGTGCAGCAGACTGTGGCCAGTTTAGTGGAGGCAGTCACAAACAGAAGAACACTTCTACATGTTTTCATCTTGCCACTTCCCAGCATTCCCAGTTGTGTAGGGTCTTTGTGAAAGGCAATGGTGAGGCCAGCACTGCTGAGGCTCTTGCAGCAAATGTTGAGTCCTTGTTGTAAGGAAAGGAACAAAGCAAGAACTATTGAAATAAACCATAAATCTCATTTCCTAACGGACAGCATGGCCACACATGCATGGCAGACAGAGTGAAGTTCAGTGTGCAGTTTTATAGAGGCTGTCGTGCTTTGGCTCTCTTCCTTGTCATGCCATCGCAGTTGGGGATCTCACACTATTTTTAGGAGTCAGAGAACCAGGAACCTGCTCCTGCTTTGCAATTGATCAGCAGGAGATTTAGAGCTGATGGGAGAAGTTCACTGGGCTCCACACCACCCCCAAGATACTTTCTGTTAAAAAGCAATGACAAACTCCTGCATCTTTGATCTCCTCGTTGGCTGTTTCTTGCTGGTTCTGTCGAGCTTGCTTCAGCACTTTGGGAAGGCATACCTGTCAGCTCAGGGCCATCCCATGCACTCAGTCATTCAGAGATGGTGTAGCTGTGTGATGTGACGTGCTTTCACGCTTTGTTTCCATTTTTGTCTCCTATCTATTATGCCTTCAGTAGCAATTGCCTTTGTTACGGATATTTTCTGCCCTTCTTTCAATGGCTACAGGACATGCCGGTGTCTGGTCCCAGCATGATCAACTGGTCTGAAATGAAACAGGCTGATGGCTCTGGTCTGCGCTGGACACGAATTCATGGTGTACCTTTCTAGATACTATCGTTCTTCACATAAGTGAAATAGTCTGATAGATGCTTTTACCACCTGGTAAAAACAGCTCCCAGCGCCAACCAGCCCCTCTCTGTGGTAAGACTGAATGAAAACATAGACTTCACTGGGGAGCATTAAGGTATGAAGGCATGAAAAGGAGGACACTTAATCACTACTGAATTGTAGTAAGATATGGAGGTGCATGCAGACATGGGGAAACATTGGCCCCGAGCTCTTTTCAGTAGAATTCGATTAATATACAAGACAGACCTATGTTAAATGGTTTGCCCTCATTGTGCCATCTCTTCTTTTTTGAATGGTTCAGTCTTCAAAGAGGTTGAAGAAAGAGGCTTCTTATTTACACAAAAGATTAAGGCAAAACTTCATTGAGGCTGTGATAACGCGTGGTCTACGTCTGTGAGAAGAGCAAGTGGTGATGGCGGGTTTGAAACTTTTATACGTGATGGTTGAAGAGTGGTTTTTGTATGAAAACTTAAGTAATCACTTGAAGGGTCAAGGAATCCTATTTTTAAAAGAAAAATGTTTGCATTAATTCTGTAAATATTGTACTAACCATTCCGATGATTTTTGTCAGAGTAAAGCAGTTTTAAATGATTTGGCTTTAACTTCTTTGCAGGGTCACCCATAAGTTAGACAAATACTGAAGTAATTGATTTGAAGTATTTCGGTAACATTATGTGAATGCCATTAGCAAAACTCAGATCAGCATTGGTTTCTGCACCCAGATTAATATTGGCTGGGATGACAAAATCAAGCGCTATAATTCTCTCTTCTTGATGAAAAGCTAAGCTAAGTCTGCTGGATCATCATGGCAGATCTTAAAAGTCAACATTTCTAGTGTTTTTCAAACTGGAGTAAACTTCTAATCTAACTGTGTCCAGAAAAATACTATTTCCTCTGTTTCAGAGATTCCAGTTTAAATACATAACCTATCAAAGCAAAAATGGATAGAATTTCACTTTGATTGATTTTACTTTACAGAAAATGTTGGGGTAAAAATATACAATGTCATTTACATTACTTACTTCCAAACTAATAATTTCTCAAAAGGCTTCATCCAAGTGCTGCTCAAAGCCAGGAGCATTTAGGTACCTCAGTCCTTTTCCTTTTGAATAATGGAGTTTATGTTCCTGAAAGGCTTTCCTTTTGAAAAATATCAACCTCGATGTATCTGTGCCATGTCAGATGATTACATTCATAAAGCATATCTTGTTCTTGAGGTAGTATAAAAGTCAGTTTTGTTTGAAAACAGTTAATCAAATGGTGACAAGCTTTAACTCCTCGTTTACTTTACAACGTGATACAAAGTAAATTACAAAGGTGGGACTGAAAGGACCCTCTGGGTCACCGAGTTCATCCCTAATTCTGCAGATGGATGTACATGGCTGACGAGTCCACACCTTTCAGTAGTCTAAAAATATAAATGCAGAACCACCGTAAACACAACTCAATATATGCACAGAGGTTTCTGCAACACTGCTGTGTTCTGTCTTAATTTCACCTTGGTATTCTGGCTGTGGCTAGCAAACAGAGCCGCACTCACTGACAGACCGAGAGTCTGCTGGCTGCCACACATGTTGGCTTTTAGCTAAAGAGGTCAGTAACACCTCCTCCTTCTCACCGTCAGCTCCTGTGACTGTGGATAGTTGCAGATGAAGTGTAACTTTCCTGGTCGGGACACCCAGAGTCCTCTAGTGATCTAGGGCACTACCCTTGTTTCACACTTAGAGACACAGAAGATAGGAGAGAAGCAAAGAATCCAGCATTCTTGCAGACCACTGATATCAGAGTAAGAGCAACAGGATTATTGTTTTTGCCAGCACAGCATTTAAAAGATGAATAATGACTCTGTTGTCTTCCTTGGAGACAAGAAGAATTATTTTTTGTTCCTGTGAAGATCAGATTCTGGAAAGAGAAGGTGACACACTGTGATCACAGCTTATCTATGATATCAGCCTACTTCTGCTTTCAGAGAGTCCAGAGCACAACTTTATGTGTATTACCACCCAGAAGACCTGAATCAGTTTATATGAAAAAAAAGGTTGTCAGGCTGGTGTATACCACTGAGATTAGAAATTCTAGGATTTGAAATCCCTCAGTGCTAAGGACTGCAGTTCCTAGTACAAATTTCAGTCATTTACAAAGCAGGGATTAAAGACGAAGTATTCCACTCTGCTAAAAAATCCCACGGCTGTACAAACAAGCTGCACAAGACCTGTGTCTTGGATGTCGGACTACTTCACTCTTATCTGCAGTTCCTTATTTTTGTCTCTCTGCTGCTCTGTTTTTTATTTTTCTCTGGATTCCTTGCTGCTCTGGTAACTGGTGTTGGTGAATATGGAATTAACTTGTTTATGCCTAAGGTATCATTAAAAGAAAAAACAACAAACCACCCTACCTCAGTGGGGTTCATCTCAAAAGTATTTCCCCTCGAAAGCCACCTTTGATGAATCATTTATTCCCATTTTTTTTTCTAAATATAAAGTGAAAGCAACAGAATCAGCCTCAGTGCTGCCATAAATTTTAAATTTGTATTGCAATTGCTGGTTTAATCTCACTTCTTTCTCTGTAATTGAAAAGGCTCGGTTTCAGATTCATGAAAATGAGATTGCATAAATACTCAAAAGACAAGTTACATTCATCTCCAAATCTTCATCTTCAAATTAAAAGTGGTCTCTTCAAAAAGAAAAAAGAGTAATGCTCTGATCAAAATTCTAAGAGTTATAAATAAGGAATCTGTACACAAAGGAACTTTGTATATTCAGTAGAGGAGTGTCATATGATGGCAAAAGCACATGAGGGTCACCCTGAGGATTACATCATCCGGAAGAGAACACAACATGCATCTCTTATATGAAAAGCATGTAGACAAAACCGTGTATTAGCAAAGCCTTAGCTTCTTGGTCTCCAATGTCTTATTAGATGTATGAGAGGTTATTTATATCCTCTTTACATTTATCTTTCCTGGACATGCAATATTAATCCTTACTTAACTGCACAGCCTACCATGTGGGAGAATTAATTTGTGTAGAGAGCACTCTTCTTGGAGAAGAATTTTAATGCGTTGTGACAGGTAACTTTTTTCTTCTTGCAGGGAGAAAGAAACGAGTGTTTGTGTGAGCTTCACTAACTGCTTGTGCTGTGCGTATCGACCCTTTTCTCTTAGCCTGGTATATATGTGCATTAGACACAAAGGGTTTGAAAACAATAGAAAATATCCCACGATAAAGGGAACATTCAGTGGATGTTGCCCAGTGCTTCGAAGCTTCAAGGATGGAAGTATGCTGTACTAAGTGCAATCTGTAAGATTTAATAAAACTAGGACTGGTGTTACTGAGCATTATGGTGCTCAGCAAGATGCAGTTTGGTGCAGAAGACAGCCAATCAGTGTATATTCTATTTAGCAGAAGCTTTGACTTAGAAATGAAGCCTGAGGACAGCAGAAGTGACAGAAGTGTTGGCAAGACAAGCTTGTTCCTATTATGACTTCCTTCATGAGAGACTGAAGGGAGGCAGCTCTGACAGTCATGTGAGGAGGAGAGGCTGAACATAGCTGGAGATGGATCTACAGCCTGCAGGTCAGTCAAAGGTTCAGCTCTATGTTTTTACTCCAACTGTGCCCCAGAGCCCCCTCCCAGGCTTCGTTCCCTACACTTTTAAAAGATGGGATGCTTCTCAATTCAAGAGGAAAAAATGCAACTAAGCAACATTCAAAGGAAGCGTCCCAGCAAACACCTTCCTGTTACACAACTGCTTCTGTGGCTGGTTTGCTTTTTGCTGGTAGTGGCGGCCTATCTTCTCAGCAGCTGTTGTTCCTTCAACTCCTTTGCAGAGCTGCAAAAAAGAGCACACCTTTCTTTGTTGCTTATGTACTGAAATTGCCCTCTCTGACTGCAGATTACTTACCTGACTTGAAGAAATGGCTTATTCTTAGGTCTGAAGAAACTTACACTGGCCCTTTGTTATACTCTTAGCTGGCCAAAAGCAATGGCCACAACTTAATATTTGCTTAAATTGTAAATTTCCTTCAGAAGTATTCATTGAATTCAACAGATTCAGATCAGAGGTGCAAATTAAATACTGCCCGTGCCCAGACTGTAAGAGCTGAGAGCACCTACAATGAAAAATTCCCTAACTCTTTGAGAAAATACAACCAATCAAACCCAAACGCTGGGTAGGGTGAGGAAAGAAACGCACAGGAAATAAAACAACCCTTTTAAAGAACGATGGTCATTTGCTCTTACGGTGCCACATCGAATATGCTTAACGTAAACAATTGTTTGTCTTAGCTCAGTACATTACAGCAAGGACCTCATTTTCCTGAGAGCAAAGAATTTGGATATTGTCCAACAATTGTTAAGTCTGTTTCTGCTGAACGTGGGCCATGTCTGATAACTGGGTAACAGTAACAGGTAAGCTGCATCTGCTCTGATGAGAAAGTCCTTCAGAGGTGATCAGTCTTGCTGAACTAAAGGACAGGACTAATTTCAGGGAGCTGTGACTATTCTGAATAGCAATAAATACAAAGAGTTTAATCTCTGAAATGGCTGGTTGCATATTACTTTCGTATATGTTTAATAGTGCTTTGAGGCAGGAACTTGAATGTAATAGATGGGATTCATCAAAGTAGTGTCAAGAAACCTAGGTTGGCTCCTTGCTGGTAGATCTTTTTCAGACGTCCTTCCCCTGGTTTAGCTAGACCTCATTCATACTTCTTACTCCAGAACTAGCCCTTGTATTCTGAAATAACTAGTCCAAAGAAACCCATTTTTATGAATTTTATCACAAAACTGTTCAAGAAACGTGTAAATGTGGCACTGAGGGATGCGATTAGCGGGCGTGGTAGGGATAGGTTGATGGTTGCTGATGATCTTCGTGGTCTCTTCCAACCATTCCGATTCTTTCGCTGACAAGGCACAGAGCAGTGAGTCAGTCCCGGCCTGGCTTTTCAAGCACTAAAAGCCCTTATGGTGTGGGGTGGTTTTCTGGGAGGAGAGCAGCAGCTGGGCTGTTCGAGAGGACAAAGCGCCAGGGCTCATCTTCCCTTTGCTCTCCACCCTGCGAGCGAAGGACAGGACAGCGGCGTTGGGGACCGTCCGTGGCCATGGAACGTGCTGCTGCCGCTCGGCCTCGCCACGCGCGCTGTGCCTCAGCAGCTGCACCGCGGGGACTTGGCATCGCGGCAACAGCCGGTGAGGCTGCCCGCGGCCTTTGGAACTCCATACCGTTTTGTTTTTGTACGCAGGACCGCGGGGCTTCGCCCAGCAAAACGCACAGAACCCTCCCTGCTGCACGGAGGGCCGCTCGCCCGCGAAGCCAGCTCGAGGGGCAGCGGCGGCCGTCCCGTCGGCACCGCAGCCTCCTGCCCGGGCGGCGCCCCGCAGCTCCGTCCCCTCGGGCCCTTCTCTCCCCTGCGGGGCTCGGCGCGCCGCCAGGCTCGGCGTCCGCACCCCGGCCCCGAGGCCTGCAGAGCGGCTCGCCGAGCGCCGCGCTCCCCTCCCCCGCCGCCGCCCGGGCCGGGAGCCGCACCTGGCCGCGGGGCAGCCGGCCCCTCCCCGCCCGCGGGTCCCGCTCGCCGCCTGGGCCGGGCCGGGCCGCGCCGGGGCGGGCGGCTCGCAGCCGAGGCGCCGCGAGCCCCTCCCGCCTCCGCCGCCTTCGGGGGCGCCTCGTCCCGCTCGCGGCGCCTCATGGCGCGATGCAGCTGCAGTGGGAGGGAGAGGAAACCCACCCCCCTCGCCCGGCGGCCGCCTTTGTAACCGCTCAGCCCGGCGCGCCGCCCGGCCCGACTCGCTGCAGCTCGGGGAGCGCCGGAGCGCGGCGGCGGGAGCAGATGGAGCCGGAGGGTAAGGACGCGGGCGAGGGCGGGGGGACGGGAAAGGAGCGGCGCCGGACCCCGCGTCCCCGGGGAGACGCTGCCCGCCGCCTCGTCCTCGGCGGGGGCCGGGGGCGGCCGGGGGCCGCGGGGAGCGCCCGGGCTGGGCGGCGGGGGCTCGGCGGACGGAGGCCGGCCCCTGGGCGGCCCCGCTCCAGGTGCGCGCGGCCGGAGGGCAGCGCGGCCCGCCCGCCCCCTTCCCCCGGCGGCGCCGGGCCCTCGCCGCGGCCCGGAGGGGGGCGGGGGGCGCGGGGCCGAGCGGGGCGGCCGGAGCGGCGTGGGAGCGTCGCGCTGCGCTCCGCTCCGCTGCGCTCCGCTCTTCCTCCCGCCGCGGCGCAGCGCTCGGCTGCAGGCCGGGCCGCCCCGCTCGCTCCGCACCTTTGTTGCGGCTCGTCCCGCGCTGTCCGGCGGCCGCCGAGCTGCGGCCGCGTATTTTTAGTTCTCCGAAAACCACATAAAACCGGTTCTGTGAAATGCTCCTTCGCGTAGGGCTATTATTAACTGAGGAGATCAAATTTATTTCCTGCCGATCCATATTTAGGCGTCGCGAAATGCCAAGTTTTTGCTCCGCTCTCTCCTTTTTAAATACCTTTTGGAGCTGTTAGTGCTTCTAATGTAAACCATTTCTAGTCGCAAATTGGAAACCTCTGAGCCGTAGTGGGCTGTTGCGTTGAGCTGGCCGTCTCCCCTGAGCGCTGCGCTCTCGTGCAAAAAGAAAAGGAAAAAAGCCCCAAAAATCCTTATGAGATTCGTGTTCAGAGAGTTGGCCACATACATCGTAGCTGTTTTTTAAACCTCGGTACCTAAGTCACATTTTCCATTCCAAATATTAAGAGTGGTTAAACTATGTTAAAGGGATACGCTGTACCTTCGTTCCCGTGCAGGCTGGGGGGAACTTCAACACAAAGGAAAATGGCTCTACAGTTGGAAAGAATTGGAGGCAAACGTCTTCTTGCGGTGCCTGAAACACAGCAGCACCGAGGAGTGAAAGAGACTATTGGCAATTGTTAGTGAGCAGAGCTGGGTCTGTTGTCCACGCAGAGAAGTGGGCACAATGCAGATGGAATATGTGTTGGTAAACACACTGATAAAAGTGTTTTTACGCTCCTTATAAGGTGCATGTTGAAATTTCTCCTCTGCCGTGCTTCTTGGGTAGGTAAAGGCTGGAAAAAACCCAGGGAAGATGACGGTGAGTTGCAGACCTGCTGATGTTCCCCCTCTGCCCTGGCTCCTGAGGCACCCAGTCTGACCTCCGGCATCCCCTGAGCAACTCGGGTGCTGGGTTTGCAGACGGGTCCTGCAGTGCAGACTGACACCTGCAGGAGGTGGTGTGGGGTACCTGCGTTAGCAGCCTGTCTCCATTAGTTACAGGAAGAGTCAAAGGTCTCTAGTTAGATGTTGGTACGTAGGTGCTATAAATATCCCACCCTGTGCACAAGCATGTAGTTTTGGTGACTGTGGTTGGCTTTGGTGAGTGAGTTATTTCTTTTTTCAGAGTTAGAGCAGCTGGAGTGTGGTGATTGGTGTCAGTGATGTCTGTAGATGCAGAGCTTGCTTGCTTTTGTGAGTTTGATCAGCTGTGTCCTGCTTGTTGAGCCCAGGCTCAGTCCAGACTGGAGGAAGTTGGAATCAGAGTACCTTCAGTGTGGTACCTTGTGTGTTTTGCCAGAGATGAATGCAGGGCCCTGCCTTTCCAGAAGAGCTCTGTGTCTTTACAGATGTGTAGATACAAGCCCGGTAGGGTATCATCCTCCACAGAGGTGGGAGGAAAGATAGGAGATGGCAGTAGGTTACCCTTTCCTTAGAGAAAATCCAGTGTGGTCTGGCAGTGCCACAGGAGACCTGCAGAGCTCTTGTGAGTGTCCCTTGTATCACATCACTGGATGAGGTGATGATGTGCAAAGCAGTTGAGGCTTGAAAGTGTTTTTGATCTTGAAGTCTGTCAGAGATGTAGGAAAGGATTTTCTGTTCCAGCCAGTGGAAGTAGTTAATTCAACAGAGCAGAGATGGTCCTCGTGGCTTCTCATGTGAGATGAGCTTCTGTAGCATGATCAAAGAGGAGGAAGAGTCCTAAAGCAGTAGCAGTGGGAGCAGGTTATTGGGACCCCAGGACACCAGGAGGAAAAGCACGGGAGGTCGGAATCCAAGGCGATAACTTCGCACTTGTGCATTGTTTGCATTGCAGTATTTTCAGGATGGGCTTTGTGGCTGCTTTCTGTTTGTTTGTTTTCAGTGCAGCCCAAGGTTTTTATACTCCAAGCTCTACGATTAAGTTCTCAGTTGTTTGTTTTTGGGAAAGCTTTGTTCTCAAGCTGTGTGGGATGGGGCGATCTGGAGATTGCAGCCTTTTGAAATCCTTTCTAAAATTCATGCATTTCCCCCTGGTTTTCAATGAAAACCAAACAGCGTCCATGGGCTGTCCTTGGAAACAGTTCTGTCCTTCTGCATGAATCGGTTGGATGGGTGAACGTTCTTGTTCCTGACTGAAGCATATCTGCTGCTGCTGACCCTGCTGGATGGCAATGAATGTATTGCCTTCAAATTGTTTGTACCTACTTGTGATGTAGGAATCCTGTGAAGACCACCAGACGTGCTGGTGCAGATGGTTCTCCTTTGTTGATGTGCCCACATAGTCCTTATGTGAATCAAAAGGACGAGTGTTAATGTAACTGTGGTGTGATTAATGCTTTGTTTCTCTTCAGCTGTAAACTTTTCAAATGCTTATGAAAAAGATTCATTTGCTTCCTCGGGCTGTTTTGCAAACAATTTAAATATTTTTCTTTTACAAAATAATAAAAACTTAAAGATTGTAAGACTATTAAAGAGAGGTGGTTGATAAAAACCAAGTAATAAATGCTTCTATTTTGCATGACTGATTGCAGATATTGTATTGGGACTTTGACTTACTGGCTTTGTGAGTATTAACTTACCTGAGTGCAATAAACAATGTTGTAGATTAAAAGTAGTAATAACTACTGTGGCATTTGCGTTTGTTGGCGTTATCAAATTTTAATGTGAATATTTTGCTTCAGAGACCTTGGTTTATGATTATTGTCTGATGACGAATGTTGATGCCATTTGCAAAATATCTCTCCTATTCCAAATTCCCTGAACTTCCCTTTAAATGAAAAATTTACATCATATATTTTTCAGACGCGGAAACGGAGAGAGTTTGAGATAGCCTGAGATAGGGTGAACTAAAGTACAAGTGGGAGAGAGAGGACGGATGACGAGGGAGGTGGTGGAGCTCCTCAGCTGCTGTCCCCGTGAGGTGGCTGCCATCCATCCGTGCTGCCCTCCAACCCCCAGCTCTCAGCACTCAGCTTCCTTCTCCCCTCCCCAGCTCCCTGCTAGGCACTGAGCCCGGCTCAGCCAGACATGGCACCCCACACCTCCACCACGAAAATCCGCCATGAAATTGGGGCTAGATGTTTGCACATCAGCATTGCATTCTCTGGAGCACACGGTAATCGGGAGGCAGTCGTGGCAAGCACTGCCTGCTTTGGGGGTTATGAGGAGTGAAACATGAGAAGGCCTTTGTTGGTGTAAGTATTGTGGAGGTGTGCTGGGGAGTGCTTGAGGCGAAGTGTTCTGCCCCTCCTTCTACCCCCGCTCCTTATCCCTCTCTTTCAAGAGGTTTAGTGTAACCACGCTACCATATCTGCATTTTACTCTCTGCAATGTCTTAACATTTTATGGGTCTTTGAGTTTTATTCCTCAGTCAGTGGCTTTGCACGTTAGGTGTACTCAGTAACCTTAGGATACTGCGTGCTGTGTCGGTGCTGGAAGGCTGTGCCACCGCAGAGAAGCGCTTGTGCAGGGAGTCCTCTCCTGCAGCACTGAACGGAGGCAGGGGCTGATGCTCCTCTCCATTCCCTCCCTGGCATGGCCATTGCTTCCTATGGGCAATGCTGGCTGTGTACTTCTGTGGGAAGCACCCAGGATGCACTGTTGTGACCTGGCTTCCCAGTAATGACAATATTTACAGCACGTTGCCTCTGCGGTCCCTGACCACTACCTCTCAAAATACTTCCTGCTTTTTCTTCTGGTGTCACTGACTTCTGTTGCTATTTTGGTCTTTGTGCAAAATGCAACCCTATTTCATTTATTGGTATTCCCACTTCCTTGTTTCTGGGGCTGCACTGAATTATTTGGCTTCAGTCAGTGGTGCGGGGCAGCGGGCTGGTGATGGAGCAGGCTGAGCGGGGTTGGGAAGAGGAGGAGGTTTGCACAGTATAACTCAGCCGTTTCACACACGATTCCCTGCGTGCTCCTTGGGGTGCTCAGGGAGGTGGTTACACAAACTCATTGCCTCCAGAAGCTCTGTTAACAGAGAGCTTAGCTGCCTGCCTCAGGGCCAGGAATGCTGCAACCCCCTTCAGGGTGTCTTTCAGGAGCATCTCTGCATGATGGCAGCAGATTGTTTCTTCCATTTGTATTACTTGGTCTGACATGCTGGCCAATGATGTGCTCGACTGCAGCATAAGACAGTTGCCCAAGTCTAACTTTCCTTTTGCATGAATGCACTTAATACTGCCTGAGTGATGCAGTGCACACTGGTGGGAGGAGCAGGGAAGCCTGGGCTCAGCGTGGCCGGCACCCCGAGGAGCTTGGCAGCCTTCCTGGGCTCCTCTCTGTAGCCGTGTCGTGCAGTGATTGCCTGGGGAAGGAGTTTTTCTGTCTGGAAGGAATCTGTCAGGCACTGAGACGGCCTTTGTGACTTCCTTTAGATGCTGGTGACTTTCTGGAGTGCACAGAGTTCTTAAAAGCGAGAATGGGAATTTCTAAGTTTTCACATTGCACGGGTTTGTACATTGCACTTAAGTGTTAGAAGTATTGATTGCAGTTCTGGGGCAAGCTCTTGACGCTGAGTAAGAAGCTGTCATCAGGCAGTGAATGGAATAATGTACGATTCATGGTTTTTGAATCTGCTATTAGTAGTAGGAAAAGGCATTTCCTTGGATGACAGAATCTTGAAGGCGTTAACAGAGAGGGATGGAGCAGACCACAGGAAACGGCTGCGAGAGGCGAGCGACTGTTCAATGGTTTGGGTGCTCGTGAATTGCAGCATGGACAGAAATAGCGACGTGACTGAAATTATACATTAAAGGCTGAAGCTTCTCCTTTTGAAATGTAATTCTTCTGAAGTGCAGTTCTTCTGAAATTCTTTGAATTTCCTCAGAGACTGATTTAACACATCTCAGAAATTCTTTGAGTTAATAAAGATGGAAGCACAGAGTGTCTTTATGCTGAACTGCTGAGTGATTTTTTCATGGTATTTGCTGTTTTTCTCTTGACGAGCATTTGGAGTTGCTGAAGTATACAGAGCCACTGTGCTATGTGTAGCTGCATCTGCCATTATTTATGGTGCTCATTGATCTGTTTAATTAATGTGTAAGGCTGAGACACTGGGACTTTGGACTCTGGTTCAGCATCAGCCTGTTGTGGGAAACCCAACCTAATTCCTTTGGACGAGCACTCAGGTACAGCGTGCATGCAGCATGCACTTCTTTGCACATCGTCATGGCGAGCTGTATGGAGATTTTTGGAGCCTTTCTATTTCCAAAAGTCCAAAGAGCCCAGTAGTCCCAGTATTGTTTGGAAGGTAGGGAGGCATGTAAATGTCACTTGGATGTCAGAGGTTTCTCCGGCTTGTTTTAGACTTCTGAAAAGCAGGCAGGTGTCTAACTGTAATGAAGGAATTTAACACTGGGCACTAGTTTTTTTAAACTCTTGGCCCCTCTTTATTCTTTCTTTTTGAGCTTGCAGGCTCTGAGCAGAAATTCTCTCTTGGTAACTTAACCCTGAGCAAATATTTACATTCATGAGATTCTTGCTACTTCAGCAATCGTTCTGGGCCTTGAGGTTGGAACGGGGTGAAAGTTACTGTACCAAACATTGGGAATGGGGAAGGAGAGGGGAAAGGAGGTCTGAAGAAGGTTCCAGATGTGCTTTAACCATGCTTGGTAAGAATCACCTGTTCAGCATGTTTTGGTTGTTGCTTCACAAACATCGCAGTATTCCACAATAAGCTCTGCAGAGATACGATGTCACCTGCTGCCATCCCTGCGTGTATCTGAAGGTGCTTTGAGTGTGGAATTTCACCCACATCTTCAAAACAGTGAATGCAAATGTTAGTGGTAAACTGAAGTGAATGGAATAAAGGGACGACTGAGGTGGAAAAGAAGGAAAAGGTAAGTAAAAGGTATTCATACGGAGAGGGTGGGTGTCCTCATGAGGTGGCTGCCATCAATCCGTGCTGCTCATGGTTCAGTGCGTAATATTGGTGGTAGGTGAATGGTTGGACTAGATGATCCCCGAGGTCTTTTCTTTGAAGTGCAGAAACCATTGAAAAAAGGAGGAAGAGATTTTGAGGAATGTAAATTTGAAATTAAACCTATGGACACCACAGAAATGAGAGAGAGATGCACAGAAGAATAGAGAACTGAATAAACAAGCTGAAAACGGAATTGTGTACTTGTGGATTTCATCCAGACCTCTGGCTCCTATTCTTTTGTTTTCTGGATGCTGCTATTACCCTGCAGCGTGCCCAGTGCTGCCCGTATTGATCTGGTACAGAGTGAGGAAGGCAGTGAGCTCGGTTCTCTCACATGCAGAGACAGGCAGGTTCCTCAGGGTGCTTCAGCATGGCTGAGCACCAGCATAGCTTCCTCTCTGCAGCCTGTCTCTGCTGTCCTCTACCTGGCATCAAAGCACGAAGCCAGCACAAGCGGTGCATTGTGTTCCCAGTTAAATGTGACAGCAGTGGGATTGTGCCCCTGCAGTCAGATTTGTGCTGGAGGCTGACGCGGTTCTGCCCAGAACTCCTGGAGCTGTGGCAGGATCTGCAGTTACTGACACTGATTAAAGGTCTGGCCCCTGGCTATAACAGCGGATAGCTACATGTTGGAACTGTTACCCTTTGCATTGAAGTAGCGTATATGGTTTTTCTATTTAAATATTTTCCCCTTTTTTCCTGTTTGTGGAATATCTGCAAAGCCCTGGGTTGGGGGTGGATGAATTTGCCTAGAGGAAAATCTCAGCTTTCCAATTTCCTGCTGGAGCCAGGTGTGCCACCTCCGTGCATCGCTCGCGCTGGCTGCGGGAGTCGTTCTCTTGGTTGAAGTTTCCCATGGAGAAACAAACAGTGCTGCCTGCTGAGCCCTTCTGTATCTGTTTTATTAATCGCTATTGAAATTCTTACAGCCAGCTTCTGAGCTGTAAAAGTGTGGAGCCAAATACGGAAGTTGAGGGGGAACAACAGCCCCTTGCTATTATGCAGTTCAGAAATTAATTTCTTAAAAGTATCTCCAACTTCAGCAAATACATGTCTTGCCATTCCTAGTTTTCTAATGAAGCTGCAAGCGTTCACAAGAAGCGACCAGCCAGGGGAGGGTAAATTTTCCTTAGAATAAAAAACCGGTAATAAAAGCCTGCCTCATCCCTGGAATGGCTGGAATTGGGTATTTGGTTGGAGTTAGAGCTGCTTGGTTTTGATGATTGTGCAGTCAGAGGAGTTGCTTCACATGGAATGCAGAACAGATGCTCTTCTATTCACTTGAAAGAGAAGACACTGAGACAGTTTTTTTATGTGTGTTTTCCAGACCATGGAAATCCTAAGAGTTATTTTAAAAATTGCTCATCTTCTTGTTAGGACAAAGAATCTGCACAAGTGAATTTTGAGGCTAAAGGAGCTGTTTTGTTAATCTTTGTTTTTGTCCAGTGTTTGTGCTCTGCCAGTGGCCACAGCCACGTTATCTTTGGGGAGTAGGGTCCACCATTGGTGTTTGCAGGATGCAGAGACATAAGAACAACTTGTTGCCTTCATTTCTGGGTTGGCTCTGATTTGTTAGTTTGATTGTTCTTGGTAAGCAGATACCTGAGTGGTTCCACTGTTTTACTTATATGCTCAAAGTCTTAAAACATTGTATTTTGGCAACAAACACGAGGAGATGGGGAATGTTCAGCCCGGCTGCTGTGTGCACCAGCAAAGTACTGCATTTTGAATCCTGACTCTCACAAATGAGAAACCTGCAGGTAAGTCACCTTCAACTGCAGCACAGCATGTACTGTTTTGATGGCTCCTTTTTCTTCCTTTTCTCCTTGTTCAGCTGGGTTATAAAGAAAACCACTATCAAAAATAGAGCATGACTGTGTTAAATAGTGAATATGGTATAGTCTTGTTTTATGTAATGGTAATAGGGCCTCCATAAGGTATTGTCTTGTTTTATGTTCAGTATGGGGTTGGAAACCCAGGAGCCAAAGATGTTGTCTGTAATTTGGAAATGACGTGGTGAAATATGCTTTAAGATGACAATACAGGCTGGTTTCAAGCTTTGCTCTTTGTTTTCTACTTCATCAACCTTTGCACATACGTTGCTCAGGTCTCCCAGGCCCAGCTATCAGCTGCTAAGAGCTTGCTCTGGGTTGGCCAGGCACATGGGGTTGTGTGCCTTCACTTCCTCATTCACTCCATAGGTGTCATTGAATGACACTCAAATCCTGTTGATTTTTCTGAGCTTCCCTGTTCACCTCGTTGTCCCACTCCAGGACAGCTGAGTACCCTTGTTTGCTGCTGCTGAGAACTGTCAGCCTTCCACGTGCTTTTTCCATTTCCTTCTGTTCTATGTTACCTCTCCTCTCCCCACATGGTTCTGTAGTACTGTAGGTCTTCAGGATATTCATGCTGGAATATCTTTCCAAGATGTGTTTTTGGTGCAGCATCTGCTTGGCTGACGGTATGTCTTAAAAAGTCATAAAAACTGAGCTGCTGCAGTGATGGGCTAACATGATGTTGATCTGCATATCCGACTGGTGACCAGATTGCAAAAATGCACGTTGGTGCTTGCAGCCTTTTAAAACTTCTGGGTTTAGATCAGAAATTCACAGTTTAAGTGGCTCATTTGCACGCAGTTCATTAGCTGCATCTTTGTGCTGCTGCTTCGCCTGGTTTCTTTTTTTCCCCAGAATTTAAGTTCCTCTATCTTGCCGTGGAAAAAAAAAGACAACCTTATTTGTTAAGTCAGACTGCTGAGCATGGAGACCGTGGGTGTAGCATGCAGAGCCCTGGGTGTGGCGATACGATAAGCAACGAGGCCGATCATCGCTGTCATTCCATAGAAGTGCACATCATATATGAAATCCCTCAGGGGCTGCCTGAGGAGGCACTGGCGCTGAAAACTGATGGTGGCTTCAAGCACTGGGGAAAAGAGATGAAGCTCCATCTAATAGACATGTAGTTCATTAATAGGTATTTTGTATTGATCTAACTTCTGAAGTGCATTAAGGATTTCTAAATGGCATGTGCCGTAGTTTTAAGATTGCTGTGAATTCATCATTTGTACCGAAAGCCTGAAAATATATTTCTTTGGAATATAATTTCAGTTTATTGAGTTTTTTTAAGCATTGGTTAGGATTTGCAAAACATATAAGGGGGGCAGTTCAAATGTAACTCGATTCTGTAACTTCCATCATGGCTTTAGATTTGAAAAATCTAGTGGTGGAAAAAGTGTGCAAACGTGCTCAAAATGTATGTCAGACCTTCACATCCAAATCATTACTTTTCAGTCTGGCATAATAATGCAGAAGACTGTCACTTCACTTACAGCAAACTATGCTGAGTGCTCTGGTTTTCTTTTGGCTTTTCAGCAACTTTGGTGTTAAAAGACACGGCCTGAAGGAATATTACATTTTTACCCCCAGTGCTTCTGCAGCCAGATAGTGAGGGCAGGTCACACGTAAAGGGATTAAAAGGGGATGGAGCAAGATAAAGCCTTGTCTGAACAGCCCGAGTAGGCAATACTTTACATGGGGATTGATTCCTCCTGGATGTCTTTTAATGGCAGGACCAGAGCTGATCAGCCATATCGCATGCCTGTAGAGCAAAAGAATCTGTCTGACAAACACTAATGGAAAAGGGAGTCTTGGCTGAAAATAGTGCTGGCGATGTTCAAGTTACTGTTGGGTTTATATGCAGAGTTCTGTTTTAAATGCTGCTTCTTTACGTGTTTCTGACTGGTGCTGCGGTTGGATAATCAGTTCATGGAAATGTTTATAGTAAGTTATGGTAATTTCTGCTGCTTATTATGTCAAGAATAAAAGATGTAATTGATTAGATTTTTCTTCATAAAGGCTGTAGCCAACAGGTTTGATTTTCTGTGTTGGAAAGTGCAGAAACTGGATGTAGATGATGTTTTCTTGGTTTGGTCCTGTCTTTTTGGTTTTTAGTGCTGTAAAAAGTGCTGCTGTGCCTTTAGCTGACACACTGCCTGTGAATTTGTCCCTGTTCCCTGCACCCAGCTGGCCTTTTTGAATGGTATGTAGATCCAGATTCTTTATTTAAACTTGCTGGTGTTGCTGATGTGATTAAACTGCAGTGTCTGAATTTTTCTCGCTTTCAATCTTGATAAACCTATTTTTAAGAACCCCATGCTGGACCTCACAATTGCAGGATTTGAGCGAGTTTGTTTAAGCAAAAAACCAACAAAAACTGGAAGTCTGCAATTTTTCTGTATTGTTATTTTTTCGTTTATTTAATGGCAGTCTTGATAAAGTCTGATTTATGGAGGGTTTGTAGCACAGACATTGCTGTGGATTTCTGCAAGCAGAATTTTCAAGGGGCTTAGAAGTGTTTGTAGCAGTTAGATAGTGACAGCATTTGGTGCTGTGCCCTGGCTGAAATACATGGTGTGGGGATGCTGAGGTACATGTCCTGCTTGGAGCTGGGCTCAGTGGGACAGCGCTGCTGTTTGCTGTTCTGGTGCACCCATTAAATCTGTGCTCCACGTAGCCCAAATTCAAGGGCTAAAATCAAGTTCAGTACATCTTCAAGTTTTTGTTGATATTTGAAATGAATCCCTTAGTTTTCTCTTAATTTATTTGATTGCAGCACCATCCCTTCTTGAGAGCTGTCATGATAATGACTTCCTTCCAGGCTGAGGATGTTTCTTCAGTACTGGCAGATCTGCTCTAAACATTTGGTGCAATCCAGCAGACCCCGTGCTCCATCCAGCAAACCTGTTTCCGAATCCTTTCGAGGCACAGTAACTCACCCAGAATGTTAATGCAAACACCTTCACTTTCTTCCTGCCCTCATACGCTGTTACAGCGCTCATGTAAAAATAACTAGTTGTGTTTAAATCTGAACAACTGCTTCCTTTTGCACGTCTCCAAGTTTAGAAGCTCTCCTGAAGCTCTCTTTTCAGAAGTGGAGATGACTGTGACCTGGCTGTTTGGGGCCGAATGCTCAAAGTGTGCTGAAGAGTGGCCAGGGTAGCTGAGGGTCTGCTGCATGGGAGGATGGCTACGTCTCTGTTGCCCATAGTTGTGCTGGGGGGCTGTTGCTGTGTTGGTTGGTTTGCTTGCTTTTAAGACGCCTTTGAAAATAGCATAATCTGTTCTAGCTATAATAGAGTTCATGGTGTACGTGTTGCCAGAACCTTGGATGGATTTGTTATGAGAAAACAAATGTTATCCCCTGAATTCAGATTAGCTAACCCACTATTAAGTGAGGTTATGTGGTGTTTGTAGGCTAGGACATGCCACAGTCACATCTCATCTAGCCAGGAGTATTCAGAATTGTGAAACAACTAATTTTTGCACAGTCATTTCTAACTTCATGGGTTTTAGGATGGCACCTCAAAAACAAGCACTAGCTTCCTAATGTTGTTGTCAGCTTAGTTGGTACTGAGCAGACCCTGTACAGCAGAGCACAAAATGCTTACCAAAGTGTTGTCGGGAAATACAGATTCTGTGAGTTCATGGAGGTTCAGTATATTCCCTTGCAGTTACGTCCAGTTTTGCAAGAATATTGTTATTTATTTTGCTGAAGTTGGGGTCAGAAGTGTGCACAGAGATCTGTAGCAGCTGCACAAGGAGCCAAGGTTAGAGATCCTGTAAGTCGCGTTGCTAGTTTTCCCTCCTTTGTGGCCAAATGTTGGGTAATCCTTAAATTATTTAAAAATTCTTTGAAGATGCAGATAGTGAGATAATATCTTGTTTAACATGCAGGGTGCTTAACAGTTAATTTTTTTCTTCAACGTGTCAATATCATAAGATAAAAGCCAGGCTATTCTAAATTGTTATTTTACTGTCTTTTCCTCTCTCTAATTACAAGCTTGATAGGGGTTTTATCATCTAGGTGGTATGATGGACTTCGGTCAGTAGCAGCAGGAAATGAGAGGGACATGCTTTTGCTCTGTGCTACACCCCTCTGTTCCACTGGGAAAATAAATGTAGGAACAAAACTGACTGTTTTTTTTTCCTCTGTGTCGAATGGGTGAGAGTTGACTGCAGTGGAAATCAGAGGCTCCTCTCGTGATTCTGCTTATGAAGAGCGTGGGTTCCTCTAAAAAGACTTTGAACTTGGGAGATTTTGTTTTGTACTAAACCATGCAGAAGATGGGGGAAAGTGCAGCACTCAGAGGTATCTCATTCTTGTGAATATATCACGGCGCGTGATTAGCAACTCAGGGCTTGTGCATGTGTGGGGTTGTGGGAGAAGTAAGGTGCTGGATCCTGAAAAATAGGAAGATGTAGATTTTGTCAAAGTAAGGAGCTTTGCAGTGATCTTATTTAAAGTGGGAAACGAAAGCATGGACTGCCCTGCACCAGTTCTTGGGATCTTGCAGGGAGTCAGCCTGGTCGCACAGTCTGCCTTGGCATTGTGTGGCAGCAAACAGTCTAACAGAAGAATAACTTTTTTAGCTGTACTGCTGCTGCTGATCACCAATGCTCTGCTGGTGTGTTGCAAGAAACTCCTAATTGCTAGTTTTCTTAGGAATGGGGTTTTTTTGGTCTTTTTTTTTTTTTTCTTCCCTCCTTTCTTCTTATTCCCTCTCCTCCCTCTTCTCACATTGCAAGCCTGAATTACTACCGTGCTGGCAGACAGTGTACTTGGCACTAACAATAAGGCAGCACTAGAAAGGTTTGTATTTAAGGAATCTGTAAGATGTATGTCGGAAGATTTGTTAAGCTGGAGCTGGTGCTTGGTGGAGTTCCGTCTGCTCCTGTTGACTAAACTGGCATTTAGTTGAATCCTCAGAAGACCGCAGATCTCTTCTGCTGGAAAAAGTGGGTGTTGTAGGAAACTCTAGATACAGCCATGCTAATTCTCATAAATCTCTCCGCTTCTTTCCATGCCCCTAAACATAGGGTTTGCAATCCTTAATGGGGTATGAAGACACCGCATTGAAGTGGCTTTACTTGGCACTAGATTAAGACATTCTGGGGCCTTGAGCTGTAACATGACTTGGTGCTGGCACCGGCACTGCGTGCAGCTCGCAGCAGAGGGCTCCTCTTATCATGTGAGTAGAGCTGGGAGCTTTTTATCCTGCTAGAATAATGGCAAGGGCTTATCTTCACCTCAGAGCGAGAGTGGGACGCACATAGAGCAGTACAGTGATTAATACCTGACTTTTTGTTCTTCTTTTTTGGATAAGAAATACATTTTCCTTCGCAGTTGGGTCGCAGGTGACTGAGGTTACTGAGACTCTGGGCTGCTCCTGTGATTCTTGGCTTTTCTGCCATTATGTAGATTACGTTTTGCATTTATCTCTTTACAGTATTTAATTGAGAGAACCAGAAACTTGCCCTGTCTTAAGTACTGGCTTACACTGTATAATTCAAACAACGGAAGCCTTAGATGTCAGCACACAGTACTTGCACTTAATCTGGCTGTGGATCAGCTACCTTTGAATTGAGCCTTAAGGTAATGCTTTTTGGGCTTTGTCAGCTCAGTTGGACTTCTGACAGCTATTGAGAAAGTCAGAGAAGAGGATTGGCTTTGTTTCCTCTGATCTGTTGAAGCTTTTTGTCTCTGATTTACCTCAAGTGGGGCAGTTGAGGACTTTATTTAGAGTCTGAAGAGGAGAAGAATTGGGTAATTTGGACTGCCTGGAAAACGCTGCTGGACATGGGTTTAGTTTTAAGGCTACCCAAAAGTTGTTGGGACCACTTGTTACTGATAAGACAGCTCTTTGCCTGAAGAACAGGATTTATTATGTTCTGGATAATCTTTAAGGTTTGAAACAAGCGGTCTCCCTTGCAACCAGGTGGGTCCACACTCAGGTGAGTGCTGTCAACACCTGCCAACAGCTGTGCCTTGGGGTGCTGAGGGAGCAGTGCCCACAAACATTCTTCCAGTGGCGGCTGCCCGTCAGGCATCTGGTGAGATGCTTGCTTCCTTCCCTTTTCACACAGAACCTGGACTTTGCTTAACATGCAGCAGTTATTGATTTCCCTCTGCCCCAGGTTTGGGGGAAGACCGAAAGATGTTCCCCTGGGGTTGCAGAGAAGCTGTTTCTTTGTATGGATGAAGGCATAGGATAGTGAGGTGAAACTCTGCCTGTGCTTGGGGACAAATTGCAGTCTGCAGAGTGATATGGCCAGCCAGAGGCTCTCGTGCAAGATGGGCTTTGTCAGTGCTCATCTAGCTAGCCTCTGATTTATGTTTGAACTTGTCTGAGGCTCACTTCTGCAGCGCTTGGTGAACAAGCTCATTTGCTCTCTGGTGAGCAGACATTGCAGTGGCCCCAAACCATGCAACAACAGCAGTGCTCTTGTTGGGTTCCTGCAACAGGTGATGAGGTTGTTGGAAAGGCTGCCTGAAGATACACCTGATTGCTGTGCTTCGAAACTTCATTTATACTCTTCTATTTCCTAGACACTGGGATGTTTCCCAAAGTTGTCTGCCCCATGGTTTGCTTACCAAACTTACCAGTTGTGTAATAATGTATTTCAAAGCATTCATGTTGGGGCAGGAGGGATGAAGATGCTTGTAGAGTCAAAGCATTAACTCTGTGACAGGAGTTAATCTTTTGGCAGTGATCCTGGCAATGGCTATTGTGTTTTGTTTGGTTTTTCCTTTTACCTTCCTTAGCAGTTTGTTGCAGTCTCTCTACTCTTTCTTGCTCTCTTACCCATACTTCCCTCCACCCATGAGAAAGGAGATGTACGTTTGTTAATCCTGATGTCAAAGGTCAGTGCTGGTTTAGAGAAGAGAGACCAAAATGTGCTGAAAATTCACAACAGGAGAAGGAAGTTTTGCTTTGAGAAAGTATTTGCTCTTTTCTTTAGAGCATTGCAGTGCACTCATTGGCCTTGATTGAGACATTTGTATTCTTCTCCCTCCAAACCCCCATGAGGGAAAACAGCTTTGACATATCACTGAAGGCAACTTTTCCTTTAAAGCTTCAATTCCAGCCTCAGGTAGTTACTTACAGATCTCAGATTACATTTAAAAAAAGAAAAGTAATTTGAGAGTTTTTTTCTTGTCTTGGCTGGAGACACGCAGCACCTTACAGGCTCAGGAAAAGAACATTTTCACTCTTATTTGTACATCAGATGTTTTTGTTTTAAATAACTTGGGAGGTTACTTTAGCCTTATCCCTGAATGGTGAATGCTTTTCAGTAGGTTTCTGACTAACCTGTAGTTACCTGGAGTTTCCTGAACTTCACCTAGGTAAGGCAGTGAAGTACCTAGGTGTGTTCTGCGAGTCTTAGGCCTGTGCTCATTGTCACCTCTTGCACCCAGGAGAGCTTTGTACTTGTATTATTTGCATCTCTGAGGTTATAGGTAAATAGGATCTCTTCTTTGGTTGTTTTTACTTCCCTTTAAAATGTACTCTGAAGAAAGTTTACTTTCAGTGCAGTTCTGTGTCAATCCACCAGATGACACTTGATGCTTGAAGATGAAAAGAAGATGAGTGGTCTTGTAGTAAGAATGCTCTATTTCTTTATCAATGTGGGAAAGAATCAGAGCATTTAATTCCCAGAATGTTTTTGCATGGAAGTTTTCAGTGCCATGTATCAAAAATGCTTACACGCTGTAGGGAAAGAAAATTGAGAGATTTATATGAAGGCTTTGACCAAAATTGGTAAGGGCAAAAGATAACAAACCGTAATCACCTTCTGATGAGCTGGTATTAAAAATGATGCTCTTGTTGAGTGTGAAGTTATTAGTAGGAGCAAGGACAGACACTGTAGGATGTGTTCTTAGACCGCTCAGCTCAGGGAAGCGGAGTGCTTTGTGACCCTGCTCTGTGTGTAGGTCGTGCTGCAGTACTGACTGCAGTTTCAGATGTGTAAATGGCACAGGCACGGCACTGTCAGTGCAGCATGTCTTGAAAACGTACCTGGCCATGCAAGCCGTGACGTGGGGCTGAGGACAGGTGGTTCTCAGTGTGGAGCTGAACTCAGTGCGCTGAAGTTGTGTGATAAAACTGAGGGTTAAAGTCTGGGGCTGATGCCTATCTCCTGTGTGCTTTTTTGTGCGTGCAGAAGACAGTAGACAAATGAGCCAGCAAACTTTGCTGTAGAATTATAAGTCAACAAAATACAGTGGTGTAAAGGGTTCCTTGTGATGGTTTTATAAATGTGGGCTCACACAGTGGGATGCTGACCACGGGGTTGCTGCCTGAGGGCTGGTGAGGGCAGAGAACCAGGGCTGGTCCCACAGGCTGTGGCATGGAATTGCAGCTCCATGGTGTTCTGCGTTGGACTTAGCAGTGCTTTTGTCCACATGCAAAGGTTTCCCACTGCTGCTCATCTTAAAAAGGAATTCGTAAGTAGAGCGAGGGGACTAAGAAGTGGGCCTAGCCATCACATTCAAACCATGTAGTATTTAGGAGGCTTATGGGTGTGTGAAAACAGTGTTTGGTTTAAAAGTAGTAGAATGCATAATTTCATACGAAGTATTTGCACCTTCTACTAAGTAACTCGGTTTGCTGTAGATTTTGTTCCCATCATGTGGCTTTGCCATCTGGTGAACGTGCTACTCAAGTGTTGTGCCTAATCCATAGGATCAGTCGCACTGGTTTTGGGAGTAACGTGCCTCACTGGTGCTTTTAATCAAAAATGTCGAGATTGGTATTTTGTTGATGCTGTCTTTCAAACAATAAAACTTAGGCAGCTTGCAAGTGACCTGTTTTTCTTCTGCAATGGAAATCATGTATCTATGGCTTTACCTTCCCATGTGGTCAACTGTGTTTCCTTTGTTGTTTACTTACAACCTGTTTTACATTTCTCAGCAAAATGAAGTGGCTGCTCAGGATTGCTGTGTGTGACCCTAACCTGGTCTGCTGGTTCAAGGAACTTTCTTGGAGACACCTGACATTCTTGTTCCTGTTCACTTAATGCCATTCATGGGGATTGAAAGAGCCACAGTGGCTCCTTCTGTGCATGAAAGTTTCACTGGGGCATTTTCCTGTACTCTGACACATGGAGGTGTATCCTATGTTCCTCACAGTGTGCCAGCATTTGGTAATTGTGCTGGATTATGTGCTTTGTTTTGCTCTTCAAAATCTACATTTCTATTGAGCAGTTACAAAGTTTGAAGAACAGGAATTTGTGGGGAAATTCTGCAGTGTCAGATTTGGTTCCGTTTTTTTTGTTTGTTTCATTATTTAGTTAAAATGAATAAAAAACAAATACCTGATAAACATTGCTTACTTCGTAAATTTTAGTCTAATATAACTTATTAGTCTGTCCCCAGACAACGAGTAATGGGCAAAAAAGCTGCTGTACATGAGAAGCAAGGAGGAATGATGCTTCTTGCTGAAGATCTGGGAATCATCTGCTTAGCAGATGTTTAAAGTATGCCTTGCATAAGTTCTGCTAATAGATTTGTGTGAGTGTGGCTCATGGATTTATGTACATTCTTGATGTAATGACTGAGTTCCTCTGAAAAAAATCCCCAATAGGTAGTGACACTGCAGTATGTATGCTGGCAAGTCCACCTGTACTTGAAATCTGTCCCACCATTAATCTTGGGAAAATCGATGGGTCGTTTTCATTAGCAGACTCTTGCTCAGGAATTTAGTTAGTCTGCGCAGTTGGAAAGATCGTGTTGCTTGTCTGTTCACTACTGCTAATTTTTAGGAGCTGCAGATTTTTGCTACGTGGCCCACCCTGTGGGTTTCCACTGCTCGCTTTTTTTCTTTTTTTTTTTTTTTCCCCCTAAGCTGTAGAGAATGCAGAAAAGATTTGGAAAAAAAAAAAGCCCTTGAATATTAACCCAGCATTGTGATAGGTTTCTTCCTAAATCATGGTAGAGGAAAAAAAAGAAAAAAGGTTAAAAATAGAAGAGTTGTACAGTCTGTTAGCCAAGTAACGTGGCTGAATGCTTGTCCTGAAATCCTGGAATTGGGATGTGAAACAGTGGGGCTGGAAGCACCTCCTGGGAGCAGAGCCCAGCAGCACAGCAGGGTGGCTGTCCTGGAGAGCTGCTTCTCAGGGCTGGAGTCAGAGCTGCTGCAGCTGAAGCCTCTAGCTGCTCCAGGCTTCCTTTAGCACCAGGTTTGCAGTGTTCCACTATGGAGAAAATGACCCATATTTTATTTATAGTAGCAGGATTCAAGCTAACTTTTCCAAGGCTACAATTCTACATTCTCCAGGTAGTGTGTATTGGCTTTAGGTCAAGCAGTAGTTCATATGCTGTCTTACTCAGTCAAAGGATCAGTCTGGGATCCATTTGGAAGTGGGGCTAAGAGTACATCATTGGTAAAGCTCTGTGGTCTGTGTGGGGTTGGCATTGTTGGGGTGCCTCCATTCAGATGGGAGGTGGGCAGGCCTACACACAGCTTGGAAAGCTCTTCAGTGGCAGGATGAACATTAAGGCTTGTGTTTGGAGGGCTGGCAAAATTGAAATTAATGGTTGTTAGCCTTTGTGATTTAAATTTCAGTCTTGCTTTGTCTTTTATCCCGTGCACAGATTAAAAGTACGTCTGGCTTCTCTTTCCCTTTAGCTTTCTTCACCCCAATACCTTGTCAGTATATTAAAATGGAGAAATTCCATGTCCAATCTCAACAAAGCTAAACTGGCATGAAATAGTTTATAGGACATTTGCGGGATTCCCTGCTGCCCTCCCCCTTCCTCTCCATCTGTTATCCAACTCTTTGTTTCGCACTTCACTCTTTTTTATTCTCTTGCATTGCTTGTGGTCAACCTTTTGTTATTCTTTTCTTCAGCTTTGTCTCAAAACCCTATGAAACAATTATAAAGAAAACATAAAGAACCAGTTCTCAGACACACGCCTAACTTTTAAACCATGTTCAGATGAGATTTGAAATGAGGTAATGGGAGTTCATGGATCCCCAATTAGAAGCAAAGCCAGGCGAGTGTGATGAATTTACTGTTGATAAACCTCAGCCTCAATTAAACATCTGTTGAAGCTCAACTTAGTAATTTACAGCAGATCATTGCTGCCTTAGGTGCAGATTCTGGGTCTTCCTGGGCTCTGGAGGAGAGTGTTGCACACGTTGGTTGGAGTGGTAACAGTGGCTCTGTCTTGCCCATGGCTCACTGCAAGATTAAGAAAATTCCCTCATCCTTCTTAAAATCAAACTTGAAAAGCATCCTCAAAAGTCTTTTCAAGGTGCACCTTGTACCACTGAGAGGGACAGGGACTAAAGCATAAAACTTATTTTTCTTTTTGATTAAAGAGGATCTGAACTGATTCTGGAGGCAGCCAGAAGTCTGCAAAGTTCCTAAGGCAACAAATTAATTAGTTTAATACAAACTTGACCTTACTTGTGTAGAAAATCGTGTTTTACAGGTTGGAGAAGAGCGTGGCAGGACAGCAGTCACACGATGGCTCAGTGAAACTCTGGATTAAAACTGTTGCAAGTAACCAGAGGGCATGGGTAATTTGTTAGACTCCATGGTGTAAACATTTTCTCACTGTGGGAAACCTGGGTATTTCTTTAATATTGTGCCTTGCCTTTCTTTGCTTCACTTTTGCCCAGCTTTTTTTCTGGAGACCAATAGGTCCAATTTGCTTTGTTTTATTTTGTAACCAGTACAGTTTTCCACCTTTTCCATACAGGGGTCCTCTCTTTCCTATCCACTTAGCAATATGGAAAGATATTTCCTCGAGAAAATAGGTTTTTCCAGCCAAGAATGCATTGCCAAATGTTTGTCTAAAGCATGTCATTAGTATGGACGAAACAAATGATAACCAGCCCAAATCCAAACCTCTTGGCAGCCAGCTGGAACAAAGGACTCTTTTGACTATCTTGTGCCAGACATTTAAACCCATGCAAGAGGCGGTGCTTAGAAGAACAGCATTCAAAATAGAAGCCCTGGGTGCCGTAAAATAGGCACGTTGGTGCAAGGCAAGAGGGCCTGGTAACTTTATTCCTCAAGCCAGGATGTAGTTTCATGGCTGTCTGAAAAAAAATGAGAGAACAAAAGTAAATCCTGCTGCAGGAACTGAGCTTGCTTTGGGTCCAGGGCAGCTCTGGTTGGTCTGTTTGAGCAGCAGTGCTCCTATGAGCAGCAGTGGCTGCAGCAGAGCGGCAGCTGGCCAGCAGCAAGGAACTCAGCCTATCACTTTGGGTTCCCTTTGTCTGGTTCCTCTGAGAAAAAACCTGCTAAATCTCAGCTGGGAGGTGATTGCAATTTCTGTCATTGATCAGTTATTCCACGTCAGTAGAAGTGTTGCGTCATAAAGTGCTTTGGGGTTTAAAGGGAAAAAGTCTTTTGTGATAATAAGATTATCATTAAGCCTGGTTAGTTATGACCGAACACATTCCAGAATCCAAGACGAAAGCTCTAGAAACTGCAGGCTTCTCCTGATCGTCATGGTACAGATCTTTGTGTGAACACTGTTTTTTGATTGATGTAATATAGAAATTAACAGGAGTGCTCAGAATTTTTTTTCTGTGTCAGTACAGTTCCAACTTCTGCCTTGGCTTACTAAGCCATGCTGGCTTGCCATGCCAGGCAAGTATGCTGCTGCTTGTTCCTGGCAAGGAATCTAGGTCATTTGTACCTCTTAGGCCTGGTAGAGAAGTGAGCAATTGAGTGAATTGTAGTCTTTCATTTTACATAAAGTGAAAGAAAATGTGAAAGAGGAAAAAAAAAAAAAAAAAGACTTTCTTTTATGCAAAAGCATACACAGGTACAGATGTTTGCAAAAGCTGCAGAAAAAAAGCTGGGAATGCAAGAGGTTTGTCATAAATGAGGAGCAATAGTCCATACAAAAATTGCTGATATAACGAGTCTTTTTGTTGCTGTGCAACTTCGCACAGAGCCATTTGATTTACACTATTTTTACTGTCTTTGAATCCATATGAAAACAGAGTAGGTGAAGCAGGAGCCCCATGCTTCCCTTTGGGTGTTCTGCTAAGGAAAGCAGCCCCAGCAGGAGCTCTGAGAGCAGCTCAGCACCATGACTGCTGCTCTGGAGTTCTTTTACCTTTGCTTGTGCAAAATGCTCGTTACTGCACAGTGCTGCCGTTGCTGAGGGTCTGAACATTTCCCTTTCTGTGGCCCAGACTGGTTTTTTGGCCACTGCTTCAGAATGAGAATTGGTCTTTCTTTAGAGCATCATGTATTTACGTGTGCATTCTTATAAACGTGCACTTCTGTTCCTGCATGTCATTACTTTGATAAAAATGTATGCGTGAGCCAGGCTGTCTCTTCCCATGTGTCTGTGGGTACATTTGGAATCAGTTTTTAATAGATTTGTGATAGTCAGTCCAGCACTTCTACTTGTGCAGGACAAGGCCTTTAGGTCATTAAGACTTCTAATGACAGCTGTGGAATGAGTGCTCCAGCATAGCATGAAGAGGAAGTGAGTGTTTTGAAAGCCTCGAAGCTTTGCTTGGAAGCACCAATTTAAGTCATTTAAGGGAATGATTTCTTAGCAGATACACTTAGTGCTCAGTACAGATGAATCTGTATGGCAGAATACTGTGTTCTTTTTACTTCTTCTTGCATGAAATGCCTTTATGGTGCTAAGTTCTTTGCACTGTGTCTATTCTCTGTGTGCTCCTTTGCATTTTTTTTCCCCTCAGAATTACACATTCTGCTTCCATGGGAGCATGACTAATGTACGATTTGATTTCTGTAGCACTAGTGATGTTGTGCCAGTGTTTTAGCAGGGGATTCCCATCAAAATTTCCCCGCTGCCCGTGTGCCAGAGAGGAGTTGTGTGAATCCAAGATGTGCTTCACTTACATGCTTTGGGGGGAAGTCCGAGGCCCCACTTACTTTCTCACCTGATAGCTGCTGCCAGAGGAAAGCGGGTGCTGAGCCCTGGCCAGGGGTGCCTGCTTGAGCTGCGCCTGCTGGGAAACCTTGGCAACACAGGACTTTTTTCCCTTCTTTCACTTTCAAGCGTTCCCTGTTTGGACTGTGAACAAAGACTATTTTAGTAAGTGTTTGTACAGTGCCTATCTCACTGGGCTCTGCTTTCCTTTGGGATTGTTAGGTGCTTTTGTAGTAATAATGAAATTAAAGCTGCCCACTGGTCCAACAGGCAGCTGTCAGAGTGCTTCACCCAGGGCAGGGGCTGGCGCAGAGCTGTGCAGGAGAAGGAAAAGTGATGGAGCCTTTTTCAGCCTGTCTTCGTAACACCAGGAGAACTGCAGAGCTTCGCACCTGAGCAGTAACAGAGTGCCTCTCTCCTGCACTGTCCTCTGTAGGAGCAGTTGTGGGAAGGTTTGGAAGAGATTTCTGCACTGTCAGGTTGTTTGTGAATAACTGTTTATTCCTATCGCTCTTAAACAGAGGATCTGTGAAATTAATTGTGAGAAATTACTGTAAGAGCAGCAAACTACCTCTTAGTAGGTTCCTAGTTATTGAAGGGAATGATTGGCAAGGCACCTAGACAGTCATTCTCATGTATGTGCTTGTGTATTAATTAAATGTATATATTTAATTTTATGTATATACACGTATATATAAAATTAACAAAGACTTGGCCTGGCTCATGCTCTTGCTG
Organism: Chrysolophus pictus; assembly: GCA_037305975.1. NCBI lineage: Eukaryota > Metazoa > Chordata > Aves > Galliformes > Phasianidae > Chrysolophus > Chrysolophus pictus. The sequence goes on from CM074587.1 coordinate 13,218,462, forward strand.
AGCTGTTCAGTGTTATGCACCATTCAGAGCACACAAGTGTGTTTCCCCTTGTACAAAGACTATCTTTGTGTTTTGTGTGAAGTCACGGTCTATTTAAAACTCTGTATTTTAATAATGGTTTTCACTGGAAACTGGAGGAAATGAGTCCCTGGGTTTTTGTCCTGATAAACCCAAATTGGAAATTGCGAAGTCAACTGTGAATAAATATGCATGTTGTATTTTGTTGCTTCTTCTTTCCAGTTTTGTTCCTCTTTTCTGAATGTTTTACAAGTGGTTATAAATTTCACATCAGTGATTGCATACAAGTTCAGGAGTTCATGGAAGAGCTGAAGCATACGCTGACCACGTAAATAAAATGAGAATTGAAGTAGTTTAATTGTACTTCAGTGTTTGTTGCTGAAGGTGGTTATCAGTACTGCCTGTAGGTACAGTTTGTGTACGGCGAGATCTAAAACCTGTATCGAGTATGTGGTGTCAAATGGATGTATCAAAGATCTTTATATAAGGACCGATGCATCTAATTTCATTGCAGAATTGTTCTTTTTTTGTTTGTTATTTTTTCTTCTAGAACTTTCAGTAGCTGAATCTGTTGGGATGTTTAACCTTCTCTTGACACCAGTTAAACCCAACAAGTGATATAACTTTTTTTTTTTTTTTTGTCTTTTCTGCAGGATTTTTAGGGGAAGTGTCTGAAGTAAGTTGCATGAATCCATAAGACCGGGGCAGTACTTTCTATTTAGTTTGCTTAAGTGCAGGAAAGCAAAGATTTAGTTAGTGGAGATCATTTGGGCAGTTGAGTGGCAATTAACTGGAATCATAGAGCCGTATGAGTTGGAAGGGGCCCTTGGAGGCCATCTGATCCAACCCCACTGAATAGGAACACCTACAGCTCCATCAGGTGCTCAGAGCTTGTGCTGCCCGGACTTGGATGTCTGCAGGGACGGGACATCTAGCTCTCCTTAACTGTTAGCATTCGATAGTTTAATTTCCTTCTATAAAAAGAACGTTGCAAGCATAATCACTTGCTTTCAACCTTCAAAGTCTTGATTTATCCTTCAAAAGAAAAAAAAAAAAAAAGGAATCTGTGGGAGCAGCCTCTGCAATCCTATGAGGTTCAGCTGGTGCACCTGAACTTCCCAGCAGGAGAACAGCAGGTGGGGAGGGAGCCAGCGGTGGGTCCTGCTGCTCCCAGCCTGCATCCTGCTCTATGCAGTACCACTCAGTCACCCGCTCCAATTCAAGGATGCTCAGCTTGAAAAATGCTTATCTTAGGCAGAAATACAGCTTACTGGGTTTTCACAGGGATGTCTTCTGGCAGCAGAGCTGACTGACAGCAGTGCTAATTCCATTTTCTCAAAATGTATTTAGTTATCAAAAATTTAGCTTGCAAATGAATACTGATGTGACCCATTGCTGCCAAAGAAACTTCAGGTTGCAAAAACCATGCTTTAGAGTTGGAAATGCAACTCTAATAATTGCAGATTCAAGGAATAAAATGACAGTGTTTGATGAAGATTTTTGATTAATATTTTAAAGCAGCCTTTGTTTCTAGGCAGCATCTGAAAGCCTTACGAGCTCATATGAGGAATTTTCCTTTTCTGCACAAAGGAAGTGCTAGCACTTAGCAGAGACAGGTTTTTAAATGCTGGAAACATAAGAAAGGTTTTGAAAAGCCAGCTTTTAAAAAAATAAATTTAAAAAAAAATCACTGTAGCCTCATTTCTAGTGACTTGGACTGGGTTAGAGAGTGTGGAAAAGCTGAATGGCTTGTGAAAGGTATCCTGAGTTGTTTCTGCCAACACAGCCATCTTTGATCAGGAGAGAATTACAGAAATACGTTACAAACTGCCAGCTGTCTCTTGAATCTGCTTTTAGGAGCTGCTGTATCATTTGGCTCTTAGTTGTTTTATGTGGGCAGCTGCAGTGTATTCGTAGTGTTTGCATAGCTCTCAGATGCGAGTATGATTTTTGGTGGTTATTTAAAAGTTATTAATATCTTCAAAAAATGGTTCTTTAGTGCAGCGTTACTTTCTGGTTAGAATGAGTCACTTTGTCTTTGGGTTTTTGTGACTTTTTTCTGCAGTTGATGCTATTAATTGATACAACTGATATTGATGCTATTAATACATAGCCAATCATAGGTCTGTATCAAATATATATGATGTTGCAATTAGGCAAGCTAACAGCTTTCCTTTGTTTTACTCACAGGTGGATGTGGTTGCCAGATTATTAAATAGGTGGTGAACAAATGTCAGGGATCTCCTTGTTCCCAGTTTTGCTGTGTACATGATATGAAGTGTTAGTTTATCCTTAACAATGGCCTCTTTTTTCTAATTATATACCTAATTTTTTCCCACCAGGAAGAGGTTATCAGCTGTCTGAGGGCCACCAGCAACCAAGAGATTAATTCTCCATTTCTTTCAGTGTGAACAATTCTCATAAAAGCTTCAAGCAGATTACAGAGTAATAAATAGCCATTTGCTTGTCATTTTTGTTCTACTTTGTCTTTCTCAATAAAAGACTGAAGTCTGTTGTTTTTTTTTTTCTTTTCTCAGCTTTGCACATCTGACATTGTGCCCTGTTACTAGGAGACGTGGCATGATGCATGTTACTTCATCGGAGCTCAGTGATACTAGCCTCTTAATCACGGGAATGCTGGCTTGTGGGAGTCTTGCTATTTAGCTGCTACAGAGGCTGGAAGCAGTAATGCTTTGTTATTTGTTCGGGGAGTCTTTAAAGAAATGCCCTGGCTATCATTTCCAGACATACCTGTACAAATGTGATTTTTATAGACATGTATATAGATATATTTTCTTGGACTTCTTAGAATATATGCTCTTGCAGCAGTTTCTTGGCCTTCTGCTGTGCCTCGGTTGCAACCTTTGTCTCCCTGTGCCAGTCTACCTTTTAACAAAAAGAATAATACATCTGAGCTACTCCCAGCCGAATTCCCCTGGGCTGGCTGAGCTTCCCTTGTATCAGCAGCAACTCTTTAATCTGACTTCCTGAGGAAGCAAGGGAAGCAAGGCTCTGCCGTTGTGCTGCCTGTCCCTCACTGCTCTCGGGACCGCAGGCTCATTTCAAACCAGGCAGATGGATGAAGGACTCAAGGGCTCCAGAATATATGTGGCTTTTTGTTTGTTTTCTATCTCTTTTTTTTTTCTTTCTTTCTTTTTTTTACTTTCAGCTTTACAAAAACTTGCTAGCCAAATAGCCTGCTCTCCCCACGGAAAGGAGACGTGGTGAAGTCATCTGGCCATTGGATTGTGTCTGCCACTGGGCAGGGGAAATGGAGTGCTGCAGACTGACAGCATCCGGAGCTTACTGGCAATAAGGGAGGGGCATGAGAGAGAGTTGGCATCAGTGGCAGTGCAGGATGAGGCCAGAAAATTGCAAGATCAGGCTGCGTGTGCTGAGCTGCATGCTGTTGCTCTGCACTGTTCTGTGGGGCTACGACCCAAGAGTGGCTCTGTTGCCTCTTGGCTGCAGCAGAGCTGAGCTGTGCAGGTCTCTGGTTGTGTGGAGTTAAAAAACCTTTTGCTATGTTTGTGCTGGCAGATTTATTTCTGAGTTTGTTTAGAGATTAGGATTTTGCTTTGAGCAATGCTTTGCTACTAGTGGTTATGAGGATGCAGTGGTGGGGAAGCTGTGGGAGCATGGGAAGGCATGGAGTTGTGCTTGGTGCAAGCTGGGCACCGTGTGATCAGGGAAGCATTCTTAAGGTGATGTCACGGAATAAGACTTCCATTTTATTTCTATAAGGGTTTTTGATTTTTGACATAGAGAAGAAATGCTGAAATTGTATTTGGCTGGGGAGGAGAATCTGTACAAATGCACGGATCAGGCTGTTTGCAGCTTACAGGAGGATGGGCTACCTTTCCTTTACAGATTCCCCATTCCTGTTCCAGCAGTATGCATTTTAGGAATGATGTATGTATACATAGAAAATTGTTTCATCTTCATGTTGTGAAATGTTGTTAGAGAAAACATTTTTTAATTCTCAAAAAAAAAGTTAGTCTTGCAGGACCAATAAGATGGGTTACTTTAATTTTGTCACCTCAAACCAAAGTTGAAATCAGTGCAGTGACTGGAGTCAGAAGGGGACCCAGATTAGGGATTTTCTCCCCACAGCAGTGGGAGAGACCACCTATACCTCCTGAGGAGCACAGGCACTCCAGTGCCATCTGGTTTTCCCACATGGGACCCAGAGGAGGAGCAGGGAGATAAGAGAAGGCAGCTGCTCTGGGTGTGTTGGAGCAGCTGTGGGACCAGGACCAGCTCCAGCGGGGTTTCTGTACATGAAATTCCTGTAGCCAGGCTGGGCTTTTCTAGCCTCATGCCCAGCTGGCTCTCCACTTTTCTCACAATGTCTTAACCTTGACTCACCACTGCAGCTGGCCATTCATATGGCCTCAGTTCCATTCTGTGCTTAACTTTCCCCTTTTTAAATAAGCCTGCTGAAAGTGGTAAGTAAACATAACGTGGAATTTAGAGTGGATTCCCTTTAGCTTCTCTGCTGCTGTTTGCTGTGCTTGCAGATCCCAAGGGGCCTGGTGTGACACAGGTGTCCCGATGCCTGTGCTGAGATGCTGAGGCAACAGATCCAGGAGGTGTGCCATTTGACAGCTGTTATTGAAAGACCTTCAGCAATTCCTGCATGCTCAGAGGTAGTGAATGGGAATTCCTTACCATGCAGAATTGAAATACATTACTTTAGTAGTAGTTAATAGTGAACTGATGCCTGTAGAAGTTGCTGTTGCTCTGGTGAGCAAGTATTATGTCAGTCTAACGCGTCGCACTGCTGTCACTGCATGTGGTGGCCATGTGCATCTGTCTTGTGTTTCATTGTCTTCTGTATTTAGCCTGAGATCATCATCGTGCTAACAGTGATATTTAAAATTGTATGTAGTGAAGGCTGTATGTACACGGGCCCAACCTCAGCTCAGTATATACACCAGTATAGCTGACACGAAGCTGACACGAATTTATAAATTTTAATACATTAACCAATGCTGTAAACGCATAGCAATTAGACTATGTTAGCCAGCCTTGCTGGGATTTTAGTGCCAGGCTTCAGTCTGCCATGGGTTATTTTGGCGGATCTCTAAGGGGAGCTCTAATGACCCAGTGGGAACGAGTTGGGGTCTCACCACAGCACTGGCACTGCCCTGCAGTCACTCAGTGCTTCTCCTGTCTGCTGCCACCAGTAACAGAATCACTGACTGATTTACTTCAGAATACACTCGATAATGCCAGCAGTGGCACCGCTTGCTGTGCTGTAGTGATAAGCTGATGCTTCTTATTGAACCTGCCTGAAACTGGTCATCCCTGCTACAGTCTTGGCTCTGCAACAGGTTCATCCTTGCCAGCAAATTTTTAATTGCAATTGAATGGGAATTGCCATCAGTGCAAACACCAGTATGTGAATAAGTTCTTTCCCAGTTCTTCAGCTGCTCCTCGCAGGGCAGCATGTGCCTCAGCCAGCGTTCCCCATCACAACCCCACAAGTGCTGCATGTAACGAGGTGCAGTTCATCCTTAGGAGATTCAGTGAATGTGGAGGAACACAGGTGCTGGTGGTGCTGGTGGTTCTGGTGCTGGTGGTCCCCTCCCGCCAGGCCCCGCGCAGCCATCAGTGCGGCCTGTCAGCGCCTCAGCCCCCTCCCCTCGCTCCCCTCCGCCTATTGCCATGGAAACCCGGGGCCGGCTTTCGGCAGCCTCCAAACTACTTTTGCTCTTTCATCATGCATGCTGGCATTGTCAAGGGCTGAGGGTATTCCTGCAGCTTTGAATGAATAAAAAAAAAAAAAGCTGAATTTGGATGGGCGTTTGTTATTTGGGAGGCCCTACGGCAGGAAAGAACGGGCAACCTTCAAGTGACCTAGTGTCCGTACGGTGCCTAGTAAGGGAAAACAGTCTCGCTTCATTAATTGATTAACTTGGAGGGTGGGGGCTATCGGAGCGATCCTTCTGTGAAGTGGACGCGGCGGTTTCCTTCCCAGCTCGAGGTGGCAGCGGGCAGATGGCTGGCCGGGCTGTGCGGGTGCGCCGCTGGTAAGCCTGCGAGCTGCTGAAATCGTGCTGTTTGTGGGCTCGGTAATGTCTGCTCAGGTATCACTTAGAAAATGGTGCCTTAACAGATGTCTGCTCTTTGGCTTCATTGTGCGTTTGCCGCTGCTTGGTGTCGATGCACTTAGCAGTGCGTGTTTGGTGGGAGCAGTTGAGAAGCTGGTGGTAAAGCACTCGCTGTGTTTGCTGCTGTAATGAGCCGGATTGATTTTATCATCTCTTTGCATGCTTTTCTAAAATCCGTATTTGTGTGGCATTTGTGTGTAGATTTTGAGAGGATTTTCTTATATTTGATTGCTCTGTGTGATAACAGCACATGTGGAACTGGTAGTACTTGTTAAAGGAAAACCAGCTGCTTGCAAAGAGCATCTGCAAATGGGGAGGAATGAAATGGTGTTGTAAGTAATGATGTTTTAAATATTCTGAAGGCAGAAACCTGTCTGATACAAGCATTGTCAGAAACATTTCAAACAGCGTCTTCATCCTGCTTGAGAAAACCGATTTGGCAGATTATTAGTTCTGGTTTTCTGCTTATATCCTTTTTTATGCTATTCACAGTGCAATGAAAGTATTTATTAAAATATTTTAGGGGGCCCCGAGCAAAGAATCGTGTTGCCATTTGATTGACTTATGACAAGCTGGCTGGATTTTTGTTTCTTCTTGCGTTATTTGGTTGGGGAGGGGTAGAAATGTAGCTTTCCTCTAAATGTGTCTGAAGTACATAATGGCTGTGAAGTCACCATGACAACATGGGGACCTGGATCAGATTCTCCCTTCACCCCTTCTGTGTTTTGTTGTTTTCTAAATATTTATTTGTGCTTTCTCTGAGATGTCGGAGGGAATATCTTACAGCTCCTGCTGGTTCAGTACTCAGTGTTATCCAGCTTTTAGTGTACATTGTGTCTGTCGGGCTTTTTGGGTAAGTGCTGTAATATATATAATTCACAGTGCAGCTCAGATGGAATCTAAACAGGGACATGAGGACCTGCAGCCAGGAATTAGATGTCTGCATTTCCTGTGATTCTGGTGTTGCAGCCCCCCAAAACTTCTGCTGAGCTCTTGCGTGGTTCTGTGCAGTTGTGGCATCACTTCTGAAAGTTACCTGTAAACTGATGTATGTAAGAACATCTGTGTTGAGATTAAGGCTGGAATATAGCATGAGGCTATGGGCTGTGAAGGAGAAATCAGATTATGGTGAAGAGACAGTTATTTTCTCTTCTTTGCTAAGTGGAACTGGATGCACCTCGTGCAAGGGAAGTGCCTGGAGGTTTTAGCAAGAAGTGATGCAGGCTGCTCCTCCCCACTCACAGAGACTTGCTAAATACACCCTATCTGGTGTGAGGTGAAATTTGTCTTCAGTTTCCCTCTCTCTGAGGCACTTCAGTTTGACCTTGTACAAATTTTTCCAGCTTGCTGAGGGTTGGACTGCACAGGGCACTTCAGGCTCTTCTGAAGTGCTGGCACTGTAGGGAAGGAGTGAAAAACCGGGTTAGAGGGTGTGTACAAGAAGAGAGGGTGTGCAGGAAAGGCAGTGGCTGTGGCCTCCACTCCCATAGCTGTTGGCATATGCATGAATTTAGACAGATGCTTACGTTAGGGTTAGTATTTTGGGGTGACAGATCTCAGGGCTCTTCTAAGGCAGTATTTAGTTTGGGAACTAGGTAAGTTACCTACAGATCTTTCTCTAGTGCCATCTTTGCAGGGCTTATAGGGTGGGAGGGAAGGTACTTGCTTCTTATTTGTAACAGCAAGCTGTGTAATTCGTAGTGTATTTAATGAAGTAACATGTGGATGTTCTGTGGAGATGATGGAGGTGACGTTTCAGTATCAGTAGAGAAGGGTAATTAAATACTTTTAATATATCTGCATACTTATTGAGGGAAAAAAAACACTGTAATTTGGATTCATTGAAGTAAAAATTGCAATTGTTTCTTGTGCCTTATCATATGTGAATCTCAAGATGAAGTGTATTATCTTTGACATCTCCCTAGAACATATGGGCTTAGCTGCTCTTGTGGCAGAGTTGTGAGCATGTTTCATTATTAAGTCAATTGAAAAGCAAATACAACATGACTTTTGTCTCTGCCATGTTACTGCACTTGCCTGACGTGAGAAAACGAAAAACTGGAGGTTTTCCCATCTATTCCTATCAACCCAACGTTTTACTTGCTGCTACACAAGTCACATAAAGACTTTTTTTTTCCTTAAACTTAGAAGAGTACTGAATTCTGTCTAACACTGAAACTGAAGGTCCAAGTAGAGGAATTATCTGGAGCTGAGTAGAATGGTGCCCTTTGAGGAACTTCATGTCTATGTGACATTATTTCACCTTTTCCTTACTGTTACTTGATGTTATCATGTCAAATATAGCAACTGTGCAGAAAATCCAGTTTTTTGGAAATACATCTTGAGTATCTGAGAAAAGATTTCATTTGAGCCAGAGGCCCAAAGCAATGAGATAAATCAGTGATGAGAACAAGTAAGAGCAAGAATCTACTGGAGTTAGGTTATACAGATTTTTGTGGTTTTACATTTTGCTTTCAAGAGCCTTAAAGTTAGGAAACGTACCTTAAATGCTAGAGGCAAGAACTTGAAAGTCATAAATTTGGGAATAGCATTGAAAAGAAAAAAAAGATCGGATCAGAAATAGATTTCAGCTACTCCTGTCACTCTCTTTCCTTCTCATATACTCTGTGTACCTAGCGATACTGAAGTTAAATGTGGTGATTGTGTCAATTGAATTCTTTGCTGAGTGAACCAGGAGGATAATTGTCTTTCTTCTAAGAATAAATTACTTCCCCTTATTCCCATGGCTTGAGACAGCCTTGATGCTGTAATGGAATCCAAACCCTCTAGATGTATGAAGGTCCGATGGGAGTAGGGCATATAGGCATCCCCAGTGGCTTGCAGCATTCTTGGTGTTTAAGGATCCTGGAGATTGAAATTACATTTTTTACTTCATGTAAAGTTAGCAGCAGTACTCTAAGAGCCACTGGTGCCTCAAACCGAGATGTATATATGGAGAGATATATATATAGATAGATAGACACAGATATCTTTCTGCTCATTTTGTCAATTTCTGTGTGAAGTAAAGAAAGATTTTATTTCAAGCTGTTCAGGTACCGAATGCAATCACATTTTTTGCAGTATGTTTTTAGGAACAATCTGTATGTGCTCTGTCCAAGACTGGTGCAGTGCAGTCCTTCTGCTTGGTCTTTTCCCTGGTACATGGGGAGTGCTGGTATGTGGACTACCACAAAGCACTTTGTCCCAGGTCCAAAATTATTTAATTTTATTAATTTAATTCCTTAAGATACAGGGTGTGTGCCTGCTCCCCCACCAAAACTGGTAAATTCACTAGCATGGGTGAATTCACAGTTTGTTGTTAAAACAGAATCCCATTTTTATGGAACTGTTTAGAAGAGAAAAAACCACAGAGTTTCTGCAGTTGTGTGTTCCAACTGGAAACCCAAACAGAGCATCTCCACTTAAGCATGGGATCCGTTCAAGCATTGTTCCTACTAAAAATGCAGATGTGGCATTAAAAACCCCTTGCCTTCAAAATGATGTATCTGGAGGAAATGCTTCACTGAAATAACTGTAAGTCTCAACCTGTTTGGTTTATCAAAGACAGGTTGGTTTTAATGTGGGTTGCTTTCTTTGAACAGCTGACACTTTGGTCTGAGAAAGCAAGAAGATGAATCTGTGTTGATTTGTTTGCAGAGGTGATTTGTGCTGCGACTGGGCTCTGTTGGGTGCAGGCTGCTGATGTGCTGTGCATTATGGCGAGGTGGGAAAACATAATGGTTCGGTTCTGCCTTTTGGGGGCTGTGGTCTCGTCTTGCTGGCTCCCATCAGAGTGTTGCCTTCTTTCACCATGCTTCCCCATGCTGTGGATGAGCTACATCAGGTTTTGTATAAAACTGCATCACTAGTCTCACTGCCAGCACCTGTGTGAAGTTCAGCCCTCTAACACAAGTCTTTCGTAGAATCATAGGATCACAGGGGTTGGAAGGGACCTCTGGAGATCACGAAGTCCAACCTCCTGCTAAAGCGGGGTCCCTACAGCAGGTTGCACAGGAACCTGTTGGCATGAGAAGCAGAGTGAACAGCAGTTGCCATGAACATACTAACATGTAGGTTGGTATGTGATGCAGGGGACTAACGGAGCTCACAGCCTGCCCCTATGAGATGGTAAGTCTCCCTTATAAAGGAGCAGTGCTTTTAGTTCATTTTCAGCAGTCTGGATGGAGATGCACAGTTCAGTTCTTGTAGGATTGAGTCCTTGAAGAGTTAAATGCACAGAAGTGCTAATCAGTGAATATTTAGGTCATGGAGGACCAAGACTGGAGAAAGACTGAATATTCCTGACAGTTGGTGGTTTTCAGTTTGGTAGTGGAGTACTGGGGATCTTCTATCTAATATTCACACCAGATTTTGACTTCCTGGTTGTATTTTGTGTTTGTGTTAGCTTTGCTTTCCAACAGGTGAGGTGTGGAATGGGTCCCTATGTGGGCTTTTTGCAGTCATTATTTGTGTCTTCTGTCAGATGCTGCAGCTGGGTTCCTTGCACCCCGGGCAGTGTGGGTGCAGGTGGGCCAGGGGCACCAAAGCTCTTCTGCTGCTCCAGCAGTGGCCGTGTGTCCAAGAGGGTGAGACTGTTTGGGAAATGCTCGTTTCATGCCTCTGGTTATTGTGCTAGAATTAGTAAATTGGCATTCAGTGAAAGTAATTCTCAGTAATTAATTTTTTTCTCATCACTGAGCTTCATGTTTATAATTAGTTCTCTTGTCTGCTTCAGGAGATGAATATCTGCCTGTTGGAATGAGTTCTTTTTTTGCTTCACTTTGTTGAAAATTGCTCAAACTACACTTATTGTCATCGGTGTTCATGGGAAATGAAAAATCACTACGGTGGAGGTTCAGAGCCCAAGAAGCTCTCAAGCACCCCTGTACTTAGGAAGGTAACTTGAAAATACCAAGAAAAGGCAGGCAAACGTTCCCATTAATGGTGTGTTTTCTCCTCATGCTTTTTTTTAAAAAAACCTTTATGGTAAAAATAGATAGCAAGTACTTTACTGTGTAACCTGTAACTTGCATGTCTTCCTGCATTCACAATGATCTCATTTGGTGATCTTCTGCATGGATAGATCAAGGCAGGGGAATCACACTAGATTACATGGTGTCACCTTTGCTGTTGAGAAAGACAAAATGTTCACAGAATTCAAGTGTAGCTGTATAGCTGTATCTTGAGTGTTCTTGAAATAGAGAGTTTCTAGAATGTATGATTTGAAAGATTGCTCTTTCAATGGAAATAGATCATTTTTACCCATGCATTTTCAGAGCAGCAGTCTTTGTGCCTGTTCTGTGCAGTTATCCAATGAAAATGTTTCATTAACTTTTTCTGTTATTATTTTAAAACGTAGAAATGCAATCTGACAATCTAGAGTCCTGAGGTAGTCATTTGACAGTGAAATTATCTAAGCAATACACCCAGATTTATTCTTGCAGTTGCGTGTCCAAAGTACAGCAGTTGGGTTGAATGTTTTTCTTCTGTTTGAGGTAGACCGAGCAAAGAGTAAGAGAATATTTCAAAGTAGAGTTAATCCTGTTTTTCCTTCATCTGCCTCTACATGGGAATGAACTAAGGAGTTCTCTCCAATAGTATGGGAATCTGTGTTGAATTAATGTGATGTGGGTTTATATCTAAGCCACTTACTTAACTCCTGGGGGCATGTGCAAGTCTCAGACTGTGCATCTACTGCTAGTTTGAATCTTACCCAGAGAAAGGAGTGAAAGCTGTGGTTAGAAGGCAGTATAATACACTGTGTGGTTTGGGTCAAAATGCTCTCAGATATTGCTGTGCAAATGAAGAGTCTCCTCCTGAACACAGTGGCAGCTGCCCTGGCCCGTGTTGCTGCCATCTTCTGCAGACACCTGTGGGGCATTCAGGTCACTCAGCTGAGGGAAGCAGGGGGAGGTAAGGTGAGGAGCAAATACACAAGTTGTACATGTCACTGGTTTATCAACATGGCATCAGTGGCTTCAGTGGTGAGGCAAAAAGACATTAAATCTGCTGGTGGGAAAATGACTTGAAAGGTATAGACAGATCCACGGCGACATGTAAAGTAGCTCCAAATAATCCTGTATAGCTGATGAAAAAGTAGGAGCTTGGTCATGTGAAATACAGCAGGTATAATCATCCTTAATGTACAGGAAATTTTCTTTCAACAAAAGGAGTATCTGAATACCTGCAGAAATTGAAATGTTTTTCCGTTGGCGGAGCAAATGAAGGGAACCTGAAGAAAGGCTGAAGAAATAAGATTCTCTCATTTTTTTTCATCTGTGTTAATTTATCTTAAAAACAAGCCAAAACGGTAAGTTCTTTTCTTCCTACAAAAACTTCTATTGCCCGTGTCTTTTGGCCACAGCAGTTTATTTTCCTGGAAAGGTGTTTGTGCCTTGTGTTCTGGGTGTGATTGGCTGGAGATTAGCTTTCCAGTTTGTGTTTGCTGGGAAGATAAACGCTAGACTTACTCATCATTTGGGAGTACTCGGATGGAAGGCAGGAACGCACACTGCGACTGGGATGAAGTTCTGGGATCTGGAAGGTGAGTGCTGTTGCTGGCTGTGAGGCAGGATGCAGAGCACTCAGCAGGCCATCAGAAGTTGTTCTAGGGCTGCTGCCTGCAAACTGCCCGGTAGTAGCCCAGAATGAGTCCTGCACTGCCAGATCTGCTGAGCTTTTGGGCAGCGTTTTGACTAGGGAGGTCAAAAGGGAGGAAGAGTTCAGGTGCTTCTTTTGGAGAGATGAATAACTTGCCACCAGTTTGCTTGTAGTAATAAGAGTGAGAGTTAGATTGATGTGAATGGAATAATAGTAGCCACCTAAGGGTACCAGATTTCACATTTTCATTAATCCTCCGTAATGAGTTTTCTATTTAACTGCTTACTATTTCTTAGCATAGTGGTGCATTATGTAGGCAATTGGGTTTTGCAGATCAGTACTTTTGTTTCTTGTAATGGTAAAATATTGCTTTCTTGTTTATCCTTCACTGATCATACTGCTATGAACGTTTTCTTTGGTGGTATAGATTACATTCCTTTCAAGCTTGGTAATTGCATCATCTTCAGCATGCAGTAAAATTTAAGCCATTGTGCACCCACTGAGTGAGGACTGTCTGCTGATGAATAGCTGCATTCTCTGATACTCAAATTCGCTCCAATTCATCTGTGAAGAATTGGATTTGGGATGTTAATTATCCAGACAAATCAGCAATTGATTTAAAGCATTGTTGTGGACAAAGCGAAGAATAAATAGCTTCTGCAAAATATAGCATTGTGAAAGGGTTCTGATACTGGCTGCTATAATTTGTCTGCGTACCTCTGAAAGCATTGTGCAGAAACATGAGCCGAGCTTTTTGAGATAATTATCCACAATGAATACTAACCTATTTCTTCCTCTGTATTAAAAGACAAATTTGGTTATGTGCTTTGTAAAAATAAACAAAAGCAAGCTAATTAAAGCTTGGTGATCCTTCTCAAAACTTTCTCCGACTTCTGTATGCACATTCAGGGCTTTATGCTATGGAAGAAGTGTTTGCAAGATGAGGATTCAGTGCTGAGAACTGTGTTAAGTAAACTGGATGTTGGAGGAGGTTTGGGAGTCGGCATGGAGGGTGGTGTGTACGTGTGTAGATGTTTTGTTTTTTAAACTACAGTTACTTAAACCATAGTATCAGCAACAGTGAATCCAGCTCATGGATGTATTCTGTGGGGAAATGTTTGTGAGAAAGGTGAAGGCATATATAAAATAGATTTTTTCACCTTACAAGTGCCTTGGTGCATGGATTTGTAGATCATAGAATCATAGGCTGGTTTGGGTTGAAAGGCACCTTTAAGATCATCTCATTCCAGCTCCTCTGCTATAGGCAGGGACACCTCCCACTAGACGCGTTTGCTCAAAGCTGCATCCAGCCTGGATAATGAATGTGTTCTTGTTTGAGACATATTTCCTAGTGTAATAATAACGTGGAAAGTTTCTTCATTAAAGAAATGCATGTGAATGGTTGTCATATTCAAGAGCTTTTGGTTGTAGATGAGTGCCGCGTATGAGAGTTCTGTTTTCACTTAGTGAGACTTGCCTCTGTTCAGTTCATAGAAAAACTTCCATTTGTATTAGAAAACAGAACATCTGAAAAATCTCTAGGAATGAGTTTTCTTTCCAACTTTAAGCTCCAAGTTAAGTGAGAAAATGGAATTAATGCTGCTTCTGCAGTGCAAGGGATGGTGTTCTCTGCTGTTGGACCCTGGATTTCTTTTAGGTAGTCTGAAAACAGCAGTTGAAGTAAGTAAGGGAGTGACTTTAGGCACGCTCCTATTTGTCAGATCTTTTATTCCTGCCTTTTTAATTAATTTTATGTGAATTAGGAACATGCTTGAGCAAAATAAGAGTCTAAGAATGCAACTGTTGGCAGTCACATTACGGCAGAAAAGTAAAGCACCGCCGATCTGTTTAGCTCAGCAGTGAGTGGTTAATGTGTGAGCTGCTAGCTTGCCCCAGTTTTGAGATAAAATGTGTCAGATTGAGATTGTTTCTTGAGGACAGAGGCAGTGAGAGCAGGTTTCCTGAGGAGGCAGCGCGTTGTCAGGCTGCAGTGACTGAGGGTGCTCCTGCTTGGAGGGAGTTTTTCAGTGAACCCAAATTCTGGTGCTCTGGCCTACCTGGAGCATCAGAGGGGAAGGAAGCTAGTGATTTTTCTTTGTGGTAAATGTTTGCCTGTGTTTTTTTTTCCCATTGCTTGCTGCCTTCTGGAGCTGTTACTGCTGGTATCCATCTTATGGTGCCAGCTCAGCCGAAGTATGGGTTTGGACCTAATGAAAACAGAATGAAAACATTTGACTGTTCAACAGATGGTTCCACGTTGGTCTGACAGTCTGCACCTCTCTGAAATACTGCAAAGAGACACCCATACACAAATTAAAATGTTCATTTCTACAGCCATAATGCAAAGGAAAATGAAAGACATCAGTAAAGGTTAAGTAGGAGTGGGGTATTTCATGCTGTTGCTGGTTCACCTACTTATTCCACACTGAAAGTTGCAGGCTGACCTTCCTCTGCAGTCCTCTCAGTCTGATAGCCTGTTATCACTTACAGGTACTACTGCTTAGTGTTGTGGCTGTCACTGCAGTGCCTGGATGTTTCCAATGCGTCACTGCCTATTCCAGAGAGAGCTCCCAGATTTGTGATCTCCTTCCTTCCCCAAACAAGGGGAGAAACTGGGCACTGGGGCTGGTGCTGGTCATACAGCTTTGCTCTGTCCTTGTAGGTTGTCATTTCCAAGGGCAGGGCTTCTGGTCTTTTATCTGTCTGTAAAATGTCAGTGCCGTGGTATAAATAATAAAGATAATGATGGTCTCACAAGGCAGTGTGTCTCCCTGGGGAGGACAGAGGCTCCTGCCCCCACCATTCCCAGTCCCCCGTGTCCAGATGGCGATGCCTTAATGGACTTGTTCACATCCTCTTTGAACACCACAGCCACTCAATTTGGCAGCCGTGTTACTTCATATTCAGATGTTGTGAATCTAGCAATCTGCCTTTCAGGTAGCTTATTTTTTTAAAATATTTTAAAATGGTATCATTTTCAAATGCCAAAACTAAGGAATTTTAATGTAACATTACAATTTGTGTTTTCAACACTCTTTCAACACAATCACTGAATAAATTGAGATTTTATGTCCTTACATCTATTTCCAATATTGAGTTTAAGTATTACTTAATGTTTTTAGATGACATTTAAAGAATTCTAAGATTACAAAAAATATATCAAAATCTAAGCCAGCCACACTTTACTTTAATCAAATCCATCTCCTTCCTTTAGGAAATGGTAGAGGAATTTAGTAGTTCTCTATTGTACATCTTGTGCTCTGTACTGTCCTCATAGTGTTAACCTGGTCTGTTTATTTTCACAACACTTTAATAACACAGTATTATTTTCTCATTTAATACCTGGAAACTAAGATGTACAAAAAAGATTAACTTCAAAGA
The DNA here is from genome assembly GCA_037305975.1 of Chrysolophus pictus. Lineage (NCBI taxonomy): Eukaryota > Metazoa > Chordata > Aves > Galliformes > Phasianidae > Chrysolophus > Chrysolophus pictus. The sequence continues at coordinate 13,234,577 of CM074587.1, forward strand.
TTAAATCAGCCCTGGGATACGTGCATTGTCATGGAGTGTTTTGACCTGACGGTTAAAGCCGTGATGGATGAAGCCCACTTTGGGTGGTGATCACAGAGCAGTAAGTGCTCAGGAAGGTGAAAAGCACTGTGGGCTGGGAGCTGCCCTCAGGTTTGGTTCTTGTGTTGGGCATCTGGATGCAATTCCTGCTGGGCTGATGCCTTGGGGTTACAGCATGCCTTGGTGTCTTGCTTAGAGGGGAACAAGAACCTGAGCTTAGAGCCTGTGGCTGTCATCTTCCTTTTGGATTTCTCAAAAGGAAGCTGTCACTCCCTACTGAGGGAGGTGGAAGATAATGCACACTTTGCATATATTTATGAATGCTCGATTTGGATATAGGAAGGGTGAAGCCTAAGCTCTGAGCTTCTCCTAATTAGCCCCAGTGAATTTATGAGCAGAATAACGTAGCTTAAGGCTCTTTCTGAGTGCTAGCTAAGGTGACAATCACAACATGTTTCAGGATGCAAAAGCGTCTTCTGATGCCACAGGTCAGTGATTGGTGAGCGACCGTGCTGCCAGTCGGTGTCAGTCACTTGTGGGGTGCTGGGCAGCCAGGGAGCTGGAGCAGACATGAAGGCATAATCAGGCTTTGTTGCAGCTCATCTGTGCGTGTACTTTCTTATGCCTCTTTTAATTGTTATTTTTTGAAAGGCTTCTGAAGTCTCAAGTTTGCTGACACTGAGCAATGTGCTGCTAAGGAAGCACAAAGTGTACTGGCAGATTTAAAGGTGTATATGTCACTTCGGTTGCTTGATGCTAGCTCAGTTGTTTGCTTTGGGTATAAAGTTACTGTCCCAAAAGGTGACTCATTCAAAGGTGTTTTTCTGTGTGCTGTGATATTTGCAGCAGTTTATGCCAGCTGGAGCCAATAGATGATGATAAATCCAAAGAAAAATGACAATAATGAGAGAACACATTTATCCATAACCCATTCTAAAAAACTGATAAAATTGTGACAATACAAATTAATTATAGTTAGTCAAGTAAAGTAAGAGATCAGAATTATAAATTCATTACAAGTCATTCAGTATCTGAAATAATCTTTCAGTAACCTTTTTTTTCCTCTTTTTTCTTCTACTATTAGATCTCTGTGTATTTCTTCATGGCTTCTAAGTTTCATTTATCACCCTTATTCTTAAATCGCTCTGTTATTTCCAGTTGTCCTCTCCCCTTATCATTCAGCTTTGCCAGCAAGTACACATTGTACATATTCAGTATTCTCCATCAATAAAAGGACAATATGAAATAACAAGGCAGGAATTTCCTGAAAACCACTAATTATTGAAACAATTACTGCCATACAGTAAATGCTTTTTTATAAAATAAAGTTTTATACACAATTATTTAGATATATCCTGAGCAAGTAACATGGTTTATAATTGTCCTTATCATCCATATAATTCTCTTTGAAAATGCCAGTTGCATTTCATGTAATGACAGACCAGACTCTGTTGTTTCAGTCCTGAAGATTGTCACTGAGCAAGAGAAAATGTTAATTGTTTCCATGGTATTAATTTGAATGCACAGTTTGTGCTAATGATCTGATTCTGAAATTGTAATGTGTGTATATATATATATATATACACATATATATGTTCATCTTGAGTTTCATTTTTTTCCTAGATTTCTTTAAACTGTCAGAGTTGTAATCCAATTTTGAGATCCTGTATGGTATGTTCTTCTCTTGTGGACAAAGATGTAGCTGTAAGTCACCAGGATTTCAGTGTTTGTGATTTACAGCTGTTGTTTCAGATAATCAGCTAGGTGCTTGCAGAATGTTCTTACAGCCTGTCAATAGCTACTGATTGGATGAAGATGTGATTACGAATAACAGAAAAGAAATGGTTACTACGATACAGTAAATTAGCTAGAGTTTTGTTGGGAAAACCAACAATAGATCTTTTTACTGTAGCTTTTTTTGCACGGTCCTTGTTACAGGCCTTTGAGTTGGTGCACTTTCTTTGGTGCTTGCCAGGATGAAGTAAATATAAAGGAAGCTTTATCCTATCCTGTCTGCTCTGGGATCCAAAATACTGGAATCAGTTCAGTGGTTTTTAGTCTCTTCCAGTTTACTAATCCCTGTGTTGTTTATGTGGAACACCTTTAACCTTTCGGGGTTCTTTTTCCTGCTCTTGCTTGAGTCCTTAGAGACATAGATCACAGTCTATAAAAGCACTTATCTAGGCCAAGATGATGTTAGTGCAAGCAGAATAACACTTGATTCTCAGTTCTTCCATCTGGAAAATATAGAATATGCTTGTGCATCTCCTTGGCAATGAAAGCAGTGCTGAATTTGATATCAGGAGTGCCCAGTGTTGCTTCAGTTCAGTGGGACTAGCCTTGTTTTGGGAAATAGTGCCTTATCTCAGCCACTTTGCTTCATTGAAGGCTTTTTTATTGTACCTGGTTGCGATATGTATGTCCAGCGTTTTTTATCTTACCTCGTGAGTCACTGGGCAGGAACTGGGAACCATCAGACTCTTCTGTACAAGGCAGTGGTGAGCAGGCAGGCCTGAGGTGGGCACAGCGCATGGGCCAGCTTTGCTCCTGGAGGTTTTGCTGACAGCCCAGATAGGTGCAGCCACAGGCAGTAAGCCCACTGCTTCTTGTTGCTTAGGGATCACGATACTGGTTAAAGCCCTGGTCCAAAATATATCCAAAATAGCCTATCAGTTTAAAAATACTCATTACAGTTTTCAGTAATGAATTTAATTTTGCTTAAAGCAGATACAATGAAATGTTTCTCACTTTCTGAGCGAGATACTAATGCACAAAATGATATAACAGCCCAGTGTGTTCCATGCAAGTGTTATCCTTCAGCAGACAAAGCAGATTTGCAGCATGTGTAGACATTGGAGGTTTGCTGATCCAGTCAGCTGAGATGCGCTGTAGCTGGGACCAAAGGCCCAGGAGATGCGGGCATCCAGAACTTCAAGGCTAAACCTCTCCAAGTCCTGTGCAGAGAGGTGCTTAAGACCAGGTTGGATGGGGCCCTGGGCAGCTTGACCTGGTGGGTTACAGCCTTACCCATGGCAAGGGTCATTCTGTGAGGCCTCCATTGTGTTGGCTGTACTGCTCCTGAAGGAACTGAAGGTCAGATATACATCTACATCAACTGTACTTGTAATTGCAAATCTCTTATTTGTTATTGAATCGCAAAGGGAGAGGAAGACAACCTAAGCATCTCGACCTTCAGATGTCTGGTGGCCTAGTGTGACTGCTTTGCTTGAGCTGTCCCAAGACTACATGACCCTGCTGTTTTCTGAGAAGGCAGGACACTTCCAGTAGGGTGTTACCAAGCAGCAGTTAGAGCTGAAATATGTTCTACTGGGAGTGCATTACTGCAGATATTTTGCAATAAACAGCTCCGCTTCCAAAATAGCATATCAGTTTAAAAATACTCATTACAGTTTTCAGTAATGAATTTGATTTTGCTTAAATGCTGCAGTATGAATTGACAGCACCTTATGGTAATGGAGAAAAGCTAGCCTCTCCTAGAGAAGCTCAGTTCCTTAGCAAAAAAACACCTGTTCTGCCTGGTTTTATTTATGACCTAAATAGCCTTGTAAATGAGCAGAAGATAATTATCAGTTTACTAAAACCAATAAAATATTTCGAGATTAAAAAAAAAAAGACATTTAATTGGGACTCTGTTGGAGATGCATTATATTGTCATTAAATCTTAAGTGAAGGATAATCTCTCGTTATTGGCTGAATGAGAGTTTACCCACTGTAATGTGTGCCATTAAGAAGATTCACAAGCACATCAGCAGAGCAGTGGGAAAGAGTCTTGCATGTTGCTTTTGTCATTAGCAAAAAATGTAAGAAGCTTCAAGTAAGAGGGGAAATAGATGAAGCCTTTTTTTCTGTGACACAGATTGAAAAGAAGGTTGGGGTCTCACTGATGGTTCTTTGCACCTGGCTGTGTCCTGGCCTTTGTGTTAGCCCTGTAAATCACTGGAGGGTGGGCAGCGTAATGCTCTTTCTCCTTCCCACCATATAAATAACTCCGCAAAAGGCAGATCTGCCATTTTTCTCTTTGTTCTAGGAAAAGAATCCCCAAGACAGTAAATCACTCAGATGCAGGTAATCTGAGAGGAACAAATTGCAGTGGCTTTGGCTGGGATAATTTGTTTGTGTCTAACCTGTGTAAAATCTCTTTGGATTTTTACAGTAATGGATTGTTCTGGTGCTGTGATTCCTGTGTTAAAGCAGTACAGATGTGAACTCCCAGGAGTGTTATTAACTTGAAATATACCCTTTGATTTGCATAATCAGTGTAATTCTAAATCAGGACTCTTTCATCATAATGAAAAACCTGTTACCTGACAAGGAAAAAAAAAAAAGAAAGAGTTGCACTGAATAACTGGTGTTCCAGCTTTCCTCTGCGGGGGGGCTCAGTGTGGTCTCTGGGATCAGTGAGGGCTTAGAGATGGATGCAGAGGCAGCTTTCATTTGGGAAATCTGTGGTGCAAATGAGTTTGCAGTTGCAGCAGCATCCCGCGCTGTGCCCTTCGGGAGCTTTGAGGTAATGGCTGCAGATGCTGTGTGCAGGAGTCAGGCAGCACTGGGTGGAGTGGAGCCTCTGGGGCGGCCAAGGGGAAGCTCCCAGTGATTGCATGAAACAGTCAGGCTGTATCTGGGGACCAGCACTGAACTGAGCTCATAACCAGCAAAGAGGGATGAGAAGCCTGTTTGGGACTGCAAGGGGAAGGGGCAGGGAAGCGTAATTTGAATCGCTGCTGTTCTGCTGCGTGGTGTGAAGGAAGTGGTAAGTCAGGAATAAACTAGGAAGAGAGGAGCATTATCTTCCATCTTCTTTCAAAAGAGAAAAAGTAAAATTAGGTTTTATGGATTGAAGAATTCTGGATTTCATTATACTTGTAATGAAATATATGAACATAGATCTGATTATTTGTAGTCCAAGTGGGCACCTGCTGCGACTTAAGCAGAACTTCTGACACCTGGACCTTGCCTGCTGCTGAAATTAAATCTGAAACCTGGTACCGAAGTCCGAGGAGTTGCTCTGCGCTCCAGGAGGCAGAAATAAACTAAGATTGGTGTGCACTGAAGAGATGAGCCTGGCTGCCCCTCTCTCCCTGGCTGCCTTTCTGCTGCAGAGAATGTCTCTTGCCTTCCCTGCGAGGTGAATGGCATCCCCACACGTGCTGCTGCTGGTGGGACTTTTGTCCCTTGTAGTGTCACTCCAGCTGACATCTGCCCCAGGCTGCTCCCCCTTTACTTTATCACTCTTTAACCTACTTTCTTTACTAGATATAAGAATCTCCTTTTTTTTTTCTCCTTCTTTTTCTACCTTTGATCTTGGTGTCACAGAAAGTTACTGTGCCTATTATTTTAGCCTAGAGTAATTCAATTATACCATTCAAGGGGAAAAGCCAGGCAAATGCTTTCTCGAGAAGAATGAGTTTGTCTTAGCCTGTCCTTTTTACTTTGATTAATTGCAAAAGTTCATAGCACTGCCTTCCAGCCATGGGGATGTGGCTTCAGTATCCTGCAGTGTTACTCTCTGTATGCCTGTATGAAAAGCAAGTTAAGTGTAAATGTTGCAAAATTGTGGCCAGACTCAAAAATTGACTGATCTCTGAGTAATCACCAGCACTTGAGTGATAAACTAAGTGCGTTTTAAATTGAAAAGCTGTTTCCTGTATCCCATGAGGGATTTTCAGTTGGAATTATTTTGCCAAAGTTGGAGCAGGGTGGCCAGCACCTTGAGACCTGGCTGCAGCTCCCTGCCTGCCCACTGGTGTGACCGTGCCCGGGCCTGGCTGAGCAGGCAGCTGCTGCTTGTGCCCCCGATGGCCCCAGACAGCGCAGGTAAACGAGCACTGACTGCACTACCACATCCTGTTCCGTACAGGAAATTAAAATATTTTTGTGTTTGGGCTTAACATGCCTATTGTTAGTTCTGACGGGGGAAGATATTCTGTAATGCTTTGCTTCAGTTTCGTTCTTTCTTACTTTTAAAGTGAACCTAGTTTTATTTTGTTTCAGGCTGTTCTCAGTATGGCTTTTCTGGTCACCGCTTCTATTCCTTTTTAACTCACCAGCGTCAGGAACTAGGCCTTGCTGCCTTTCCCCTGTTCATTTTCTTATCTTCGCTCCTTCTGAGGAGGACTGGCTTGGCAGCCTGGTGTAAAATGACTGCTTTTTGCTAGGGAAAAGTCACCTTCCACATGACTAACACAGATTCATCTAACTTGTCCTGGAAAGTTTAAAGTGTCTCTGCTGCAAGCTGATTTGAAGCTGAATTACACCCAGCAGATCTTGTTGATTGGCTGTGGTGTGAATTTGAAACATCCAAGCAATCTTTTAAGAGTCCTTACTTTGAGCTGGCTGGGATGGGATGATGGGCGCTTGTATTCAGAGCAAAAAGCCTGCAGCTACAGCCGAGTGCCTCTTTGCTTTGGTGGGCTGTCCTCTTGCCTTCCGTAGCGCAGGGCTGCGTGCAGTGGTGTTCTGGCAGCTGGATTCCTGAGGTGTGCTGTGCTTCTGCCTTTGGTTTGTGACATAAGGAGTGTGAGGGTCTCAGTAGGAATGTTTTAGACACATATTTGAAGTAGTGCAGAGAAGAGAATTACATGCAAAACTCCTCATTTCTGTCATTTGGAGATTTTCTCTCCACTTATGCACATCTATAATTTATGAAATATACGCGTAAATGTAGAGCGAACATTTACCTTAGGAATCTTAGGAATTTATAGTCAGTACCTAAGGGTTTTGCCAGCTCACCCTGTCTGTGTGAGCACTGGTGAGGTGGCTGGGGGAGGCCAGGACCTGCAGGGACAGCAGTGCTGCTTGTCCTGCAGCCGCAGGCCGGGCTGACCTTACTGTGCGAGCGGAATGCTGTCCTAGGCACGTGGGAGATCACACTGCTGGGTTTTTAACAGTACTGAAAAGCACTTGTAAAAATGGAGAAGCACTGGAAAGGGTTATAAATCAACAGTGAAATCTCATCCCCTTGTGAAGACAATAATGAACTATTCAGTGGTCAAGTATTAACAAGTATTGTTAATTTCAGTGAAAGCAATGCACCTACCTCTGTTTGCAGATCTTCAGGACTGACAAGCGCATGTTGTACCTCTGCGTTGTGAGTTCATTTTTGGGACCTGTGCTCTCACAGCAGTTGGCTTTTGGAAGCAGTTCAGGGAAGAACAACTCAAAACTAAAAACTGATTTCTCAATAACACGTCTGTTTTGATTCAGATGATGAAAGGCAAGGGGCAGAAAGCATGTACCACTGCCAGTGAAGCATAGCCTTGAGTTATTTGGGTTAGCATGCAGTAATTTGCTTTAAAACTAGTTGATGATGTTAAAGGTGGGAGATCTTCATGCAAATTTATGTAAAACACCGTGACAGTGATGTTCAGTGGTAACCCTCGGTGTGTTATTGAGATGTCTGTTAAAGGAAGTGTCCTCACCTGAGGCATTTAAAGGAAGTCAGAAGAGGGTAAAAGTACAATGAACCTGAGAGCAAAATGCTGTAGGTGCAGGTCTGGGGATTGTTGGGCATTTCTGTGCATTATGTGCACAAATCTGTTTGTTTTAACTGTTTTGTTCTTTCTGGAAGAAAATCTCTTTTCTGGATGTGTTTCTATGTGGTTGTAAGTTAAACTCAATCTACATGATTTCTCACAGCCCTCCTCAGACACTCAGTAGTTTGCTGTGGTTTACAAACTTTGTATTTTTCTCATAAGGACACAGACCACCATTTCATCATTTCCCAAGAGAGCATCCCACTGTGAGAGCCGTAACCAGAAAGGGAGAGAAGGAAGGCTGCATGTTTTCAGGAATTCAAGAAACCTTTTGACCAGCTCTGTCCCTGCTGATTGTCATTTCTGCAGGTTGTTTCACAGCAAACTTTAATGCTGTTACATTCAGGGGCTCCACAGTCCCCCCGAGCCGGCCCTTTGGGAAGGTTATGGTGTGACTGTGTGTGGGGCAGCGCCGCTGTGCCACTGCAGTGCTAAGAGTTTCAGAGCAGAGCATTGGGAGTTTTTGTTTTCTGTGACATGCCATTCTCACATTAATATCGAACTGTATCTAAACAGAAAGCTTTTAAAGACATGTGGCTTTATCCTCTTTTCTACTTTAGAAAGATTCAGGATTCTAAATCATCTACATCCTGTGTGTTGTGTTTCAGAAACATAAAGCTAAGTGCCTATTTCTGCAGATTGCAGCAATCTCCTTTAACTTCTGCTTAGTAAAGCGCCTCAGCTCATACTTGCCACGTTTGTATACTTTGAGTCACCTAACCACACTGATCATAGGAAGTGGGATGGGGAGGCCAGTTCCTGTGAGCATGGCATTTTAAACCATGAAACAAGAGCTGCAGCAGGAGCCGCTCTGCCTTCTTTTGGTTGCCTTATAGTCTGAGCAAAGAAGAAAAATGCGTGTGTCTCTGCTTGAATACAAGTAAGTGATACATATCTCTATTGATATAAAATTGCTTGCTTTCAAATATAATATCTTCTTGATTGTTTCTGAAAGCTTATGGTGATAGCTTTGCTGTCACTCTTCTTACTGAGGCTGACTTTTTGGAATGCCGGAAGAATAGATGTCATGTGCAATAACCATTGTTAATGTCATTGAGCTTGATAGAAGGACACGTGTGCAGCCCCATTGCATGCTGCCTTTTCTGCAGCTCTACACGGCGTGTCTGCGAGCGATGCTGGTGGCACCTGCAGCTCTGTGGGGACCAGAGGCAGGAACACATGGGGACAGAAGGCAATGCAGGCTGACCTGGGGAGCCATGCGTGAGGCTCTGCCAGTGCTTCATCTAGGCCCTGGGCAGGAGGAAGAGGTGAGTTTTTAGTGGATTTGAGGGAAGGACTGGAGTTAATTAAGCGGTGTGAAAGGAGAAAGAAGTATATGCCAGATGGCAGCGTGGGGACAGGCCATTCCTGCCTCCAACTCAGCAGGGGGGTCAGGAGCAAGACTGAGGCAGCTCATTGCACCTAAGGCTCACAAAACTGGGTTTCCATCCAGCGTGGTGAATGCTTTAGTTTCTCTAACGACATCCTTAAACAACTGTGTCTGTAACACTGCCTGAGTGTGAAGGGCAAAGTGTTATACCACTCGACAGATTCCTGCTGACATGAGGAAGACATAAGCAGCACCTTCTAATTTGTGACAGGGCTCTTCTTAGTTTTCTCATTCACAGCATTCATTCGTTCTGCCCTTGCAGCCCCTTGCTTTCTAGCAGTAGGTTTCTGCCTTAAGGACAACATGAGCCTTTGCTCCTTGAAAGGCTTTTACGAAGGAGGAGGGAACAAAGAGAGAACCTATCAGAGACAGCGTCAGGGAATGCCTAAGTGGATGTTTCAGTTGAAAAATAGAGATGTTGGAACTGGGAATAATGAATACCTTTTAAGAGAGGCTAGGGGTCATTGTGTATATGCTCAGTTTGTAGCTGGGAGGTGGAAAGAGCTATGTTCCCGTTGCAATACCTAATGAAAATAGCTCTGGTTATTAATATTGGAGAGTTGCTGTTAAATCTGCTCAGTTCTGGGCATGGAGTGGTTACTTATGCCATTACCTATATTCTGGTTTGTTTATCTGAGTTTTTTCTCACAGTGTTTGGTCAGACGTTGCTGGTTGCTCACCCACTTGATGTGCGCTTTGCAAAACAGCATCAGGAATGGAGTCACCACGACCAGATGCATCTGTGCTATAACAGCTCATTTCCATCTGGAGCAGTTTCCCTTTTATATGCTTGAAGAAAGAGTAGAAAATTATAATGTCTTCCTGCGCTCTTAGAGTTGGACCCTGTGGATCACATTACACTGAGTTGCCTTTTGTAGCTGTTGACTTCAATGACAGCCTAACTCAGCAAAATATTAGGAAACTGGAGGCTGTGGGAGACTGAGGAACTTGTGGGCAACAGCAGTGGAAGCACTGTCAGCAGCACCGGGAATGGCCTCACCCTGACTGCTGGGATTCCTTCTTGTCCAGGAAGGGGTCTGAGGAGTGGAGGCAGCCTCACCCAGTGTGATGGGGATGCTGTTCCCTCTTGGTCCCTGCACTGGTTTGGGCATGGCAGGGGGTTGAAGGGCTTTATATAGAATCATAGAATACTTAAGGTTGGAAAAGACCATTAAGATCATCTGGTCCAACCATCAATCCATCACCACCATGCCGAGTAAATCATGTATCAAGTGGACATCTGCATAGTTCTTGAGAGCCTGCTGGGACAGTGACTCCACCACCCCCCTGGGCAGTCTGTTTTGTTTGGCCAAATTAAGATAGCCCACCCAGCAGATCGTGCCAGTGCCCAAAGCATGTAGATTGAGCATGTCCATGGAGGTGTGGGGCTCACAGTATGCACTACATGTTCAGCGTTGCCACACTGCCATAAGAAGGGGAAAAAAAAACAAGAAATGCAATGTCATGCAATGAAATAAAGTCAGATTCATCTTTACGGATGTCTGGAAAAATCCTCTGATGATATTAATTCTCAGAAAAAGTGAACTTTTAAAGTAGGTGTTGTTTATCATTGCCTTTCTAGTGTGCGTAGTTTGTAGAGCCCTTTTCTGCAAGTCCAGCATTTTTTATCCCTTCTAATCCTTGGTCATTCTGTGTGGCTTTCCAAGGAGAGCAGGAGATGGGTTGACATGGTGAGGTGCTGCTGTGCCCAAATCTTCCTGTGGAAGAGGGCTGGGTGAGTCCTCTGAGCTGCCACCTCTTGCAGGGTCTCTGGTAGAGATGCATTTTCTCGCTCCATGTCCCTTCCCCGGAGCACCCTGGCACAGTCCTCCAGCTGTGGGTTGTACTTTTGGAGAATTCCATGGGAAACAATCCAGTAAATCTTGTTTTCACAGATCATTTTATAGTGCTTGAAAAAATATGTGAAGAAAGTGGATTTTTGTCTTGTGTGCAAAAAGCAGTCCTTAGGGGCCACATCAGAGATGGAAAGAGGGAACCATCTTGGCTGAGATTAAATAAAAAAGAATGAAAGCCACTTTTGTGGTTTCATCCATCATATTTTTCTTGATGTAAGGCCAGCACTACATTTCATGTTTTAGGTGCTTGTGGCTTTCCAAATTTCTCTTCTTTTTCAGTCCTTATCAATTTTATTTTCTGCTTTGCTCCCACACTTGCCCTTTGGATGTGTCATCAATATTTGCATAGGTTAAGTGCAGACAGTAGGTGAACAGCAGCAACATATAAGCAATATACAAGATGGTACAAAAATACTGTATTTTTGGAAGATGATATATTTCTTTTTTTTTTAATGGGTGTTTTTAATGGGAAGTAGTAAGGCTTTGCAAAGTATTTGCTATGGAAATGCCTCTGAACACAAGTGCTGGAGCAAGTGGAGCCAAGTTCAGAGCTTGCTTTGGGCAGGATGAAGGCATTTGCCTTCATCAGGAGATTTTGTACCATGATTGTTTGCATGGATTCTGCTGTAGGAGGGAGCTGCTGTAGGTACAAACATCCACTGAGAGCTGGGTTGTTCAAGTCGTTCTTAGGAACAAATGGACATGCAGAAAATACAGGACTGCTGGATTGCCACCCATCCACCATCACCGGTTCCTGCTGAAACACTTGGAGCTCTTCTGTATGCTGCTGTTTGTATTTTCTTGAATTACAGCTTTTCTCTTGTGCATGATTTTAATTTCTCGCTGTGTTGAGCTACTGAGAATGGGGAAGGAGATTGTCCTTTCCCTGACAGCTGCTGCGTCACAGCAGGGCTGTTGTCACGGAGAGCTCTTGGTACCCAGAGCTGGGGCAGCTGCATAAGCTCCTTCTGTGATGATTTGTTTGAAATAATCTATTAATCTGCTCTAACAATCTATTCTGCTTTCACTGCACTTTCCTGATAAGTGAAATCATATTTGAATAAAACCTAGCGCTTATAAATGTCTGGTTTCTAATAGAAACGTGTCTTAATAGCTGATCTTAAGTGTGCTGAAAAGCAGATTCTGTAGTGGAAATGCTAATGAAGCTTCAGCAGCAACAACTGGCAGCCGTGACAAGGAATTCAGGGTTGTATATTTGGGTGGCAGAGGTTGGGAAATATATTTGTGCTGTCTGTATTTATTTTTGTCAGCAGCATTAATATCTTATGCCTTTTTTTTCTTTAAATCTGTACTGCTGCAAAAGTTTCAGCATCAGCTAATCTTCCCAAGCAGTCCGTGAGGCTCAGGTTTCAAAGTCATTATCCGAAAGGTCACATCCTGATTTAATACCATTAGTGTAAACCCAGGATCGTTTAGTTGATGTTGGTGGAGGTGCTTGTCGTTTCAGTTTTTTGATCTTACTATAAATCTGACCAAGAGTAGGTTGCATTTGTGAGGCTAATGCTGTGTTCTCAAACACATCACAGGAAGGCTAAGATTGATTTTCACCTTCAGATGAATCCTTTCTACGTGGGGCAAGTCAGCTCCTTCTCCTGAAGGGTGCTGGGCAATTCAACTAGTCCACTTCAAAACAGGAATTTGTCAAGTTCCCTTTGCTATTGATTTATGGATTGGCATTCACATTTCTACATCAGATAGGTTTTCCACTTCTTCATCCTGCTGGAAGCATATATATTCTGTCGATCATTTGCAGCAATTTTAAACCGCAGCCTTTTAAAACGACTTTTATGCCTTCTTATATGACACACTATCAAAGGTAGTTTGAAGATTTGATGTTCCTGGAGACTTGTTACAAGAGAGGTGGAATAAGAACTATCCGCCGTGTGGAAGTGAACATACGGGTTTTCCACAGTACCCACAAAAAATGAATTGAGAATGTGAAATTAGAAGGCAAGCAAACATTCATCATGCCTTTCTCTCTTTTCCCACTGGATCATATCTTAATGGGATCTTTTAGACTGTAGCCTTTTGGGAGCATGTTAATATTTTGTGTACGGACGAATAGTAAATAGTGGTAAAATACAGTTTGACTGATTACATCTCTGAAGGAATGGAGCTTGTACCATTCCCACGCACATGGGATACATTCACCATAACTTAGGTGATGCTTCTTGCTTGTTTATTTTTTTTTACCAAATAGCATGATGTTATACCTCTATTTCTGACTGGAGGAATCTTTCTGAAATTGCTTTTTTATATTTACTCTTTTATTTTGGGTGTCTGTAGTAAAGAAATAAGTAAATTAATTATATATAACTTCACCAAAATTCCTGGTGATTGGAACTATGCAGCTACTTCAATATGATTATTAAAACTGGATAAACTGGTTGTCTGAGTGAATGGCTTGCACTTCTCGCTCCTTTCCTTAGGATATGCTTCTAGAAGTGCCATACATTTTCTCCAGGATTAATAGAAGAAAATAAATGTTGCCTTTTTTCTTTTTTTTCCTTCTAGGTTGCCCTTGTTCTCCTTTTCAAATCAAATGTCACATTGACTCAAATCCAGCATTGGAAGCATGTGGGGAACTGCAGCATATCAGCCCGGCACAATGTATCCATCAGACTGGAAGGAAGCCCAAAACCAAAACTCCACTGGCCAAAATGCATCCTCTGCAGAAACCCCAAGGCAAGTGGCTTTGACCTCTTAGCAATTCTGCAAGCTTCTATCGTACATGACATTTTAAAATTATTTTTTCTAAATTTTAAGTCAAAGCAAAGTACTTATTCTGTGTTCTGAGGTTCCGACACAGGTAGGAGGGTTGTATTATCTTTGGTTTTCCAATTTTAGAGGCATCTTAGGGAAGCCTTCAAGAAGAAATTGATTCAAGAATAACTGATTGCTTAACTTACTGATTTACATTCCCTTTACTGTTATTACACCTCACAAAGCTGTGAAATCTAAATTTAATTTAGCAATATTGTTTTCATCCTTTATCATTAGTTTTTTTAAAAGTATTTAGAATAGCTTATTATTTAAACCTGGATCTGTTTTCCATTCATTTTAAGAAATATATGTAGCAACAGGAAATGCCAGAGTAGAATTATTGTATTTTAAAAATGAAAAATAAACTAAACTCATCACTTCCAAGAGATATGTGGGCTGTGTTAATTCCACAGTCCTGCCAGACTCAATGAAGTAGATGACCCAACGGTAAAATGCTTTCTTGAATAGTTATTCTTGCTATTATTCTTTTAGACAGAACCCAGCTAACTGGGCTTCTTTACGCTGGTGTAGAAGTAACCCAACATGAAACAAGTCCCACTCAGAGTTCCCATGGGAATCTATCACGCAATGCCCAATATTTGAAAATCAGACCTAATGGCTCAGAGTGTGCCAAGTTATACAAAACTGCAAACTATTTGTATAATTTGTATAAGTATTACAAGATCTGGTTGTAGATGTGCCATTCATCTTCCTGGAAGACACTTCTTCATCTTAAAATTTCTGTGTTGTTACTATTTCACTTATATTCTTTATAATAAATCTACCTTTAAACAGTATCTTTAGTTAACTTATATGTAACGGTAGAGAACAATATGTAAGATCTTTTGCAAGGTTGGTTGATGGTAAAGGTTTTTGTTCTTCACTTTTGTTGACTTTGAAATGATTTCTGTCCCTTAATAGTAATAGTTCGTTGGTAACCTCTATAGCCTGTATACCAAGTAAAGATAGGAGAATGCTTCTTGCCTCTAGATAAGTAAAATAATCAAAATAACAAATACAGAAATAGTCATGGGACAGAAACAGTTCCCCAGGCTGTTGTCAGTGTATTATTAAATTGCCTGTGTTTAGGTTGACATTTCTCCTGTAAACTATCCTTGCTTGCTCTTGGTGGTCATGTCTAAAAAAGTAATATTAACAGTGTAATACATTCCCTTTTACAATACATGAATCTTCCCTCCAGTTTTTGATGGCATTTTTAGGCAAGAACTTTTATTCCCAAAACTTTTACCCTAGAGTTACATGGATTCTTCATTCAGGCTCTTTCTTGTTGATTTATTGAGTGGAACGTGCTGGCATCACTACCAGAGACTCCAGGAACAGCTCTGCTTTAACCCCACCTGAGGCTGTGTGCTGTTGAGTCATGTTTTCTTTTCTTTTTTCTTTTTTTTTTGCCTGTATTTGCTTCCCAGGGAATAGCTCTTCATAGTCTGATTTATCGTATACAGATACATAAACTTATAAATGTAGTTTATGTATTTATGTACTGACACATTTGAAATTATACAGACTATATGTATTTAAGTGTCTGTATTTAGATATACGTATATATTGTCTAGATATACATATGTGAGTGCAAATCACAGCACTGCAGATTAAGTTCTTGCAAGCCATGACAAGCCCACCATTGCCGGGATGATTTGCTAGGAATGCCTTCATCAGATCACCTACCAAGTGTGTACTGGCCCTTGGCATTACTGTAGAAGAGGTACTTGTGAGATGGACAACTTGTGGGCTGGGAGGCCTGAAGTAACACAGTGGTTGAGATGCTCTAGTCATGCTAAGGGAAGGATCCTTATTCCCTGCCATGAGGTGAGGGAGGGGTCCTTACTCCCTGCTCTTACAGGTCCAGGGCCAGCCCTGGTCTGTAACTTCTCCCGGATATTTAATCTTGTCTTCCCCTTTTCTATTTCTGTCCCTCTGCTTCTCGTTATATCACTTGTTTATTCTGCAGTAAAGGCAGTGTGTCTTGCTTGGTTTCTGCTTCCTCCACGCAGCACTGGGCTGCTACGTAAACCTTCAGGAGGAAGACTGGGGAAGAGCCATTCTAGCACGTGGCTTCAGCTCTCAGCCACCACCTGAAACACATCCCATGACACTAACTCTCTTCCCCACAGCTGCCTTTCTTCCCTTTCTCCACCATTTTACCTGCCTGTGTGCAAGCAGGGCACTGGGAGCTTCACCCAGCGTGTGTGCTCTGTGGCTGGGTCTGTGGAATGAGGGTGCAAGGCAGAGGGGAGTTCAGTGCAGAGAGACAAATCAACAGTGCTGCCTCTGGAATGGGACAGGCGAGCAGTGGTGGTTGTGGCTGAGCTCCATCTGCGGGTCCTGCACCCACATGTGGAAGCAGCAGCTTTGGGTTTTTATAGGATTGACTGTTCTTTTAGTACTTATGCCAGTACTTACAACAGTGCACATACAGAGGAGTTCATCTGGTGTTATGTTTTTTTTAGTATGCAGATCTATCAGTTACTGCTGTCGCGGGAGTTTAAAATGATTTTTGAGTTGAAATGTATGTAAAATGCGTGAGGGGTAACAAATGTTTGCCATGTCATTTAATGGGCTTGGGTGTGCAAATCAGCAATATGGTTTGAACGCTTTTTGCAGATTGATGTAATGTGGACTTCAAAAAGCCTATTTTGTCTTCTCTGCTGAATTATGACTAGATAGCTGCTTGTTGACTGGAGAGGGAAAGCTGCCTGGCTGTTGTGATACTATGACAAGTAATGCCATTTCCTTGAAATTCTGGTTGTAGGTTCTTTGTGTCAACTTTTCAGTAGACATCTGTGGTTAAAGTTTTGCTTTGTAAGCAGTGTTTAAGGAAGGCAGTAACTTTGCCTCTGTGCTGATCCATCTTTTCTTCCAAATTACCTTGGTAAATACCAGAATTCAGAACTAACCAAAGGGACTACTTTTTATTTTCCTTCTTTTTATTACACCTTATCATAACACAGATGCAGTGAAGTTCACCTTCTGAGTGTTGTAACCCAGTTTTAAGCTCTTAAGAACTGAATAGGAAATGTAGGATAGGTTATTGCGTAGCTGTCTGCTGCATGACGCACCTATGTAATGCAATAGTAATTTTCTTTTCCTGTTTGACTTTGTGTGTGTGTGTGTGTGTGTGTAAGACAGATTTTGTGGTGAAATTTTCAAAACTGAACTGTAACATCTTCATTTTAAGACAAGAATGTTTTTGCACACTGCCTAGTCAGTCGTCCTATAAGAAGCATCCCATTAGAGCTCAAATCATAAGATTTGATCTTATTCTTTGGTGCTGAAATGACCTCAGTTACTTAGATCGTTTTAATGCTGACTGTATGCAGAGCTCAAAGGCTCCAGCCGTTCATCATCACTGACCTCAGACAGTGACTGTCCATAGCCAGAGGAGGGAGGACCCGTAGGCTGGTCTGGAGCTTGAAACAGTCAGTATTCTGCAGGGTAGGGACAACAGAGATTGACTTCTTGGGACCATCTGTTTCAGCTATAGCCTCCTCAAGAAAGTAACCCTGAAATTACACTCTGAACAGTTGCTGATTAAAGCTTCATTACAGTGTTAAATTAATCTCATAACACCCATGTGCCATATTGACTATTTAAAAATTGGAAATGCTTGAAATACATTGTTCTTGAAAACAGTGTTTAAGAAAACACATAGGTAGAGTTCCCTCATTTGTGTGTTAACTCCTTGAATAGCCCAGATCAGATCATTTGGCAGCAGTGCTGCAAGTAGTGCACATTTGGGAGTAATCATGCTGCCGTTTTTCCTACCTTCTACTGTAAAGTCTGCTACTATGAAGCTGCTTTCTCTGTCTGAAACTGTAGCAGCACGTGAACCTGTTGCCATGGGTTACTGCTTACGTATTTCCAAAACCCTTTACTCTGCAAACAATGTAAGGGCTGAATATACATTTTTTTAATTACTGTTTCTTTAAATACTGTATTTAACTTTGCACCTTTGCCTCCCAATGAATTCTTAAGCAGAAAGTACACGTTCTCACAATGTGTTTTATTTATATAGTATATAACTCAATGTAGAAGCAAAAGAGGAAGGAAATTTATGAAGACTACACCACGGAAGACATGGGGGGGGGAGAATGAAAGGAAGAAAAGCTATTATGTTCTTCTTGTGGGTTTTATGGCCAAGCAAATGCAAGGCACTGAAATCCATGGTGGGATTGTTTCTGTGGTGCTTTGTTTTGGTTCAGCTTTTTTTTTTTTTTTTTTTTTTTTTTTTGACATAAGAGATTGAACAGAGTGCTGGAGTCTTGAAAAGTCATGGGAGGGGAAACTCAGTGGCGTGGTTGAGATGGTAAGCCTATTTGCAAAAACGAAGTGCGAGCTGTGCATCCTGTTTGGTAACAAGGAAGCGGTAAATTTCAGCGAGCCGCACTGTTCGGTAACACGTTTTATACAACGGGAGAGATGCAAAATAGAAGACTATCATTTTTCTTTAGTGTACAACAGTTTGCTTTTGTATAAGGAATAGTTTGGGACTGCACCAAGTGCAATTTATGAAGGTTGAAAGAATGGATATCCCTCGTTCTGCATCGCGTGCCTGCATTTTTTTCTCCAGTTTAAGATAAAGAAGATGAAGATTTATCCTCCTGTTTTTTCCTCCTGTTTTATTAGTACCTCCTAAGCCTGTCCACCTCAAGCCTGGGCAAGAAAGAATTCCTCCTGCACCTTCTCGGCCTTTACCAGCTGATCCCAAGTCATCAAGGAGCTTAGTGCCTGGAGAGGAAGAAATACCAATATCAGCAGGTGTCAACACTCTCATTGAGAAATTTGAAAGTATTAGGTAAATATGTTGTTGTACCTTTTAAACTACATGTTGCAGTGGTTATAGCTTGTAACTTGGAGTTTAAGATCTGCTGAATTTGAGTGCTCTCCCACAAGTGAGTAGCTCAGAGTCTGCTTTTAGTAAGTTGACTTGTTTTTGCATTATAGGAAGTTGATTATTGTGATACAAAATAATTGAGTTGTCTGCTTAAGACTCAGTTAACGTTAGGCTTACTGTTGCATTGCTTCTTGGAGGCGGGGGATAGTTCAGTGTCTATGTATTTTGAAATGGGATAATGTATAACAGTTTCCTTAGAAACTTTAAGTATGAAACATTAAATGGGGTCAGAGCTGATGTATAAAACAGCGCATTTCAGAAACATGTGAAAATAATACTCTTCAAAGACCAGACTTGGCTGGTGGACCAAGATGATTGCTTTCATAAAGAGGGAATGGAGACAGAGACACTGTACTGTGCCCTTTAGTGTGTTACCACCTGGGTAAATATAGTAAGGTCTCTTTCAGATAGGAAGAAGTAATGCCTTCTTGTGCTTCAAAAAAGGTCCCCTCTCTGACGGAAAATAACTTGCTGCAAAGACTTTGTTCTCTTGAAGAAAGTGAGTTCCTGTTTAAACAAACCCATAAACAAATGCTTTTTTTAAAAGGTGATTCCTCTTGCCCCAAATGTTCAAACCAAACTGTACTTCAGGGCAAGGGGGAGAGTGTTAAAGATTAAGGGATTCTAATGGTATCTTTTCAATTAAACTTACAGTTAGGAGTGGTGCATTTTTTACCTGAATATTGGGTGAATGTTGTTACAGCAGTGTCTGTACACATACCTCCTGGTATTGTCAGGGGGCTGTAAGAAATGCAGCTTGAAACAAATAATAATCAGGCCCAATCTCTTTTGAGGTGCTTTTGAAACCTCTCATTGTTAATGTGAATGACTGGGGTGCTTTCTCTTCACCTGCAGGCAACCTGTACATATCCTTCAAAGGAACCAGCTAAATTTAGCTCTTAAGATGGAACCAGGCCTGGACTCATCCAAACAGTCGAGCTCGTGTGACTGTGACATGGTAGCTTCCAGTGGCTGTTCAACAAATGAAAAAAGTGAAGCAGATGAAAATGAGCCAGACGTGCCGTGCGGTGCGGATCTATCTAACACAGACATAATGAAAATTAAAGAGCTAAGCATAGGCGATAACAAAAGCCATGAAGACTGTACTGCTGTGAATGTGAGCAAAGAACCCTCTAGAGAGCTTGGCAGTAAAGACTCAACTGCAGAACTGAATGGTAATGGTAAAATTCCCAACAGAGACAGTGGCATTGACAGCCCTTCTTGTAGCGTGGCAGGGGAAACTTTTCCCAACGAAGAAGGCGCAGAGCAGAAGAAGCCCGGTGTGTCTGGGAATCCGGGGGAGATGGAACCTGACAAAAAGGGCACCAAATCTTCCTCTGCAGAGCAGAAGAGAGACTCCACACAGGATGAAGACAGTGACATTGATGAAGGAAGTAGTGAGGAACAAGAAACAGCAGAAGTGCCAAAGTTAGAATATATGGATATAAACAAGGTAAGGTAGTTTAACGTTACTTTACCTGAAGCCTGTTTCTGACTCTTTCCAGAGATCCCTTGCATCACGTTTGTGTGCTTGGGATTTTTTCTTTGCTCCTATGACAGAGGATCATGACAGACATTGATTTCCTGCTCAGTTTGGATCATAGCTTGTTCCTGTTCTAGACTATATCTGTTAGAAAGGTTTCCAATCTTAATTTAAAAGGTTTCTTCTTGTGAGAGTGCATCAGAGGCAGAGACAAGTTGTTAAAACTGAAGTTCCATTTGTAGGTAAAGACTTGGACCCTGTGTTTTTTGTTTGAATTTGTGCAGATTTGGCTTCTACGTAAGAGATCATGTTGTTTGCAGTAGGACTCCATGACATGCAGAGGGCTAATTGGATAGTTAATCTTCCAGGGTCAGGGCCTTATATTCTGAAAGGACATGCATGTTGGAAATCTCATTTAGCAGTGTATATATATATATATATTTTTTTTAAAGAAGCCTGTGATTCTTTTAGTGTGACTACTTTTTGAATGCAGATAGTTATTTTGAGGGTATTCTGTGGAAAATAATGGGGTCCATGCTGTTGTATATTTGCTGCATCTGTTTAGCATTAATGGCATTCCTTTGATTATCTGCTTATGAGGACAGTTAAATTTAAAAATAGGTTAGACTTTTCGTTAAACAAAAACAAGATGCTTCAAGCAATATGTCTGCAAAATATTCCCCTTCTTGATTTTTTTCTTCTTTGTTTGTTTGTTTGTGTTTGGGGTGTTCTTCATTTGGACATCATGAGAGTACGGTTTGTGTTTAGAACAATACCATGAGCACTAACAACCAGGACTAGCGAATTGTAGTGCTCATATCTCAGTTCATGTGAATTGAGTGGTTCTGCTGAGGTCACAGAATAAATCCTGAGTTATGTACATCAAGAGTTTGTCCTTTTGGGAGAGGTGGCAGTTTAAACTCATTTGGTAGCTCCTAGGTCAGATCAACCAGTGAGTATTACAGAGAAATTGTATGCAAGTATGTGATGTGTTTGAAGTTCTGTCATTCAGTGCTCACAGCTGTAACTTTAGAGTACAATTAATGCTCTGTGGTGTCCCCCTTTTTTCCAAGAAGACAGTGTGCTGAGACAAGCACACCTCCAGGAAGGTGCGAAAAAGCCCCGGAATT
Source organism: Chrysolophus pictus (assembly GCA_037305975.1). Taxonomy (NCBI): domain Eukaryota; kingdom Metazoa; phylum Chordata; class Aves; order Galliformes; family Phasianidae; genus Chrysolophus; species Chrysolophus pictus. The sequence continues at coordinate 13,255,727 of CM074587.1, forward strand.
TCTCCAGTGAATGCACTGCTTTATGCTGCTGTCCTTTCTCTTTATTACAAGCTCAGGCTTGTGTGACTAGAGTCACATTCCCTTCACATGGCTCAAACACCAGCACTGTTGCCTGGGACAGGTGTTGTCCATCCAATACTTAATTGCTGCACCTTTTGCAATTTCGGTGTATGTCAAACTCGTTGAAACTGACTGGTTTTACCACCCTAGCTTTACACTGGTGTTTCTGTTACACAACAGAAAAAAGTGAGACTTAATATTGCCAAAATGCTGCGTAACTAAGAATCAGTCTCTCAAAGAGGAGGTCCATCTCCTGCTGCCCAGTTGCTGCCTGGGTGTGCATGAGGTGGGGGTTGCTGCCTGCCTGGAGCGTGCTACGTGTTGGCAGACCCAAGTTCCACAGGCTCGGATGAATTCACTTAGGTCTGTCAGGTGCCAGTGGGAGTTCAGCAAGAGGAAAGGATAGAAACTCTGATTTTGGTGTCATGGATACCATTGATGTCACAGAAATAGCTGACCTGAAAGCAAAACTTGAGAGTTTATTCTGGCAAGTAGTCCTTGTCAAAGTGAAAGTTGTTTGTATCCCTGTAAATGAACCGACACTTTCCATCTTAATTGCACCAACTTCCATTTGTGCAGCTAGTGTTGTTTTATCCTAGAGGCTCCAAAGCACAGCAGAGCCTCAGCTCAGGTGTCAGGATCTCCAGGGTCTCTTTGATTCCATCCAGGAGGGAGCCTGAGCACTGTTCTCATTGCTCATCCCTGCCACCATTTGTTAAGACTTGTGGACTGGAACGCCATAAAGCATCCTGCAGACTGGGGAGTAGTGAGGGCCATGCAAGCTGGGTCTGCTTGGCAAACCTGGCTGCTTGCTGTATATGGAGAGGATGTGATCTTATTTGCCTGCCTGCAGATCTGCAGTCTTGCCTGGTAGCTGGTGGGGATGGCAGAGGAGCAGCCTGTCAGCTGGGCAGGAAGGCTGCAGGGCAGGCAGCCTGCGTCCTGCGCAGGAATAATCCATGGCAATATGAGATGGGATCCAGCAGGACTACAGGTCTGCACTGCCAAGGGAAATGTGTGTTGTATGCAAGAAATCAATGTGGGGGATCCTCCAGAAAGCTATTAGTGGGAGAGATTCTTATTAGCATCTGCTAGAACTTAGCTTGTGTCCATTAACATCTGGTATCTCTTCAGTATTCTGCTAGTGTAAGTTCATTTTCATCTCACATCACAGGCGTCACCATCACAGTGCATGGCTTCTGGTCTGCTGCTGTTCACTTTCCTTTATGTGTATCTTCATACATAAACACGTTTACTATGAAATACTTCAATTATTTTATCTTCTTAATATATGTATATAGGTATTTGTACAGCTGAGATATTATTTAAAAGATTATTAGTTGCAACATATCAGCAAGAAAATGATGAATAATGATTAGAATGATTCTTTAATCTGGGTATTAGATTTCCTTTTTGAGTTAGGCATGCAGTGCCAAAGCAGTGCCAAGTAGAAGACTTTACAGTGTCATTAAGAAGAGCTTTACTGATAAATACTACAAATAATATCTGGTCTAAGACAGCGGAGTTTTGATGGCTGTTTTTAAATAGTGTTCCTTAGGCTAAATGTCTATATAGTGTGAAATAATGCAATTAAACACTGAGTTACGTGGTCATATTTGTCAGTAAGGTGCTTAATGAGTTTATAAAAGGGCAAGATCTCTAGAGGAGGAAATGCTCTGTTTTCTTGTGTTCCTTTTCTTCCTATTGGGACTTCTCATCTAAATTAGTATGGGAGGACAGGTGTGACATTAACGTGATGTACTTCATCATTCTGGGTTGATTTCAGTTTTGAGAAGGCTGTTTTGATGCTGACCACAAGAAGCAAGCCCGGTTTTGTGGCCACGTGTGGGGAAAGGCTAAAAGACATGCTGCCTCTCCTTCAGTGTAAGAATTGTGCCCTCTTCTGGGGACGCAGTGTGCACCAGCTCAAGGTCAGGTGAAGCCAACTGGTGTGTTACATGTTCACAGCACCCTCCCATTCTGCCCTTTGGTTCTGATGCAAATCTGGATACTGCAGAGTGAGTCTGTAAGGGTACAGAGGCATGGCTTCCAACAAGCACGATTCAATTTGTATTTGCCTTGTTATGTGGTTGCACTGAGTTCACATCACCCTTAACAAAAAGGACAGTTTTCCAGAAAGCAACATGCTAGAATGGCTGGGAGGAATAGCTCAGTGAACACCCATAACACCCATATTGGTGTGTGAGCAGGAGGGACCCTTTCCTCCCCCTTGCTGTCCCAGGACAAGCTGTGTGTCAGGGCTTTGTTCCTGCCTCCCCCTTCCCGCTGCCGGTACCGGGCTGCAGCTGCACAGCGGAGGTAACCAGCGCTGTCATTAAACAGTCACGTTTTCCAGAGAGCTTTGTTGTAGTTGGAGGAGGATGCATGGGAAGTACAGCTGCAGAATGATTTAACGATGGCTCAGTAATTCCTGGGATATTGCGTTAAGCGAAGTTCATGAATAAACATTAGTAGAAAAAGAATCATATTTGCTTTTCTCCTCTCTAGATTTCTACTTTGGAGCACTCTCTGTCTACCACTCGAGCTTTCACACATCCCATGGCTGGTGAAGTCATGCTGCCTGATGGATGACTTGCATTGTTTTATTTAGTCTAGGTTCAGCTCTGCAGTGTGGTGTGGCTTCCTTTGGGAGTCTGCAGTGCGAGCTCACAGATCTCACTGTTAGCACACAATTATTGAGATACGTTTTAAATCGCAAGAGTGACTTGCTGGGATTTCCAGCAGTCTTTTATCAGAATGAGAATGAACAAGGGGAGCTTATTAGTTTTGATAATGTTTCAGAAAATGTCGGGAGCTCTGAGAACTGAGGCATGTCAGCCTTGATGGGTACAAAAAAGCAATGACAAAAGCATGACTGAGGAGCTGTCATGCTTTGCAGCCTCTGTCACCCAAGGTTCTGCTGAACACCAACTGCCTGGGAGCAGTGGAGTGATGCTGCAGAGATGGGTAATACTTTCTCGTGTCCTTTTGTGCAGATATTTTTCACTAACAGTAACGTGTGCTCATTAATAATCACAAAAAAATGCCTTTCTCCATCTGTCCCACTTTATGAGAACCTGCTGTGTAAAATAATGCTGATAATGGAGAGCCCCCCTGGGCCTCGTACAGTCATTGACGTGTTCCTGTTCTGCCCGTACCTAGCTGGAGCTGTGCTTCTGATTTCACAGTGCAGTTTGTGTTGGAAAACGTGACCTGCAGTCCTGAAAGTCAGACCTCTGGGTAAGATTATCTCCACGTGTATTTGGGAAAAAAAGATTTTGACTTGGCCTTGAAGAGGATATGAAGTGATTATCTTCACTTCCTGATTTGACATTAGGGAGTGTGGCCAAAGTAATCGTTTTCTTATGAGAATCTGTGGAGGCCTCCTGATTTGGTCCGTCAGTTGGCTTACAGCAGGTTAGTGGGGGAGCTTTGTTTGGGGACTTTCTGTCTTGTTTCCTGATTCAGTGATACTTTCCAAGCCTTTAGATGAATCTACACAAGTTACCCACTAAGCAAAACAGTGGAGCCAGTCATAGAGTGCAAGTTAATAAAATCAGATATGTTCTCATCTTCACTTTTATCAAATATGCTGAATAAAGTAAGATCTCAGCACTACAAAAAAGCAACAACTTTTCCATATTGCTTTAACATTTTCACATAGGAAGTTGTCTATGATCTTTTTGGGACCTTCTGCAGAGGAAGGAGGGCAGCAGGTTGGCCTGAGCCCACCACCCTGCCCCAGGCAGCCACAGCCTGAAGTAGGGCATCCATTGCCTGCAGCCCTTCTCCCAGTGCCTGGCATTTGGTGGGCAGCTGGTCAGACTCTCATGAAACACTGGTGTGCTTGGGGCCCTTCATTGCATAACAGTGTCTGCTCTTACCCACTTTGTGTCTGTCATTGGCACATTTACGTGTTTGCAGGTGCAGATGTACTCCCACTGCAGGTGGGAATCTGCCTTTTTATGAGAACCTGATGCTGGTTGTGTATTTCCTTTATTTTAAAATGTTGTATGGACACACGTGGAGCTGAAAACGAACTGTTGGACCTTCAACACAGAAGTGAAAGAGCATCACGCAACTGCTGTTCCAAGCAGTGCAGTGAGCTTCCTGTGTCACAAACAGGCATTGACACTTCCCTTTTCTCATCTTCCTTGTCACTCCGCCAGCTCAGCTGCTCTGAAAAGGTCCTGCAGCAGTTGTATGGCTGTCGTGTGGGACTGTGGTCCTGCCGAGTGGTCGTGGTGGGCAAAGGAGGAGGAAAACGCATTTACAAAGAATAAAACAGCTTAGAATTCATTTTAAGTGGAAAGCTGGGTATTTTATTTGCCATGTCATTTACATGCCTTGTAAATGGCACATTTTTTCTGCAGGGCTCTATTAGCAAAGCTAACTATGCTTCAGCAGTCCCCTGTAGCAGTCACTCAGATCATGTGCAGTTTGTACTGGAAGCCTAGTGTGTTCTGTGTTTGATAAAAGCCACCTGCATGGGCAGAGGCCTGGTTACCGGGTGCCTGCTTTGAGTAGGCTGGAGATGGTGACAGCCCCACATACCCGTCCCCTTTGAATTGATGCAAAGTTGAGTATGTGGTGAGTTCTCCTGTGAAGAAAGGTTGAGGGAACTGGATTTGTTTAGCTTAGAGAATAGAAGGCTCCAGGGGGACCTCATTGTGGTCTTCCAGTACTTGAAGGGAGTGTATAAACAGGAAGGGGAATGGCTGTTTACGAGGGTGGATCATGACAGGACAAGGGGGAATGGTTTTAAATTGAGACGAGAGGTTTAGGTTGGATATTAGGAGAAAGTTTTTCACACAGAGGGTGGTCACACACTGGAACAGGTTGCCCAAGGAGGTTGTGAATGCCCCATCTCTGGAGGCATTTAAGGCCAGGCTGGATGTGGCTCTGGGCAGCCTGGTCTGCTGGTTGGCGACCCTGCACATAGCAGGGGGTTGAAACTAGATGGTCATTATGGTCCTTTTCAACCCAGGCCATTCTATGATTCTGTGATTCTCCTTGCTACTGGTTCAATTCAGCGTTAGTGATGTTAGGGGTGTCTCAAGTCTCCTCAGGTTGGGCATGCTGTGTCTCTGCTGATTTCTTTGTTACCCAAGGACTCTTTTCCCCCAACCATCTTTGTTGTCAAAGTCATTAGGATGAAGCCTGTTTACTTCAGTCAAGCAGGGCTCCTTCAATTCCTGTCAGACTGTAGTGTGTTAGTAAATGTGAACAGAGACTTACGTAAATCTGTTACATAAGGAATATAAATGCGTTTCAGTTTGCACACTTCTTTTAGTTTTCCTTCGAAACAAAGGAAACACAGACCATGAAATATGTTGTCCATATCCCCTGCTGTACAGCTCTGGCTGTGTCGAATCTGTCCTTCCAAGAGCATACAGCATAGAAAAGTTGGAGCTGGGCTGTCCTTGTAATTCCCAGTATCAACTATTTTAAGTACGTTATGTCACTTGAAAGGTGAATAAGTTACAGATCAGTCTGAAAAACACGCCTGTCTGCCACTAACAGAAGGAGCAGCTGAAGATGATCTTGCCTTAAAACCTAATGCTCAGCTCAGGCTGATATTGTGCTCGGCCGTGGTTTGGTCTTCGAGCAGATGTCAGCAAGATTTTTGTAAGTATAAACTCAGTTGCAGATGGTGAAGGTCAGGAGGTTAGAAAGTGCCTGTGCTATGTAAAGATTTACTTTTGAGAGCAAATGTATTTGGTTGAAAATAATTATTTTTCAAATTCAGAACTCAAACAAATCAGAGGATGTTCTGGGTGCTGGCGTGCCAGCCGGATGACATCAGTGCCTTTCATTCAGGCACTCAGCAAAGCTGGCAAGTAAATTCTTTCTCAGCGAGAGATCCCAGTTATTGGAATCTTAATGGCCAGCAGTGTCTTTCATTAAAATCTAGAAGAAGTTGTGTTTCTCCATAACAGCTTTAAAGCATTGTGCTATGTCTTTTTTTTTTCCTCCCAGAATATTAACATATATCATATAGTCACTCAATCCAGCATTTCCAATGCAGCAAAAGTCCTCGCTGTCCCTTGGTTGCTACTTCTGTCACAGAGCTGTAGGTACTTGGGCTAAGTGATACTTTATTTCATGTAGGGTAGCTGTGGGCCTGGTTTGCTTGGATTCATGGCTAGCTTTGAAAAGGCTTTCAGTTTTCTGGTTGCACGGCAGTTTGCCTGAATGTATTTTTTAATTTAAATCTGTTTCTTTTCGACTTTGTATGTAATCAAAACAAGATGGCATTGAAGAAGCTTAAAGAGAGAGTTTCAGTGACGCTTTCTAGCCATGTTATGTGTTTAGTGAGGGGCTGGCAAGCAGACGGAGATAGGTGTTGGGGACAGAGAAATCTCTGCTGCTGCTGGGGGCCCAGGTGCTTCCTGGAGCAGAAACAGGCTTTGTTTTTAATTGACTTCAGCTGGACTCATTCTCTGCAGATTTGTCCGGTCCTTTTGTGAGCCTGTGGGAACCTTTGCTGCCTGCTGCACTCTGTGCTCCAGGGCTGTGCACGCAGGGATAAGGTGCTCAGGGAAGCAGCTCTCGGTCTTGAAGCAGCACTTCAGTAGTTCGATTTGATGCATTCAGTTCTCCAGTGCAAGGAGTGGTGAATAATTGCACCAAGCTGTTGCTGTCTGTTTCCTTAACCATTTATACATCTCTCAAATCTACATCACAGTTGTCTTTTTCCCAGCCCATTAAAATTTCCCTACCCTTTACCATTCTTGCTGCCCCTTTCCAGTGTTGTACTCCTGTTTCTACCACCCAGCCCTCAAGTCTGAAACACAGTTTTGATTTGATTACATGTAGACATGGAGTTTGAAGTCTAGACCTTCAAAGGTATCTAGAGTTTGTCAGAAAGCTAGAGCTGGTGTCACCCTAATTCAAGTATTTCTAAACACACAAGAAAGCGAGAGTCTCTGGGATCTATGTAAGTTCTAGATAAATGGTGAAGTAAGTTTACGCCTCTTAGTTGTATTCAAGCTTTTGATTTAGTTCTTATTTATTTATTTTAATGAGCACAGCATAAGGCTTTGCTGGGTAATTTCAGTTATACTGCTGAAACTGGTGAGTGTATAAAGCTGAGCTCATAGAAGTATAGCAGAGAGTAACCTTGCACTGGCTAGGGAGTGTAATGCGTGGCCAATCAGGTCTTTTCTAGTTTCTGATAGTTTTTGTATGCATGACCCAAGTTAAAAACTGAGAACTGCTAATTTGCAGTCTAATGCCTCAGTTACAAATAACTGAGATATACTCTAGATTTAGTGGATCTTTCCAACAACAGAAAAACACAACAAATGAAAACACAAAGAAATAAAGTGATGTCCTCTACAGCCTTCAGAAGATGGCTTAAAATATCTCTCTAAAGCAAATTGATCCTTTGGTGAGAAATATGGAGCAGATTCTGAAATGTGTTAAGCTCATTCACTTTGGGCTTCTGTATTGGCAGGGCGTTTGACCCATGGAGAAAATGGGAGGGAGGACGGTTGGTGAAAGTTAGTTTTGCTGGAGCAGATGGATTCTGTTATTTGTAACTTTTTTTTTCTTTTTCTTTTTTTTTTCTTTCCAGTGTACAGAGCCCCAAAAGCTATTCAACATTGCAAATGAACTGCTCCATACAGAAGAAGCGTATGTTAAAAGACTCCATCTGTTGGATCAGGTAATTCAATTGGATGGTATATGTAATTATTATATAAAGAAAAACACCAGTGTGCAGTAAAAGCAAAGGAAAAAATGAAGATGATTAACGTTGCTTAAGAAAAAAAGAAACAGAGCAAACTGTCACCTTGCTAGAAATCTTGTTAGAAGCTGCAGCCTTCAGAGAGTCATCTACCACCATCCAACCCTACAACCTCTGTGGAAAGCTTTCCAGTGTTTGCTTTGGATGAGCAAAGGCTGTTTCAAGACCCTAGAAATCCAGGGAGTGTCTTTCACTTTTGTTCAGTACAGTGATTTTCCTACAGAGAAACAAAATAATCAGAGGGTTGATCTTCGTGTGAATACCAGTAAGTGCTCTTCAGGGACTGACTGTTCTTTGCAGCTTACACTCCCAAATACAATATGCCTCATCTTCTCGGTAGTTTCAATCTCTTTGACTTACAATCACCCCAGACATTTCTGATGGAGAAGTAAGCCCTTATGCATAAATCTGACCCTGTTTGACAATAGGCTTCTGTTTTGTGAAACTCCTGAGAATGCTCGGGGTGGTGATCCCCAGGGACTGAGTGCCAGAAGTCAGATGTTGTGGCTCTGTTCTGAGGCAGTCAGCTTTGTAATACTACAACCTGATGCCGCTGTGTTCAGGTTTTTTTAAACTCTGTGTCGGTACTGTCTTGTCTCATGCAGGTGTTTTGCACTAAGCTGTCAGAAGCAGGTATTTCATCTGAAGTGATAACGGGCATCTTTTCAAATATTTCTTCTATCTATTGTTTCCACGGACAATTTCTTCTTCCTGAGCTCAAAACAAGAATTACACAAGAATGGTGGGTAACTGTCAGTACAATTGCATTTAAAATATATTTTCAAGAAACTTTAGTGACCCGGGCATCTAATTTTATTCCAGCATTTTTAATTGTATGATGCAGTAGTTCACTTGTTATTTAACACATTAGCATGGAGTCTCTTAAACCTCTTTTATCTGTATTGTTCCTGAAAACAGGAGTAGATCTGAGTATTCAGCATTTCTAGAGTACTTTGTGAGAATTTTATTCCAGACCAGAGTATCATTGGAGCTATTTTTCTTACTATATTTCTACTTTCCTTGTTTTGCAGTACTGTGAAATTGTAGTACTAGGAAAGAAACAAAATGCTTATTTTAGCTCTATGGATGAGTATCTTGTGTGTGGTTGTTTCCCAAAGAAAAACACATCGTCCTATCACAGTCTAGACTCTGCATGCCATGTTGGAGATTTCATGAGACACATCCACTTGATATTTTAATGTAGCAATTATATAAAGTTCACTGTTATAAAATTAGCCTTTTCAGCCAAACAAAGGAAAATCTAGAAAGATAAGATAGACAGCTTTGTGCCCATGAATGAGTTTACATATGTTACGCAGCTGTTTCTATTGTAGTTTAGTAGCACAGCATTGGACAAGATCTCACCCAATAATTTGCTGGCCCTCTGTGAAATGATAAATATTATTTGTTATGCTGTACATATACTTTCTTTAAGAAAATAGTTCTTTTTTTACCATTAGTAATAATGGTCGCATATCAGTTAAAATTTGGCAACTGTAGTAAGTTTTAATCTTTCTGCCTTTTTGCCTATCACTCCAATTAATTGTAAGGCAGATGTACGATCCCTGACTTGGGATGATGCGCTGGCTGTAAAATGTCCTGTAGTGGAAAGTGCTAATAATGCTGATGCTGCACCTTATTTCATATTAAAGTCAACAAAGTTGACCTTTCCAGCTATCCTAAATGATGAAGTCAAGATATGAGCTCCCATCTCTCTTGCTAGAGTCCAGTCTTCTTCACACAGGTCATTAATATCCAGAAGGAATAAAAAAGCGTCAGCACCTTTGCACTTGACCTGTGTCTACAGGGACAGCTGTAATAAAGGAAAGGAAAACTGCAGAGACTGGAAATCAGGGCAGGGCATGAACTCATTCCATGGCTAAAGGGCACTGGTGTAAACAGACTGTGAGTCAGGAGTTCAGTGAAAGAGGAAAGCTGGGGAAAAAATGGAAGGGAATCATAAACTGGTTCTGTCAAGGGGATTGGAACATGAGAAAATTGGATATGCGGCTCTCATTGTCGTTTACACATCTAGCTCCCATAGAGGCCCTCTGGAAGTCTCCCCATAAATGAGCTTCAACATTATGTGGCTCTTCAGTGGTGCAGGCTGTGCTACTGCGTGGGGAAAGAGGGTGCAGGGTGGCTGTGCTGCCACAGCTCCCCAAGGATACTAAAGCATCTTTGTAGTATGAATCCAGCAAATCACAGCAATTGTTTTCTCCTATGTGCAATTTAACTAAAAACGCAGATCTGCAGAGGAAAGCAAATGGATTTCCTTGTCTGGGACTGTGAACTTGGACAGAGCTGTTGATAGTAATGGAGACTTTACAGGTCTTCAGGCTCATCTGAACTTCCTGCTGCTGCTTGGTAGTACCTAGGGACCAAAAACAACCAAGGGCCACCGTGGGGAGCCTGACGTGGTGCTGGGCTGGGTGGTGCCAGCCCAAATGTGTTCCATGGGTGGAAGACAACAGTAGAAGTCTGTTATTGTGTATTCTTTCTTAAAATAGAATTGATTTTCACAGATTTCTATACTTAGCATTCTCTTTCCAATAGGAGTGTGAACCCACGGTTAGGAGACATTCTGCAGAAACTGGCTCCTTTTCTGAAGATGTATGGAGAATATGTGAAGAACTTTGACAGGGCAATGGACATGGTGAATACGTGCATGCAGAGGTCATCTCCTTTCAAAGATGTTGTTCAGAATATACAGGTATGTTGTTAACAAGCTTGATGTGGCATTAAATCCTCATTTATTTTATTTCCAGTGTTTTTCTGCAGGGTGGTACTATTTTAGAATTAAAAAGAAATACAGTTTTAGTGGCAGACTTTTCTTCTCTTTTTGCTGTGCAACACAGAGTTTTCACATAGTCGGCTTTTTCTCCCACTTGAGTTTTTAAGAGGAGAAGTGGAAGTTAAAGAATGAAACTTAGCCATTTGCCTGGCAGTTTTGACTATGTTGGAATTCCTCAGAATTTCTCTATTTGTTACCTATTTATGTCCTGGAATGTGAGGAGAATGGGGTGAGTTCTCTCCTTAAGGGAGAGAGTGAGATAGCTTTGCCGTACATTGTATTTTCTGTTCATATTTACACAGCAGAATGAATTATTGGTGGCTCAGTCCTTCCTGAGCACTTTTGTGCCTCTTTAGTGGGCCGCCTTGCCTTATGTGCTACCTTATGCAGGGCACCCTTTGCTCTGATACCCAGCATATCCATTTGTAAACTCATTTTCTCATTGCTAATTCTAAGTGTTGCTTTTTAACGTGGACATTTTCCTTCTGAGGCTGGTGCTTTTGACTTTGGCTCATCACTGGTGGCAGCACCCGGAGGAAGCTGTCGGGGTTTCTGACACCCTTGTTAATCTGGTGTTTCTGAGGTTCACTAAGTTGTGCATGATGCTAAAGGGCCACAGCTTTGCCAGAGGGTGCTTAGCATAGATTTTCATGTGATCATACTTGTAAGGAAAGCTGTATGGGGAGGAGGAAGAGCTCTGCTTACACTAGTGTGTCAGTAGGACCTGTCTGAGGCACTGGTCCAGCTGCAGGATGCAGCACGCTGGAGCAGGCCTGCAAGCATCTCTCCGTAGGTTCTGGAAGTGTGGACAATCCTTCAGAGGAGGCGAGGCCTGGCAGGGAGAGGGTTAAGCTGAGCAGGGAGCACAGCTGCTGCCCTAAATGGGAGCTTGTCGGCTGGCCAGCTGTCGGGAATCAAGTAATCCCAGCAAGCTGGGAGAGGAGAGGCCCTGTGCAGAGGGTAAGGGCTGCCGGCCGTCTCAGACAGAAGCTCCCTCTTGGAAGAGCAGCGGAAAGGCAGCAGGAACTGGGAAATCTCTTCTTCTACTAGACTCTCACTGTATGTGGCCTTTTCTTAACCTTTTTCTGTCTAAATCCAGCCTGTTCTCGCTGAGGCTCTGTGCAGCTAAGTGCATCTGTTGGCTGGAATTTGAGCCCAGGCACTGCTGGGCCCCTGGGGCTCTGGCTTCCCTGCAAGGGGCTCTGTGGCCCTCCTCACCTGCCTGCTGCCCCCAGGGACTCTGGCTCGGGCTCCCAGCACTCCCTGCGTGACCTGGTTCCATGGAAGGGGGAAGCAGAGGCACAGCTGGGCTCTGGAGGAAATTGGGCCTCTTCTAGTGCAAATGCTTGTAAGAACTTGTGCTTTCAGTGTGCGTGGGCATTTTGCTGTCTTTGGTTTAGTGTCAAGCTGCTGACATGCCTTTCTGAGGGATAATTCAGTTAGTAACTGTTCTCTACAACACAGAGAGCTGCCCTCCCTGAAATTCTGTATCTGCACTGCCCACCATCAACGCAAATAATTCTTGTTAGCTGTCAATCTGCAGAATGCATCGGCAGCTGCCCAAGACCATGTGCATTTTTTGAGCAGAACTTTGACAGGCAGTGTTAGGGCAGAGGATGCAACAGGAAATTTGATTCTGAAGCCTGCTGATGGCAGTATTTCACGGTAGGTTATTTTAGCTATGGCATCACAGCACCTCCTGCTTCTGTTGTGACTATAGTGAATTTGGGAAAGATTTGTCCTGAAAAGCTTAGTCAATTCATCTGGCCTATCTCTGTGCTACCAGGAGCCACAGGTACTTTTCCAGACAACAACTGTCCTTTGTGTTCTCTCTCCCTGCTACTCTGGGAACTGCTGTAGCCTCTGTTAATAGAACCACAGCAGAACTCTACAATGTATCAGAAAGTGGTGGTTTAGGGTATAGTAAACTTCAGCCCTGTATTCTGGTTGTGTTATTTGTATATACAAATGATTTTGCAGTTGCATTTCTATTTCAGTGGAGCTGCCATAGGCTTTTATGTCTGTCCATGGCATGGAACAAGTGCTGCAGGGTTCATACAGCATACAGAATTACATACAGGATGCAGAATTACATTTATGTGACTCCTCTTGTGACCTTCAGCTTTACTTTTCAGAATACCAGTAGAAGCCTGCTGTGATCCTGCAAGAATGCAGTGTCTACCCCGGCTGTTATTGGAGTACTTACACAGGCATTCATAGTTATTAATTACATAATACAATGAGAGCAAATAGAAAACAAAAAATCACATAGGAGTTATAAGTGAATGACTGCGACTTGTCGAGCTTACTTTAGTTGTTCTTAAAGGTAGACGTTTTTCCTGTATGTTTTGCATCCACTTACTGGGGTGAAAACCTGATAGCTGCTAAGTGTATTAGGACTCTTCTTTTGTCAGTTTTCTAGTTAAGCCATCAAAAAAAAGAACTTTTTCAATCTAAGTTTGTGTGTTTCGGATTCTTATGTGAACTCATTAAATGCAGAACGAAAGTTTATCTTCCCTCTTGTAAAGTCTTTTGAATTGTAATACAAACTCTGTAAAGTTTCAGAGATCACGTAATATAAAAGTTCTCGTATTTGGGACAGTTACTTTGTTTTGCTGGCTTTTTGTAGAAGATTCATTTGGCACATTTATTCCAACTGACATGAGTCTGGAATTGACGTCTTCCTCTGCTTCCCTGTTGTTCAGTGTTAGGGTTCATTGTGTTGCAGGAATAAAAGACAATGGAGGCTATATTAGTAAGTGGATTGGGGAATATTATAAACCAGAGACTAAGGCAGTTGTGCAAATCTGTGTATCTGTGCTTCCTGGAATCTGAGATTCTTTCCATCCCAGTTGTATTTTCTGGGAAATGTGCTGTAAAACTCAAAGAGATAATAAATTCACTTAATCTTCTATAAACAGAAATACTGTTCACTATGCTTTTTTTTTTTTTTTTTAAAGCAAATTTATATTTTGAAATTTCCGGAAGGATAGCTAATGTTTTTTTACCAGACAGTCATCTCTTTCTTGAAGCAAAGCCTGGAGATAACAGGGCAAGTCAGCGTTGTGTCTTGGACTGTGATATTTATGTGGAAAACTACACATACCTGAAACAAGTGCCTTTTTCTGAGAGAAGAATACTGAATTAACGTGGAGGGGTTGCTTACACTGAAACAGGCCAAAACATGGCATTAGTGAGCTGATTACAAATAATGGCCTGGAGAAGATTGTGTATGTATGTGATTCAGATGCTGATGTAGGATTCAGGAATGAGATAGTATCATTAAGAGAAACTTTCTGTCTCCTTAAACACAAGTTAGTTATTTTTCAACTGTGTTTCTCATTTCTCCTCCCACTCCTTATAAATAGAAATATCACTTCATAGGGATTCTATGAGAATAAGCACTGCAACACTCAGAGCTGTTTCAAGCAGAGCAGTTCAGTGCCTTATTGGGTAATATTTAGTGTAATCAGTCCTAAAGCTAACCCCTTCCTTGGTCAAGTGAAATGAGAGAATTTGGGGTAACTGCTTCCAAGATGGTGTGTGAGCAGCTTATCTTACAGTAAGTTGTAGCAAGCAGTGTGTCTCTGTGGAGGTTCTGGTTTTATTTAATCCTTGAGGGCAGTAGGGGGAGGGAATACCATGCGTGGGAAGGACTTTTCTGAGTGTGCGAAGAAACACACAAAATGTAAAATATAAAACGTTGTATATCTGCAGAAAATGTCAGAGAGATGAGACAAAGACCTGCCAGCTCTGATAGCTTGGAAAGTTTTTTTTGTGCTCCTCTAACTATACAGGTCGTTTTTCATTGCTGTTGACCAAAACCAAAGCCTTCTGCAGTTGTTTTCTCTCCATTACAGAAACAGGAGGTGTGTGGTAACCTGACGCTGCAGCATCACATGCTTGAACCTGTGCAAAGGATTCCTCGTTATGAGCTTCTCCTGAAGGACTATCTAAAGAAACTTCCAGAAGAATCTCCAGACAGGAAAGATGCTGAAAGTACGTGTAAACTCCTCTCTGTCTAATGAACACAATAAAATCTTGGAGAGTGTTCTTTTCTTCACATGTTCAGATACTTCAAGCTAGGGCTTGGTAGCAATGGAGAGTTGAATTTATCGAATTATTGTCCAAATTAATACAAAGGGATTTTGGAATTCTTCTAGAGAAGAAGGGTGCTGGTATATCAGCTCAGGCACTAAATGAAGGTTTAGCAAGTAAACAGTGACAAAGTATTGAAGCTTGTAATGGTAGAACATCTGGAATTTTTATTTAATCAGTTATATATCCAAAGACAAATACAGGAGGATATCCTTACGATAGCTGGAAGAGGAAAATATGAATGGTTTTATAAATATATATTCTTCCAAGGAATGCAAGTTAGACTGTTAACACAGAAAAACAAGAGGGATGTATTTCTGTTGGTTTCTAGCAATTCTTGTTTCTTTCACGTTACTGTGAACACACAAGCTCTGCTTTAGGGAAACACTCTTAAAGTATGCTTGTGAGGACTTGAAGAACTAGGATTTAGGTACTTTTTTTTTTTTGTCACGTGTAATTTTAGGAGAGAAAAAGCAAATGATTAGATAGATATCCATGTACCAGTTGAATATGCAAAAGTGATTATGTATGTAACTGCTTGTAAGCCTTTCCTTTAGTTCAGTGAGGACAGAGTGTAATCAGTCCTTGCTTTTGCAACAGCAGTTCTGAAGGAAAAACGCTAATCAGGGAGAAGAAAAAAACAGCTATGCTATACCTTCTTCTGATTGCATCTGGTACTAACGTGCTTTCTTTATTACAGAATCACTGGAGCTCATATCTACAGCAGCAAACCATTCAAATGCTGCCATCAGAAAGATGGTGAGTAGAAATTGTGTAACAGAATTGTGATTTGATGGAAATGCTAGTTTGAACTGATCATTCTCCATTGCTAGAGGCTCTGCAAAGCAAGATTGGAGAGGATTTTCAAACATGCGTTATGGGGCCTCAAACATCAGTTGGGTATCTGAGTTCTCTTTATCATAAATTTTCCTCTTATGGTTACCGTGATTTTTTTCAGCCCAGATTTTACTTTCCCTGTTCTTAAGGGGACAATGCATTGAAGAAGAAGGTCTTCCCGAAATCATTACTGGCTTTTCACTGAAAATGTTTAAAGTATCTCAAATCAGTCTATTCATAAGGTGTCCTTGCAGATTTTCATGCTGTTTTTAATTTCTTAATTCCTTTATGCCAAGGAGGTTGTTTTAGTTGAATTTTGGCTTGTTTTAACTGCACGGAGGAGAGATTAGAATGTGTCAGTAGTAGCCTTGGTAAGGTATACTTCAGGTTGGCAGCTTAAGATAATGGAGATTTTGAAGCCAATTTTACAACACAAACTCTTCACTTTTTTTATTATTTTTTGAGGCCTTTTATGCTGGATATTTGTGTATGTTTTGCATACAGAGCTGCTACAGTGCAGCCAACAAAGTAAATGACTTGATAGTTACAGATATTACCTCGTTTTTTAGACCCAAGTGCCTCAGGGCCTTCTATATCTTATAGATCTAAAACACCCCTTATCAGGCTTAACACTCTGTGATTGTTCATAGATTACAAGGTTTATATCCTCTTCCATATCAGATCCTTATTTCTTTGTTCTGTCCTTTCAAAACATTGTCTTTATCAAGAAATGTCATAGGATAGAACAAAATTTCCTATTTTTTTGTCCTCATTTTGGTTTGTTTACATACACTGCTTCTTTTCCCCCCATCTTCCCTTTCAGCCTTTTTATAAATTCTGTTTTAGAAACTAAGTGGTTTGAGTTGTTCTTGGTATCAGGGCTGGGCAACAGTACATGATTCTGCCTGGTGCCCTCTGGGGCTGTCAGGATGCCATGAGGCTGCCTTTCCTGGCGCTGTTATGGGAAGTAACCAACTGGTGTCTGTTTTCACTATGTCTCAAAGAAAACCTATTTTGAAACTGTCTACTTCTATTTAAGTCTTGCATGTTCTCTTGTTCAAGATAGATGTCAGTGGAAATTTTTCTGGTTTTGGGTCTTGAGCAAGTCCTTAAGTAATGACTGTGTTGCTGGGTCCTTTCTACAACACCTGCACAGGCAGCAGGTACGTGAAGCTGCCAGGCTGTTGCATTCCATGTGGGATGCTTTTCTGGTAGTATGCAAAAAAGGAAAGGCTGCTGTGATAATTTTGTACCCCTTGCTGATGAGAACCTGAAGTCTCGTTTTGATTTCTTCTGTAATTAATAGATTTTGCCTGAGCAAAGACTCAAATGAAAATTATCCAAGTAAGACTTTCAGGTTTGACTTTTTGGTTGCCCCATTCCTGCTCTGCTCCCTGTCTGCCTGAGCAGCCCCAGCTGTGGGGCACATCCTGCATACACCTCTGCAAAGCCCTGGGACAGTGTGAGCAGCTGCATGGGGCCGGAGCCAAACCAAAAGAAAAGCAAGTGCCGTAGCAAAATATCTGAAAGCTTGTATTCGTGTTGGCTGCTTCCTGCTGTTGTGGAAGAAATAAATCATGCTTCCGAAATGAGCTTTTTGAAATATCTTCTCCTAGCTGGACAGATGTCCCTCAAGTTTTGGACCTGCTCTTAGTATTCCAGTCATTCCTCCAGAAAAGTAGTTTGATGCATTAAATTTTCTTTGAATTAGTGGAGCCTTTGCCTCGTCTTCCAGTTTGTTGGAAAAAGTCCACTGGCCCTCAGGACTTAGGTGCTTTCCTTGTTGGAGTCTACCCCCACCTCCATTCCATTCTGTTTTGCAGTGTGTTTATTTAAAGGGGTATTATTTGTTTACTTGTCGTTTTGGTTTGTTTTGATAGATGAATTGCTTAGCATAGAAATTAATGTGGTGTACATTTATAGTGAAATAGTTTGTGTCAAATGGGAATTAAAGAAGAGTATGAAGACCTGAGATCCAGCTGAATCTGCATATAGATTGAGGTGTGGTTTACAGATGTTTGGTGGTATTTTCTGTGTGTATTTGCATAGATCTGTCCTCACTTTCTGACCATTTGCTTGTAATGCAGTTTGGAGCATATCTGTCCAGCCTGTGGTTGAAAGCAAAACGTTTCCAAATGCTTTTGCTCAGTAGTAAGATTTAAGCACTTCTGCTATTTTGACTTGTTAGATCTGTTGCATTACTTAATATAGCAGCTGCAAGTGGGTTACTTTTATCCATTTAAATTCTGTGTAGAAGAACTTTAACATTAAGTCAACTAAACGTTAAGAATAAATACTGCTTTGCTGAAAAGGAAAAGCTAACCCCTTTCATAAAGACTTTTGGCTAAGATGGAAGGATGCAGAATGACATGAAAATATTTTGAAGTGTATTTAGGCCTATTTCATAAGCTTACTTTTTGCTACAGGGCACCTATGTAGGACTGCAGCCATGGCACTTAGGTTCCCTGTGGAGCTGAGGTTTTACATATAGGTTATAAATTCAGAATGTGGTGGTGCTTCTTAAAGGAGATTTACTTACCATTGTGCCAGCAACAGTACAAGAGGTGAAACTTCTCAAAAGCTGAAAAATGATCCTACTGTAGCAGAAATCTTACTCTGAGATGTTGAGTAGAAGCTGAACTAACAAATTCAGGCTTGAAAACGATTTGGTAACATGCTTGCCTTCAGTTTTTCAAGTGACTTTACTGGACTTCATGATGTTTCTTCCAGGATATATATTTATTATTGATTATCTGAAAATATCAATCAGATTGATACCAATATGTTGTTTTAAAAAAAAAATCATTGAAGTAGTGTAATCCAATTATAACTCACAAGTGACTAAGACTGAGAGGGAAAGAGCATTGAGGCATGGAAAAAATATTAATTCTTCAACACAAAGCTATATCAGAACTGAAAGAATGTTTTCTTTCCTGTTTATTTACTCTTACTGCAGAAAAACATGCTGTGGGTGATAGGCCAAGTGGAATATATGTATAGATTTTAATTTCTGGGGTTCTGTAATTTCAGGAAAAGATGCACAAGCTTTTGGAAGTCTATGAGCGACTCGGTGGTGAAGAGGATATTGTTAACCCAGCCAATGAGCTCATTAAAGAAGGACACATTCAGAAACTTTCAGCAAAGAATGGCACAGCACAGGATAGGTATTTATTCCTGGTGAGTTTTTTTTTTTTATTGCTGCTTTTATTTTCAGAGTTGTACCATGAATTGATATGTTTCCATCTTTCTAATCACTACACAAAAAGCTTTCACTAACAGCCCAGCTATTCCTTCTTCTGAGCAGCAATTTGCTCTTGATGCTTTTTCCTCAAGGATTTCCTTCCTCCTTACATGCTCACGCCTTTGCCAATGACTTGTCAGGCTTAAAAGGGTCTGTGCCATGTGAGCCTTTCAGAGGCTGCACTTCTGTGATGTGCTTCTGAGGGGGGATTTCAGCTGTCCCACACTGCTAAGCGAGATGGCCAGCTTCTCTGACACTGACAGAATAGATCATCTTTGCTTTCAAGACAGTTGCATTGGTACCAGAGTGATCACGTAGTGTCAGAGAAAGAAGTGGGTGGCTGACATGTTTCTATTTGTCCACCTTTTTCAAGTAAGCATGTGTGACTCCAACCTACTTAAATTTCTCCCTCTTAATTACATTATAGAGTAAGGTATGCCAGAGTCCCAAATTGTCAGAATGCTGTCTATGGCCTACATGCAGCTCTTCAACTTAAATACCTTCCTTGTTACAGTTTAACAGCATGGTGCTGTACTGTGTGCCAAAACTCAGGCTGATAGGCCAGAAGTTCAGTGTTCGAGAAAAGATGGACATTGGAGGACTGCAGGTTTGTCTCTCTTCTTTTCACTGTTTTTAATGCTTAGATCTGCTTCTCTAGTAAATAGTGCCAAATCCAAATCCCCCAAATCTACCAAAAATATGACTGTATAGAAATACATAAGCAATTAAAATCTGGCTTTGGTTCTCTTTTTTTAGAGCTGTTATTACCAGGTAATAAAGTAAAGATAAGAAAATAGTGATTTGGTTGAAAGCCTTCCTTCATTGCCTAGCTGACTTGGGAGCCCCTTTTTTTTTCCTTTCTGTTATAGGGAAATATTGCAGGTTCAGAGGTTCTGTAGTGAGACAAATAATTACGAAAACAATCCTTTTTTTCTACCTTCGTATTGTATTCAGAGTGATCTTTTCAGCTAAGCATTTCAAATAACTAATATACTTTTAAGTCATTAAAATGACTGAAAGATGGTGAAGACAAGTAAGAAATTGATGTGTTCTTTTGGCAGGTCCAAGAAATTGTCAAGCAAAATGTGGCTCATACATTTTCAATAACAGGAAAAAAGAGATCGCTGGAACTACAAGCCAGGTATGGTGCTTGTTCTGACTTTTGGGCTTGGTGGATATTTATGTACAAATTTATGATGTGGCTGGGCTAGTATGGTATAGCTTTAAACCAGAAGATGAGCATATGAGATGATTCATTTACGTATGCAGGAGAGTTTGTTGGCCTTCACTCAGTCAGTGTGTTAAAGTGTCATGCTGATTGGCTTTGTTCAATGTGTAAGATGTTTATAGTAGCGTTTTTAGATTCTGCTGTAGGAATAATTCAGACATTTTTGGCAGTTATTTTGTCTGTTAATAATTAAGGTCAATAACTGCTAATAATTTTTATAAAGTAGAAGATATAAAAACTAAAATATTTATGCATATAAAGCTGTGAGGATGTCAGTACTTGGACTTAATGAAAATATTGAGAGTAGAATATTGATGTTTTCTGATTTTTTTTTTCTTTTGTCTTAACAGGACAGAAGAGGAGAAGAGGGAATGGATTCAGGTTAATATAAAAACAATGCTAAATGGATGAAATTGCCATGCAGTCAGCACCTTCTGATTTTAAAATGATCTTTTGGGTTTCTGTACAAATGAGGCCGTGTGAGGAAGCAGAGTAGTCCCATATGGAAAAGCTGATTACAGAGAATCTAGTGCTCCCCTCAGTGTCCCCTGTTGAATACTGTCTCATTGTAGTGAGCAGAGGCTTCAAATCGGTTCCCATGTGCTGCAATCCTGAAATGCAGTGAGAGAAGAAAATGGAGAGTAAGAGATTGTATTCTTGCAGTCTGACTTACAAGAAACACTAATAGTGTTCTTTGTTTTTGAGTTTGTGATGGTGAATTAACAATGCCATTCACAGTTGTTTTAAAAGTTTTAAATTTCAAATTTCATTTCTGCAGGTGAGAGGGGTTTTCAATAGAATGATGACCCTAACCTTCTCCTATCATAATTTTAAAATATTTTTTAATACAAGTTTTTCTAAGGCTCCTTTTGTAATACATTTTGTCTTCTCTTGCATGTTTATTTCAGGTCATCCAAGCAACAATTGAAAAGCACAAACAGAACAGTGAAACCTTTAGAGCTTTCAATAGCTCTTTTTCTCAAGAAGAGGAACATCTTCCAGATTCATCAGTAAGTATGAGTGCTTAATTCTTCTTTGCTGTACCAGTTACACGACAGTTAAATTGCAGTTACTCAGCTAAGTTTCAGATACAGTTGTCTTATTTCTTGGTTTTGTTTTACATTACAGTACAGTCAGCTCTATTTCTCTGGCTCTCAAATGCATATCAGTCATAGTTATTCAACCATGCAGGTATGGAATAAATTACTCAGGGTAATTCAGTGCAAGAGACCTATCAGTCATGTTTTCCAGATGAGTGGCTCATTTAGCATAACAGGTGTAATTCTTCAGTGTTATGAGTGGTTGGCTGCCTGGAATGATGTCTGTGTGCCTGAGAGATTTCCTTCATTACCTTTCCCCATCTCCTCAGAGATTTATTTTTTTACTTATTTTTTTCTTCCTCTTTTCTTATTATTGAAAAAGTTCTAAGCAGTTGAAAGGAAATAAATGCATTTTATCGGAATCTTAACAATACAATTTCAGAAAGGTTCAACTCTTCAACCACATATGCAGAATAGTCTCAAATGTTTAATAGTCTTGAAACTGGAGTGAATTCTCTGTGCTGTGTTTGCTAGGAATGTTGCTCTTGGAAGTAGTCGCATGAGGGCAGTGACAATATCTTTTCATTTAACTTCAAAATTATGGTAATAACCTGAACCATAATTGCTTAAAATCTAAAGAGGAAAGTGTCTGGTAGAGGGAGTTTTTGGGAATTTGAAGCAGAGCTGCCTATGTTGATGTCATCAGTGGTCAAACTTGGAAGATCTTGGAGCACAGGATCTATCTGGAGAAAGGATCTATCTGGAGAGATTAAAGCTGGGAACCTTTTTATCTTTTTACCTCTTCCCTCCCCAACTTTTATATTATGTGTAATAATCATAGGAACCTTCACTTTCCCGATCTGCCTCAGTCACTTTGTTATGCTGGATTTTTGTTTAACTGATTTCCTGGGGGACTCGAGAGAGATGTTAGATATTGTTAGACATTTCTTTCATCCCCGCGCAAGTCACAGACTGGCAGCATAGATCTTTGCAAACCTCCAGAGTTTATGATCACATCACTTACAGTGGCCAATGATAGTGTGTTTTCAAAATGTGCTGTATAGCTTACTGATCTTGAACTATTTGACAGCTAAAAATACCCTGACAAAATTGCAAAATAATCAGTCTGTGTCTGTATTCTTAAATCCTGGCTGCCTTCAGAACTGCTGATGCTCTGATGGAAAAAAATCTTTTGCTAATAGGCAAACTAATAGGCATACTTCTCTCTATCTAATTAAGCCAGCGTCTGTTCAACTTCATAACTTATCTTGCTTTGTAAATCCTGTTTTATTTTGTTTCTGTGTTAATGGTGTAGCCTCATGTTTATACCCCAGTCGTTCATAAAACTGAGGCAGGACAGAGTTCTGGTTTATCTCTTGGCTGTGATATGATCATAGTATGCACATTAATTTTTTTTATGTCAGAATATTAACCTGTATTTGTAGGAGATAATCTAATCTGGATAATGAGCTTTGAAGACTGATGTCAAGGCTAAAAGTACCAGAAATTGCTGTCAGTTAAAAAGAGATGGATGTAATTCCGTAAGGAAAACTGGACAAATTGAGAGCATTCTGTGTAGCGGTATGCCTCTGTGAGCAGCATCTACCATACATACCTCATCATCTTGGTAGGATACTGGGCAGCATGCTTCAGAGGAAAAAATGACAATAATGTTCCTTTTTCACTCTCAAGAGTCAAGAAATACAGATGCTCTCGTGAATTCCAGGCTAGATCTGTAACAGCTACTAGAAATGGGGCTCTGGTTATAATAAGCTTGAAGAAAAATTGCCAAATTGCTTTTCTCCCATCCTTGGCCGTACATTTGATATGTTACAGGGCTCATGATTAGTTTCAGTTGTGTGTCTGCTGCATGCCTTTGCACGCAATCCTTACGTGCTTTTGTTTTCCCTACTGACTTACATAGTATCGTACAGCCATTGAGGGTTGATCTTCTGCCTGTGAATCACCTACAGAAGATTTACACTTTCGTGTAGGTATAAAGCTTTAGTCTGACATTTGGACCTGATTCTTGAGATTATCCCTATGCAATAATATACAGCAGTTATGGTTCCTGGTAATATCTTTTCACTAAGATTTCCTTTAAAAAAAAAAAAGAAACCACCACCCAGAGGCTGTTGAAAAGAGCATATCTCTGTCACTCCCTTGCTCTCTCTCTTTGCTGTGCATTTTCTGTTCTTCATGGTTACTGCTTACCTCTTGCATAGTCTGCCTAAGTGCAGTCCAGTGAGACTGTCAGTTTGGACACTTCTACAGTACATGTAAGACGAATGGTAATAAAGTCCCACCTGTCAAGAGGGAAATAATTCAGTGTCATTGCCAGTCGGTCTCCAGCAGGGTTACTGCCACAAAATCTTTTGAAGACATCTTTACAGAAAGCTTCAGAGCCCTTTGTGGCTTAGTTCCTGCAGAAAGGGGACACTCATTTCTCTGCACTTCATTTTCATCTGCAGCATTTCAAGAAAAAGTTTGTTGTTGTTATTTTTAAGTGTATAAAATTATTCCAAAGGAAAATAACCTGTTTTACAACTGCTTGATCTCAGAAGAGTGGGGGCTCATAGTATGTGGCAAGGAAAAGATGTGGAGAACTGAGTGACATCCCTGAGATACGAGAGTTGGCAGTGCTTCTGTTAATTGAATTGTGATTTTTAGAATGTCCGTGTTCAAGTTGTTCTGTGTTGTTGTGTTTCCCTCAGATAGCAAGTACGAGCTCTGTGGAATCGATGCCAGGAGCAGACAGCAGTGCATTTGGAGGGGTAAGTAATTCAAAGCTAATACTTTGGTAGTGTGTGGTGTTTTATGTTTCTTTTCCATCAGGAAAAAATCAGAAATATTTTATAGTTTATATCCCATTGTTAGTTGATGCAGCTGTGCTGTCCTTAACTTCTTGTCTGAGTTATACTCCCGGCTATTTGCAGGGCTTTGCGCCATCAGGGAGTGTAAATCCTCCTCTCCTGGTACGTGCTGCACCAGTGGTGAACCTAGCGTGAGGGATGCTGATTGTTACTGTTGTAGATTGTGGTGAGGTTTTTTAAGTTCTGATGGGGAGCTAGACTGAATGCTTGTGGGGATGAGAACCAAAGGAAGCCAGACTGGTTAACTCTGACATTTTATACGAGTCAGCATTTCACCTCCGCAACCAAATTTTGATGAGGATTTCTTTCGTAACATGCTTTCTGTATTTCTGCCAATACAGAGGAGTAGGTGATAGTGCCTTTGTACATCTCTGGCCTTCCAGTGATTGGCTACTGCGAGGTATATTTAGAAAAAAATATTTTTCATTTTGCTCTTGTAACATCTGTGATTGCTTCTGAGCAAGATAAGCACTGCTTCAAAAAGAGAATTGAGTCCTTAGTAAGGTCATCTTCTATGTATTTATTTTTTTAGTGCTCATATCTTTTACTTCTAAAGTATTTTCAGAGAATAATAGATTTTCAGGAAATGTCTTAGGGTCAGCTGAAATTTACTGAGAAACACAGAAACAGCAATAACAAAAAACCAACACAGAGTACTATAGGATATTATATATTAGCTTGGAGCTACTTAGAAGGCTCCTCTGAATCTCTCTCCAAGGCTGTGACCTATTGGTAAAGTTTACAAACTATCAGTGAAACACTGTTAAACACGCCAGCAGCCTGACCTGTTCTAACAAAAGTTTATTACAAGTAAGTGTATTCATCAGTGTACTTGTTGCTGCTAATTTGTTTACACTTCCTACAATTTTTACAATTTTAAAGTAAAATTAAAGTAAAATTTTTACTTTTACAATTAGTGGCCCTGTTGACTTAGCTGCAGTTACTATAGGGAAGTAACTATGAAAAAAATTGCCTAAATAGTACTTAAATACTTCTATTGGCCTGTGGGATAAACACACTTTAGTTGTAGCCAGATAACATATTTAGATCCTTCTGGTTGATTATAGATATTTATGTCAGTGATTTGCATATTTTATTTATTGTATATTTTTTGTTAAGTTGCATATGAAAAGAAAGTTTTAATTCCTGAAATATATAAGTTGCATTAACATCTCAAAACTATATATATATATATTTTATATATATATATGGATCGTGTTAGCATGAGCAGTGAATTCAGATGTAAGTTGCAGTTTTACAAAAAAAAAAAATAATAATAATAATTAATTTTTAATGACATCCCTTTAAAAGAAGCATTTCAGTGACTTTATGAGCAAGTACATTTTGAGCTTCACAGCTTCCACATGCAAACCACTTGGTGGTAGTGGTGGTCAGCAAACTGATACCTCCTTCCTGTGGTTTTGCTGAGTCTGTTGAAGAATCTGCTGGCACTTCCTTAGCATTGCACATTATCATAATCAGACAATAAAAACAAAGCAGAAGGTGTAACCTGCTTGTTGTGCAGTATGTGGTGGCTGTTTGCTGTAGTGCACAGTTCATATGGCTTAATACTAAACTTTCTGTTTGCAAAAGGAAAGTACAGCCCATTGGAAGATTGTCTTGCATGTATGACACTGGCATATGAGAAACAAGCTGAATACTTTTGTTGTCTTGCAAAGTATGAAATACACGAAGGATTTTAATTTCTCATGTATATTCAGCATTTCCAGAAGTACCTGATGATGTTCTGCCCCACTGTGGGTGTCTGCAAACATGTAATTTATAACTGGAAAATATGCAGCTATGTAAGCATATGAGGAAAAAAAAGATTGAAAACATCTTTGGTGCTCGTGCATCTGCCCATATGAGCCTCATCAGCCTTGTGTATGTTGTGTGTGCAGCATTCAGCCTGGCTGTTGGAACAAATTGAAATACATTACAAGTAAAAAAACAACAGAAAACAGTCTGCTGAGCCCACTGTGTTTCTTGCTGCTCCTGTGAGCTCTTCTCTGTTTCTCTACATCACACTACTGATTTGATGTCTGCTTTCCTAAGCACTCCAGCCACAGGCCCTGACCTTGCAAACATTACAGTCCTAGGCATGACTTGTACCTATCCAGTTTTTCCACCAGAACTTTAAAGACTGAGGAAAGTGAAAACGTTTGCCATGATTTAGAGAGTTTAATGCAAATGAGTGACCAAACAGCCCAGTCTGAAATAAACTGGTGTAGATTCTGGCTCTGAACAGATTTTGTGTGTTTTTTTCCACCGACTTCAAAACAGGACTGGGTACATCAAGAAAGACAAATCCAGTGATTATTCAAGTACATTAGTATCAAGAATCCAGTTGAGGCTAGGGCAGTTTTAGTTTCCCTTTCAACATGCATCAACAGTAAATGTCATTTGTGTAATAATCTCATTTGCAAAGTGACTTTTGACGAATGGAGCTTGTGAATTACAGTGCATTTCCGTGTTTACTACAAAAAACCTCTCTTTTCAGATAGTTTACATGGGGGTGTCAACCTCCTGAGCTATCACTGGGTGAGATGGCTGATTGCCTGTGCAGCAGAGTCTGTTGCTTTCCACAGGGATTGAAAGTAAAGCACGTCTCACTTCTTTCCAGTGTCAGCAGTTAAATAAGATGTATTCAATGTTTTTCTTCTCAAATTTGTCAAGTTGTAAAGAAAGTACATTTTCATTTTTATTATTAGCAATGTCTCAGACTCATGTATTCTTACTGTACTGTCATAATGTTGGGAAGTGTTAAGAAACATGGTGGTATTTATCAAAGACCTGGAGAGCTCTTCATACAGGGCCTTTTTGGATCAGTGAAATTTGTATCAGAAGCTTGCTGTATGCTATGGCACAAGTTAAAATCTGTCTAAAACAAAATCTGTCTAAAATAAAAGCCCAATGCATAGCTATCACAACATAAACCAGACCTAATAGAATAGCTTTTCAGATTTCTTTCCTTTGTCAAATACATGGGTCGTATATTTCTGTAAGTGAATACTGCCCAGCGTTTCACGTTGATGAGAAGTCAAATATGAGAGCCCTTGAAGGAAATATTCAACTGCAGTCATTTCTGTATTACAGAAGCATGCACAGGTGTGCTGATGGTTATTTCTGTTGAAGTTCAAGTAAACCAGTTTCCACATAAGCAGTAAATTCAGTTCAGATTGGAGAAGCTTCAGCGTTTTTTCCTGTGCAGGCATAGGAAGGTATCAATCAAAAGCCAAAAACTGATTTTTTGGTTAGTATTCTGTGAGGTTATCTTCTAGAAACTGCTCACAAGCTTAAATGGTGGCTTCATTCATGGTCTTGTAGTTTTAGTAACACAGATGAAATTGTTAACAGAAGAATCAAAAAGCTTTTTATTCTATGTTCAAATGTTGACTTTTAAGAAGAGGAGAAAATAACGTTTGTCAGTGATGTAGTGTTCTGATCAAACAGCTTAAGGGGAATCCATTCCCAGTCACTAGAAGGAAAAGCAGTCTCATAAAAAATTAAATAGCACTGTCATCAAAATTGGAATAAGAAACAGAAGAGGACTGGCCAACTTCTGTGATACAAATAAAAAGCATGACTCTGTAGATTGCTCTTTGTCAGTAAAAGGAAGATCAGGTTGCCTTAATTATGTGCCTTACTTGGAGAGCTCTAATAGTGTCTGAAAGGAACATTTTGCCAGTGAATCACCCAAGGCATTGTTTAGTTGTTGTAATTCAGTGTTGTGCTGGTTACATCTGGTTCTTTACAAGAAAAGTGAAATTCTTCGCTCTGCTTGTGTGTGTGTTGGATTTGCAGGCGTTTTGCATTGCTGAACAATTAATATGTATGTGGATGAGGGTATGGTAATTTTCCTGAATGAGCAGTCCCATCTGACTGTGCTTCACCAAACTGAATTGCAAAACATCCCATGTGTTTGTATCAAAGTTTGAAACGCTGCAATAGCAGCTGTTGTAAATTTAGTAAAAATTAAAAGATCCAGTTCTAATTAGAAGTAATTACTTGTGGTTTTGTCCCCGTTACAAGCCAGGGTGATTGCAATAGCTGTGCAGAAAGATGCTGTTTTCCTCTGTACCCAGGGAACATCAGGACAGAGACTCAGGCTGAAAGATGTAGGAGTGGTGTCAGCATTCAGGCTGGACATGGAGAATTAGTTCTGGCCATCAGAAGTCACGTAATCCCACACCAGGAGCACCCAGTGACTGAACCAGCATTTCCACCTTCGCCTTCGGCCATTAGCAGAGTTAGCATGAATTCTTTTCTAGAATTACTTGAATACTGTGAAACCCGAAGAGGATCTTTGCTCTCTCAGTGTGAGAGCTCTGTGAGTTATGCTGTGATGTGTATTTTTTTTTCTTCAATCATACAATTGCATTTCTCATTTCAGAGCGATTCCTGTAGGAAATCTTCCAAGTCCAAGCGGGACAAGGAGAAGCAGGCATGCAAGAGCTGCAGTGAGAGCTTTAACTCTATCACTAAACGGCGACACCACTGCAAGCAGTGTGGAGCAGTAAGTTGCAGAATGAATGCGCTGAGGCTTTTAGTTTCTTTTGCAGAGAGTGTAGAAGATATTCTTTATTTTTTCAGTGCAGGAACTAAATAGATTGTTCATGGCAGCTTGTTGACAGAGCAGATCTTCCCACTTGCTTTAGTGCCTCAGAGGCAGGGCAGAAAAGAGCAAATGTCTGCTGCTGTTTTCAAGTGACATAGTCTGTGCTGCTTTACAGGCATGTACTGCATCAGTGATTAAAAAGAAAGGTGATGCATTCTCTGGGAACATGCATATGTCTGGGAGGCGGTTTCCAACTGTTTGCAGAAAAAAAATGGCCTTCCAGTGGCCCTGCTAGGTCTTTCTGGGATGAGCAACTGAACATACAATATTTAATATGAATGATCTCTTCTTTTCCTAAGGCAGAATTGTCACAAATTGCTTGTTCCAAAGTGCTTGGAAAGTTTGAAAAAATGAGTGCTGGAGGTGCAGGGCCAGGTTACAGAGGGCACTTAGCTGCCCTTTCCCGGTGCCATTCACTGACAGCTTAATTCTCAGATTTTTCTGGAAATGGCATCCATAGCCAAGACGAGATTGATTTCTGTAACGTGACTTCAAACCTCCCTTCTGTTACTTGAGTTTCACAGTTCAGTGTTTCCAGTGTTACGAGTACAGAATAATGTTATTTAAATACCGTTATTCATTTGGGAAGTGGAGATAAATTTTCAGCTGGAAGGAGATGTAAATGCATAGCTAAGATGTTTAAAATACTCAGTCTCAGCAATCGAAACAAAATTACTGTGGAGGAGACATCTTTGCAAAGAGCTGGGATTTTCAGTTTTCCGGATTTTTTGTTCTGTTTTTAATAATAGCTAAAATCATAAAATGTTTCTGTATGTTTAAAATGCTCTACTGTAAAGCCGAGTATTATTTAAGAAGGGAAAGAATAATTTTCCCCTATAGATAGAGAGATGATAAGAATTACATTATTAATAATTTATTGTTAAATAGTTGTTGGTTACGTAATGTCTTCTGACATGGCAATAGCAGCAAATGAAAGAAGTTAAATTGCCTCAAGGAAAGACTATCACGTTTCTAAAAATGCCAGCTTGTTTTTGTTTATATAACTTGGCAGAACGGCTCTTCACTTAACGCTTGCTGAATTAAAGCAGTTACCTTCTTACAGTCCTGCAGTGAAGCATGTAATAACATATACTTGTAACCGAAGGGCATTTGCAGTGTATTATTATACAGTAATTTCTGAATAGATGTTGAATCTGTCTGACTGCCCTTGTGTTGCACCCCGGGGGACAGTTTCTCTCCTTGGAGCAGCTGTGCAAAAGCTAGTAGATTTCAGTCTGGAAGCAAGTTCCAGAGCTGCAGATCCATCACTCTTTGCAGGCACTGATTTCATGGGACTGATGTTTCTTTGCATGTTCTTGGAATCAAAGGCTGTTAATTTGGCATCAGACAAAAATTGTAATGCATATTGTATTGGGTTATGTTCATAAAATGGTTGGTAATTTTGGATGCCTCAGTTCTTTCAGGCTGAACTGCCTACTAATGAGGAGGTGCCAGCCACCTTCACTCCAAAACTGTCTTATGATTGGTGTTGAGAAACACTGATTGCCTTGTAAACCTAAGCTCTTTTTAACTCAATTATAAAGTATTCCCCAAGAGGCATGTGTTTTCCTTGATGGGTTTCTTGGGATGGGATCACGAAGATATTAATTCTTAATGTAGGTAAATAAAGTAAGTACTGTAGATTGATCGCTTTATTTTATATTTACAGAAGTTTTCAGGATTTTATTCCAGTAATGTCCATTCTGCAATTCAGTTTGTTTCGAGTATAGATAAGATTACGTTTTAATATTGACTAATACAGCACCATCCTTCTGATACAGGTGATCTGTGCAAAATGCTCGGAGTTCAAACCACTTGCAGATAATAGTCGTCACAATCGAGTGTGTAAAGAGTGTTTTCTGCAGCTACCACTAAGCCCATGCAGCCCTGGAGTGGAAGCAGTAGGAGAACAGAAGAAAAGACAAGCTGCAGAGGTACAATGTTTAGCTAAGAAACATCTGGTGT
This sequence comes from Chrysolophus pictus, assembly GCA_037305975.1. Taxonomy (NCBI): domain Eukaryota; kingdom Metazoa; phylum Chordata; class Aves; order Galliformes; family Phasianidae; genus Chrysolophus; species Chrysolophus pictus. The sequence goes on from CM074587.1 coordinate 13,286,231, forward strand.
GCTAACTGCCCTTGTGTGTCTATTACCATTATTACTGTTATTCAAATGCATTTGTTTAAAACAAATCAAATCATTTGGTTGCTTTTTTTTCCTACAGTGACATTTGAGCGTTCATGCAAATTGAATCCTGTTTGTTAGTGGGGGTGTTCCCCATAGGATGTTTATGGTATAGGGATGCACGCAGGTTTTGCAGATAAGCTTCAGCTTTCAAAGTAACAAAAGATAGGAAAAGCTTCTGGTTGCTTTCTGTTACAATGCATTTCCAACCTTGAGTTTCTCACTGTAACTGTGGCAGAGCTTGGCAAAGTAGGGTTAGGGGGTTTTTTGCAATCTTGCCAAAATATCATTAGAACACGTTTTTCTTACTTGATCCTTTTTGAAAGACTGTCAGACTCACCGAAATATTCTTAACCCTGCTAGCATGCAGACTGTTTTCTCCAAGACACAACTTCTGCAAATTGTACTGCATAAGCTGTTGCTTCACAATTGCTATGGATGTCACCAAGCTTTATACTGTGATAGCAGCATCACTTCTATTTTTACAAAAACAAGAAACGTATTGGCCAACTGGTTTGTTTTCATCTTCCAATAACTGAACCTTCTCTTACCAATGCTTTTTTTAAACTACAGGAAGAGCTGTGAGTACTATTACGTGCAATGAATTTCATGGGTCATCATGAAGAAAAGATTTTTATTTATTTTACCTTTGAATTACAGCCAGAAGTCATTCAGAAGTCACTTCATGCATAAAAGGGGCCATTCATTTCAATTGAAAGTGGACCCACAAAGGCTTATCTTCAGAGAGTATATCAGATTTTGGAAAGTGCTACTGAAACACCAGGAGATCTTAACTTCATGAAGCATCCTTCCCCCTGATATACTGACATATGCTAACCTGGCTTGAATACTGCGTGGAAAACCAGCAAACAGCTGCAACCTATGCTGAAAAACATCAAACTGAAAAACCTCTTTCTTGAAGCCTCTCTTTATAGCCTCCAGACTGCCTTTCAGCTTTGTTATACTTCCTCAAGAGAAGCAACCTGCATGGAAAAGAGCGAAACTCTGTGCAAGAAATACAAACCTGTTGGTGGGCATCCAGAACTCTTGCAGTGAGTGCTTGCTCAAATAGAGCCACCTTGGCCCTTGCCCCCGTACTTCCCAGAATGTTCTACTTATTTCCAGGCTACTAAATGTCTCGGAGCTCACCACATTGATAAAAACTACTGCTGTGTGCCAAATTGAACTCTGCTACTCAGATTTTTTTTGTGCCCCCCAGCACACCTAGAGTCTCAGAAATATAGAGTAGAGCTACAGATGAGTGGTGTCCTTCCCTAAACTCCCATCTCCACAGAGCATGGAGAAGATGGAGCAGATTCTGGATTCTGAGCTTTATACCATCGAAAACTTCATGTATTCGAAATAGCTGTGCCTAAAGATGAGGTGCACTTAATATGCTTCAATACAGCCTGAGGTATCTCACAATAAATTTCCCAATACTGTTTCAGCGGAGCTGTTTGCCAGTGAAGTGAAAACCTACACATACCCAGCAGTGAGCTATGTTAATCTGAAAAGCCAAAGAGCAAACCAGTGAAATGTGACCTATGGCTTTACTTCAGAAAGCAGATTACAGCAGAAAGCTGCAAAAACCCAAGGAGAAACACTTATTTTTCCTTTATACGCTCATGCTTCTAACCTTGTGCTAAGTCTTCAGAGGATCAGGTAAAATGCAAGAGAATATGGATATGAAAAAGAAAGATCAGAGGCAGGCTTTTTCTTTCCCTCCTATTTACATGAAACTGTCTTAACAAACCTAATAGCATCTGAGGAGACTGCTGCTTTTCAAATGTTATTAGCAGAAATCCTTGGGAGACTTCCGTGCAAAGTCTGATGTGAAAAGGAATTTTCCCTTTCTTTGCTTTTTATCAAAAGACAGAAATTTCTTCTATCTTTTTTTTTTTTGCTCTCTGATTTGGCTTATGTCGCTGCAGCCACGCACAAGAGTGTCTGTTAATCCCAGCGCTGAGAAGATGTGAATGACAGAAGCACAAGTATTTGCATACAGTTCTTATTCTAAACTCCAAACATTTCCCATCTCTCTTGCAGCAGTAATCTAAAACAAGCACAGAGCACTTGGTGCACTGCTTCTGAATGAATGAACCAAGTACACTGTCTACACAGTAATTCTAGAATGTAGAGAGGCACCAGCTTTCTCTTTGCTCTCTCCTTTCCCAAAATACTTGTTTCAGATATGTGAAGTGTGATCACTGTTGGCTGTGCAGTGAAGCAGATTATGAAAGTGGGTTGTGGAAGATTGGCACTCTGTAGGGCAGGTTCCAAGCAACCATTATTTCTTATTTCTAGGCTCGTGCTACTTTACCAGTGATATTAGAGGTGTCTTCTGTACAGACTTGCAGCAACACCATCCCTTACGTACAAAGGAGACTCACTGATGCTGAGGCACATTTTTCATTAATTTGAAATCATCTCCCAGTCTACTTTGCTAAGCAAGAAACTAGCAGTGTCATCTTAATTGCCATTCTCAATTTACTTCGTAGAAGTGAAATTTAACTTCCTGTCCACTGGGAACAGCAGTTCAGCATCTGCCTCTATTACATGGAATTCTGCTATTTCTTGATGGTATATAATGATGATTAAACTTTGTTTTAGTTATGGTCTGTCCAGCATTTGTCCTTCGGTATTGTTAGACTCTGGAAAACTAAGTATTCTAAGTATTTTTATTCTGTAAACATGATAGAAACAGCTCTCTTTTGTTCTTTCTCCAGAAGCAAAGCTTATTAGCACCTGAAAACAGCATCTTCAGCAGCTACCTCCAGTTCCTTGAAAAAGGGAAGACTTGGTACAAAATGTGGGTGACCATCCCCAAGACTGAACCTCTTGTTCTGTATCTGCAAGGAATTAGCCAGGTAAAGTGACATTCATGAAGGTTATCATACAGCAAAAAAAAAGCATAAGTTTAGTTGAAAAATAGGTCAAAGGATTTGACTTGGTTGCAACAACAGAAATGAACTTGGTATTCTGAATTTAGCACAAAGCCTTGGAGATCTCAGATTTCCTTCTTATCTGTAATTGCTACTGATACAGTTGTGAGCAAATGTTTCACGTCCCAACTTTTTGAATTTATTTTAATTTTTTTTAACAGTGAAGGACAAAATAGGGATAAATAACTTTTTGTTTTGTTTTCCAGAGGCTTCGGATGGATGTATTCAAAAGTTATATTACCTTAATATTAAGGAAAGCACTTTACTATAAAATTAGTAGAACTGTGAAGCAGTCCTAAATATCACAATTCAAGCTTTTTTTTTTTCTGTTTTTTTCTTCTTTTTTTCTTATAATTAAGGTTCTTCTATGTTGTATTACAGGAGTTTGTGGAAATGAAGATGTTCTTCATCCTTAAAAAGGGAGGCTCTTCTGTAAAGCTTGTCATAGCATCATGATTTTATCATTACTACAAATAATTGCTATAGGAAGCTTTTCTTTTTTAAATGAACTATTGAAGCTAGCTAGTATTATTTTGTGATAAAAGTAAGTAAACTCAAAGACAGATTCAAATCATGCTTCCTTAGCCCTGATGATGTCATGTGACAGTACTGACACTAGATCCCCCACTTCCAGTTTTGTATTTGGAATTTGATAACGTTTATATACAGCTTTGCTTCATCTTCTGGATGGAATAAAAGAGGGAATGGGGCTCTCATTCAGCCTGCTACTACCGTGCTGAATGTGTAATGATATGAGGGATTTTCTTTTAATTAGAATCACTTCGTTTAATGTGGCTGGCAATGGTCTGAAAACTAAATATTACCCATGATTTTATAAGGTATTTGAAGTAAAGTTTACTATGTAGCAAATGTTCAGCTAGAAATACGTGTTGTCTTTGGAACTGTATTCATTTTGCTTCTTGTCAGAGAGAACACCTCTGGTTTTGAACAAGTATGTCTAATGTTGTAGTGCTTGAGAAGCTGAATGCTTAAATTTAGAGCTCCAGACAAAGCCCACTTGCTAAAGCCCTCACTGGCTAAATATCCAACTTCTCCCACGGGCAGTGAGCTGCCTGGGTTCCCTTCCAGTCAACAGGAGATGCATGACTGAAATTACAAGTTGAAAAGGCAAACTGCCTCAGACAAAACACTAAAGCTAGTACAACAGAACCAATCTTTAGATCTTTGTGAAGTCAGTCAGGGGAAACAAAAAAGTTCTAAAAAGCAAAGCAGAGAGAAGAGATTTACTGCAAAACTTCAGTTGATGTGAAAATTACACATCAGCAAAGCACCAGTGCAAGCCCTATATCCCATGTAAACTGTGCCAGAATGTCTTTTGCTCCTTGGAGAGCATCAAATATTGACGTGAGGCCTGATGTCAGGGCCAAGAATCAATGTCCTGACTGCAGCAGATATTAAGATAAATCCATTCTCAGACCTCTCATGTTTTTCTTGAATACATTAATTCATCCTAACTTACAGACAAGCTTGGGCAAGGAGAGCAAGAGCAGGAAAAGAGAGGTTTGAACTCTTTGGCTTTCCTCACCCAGGAGCAGTGTATATCATCTAGAGGTGACTGGAACTAGAAGTTGCAGGAATGCAGCATCTCTTACATGGTATGACCTAGAAAGAGAATTTCTCCTAGTGCTCAGCTGATTGTCTCAGGACAGCATAAGTAATAACCCAAGAGACGTAAAACAGATATATTTAGCACAACCAGAAAGATGTTCAGTCCCCCAGACCCTCTTCTGACAGTCATGCAAAGCCATGGTCAAAAGCTGGAGGAAGTTCTGTGCTTCATATGCTGTATTCTTTGTTCTGTGTCCTGCCAAATTTGATCTTGAGCCTCTTCTGATATTAGTAAGATCCCATATTTTAGGGGAAAGGGTGCCTTTGTCATTTGATTGTCAATTTTATGACAGTTGAATATCGTGGTTAGTGTCCTCAGCTATTTCAGATGCAAGATATATCACCCGACAGAACAGCAGGAAAGCATACAGGACAAGGTTAATCTGTTTTACATTCAACAACCAAGCCTGGATTTACAATCAGACACCAGAAGTACAGGCTGAGTCTATAAACAACATCAATGAGTCCTTTCTTCAAAGGACTGCTGTTCCCATTCACATACTTTCTTCATCTTCCCTTTAGCATCCAACTGAAGGGGAAAAGTTACAAAGTGAATCCTTAACATTAACCCAGTGTTCCTACTAGTTTGAATTTATGCAAAATGCATGAGAAATACAGCTCCCAAGAGAGGTACCTTTTGGGAATAATATTGCCAACAGTGATATTAAAGGTCTTGAAACACAGATCAAGTGAAGCATGACCGTGGGAGCATTTGTGAAAGTTGTGGGATTATCTTAAAAAAAAGATAGTTGCCTCTTGGGAAGGAGGAATAAACCAAACCCAGTCTGGAACTCCTGGTGCACTAATGGTGGCCCTGACAGCATTTACACTGTGTGCTGCAGAAGGGATTTCATGCAAATAGCAGAATGACTCTCAGGCTTTAAAATAGCAAGAGCTGTGTTCTTTTGCTTTATACACTTGTTCCAACAAAATGAGTAAATCTCCTGGGTGTTCACAGTTTAAATTTTGTACAGGGCTTTATGCATGAGGATAAAATTCACAGTTTATTTAGGTATGGAAATCATACCAATTTTATCTGTCCTCAGACCGAGACTGGATTTGTGCAGCTGTTTGTCATGTTTATCCAACTAGGAGTTTGCTTGTAAGCACAAACCACCTCAGGCTTAAGGATGGCTGGTTTTGCTGAAATTGGGCTCTTTCCACAGATCCTGACTGGAGCTTCTCATTCTTCTCATTCTTCTCCTGTTGCCCTGTATGGACAGCTGGCTCCAAGGCACCTACACTAACTTCTGTGTCATTGAGAAATGCAGACTTAAGGAAGCACAGCTAGCTAGAGAAGCAATTAATTTTGGAGAAATGCAGAACAGGAATCTGGCATAGCCAGGTGCTTGATCCAAGTGAAAACGGTGCTTTGTAACTCCCTAAGAAAAATCCTGTATTTGTCACTTAAATGTGGTTTACTCCTAGCGAATGAGGGAGAGGCTGATTTTGGTAGAGCTTGGGGTTAATAAATAAGAGGGTTTTTTTGTGGCTCGTTAGTTGACCTTGTTGAAGCTTTAATTGGTTCTGCAGAAAACAAAGCCTGTCCTTTTCTTGTGGTTCTGCAGAGCTGTATGTCTTGGTCTGTGATCCGGTCAGAAGAATCTTTCACTGATTTGTGCAAGTTTCAGGTTAAGTCAGAAGTGAGTAAGGAGTGGAGCTGGGGTAGAAGCCAGAGGGATTTTGTAAGCCTGCTTGAAAGCAGAAAAGATGAAGAAATTGCCCTACCACTGGGTAACTGCTGCTCTGTGTGATTGTGCAAGAGGGCTTATACAGTACAAAAGGAAGTGTAGGAAAAGATGTCTGTATTGAGGGTGCCTGGAACAGACCTTCCCACAGAGGCTGAGTGCTTCACCTCTTACCTGACAGCAGTGCACTTCTAAGAAATTATTTAAATCCCTTCCTTGTGGATCAGGCAGGTACATAGGAAGTCACAAGCACATCATATTAAGAAAAGGCCAAAGGCAGTCTGTTTAATTTGTGTCTGCACATACTGGGTAGGTGTAACACGTACATTTCAAACATCAGTTTGCTCTTGTACAAACGTTGCAATTTTTCACTGTCGTGGGCAAATTCTAATTTTCCATGTGATAAGGCTTAGTGTCTATTTCATAAAACTTAAATACAGGATCTGCAGAGCAGACATAGTGGAACTTGCTTGTGCTTTTGTGCATTCTGTGTACACTGTGCTGTCCTGTACCATTTGCTTTAGCTATGCCATATAGCTAATTCTAGGGCTACTCAGTATGTGCCAGTTCTGAATTCTGCGTATGCAGGACCTAGAAACTGTATGCTAATCAACACAATGAACAGCACTTAGAAGAGGAACTGAATTCTTCTGTGAAGCTGCCTTAAATCTCCTCAGATAATGCGTGGTCTTCAAGCATATGGCCCTGACATTTTTGTATTTATCTACCATTTTGTAAGAAATGATTGGTAAATTAATACAGGCTTCCTGATTTAATAGATGTTGTACATGCAGGTCTTTGTTTGCGTTGATGTGAGCAGTTGTGAGACATGCATTATTTTAGCCTGAGTGTTAGAAAAACAGATTTTTAATTGCTATTGTTCTCAGGGCTCTGGCTCCCTTAGAGATGTATTAAGTCATCTGTATTCAGTATGGGAAGAGGAGAATGTTGTCAGCTCTGATGCAGACATTGAGTAGGCTGCTACACACGTAGCTGCAAGAAGACAACGTCTCCTTACAGATGCTTGGTGTCTGACTGGTTTGGACTTGAGTTTTGGGACCTAACACTGAAGGTGACATCATGTGAAACAAGCTGCTTGCTCTCTAGCTGCATACAGCTTAGCAGAGGAGTTGCTTTATGCTCAGGATGTGACTGTTAGAGAGCTTTATTGCTACCTACGTCTGTGAGTCAATCTGGCTTTTAAAGGATGGCAGAAAAATCTGAGCTTTGACTTTCCTTTGCAATCCTGACAGGGGTCATAAATAACCCAAGGCCTGCTGAGAAGATTCGCTGATTGATTTGAAATTTGAAATTCTCTTTTATTTCCAAGTGTCTTTCCTGGTAATTGTTGTTGTGGCTCTCAGTGTTCAGCTCTGTGTACTTGTCATCCTTTAACAAACTTTCAAACGTTCCATGGGGTCCAGAGGTCTGCGTCCAGCTGTTTGGAGCTGGACACGATTGCCTGTACCTAATGAAATGCTTTTCATTGAAAGAAAATGTGTAGCTTATGTAAAGTTACATGAAAATCCCCAGTAATCACACTGCTGGACCTGTATTCAAGTAGAATTGGTTGCAGGCATTTTACATTTTCCCTTTCCTCTTCTTTTAGGATGGACGGGGTCCACGTCCTATTCCTCTGCCGGGATACGAAGTCAGTTTTCCAGGTTCTGGTGAGAAGTTTGAAGTGAAGCACGTTTTTAAGCTCTGCCAGTCCCAGCAAACTATATATTTCAGTGCAGAAGATGAAGAGCTGCAGCTGAAATGGATGGAAATTCTCGCCAAAGCAGCCAAAGGAGAAACTGAAGATGTAGCTGAAGGGCTCAGCAACCCGTAGAGCAAGTTCCATTTAGTTTCTTTTGTACATGCTATAAACCATCACTTGAATTTTGGTATTCATGGCACTTTGAAATCTGTATGGCTTTATATTTTCATGTGTCTGCATAGGAAATTCAGTGGTTTCTCTCCTTTTATTGTACATTTCTCACGTACAGTAGTTATCTGGCATATGTTATGTTAATGGAAAAGGTAGTTGTAGTTGTTGGTGGTGTTGATGCTGGTTAAAAAAAAAAAAAGACAAGGAGAAAAGCATTAATTTTATCAAAGGTAATGGAAAACCATTGGTCTCTTGTTTTCCTAAATGTATATTTTCCAGTCCTTTTGATTGCTGTTCAGTGCAGGATGTGTATAGTCTGTGATTAGTTCTATAAATGCTGCCTCTTAAGTTAAATGTTGTAAAGGCTTGTGCTGGCCACTGACATTCCGTTCACTGTCCTCTCCCTCCTGGTAAAAGGTCTTTGTGAAGTGTGAGCAACGTACTGAATATTTTCTTTTGCTAAAACTGTGTCTCTGCTATTTTGAGATGACCTGTTCACAAGACAAATACTGTAGAAGGGACTTCTAAAAGTGACTGCAAAACTGTGCAGGGAAGAACATTAAGAAGCCTCATTGATTTTAAGCATTTATAATATTGTTTTGTTTTCTTTTGAAACCAATACCTTCCTTACTTCTATTTGAACCCATTTTAATGTAAGTGAACAAATGTTTTATACTGCCAACTGGGATACGATCAATAAACAAGAACATTTTTAGTACACACAGTACAAAAAGGTGACTTTTTTATTGCTGTACTGGTTAATTTAAAAGTGCCCTAGGATTTATTTATATATTTTGTAAATAATGTTTCATAAGTATTTTAAGAATTTCTAAAAGATCTGAGCTAATTAACAGGATTTAGTGCTTAGAATAAGACATATTTGTATGAACTGAATTTGTAATTTAATTTTCCTGTTCACTTGTATTTGTCTAATTTTCAAACTTAAGTGCTTATCTATTTAAATAAAAATTCATGCAGTTAACTCCTGAGCCAGATCTCCAAGGCACAGCAAGCTTTAGGTTGGCATTTAATATAGGTTAAAAAGAGGGAAAATAAAAAAAAATAAAAAAAAAAGGACTGTGTGTTCCTAGTGGTAGCAAGCATGTAGTTCTGATAAAAATGAAATAAAATCTGTCACAGTACTATAATTTTTAAATGGTTTGGTTTAACTTTTGTTTCCTCTTCAGCCTTCTGCATTTTGTGATATTGGTAGAAAGAAAGAGCTGCTCCATACAGCCAGAATTGGTTAGAATTGCTGAAAATTAGTGGTCTCCATCAGTGAGTGTATTTCTTACCTATAGAGAAGGATTTGCTTGTGTGGGGCTTTTTTCTTTTGTTTTAAACATAGATATAATCAGTTATCTGAAGTCTGCGATGCTAAAAAATTAGAAGTTATGTATTTAATTAGCTGTTGGTAAAGTATCAATGATTTGAATATTCCCTGTCCTCCCTACCTCCTCCCCTCCAATAAGTTAGTGTGAAAAATCTTCCTTGCAAGGTGATTTTTATGGTACAGGTTATGAAAAGGAATTATTTTCAGCGTGTGTTATTCATCCCCCCAAACCCCCCTGCTCCAGGCTTCCTGCCTAAATGTAATGATTTAGGGTCCTTGCCTTGAAAATTTACTGCTTTTGTAATCTTAGTGTATTTTTTTCTTTTATCCATCCTCCTTGTTCTGCTCTTTCTTTGTTACCAAGAGAGAAATAGGAAAGAAGAATGGTAAAGCACAACAAAAGGAATAAATCACTCATTTTCTAGTTTTATTAACCAAAAGCAAACCTTGTTAGCGCACTTTTTTTTTTTGCATTTTTTTCCATTAGGATCCTCATTTCCTCATTTTGTTTTTTGTTTTTTTTTTTTACAAGTAACTTTAAGTATGTCAAGGCACTCATCTAAGTATTACCTATACCTCAGATCACCTTCTACCAAAGATGTTCTTTTTTAAAGAACATTATTATAGTCTGCTTGGAATGGTACCACATCAGCAGGCATCTGTGCCATGGTTCCTGTGCAGTACCTTTGTTTCATTTCCAGCTCATCTCTCCATTTACAGGGGAAACAGCATGGCTCCTGCTTGGAGAATCTCCGCTGTATGACTAAGCCCTGCACCCATCAAGAGCTTTTGTAGCCTAAAGCTGGTAACTTAAACCTTGTCTGGAGGGTTGATGCAAGTCCACTGCAGGTCCCAGAGCTCTGCTCCTTTTTTATATAGCATGAAAACACTCTGCCTACAGCATAGATTGAAACAGGTAGTGATTATAGAGGATGAGACCTCATGCCTTCAGCCATGGTCAGCAGTGTGGCCTTGGTCTAAATCTGTGATGCTTACCCAGTCAGCTTTTTCCAAAGCCCAGTTAAATTCCCAGTGAAGCTGACAGAATAGTCTCCATCAACTAGGAGTTGCATTGTATTCACATACAATGAGATACCCCATTCTTTTTTGAGGCAGTGTAGCAGAAATGCTAAGTCATGGCCTGATGAGCACCTGGTGGGAAGGCAGGGCCAACCCAGGGGAGCTCAGGTGTTATCAATGCAATGCACCTGAGTGACCAGAAGGGATGGAGCCAGGATCCTCCCCTTCCCAGAGCTCATGTAAGGGTTGGCAGTGGAGGTGAGGGTATCTCCCTGGAGATCCCTGACTACGTGAGGCCTTCCAAAGGTAAGCAGTTTTTCTTCCTTTGTTTCTGGGGCCTCAGCTGCTGCGTTTCAGCTTGTCCTCATTTCCTACACCGAGGATTGTGCCACCCTGCCGCTATTGCTGTCCTTTCCATCACAGGCACTGTTCAGGCTTTGGGTTATTATTTCTTTTCTTAGGACACGTGTGAGTTGTTCATTCAGTGATGTGAAGGTTGAGAACGTGATGAATTTCAAAGCGTGAGTGCTTATCTTCTAAGAATGCAAAGAGCAATCCAGAGCTCCTTGAATCCTGGGTAGCTTGACACATAAAGGAAGTGGTTTTTTCTTTGTTTTGTTTTGTTTTTTTTTATATATAAATGCAAAAGAAGACAAGATTGCAATCTGGTTCACGTGATAATAAGCAGGTATACCAAAACTGCAGTCAGCTCAGCCAGGGGTCCCTGAGCTCCCAAAGTCTGTTTCTCTCCCCATTTAGTTTTATAATTATGTTCTCAGATTGTAAGCCTCAGTTTGTCCTGGCTTGCAAACTAATGTGGCTCTGGGGGAGGCATCAGTAAATGTTTCCTCTAATCCAGTGTTGTTTCCTCATCACTTGTGTTCGGCTGCAGTCAGAGTGCTGGCTGTATGAATCTGCAGTCTGCTTCATTTCGGTCATGCTTCTTTCTTCTCAGTGAGACCTGAACGTTTGGGCCTGTTGGATGAAGAGTTGTAACTGAGAAATACAACACTGGTTAGTGAGGGTGAGGGGCTGATAATGAGTCTGTAGTATTAGAAGACAAAAGATCCTGCAAATATTGAGCATGTGCTCAACTTAGTGAAATATCTCCACTGCTGTCTCCAGAGCAAGGTAGGGCATGTGTAAAAACCTGTACAATATTGGGGCTATGATAAGCAATGATTCCAGTAAGCTGTACAGGTATTAAGAGGTGTATGATCAGCTATAATGAGCTTATTTCTTGGTTTTAAACTTCGCTTTTTTTGTACCATCACTTCTGCCTGCAACCACTGTTCTGCAGATGTCTTAGACGTGTACTTTTTCCCATAAATAGTTGCATGTGCAAGAGAGGGGAAGAGTTCTAAGTATTACATTTATAAAGGATAGACAGATACAGTACCAAACCTCCCATCGCTTTCACTGATCATTCCATGATTTTTTTTCTTGAATTTACATTGTTTTTGAGAATACCACATTGGTGAGGAGCAGCCATCTGTATAAATGTTTTTTTTCATGAACCCAGAGGTGCGTTTGGTGTATGTATCTCTGAGAGCCACACAAAATAGAAAGAAATGCTTCCTACATTTTTGTTTCTGCGCTTGTCCTTCCAGTAAATGAATTGCATGAATAGCATGGGCATATGTAACAGAGTAGTTGGGGAGGTGTGGCAGAATATATTGCCATGCTGTTTAAAATTATTTAAGAAAGCATAAAAAAACCTCTTTCTTCTTGTGCAGAGCACTGCATTTCCAGCAGTTTGTCTCTTAATGGGAAAGAAACATGTCAAGTGGTAAAGCTAAGAGTATTACTTTATCCTGAAAAGAACACAACGGGCTCTGTTATTTTCAGTGATGTTCTGAAATGGAGTGTTCTCTTCATTTATTAGTTTTGAACAAAGACAATTGAAGTATCAGTTTAACAGGCACTTATCAGTGCACAAAGAGAGCTGGGAGTCAGGGAGAAGAGAGAGAAAAATGTTTCCCTTTAGTAGACCTTAGGCCTGAGCAGTGCAACAACATTTTTCTTGTTCTTTTTGTTGAGGTAACACACAATTTTGGGTTTTCCGGCCTGTTTTGCATCCTGGCATAGTTTCCCAGAAGTGGCTGCCCAGCAATGCTGAAAATGTAGATCAAAGCTTGTGGTTAACCTACCTGACACCCCTGTTACTTGTCTTGGTCTTGCACGAGCAGCATGGAACATTGGCTGCTAAATATAAGTGACTGAACATCCTGTAAACAAGCACCTTCCCTTTTTACACACCTACCCTTTCTCTTTTTCTGTTCTTAGGTCTGTGTGGGGATGGCAGGGTTTTCATTTGGCTTGCACTTTGTGTTTTCACTTGGCTGGGCACTCTGCAGGCCTGGGGAAGCTTGACAGAGTTGAGTGATTACCTGCTGCTGTAAAATGAAATAGTGATAAAATTGGCTTTTCAGAAAGCAGTTGCTGGCTGCCCACACAGACATTGTGTGATCTACGACCATGAGATTAGACTAAAGGAGGAATTCTGTTTGGAGCCTCTGAAATAGAGTTTTGGGAAGCTAAAACTGGCTTACATAGATGACTTGCTCAAATACAGCCAAACGAACTTACATTTCTGCTACGTGCACAGTATAAAGGAATGGTATCCAGACATGTCTTAGCAACGTGGTTCAATCTTTGAGTAACAAACCCTCACCTGGAATACATGACTTTGATTTCACCCATACATTTGAATGATCTTAGGACCTGGCCTGCAGTGCTGAGTTATTGTTGACTGACAGTAGCTTTCAAAAAAGTTTTCCCTCTACTTTTCCCCCTGCACTGCCGAAAGCTTATTTAAAGCTAATTTCAGCTCAGCGTGTGCATACAGTGTGCACTGAGCAGCAGTGACTCATGTTCAGCTTGATAAGGAAATGAATGAAAATCCCTACAATGTAAAGAGACTCTGTGTTCCCGTGTCTAGACTATGCATGTTGTGTTGGAAAACTGTAATTTTCAAGTCCCCAAATTGTTTCAGTCAAGTAGACCTGTTTTCCTTCCAAATGGCAAGTAGTTTTCCTGTATTTCAGGATGATGTTCTGCTAACATGGAAGTTTCTCACTTTGCTGTTCAGATCAAAGAGATTTCATACATACACTAGCTATAGAATGTAAACTTGAAAAGGAATAATCAGTTGTCCCAGCATCTCAGAATAGAAAAGAATCTGTCAAGACTTTTACACTGTTACGAGTATCCGTGTGCTTGTAAGATCTTGGGCCGTAGTGCTCTGCAACTTGCATGCTGATGCTGAACTGGGAAAAGTGATGTTGTCCCACTTCCAATGCTGAAGAAGTTGCTTTCAGATTCCAAGTTGAAGATGACAATGTTTAGTGTGAAACTGGTGACAAGAAGTACCAGCTGAGTTCTGAATTGGGTGAGAATAGTTAAGCGCTGTGTATTGGCCTATGCATGCATTATAACTTTCACGCCTCATAGGGGACAGCACATTTTTGCTTTGATAAACAGCCCAGTATTAATTCAGAACGTACTGAAGCTGTAAGGGAGTCTCAGGAAATCTTAGTTTTCAACACAGAAAGTTGCCTGTGGTGTTGGTGTAGTGGCTGGGTGCGTTGAGCAAATGTGAAAAGATTGGGACGTTCCCGCAGGCAGTTATGGGTAGGTGAGTGATTCAGGAATTCCAGTGCCTTTGAGCTGTTCATAGGGTGGTCGGTCCATTTAATTTTTCCACAAAGTACATTGATATGTTAGAAATCTTTTTTTTTTTTTTTTAATTGCAATAAGTACCACTGAAACCACAGCAGGGAAAAAAAGGAACAGGGCTTTCCTTGTTGATGGTGATAGTTAAAGTTCTTCTAAATATAGAAGGAAGTCAAGAAGTTGCCTCGCTGAGCTAAGAATTAAAAAAGGAAAATCTCTGCACTAAAATAAAGTGAGGGGAAATAAATTTGCTGTGTTGTATTAGGCTTAGAGCTACGTAATACCTCAGGGCTGGTATAATCAATAGCTGGGAGCAACCCTGTACTGGTTCTGTTAGTAAAGCTGCGTACCTTCAGAGAAAATCTGCCTGTGCCAGAAACACCCAATGCTCAAATAATGACCAGCCCTGCACGTGTCCAATTCACTATGAAGGAGCTAGGTGTATTTCCAGCACTGAAACTCTGGAGAGAGGGTATGGACCACGTGCTTGTCAGTCCATGCGAGGAAATCCCTTTTGATAACAAGCTCTGAGTCCCTCTGTTAGCCAGCATTAAGAAGTACCACATTCTGCGAGGTGGAGACAAAGTGTCTCCTTGAAGTCATGTTAGATGATGGGGTGACACAACTGATTTAATCAGCTATGACAGACGTGTCTGTTCAAGTTCGTGTGACGCAGTGCAGTGTCTCTTTGTACTGTTGTTTATCAATATGAAGGGGCTCACCAAGTTCATGGAGGCAGAACTTAAATGTAGGTCCTCTCCTACAAGTGATGGAGATAGCAGGGGAGATGGTTGGATGTTTTTTGCTTGAAAAGGTGAATTCATCAAACAAACAAACAAAAAAATACTGTCTGGCTCCACATTGATGGAGCTTTCGTTTTCCTGGTTATACCTTAAGGCAGGAGGATGTGGGAGTCCAGGGCAGGTAACAGCACGTGGCTGCTGTCCCCAGATGTATGTTTTAGCATCACGTTAGGGAGTATATTGCAAACTGAGAAACCACAACGTGACTTCTGCTTCCTGCAGTCTGGTCATCATCCGCAATTACTAGAATCATGCGTGATTTTCAAAGAAGCAATCCCCAAGGGCTGCGAGAGAAACATAATTAAACAATGTTCTGAGAGAAACAGGGCAGAACTGGGTTAAATTAAATGGGGGGAAAAAAAGAAAAGAAAAAAGGACCTGAGGACAAAGGCTTACTTTATGAAGTGCATTTGAACTGTGAAGAAGCAGATTTGTCTCACACCTTGCAAAGTGAGGAGGGGAATAGCAGCGTGCTGTGGGCAATGCTGTGCCTTCCTGCCGGGCTGTCAGTCCCAAAGCATCCTCACAGGAGGAGCTTCTTGTTGGCTGTTTTTGTCTGGGAGTGCTGAGGGGGCAGGCACCAATTAATGCAGTTAAATGTGAATTAGACGTGCAGGATCATTCAGAGAACTGTGGCAGTTTCTGAAGAATTTCCATTTTAGTACAATTCCTTCCTTGCCCTGTCCTTTGGATACATCTTACAGCCTCTTTGTGCTTCAAGTTCATCCTTTTTCCTGCATCTCTGGAGCGCCTTTCCTCCCTTTGAACTGCTACTTCAGCCTTACTTGTGTGTTTGGTTGACAGGAAAAATACCATCTGAAAGCATGAGCAGAGTGCATTTACTCTAAACTGAATTCCCATCTCCAGAAGCACACCACGCTAAAGCACTCACTGTCTCACAAACTGGAGCTGTTTTGACAGGCGTCTGAAGTGCAGCAGGCGCACAAATCCACGCTCAAATGTGCTGAGACTGAGTGCAGTGCAGGGAGATGCAGCCTGCCTGCTTTTTCAGCTTTGTACATGCAGGGCCTCAAGTGTGTGCCACAGCTGATCTGCAACCTGCTTGCTTCATGTGCACAGGGGCCGGCTTCCAGAGGCTGGTGCTCCTTGTCTTCCTCAAAAGCAGCCTCATACATCACTGATTGTCGTTTCCCCACCTGCTTGTTCTTGTTTGCCCTTTGCTATCATTGCCCAAATAGGGGCTGCGTGTGGTGATGGTGATAGTTGAAGTCCTTCTAAATATAGAAAGAAGTCAAGAAGTTGCCTCGCTGAGCTGAGAACTGACGTCCTCTCTGAGAAGGGAAGGATCTCTGTGCTGGGCCTGGTGCTCCCCCAGGCATATCTGGGTCCTCTCAAAAATAAAATTGCAGTAGTCCAAGCAAATGCCAAAAAAATGCGGAATTTGCTGATGAGGCAAATCTGGAAACAAAGATAATGACAAAGTCCTCTAAAACATGCCCCGTTCTTTCTGTGTTGCCAAGCAGGAAAGAGAACAGCGTTCTAACAGCAAAACAGCAAAGAAGATGCAATACCATCATGCTGCTCGTGGGCTGCTGGCTGAGATGGAGGCAGGTGTAGCACACTGGGGCTTTATTCAGCTGCCATGGGGGTGGCAGGAGCCCGGCCTGCTCCAGCTATTTCAGCATGGGCAGCTTCTAAGCATCAGGAGTCTTAAATTCAATGCCAGTTCCTTTCCTACATCTTATGTGTCCACACCCACAAAATAATTGCTTGCAGATTGGTACGATCTTGCTAACGAGCTCATCCTGGAATAGCGTGCTGCACTGCGGTGCCTGCTGAACAAAGTGCCTCAGTGAAGAGTACCTGTGGCCAACAGCAGGATCTGTTTGCAGAGCTGGCAGCTCCTAACTGGCGCTAACTGGTACTCCCCGTCTCTGTACTGTCATGTTCACAGCCCCTAATTACAGTAACTGGAGAACTTCCACTGGATGCCTATAAATCTTCTATTATTCAGCAGTGCCATCCTTGAAAATGAGTAATTGCTGGAGTTTGGGTATTGTATTATGACACTGGTTTTATTTTCTCAAATTTATGGATTTATCCTACTTTGATCTAGTGAGAACCAACAACGTGTTGTTTGGATATTAATCACAGCCATCCTGCCACGCAAACCCTGACAGGCTGTTTAAGCTCAATCTCCTTTATTTTTATGTTTCAATCACTAGTGTCTATAAAAATACACGATGGCCATGCCAGCTCTGCGCAGCGAAGCTGAAAGCAGCTGCCTCTCCGTAGGCCAAACGTGGTAATTCTTGAAGCCTTCTGTCTGTGCCACTACAAAGCGTGGCTGACACCTGAGAGCTCTGCCACCCACTGGGGGGCTCAGGGATGGCCCGGTGCCACCGCAGCGTGCCACAGATGTCCTGAGCCCTGCCCAGCCCTGCAGACAGGAGCAGGTGGCTCAGCTCTTGGATGTTGCTTCCATACGAGCTCAGGATCCGAGCACAACGCTGCCAATAATCCCCAGCAGTGATTCCTAGTAAATGTCAACAATCCTTAAGTTTAATTACCTCCGTTAGCACTTTCTGTAATGGCAGATTTAGCAGAGTTCTGCACGAGCATCAGATACGCTGGAAAGAAAAACAAGAGCTGGCAGCGAGAACGCTAATAGCGACAATTAAAAAGCGTGAGGCTTTGTTTTGCATTACCCTTCCAAAAGAGTTTTGTCTATGCACTATGTACTAAACGCTAATTCCGAATGCAATTTAGTTGGAATTTACTTTCAGCAGACTAGAATAAATGAGTGCTGCCTTTTCATAAACGGGGCTGGAATTCAGGCTGTATTGACTGAATTTGTAACATTCTTAGCATTTACAGAAAGAACGTGCTGATCCTCAGCTCCTTGGGCTTGGCACTGCAGTGTCATGGCCAGGCGTCCCTCTGTGCCCCAGGGCTCTCACGGGGAGCTTTCAGTTCACTGCTATACGAAAGTTGGAATAAGATCTGTAAAACCCTGCTGTAATCACAAACCATCTGTATCCTTCCTGCGAGCGCTGCGAGCAGCGTGTTTAATAATAATTTTGATAGATCTAATTGCCTGTTACTAAGAAATGCATCAGTCTGATGCTGGTTTGATTCATGCAGAGCGTGGCGAGCTGTGCGGGCTGCTGGCAGCGATAACAGCCTGAACGCCGGGAGGAAACAGCCATGCCGAACCCTGCGGTTCATGTTCAAATAATGGGTTTGTTTTCTGAAATCGGGGGAAATGGAGGAATTTCCCTTCCTTGTGTTTTCACAGTTTGAAACCACGTCCTAGCTGCTTAGAAATCAAGTGGTAAAATTCCTACTGACCTCTCTTCAGACCTATTTTTCCTTTGTCAAATATGACTTTTTTTCCCCTCAGATTTACAGGGCTATTTTATTTATTTATTTATTTTTAACATATTCTTCTTTGTGAGGTTTGTGCATTCAGGCTGAGCTGGAATTCGAGCTCCTCAGTCGATGTCTTTTCCAGGGTTCCCCTACACTCGGACTCCCTGATCACAGCGCTGCGTGCTGCAGATTCACACCGCTATTAGGGACTGCGTTTATTACCACTTCAAATAAAAATACATCAATGAAAACTCAGGGATATTCTGTCTGCAATGCCTGCATAGCAGCCACTCTCTGATCTGCCTGTGGTATGCAGCCCCTCCTGGCTGTCATTTCTGGCACCAAGGTGTGTGCCACAGATGTTCCTTTTGGACCATCAGCCTTCCTTGGTGTGTCCTAGAGTCACAGAACTGCTTGAGTTGGAAGGGACACCTATAGGCCATCTGATCCCACTCCCCTGCAACGAACAGGGACACCTACAGCTCCATCAGGTGCTCAGAGCCCATCCAGACTGACCTTGGGTGTCTCTGGGGCAGAGCAGCATTCACCACCTCTGCGCAACCTGTGCCAGTGCATAGCTGCCCTTAGTGTAAAGAACTTCTTCCTCGTGTCCAATCTGAATCTCCCCTCCTTCAGTTTGAAACCACTTCCCCTTGTCCTATCACACAGATCCCTTCCTTCTTACAGCCCCTTTAGGTACTGACAGGCTGCTCTCAGGTCTCTCCGGAGCCTCCTCTTATCTGGGAAAAGGTATGGCTGCTAAATGGGCTTTTGGTTGCTCAGTGAAGAGGAAAGATCTCCTTCCTGCCCCCTCTCTTTCCCCAGGGACACGAGTTTGTTGTACTGAACAAGCACAAGGGAGAGTGTATGCTCAAAAGGGAGAGGTAAATGAATAGAGTAATTCACAGTTTTACAAGGTGCACTGTGCCATTTTCATTTTATGGCTGGCTCTAAGTAGTAAAATTGTAGGATTAAAGCAATTCTTCTCTTTAGGATAAACTTGAACTGAATGGATGAATAAATACTAAATATTCATAACCCTGTAGCAAACTGTTAGGCATGAGGTTTGGTTTTCCCTGTGTTATCATCTTTGCTGCTGTTAATAATGCCCGTTCTTATCTCTCCTCAGAGCCGTGCTATTGAAATTGATCTGTACCACAGTGTGTATCTCATGTAGATCAGACAAGACACGCAGTGCAGGCGGTGCCTCTTTCATTGGGGTTCCCCACAAGCCACTCACACTGCCAGGTCTCTGTAAGAGCAGTGGTATCACTCCAGCAAGCTGCACCAAAGAGAGCAGGTTCATTTCACCAGTTGTCACATGAGCTGACCAAGGTTGAGCACGGATCTGTGCTGCTCTGCTGATGAATTTTGTAATCATAAGCTAGAATAGAAAGCTTTTTTGTTAGGTAGGTTTTTCAGTTATTTCAACTACTCAAAGCATTTCCTAGGAGGAAGTGTTCGATTATAAGATAACTTTAAAAAAATATATTGGTTTTAGGCAACTTCTCAGGAAACAAAAGCAATCATGTTGGTGATGGCACAAGGGCTGAAGGTTGGTGCAAGCAAGTTGTGCTTCCAATAGCAAAGCACCCCAGAGAAAGGGTGTGTGTCAAAGTGCTGTTGTAGTAGAAACTATCATCTCATTCTGCATCAGTTTCCTGTACTAAAAAGCCTGCATGAGAAGCCCAGGGCACAGTGCTGCCTTCCTCTGAGGCTGTTGCTGCAGGTCACTGGGGACTTGTAATAAACCTACAGCAGCACCTGACTTTAACTGGATAGAACTTAGCAGGGTCTGTGCTGATAGGACAAGGGGAAATGGCTCCAAACTAAAAGAAAGGAGATTCAGATTGGATACAAGGAAGAAGTTCGTTACACTAAGAGTGGTGAGGCACTGGCACAGGTTGCCCAGAGAGGTGGTGGTGCCCCATCCCTGGAGACTGACCCAAGGTCAGGCTGGATGAGCTCTGAGCACCTGGGGAGCTGTGGGTGTCCCTGTTCAGTGCAGAGGAGCGGGACCAGATGGCCTGTTAGGTCCCTTCCAACTAAGATGATCCTGATTCTAAAGCGTATAGGGACCTTGGTCTCATTCTCATTCTTCATCTTCTGCCATCGCTTATAATGAAGTGGAGCTTCCAAAGCTGAAGACAGAGAAGTCACTGGCAGTGTTTGTAAAAAGGCTGTAAGCTTAAGTCTTTCCTTTGTCCTAAAATCTGTTCTTCTGAGCACAGCTTGTTTCTATGCAGAGGGGCTAGCACAGGGATTAAGCACCACCTAAATCCTACTTATGCTTTCATATTAGTGCATAAATAAGATTTATGCTGCTAATAGTTCATTTTTAGCTCTCCGTATAGAGCCAAATTTCATATGCTGGCCATGATGAAAACAGAGAATTGTAGAATCACAGGATCGTTAAGATTGGAAAAGACTTTTAAGATAATCCAGTCCAACCATCCACCTACCACCAATATTACCCAGTAAACCACATCCCTCGGTGCCACATCTACGTATTTCTTGAGCACCTCCAGGGACAATGACTCCACCACCCCCCTGGGCAGCCCATTTCAGTGCCTGACCACACTTTTGGAGTTTTTCCTAACATCCAACCTGAACCTCCCCAGGAGCAACTTGAGGCCACTCTCTTTCATCCTATTGCTGTGACTGGGAGAAGATGCCAATGCCCACCTCACCACAACCTCCTGTCAGGCAGTTGTAAAGGGCAAGAAGGTTTCCCCTCTTCTCCAGAATGAACGATCCCAGCTCCCTCAGCTACTCCCCATAAGGCTTGTGCTCCAGACCCCTCACAGCTTCACTGCCCTTCTCCAGGGCCTCAATGTGTTTCTTGTAGTGAGGGGCCCAAATCTGAATACAGCACTGAGGTGTGGCCTCACCAGAGCTGAGTACAGGGGATGGTCACCTCCCTGTCCTGCTGTCTGCAGTGTTTCTGATACAAGCCAGGATGCCATTGGCCTGCTTGTCCACCTGGACACACTGCTGGCTTGTGTACAGCTAAGCATTGACCAATATCCTCTGGTCCATTTCCTCTGTACAGTCTTTCAGCCACTTTGCCCCAAGCCTGTATCGTTGCCTGGGGGTGTTGTGGCCAAAGTGCAGAACCCAGCACTTGGTCTTGCTGAACTCCATCCCATTGGCTTCAGTCCTGTGATCCAGCATAATGAACACCACTGGAGTGGCAGCAGCCAGGTCCAAACAGGGACTAAATTGAAGTGAAGTGGGGCTGAAAGATGTAAAAGCTGCAACATGGGGTACCCTGATGGCAGACAGCTCAGGCTGCAGATTGCAGCCTACCTGCAGCCTGGCAGCATGTGTCGTAGTGAGGAGCTGCCTCCATCTGCCCTACTTCATGAGAATGAAGGCGATGGGCACTTTGGGTAGGAAAGGCCCTTCTTTGACTGGCCACTTACCCAGGAGCCTCTGCCTCTTTCTGAGTTGCCTACCATCCTTCTGCACTTAACTGAACTGGTGTCTGTTGCTATCCTTTTTTTTTAATGGAGAATCACAGATTAAGGAGTTGGAACCAAAATGATTTTGTTGCACGAGGCATTCATTAACAAGTCAATTAGGTGTTCTTAATTTCATCCCAGTGCAGTTTTCAGTATGAGTGCTTTTCTATTAATTTTCCCATCCTCCCAAAATGTAGCATTATGCCAGCAGAGAGAAGGGTTGGCAAAGGCAAATCAAAAATGACAGAGCTGCCAAGTGCAAGAAAGAAAGGAAGCAAAAAAGCAAGCAGGCATGGTGAGCATTCAGTTATTTATTCTCTTCCCTCGAAATGGGATGGACTTTGACAGGTGTCTAATGCAGGAGATAATGAGGGTGAGGAGTAGCATGCAGTAATGGCTGGGAAAGTTGCGGCGCTCCAGGAATGAGCTGCCACCAGTATGAACTTGTTCACCCTTTCAGAGCCTTGCTGTGAGCGTGTGGGGCTTTCTGCTGAGGCTGAGCAACACGAGGCCTGCCAGGTGAGTGCAGTTAGGAGCTGGGTATTAGCCCGTGTGTGCATATCCTTCAGGCACTGCCCTTTGCTAAATGAACTAACTGATGATGTTGCACAGCATCTATTGCATTTGAATACACCACTCTGATAAATCCACTGCATGAAGTGAAAAAGGCAAAAGGTTAAAGTTAAGATGACTTAATATGATGATGTGTTGTAATAACCCATTTAAAGCTCCACCGGGGGACTGCAGCACCGTGACAAACACTGAGCATTCACCCCAAAACCGTCTTTGTTTGTACAACTGGGCAGCAGGCAGCTCCTGGGCTGTAGAAATAGATGGATTTAGACACAGCTCTGCTAAGTTATTGAGGATCTGACCACGTACCTCAGTTTGATCTTTCAGCATGAGATACTTTCTGCCTCCTCTCAAGCCCCAGCTGATCAGGGATTTACGCTGTGACTTCAGCTGCCCTGATGCTCATAGAAGCCTGGTGCTGCTCTGTTTTGTGGCACTGTTTCCTTGCAGCAAAGCTTATCTCATAGAAATTGCTAACCGATGTGATAGTATCACATCATTACAACATGGGTGCTGCCTCCCCTGGCAGAGCTGACTGTCTCTCATCAGATTTCCCTTGTTCTTTGACTGCAAATAGCTCTTTAGTTCATTTTCTCTCTCTTTAGTTAATTTCCCCCAATTTCCATCAGCACAGAGGCAACCAGACACTATATTATTATTGCAATTACGTCTGTATTTCTGCCTGAGGGATCGTTTTTGTGTTGGATTTGTGGCATATTGACACTTCTCTGATTTCCATAGTCAGTGCTAGGCGTGGTATAATAATGTTTTACAATACATTTGTAATGGTGTAATCACACTGAAACAGCATGCTGACGCTTTCCTATTTTCTTAGAGATGTCTTCCTGTTGACATTTTGAAGGGATAAAGCAAATCCAGTGTGCCTCTCGTGAAAGTGTCTAAAGCAGATGCTGGTGTCACATGGGTTCAATCCTCTCCTTCATTACGCAGATCCAAATCCCCAGGACTCGCTTGACCCGGGGCTTTGCACGCCCATGTGGGCTGGCTTTGGGATGCAAACAGCAGTCAGTGCTGGGCCTGGATGGGTCTGTCTGGAGGTAGAGTGGGTTCCACCAACAGAACAGCTGTTTTTTTGAAGTCAGAAGAGATTACCTGACAATAGAGTATGTTGTAGGTACAGAACTGGGACCCATAGCAGCGAGTGTCAGGGCCAGAGTGTTCTCAGTGGCAAATGCCATTGTCCTGTTCCTGCAGAGCAAAACACTTGGATGATTTTCTAGAAGCCTGCGTGAGGTATGGTGACCCCTGGAGCCCTTCACTCAGGCCAGGGGCAGCGTGCTGGGAGTGAAGTAGGAATGTCAGTGTCTGAAGGCAACATGGCACTGTCACAAACTTAGGGTTGGATTGTTTTCATATGGATTATCTGTAGAAACTCAGACCGGACACAAAATTCCAAAGTGTATTCATTCAAAAGGACAAATAGCCGTTCTGCTCTCTAAAAATATAGAAATAATAATAACAAAATGGACGTTTCTTGTCAGCTGGTGTCAGAATGATTTATGGAGTGATGGACCACAGTCCGTGCTGTGACAGGATGACAACTTTCCTAGATATGACCGTTATAAAAGTGTTCTGCAACAAATTGTGGTAGAAGAGCAAGGCTGCTGGAGGTCATCTGCTTTTGCTTTAGAAAAATAGCGTTGTTTAGAAAGGTGTCTGTGTTTGTATGAAGAACTGCATTTGTAGAGGAGAATATTGCCCTGACATTATTTAGGATTCGAGGTGTCCTCATTTCTAATTCAAGGCAACACAAAAAATACTTTCAATTTCAGTAGCAAACATATGAAAATGGGCATTAATGCATTTAAAGTGGCACTCAAACACACAGAAATTGGAATCCAGGACAACACGCAGTGAATAACACAGTGCAGGAACAGTGACACGTGTCACTGCAGGAGCTCGGCGGCAGGGGGGTGTGACTGCCTCGATTGAAGCTTTTGCACTCTGGTTTGCACAGGGCAGGTCTGATGCTGTCAGTAAAATGCTGAGCAAGGGAGAGAAGAGATTCTTTTAATTGGATAGCTAATGGCAGTGTGACCATGTGGGTAAGGATTCTCCAGGACTGTGTTTAGCACTAGGAGCATCCCCCTCCTCTTGTGTGCCATCCTTGTAACGTCACGCCGTGCGTGCTCAGCTCAGGTCTGGTGATGCTGTAGTGTGTTTAACTAAAGAGCCATAAAACTGTGTTGTCTGTGAGCTCCAGTATTTATAACTGCACATGAAATAATCCCGTTTCTCTTCCCTCCAGCAGATCTATGAGATCTTGCTTTTTTTTCTGAGATTTCCACCATCTTTCATGAGCAAATTTTGATAGGATCACAAAATGCATTGGGCCAGCAGGGACCTTAAAGCCCACCTAGCCCTGCTGCCCACCCAGCTCAGGCTGCCCAGGGCCCACCCATGGCCTCGGGCACCTCCAGGGATGGGGCACCCACAGCTCTGCGTAGCAGTGCCAGGGACTCACCCTTCCCTGAGTAAAGACTTTCTTCCTTACATCTAACCTAAATTTCTTGTTTTCATCCCAAACCATTGAACTTTGCCTTTGGTGAGCTCATACTCCATTCCGGGTCATTACGATCAATACTGAAGAGTTCATTGCCCAGCGGCGGTCACCACAGGAATGCAAGGGCACAGAGACAGGCGACAATCCCTCAGAGGATTGGCTCAGAGGCTGCCAGCCTGCCTGCAGTCAATCCCTGCTAATCCCTCTGGAAGGAGGATTGGGATCCAGGAGCGCGGCTCACTGTAGGAGGGGGGGCCACAGGGGAACCCCGCGTGTTTTAACTTACACACGTTGTCCTCATGCCTTTAATTGTTTGTGTAAAGCTCAAATAGTTGATCCCATATTGGAAGAGGTGTTCACATTTGTAGCTCCTATGTAGTAAGAATTAGGCACTTCAGTAGAACAAGGATCCAAACACCTTTATGTATCTAAGCCAAAATTCGTCTTGTCTGCAGAGGGAGGACTTTGGAACTACGAAAAGTCAAACATCCTTTTCCCAGACCCCAAGCTACTATCCTGACCGTTTCATCTCTGCTGTGGGTACTTCAGTGGCAAACTATTACAAGTGTGAGACATGGGCACGAGGACTTAGAACAAAGTGCTTTCAACTAAAACGCATTTCTATCTCTTTAAAAATAAACCCCAGAACCACATCCTCTAGCAAATTGCAAAAGTGCAAAGAAAGGATGACTCATTTTTTTGTCACTTGGTTTTTATGTAACCTGCAGCTCCAGGAAGCTTTGTGTACCAGTGTGGACTTCCATGGAGTTCAGGAGCTCCTCCATTTTTTGTCCCGACATACAAACCATAACACAACATGTGGTTTCCAACTTCTTCAGTATACCAGAGCTCTAAGTGATGAAAAGTGACATTTTAGACCCTGTACCAACTGCTGAGTGCTTTTGTGGGAGTCAGAAGAGGCATCTCCAGTGTGTCCTCAGAGCCCTCTGACTCAGTGACATATTTGGTATGTGTTATTCATGTTGTCCGTTGCACTCATTTGCCCACAGTAACTGGAATAATAGTTTCAGTCTGTGCCAAAAGTACTGCATTCTCACAAGGGAGAAAAAGAAAGGTCTAATGAAAGAAACACAGATATGTGTATGGATAGAGTCGAAGCACTAAAGGGTTTTTGGAATGTTAGCAAGCTCCTGAGCACAGTGCTGCAATGCCTGATATAAATCAAGCCTATGCCAGGCAGATGCAGCCATCTAGAAAAGAAGGGAGTTAAATTGTTTGGTGTCTGCTGGGAGGGAATGGAACCTGAAAGGCTCTGCTTCTTATCTCAGCTCCCTTGAGCTCTCCGTGTGCAAGGAAGATGGGGATGTGTGAAACGGAAAATGGTTTTAAAATGCATTCTGAGGTGGTTCTACTCTTTTATGGGCCTTTTCTGAATTCTCATGTTAAAAACAGAAATATAAATGTCAACAACCTCCAGGATGACATACTGGGTAATACAAATATATCAGGGCAACTTCTGTAGGCATGTTCGGGTCCCATTGTGTTACTGCACTGTGTGGGAACAAAGAGCCTTTGCCCAGAAGGGTTTGTATTCTGCATGGGCAAGATAGCAAATTAGAAGGCAAATGGGGACAAAGGGAGGCACATTAGTCTTTGTCTCTTGCCATTTCCCCAGTACTGTTGTGTTTTTAAGGACTAGAAGCTTGACAGCCAGACCTGCATCCAAGCGGTACCAAGCGACCCTGCTTCTTGCAGCAATGAGGAAAGCTCCCTTCTAGGGTTAGGCAAGAGCATGGGGCTGAGTCACATGTGC
The DNA here is from genome assembly GCA_037305975.1 of Chrysolophus pictus. Lineage (NCBI taxonomy): Eukaryota > Metazoa > Chordata > Aves > Galliformes > Phasianidae > Chrysolophus > Chrysolophus pictus. The sequence goes on from CM074587.1 coordinate 13,312,919, forward strand.
CTCAGGAAGAATGTTTTTCTTCTGTCCCTGATAGAAATCTGAAGTTTGAGGATGAGACAAGGGGGAATGTAGATCAAATGTACATACATTCACACTGTGCCTACATAAACACTGGGATTTGTTTTGCCTTGAGAAAAAAGAAAAAGGAAAAGATGAAGCTGGCTGGAGATGCTAGTGCTTAACTGAGCACTTGGGGCAGGCTGCACCCCACCTGAAAGCAGGGCACAGCTGTGCTCTGTTCTGAGGGTGTGCTAAGCCTCACCTGAGCACGTCTCCAATACTGCACATTCAGTCAGTGGTTTCCTGGCCTCCCAGGACTTGGAGGCATTTCTGGCTCAAGGGGGGTAATCCTGAAGGGCTGAGCACAGGGAAGGCAGAGCCAGCCTGAAGGAGAGCAGAGGAGGTGGATCAGAGAAGATGATGACAGGACATTTTTATTTATAGACCGACTGAGGCAGTGGGAAGGAGCTGTTGGGGTGTGAAAGGGGAGGGACGTCACACTCCTCCTCCCCAGCCCTCTGTGCAGTTCAGGTAGGCAAGTGCCATGCCTTGCTTCTAAGTGCCATTTGCTCCTTCTTCCTGCTCCTCTTATGCTCTTTTTTTTTTTTTAATTCTCATTCTCCTCCTGCCTGCCAATTGTATTTTATTGCAGCAATTTGGAAATGAGCTCCTTAATCCCTCACATTGTTGAGAGAATGATGGTGACTTCACTTCCCCCTTTACAGAGAACAGGAGAAAAATGATTGCTGTGCTATAACGTGATGCTCGCTAAATAGAGGCCAGAGCCAGAGCCTGTCAGCTAGCATTTCTAGATCTGTGTCAGATGGGGAGACAGAGGCTTTCTTAGCTGTTTTGTTGCTTTCTGATAAGGTTACTAATATCTAAAACTGATAAAATGCTCACAGGAAAAGCCGTGGATGATGGCTGCTAAGGTTAGGCACTGTGCAGAGCAAGTAGGGCTTTACACAGAAGAAACCTCTCCCTGCCTGTGAACCTAAGGAAACCATTGGGAAATGTAAGTAACAAGCTGCTGTGCTGCAGGTGTGCCAGCTGCTGGAACAACGACTCATCCTGTTGTAAGGAAGGCAGAGGTTTTGTAAGAGACAGAAAAATGTCCTCATTTACTCATTCTTTTCACCTCCAATTCAATCTACTGGCAATTGAAATTCCTGACCTGGAGCTACGGATAAGTTTCCAGATAACTATGGCAGCAATATCAGGGGAGAAATGATGGATCTTATGAACCTAATAGCAGCAAATAGAATGTATAGGAAGGAATTTTGTCATTAGTGCCTTCATCCCGTGCAGCTGGCGGTGGCGGTGTGCATCATGGTGCCCCTGGGGACGCTGCTCTCTTTGGGAGGCAGCACAATGCCAGCCTCTGTCTTTGCTGATTCCTTCCCTTCATTCTACTGCTGAAGCACAGCAGCACCTTGGAGTGTCCCCAGCCTCGTGGGCAGAATGGAATTCCAGGGCGGCCTTTTGAAGCAGAGGTGAGATGCGTGTCTGTTGTTGGCATTCTGGCTGTGGGATGCTCTGGTTAATGGCACTATTTCTAGCAGCTTCGTGTGCGATTGTGGTACTGATTTCCCCCAGCGGGGCTCTGAACAAAGCAGCGCTCAGAACAGGCGTAGAAGCCAACGTAAGTGTGTGAAGCTCAGGGTGGGAAGGCGTGTGCAGCAGCGTGAGCCAGAAAGGAAATGGGTGGGAGGGAAGGGATCCTTGGAGGGCAACCCTGGGTGAGTGAAAGCACCTGGGGGTGCTGAGCAGGCAGGCTGCAAGCAGCGGGGGAATCGGATGCAGGCATGGGTCTGGTTTGTTGTTTGTTCCAGCATTTGTTGCTGGGTGGTACCTGTGGTTTGGGTTGGCTGCACTTCTGGATTCTGAATGCAGTGTTTGCCTGTCTGAAAGCAGGAGGACTGGAGAGCTCTCTCCTGCAACCTCAAAGGGTCTCTGGCTCTGCAATGGCTTCCGCTCAACCACAGCTCTGTTTGGTGACACCGGGGTCAAAGTTGCAGCAGAAAGAAGGGAAAGGATAAGTACAGCTGCTTCAGTGACCTCCTGGGGGTGTTGGGTTTTGTTGCTAGTGTTAAATGTATGCCACAATAAGACAACTCAGACCATTTTGCTTTAGAAACCTTTCTTGTACCTCGCGGGGGCTCACACATCAGAACTGTCTTTCTTTTGTACACGGGAGACTGAAATGCAAGGATGGAAACGCCGTTACTGACCGTGCAAGCAAAGTTATCACATGGAGTTTCCTTTAAGCTCCATTTCTTTTAGTTCTTCGAGTAAGGACAGCAAACAAGTGCTGCGGGGCTTGTTTGGTGTGCAGAATGCCTGCAGTGCTCTTTCCTCTGGTGAAAGCCCTGCAAACCTCCTGTTTTGCTCTTCCTGGTTACAGACGTGCTCCCTGCCAGCCCAGGGCTCTGGGGGAGTTGGTCTGAGTACAGAAGCTCCCACAGAACACAGAACTTTATCTATTTCTTCTTTGTTTTACTGTAGTGAATTAGTTAAAACCAAGAAAGCTCTTCTGGGAGAAATATTCACTTTATGTTCTACTTGGCTTTAAAGTAAAATACAAAATCATCTTGTTCTCTTCAGTTTATTGTTTCTTGCAGATGTAGAACAGCCTCTTACAGAATATCTATGCTGGAGCTGGAGGGAATTTGCTCTTATGCTGTTTAAAAACCAAGCAAGCACAAACTACCACCATATTTATGCACTTAATCTAGATGTCACACTCCTATTTGATGTTGCAATGTGAATTTGTATTTGTATGGATGCATGTGCATCTATCTCTTCAGAGAACTATTGTTTCTCTGTTTCAAATTGTATTTTGAGCACACAGGAATAAATCTGTTACTCATATAGAAGCTACAATTACAAAAAGAATCTGCCTGTTACAGGTGGGATGGAGGTTGAACCTCGTGGCCCGGAGAGGCCTTGCTGTAAGGGCTCTGGTTGGCTGCTATGGAAGAGGCACAGTTCCCAGTTCCATGAGGTGGTGGTTCACCTCTGGTGAAAATACACAGCTAATGGTGGTGACTGTGCTGAAAAATAGCATTTTGTAGCTGAGAATTTGCTCTATCAAACAGTGTTATCGAGCTCTTTGTATGTGTCTTGGTTCCCATGGCTGGCCCTGCACAGGCCCTGCTGGTCGGGGCTGAGCACGTGAAGGTGGTTGAACTTTGCTGCTGCTACAGCTGACAGAGCTCTCACAGTCGTTTTTCTGCAGGAAAACAAAACCAACAGCACACAAATATTTCCTCAGGGGATGAATGCACTGCACTTTCTTCAATCACCTTTCCAGTACAAAGAGGAAAGAGGCCCTGCAACTCCACTGCAGCTTTCTCATCTGGTGAGACATTGCCTTCCCTGAATTTTTTACTTCATCCTATGCACCCTCTCTATTTTTAGGTTATGCTGTTCATTCAGCTTCCCAGCTTTTCTTTTCCTAAATAAGAAGGTGAATTTAAAAGAATGAAACACCGCTAGACTCCATTGGGTCTAGAACTGTGATCAAGTAATTCTGGATTTGTAGCAAGTTGGTTTTTTCTGCTTGTATTTTCTAACTTCAGTGGCATCAATGCGTTCAGTACTTCTCCCGACTCCTTCAGATTAATGTTTAGTCCCTTCCAGGCAGCCAGGTTAAATATAAGCTATTTTAGGGATGGGGAGAGATGAGGATCTCAGCCTGAGATCATAATTCTTGCGATGAAGCCACTGTGCCAGTCAATGATTCTCCCTTCTAATGTGTGTTTACAGGGGGAAAGAAAGATGAATCTGCTACGTGATCTGTACATGCTCTTTAAATGCAAGGTTCATCATTTTTATCTGGATGGCCTGAAATGTGTCCAGGCCTTGGTGCTCTTAGGACATGATCACTTACTGCTCAATCATGAGCAGTCTCCAAAGGTATGGCACAACTGCACTGCTTTTTCACTTAAGGTTAGATATTAAAGACAGACAAAAATGATGTGTTCCAGTAATCAGACAGCTGACTGTGCTGAGAAAACAGTCTTGCAATTATCATAGAGAAACAGAGTAAAAGCTATTTGTAATCTAATTTAAAACGATGTAAACCATTTCTATTAAAGATGAAAAATTGTATATAGGAATGCTTCTCTCTCATTTTCTCATCTTCCTCTCCTTCATTTAAATAGTTACCAATAAGGCATCCTTTTTTTGGTGTCAGTTACGCCACAGAGACAGTTAACAAAGAGCAAATGACATATGCTGGATTACAGTTCTCACTGGAAAGGCTTTTGTACCACCTCAAGAGCACGGTGCATATTTAGAGTCTCACAAAGCTCACCTGTCTGGGGAAGCCCCACGAGCAGGAGCAGCATCAGCAGACTGCTGAACCAGTTGCTATTCAACTTCAAGAAAATATTTTTATATTTGTTTGTGTACTTTGTATTCAACCAGCCTCAGCTGGCACTGACCTCTCTAGCAGCGAGCTTGTCCTGAACCTCAGTGTAGGAACTGAATGGGCAAACCATGTACAGTTTCACATATTTACTCCTCCTTTTCTCTGTCTTTTAGGTCAGTTCTGGCTTTTTGACAATAACAGCATAAACCATTTCACAGTCTTGAGAGGTACTCAGTGTGGACGAGCAATTCCTTCTGGCCTGTCTGAATTTGCAGGGGAAAAACGCAGACAAGTACAGTTTTCGTTTTAGTATTTGATTTGATTTGCTTATATATATATAAAAGTATAGACACATGTAAGTTTTTATATACTTCATCCCAGTTGTTCATGCTAGTAGTGTTGAAAATCCTGTAGGTGTCCAATGTGATTGCAGCTGAGATCACTACACTAGAAATAGGTGAGTCTGAGGCTGCTCTGCTTGAAACTCAAGAATGTTTTCCTGGAGGCTCTGGGCTAGCTTCTCAAAAGGCATTTTTTGCCTTATTCACATTTTAATATTTCATTAATGCCTGTGTTATGGCTTGCAGATGATGTTATATTGCTTGATATCAGCATGTTCCCATTTGACTCTTGGGGTAGCAGGGATCAGTTTGGGCAGCTGTGACCAAAGGGCCAAAGAAACACACTGACCGTGCATAAGGGAATCTCATATGGCTGCTGCCCAATGAATTACTTGAGTTTTCTCTTGACGAAGAAGTCAGATGCATCCCGGCTGCACTCCACACTCTAGCTGAGAACTGAGAAACACTTAGGACTTCCTAAGGGCAAAGAACCTACTGTTTGCAAGAAGAGCTTTAGCCCAATGTGAGCGTTTGTAAGGCCTGGAATGCCTGGAGTTTTCTAGATCTAGGCTAGGATTTCATGTAGGATGATGGGGCTGCAGGACACCTTGAGGGGTTCCGTACTGGCCAAGGTGATGCCCCTCCTTTATTTACTTCCAAGGAGTTGCTCCTACCTTCTGCTGTGCCTGCTGTCTATTGGAGAATGGGGCTGCTGGCGAGCTGGAGCCGAGGTCAGCAATTCAGAGTAAGCCAAAATAAGCAGTTCTGGTGATGGGACTTGGAGAATGAAATATTTTATGTGAACTGCACACCTGGCAGGCTTCTGTCATAAAGTTTGCAGCTTGGCTTTTCTCATCAGAAGAAGATATTTCTCAGTTGAATCAGGCTGACTCGAGACCATCTCATTTAATAGCCCTTGAGAATATAATTTAATCCACAGGTAGTTATAACAAAACAAACAGTGCACATCAGTAACAGAAGAGGTTTTTGCTTTGGGCAAAATATTTAAGCTACGGCTCTTCTGCTCATGCTGCTACGTGGTAGGCTCTAACAAATGGTTATTGCAGAGAGCCACCTCCATAAACGTGAAACTGCTTTGTACACAGAGTAATAAACAGAGAGTGAGGGGATGGGTAAATCCGCTCGACTCACTCCAGCCACCAGCATATGTACAGCTTGCACTTCCACGAGTTGCTGGTGCTTCTCTTCACAACTTGTGTCAAGAATATATTTTCTTCATGGCTGTACTCATTAAAAATAAGCACCTGGGGTTTCGCAGAGCGCCAGGGTACAGGACTGGGTGGACCCACTGAGGTAAGGGCACTAATTACGGGAGGTAAGTCAGCAGGGCTTGAAGCGCTGCCAGATCACACAATGTGTTTTGGAGGGCTGTAACTCCAGGGGTTAGTTTGCGGTCGGAAAATAAAATTAGCATAAATATCCTAATAATTACTTGCCTTGTCTGTGGAATCAGATTGACAAGTCCTGTGGGGAGAAATAACTCCTTTAATGAGCCTTCACAGAGGTGCTGAGTGCTGAGCTTGTTCTTGCTGGCATAAACGTGAGCTTTCGGGCACGCATTGTGTCTGTCCTGGCTATTTTTGTTTGGAGAGAAAAAACAGGATGTAGAAGCGTGTGTTTATTTTCAGCTTTAGCAAAATAGGTGCATTCAGGAATAAATTTCATACCTTTGCTTAGAACCCCCCGTGGTGAAAAACGCTGTGCATGGGGAAGATGCCCAGGCTCCAATTCAATGGCAAACTGAAGCCCAGCTTTTGCTGACTTTAACATTTTTTTCACTGATATGTAATAGGAGCGAGCTTTGTCCATCTTCTTGGGAATAGTTTAAAAATTATTGCTTGAGCCTTGAGTTTATTTGTGAAGCTGCCTGCGTTCCCCTCTTTGTGTGCTTTCAGAGAAGCCATCTCACTGCGCCGAGAAGGTGATGACCCTCTGTCTGGCTGTGCCATGGGCATCAATATCCTGTGGCCCCAGAGAGTGGTGAGGTGCTGGAACAGGCTGTCCAGAGAGGCTGTGGATGCTCCATCCCTGGAGGTGTTCAAGACCAGGTTGGATGGTGCCCTGGGCAGTCTGATCTAGTATTAGATATGGAGGTTGGTGGCCCTGCATGCGGCAGGGGGGGTGGAGCTTGATGATCCTTGGGGTTCCTTCCATCCCAAATCATTCTATGATTCTATGACACTCTCCATGCCAGCTCCCATGGTGGCAGCACAGCAGAGCAGACCCTGGTGAGGGGGCTGGGAGGCAGAACCCCACGCTCTGTTCTCAGTATTGATCCCATGGTGTCACTGAACAAGGCCAGCCTGATGCTCCTGCCTGGTTTCGGTGGTCCACAAGGAGAGAAGGAGTCATCCTCTCCAAGAAACAAACCCTCTTCCCCTGACACAGAGAGTTCTGCTATGCATCGATGATGCCAAGTGTTGAGAGATGTGTTTTTGCAGAAAGCTGCTTTTGTTTGAAATCTGCAGCACTGATTTTCACAGCAGATCTACTATCCTAGAGCTCTGGGTCTTAAGCAGAGAGGAAAATCCCACTGCTTGCTCACATTTTTATTTCTCCATATAATCCCTCTACTCAGTGCCGCACAGCATCTTTTCCTCTAGAGCAGATTCTGGTTTCTGGAACTGTTTTCACATTTGGATCTCAAATGTAAGAATTAAAAAATCTTGTCAGAGCCCTTTCAGCCTGAGAGGTGTCCCAGTGAACACCCCACAGTTTGGATTCTTGAAGTCAGCAGCTCCTGCTATGAATTCAGCTCCTTTCAAAACTTGGAGTGAACACAAACAGTTGTCCTGAGAAGTGTCCATCTTCCAGAGGCTGGGATGGGAGAACCTGACATTTTCCCATTTCTTCTTAAACACACTTTTCTTTTCTGAATGAGCCACTTGCTTTCGTTCTGCTCTTCCCTGCTTCAACCATGAATTCTTTGTTTCTCATTACTCTATGTGTGTTTATTCCAATGCTGTCCCTCCTAGAATCATCTCCAGCACCTCAGATGCTGGTATTGGAGTGAAGTGGGGAGGTGGAAGCTCAGCACTCCGGAGTGCACTCATACATTGACAGCAGGGCTCAGGGCTGCTGAACCCCCAGTGCTTTGCGGTCTGCATATTCATAATGTGGGGATTTGCAAGTTTTTAGCATTTATTTTGTTTTCTGGTTCCTAGACTCTGCGCAAACAATGCAAATGGAGAAATAGAATTATCATTATTTGCTTTCTATTATAATTTTAAGAAACAGAGCTGAGAAAGAAAGTGTGGCATACGCCAGATTACCACAGCATTGCCCCAAATCCCAAACCAAACACAAATTTGTGAGGCCGTGTCTGCTAAACTGTGACTGCACTGATCAGCACTGAACAATGTTGCTGTATTCTTTCCATCCAAAATATCCCACCCTGAAAGCCCTTCTATGAAAATCCAGGTTGAAAATACCAACCAGCTATTCCCTATATCCTGACCTGTTGGCTCCTTTACACATCTCCTGAGGATTTTTGAGATATTCTGTAAAGGTGTGGAGTCTGGAGGAAACTGTTGGAGGTGCTGTGCTCAGGGCTGCTCTGCTGCTGGAGGAGGAAGCAGCTCCTTTCAGCAGGGGCATGTGCTGATTCAGAAGCACCGTGGGGATGGAGACACTTCCTATAACCCAATGGATGATCTCATTGCCATTTCAAAGGATCAAGTTTTTCTTTCAGAAATCTAGCTGCTGAGCCCAAAGAGGACTTCCAGCTATAGCACCTGTGCATGTGTTATCTGATTAGATTAGCAACCTGCAGCTGAGAGCTACTGTCCTTCTACAGAGTCACTGCATAACCCATGCTGCAGTTCAGGGCTCCTAGTGAGGTTTGTTGGCTCTGCAATGAGGGGCTGATGCACAGCTGGACTCAGGAGAGGTGCAGGAAGGAAGGAGAAGGTGGGCGAGGTGGCTGCAGGGGGGAGAGCTGGGGATCAGCCCATGGCTGCTGAAGGGTCCGCAGCTCAGCTGCAGCCCTGTGCCCTTGGAGTGCCTTGAGCCAGTCCTAATAACTGGGATCAGAAGGAATACAGTGCCTTAGGGCAGCTTAATGAAATCCAGCAGCTAACAGCCCCTACGCTAGCACCGTCCGGCTGGGGCTGCACAGCTCCACTGCTGTTGACAGCCAAGTGAGGGGCGCAGTGTGGAAAATGGCACTTCTGTGTCAAAGCCATCTTCATTTTTGAGACACACTGTTTGTTTTCTTCCTTCTCTCTCCCCTTATTTCTTGTATTTGTTTCCATTATTTTGATCTTTACTAAATCCAAAGCATATTTGTGCTGGAGGGGTGGCTCTGAAAGTGAAATCACATCGCTGGTGTTCAGAGGCAGATGGCAGCACCTTACTTGGGGAAAATTCTCTTTTGTTACAGCCAGACTTAAGTCAGGACTGCAGAAATTGGGTCAGCATTACTGCCCACCCTCCCTGTTGCAATCAGCAGCCAGAGCTCTGCTCAGGGCAGGCCCACACCCCATGCCTGTGGCATAGCTGTGTTCATTATTAGCACGGCAGACGTAGTGGTGATGGCCTAAGGGAAAAGCATCTCTGTGCTTCTCTGTTCTCTACACTCCTCTGGCTGCACAGGCACCTTGCTCCGCAGTGTACCTTGCATACCTCTGTGGCCAGCTGCTGACATCAGCCCTTCTGAGCACTGCTGAGCCCCAACCTCACTGCGTGCTGCTTGCTAACAAGTGGGTGATGGGAGCAGGATGTCACAGGTGGTGGTGCAGTGAGGACAAGGTGCCCGTTTCGCGGAGCAGCCTCTGTCCCACCAGCTGCAGGCAGGAGGGTGATGCCTCCGGTGCTCCTTCACATCATCTACCTACCCAAGTTTAGTTTCAGATCCTACTGCAAAAAGCCACAACTTTGAAGACCAAGCGCTGCACATACGTGATCACGCACACAGCTCCACAGCGTAACAGCAGGACAAGCCATAAGCAGGACGTGCCGAGCCCCCGGTAACCGGCAGAGGGATGCGGCTGGCAGCCCGGGGGGGTCAACCCGCGGGTAGAAGCAGGGGCAGCGCTCCGGCAGCCGCCTCCCTCCGTCTCCTCCTTCTCCCGTTCCGAGACCTGCGGGTGCCGGCAGGGCGGGGCGAGGAGGGCTGGCGGTGGCTCCCGCGGGACTCCGACCCCCCCGGCCCGGCCCGGCGGCGAAGGGCGGGCGGAGGCGGTGCGGGCTGCACCTGCCGAGCTGCGCGGCTGGGTTCGGCTCGGAGCGGTGAGGCTCGGAGGAGCCATGCCGGCAGCCACTGCGCCGGGGCCGGACGAGCCGCGCACCGCTGCGCCCGGGCGGGATGGCGGCGGCCCCCGCGGGTACACAGGTACGGGCGCGGCGGGGTGCGGGACTCTCAGCCCTGGTGGGGATGCGGGACTCCCAGAGCACGGCGCAATCCTCCGCCGGGGCCGCGGGCGGAGAACGGGGAATCACCGCGGGTACCGGGCCGGGCGTTCGGCTGTCTGGGGGCGGGTGTCCCCGCTGCAGCCGCCGACACATGAACGCCCCGGCGGTCACCCCGGTCGCGGTCAGGGGATACGGCCCGCGCTGGAGGCTGCGGTGCCCCAGATGGGCAGCACCGGGTGAATTCCGGAGGGTGGGAGTTCGCTGGCCCGGGTGCGGCGCGGGGCTGAGAAGATCGGGCGACGTGAAAGCGAGCGGTGTTCGGAGGGAAAGGTCCGGCACGTAGCGAGCGCTACGCCGGGAGCCCGCGGAGCGAAGGAGCTTCCAACAGAGGCACGTTAACTGGGGAGAAAATGGAGATATCGGTGCTTTAATGAAATAAGGTGCTGCACCGAGGAGTAAAATGGGAAATGAATCAACGGTTTTTTGCTTCCTCTTCACCCCCCGTTCTCCCTCCAATCCTCCGGTTCCGTTACTCAACTCGATCCTGTGGAGCCCAACAGCCTCTGTGAATCTCTTTGACCGGGGGGCGATTAACTTGATGGTAATGGGAGCTGATAGAGGGTCCGGCCCTAACGCTGAGACCTCCTCACGGCGCGGGGTCCGAGGAGATGCGGGAGGGAAGCGGCAGCGGGGCCGAGCGGCTCAGGGCACACCGCATCCATCCGCGCTGCTGCGCGCAGTGCTCCGCGCCTCCCCGTGCCCCGCAGCGCTCCCGGAACGCGGAGCCGTCCCCGCACTGCCCGTCTCGTTGTGGTCTCATCAGTCTGTGCGCTCCTTACGGACGCTATCGATGAGTCGGGTTTTATTACGTCGACAGAAAGAAGCAAACATCTCCGGGCTGACAGCGTAGCAGCGCTTTGAGTTGCATCCGCTTAAATGTGCTTAACTGTGCGTTTAATTTGAATTTAATAGAGCAGTTCATTTTGAAAATATGGAGCGGGCTCCGGGAAACATACTTGAGAATTAACAACTCGAACGCGAGCTGCTCTAATTTTTGCTATTGTTACTAATTATCGAGCTTTTTGTCTGTAAAATCGTGTGTCGTTGTCTGCTGGTGTCGTTGTCCCCTGCTGTGCCCGCAGTAAGGAGTACTGGGCAGGGCATGGCCCATGCTGTGCTCAGCCCTCTGATCCCACGTAATCTTGTCCTGTGCTGATCTGTGGCAGGGCTCCCAGAGATGTGGGATCCGTGACAAACAAATGGCAGCCAGCCTGGAATCCCCTCAGTTAATGCCTTGGGTGTTTGCAAACCTGACTGCGGGGTCAAACCGCATCACTGCATTCCTCACCTAGAAAACACAAGTGTTTTACAGTCTGTGCTTTTGAAGCCAGAAGAAGAGAATATAGCATTATGTGTGTTGCAGTGCTGTTCAGGAGACATTTTTCCCCTTAGTAAAGAACAGGTTTTTGGGGGCTTTGTGTGGAGAGGCTGAAAGGGAGAAACGTATATCAGGGCAGGGATGGCTGTACAGTGCTCTCCCAGCCGGGTCCAACCAGAAGAACCAGCATTGCCCTCCCCAGGCCTGCCAAACCAGTGGTGTGGGCCAGAGGACCCAGAGAGGTGCTGAATTGGAGTCAAAAGTGCTGCAAGGAGCAGGGCACAGATGTGCCTGCATGCAGGTCTGCAGCTGTGGGGCCAGTAGGCTGGCTGGCAGTGGGTCAGCAGTCCTTCTGCAGGTGCTCCTTCTGCACCCTACTGCTCTGAAGGTCTGCATAACTCCTACCTTGGCTGAATGGCAATTGGTTGCTGCACGTGGCTGTGCTGCTGTTAAAGCTGAGTGCTTTAGATGGCTAAATTATAACTACTTGTATAGTTTTAAATTAAACTCTTGCTCGGGATGCTTAATTTAAAATGTGACATGTTATTTATGCAGCAGTATTTGCAGGAGAAGTGACCTCTAGGGAGAGCTGATGACAACTGCTGTGTATTTCATTTAGCATGTTCTTATCTGTGACCATTTTTCATTGCTGCTTTGATTGAGTAATATTTCCGGCCCAGAATGGCAGCACAGACAGATGCCCTCATGCACTCCTTCTGCAGCAGATGAACAGAAGTGCTTCAAGGTTTCCGTTTGAATTAGTCTGTGAATGGGAAAGAAGTTAGGGGAAGTTCATTGCAGCCTGATGCTTGACCACTTAGGGCTCCGACAGCCTCGTGCAGGATAGATGTGTGGTGACGGTGTGCCCGGCTCCTCCCACTTCTGCTGCTTCCTTGACTCTCACCTTCAGTGCACTCAGGGTACTGAGCGCAGGCCCAGCGGGGTGATTGCAGGCTCTGTCTGTAGAAACAGCAGAACTGCTCACGTAAGGGCTGACTGAGGCTTCCTGCCTGTCAGGAAGGCAGGGACGGCCCTGTGGCCACGGAGCCACAGTGAACCCTGTGCTGGTTGTGTCACTGGGGCTGTGCTGGGCTCTGGGTGTGAGAGGAAAGAGTCATGAAGGTGTGTAGGTACTTGTAGCCTCAGTGTTGCTGAAGTTGAGACTCTGACCCTCAGTTTTTCTAGAGTGGCACTTTGGTTTTTGCTGTGATTCTTCACTCATTACTCAGTGCAGTCCTGTAGCTCTTCTAAGGCTGCTCTGCCCCAAACTGGGACAGCACGCGCTCCTGTAAACACAGGTATACCTGAGCAGGCACATCAGTGCAGCCACAGAGAAAGCCAATATAGGAAAGAAACATAAGAGATGCTGGAAATATTTCTGTGCAGGACTGTGGCCCGGATGGGTCTCTTGCTGCTGAACTCTTGGCAGCTGTAGTTCAGTTTTGTCCCTCTGCCTTACTGCACCAGGAAGGAAACTGCCTGCAGTGCAGCTGGGCAGTGTGCTGCAGGAGGCTGTGAGCACTGCGTCCCACTGGGCTCCTGGGAGAGGTCACCTGGCAGGCAGCTCTGAGAGAAAGGCCCCTTCTCTGGGTTGGGACCGACCTAGGCTGCAGTTTGCTGGGGGAGATATCCCTGTGTACGTGCTTTGGGTGGCTGTTGTGGCCCTGGTGGTGTGCACTGGGCTGGGTGTGCCTTTGGTGTCCCACGAGGTATCGGTTCGTTTGTTACAAGCAGTTTTTTTTGCAGTGAGTTTATCTCTGCCAGTGCAGCAATTGAAGACATGTCACCGTGAGCGTCTGGTTGCTCTTCCAAGAAAGCAAAAGCAAAGCTGTGCTTCAGAGCCACAAGTGCTGCACATGGCGGTGAGCTGGGTCCCAGCTCCTTCCTCTGGTCCCTAGCTCAGTTTTTAGGTTGGGGGAGAAAATGTTCATCCTGAATTTCCATCGTGCAGAGCAGAAGGTGAAGTGACCTGGAGTGCATGGGCTTGTAATCTCTACTTCCTTTTTCTCCCACGAGATCAAAGTGAAACCTTTTATTAAATATGATATCAGAAGTGGCAGTCACAGATTTCCAGCCGCACTTCAGCTCCTGTACTGCAGGATGCGAATCTCAGTGGCTGTGCATTTACACCAGGCGTTGTTATTGCTTTGAGAGAATGATTTTTGTACTTGTCATGAAAACTCTAGAATGGTGCAAAATAGAGAAGAAGAGTTACGAGGTCGTCTACCACAGTCCTCCACAGCACAAGATTGTTCCCTGTGGTATTCTCCAATACCTTGTCCAGGCTGCTTCTAAATTACCTAGATATAGAGATGAATTATGTCTAGGCTTACAACTTGCTGTGAGGGAATGAAATGAGCCGAATGTCCTGGACCCAGCACATTGATATTTCAAAAATCAGAAGTCAGCTTCACACCATAAAGCCCAAACCACCCAAACTCAAGCTGGGCTGGCTGCGGGCAGGACTGAGGTGGGCCTGCTGCCCTGGCTGCTCCTGCTGAGCTGGGGGCCCACGGGCTCCCATCAGAAATCAGCACGATGTGCTATGCCTATTGGTCACTGCCGATGAAGCTGGCACCGCAGCATTTTGCCTTCAATCAATTGACAGGGACAAGGCAGCGTGTGGGATAGTTGCTGGTTTGCACTTGGGCATCTTCTTGTCACGCTGTCTTTCAAATGTTGCGGATAAGCAGCTGTGCTGCTGTGCAGAGCAGTTTGGACTGGTGCCGTGGGCCTGAAGAGTGACGGGAAGAGGATTTTGCGTTTGCAGGAAGCCTGCCTGTCTTGCTTTTTGTTTTGTTTTCAGATGACGGTGAGAAATGCAGAAGTTGCAAAATGAGCAAGTGCTCGCCAAAATAAATCAATGGGTGCCTGGTTTGATAGCAGTTTGCTGGCAGCAGAGCCGTATGCAGGTGCAGGGCCGGCCCAGCGCCCCGCTGCTCACTGTGTGGGGGAAGAGGACAGGTTAACTGCTTGCCTTTCCTGTAATGCAGCCATAAGCAATTAAAGGGCCGCAGAAATGGAGCCCCTCCCCTACTGAGGGCAGGCTGAGAGCTGGGGCTGTTGAGTGTGGAGCAGAGGAGGCTTCAGGGAGAACTGAGAGTGGCCTGTCAGTATCTAAGGGGGCTGTAAGAAAGAAGGGAAGAGACTCTTCAGTGGGGTCTGTGTAATAGGGCAAGGGGAAGTGGTTTTGAACTAAAAGAGGGGAGATTTGGATTGGACATGAAGAAGAAGCTCTCTACACTGAGAGTGATGAGGCTCTGTCACAGGCTGCCCAGAGAGGTGGTAGTGCCCTGTCCCAGGACACCCAAGGTCAGGCTGGATGGGGCTCTGAGCACCTGATGGAGCTGTGGGTGTCCCTGTTTGTTGCAGGGAAGCGGGACCAGGTGAACATTAAGAGTCCCTTCCAACTCAAATGATTCTAAGACAGTGCAGGTTTGTGCAAGCAAGGAGGAGCTGCAGTGCATGGACATCACTGTTAAAGCAGACAGAACTAAGTTTTTCCCTCTTTGTAAATACAGGTATGGGCTGCCCCTGCCTGCTGTGCTGCCGGGATATGCAGCCTTCCTAGAGCTGCCAGCAGTGGGTCTGGCTCAGACCGCTGTGTCGTGGATGTGTGCTGTGCCAGCAGGGCTGCCCTTTGGTCTGCTTGCCTCAGCCAGTTGTCATTGTGCGTGTAACCCACCTGCAATCATTTACTGCTTTAATCGACACCATAAACACAATGGAGTGGTTCCTTGTCCTTATGCTGCTGTCCCCATCCATCTTCATGTCATCTTCCACTGGCTCCTAGGGCTGGGGAGGCTGCGAGCAGCTGTGCTGGTGGATTGCCACTGTGAATCACCACCCTGGACACAACCTGGCCGGGAGAGTCTGGCCTGGCAGCAGGGAGATGGGGGAGACCAGAAGCCATGAAACCATGCAGGAGGCTCTTAAATCTGATTGTTATTTTCTCAGTTCGTGAATGATTTCTATCAGCACAGTAAATCGCGTGCTATTGCTAACTCTTTCAGACCAGTATCTAAAAAAATCAATTATTCACAGAAATTCTAGCTGACAGTTGTGAGTGTCAGGTCACAGTTCTCTGGTGTGCAGTTAGCAGCTTCAAACAGCAAACTGAGAAAGGAACAGCAAAGGGGAGAAATGCAGGCTGCAAGCCCAGCGCTCAGGTGGGTTCCTGTAGCAGGGGGCTGGAAGCCATGGGGATGGGCAGAAGGTTTCTGTATTCTTCTCAAATGAATGTTTTGTGCAAATATAGTTCTTATGCCCAGTTATTTAGGGCAGAAAGTGAATGCTTCTGTACACGGCAGAAAGCTTTTTTCATCTTCCCAAGCTCTAATTTTGGGGTGGGTTTTGCAGTTAGCTCAGACCCAGGCTCCAGTGCCATCCACCAGAAGTTGTCATCATGGGGCAGTTGTCATGTGGGAGTGAGCAGCTTCTTCATCTGCTCTTATCAGTGACAATGCCGGCTGCTCCAGGCAGATAGCCACAGCTGCAGTGAGGTGTGCGGGGCCCAGTGTGTGCTTGCTGCACTTGGTAGTGAGTGGAGAGCATCCTGGGGCTGTGCCACGGCACTGCCATGTGGATCCAGGGGGACCTGGCAGCAATAAACAGCAAGAGCAGCAGCCCTTGCCCTGCCCAAATGTATGGCAGGATTTGGATTTGTACCTGCTTGCTTGCAGGTTCAGTATAAAATCGCAGAAGGTAGGTGTGTAAAACAAAAATAATAAAATTTGTCTCCTATAAAGAGAAAAAGCCAAATGGTTTTACAGGTTTTAGCACCTCCTGAGAGGTGCTAAACCATTGTGTAGGTGAAAAGCCACAAAGATGAAGTATTTTCTGACAGCAGAAATGTCTTAGAGCCACTGGTAAGACTGATGCTAGTTTGATGTATTTGTGGACAATGTGATTTTGGCATTTTAAAGGGAACAAAAGTGAAAGGCTGATTCCACCAGAGCATCTGCTTTTAGTCAAAAGGTTCAGGTTGTCAGATTTCAACAAGAAAATACCTGGAGATGTCTCCAGACCTCAGAAATGCCTATCAGCAACATGGTCAATCAATCTATACATACATACATATATATATATATATATGTAAAAGTGCTCAGCTCTGACATTGTGGCATCATCAGTTTTTGTCCATAAAACCTTTTATAGGAATGGTTTGAGCTTACTTTCCTGCCCGAGGTGGGCACACCATTTGCTGTGTTCACCCATTCTTTTTTGGCCTGTGATTACTTGCTGGTAAAGGGAATGAAGCTGCTTGTAAATACTGGCAGGGCTACTAGCATTCATGGGCTCTTGGTTATCTCTGCAAGAAGGGAGGGCGTTGAGATAAGGAGAGCATAGTGAATGGTTTGCTGAAGATTGTAGGCTCCTAAAGCTTGCCTGCTTTCCCACCAATACCTGATCCATGTTGGTGAGGTCCTAATTACCAAGCTGGGTGCTGAAATGTGGATTTCCCAGCATTCTGTAGAGTAGCTGTTTATTCAGTTTATTTAGCTCCATCTGCCCCAGCACATCTTATACATTCGGGATCTGAGCAAGTGCAGGTGAAAAGCTCAATTCAAATTATTCCTTATAATTTTATCCCCTTTTGAGCCTTTATTTTAGAAACTAGGGCACAAACTGTGTGTTCTGCAAGTTGCATTGTTTATTTATCACCTGCTTTGGGTTGACAAATCGAGGAGCCCGTCAGTAGCTCCATTCACTGAACAGTCACAAAAGCAGCTGTTGGGTCTTTTTTGTTTGCAACAGTTCATGTTAAGGCACAGTTCTGGTGTGCTTCATAATGGATCCTTAGTTGATTATTGTTTTTTCCATTTTCATTCTTTTTAATATGGAAATAATGGTGAAGAGAAAGATGAATGCTTCACATTTACCTTGTGGACCCTTCCTATTCAGTTACACTGTTAACTCTTCAGAAGTGCCATAACCCACTTTTTCTCAGTTCTGTTGGAAGACAGGATAATACTGTACAGAAAACCCATCTGTTCTTGCTTCTCGCTTTGCTGGGGCCTTCATCAAATACCTCATTTTCCATCAAGTGCTTTTTTCTCAATTAATCTTTCCCATAAGAAACATATTCAGTATTGTCCTTGTTGCTAGATCCCAGAGTAAAATCTACAGATGAGAATAACCTGACTGATGTAAATTGGCAAAAAAAAAATCAATCACGGAGATGGCAGTACAGCAACTGGAACAAATCCTCGCTTAAGAGTAACATGAAAGACACAAATAAGAACCATTTTACACCAATTCCAATCATTATTTATGTTTGAAATGGGAGTGGATTGTGCGTGCTGTCAGCACATCCTAATCTAGCATCTCAGTGATGTGTGGCTTGGCTTTTGCATGGATTAAAGCTGCTCACAGCCTTGCAGACAGGGAGCATTTCAGAGCTGGGAAGTGCTTAGTGCTGACTCCTAAATCTCAGTGCAGCTTGTTTGATGCACCAAGGCAAAAAAGCCAGATGAAAAATGCTGGGAGGACAGAAGGGAATCTGCCCATCAGTCTCTTCTCCTGTCCCTGCTCCAACCATTCAGGTCCTGTGGTCTGAATGGATCTCAGCTCTCCATAATCCTGAATGGGCCACCAGAAGGGAAGCTCCCTTTGCAACCATCATTGCTGCATATGTTGCAAGCAGTGTGTTGAAAAGTCAGTTGTACCTATGGAGCAGCCAGCAGGAAAGAATGAGGGAAAATCATTAAGAGGAGGAAGTCTGAGATTTGGGCTTGCATGTAATGGCAAGCTCTTCTTATATATGCAATCCAATTAGAGTCCGTTGGCTGCAAAATGGTTAACTTAATCTGTAATTACAGTTTGCTAACCAGCTCTTTAGCTGCTGTTACACGGTAACAGGGAATGCTGCCTGGTCCTCATCCCTGTTGGAGTGTAGGGCGCGTTCCCTTTCTTCCCTCTCTTCCTTCCTTCTCCCATACCAAGCTCTTCCAAGAGCTCCTCTGTGAGCTTGCTGTGGATGTTCAACATTACGCCTGTGACTTTAGGAACAGTAACTTCTAATGCGTGCTTTTCTAAGAAAATAGACTTGCAGAAATAATATCATCAGCCTGCTGAGCTTCTTCGGGGTTTATAGAACCTAATGTTCTGTCTATTTCTGGCATCTGGCTATTACAGCATGTTTTAGTTGCATTAAGTAGTCAACAATAAGCAAAGCAAAGGCTTGAATTATGCGTGTATGGAAATAATGAGGCGAAGTCACGGATGGCTCTATTTCTGCACAGACAGCAAGTGGCTATCTTAACAAAATGCTTTCAGATAGCTACTGCCATATTTTAGATCATTTTGGCATATACTTATGCAATGTATTTGATTTTCTTTTGCTGTGTGGAGGGAGAAGAAGCACAGGCAATGTGTAATGGGCAAGCGTTCTTCGGTTACTCTTTCATTTCTGTTTCCTTATCAGCAAAACATAAATCTGCAGCATGCTGACAATGAAACCATATGGTAACTCTTCCTGACAAATTGATTTTGCAATGCAGAAACCCTGTCTCTGCATGGAAGGAGGCTTTTTGGATTATTTTGTCTTAATTCTCACTTTACTCTTTAAGTTTCAGCACCTGGAAATTATATATTTGGATGTTTCTGAACTCAGTGGTTTGTGTGAATTAAGAAGTTACACAGCGTGCTCAACTTTAGTGTTTTTACTTTGGGGGCAGTTATTTGTCATGTGAAATAATGTGTTTACTTGCTATAGCCAATGCCTTCCTGTCCTGTCAGACAGCAGCATCAGATTCTGATACTTTCTGAATGTTGAATATCCTCTTAGTGTGAACTGAAGAAATGCATGGTATGATCTCTTTCTTTACGAGAGCATGCAGGTGTGCCCATAGGATAAAGATGCTCCTTATGCCCAAACTGGCCCATTGATGGCCTCTGGTCTGCGATGACTGCAGCTGAAGCAGTGCTTTGGGTGGTGGGCAGCATGGATGAAGTGCTTTGTGAATCCTGTGCAATGAGTGAATGAACCAGCAGTTGTCTTCACAGCTTCTCTTAGAGCTCAAAATCAAGAAGCCCTTTGCTTCGTAAGGCTGAGTGAGTTTTCTTCGTGTGCTTAGAGGTAGCAGCCTGTATCTGAAAATGTAAGCAGAGCACAACCTGGTGAACTGGTGAACAACTTATGAGTCATGGGAGCTAGGTTTGGGAGACACATCAAATTTAGGAGGGAAGCCATGAAGCTAATCAAAACTAAACAGCACATCATGGATGGGGACGTTTATTGTGGACTACTCACACATGGCTGATAGGCTCATGTTAATGCCTTGCAAAGTCCTCCCAGCTGTAAGTGCTGCCTGCCAAGTGTCACTCTGTGGGGCTTGAGATGCAGCTGTTGCAAAAGTGAAATAAGTAATATTTATGGTTCTTATTTGACATTATGTTTCTGACTAGTGACAGTTAATGCAACCCAAGGCATGATATTTTCTAGATATTTAGAAAATAAATACAAAGTGAGATGAAAACCTGGCCAGTGAGAGTGTCTGTGCAGTGTTGGTGTTTTACTTCAGCAGACAGTGCAGCCTCCATCACAGACCTCAGCTGAAAACAAAAATTCCTCCTTGTAGCAGGTGTAGTCGAACAAGCATGCCTGGAGAGCATTCAGAGGCTAGATCCATGCAGAACATCTCTTTGTACAAATACGAAGCACAGTGAAACGGTAATTTTCAAGGAGTGGAAGGATGAAAGTAACCTGGGAGAAGAGTGGGTGCAATGAGTAACTGCAAGGACTTCATGGATCATTAATAGAAAGGCATGCTAGAGCTCACAAGAGAGATTCGCAAATGAATTATTAGAAGACTATTGCCAAAGAAAATTAGGGCAAATCTGATCCAGTGGTTTTAAATTTGAACTTGGATAAAATTCAGAAGCTCGCACTGGCAAAAATCCCATCTATGTGTTTCAATAAAAGCCATTATTAAAAAAAAAAAAGAAAAAGAAAAAAAAAGCCTTTAATGTTTTGATGCTGGCCAAAAAAGAAATGGTGTTGAAAAGCTCGAAGAAGAAGAAGAAACAGCATTTCTTATATGGCCAGATGCAGATATGTGGAGTACAGTTGATGAACTTTTAGCTAAGGTTCTGTGTAAACATAAGTATAGAAGCTTTCAAAATTTTATCACTTATTGGATGTTGTCAAGAGGAGTCTCAGAAATACTGCCTCAGTTACATCCGTGCAGGAATGTCATCTGGGGATGACATAATGCTATTACAGCCCTGGCCAAAGCAAGGAAATAACCACAGCTTAATGGGACTCTGGCAAAGGAGAGGCTGTTGCAGATCTCTGTAATGATCAAGTGAAGGAAGTATTTTTAAATAATAATGACGAAAGGTCACTGACATTCTGAGGTTTTAATCATTCAACATATGCAATTATGGGCAAGGACAATGCAGGAAAGTGTAAAGAGTGCTGGCAACAGCCACGTGTTAGTCAGAGTGGCCAATGGTGGATTAAAGATTAAAATAAAAAATCTTGGAAGAAAACATCAAGAGATAAATTACCTGTTCTTTGGCTGTGCGATGATTCCAGGTAAACTGGCAAGTCTGCTGAAAGAGTCTAATGAGGACTGTTTAGGAGGCTGAGGAAACGTAATTTGAATCAAACTTGGCTCTGAGATACTTTCTGCATCTCTTGCAGCTAGAAGTGTCACTACGTGAGCTTTAAGTATGTAATCTGGTACCTAAAAGTAGCCTTGAAACTGCAAAATGCAATGATGTGGGTCTGTGGCAGATTATGATAATGGCTTTTCAGAGCATCTTGGGTGTTTAAGGTGAAGAGAGAAGCTGGTAGCACTCCAGGGCGAGGTAGAAGATGATCCAGCTCACACATCAATGTGTTCCGGCATGAGATGTTGGAAGGAAGGACAGGAGATAAGGGAAATGACACTCCAGAAAAGATTTGCTCTTATAATGGCAAGTTGCTGCCATTCTGAGGGCCTGAAAGAGAAGGCAAAACGAACAGTAATAACCTGTATGGAATTAAGAAAGGCATGTTTTTAAAATGCAGTCCTCAGTGCATATTTACTTAGATTAGACCAGTAATTGACACTGTGGTTTTATTTGGTGTTTTGCTGAGATTCCTCTGGTTTTGGTTTTCCAGGGATTGGGTTTTTCAAGAGCGTAGACTGAAGATGAGTCAGCAGTAAGCCCATCTCCTGCAGTTTGATCAGAGCAGCTTAGAGTTAATTAATGACTGGAGGGTTTTTTGGTATGAAAAATGAAATAGATTTGATATCAACATTGTAGCTCTGTCCAAGTGTTCTTGAGGAGATTATTAAAACTCTCAATTTCTTTCTACTTGTATATGTGGAAGGCCTATTTTCTCTCCCTTATTATTTTCTGTGCCATCTTGGTGTTTGCCACTCTGGCCTTGCAAGAACAATCCCATTGCCTCTGAGCTGCCCGTGGCCCTGCTGAAGTCATCTGGAAATCAGCTGAGAGAAGGGAAGTTTGGTTTCTGATGCAGAAGCAATGCTGCTATTAAGTAAGTGAGTGTTAGACATAAAAAAAAGAGGGATGTATAAAGCAATTCTCAGGTTCTGTCAGTGCACAGGTACGGGAATGGAAAAATGCAGTTGTTGTTATTGAAGTATAGTTGGATGTTATGTGTTGCCTTAATGACTGACCATTAACATTTATGTTAAAAATGAATGAAACAAGGAATATTGTGGCAACAAAACTTGATATATAAAGCTAGTGGCTGACAATATGTTGCTGAGAGGAGAATAACTCAAAGAACAACTGTATGTACTGCAAAAAATAGAAAGAGAAAAGCCAAAAGAAAAAAATGTGTAGCGCATGAGTGATACAGCAGTGTTTGTGAATGGAGGTGAGGATGTCTCTTTTTGGCCACTTTTCTCCTTTTCCTCTCCCTGTGCTAAAGCTGTGGGAGTTGTCAGCTCATCTTAGCCAGGGTTAGCAGAGGCGCAGTAGTCTCTGAAGATGAGGAGATTCTCTAAGGTTGTGGTAAGATGCTACCATATAGACTGGGGTGCTGAAGGATGTGGTCAGTCCTTTAGATCTTGGAAAGTTTGTGTGAGAGAGGATGTGTTGTGAATGTTCCCTACATGGAAAATGCCAGCCTGTGTATTTAATTAAACACAGAGCCCAGCAATATGAGAATGTGTTCAATGAAACCATGCCACTCATAGATTAGATCTTGTTTTGTTTGAGTTTGTCTGGTTTTGTTTGTTTTTAATGTTCATTGTGTAAAAGAAGCTGTGTAGCAACATAAGTGAACCTCATTGAATGGGGCGGGGAGCAGAGGAGCTTCTGGGTGGCATTAGAGTCTGGCCATGGACCGGCACCTGGCAGAGCAAGAAACATTGCCCATGCAGACCTTTGTTCCTTGCTTTGACCATCAACTTGGGCTGATTTAAAATATGATTACGATCAACCAACCAAAGTGAACCTCCGCTTTCTGCTCTCATGCTGCATTGCCTCGTGTATTTGTTCTGCAGGGCAGTGCAGCCATGTACCCCCTCCCCAGCTGGGCACCCTGCAGATCATTCATGGCAATGGCACAGCCGTCGGGACGGTCATCGCCTTCCAGTGTGCGGCCGAGCACCAGCTGGAGGGGCCGGGCGTCATCACCTGCATATGGAAGGGGAACAATACCCAGTGGACAGCAGAAGTGCCCTCCTGCAAGCGTAAGGCTCTTCCAGAACCATTCCCAGTCCCTCTGGGCTGCAGTGTAGTTATTTAGCTTTGTGTATCTCCTACAACCTGAGGATTAATTCTAGGCATCTGTGCAAGAAAAAAGACAAATTCAATTTCCTTCAAAGTTGCCCCCGCTGACTGTAATTGCACTCCATATGTGTTCTGACATCGTTAATTATTGTGACATAGAAAAGACTCCATCGGATTTCTGCCCGATCTTACATCACCGGCTCCGGTAGTGTTGCACCCGGAACAAACGTGGCTCTGTAGCTACAGGGTGTTCTGTTCTTTACAACTTGTAGAGATGTGACCAACTAATCTGCAAATGTATTTGCAGACCTCTAATCTGCTGGCATTCATTTCTGAAGATAACTTGCTGTAAAAGAAACACAGCAATATTTTTCAACAATATGAGGCTGTTGCCTGTGGGCAGCTGCATGGGAAATTTACCATATTAACAAATAGCATTTGAATGGCAGCATCATTAACTACCTTTCATGCTGTGTTTCTTCTTATTTATTATAAAACAGTTAGTAATTTGACTGGAAGTAGACTCAATCAAAAATCTACTGCATGGTACTTTTGAGCTTTGTAGTATCTGAATTGGGGAGCTCGGTCTGTATCTCAGATTTGTATCATTTTAAATCATTGGTAGTTGGATAGCTCTCTAGACTTTTATCAGTCCTGAAATTCAGGTGTTCATATCTCTGATTTAAGAGACTCCAGTAAAGAAAATAAATGACAGAAACCCTCCACGTTGTGTAGAGCTGAGCTGAACCATTCCTTGTGCTGGTATTCGTGTTGGAAGAACTGGAAGAGTTCTGAAGTGAGATATGTTTAGAGCTCAAAACGAGGTGGCAGAGGTCTGCATTAGCTTTGCCTTGCCACATTTTCGCTCCTCTTTTGTCTGGATAAATTCATTTCTGATGTCAGATCACTGTGAATACAGAGCCTTACAGATACCATCTTTTCCATCCCCAAACAGAGGAAGACCAGTTGGTCACTTCCTGGCATATAGGATATCAAAACATAGAGCCATCCTCTATTAAAGGCTTCTTTAAACACACATACCCTTCAGTATTTGTGTTTGCACTTCCACTCCTTGTCAACCATTGATTAAAACAGTCTGGTAGCTCATCTGCATTTGATAGACCGAACCAAGTTGTGCTTTTTAGTTGCAGTGCTAAAGGCATTGTGTTTAACTGCAGTGCTAAAACACTTGTGAACAATTACTTATAAGCAGGAATTTTTAATTAGCCCAGTTTAAGATCTGTGTAGCTTTAGGTCGAAGCCAAGATACTTCAATATTGTAACACTGAGCTATTATTAGCATATATGTGAAGCAGGTAGGTTTCAGCATGGTTTCATGAAAATATGAGAGGTAAATGTATTGACCTCAGAAATGTTCTCCTGTGTTTGCCTTGCTGCAGCCATATCGAAGTATGAGACTTTTGGATTTAAAGTCGCAGTGATTGCTTCCATCGTGAGCTGTGCCATCATTCTGCTGATGTCCATGGCTTTTTTAACCTGTTGTCTCATCAAGTGTGTGAAGAAAAGTGAAAGGAGGAGGACTGAAAGGTATGTCAAGAAAAGGCTTTTAGACCTGGCATAAAAATGTGTACACCGTGTGCATTCCATTGCTGTGATAGCACTGAGCTCCTTTCCAGGACTTGATGCTTAGAACACTGTGATGATGTTAACTCCTTACAACCCTTCATTTGTAGAGTAGAACTTAGGCATAGAAAGATGTAAAATCAGAAGTATTTAGGTGCCTATTTTTTTTTAATATTGAATGACAAAAGTGGACCTGGACAGATGTAGATCTACCCAGAATTATGCAGAAGCTGAACATACGAGTCTTGCTCTCTGGCCCAGTCTCTCTCTCCTTGAATTATTTAAGTTTGGCTGTATCTTCACTTCTCTTTTTCTCTCTCTTCCTTTTTATTCCTTTACTCTCATCGAACTCCTCTGGGAAATCCAATCTACTCATGTCAAAACCATCAAAGCCTTCACCATCTGCAAAGTGTGCTTAGTGCTGTCACACAGATGCGACAAACGAGAGCTGGAAAGACTTAGGATTTTGTCATTTGGCTTGGAACACAAGACAGTGGGCAGAATTACAAACAGACAAGGAAAGAAGTAAAATTTATTCATCCCGTCCATTATAAAAACTTAATGTGAAGGGTGACTGAGTGACCAAATGTGTCTGAATGCTAAATCCAATCAGCTGTTGTTCATAAGAGCATCCACTCAAATTTACCTGCTGCAAAAAGTGTTCTATATGCACCTGTGCTTCATTTCCTTCTCGCTTTTCCCTTCTTCTCCCAGTGGGCTGGCTGCTCCCAGCTGAAGCCAATGAGCTGCACTTCGTGTTGATTTTTAGCCACCTCTTGCTTCAGAGAAGCATTTGAAGTGAGGTGAGGGAGAGGACCCGAGTGAAGGTCTCTGTGCTCTGAGCTGTGTTTTATCCAGAGCTGGATGGGAGCCAGATTTTCTCTTTGGGGGAAAATTCTGTAATTTCAAAATCTGACTGAAGCCAAAATATGGATTTTTTTTTCTCATTTCCCTTGAAAGGATTTTGCATGGCAAAGAAGCCTTTGGTGTCATTCATAGTATTAGGTTTTCACTCACAGCATGAAATAAATTTTGAAATGAAAAGGATGACTGGCATTTTCAGAATCGCTGCTTTTCTTTCTGATAAGACTATTCATATCAAAGTCCTTGTTATTCATTTATTTTAAATGAAGCTTTGTCAAAATTAGCCATCCGCATGACTTTGATGTCTTGTTATTTTTCTCCTACCAGAGACAGACTCTTATACTGGGCATTTTTACCCAGTTTTGCCCCAGGACACCAAATGGTTCCCTTTGCTTCCCAGTGTGCTGCTGCCCTCTGTCCTGTGGCAGTAGCCTTGCTGCAGCTGGGTGTCCGACAGCTTGAGCAAGTGTGCATAGAGAGAGCCTCTTCTGTTAGATCAGTTGATGCAGTGGGAAAATGAGGACCAACCTCTGGATGCATGAAGTGTTTCCTGATCCAAAGGGGAGATGCAGGTTTGGTAATACAAAGTGAGAACATTTAGGAGGAGGCTGGTTAAATAAGTGTCTTTTAGGGCATCTCTGAAAGAAAAGGCAGTCTTTATCTGCAGAGCAGGGAGTGTGTCCTCATCTCCCCTTCAGCTTTGAAATCTGCCTGTCTGCTTTTTCTGGCTCTCTTAGTAGATCTGCTAAAAAAGGTCACCTCTGCCTACAAGCTTGCTTGTAAGGTTTCTGATGATCCAACAGGACGTGCCATCCTATGTTTATCCCTGCTTTTGGGGAGATGTCTGACAGAGGCATCCAAACACCCTCCCATAGCATAGCCTACTCCCATACCTCACCCCGTGGCACAAGCATAGCATCCGTTTTCTTTGGTAGAAGCAGGACTGCATCCTGAGAGGATGGAGAAGTCGTGGAAATGAGCTTTGCCATTCCTTACAGTCTAATCTCATCCCAGCAGCCAGGGTGATTGTTAGTGACTCTGTGAATGTTAGAACTCTTTTAAAAACAGGAAAAGCAATTGTGATTTTTTTTTTTTAACCCTAGAGCTGGAAAAAGCAGCATGAGAAGTGCCTTGGGCACATCCAGAAGGAAATTCTGAAGGCAACCAAATGCATCCTGCTCTTTAAAATCATATAATCATTAAGGTTGGAAAAGACCTCTGAGGTCCAACGGTCCACCTACCACCAATACTGCCCACTAAAGCATGTCCCTTTGTATGACATCTGAATGTTTTTTGAGCACCTCCAGGGATGGTGACTCCACCACCTCCCTGGGCAGCCCGTTCCAGTGCCTGATCGCTCTTTTGGAAAAGAAATGTTTCCTAATACCCAACCTGAACCTCCCCTGTTGAAACTTGAGGCCATGCTCTCATCCTATTGCTGTTATCTAGGAGAAGAGGTTGAGCCCCGCCTCACCACAGCCTTCCATCAGGCAGCTGTAGAGAACAATGAGGTCTCCCCGAGCCTCCTCTTCTCCAGACTGAACAATCTCAGCTCCCTCAGCTGCTCCCCATATGACACATGCCCCAGATCATTGATGGCTAGTGAGATAATAGACATGGATTTAGATTTAAACTCCAGTGTTTATCTGTGGTCAGATAAAAGCTCAGATACGCAACTGTTCATCACGGTGCTGTTTTACTCCTTGCTTTATTCACAGAGACATGCAGCTGTGGTATCAGCTCAGAACTGAAGAACTGGAGAACATGCATGCTGCTTACTTTGGTTATAAGGGAAGAAATAACAACAACAACAACAAGAAACTCAGGAATAATTCTGTATTTGATGATGTGACTAACATGGCATATGACAACCAAGGCTTCTGCAGGTAAGGTTGTTAAAATGTAGTGGTTTTGAATGAGGTTGTCGAAGAAATTTTAGTATTTGCTAAAGATGTGCTTAGCAGACTGCCCTGAGGAGGTCAGGGTATGGCAGCAGCACTGACCTGGAGCAGGCAGGCTCACCTGCTGGGGCAGAACGTATGGGTTTCCTTAAGCTTGCCTGTGCTGTGGGAGTTGTGTTGCCCAAAGGTGGCAGAGCAGAAAAGCTGAGCACTTGGTTACTCACAGCAGTGCTTGGTGAAGCCTGGTCTGCAGAGGAGGTTGCGCCAGGATAAGTGGAGAAAGGTTTTTAATTGGCTTTGTTAAGTGGATGCTAAGCAGCAGCAGGTAAGTGGATACGCTGTGTGGTTGCGTGGTAGCAAGCTTGCCTAAGAGCCTTAGGAGAGGAGCTAACCAGGGTCAGCCCAGGGTGTTCCCATCCCTCTGTGCATGGAGGGTCTCCAGAGAAGCAGGGCAGCACAGTGGGATCCTCAGCTGCAGCGTGCCACTGCCCCATCAGTGCCACCACGGTGGGAACCCTGACCCTGTGGTTGCCCAGAGAAATGTCCATCCTGAAACGAGGTGTGCCCTGTGGTGTGGATGCTTGTGGGGTGGGCAGAGGTGTTTTTATTGGTTCAGAATCACCTCTGAATGTATCCAGATGTGTTGTCACCAGTAAAAGAAATTTGTACCATTTGTAGAAATACGTGTCGTGTCTTTGATAACCTCTGAGTGCTCCTTTGTCATTGTGTATGGTATATACAGCACAATCCTTGTTTGCTTTTAATTCATTGCTCCTTTGTAGAGCTTTTCTGAACAGCAGTACCTGTGATTTGTAGTGGTTACCTGCAGAAAACAGCTTTATGCAGATTGCAAACCTGCTTCCATGTCACAGTGCAGCTGGAAATTTTATTCCAACGGAGCACTTACATGAAAGTCTGATGGCTGTTTAATCAATTCTTAGCTTTGGGTGTTTTCAGAAAAATGTATAAAGCTAATTAAATGAAATTTATAACCTCAACAGTTTTCAGAAGTCTCAACGATGCAATTTTTAACTTTGGACAACTTCAGTCTTTCACAGTGTAAATGTTCTGGAAAAAATGTAATCTGCTTTTAAAATAACAGGGATAAATAAACACAGGGCTATCTACAGGGCTTAGAGCTCTGCTGGAGTCTCAGCTCCTTCTGCTGCTTATCTGCACCACTCCACAGGGCAGAAGCTGCTGTGTTATGTTTACTGAATTCTGTACATCTTTTCTTAACTGAAATGAGCAGGGAATACACAATTCTTCTGGATAAGCAGCTTCTCTGGGGCCAGAAGTAAACAGTTTGATTATTTCTTTAGAAAACTGGAAGGATGTGCAGTTCCCCAGTGGGGAAATGCAGAGGGCAGGAGGATAATGCCTGTGAGCTCTGTTTTTACTGCTTGAACGGTAGAGATGCTGTGTTGGACACTGGGGCACATACCCACCTCCTTATGTGTGAGGCCACTGTCAGCCATGTCAGCTTGCTTTCCAGGATGCGGAGGTGATGTGATCCTGGCTAATGACCAGTGAGCAAAAATCAGCTGGAAGAACGGGGGTATCATGCTGTGCACACCAGAGGAAGGGTCTAGCTGTTTCTCCCATAAAGAACAGATGCTGTTTCTAATCGGACATAGTATCCAAGCTGTTACAGACCGAATAAAATGATCTTGGGATTGCTCTAGGAACAAGGGTGGTCTGTTATCAGTTCTTACCACACTCCCTTTTCTCACCTGAATCAGATCTACTTAATCAGGGTTAGTAAAAGCTGTTACCTTCTCCTGTTTATTTCTGTTAAGTGGATATACGCAGAGGATGAGGTGTGGAAGTGATGCTAACGTGTCTCGTGCCGAGTCTCAGAGACAACAAGTGGTCTGTCAGCTCTGCACCCCTTGCAAGACTGAATGGTGCGTGTCACAACTAGGTGAGGTCTCAGCATGATGTGCTGCAGAGATGTCTTGGCTGATCTTTGTCAAGACGAGAACAGATCTCGAGGACTGATCCAGATCTTGCTGATGTACATTGTCTACCAAACGATTTGATTTGCTGCTTTAAGGAACAAAAGTGCTTTAGTAACAAATAGAATGAAAAGCCAGTTCTTTCAGATAGGTAAGACACAGGTTATATTTTGTAGAGTAACTCAGGAGCACAACGCTATCATCTGTGGAAGTGATGCCTTAGTTTGCTGATGAGATCATTTTGACTGTAATGAGGTACCATAACAGGGATCCAAAATGCTGACATGGAAGTTATAAATAATGCAGGAGTTGGCTGTTGGACAGCTCAGGCTCCAGTGTGTTGTTCGGGTCCTGTCTGCCCTAAAACAAGGTCCTCATCCCCTTGTGTTTGAAGTGTGGAACAAATGTGATGAATATGTAGTTTCACTGGAAAACACTGAATTTTAATGACAACTGCTGTAACTATAATGAGCCCCACTCTGGCTTCTTGGGTGCGTGAACAAATTGCTTTAAAATGTTGAGAAATATGTTTACGAATACCTGGAATCATTAATGGCTGTGTAGTCTCTGTTGATGCTGCCGCTTTGCTTGGGTGTAAGGAGCCATAAGGAGGTTAAAAATAGCAAATTTTAGCAGCAGC
The DNA here is from genome assembly GCA_037305975.1 of Chrysolophus pictus. Classification (NCBI taxonomy): domain Eukaryota; kingdom Metazoa; phylum Chordata; class Aves; order Galliformes; family Phasianidae; genus Chrysolophus; species Chrysolophus pictus. Next base: position 13,343,032 of record CM074587.1, read on the forward strand.
TCATACATGCAGGAGCTGTAAGCCTATTTGCTCTCTTATAATATTGGAATAGTTCACTAACGCTGAGTAGGAACAGCAAGTTACAAGGCACGGGGTGCTGGGAGGGATGTGCGTCCCCCAGAAGCTTGGAGCAGAGGCAGGAAGTTGCTGCGTGAAACAGGGCTGGAGATTAGCACAAGGCTGATCCTCAGCTGAAGGAGATGAGAGCAGCCCATGGGCAGCCTGGGTGCAATGCCTGCAGCTGGAAAGGATAAACTATTGCCTCCCTGATGGGAGAATGAAACCAAGGATGTTAAATTCATCCATCCAAGGTGAAAGATCGTCCTCAGAACAGCAGATAGCACCACGCTGCTTTGGATTAGATGGTCACCGTGGGTCTCATGAGGACATTAGCACTTAAAGTGCCATTCTAGGTTTAAGAGGTTTTAGTTGGTTTTTTTTTTTTTTTTTTTTGAGCTGGGTAAGCTCTTGAGCAGTAAATTTGAGTAAACTGAAGCAAATTTGAGTCTGTTGTCTTGGGATCCCTGCCTGGAGCCAGGGAAGTTGAGCAGCCTGAGCCAGCAGCCACCTCTTCACCATGAGGCAGTGGTGCCTCTGTGACAAGTCACTAACATGTGCACCAGCTCACAAAGCCACCGAGGGCCAATGGCACAGTTAAGCACTGACATGCAGGAAAAGCATGGAAGTAGTAGTGAGAAAAAACAGAGCTTGTTTCAGTTCTCATCAGCTTCTGAATTACAATGAGAAATAGCCATGCTGAGGGAGGCCTCTGCTTGCTTTGGTTTTTCAGCACACAGGCCTGTGTCCTGTGCAAGGACAGGCATTCCCTCAACTCAGAGCTGAGCTGTTATTTTCCAAGGGAGAATGGACAGTCCGGTGTTTTCATGGCAAGGGAGAGCTGAGTTCACCTGAGTTCTCCTTTCCAACATCTTTATCAAAGACATAGACAGTGGGATTGAGCATACCCTCAACTAGTTTTCTGATGACACCAAGCTGAGTGGTGCAGTTAACACAATAGGAGAAAAGAACACCATCCAGAGGGTCCTGGACATACTCAAAAAGTGGGCATGTGGCAATTTAATGAGGTTTAACAAGGCCGAGTGCAGGGTGTTGCCCTTGGGTTGAGGCAATTGCAGACGTTCTTACAGACTAGGCAGAGTAACCTGGAAGAGATGGACTTGGAGGCCCTGATGGACAAAAAGCTGCAAATGAACCAGCAGTGTACTCTTGCAGCCCAGAAAGCCAGCAGTACCTGGGGTACATCAACAGAGGGGTGGCAGCAGGGAAAGGGAGGTGATTTTCCAATCCCTTATGAGGCCCCATTTGGAGTACTGTGTCCAGACCTGGTGCCCCCAGCGTGAGAAGGATGTGGAGCTGTCGGAGTGGGTCCAGAGCAGGGCCATTAAGATGATCAAGAAGCTGGAGTCATTCTCCTTTGAAGAAAGGCTGAGGGAGTTGGACTTATTGAGGTTGGAGGAGAGAAGGCTCTAGGGAGATAACATGGCAGCCTTCCAGTATTTGAGGGGAGCTTAAAGCAGAAGAGGGGGGGACTGACTTTTCACATGGACTGATAGTGACAGACAAGGGGAATGGCTTTAAACTAAAAGAGGAGAGATTAAAGCCCATGGCTTTAAGGTGCCCCCCAACCTAAACCATTCTGTGATTCCATTCTATGATTCCTTTTACTCCTCTGTCAGCTGAGAGGACAACCAGATGGAAACCAGCCTAGCTTAAAAATACATGTAAAGATCAGCAAAAAAACTTAGTGATTTTTCCCCCCGTTGTGAAAGCCTTTGGAAGAAGCCACGCATTCAACATTTGGACTGTACTCGAGGTGAATTATTTTACACAGCTCTAGGCCAAGTTATAAAGCATTCTCTGTGAAGTAGCGATCTGGCTGCAGGAGTGAGTCAAATGGAAAAGCCCACGTCTCGGTAGGCTTCAAGTCCTCCTTCACATATCCACTGCAGCTGGAGCATATTATCAAGGAGAAAAAATCTCTTCTGCGGAGAAAGAGGCTAGTGTAATCTCCCACAGAAGATATTTTTAGCACCTGAATTTTTGTGCTGGAGCCCTTTTTGACTATAAGATGCATTACCAGCATGCCTGGCAAAGAGCAAGTAAGGGCAGTCCAACAGAAAAGATGTCCAAGTGAAAAGATTTCGCAAAAAAAAAGCCAATGTGCTCTTAGGAGAGGCAGCTTGGTGTTTTGAGTCAACTCAAGGAGCTGTACGCAGAGTTGGCGAAATTAGCTCATGGCTTTGGCCTCCACAGTGAAACAAAGTGTATTTTCTTTTTCCCTTTGATGTAGTGAGGCTGAAGTTTTCCACTACCTTTTATAAGGGGTTCCACAGGAGGTGCAAATCAGAACCTTGTGTTGCTCTGAACAGTGTCAGCATGTGCCCAGGCCCATGGAGGACATGGCTGTTGGCCAGAGGGGGGAAAGACCCTTGGCCACGTTCCCACCTTTCCCTCTGTCCCATCGGAGCACTTTCCCAGCTGCTTTTCCCCTCTAAACACGTTAGTAGAAGAGATTCCAAAGCTGAAGGATCTGATGGCCTTTTGTTAGCAGCATGCTGTGGTGCAAGTTTACTGCAGTGAGGAGCAGCACTCATGCTGAGAGACAAAGTGGTGCAGGGCAAGGGGTAGAAGTAGTAGTAGAAGACACCAGAACAGCCTGAGTGGCTGTCAGAGCCCCCCCACCAGGAGCTGCAGAGCAAAGGGATGCATCAGAGGGAGAATTAAGGGAGCAAAACTTCAACAATAGTGACTTCCTGCAAGACAGTCGGGGTCCCCAAAGCGTCTTCTGCACCTGGCATGCCATGAAGGGCTGTGGGAGCTCATACTGCTTCTGCATTTTCATTAGATTTCTTTTCTTGTTAAAAGTTGGACTGCCTGAGCCTGGCTGAAGATGCCGCTGTCCTACACGCAGAGCTGGATCTCTGACTGTGCCTGAGCTCTGCGTGCTGTGACCTGGCACCAGGCTGGCTGCACCAAGGGGCAGAGCTGAGCTCATTTCTCCCTCTGAGCTTTCATTTCTTCTGTCTGAGCCCACGGCTGGTGTGAGGATCCCACTGCTCAGGGATGCAGTCTGCGTGACATCCTTGTGTGTGGAGAGCAGCAGTGCTGCAGGAAGCAGTGCAAGGTTGATTCCACTGCAAGAAGCATCCAGTGAAGCAGCTGCAAACAGCACAGGCTGTGTCTCATACAGCATGCACAATCCATGCCATTCCCTTGTGAGGGCGGTCTGGTTGTGCAGCTATTAGGAGGGGGGAGCAGACTCGGGGAAAGCCAAGGGGCCTTTACGTGCTTTTTGCATAGACAGCTGCACACTGTGTTGTCCCAACCTGAGCTTCTCTATTCATTTCCCCTTATCAGTTATCATAGTGCTTTGTGCTCCAGCATCTCTCTGCCACTGAAGTCTCAGCACCTTCTGATGCACCTATTTCACAGAACTGCCAGGCGGGGGAAGTGGGCTGTGGTTTAGTCTTGGGGCCCTGTGTCAATGGCAGGAGTTACAGGATATGTTTCCTGTTTACTTAATGTAAGAGAAATAAAAATGCAGTGAAAGAGAAAGCAGAACCAACCAACCAAAGCCTTGCTCCTTTGTATCAGCAATTTGCACTTATCTTTCTCAAATGTCAAGTATTGTGCATCTAGATGGGATGTTCAGCGTGTGACACTCCTGGATGCTCTTATGTTTCCAGCTAGGAATACAGGGAAGTCTTCTAACCTTCTGACTAGGATAATTTGGAGTAGCCCTGTTGGAAACTAGCGTTAAGGGGCCAGAAGGAGTCATATTTTCCCTGCTAACCTGGGCACCTCCTTGGGTTCTGTTCTGTGCTGATCAGTGCCATCCCGCATTGAAAGCAGAGGTGGTTTCAGATGCCTTTACACTACATGGCTGTAGTTCATGCCCCAAGTAGTTTTGTAACACAGCTTTCCAGTGAAGGACAAGATTCAATGTCCTCTACGAGACAGATGTATCTGCAGTGTCTGTACCAGAGCAGTTACTTGTAACAGTGCTTTTATTTTCTGCCCTTTCCCTGTGATTCTGTGCATTCCTATATGAAGTACGCTTCCCACGAGCGCTCCTGCTGGTTTCCTGCAGCCAATGCAAGCAGCACACAGAGTGCACCTCTTGAAATGCTGCTCATGTGCACAGGGTAGGGCCAGGCTGTCCTGGATGCAAGTGCACAGACTGCTGCATTCCCCTCTAACCAAGCGAGGGCTTTCCTTCCACACCGCTCACAGCACTCAAGTGCTCCTAATAGGATTCTCTAGTTTGCATTGCATTAAATTGAACCTGGAGACTCATTTTATTGAAAACAAAGAGATGACATCTGCTCCAACTCTACAGATCTTTCCAAGGACTGCACCAGCTTTTGCAAACTCAATTATTTGCACCGTTGCCACCTACTGCTTTTAATGCTGGAAGAAGCGAGCCCCTATTTTGCAGCACAAGCAGTTTGCAAAGTGCCCGATATGCAAATAAAACAGATCAGAAGGTTCTGTATTCTCATTAGAGCAAGCAAAACTGAAGTAACTTTTCCCTTCATGCCTACAGATTCCAGGAGGAGTGGACTCGGGACATGGCAGCTTCGGGGCGCTGCAAAGCCAGTGAGCGGCTGCCCAAGCTCAGCAGCAGCAGCAGCAGCAGCACACCTGGGAGACCCACAGAGCCAGGACACAGCACTGCTCTGCACACAGTGAATTCAGTCCATGTGGTTGAGGTCTATGGACACACGGACAGATACAACAAACCCAGGTGTCAGATACCTGGCTAGCTGCTGGCTGAAGTGCACTTGCTTCTCTGGACCAAAATGAAGTGGATTGAAATAATGTGCCTTAAAGATAACGCAGGAAGTTAACTACTCATTTGAGTCTGAAAGTTTTATATATTGCAAAGTGGTTACTTAACAGGAATACTTTGAGGTCTGATATAAATAAAATAAGGAATGTTGAGGCTGGCCATCAGCAGCCATTCTCTGCAGTGCACTGTGCTGTGGCCTGGCAGAACATCATGGCTTTCTTGTGTATCTCCAGAGAGGAATGGGAGCCGGGTTGTGTCTTTGCCTCATAGAAATTCACTGGTGATAATTACACATTCATTATGTCTTCCTTAACCCATATTTTTATATGGCTTAATCCCCCATATTTTTACACAGCGGTATGATAGAACGACAGTAAGATGTTTTTTAATTGAAAGCCCCTCTGCATAAGGGAGGCCTTAATGCTTAATTGCACTGCTCTGTGTTTAGAGGCCATGGATGGAGTGGTGCAGCACGACACAGCCCCAGACCCCCAGCTGGTCCAGGAGCCCTGAGGAGCTGCTGCTGCAGCACCCAGTGAGTTTTCACACAGCAATGACACTGCAGCCTGGAGTAAGGCAAGAAGTCAGCAGGTGTTTAGGTAAACCTGATTCCTTGATGGAAGTGAAAGTAGTAATGAGTTAGCAAAGCAGAATTTGAACCATCGTTGCTGCAGCTTCAGGAAATTGTGAAGGACGAGGAAGGCTGGGGAAGGTGCAGAAGGGCTTTAATAAGGGAAGAGCTGAGAAGCACAAGAAGTGCCAGGAAAAAGGTGCTTCTGATAGCCACAAAGAGCACAGGATGCGTGCTTGAAGTATCAGATGGCACAGAAAGCCATGGGAAGCAGCAGTGCAGGTGGGTGCATTCAGTGCCTCCATGCAGAGCACCAGTCACTGTCATTTATTGAGGTGTCTAATCCAAGAGGCAGCACAGTTACAACAGGATAAGGAAACAACACCCATACTGTCTTTCATGAGATTTGTGGCTCTGTTCCCTCTGGGACTGTGCTCAGTTTATGACAGCTGCACCCCCTGGAGTTGGTTTTATTGCTCACATAAACATTATTTATTGTCAGGAGGAAAAGGAGTGCTGTGCAGGGAGATGAAAGCAGCTGAGAACCTAAAATAGAGGCTTAAGTACACATGTTTATTAAGTTAACCCTTAAATGCTTGGCAGCCAGTGATCTCAGATTCGGATTCCCATTTCTGCTCCAAAGGAAGTGCATTTCCATGCTCATTTTATGGAACAGCTGAAACACCCCAAACTGCACACATAAGCACAATGCAGCCCCCTGCCTGCAGAGATGCTCAGAAGTGAATTGTTGCACATTGCAGGATGATAGGATAATTCCTTGCAAATAAAAAACCTGCCAGCAGTGTTTGTCAGAGCACTGCTCATTGTATTTCCCTGCCCTGGGCTTTAGGGCTGCTCTCCTGGAGCAGACAGCTCTGCTGGGGCCGCTGCACTGCTCTCCTGCTCAGCTTTGGCTGCTTGCAGAAAACCAAGACACAGTTTTTAAGATCTTATGCTAAGTACTGATGAGGGACTGTTTTTTAAGCCAGCTGACACGCTGTTTGCTGTAGGAAAGCTTCTGATCCTGACATCCTTTTAAATGAAAATCCACTCTTTGGAACAAATGAAAGAGAATCCGTTTGCCATGCTGGGAAGGCACAGTGTCTATGCAGTGCTGGATGGAGCCCTGCACCCCGCCCCTGGCAGAGCCCCTCCTGTGGGGTGCCCTCATCCAGGGATCACAGCACAGCACTGTGGGTCCTGTGAGCCCTGGCACAGGTGTCGCTGCTTGTTTTCTTAAGGTGCATATGTAAGTTGGGTGTGAAAATCGGAGCCTCCATATGAAAATATGTAAGCGTCCCACTCTCGTGTTTGATGGAGGAGTTTCAGACTGGAGGTGTCCAATAACAGAAACAATCAGATCCCTTTGGTTTCTTTGATGATGCTGACATGGCTGGGAGGAAGCCTGGCTCCTGCTGCCAGACTACCTGTCAGTGCCTGTATGGCTCTGAGGTGTCTGCTATGGCTGGGAAAAGGGGAAGGATATGTTTGGAGCTGTGGAACAAGGAAGCATGGATGGACACCAGAGTGCTGCCATGGAGTGAATGATGCTGTTGTTGGGCTTTCCACGTGGGTAATGGAAATGCCAGCATTCAGCTGGGCAACTGTTTGGGTCAGGCTGGGGGCTGGGACATCTTGGGGTTGGATTAGGGAGGGCAGGAGGCACAGACATCCTGGTCTTTTTAACTTTATAATTTTAACTGAATGGTAGATGGCATTGAATCCTTTGCTTAAAAGGACCAAGCATAAAGCTCAGCAGCACACCAGCCAGTAGCTTCTGAGATTCCTCTGCACATCTCTGTATGATACAAGGAACCTGGGCCACTCCCTCCTTCAGTAACAGGGAGAGGTGACCTTTCTTACTTATATTTTAAGGACTGTTACAAAGAAGGCTGCTTTACAGAGGCAGTGTTGAAAGGCTCTCATGCAGTCATCCCACCACTATCCATGGCTAAGGGCCATAACCAGAATGCATCAGCTGATGGAAACGCTATAGTTCCCAGCCCTCTCCAAGGCAGGATGTTTCAGAAGCAGTCTCCTCTTGTGCTAGCCAGTGCTAAAATGCACTGCAGTGGGGGAAACATGAAACTCTTCTGGCAGAGCCGCAAGCAGGGAATGAAAGTTCATCTGACATAAGGCAGAACTGAGCAGCTTGTTCCTGGGTCCCTGGCACTTCAGCACGTCTGTGCTCAGGCTGTCTGTGTGCTCAAGGTCACAGCCCCATGGCCGTGCTCATGGTGGTGTCTTCACAGGAGGTGCTGTGCAGCTGGAGGCTGTGCCCATCGCTCACAAACCCATGGCTGCACAGCACCCTTCTGCTCCCCCTGGCCCAGAGTCAGGTGGAGCTCAGCAGGGTGGTAGCTGCCATGTGAGCACAGTGCAGGCAGGGGCTGTGCTCTGTGCTCGGCACTCTGCTCCATGTGTTTAGCAGCTCTCTCAGCCGTTTATTTATTCACCTGTTTTAAGGGGAGGATACCCACATGGCCTTATTTGCTTCCTGCCTTCAGAGAATTCATAGAGTCATCACAGAATCATTTGAGTTGGAAGGCACCCTTAAAGGCCATCTGGTCCCACTCCCCTGCTGACAGGGACACCCACAGCTCCATCAGGTGCTCAGAGCACAGGCAGCCTGACCTCGGGTGTCTGCAGGGATGAGGCACATCCACCTCTCCGGGCAACCTGTTCAATTCAGTGTTTTGAGGTTTTTAGGAAAAAAAAGAGAACATAATGGGCTGAGCATTTTTCTCATATATAATCTGATTTCTATTTTAAAAGGGATCAGATATTGAGCTGTGTGGTTTTGAAGACCTCTGTGAGGCCAACTGTTATCCTCTGTACAAGCAATGGAGCATCTTCGTAAGCTGTGTAACAAGCCTCCTGCAGCCAGTAGCCGGGCTGGGCAGGGAGCAAAGAGCTGAGACTTGCGGCGGAGCCAAAAAGGAAGAGAGAAAAAAAAAAAAAAGCCCAACCCAACCAGCCCGCAGGCGGCGGGGGGGCGGCTCGGCTCCGCTCGACTCTGCAGCTCCCCCCCCCGGCTTTTCCTTTCGCTTCGAGGCCGCCCTGACCTCGGCGCAAGGAGAGAGCCGTTCCGCGCCGCCCATGGGCCATGCTCTACCGGAGCCGTGAGTGCGGGACCGGTGTGCCGACCCGACCCGGGGCTGCGGGGCTTGTGCTCGGGGGCTGCGGGGTGAAGCCAGGGGTTCTGAGGCTTCTGCTCGGGGCTGCCTGCGTGCCGGACGTTCAGGCTTGGCGAAGGGAGCACAGCGTGTAGTTGAAGCTTGTAAAGCGCGTCTCTTCGCGTTTCCTTAAGCAAGGGAGTTTGTACCGCCAGAGATCTATTCCCGTTCGGTCGTGGGAAAATAACAAGTGAGATTGCGATGTAACAATTAACGGATAAATAAGAAAACACTACGTGCTGGGGCTGCCTCGGCAAGGGTAACATTTAGCAAATAAAATAACTCCGTAAGTAAACAGATTGGGAAGAAGCAGGAGGAAACAGCCGCGGCTTTGGGATCAGCCGACAGGAAATGCACGGCTGCCCGCCGTGCGGGAGCAGCTGGGATGGGCTGCCCAAAGGCCGAGCTCCAGCAGTCCCTGTGCTTTGGAAGCGGCTGTTGCCTTCAGGTGCTCTGGGAACACGCGGGATCTGTGCCCACAGCACAGGGGTTTGTGGAGCTGACTGTTCCAGCCCATCGCTGCTGCTGGTCCTGAGGACAGGGCACAGCCCTGTGCTGAGTGCCACAGGCACCATCCTTGGCTTGGAGCTGGATGGTGGCCTTTAAGGTCCCCTCTGACCAACACCATCCCACGGTGCGATGACTTCAGGAGGGGATGCAATGGGCAGTGCTAACAGGGCCCCAGCACAGTGCTGCGTGAGTGGGGCATGGCCACGTTTCCCCTGGCACCCTGAGCCCAAGTCACACTGTGCAGGGGAGGCTCAGTGGCATACGTGCCATGGGTGTAAGCAGGAGCTATATTTAACCACCGGTTCCTGTATCATCAGAGCAGATGGGACAAAAATACCTCCAGTCAGTGCATGCTGCAGCTCTCCTGGAAGCTCCGCTTCACCCCGTGCTCAGTACTCACGGGGGAGGCTTTGCTCTGTGCCACGCTGGGTGTTTCCAGTTCTGCCCTTGGAGTGCTGGTGGAGGTGCCAGGGGAGTGCTATGAGTGGCTGTGTGACAAGGCCATGTGTCACTGTATGTGCTGTCCCACTGCTGCAGCAGAGAGGTGAAACAACCTTAAGAGTGTGGTGAAAGGAGATATAAAGTGACAGTGCCTCTTTCTGTTGCCACAAGGTCAAGATTCCTGTGTGCTGTAATAATAGTGGTAAGTCAAAAATCTGCTTTCATGCTGCTCAGAAAATCTGACTTCCTGAAGGTGAATGACACAAACTCTAGATGCTTATACTCTATCCATTTTCTCAAGGACAGGCACCATAAACGTCACTGTATTTTGCAATATTAAAAATACGTCAGTGAGTTTTTTATTCTATATTCTTATGCTTTCTAAAGGTAAGGAGGCTGCTTCCCTTTTAGGAAGGAGTGGTAGGATGTAGGATATCACGGGGTTTGTTTGTTAGTGGAGGTACTCATAGCAAGATGGGCTGCAGGAGCCCTGTGCTACAGGCAGCTCCCATACAGCACAGGGAGGTGACACCGATGGGATGCCTCAGGCTGGAGGGCAAGAACACAGCAGTGATGGGTGATGCCTGGGGGTACCGCAGGGACTTGGGATGTGCTGCCTTCATCAGGGCTGTCCCAGGTGCTGCAGTGCTAGGAGCTGCTCACAGCTCATTCTGTACCTTTGCCATATAAGAATGCAGGATTTCCCCATACGTTACAAAAATATCAGATTTTTCAGTAAAAGAAAATAAACCCGCAGTAATAAATAGTGTATCTCCTTATCGTAATTTGCAAAGCCAAGGTTCAGCCTTGCTTCTCTGCAGGGTTTGCAGCCAGGAATGGCACATTGCCTCCATGAGTCAACGGGTAATTAAATGTTTATGGAATGTTGTGCTAATGAGAGCTTTAAAACACAGAGTTCTTGTGCTTCCTTGTGAAGAAGTTATATCCGGGATTTGAACAGTTAAACTATTTGTGGAAAAAGCAAATCGTGGCCGTGCTAATTCCGCAATTAATCGTTACAAACCTCACAGCTGGGAAGTGTGAATTCCTGCTCTCGGCCCTCACAAGGCGCTTGACGCCGGCTCAAGGTGTTTTTCACAGCACTGAGCCCCCAACCCCAGCTCAGCCCCAGCACAGCGGCGGCCGCACGGGGGCGGTTGCGCGGGGCGGAGCGGGACGGGGCGGTGCTGCCCGGCCCCAGGGCGGCCCCGGAGCGCTCGGCAGCAGGAAGGGCGCAGCCCAGGGCTGGGCCGCTATGCTCGGTGAGTGCGGGGCGGGGGGGGCTGCGGGAGCATCGCTTCGGGGCCGCCGCTCGCGTCCCGATAGTCGCCTCCCGGCGCGGCGGTGCCGGGTGTTCTGCTGGCGGTGCCTGTGCGTCTCGTGTGTTTTTCAGAAGTTTATTTGTATTTTTTTTCTTGGAAGCCCCGTCGTTACGTGTCCGGGCTCAGCGCACGGGGCGCTCCGTTGGCGCGCAGCCGCTCACCTGTGCCATCGCGCGTTTCTCAACGCCGTGTTTTGTAAACTTGGGATCCCCGCTCTGGGGCCACCCCTGCAGCTGCTGCAGCTTCGGAGCTGGCTTTCATCCGTGAGTCACAGCCCGTGAGTCACCGGGCTGCGGGTGGCATTCGGGAAGCGGCGGTGCTGCGTAACCTCAAGTCCTTGGCAAGTGCGCGGCGATGCCGGGCTGTGTGCGAGCCTAGCGCTGGGACACGAGGGCTCCATCCCGGCGGGACGTGTGAGCCTGTGCTGAGGCTCGCGGTCACTGAATGGAAATAGGCGTGGGTTTGAACTTCAGCATATGCATTTTTTCTGCTGCAAGTGGGGAATTCGTAATGGATGTGGGCAGAAGAACCCACCTCGAGGCAGCAGCTGTGTGCCAGATCCCACAGCTCAGCTGGCACACGGTGATTGAAGGGAATGTGCCACTGACACCGGGTTGCAGGCTGCTGCTCATTAGGATCAAGCAGCTGCAAGGCACCGTGCTCCTGTTTACCAAAAGGCCCGTTACCTCTCATATGGAGCGTAGAGGAAAGTCTATAAAGAAGCACCACATTCAACTCTCAAGAGCTTTGCTTTTTTCTATTTTTAGAAGACACTCAGATAATGCTGAGTTACTGAGGTTGCTATCAAGGACTCTCACTGTCTGGTGACAAACTCACAGTTAGCAGCAGTTGGCCTGGAGGGAGCCTGGTGCCTCGCACCGCTCTGCACTTCCAGCCCTGGGGAACAGAGCCATCGCTCCTCTTGGGGTAGGGGTTTGGTTAACAGTGAAGTTTGATCATCTCAGGCAACTTCTGTGCAGCCAGGTTTTCTCTTAAGTCCTCCACACCCCTTTCTTGGGCTATTGAAGGGGGAAAGCCAACAACTAGATGAGTGTAAAAGCTAACATTTTGCTGAGATGCTTTAGCAGGGAGTCTGCAGAGATGCGTGCACTTTGTTGGTCACGTGCCTTAAGGTTTTAATTATCAGCTCAGCTTCGTGGCATTTATGAAAATCGTTGGGTATTTCTGCAGGAAGTTGCAATCTGAGCTTGCATTGCCCAGCAGATGCCTCTGGAGTTTCTAGAATTGATGTTTATGAATGGTGATGAACAAAGAGGAGTTTTGTTTGTTGTGTTAAAATTTTATCTGCTTTATCTCATCTGTCTGCTTGGTAACTTGAAGTGAAGGAGGCAGGCTTTTAAGAGAGAACAACCAGAGATCAACACCATAATAAAGATACAGTGGTGTAAGAGCCAGTATCACAAGTCCTCATGCAGATAGCAGTATGGTGGTTCACTGGGGATGCCCACCTGCCCAGCTTCTGGCTTCTTTCAGGCCCCCTGGGCCCAGGCTGGGGTTGGAGCAGGGAGCACCGTTCAGTGCTGCAACAGAGCATGGAAGGGCTGAGCGCAGGCCTACAAGTTTGAAATGCAGCTTGTTTGTTGTTTAAACCATGCTAGGTGTAGGTTTAAGGGTGCAACTTAAGGGTGACATGGCCATAGGGATATGCATTTTTTTTATATGAAAGGGCAGCAAAAATAGGACATGGAAGAGTGTACACAAAGACAAAAGTCCAGTGTGCTCTGTCCTGTTGTTCCTTAAACAGAGAGCGATTTGGGGTCTTCTATGGAAAGAATAAGCAAAAACAAAGCTACCAAGCAGTTCTTGACAGCCACTGTAACCTGATAGTTACGCTAGTGGTGTCCCCAGCATTCATCTGATGTATCTTGACAGAAAGCCAGTAAGCCAGAAAGCCTCCTTTGGAAGGAGGAGCAGAGGCGTGTCATAGAATGCCTTGGCTTTGCAGGGACCTTAAAGCCCATCCAGCTCCAACCCGTGCTGCGGGCTGGCTGTCCCCACTGGTGCCTGCTCCTCCTGTGGGCTGTGCAGCTGGTTGTGGATCTGCAAGCCATGGCCTCAGACAGCTGACAGTGCTGTGCACTGTGGCTGAAGCCCCAGTCTCACAGTTCTGCTGCTCAGGGAAGCACTGGCTGAAGGAGTGATGGTCATTGCAATGCTGGTATGGCTCCTGCTTGGAAACAAAATTGTCATAGCATGGAGGTTTTGAATTTCCCTCTCAGTAGCTGTCACCTCTTTGAGGCAGCCGCCCTGACCAGGGCCCAATGGCCTGGGGACACCTTGCTGTTGGTGGCACTGGTAGGGATAGGAGGTGGCTGGGGCAAGCAGGGCTGCGTGGAGCAGCACGTGGGAGTCTGAAATGCACGTGTGTGCTTTCCAGATATCCTTATCACTCCTGTGCAGGGTGCTGCATCCCAGCCATTAGCATCAGTGATGATTTGTGTTGTTGTTGTTTTTTTTTAATTTAATTATTATTATTTTGTAATTTAGCAGCTGGTGCACTGGTTGGTGGTTCTGTGGTGTGTTCTCTCTTCCCTTGTGTACTAGAAGCTTGAAAACAGCCATTGCTCCTGTGGTTTGAGCAAAGACTTCTCCAGTTAGAGGAGAACTGGCAGGCTTCAGAAGAGGCAGGGGAGGAGCTGGGGGTTGTTTTTGCTCTGGTGGTGCTGAGCTTGACAATGTTTCACTAGAATGTTTTATACCTTGTGCCCAGTCCCTCCTCCCAGAGTGAAGTAACCTGGGGAGGCAGTGGTACAAGTGTGTGAAGTGTCTTTGCAGGATGCAGGGAATGGAGCATCCCATGAGGCTGGGGAGCATCACACAGATGCTGGAGCCAGGCCTGAGGCATATCCTCGGATGGCACAGGTAGCACTGTCTGCAGGGGACATTGACTCGCTCTCTCCTTGTGTGTTTTGGCTTAGATCAGAGGAAAATGGAGACACCCAAAAAATCTCAGTGAGACTTATGCAGTGTAATGCAATCTGCAGTGTGTGAGCGTGTGGGTTTCAGATGGCAGCAAAAAGCCCTTGATAAGACCAGTGATGATTCAGTGAATGCGTACAGATGTGCCATGAGGACACGCCGTGTTCCTGACTGCTCAGAAAAGAATGTCAGCTTAAATGTGATCTCCAGCTGGCCACAATTAGCTTCACTGCTGTAGCTGCTGCTGATAGACTTCCACGTGCTGCCTGCATGGAATGAGGCAGCGATGGAGTGTGTGGGAAGCAGAGATGATACATCAGGGCTGCTGTTATTTTACAAACTAAGATACATTCAATCTGTCGGAACCTTGTTGTTCTTTTGGCACTTGCTGTGGTTTGTTGATTGAATGTCAAGGTGTTTTTTGAAGTTAAATTTCTTTGCTAGCTTGTTAGACCTCGATTTAACACATGCTTTTTGTAATTCTGCAGAAGGAACAGAGTTGTTTGTGACATTCAGAGTCACTGTGGATCATGCAAGTGATGCAGAGGAGGGAGGAGGTAGCGAGGGAGGTGCACCTCACTCCCCAGAATGTAATGGCATGGGCAGACAACTTGACAGAGCCCTGTGCCCTATCAGTGTCTCCTGGTCCTCACCTCAGCCAGTGCATCCAGATGAGTGGGTTTGAGGAGATGTTTGATTTCAGCCCTGAGTCAGATAATGTTGAACTTGTTGCAGCAAAAGGGAACTGCAGAGCAAATAGTGCGATGTGTTTCTAACAGCATGCTGTGAAGCTGCCTTGAGAGCCAGCAGCAGAAAGGCTAGGAATTAGAAACACATGGAAATGAGACATGTCTGTATGCAAAGAGAAAATGGAACTGGAGTACTTTTGTGCTTGTGGAATTGCAATACTCTGTGCAGTGTCAATGGCCACGTGCCTTTATTTGAGCAACTTTGATTCTAGAGAAGTTGTGACTTCACAGTGATCACAATGGCAGATTCTTGTGAACCCTTTCCTGGGGGTCCTTATCCTTATCTCAGTGCATGAGCTCTTGTGCTTTTCAATTTTCTCCCACTGAGAGGGAGGGAGTAAATGTCTGTGTAGTGTTTGGCTGTCTGCTCAGTTAAACCACAACAAAGCAGGAAAGGACAGAATACTCTTGATCTAACTGAACTATATTTTAATCCAAAGGAACAATCAACTGTAAGTGCAGTTAGGGCTACAAACATGCAGAAAAAAGGGGGATGTAACAAAATTAACAAACATGATATAGAAAGGACAAGGGCCTTGCAAAGGTGCAGTGCATCACGTGTTTGTTTTCTGGCTTTTTTTTTTCCCTTCATTCTTTTGTTTATCTTATCTAAATCACAAAGAGCTGATGATGGTCTATTCTGGTAATCAAAATACTATAAAATACCATAAACCTGTGTGTGCTTTAAGTATGGGAAAGGTAGTGTGTTCTTATTCTGTTCAGTTTGGATGGAGGGGTTTGTGCAGATCAGGTGTGATGTGTGTATTTCCAGGGTTGGTGACCAGTGGAGCTGGTGGAGCACGCTTATGCAGGTCAGGCATTTTAATGCTTGTTTCAGGCATTGTAACAGATGGTTCTGTTTCTAAATCTAATGTGAGCACAGTAACCCACAGAACCTACCCGAACCGTCTGCGTCTTTAATTTCATAGTGGCACAACACCAATAGCTGTAGGGAAAGTATCGTCTAAGAGGTGAACTCCTACAAAATCCATTACTATCAAATTGGAAACTGTGTCCAAAATGACAGCAAGTCTTGATTCATGTATTTGCAGATGTACGGATTAATAAATAAAGGTGTTTTTGTGAGATGTGTATTTGAGTGTACTGTCGTGGTTAAAAAAAATTACTGCTTTTTGAATGCTTGCTCTCCCCTCTCCCAGGTGATGTGGAAGGGAAGTTTGCCACCTTTGAACAGTTTCATGGCACTTTAGCCATGTTCCTAATGTTCTGGTTTGTTTCAGTCTGGGCAAATTGCTGATTTCCCGTGTTAGACAAAAGACATCACTAACTCTTGGTGGTTGGGTGATATTGGTGCCTCTTTCATTCTGTTGTGCCCAGCTTCCCTGCCTCCCAACCTGTACCACCAGCCCTGCTGTCATCAGATCCTCAGCAGCAGGCAAAGACCAGCCCAGTTACATATGGACCTGAAGCCAAATCTATGTCCTTTTGCCATTCTATGTAAGAGAGAACGTTACTTTATGAAACACATTTCCATCAATTTTTTAAAATAAAATCTTATTTTTAAACTCTGCAATTGGGCTTTGTATTTATATATGGTAGAAAACCTTCAGTGACTTAACTTTAGGACTGGATGGTTGATGTCAATGTATATGAGGTATTCATCAGTACTTGACATCCAAGTAGTTTAGAAACTTCTTCCTTTGGAAAGAGAGAGATGCTCAGGTGACTGCCAGGAATTTAGGTACCTGTAATTCTGAGTGCATGGATCTCTGAAGTGCACGACTGTACTGCAGTTCAGCTTTCCAGAATTAGCTGCTGGTAATCACTGTATTTTAGGTATTTAACCACTCTTAGGAAAATGAAATGTACACGATTTAAAAATGGCTTGCTAAGTACTTACTGTGGTTTGTTCTTTGTGTTCTTCTATCTCTAGATCAGTCGTATTGTCACCGGCTGCAACACGACATGTATTTTCTTACAAGCAATAGCCGACTGAATGAGCAAGTGGTTGATAAAATTATTCTTCAGCTTAACAGAGTCTACCCCCAAATTCTTACCAATACAGAAGCGGAAAAGGTAACTTAATCGATTTTACTCCATCTCTGAATGTTCTGTTGTTTTTCTGCGAGCTGTTTAGTGACCCTTTAGCCCACATAATTAAAAAAGCTCACAGTCTGCCACATCTCCTTGGGTGTTCTTTCTCATCATTAGTTGAGCTGATATTAGCAAACCTTAAGGTAGTATTCAGCACTTTTGGGATTAGTAAATGTGTCTTCACGCAGTGTGCCTCTGTATTAAGAAAATTGTATCCCTAACTTTCAGGTAAGACCACCTCTTTTCTGTAGGTAGCAGCTCAAAGGATGGATCTGGTATGCACGTGCTGAGTTGCTGCTTCACCCCAGTGATCCCTTTTCCCAGCTATAAGTGTGGGAGCTGAGAAGTGGATGGAGTTAATAACGTAACTATATACGGAGGAAGGTCTCCTTTGCTCAACAGCTTCAAAATAAATATGAAAAAAATATATCTTTATTTTATTTCTACACTTAGAAGACATAAATGAACTGCTTTCCCATAGGTCCAGGGCAATTTCTGTCAACTCTATTGAAAGTTTGAGAAGCTTACCATCCCCCTGTATCCATTTGACCTTGTGAGAATTTTGTCAGAATAAGGCGTGTTGTATCAGGTACATTGTATTCCTGTCCCCCTAGAGAATGAATTGATCCTAACTAAATGTACTGCAAATGTTATCTGCTGCACTGGTATGAAATCTGATGCTTTGCTGAGAGTGGTTTTGGTCACTTTCCAGATACTCTGGGATCAGTTTGATGTGGGTAGGGTGCATGTTTTCATTCTCCTGTAAGGTCTTCTAGAATTAATCATATTTTAGACCACAGAAAAAAGAGCTTTCTTCTGCAGCTACTTGCCGTGGTGCTTGAGTAATGAGAATTCATAAATGCTGCACTGGGTATGCAGCAGTGCTGGAAGCAGTCAAATGTGTAGTCTTAGAATGATGAACGCTCCAATATTGTGACTAATGTCATCAGTATAAAATACCTTTTTAGGTGATCACCGCTAGGCAACTCAGGGAAAACCTGAAAACATTAAAATTCCATATGGTGTACGTTCATGTTTTCTGTTTGCTGTCAGAATCAAATTGTAGAGTGGCAACTATTGAATTGAATGGGGAGAAACATCAAATGTGGAGTAGCTGTCACCTTACTGGGGGGAAAAAAAAATGAGGAAAGGCAGAGAAAATGTGCTCACCATCAAGAGATGCTTCCAGATGGGGCTCAGTGTATTGAAGTATCCCATGCAATGTATACATAGGTTCCCTTAATTTTCTGGCCCATTGTTTTTGGAAATATAAAATGGGCTCAATTCTCCGTCATACTGTAAAATAATGTGAAATTGCTCTCTAGCTGTTGTAATCTCTTTTCTGATGAGTGCTTTTCTCTTACAGTTCAGGAATCCAAAGGCATCACTCCATACCAGGCTCTCAGATCTGATAAAGCACCTTCAAAAGAGAGGAGAGAGACACTGTCAGGAATTTTACCGGGCCCTACAGATCAATGCTGAACAGCTGTATAATGACCTGCCAAGCAGGAAAATCTTGAGTAAGTTGACTGAGTTGTCTGTTTCCTCGTCAGTGAATTATGAAACCTCATTTCACTTGTTCTGTTCAGATTATTTAAATGATTATTTATTTATTCCCATATGTGGATTTGACTGCATAGTTCTTGTTATTTGTTGGCTGGTGTAGGCTGTCCAAAATTCTTTGGTACCCTTGAAATCTGAGTCTGTGCCTTTGAAACAGTTCAAATTCTATATGTAAGATAGCAATATAACTCATATGAAGGACAGTTCCTCTTTGTAATGGTTGGCCCCTCCTGGCTTTTTTATTTTCAGTATGCTTATTCTAATTGGTTCTAAAGCAAATTCTAAAGCAAATCAGAACATTACAGTAGAGTAACCTCAGTTTTGTTAATCACAAAGGCCCAATGGTTGGGAATCTTGCCTTTTCCTCAATGCATAGATCATCCAGTTGTGTCTAGTTGAAGATGAAGCAACCACATTGTTAAATCATGCTTCATTCATAGGTCCTTGTGATGCTGAACAGTGACACCAATCTCTGTGACATTAAATACAGGGCATATTTTGTGCAGCTCATATGCCTGACTGATGTCCATAAAATTGCCCACCAAAAATATGTACATGTTTGGGCCTCAGTGCTTTTGAGGTACACACATATATATAGGTTTGACTCTGTACTACAAAGGAGCTCATTTCTTTAAAGAAAGGTATCAAGCCTGACTTTCCTATGTGTTGTTTTCTTCCCCCACCTAGTGAACTGGAGACAAAGGTGTTCCAAATGCATGGAATGTATGTTCAGGCACACTGAAATGACCTGAGCAGCTTGAGGAAAAGGTCTGTGTTTAAGTTAATGAAGCTGCAAAGAGATTGTAGTATAACAAAGTCCTTATAAACGATCTAACAGCTCTAAAGCTTCACTGGACAATTGATTTCTAGTTATTAGAAACCCAGTTATGTGCCAAGGGAAATTGTAGCAACGTGGGTCAAGCTCCAGTTAGATTCAAATTGTTGCATCAAAAGTCAATAGGTTTTAAAAACAAACAAGCAAAACAAAAGCTCCTACCACCAACAAAAGCAAACAAAAAAATGTATCTCCTTTATTTCTAGACTATGGCATACTAATTACAAAAAAAAAAAAAAAAATTGTAATGACTTTTTAATGTATAACATTGTCTAGCCTTGTTTAGCCTTTCATGTTGAAAGAAAAGGTTTGTGTCTATCTAGCACAAATGGAAAACAGCTGGAACTACACCATTTCACTACCTGCACAGATAGGCTGCCAAGTTGTCCTAACTTTCCAAATCCCATACCGAAATCGTCCTGAACAGGGAGACCCGTATGGTTTCAGCCTCATGGCAGCTTTAAAGCATGCTTGTAATTTGCTGATCACCTTGCAGAAGTCACGCCTGTAGGGGGAACAGGCTCCTCAGTCAAATAGCTGTGAATCTATCATTTTCATCTGAGGGAGAGGTGTAGAGCCACAGGTTTTTCTGCCAAACTGACTGAGTGACAGCCTTTAGTAATTAACAGCAACTAGGAATGTAAGTTTAAGACTATTTTTAGGGTTTAAGTTCTGTTAATATTCAGTACTTCTTAAGTTCTACAAGCCATTTCTGAAAATGAGATTTAACTGATCGGTAGATTTTAGCCAAGTCCTGCCTACATCCCATAGAGGAGTTAGCTGGGTGCTTGTAATAGCATAGCTGTGCCCAAGGCCATCTGGACCCATAAAAACCTTGTTGGAGGCTGTGTGATGTTGAGACAATGACTCTCCCCATTGCAGTGTGCTCTGTCACACCTGGACAGGCAGCAGAAAGGAAATTTGCACAGTGCTGTTAGCCAGTGCAGAAGCATGCTCAACTTTGCACCTTGGTGACTGATATAGGCTGGTTTTTAGCAATAGGAATCAGTATATTAGTTTAAAAATAGTCTGATTGTGGTCCCCCCCAAACCACTGGCTGCTATTGCATTATGCAGAGGGACTTCAGGGAACAGTCATTGCTAACCTGGCGAGTTTGTTCTAAGGACACAGGTCCAACTGAGGCAAGCAGGCTTTGTAAGCACCTGAAGAAACATTTTGGGGACACTGGTGATCTGTGGCTTGGACAAAATAGATTACATGCCATAGATTACATGCAGCTGTGCATGTGAAAAGTATTTTTCACACAGGCGAACCTTTCAAAGATTTTGTTCTTCTTTAAAAAACAAACAAAATCTTCCAAATTTGTGCAAGAACAAAGTTTCTTTGCCTCAAATACAATGTTGGAAGTGAGATGTTCAGCAATGTCGACGAGTTCCCACTAGAGGGTGGGGAAGGCACATGGCACAGACCTGTCAGAGCTACTGAAGCCAAATGGGTTTTCCATGTGACTCAGAGAATGTTTTTATTTCTCTCCGAGCTGACATGAGCTAGAAGGATAAAGGATCCGCTCAGTTCTGCCCAATGGTAGCTTGACAGGAGTGCCGAGCTGGAAGTGTGAGGAATTGTGTGCTAGGTTATCTGGAGAAGACAGCCCTCAAAACACGCAGGCTGCATGCGTGATTGCCATTGGCAGAGTACATCGTGGGGGGCTCTGCAGCAATTCTTTCTCTTTCAATGACTCCCAAGTGTGCAGCCAAGTGGTTGCAATGCTGCTGCTCTGCAGGAGGGCCATGCTGACACCCCCCCCCGCGGGATGGCAGACGTGCAGAAATGGGAGGAGAATCAGGCTGGGCCTGCTTCAGTGAAGCACAATGTACAACTTGGATACTTTACTCCACAGCAGCTTCCTTAGTGTCCTCTCACCCATCCTGCCATGCCCAAGGAGACTCTAAATGCCTGTCCTGTTTCAAGCGCTTCCAAAGGCTGTTTTGTTATTCCTTTTTCCTACAAGTGCGGAGGATTAGCTTGGAGTATACCTTCATGGCTGGTCTCTAAGTGAAGGAAGAGACCTAGCAATACTGCTGCCTTCTGAGCTCTTGTGGTTTCAAGTAAATGGCTTCATTGCTGCTAACTCTTGGAAAGCTTAAGGTCAACCTCCTTTTCTACTTGAGTTCACAGAAAAACATCATCTAGAGGCAAAAATTACTTATGCCAAATGTTAGTATGTATTCCCTCCAGATTTCAAAAGAGACTGTATGTGTATTTAGCTGAGAGCAGAATTTGGATAAGTAGTGTGTGCCAAGCAGTTTGCTCCAAGGGCTCCGTCTGCCACATACACCCATGCCCAGAGATTTACTCAAGAACAGAAAGGGTGGTGATACATTCAGTCAGAAGGTTGTTCTCAGATTCGCGCGTGCTTTGGCTCACAAATGTTTTGTCTGTGTTACGCTACAAGTTTCTGGCGTTATGGAAGGAGCATTTCATGCTTTCCTCACTTGGGAAGCAGTTTGACTGCTCCAAAGTACTCAAGTGTGCCAGGGCTTTTCAGTCGGTGTCCCTTGTGTGTGAATCCAAGAGCTGCTGTATGTAACATTCCTTCTGTGGGTAGGGCTTAAGCAGATGGGAGGTGCTGCTGCAACTACTTACAGCTGTTCATGGTACATTCAAATGACCTGTGGCTGTCTTTTGATCAATATATATCCAGGTGTAACTGTAGCAATGATTTACTTCTGGAGGGGCTAATATTTCATGTCAAAAAGAGGTATTTTTTGGCCATGTGGTATTTTGCATGTGCTTATTATGTTTGTGTTTGCTTGAGCTGAATACTAACTTCTGATATGTTGCTTTTATTTCTAGAAACCACAGATTCCGCAGAGATAGACACTGACAAGGAGAAATGTATGCTAAATGACAGGGGTAAATAAATGCACACAGTGTCACTTTACGGAATGGCTTTTCAGATTATGATGCAATTTATTTTATTATATAATTCGCATTTCATGTAACGTAGTTTGTTTTACGATGCCTTTACTGTCACCATCTAAGTAGAATGAATGGAGGGAAGCTTACTGAGCTGCTGCTGAGGCAGCCAGTGCCAGGAAATTCAAGAGACGAGTTTAATCAATATTTACAGTGGTATTTTTACTTGCGTTGTTCTAGCTAAGCTGTTCATTTGCTATGATTTCTCCAGTGCTTGAATAGTAAAGGCTGTCCTGCTGCTGTGATTTTGCACAAAGCTATCTTTTTTTTTATATTTTTGTATAGCTTTCAGTTTTTTTATTTTTTTTTTAAGCTTCCAATTTAAGTACAAATCCTTTGGAAAAAAAAACCAAAAAAAAACAGGTGAGCAAGAGTAAACTTAGGTATATTTGCTGTAGAATAATGTGTTAAACTTTCTTCCTCTTCCTTTCTCAATGCCCAGATTACAGGGAGGTCAGTAATTTTAGTCACTAGAAGATGTTTTGAAAAGGAATTGAAGAACAAAAGAAACTGAAAGAAAGATAAAGATTTTTTTTTTTTTTTTGAAATTCATCGTGACCTTTTTCTCATTTAAGTTTTAGTTGATGTTTTATTTAAAAATTTCCATTTGATTATGAGAGATCAAGAGTCTTATATGAGTTCCTGTGGCAGTTTTTGCCCCGGAAGAAGGCTGAAATGAAGGGCAAAGGCACATTTTAACTCATTGTGTGGTTTTGTTTGGGTGCTTATTCCTTTGAATAATCTAATGTGGTTGGCTCCACTGACTTGTTAGTCTGGATTGACAGGTGCAGTTTAAATGTAGTGTAGTCATAGCATATCATAAATACAAATAGAATATTAGATGATAAAGAGGCAGATATAAATCTTTGAGGTCTTTGCTAATGGATAAGCATGAATTAGAAAGGTTCCACTGAACATCAATACTGAGCATCAGCATTAAGCTGTGTGTAATTCCGGGCAGACACATTAAAGCAGTGTTTCCAGTGAGAGATTTGTTTGAGGTATGCGTGAGGCGCTGCATTTCAGAATTGTGAACAGGAACAAGAATATTTGCTTCTGTCATGAAAGCATCGTTTGTGGAACATCTGTATATATACATAATCACACACAGTCCTTTCCTGTTCCATTTTATATGGAGGCGTGCACAAATGCTATTGGAATAAGTGAGACATATAGCCACAGGAATCGAGGGAGTGATGCCAAGCATCAGCAACGGAGCTGATGCTTGGCAGTGCCTGGGCTTCTGGCATCAACTCTGTTCTCTTTCTCTGGCATTTGCTGTTTTTATGGAGCCTGATCCTGCACGCTTTGTACAGAAGGACGATGAGGTGTGATTGAAGCCAGTGGAGCAACAGGATTCAGAGAAAGCAGCAATTTCAGTGCCAGACAAAAGGCAAAGAAAGGGAACAAACAAAACCCTAAAAACTTGCTTGTAGGGAATTGTAGTTATCTTGTGGTGTATTTTCACAACACTCCTTCCCTGTGGGCAGTACACTGACCCAACAGAGGCAAGTTTTGGAGTAAGACACTGCGTTGTGTGGGTTATGTCCCAGTGATCTGGTTACTATTTGGTTGTAGCATTTAAAGGGTTTCTTTGCACCAAGTTTTAGGCTAAGAAAATTCCTCAGAAGGCTCTCACTTCCATTTGCTAGAACACAGGTGAACAGAGATGAACAATGAATGGTGTCAAAGTAACTGTAATAAAAACTAATTACAGTACAGTAAATGTTCTTCATAGTACGTTAGCTACAGCACATACATAATTGTGAATGTGTTAACCTCATTTGAGTACACTTAGTTATGCATATTAACAGCAATCGATGATTTATGAACTGAGATAAACTTTCACTGCTCTGCTCTGTCTTAATGGGTTCCCTTTTCCATTTCCTCTAGGCCCAGTGTTTTTCCTCGCCTGTTTCAGTGCGGCAGCAGGATTTGCCTTGTTTTGGTATTGCTGTAACTCAGGTAATCTACCCTGGTATTTTTCCTGTTGATTGCCTTATTTCAGCATGTGACAGGGAGAGCACTGCACTTCTCACTCTAACGCAGCTTACTTAATAGAGCGGGTCAAGGTGTCATCATTCATTAATGAGGTTAGGATGCAAACTGCACTTCAGACATGCCGAGATATAAATAATGGATCATTTGTCGACAGAGGATGCCACAAATAGGGGCTCTTTTAAAAGTCAGTCATCATGTGAGCTCCTGTTGCTATGGCAGTGGGTCATGGTTCCCAGCAGCCACGAGGCAGAGGCAGAAGGCCGGACCAAACCTGCTGGCCCCACACCTCTAGGGAGCCATTTGCAGAGCTGGGACTCGGTGCAGTCACTGAGCATCTGCAGTGTTCACCCTGCAATGCTGGGTGTTTGCCATCCCTGCCCACTGGGAGCTTCTGTTTCACGCTGCAGATACCTGCTCCACTTCCCAGTCCTGCCCGCTGCTCTCCCAGAGAGTGATTCTTAGCAGAAAGGTGTTGTTGTGTGCTCCTGGATTGACTCTGCTGAGCCAGTACCAGTGGGAGCAGGCAGCTGGTTCAGAGGGATCCTTTTGTGCCTCTGCAGGGTGGGAGGTGCCACTCTTCATGTGGTAGGTGAGGAGCAGAACTCAAACTTCATGTTGGATCGGTGCCGTCTGCTCCTCATTTCCTGCTCACAGCAGTCACACTTGGGTGTTGCTGTTGACATTTTTCCAGGAGCTGTGGGTTGCTGACCCTGATCTGTAGCCCAGCTCATGGATGTCTGGGCTGCGTTCCCTTTCATTGCAGGATCTGAGTCCCTCAGCAGGACCTTCCCTGGAGTCAGGGTTTAAGACTAAAAGGGAACCATTAGGCCATAGAGCTAACCCTAGTGCTTCCTTAGCTGCCTTTGCCTTCCTTCACCAGTATTTAGTACCAGCATTTTCAAAAAGAATCCCAAAAAACTTCCTATAACTTCCCTTGATCCCAATTAATTATTCATAGCTTCCAAGTTCCCAGAGCTCCCCAGGTCTTTTGTTCCAAGACTTTTCTTTTCAGTTTTTGTTTCTCTTTCCTGTACCAATGCAATGTCTCTATTCCACCACAGTAATGGCCACCAGAGCCAGGTCCTCACGCTGCCCAGGGCCATGCTTGGGTGCAGAGCTGCTGCCATCCCTAGCTCAGTAGCCTCCTGTTTGTGTGTCTGCAATTGCAGCAATGCTGGTATTCATTGTTATCCTGCCTTGGCAGCCGATGCGTGCAATATTGAAGGAAACAGGCTCTCCTCTAGAGTGATTTTTGTATTGATTTTTATTTTTTGTAGATGCTGCTCACTAGCTGGAATGAAATTTAACTGTGTTCATGTTCTCTTTCCTCCCGTCTTCGTTTCTGTTTTAGATGCAAAAGTCATAGGAAGATCCAGGAGAATCTTGGGTTTTTCTCCTATTATCATAGGAAGACATGTTAGAAATATCTGTATGTTGTATTTGGAAGACATCTCAAGAAATTAAGGAAAAGCTGCCTCTTCGCTTAGACATCTGTACAGTGTATCTGCCAAGGGAAGACAACGGTGCATGAATATTAATGTACTATACTCTCATACCAAAGATTTTATTAACTAGCTTCATCAATAATTGTGTTGCCTCAAGATGTATTCAGATTTTCAGCTATATATGTCCTTCCTTGTGGGAATGGACCATTTATTTTTGTAAATGCTTATTTTAAAATATTTATCATTTGGATAAAAGTATTTTTAATACAAACTCTGAAACGATATCCTATCTGATCACAGGTTTGCGTATGTGTATTTTATACTGAAATGAAGGAACAGAACTGTTTAAGGAATGCTAGCCTGTCTTTTATGGTAATTAATTTAAGAAAAGCACTTAAAAAAAAAAAAAGAAAAAGAAAAAACCAAAACCATACACACTCAAAGCCTTACAAAGAAATTGATCTCTATCTCAGGACTGTCTGTTTTGTCTGGATCCTTTATATTTACTACCTGAGCTCAGGTGGGCACTGGCTCCTGCAAAGCTTTTCAGTGCCGGTTATCTCTGTATGCCTAGCTGTACACATGTCCTTGCCATGTGTTGCAGTCCTCCTGTCTGTGCATCCTTCCACCTGCATTGTTCACCTCGTGTTTAACTGTTCGCCATGGTTTGAATGCACTGGAACTCGTGCAGGCCAGCACCCAGCCCATTAATGTTCTGCGGGACTGCAAGGTCAGATCTGAAGCACTTGAAATTACCAAGGAGGCTTCTCAGATTTAGCTTTATCTTTTCCAAGTGGGGTGTTTTGGGAACTGGACATCCAAGAAACTGAAGTAATCCACAGTGTTTTGCAGGGATGTCAAATTTATATTGACTTTATATTTTTTTAATGGCCAAAAATATGTCTACCTATTTGGAGAGCCTGAGGTTGCTCATAATGCCATTTTGGTTTTATGCTTTTCATCTCTAAGTTGGAACCCGAAAAACTTGCAAATATCATCTTCAACATACAGAATAAGATCAGAGTTTTTGAGGGAGATTCAGGGAGACAGGGTTGTAAGTTAAGCAGGGTTTATGACTGTAACCATGGTCCTGCCTAGCTCAATATAAATGGCAGTGGGAAGTGACATTGGCAGTGGGTAGTTCTTCAGTTGCTTGCTCAAGAGTGTAAAGAATTTGGCGAGGGGATGGGACTGTGTGTGACGTGGTGAGAAAGATGCTTTTTCTCTTCTTTCACTAGAATAAAAATTCCAAGTCAAATTTGAAAGCTGTTAGAATTTCTATTGGGATCCTTCAGTGCATGGTGCCTTGTCCTGTAGCTGCTAGTTATTCAGGCAGCCATCCCATGGAAGACTAAGTGGTTTTCTCAAAACATTCAGATTAAAGATTGCCTTCCAGCTGTAATCTTCATTCGTGCTATAAAAATGTCATCATTTTCTCCCAGGCAAATCATCTCGCAGTAGCTGTATTTCTTTCCAGGACAACTCACCAGACAGTAGTAAGGGTGTAGTCCAAAAGAAGAATTGTGTACAGGGCCAAGTTTCCAAATAAAAGACCCAAAGAATATTTTCAAGAAGCGTCTGAGAGATGAAAGGGTTCAACAGCTCCTGATTTCACTCTTCTGATAGTGTTTCTGCCTCCTGCACAGTGCACAGGAGGTGAAATCTTGAGGACCTACAGGGCAGTGTTTTGTGTAGGTGGACATACCCCAAGGTCTGCAGTGGGCCACAGGATATGATACACACTTGACATCTTGATTGATGAAACCATACAAATGCCAGGCAAAGTAACACCCAGCAGGGCAGTTTTAGACTTCTTTTCCCATGTCTCCATCCCACCATCTCTCATGATTTCTTGATCTAATCTCCTTGGAAATCTTACTAGGGAGAGAACTCTAATGGGGGTGAGAGCATTTCCTATAGCATTGCCAAACAGCTTTGCTGCCTGAGTTGCACTGTGAGCTGCTGCTGTGCTGCCTTCCATCATGGGATGGGCTTTAGTTATGTGCTGTTGTATTTGCTGTGCCTTGCCTTATGTTTAAAATGTTTTTTCCTCCAACAAACCATCTGTAATTTATGGTGTTTGGAATTAACTGTTGCTCTCCCCCCTGTTACTTAAATCCCTTAAGCAGCACCTTTTAAGGGAGCTACAGAAATAGATTTGAAATCCAAAGGGGTTTTAAATCTTTGCCTTAAAACCAACTTTGAAACATCGTTACAGGAACAGTATTTTATTTTACATGGAAACATTATTCACAATATTCTTAACAGTCACATTTCATTTCAAAGCAAAGCCAGAGGTCATGATGCTGCTAGGCAGGTTCCTTCTGCTGGGGTTGTGCAGCACTTCACCCTTAAATGACAGGTTGCAAATTGTTGTGAACTGTTGCTGAAGCCTGCAGAAGCTGTCACTGCCTTGTCTGAACTGCAGCAGGAGCAGTGGCTGTGAGGTTGCATGTAGCTCTCCCACTTCTTTACGCCAAGAGGTTTCCTTGAGCCTTGAAAACCATGGAGAATTGGAAAGTTTATTGAAGGCTGTGGCTGTATTTCTTCCTCTTCTTAGGTTGCTTGAGATGAGGATATCTCTTAGGAAAAAATGCCAGGACGAGCTATCCCCAGGGCTAAGGCTGGGAGGAAGAACAAGCTCAGATTCATCCCAATACTAGTGATGACCTGACAGCAAAGAACAAAAATTATCCGTTCCTCTGTCAGTGCTAGTTTTTAGTATAAGAAGTGAGACAAGGTTTAGAACTGTTATGTGCATAGGTTTGTGTAGCGTATAGTCTGAGAAAGCGATGACTTGGTTCCTTTCCTTTCTTTTCCCTTCACTGCCGTAATCCCTACAGAAGGTTTCAAGAAGTCGGGCAGAGCTGCAGCTGGTGTTTTGTAGTTCTCTGGGGTAGAGCAGAGCGCTGCAGGTGAGCCTGTTGGGAGATATGCATTTTCTTTGAAGATTTTTCTTTCAGGAACAAATGCCATGGCTTAATACACTTCTTCACAAGTGTGCAGCAAGTGCAGGCAGATGAAGTGATAATGCTGTACTTAGTTCTTGGAGGAAGTACATATGTACCTGCCTGGGAGTCAGGTTCTTCTGGGCAAGCACGGCTCTTCACTTCAAAATAAATTACGTAGGACCTGGATGAGCCTGCATTGCTGCAGATTCCCAGCTCCCCTCTTAAGTCAAGCTGTGTTTGCTGCTGTAGCTGTGCTGGTATTTGGGAGTGTGCTAGCTGTGTGTGGGGGGAAGTTGTCCTGCATGTGCAAAATTCAGTAGGTGGCTGAGCGCACAGAGGATAGAGGATGTTCTTGCAAACACTGTGGTAAACATATGGTAGACATAGAGGAGCTAATAGAAAGCAGTCCTGTTTTCAGCTTAACCTCTCACATTGTGCAGCTCTGGTTGGAAAAGAAAAATATTTGCTTTTCTCCTGCAGCATAAGGAGCAGCATGGGCTGAAGAGCCCAGCAGTTCTGATGTCTGCAAACATAGCACTGGGGAGAGGTGGGCAGGAGGATTGACATCTGACAGACTGACAGACAAAGTGGAAGCATGCGGGCTCTCAACAGTGCCCACAGGGCTGTGCCAACAGGGCTCACTGCAGCTCCGGGGAGACCAGCAGCCCCTCACTGCTGTCCCACTACCTACCCCAAAGTCTTCCTTCCTCGCTTCTTTTCATGAACGGGCATTTTGATTTAAAGCAAAGCTGAACTGCCCGCAGTTGTCTCAGCCATAGTGTCCGTGCTGCCGAGGTCACAGCAGGACTGCTGGGCAGCCCCAGGCAGTGAGCAGGCAGGCCGAGCAGCTCAGGCAGACTGGGCCGTCTGCATCCCGAGCTGGGAGACGAGGTGACAGCTCACACTATCAGTGTGCACAGCTCCGTGTGCAGACAGCCTGCTATTTAAAGTGCTTCGGTGCTGGCTGGCGTACCTGCTAGCGAGGGCTCTAATGAGGTGATCATTCACTGCAGAGCATGCGGGGCTGCTCGATAGCTGCTGCTGCAACTGCCTAGGCAAAGTTGTCTTCCTTAAGTTCTTTCTTTTTTTCTTATACTGTAATAATTTGAAAACATTAAAGCATTTGGTTAAAAACTGCAGTTGCAGATGCCTTGTACTGCTGTTCTTTATAATCAAAAGTTACTCTGAAAACATGCCTTGCCTTAGCTGTGTGATCAAGTGTTGCTGTTACACGAAGAAACAGCAACTGTTTGCTGCACTGCACAGGGCCTGTGTTTTGTAATCATTTATCCTCACATACGTCTTCTTTAATTCTGTAAGAATTAATGGCATTCATTTTTTTTTTATGTGAAGCTGGCCATGTAAACTGTAATAAAGTCTGTACTGAGCAAAGCGCTGCTGTGTGTTGTGATGTGCTCTGCCCCTCCCACAAGGGCCCCAACGCCTTGTCCTCATGGCGGCTGTGTGCCTGCTGCTCGCCAGTGCTCGATTTGCTGTGGGGCACGTGGGAGGCCTTGGCTTGGCATCGGTTTGACAGCCCTATGAATCATTGCCTTTTGAGGCCGGTGTGGGTCCTACAGCTGTGTTGCAGGAGGTGGCTCAGCTGGGTTTACCTCGACCACCCCTAAAGGGACTGCAGGTGGAAAGAGCACACAGACTTGTTAGCGGCCTGTTCTTGTGTGTGAGCTTCAAGGGGAGTCTTGCCAAGTGGCAGTGAACAAGAGGGTTGTGGCTGAGCCATTGCGCTCCTTTGCAGTGTGTCTGCTGGGTGTGCTGGACAGAGGCCTCCCATGCCGGCCTACATGAGGTTCCTTAGGGCAGGAGGGCAAGGAACTCTTCCCATTGTCATCACCACAGCCAGGATGTGTGTGACAAACCGGCCTGGCTGCACAAACCTCATTAGCTCTATACCCCAGACTTCATGGAGCAGAAGCACAGAGCGGGGCCCTGCCTTGCTGCGTGCGCAGGAGAGCATTTCAGGTGAGTCCCAAACTGCCCTTTCTATTTCGGAGCACAGGCCGTGCTAGTCTGCAGCTGCAAGAAAAAGCTTTCCTACATTTTGGTGCTGCTAAATCTTTAATACCATCGCAAATACCAGCAAAGCTGAAACCTCTCAGAGCTGGGCTGCTCCATGCGGGCTGCTGGTGAGGCTGTAAGCCGCAGTGGTAGGTGCACAAGCCCTGTGCACCTCCTGCCCTGCAGCCTCCCACAGCAAGCAGGGGCTTCCTGCCCCACTTACTGCAGCCATTCCCACCCCAGCCCTCTCCTGTCCCTAAAAAGGGAGGTGGGACCCAAGCACACTGCTGCTGTGCCTGTGGAAAAGGAAGGGCATGGCAGCAGATGGGAAGGTGCCAGCATCTGGGCTGGATGACTGTGGCCCTGTGCCACAGTGGTGGCATGGCATAGGATTGCTGCTGGGCTTTCCCAAGTGATTTTCATCAGCATAGTTTTCACAGTTCCAGCACAGATGTGAGAATCAAGTCCTTTCCAACGGCTTAAATAATTTTCTTCCTTGATGCCAAACAGTTGGGATAATACTGGGTGGTGATGGAACTGTTCCTCTCATATATTTTTGGTGCCAGGGCAAACAGCTGGCAGTATTTCAATAGTTCTGGTGTGGCTCTGTGTATTGTGGCTGCTGATTTACAACTCTTCTCCTAAATAATTCAGTTCTATCCTGCCAAAAAAAGAGGGTTGGGACTGTCTCTGAGCTGAGGGAGAACTGAAGCATTCCTGGGTCATCTGCAAGGGAGACCAGGAAGAGGTTTGCTTCTCCCATGGGGCTGAGGAAATGCCCTGGGCCAGCAGCCAGGCACCAAACAGTGTGTGCCAGGAAGTAATGCAAGAAGAGTGCCATGAGCACTGATCTCTGCTTCAACAGTCTGTGGAGAGAAGAAAAAGTGAGTTCAGACTCATTCCCTGCATCCAATCACAAGGAAAGGCATCTTTTTGCCATTCCCACACAGAACCCAGATGGCAGGTTGGGCCATAGATGGTTGTGGATTCTCTAGAAGATCAGGTTCCGTGTCTTCCACTGTTTGCCATGATTTGCTGGGTAACTTGTGGCTCCCCTCCTGACACACATGATCACCAGGAGCTGTGAAAAATGGGACCATGAGTGGGGCTTCCCCTGGGGCACTGGGATTGGCTCCTTCCTGCCTTGCTCGTTATGTACCTCAGCTGTGGAGATAGGCTCTCCCTTCTCACCTGGGGATGTGATGGGTAACTGAATGTGGGGGAGGTGATATATGGGCAACAGTGGAGCGAGGAAGGGTGTTTGGTTCCTGTCTAGGCTGAGAGGCTCTGACAAAAAGACTGTGTGATGGCTGGAGGGCTGTATGAACAAGCACAAACCCATTGGAGGATGCCTTGTTACCAGGTATGTTGTACTGAAGGCCTGTGGGGTCAGGCAGCTGGGGTGTGGGTTGTGAGCAGGTGCTTTGAAGCCAAGTGTTGCAGGGCACGTTGAAGGAAGGTCAGTGTATTTGTGTGTATTCAAGTAGTGTGGGCTATGACTCTTTCTGTCAAGTGGCAATTTGTAAATAATTACTATCTGTTGGTTTCTGGGGTACCAGTTGTTTCCGGAGGTTATTCTAAGGGAAATGCAGTGTCAGTGGTACCCTTCTGTAGTATCCATTTCTGGATGTTGGTATGACAGTGATAAAGCTGTTGTCTGAAGAACTAAGCAGCACTACTTTAGCTGTTTTAGATTGCTGCTCTATGAGTGGTGCAACAACGCTGCTGAGGCTGTCTTGAGGCTCTTGATTTACTACTGGCTTTTCATTTCTTAATGGAAATAAAGGGTTTGTGGTATTGGCTATGCAAAGATGGGATCATATTTTAGCATTATAATTCACCTATTTAAATTCAAAATCACTGATTTGAAAGTGTAACAGAGTCCTATAGCAGCGCTGTGGTTTTCCCTCCATGAAACTAAAACAAGAGAGGCCCTGCTCCTGTCAGTCATAATGCAGCTGACATGCTGTACGCTGCCTCTAATCTAAGGGAGGTCTGCAGATTTATTTTCAAGGAGTGCTTATTTTCAAGTTAAGTGTGCAGGTTATCAGAGCTGAGTTATGCATGTGAATGCCTACTGCCAGCTTCTTGCTCATGGCCTGCAGTAAGGAAGGGTATTTCCAGGGAGCCTGATCTCCTGTGGTTTGATGGATTGCACTGTAGGATGACCAGTTTTCTGCAATGGATCTTTGCCTTTTTTTGGAAACGTGTAAAATAGTGCACAAATGGTTGCCACGTGTAGTGCTTACTGAACCAGATACAATTTGTAGCACCGTCAACATTTCTAAGCATGCATAGCTTTTTGGGTTCCGCCACTCTTCCCTGATAACTTTTTTGTAAATATTTGAATGCTTGATGTTGTAATGCCTCTTACAGCTGCTAACAACAAAAATCATACAAGCTTTTATTGTAACGTGCAGTACCCCTCTGAGTGCAGGGCACTGACAGCTGCTGGCAGAGGACCATGTTCCTCCTCCTGCACACATCCTGCTCAGCAGGTATGGTGCAGCTTATAGGAAGACATAGCAGAAATGGGATAAAGTGTTTGTCTGGATAAATTAAGTGCCCCAAACCTCCTGAGTGATGGCCGAGGGAAGCAGTGAGCAGGATTGTATTGCTAGTTCAGCCTGTTCTATTCAGCTGTCAGCTAGTGACCTGTTTTAGAAGACAAATGCTTACAATTCACTTCCAGTAAATAACTGTTGTCATCCCCTAAAGTAAATACAGTTATGTGAAAACTTCAGCATTGTCAGGCCTTGATGCTGAGGGACTAATGAGAACAACCAGAGCAGCATGTGTAATTCTTACACTGCCCAGCAGCTTATGAAACAAGTAAATAGATGACCTGGCATGAACTGTTTCCTGAGAGAGCCAGCGAAGATTCATTTCGCTTTATTATTGATGACCTCTTTTTAAGTGCAATGTTTGCCTGCAACCAAGAACTCTGGAGAAGCACAGTGAACCAAAGAATCATTCAAACTGATGTATTTGTTTGCTGTCCCTAGGAAATGCATACTAGGATTTTAAATAAGTACCTAATTTAAAAAAATGTAATCATGAGATTTAATTATTTATACTTGAAACCAACTTGCAGATGCTTTTTGTCTGATAAAAAATACATGACCTCTGGAGGCTTCAGAGACTTAAAACCCAGATTGCATGTCTGAAGAAATGTTTCACATTTTACTTAAGCACAACAAAATATGCAGTAACAAACCGTCATCCTTTTTAATTTTATTTTTAAAAGAAAGAAAATGAACAAAAAAAACAAATGTCTGGTTGTAAGTTTAATACTGTTGATGTCCAGCAGATATGGATGACCTCAGGATCAGGCTTTCATGTGTCAGGATTAGAAGAAATCAAGCCTTCCGAGGTTGCAGTGATCCCTGTTTTGCTGTTGCATTTGCACCTCCAGCAGCTCAGGATGACTGAAGGACTACTTGTGCTAAGCCTGGTTCCAGCAGACTCCAAGTGAGCAGGCATCTCTCCCTAAATGCGAATCAGTCCTTGGCACTCAGCAATGCATTCAACGTTAAGTATTTTTCTTTTCCTCCTGTATGCCCCCAAAATTGGAAGGGTCCACTGGAATCAGTAGTTGACGTATCATCACACTGTGAATGCTTCACACCCCAGTGCTCTGCACACTGTTATTTTTTCTTTGCTACAGTACAGATGGCTGGGAGATGGGATAGTGTGTCTTGTCTTTCTGATACATCTGTACTGCTGCCCTATCAGGCTGCTCTCATGTTCTTCAGTGCACATGAGAGAGGTTTGTGGCAACAAGTGGTGCAGGAATGGAAAGCTCCATTTAAAACCAGGCATTATCACCACGTATTATCACCACGTATAAATAGAGTATGCATCAGTAGAGCCTTTGACTGCATCAGCCTTTAGAGCAGTAAGAACAAATCAGAATATTAGAGCATTAAGTACCAAAACCACATTGGGCCGCTGCCCAAGATGGAAATATGTTTAAGGCTTTCTGCACTGCTGTGTGGCCAGTATAGCACTGACACTGCTGAGATACAAGTATGTATAAACACTTCACTGGTTTGTATTAAAAAAGAAAAAACTGTCCTGAGGTCCTGAATACCTCATTCAGTACTTTTTGGAGCTATGCTTAAATTTGTACAGTGCGCATAATTAAAACCATTGTTTTTAATACTGGTTAAATGTATGGTTAAATTGGAAGCAACAAAAAAAAAAATCAGAAAGAATGTAGCCTATTTTATTACTAGTTGACAAGTTTCTGATTTGTTTCCTGTCAATAACTGCTATAGAGCATGTAAATGAAGATATGATACATCAATGCACCTTGGAACATAATTAAAAGAGAAATGAGATGAGATACGTGGAAGACAAACTTCTATTAATATGTGCAAGATAGCATTTAAAACTTAATTGTAAGGAAATGTATTAGAACAAATCTGCAACTACAACAAAGCATGATCTATTAAAGCAGGACTTTCTGACTGCAGATGTAATTCTTTGGAAATGGCAAAATTGCCACATTTTTTTTTTTAACATACACCATTACTTGCAATAGTGTATTTAGAAAAAGCATCAGTCCCTGAGCCAGCAGGTAATAACCTGAAAGATATATCTATATCTATATATATATCTATACATATATGTATGCGTGTATTTAAAGTTATTTTAGCCATAAATTCATAAAAATAGCATAACTGCAGCAGTTGCTATCTCAAAGAGGAAAAAGCAAGTCATGAGTTCCTACTAGAGCTGCTGGCAGACTCTCAACACCAGTTTAAGCAGGTGAAGTTTACCCTGTATCCTCTAGTTTTCCAGCTGGACACAGAATAAGGAGCTATTTTGATGGGATTTCCAGAAATATGTCTAATGCTCAGAAAATCACAGAATCACAGAATCGTAGGGGTTGGAAGGGACCTCCAGAGATCGAGTCCAACCCCCCTGCCAAAGCAGGTTCCCTACACCAGGTCGCACAGGTAGGTGTCCAGGGGGTCTTGAGTATCTCCAGAGAAGGAGACTCCACCACCTCCCCGGGCAGCCTGTTCCAGTGCTCCGTCACCTCACCTAAAGAAGTTCTTGTGCACATTTGTGCGGAACTTCCTATGCTCCAGTTTTCGGCCATTACAGAATCACACAGAAAAAATGGAGTATAGGAATAAGTAATGGAGCAGTGAGGTTATCTGTGTGTCTGTGCAGACAGAAGAGAGCTTTAACCGTGGTCCAGAGATGAAGAAACAGAATGCAGGACTACCTGTGAGGAAAAACTGGCCAAAAGATAGTCTACTGCTTCTAGTTGTAGCGCTGTTTTAGTTAAAGAATGAAACTCGGAGAGGGACAGAAAACAAGACACAGCTACCTCGGAAAAATGCAAGGGAAAACCGCTGCGCTATGGACAGCATAGATGCCAAGTGAGTGAAATGAAGGACAATGGGAACATGCCAGACCGGAGGCCTGCAGCTTCTTACCACTGTGTAAATGTCAAGTCACTGTAAAAGCAAAAGGCACAGAAATGGGAAGTCTTGAAATGTGTGAAGTCCCATCAGTCAATGCTACCTGTTTATGCCACTTTTCTGAAAAATGATCTACAAATTGAAATGCCAATCCCTGGAAAAGCAGTGTCCTTGGGTCAAAAGCAGTCTTTCCTTAGATGCCAATTGAAGTATTAACGCATTGGAAAACTCCAGGTACACAGATGTGTTGCTTGTTGGAAACCTGAGAAAGCTGCTCTGTGTGTCTGGCTTCTTCAGATTTTTTTTTTAATGTGTCCAGGTGTAGCTGGCCCAAGTGCAAATGGCATCTATGGAAGAACGAATGCTTCAGATCTCTGAAATGAGAAACAAAGATACTGAGATGTTAATGATTCAGGAACCATAGCAAATGACAAATTTACTTTGGGGGGGGGGGGGAATTAAGTTTTCTTTTCAAAAGTGTGTGTAGTAGAAATGAGGGCAGCAAATGACTGCTTGTTTCTCTTAGGGCTCTGAGGTAACAGAAGCCCACTGTGAAAAACGTTTATCTTTCAAACATCAAATTCAGATGATCATTTCATACAGGTATTTTTTAGCAGAAGCAATGTGTACAAATTAGCAAATAGATGTAATTATCCAAACTAACTAATACATTTCAAATCTTACAAATCTGGATTAAAAAATATGAATTCTAGGCACTGCATCTAGCCATTTTATTAGGAAACTCCATGTGTGAAAAGCATGAAGGTGAAATGATGCAGCTACTGTTTTTTATGGATGTAAGAAGTAAAATTTGGTTTGTCTCTACCCGAGATTACATAAATTATCTATTTCCCCTTTATCAAGGCATTGCAAATTTATTAAACCACTTTCAGCAGTAGATACAGATCACATTTCTCTATGAGAAGAATGCTCTGGCTGTGCAAAGCAACACACAGCCAGCTGTATGAGCTATCACAGCCTCTAGGCACAACTGTTTCATGCTGTCATGCTGATCTCAGATGAGTTACATGGAAACTGACATCTCATCTAAAATATAACTTCTTAACTAGTGATTCCATGGTCCTACTCATAATTAGACCATAACATCCTTTGGATTGAGTGTATATAGATTACAGAAGGAGCCCACAAACCCACTGGTGCTTCCATACAACTCAGCTGTGTGAGAAGGAGACAAAGTCCACAGACAGCTGGCAAAATTTTCAGGGGGAAGCACTCTGCACATTTATACAGCTCATGCACAGTGATGTTCAGAACCCAGCCTCATGCAGAATTAATGTGCATTAATGCCTCCCCAAGCTGAACTGGCCTGTAGTGCACAGAGCTCTCCATCAGTCTGTAACAGCTGCAGGGTTCCTTAAAGCCCTTTGGTACTGAGTTCTGTGTTTTTTCTTGTGAAGACAGCTAA
Organism: Chrysolophus pictus; assembly: GCA_037305975.1. NCBI lineage: Eukaryota > Metazoa > Chordata > Aves > Galliformes > Phasianidae > Chrysolophus > Chrysolophus pictus. Next base: position 13,380,224 of record CM074587.1, read on the forward strand.
AACTCCAGTAATTTTTCAGCCTGTTTTTCTTGGGTGTGTATTTTTCTTGTCAGTGTAGTTTTGTGGCTAGTGCTTCAGTGCTGTTTTCATGTGTGCTGCTGAGATGGATGTTCCATGTATCTGTTTGATAATGTCTCAAAGAATCTGTGCATCTACTGTTAAAACTAAATCCTAATATCTGTAGAAAAGATGGCCAGGAGTTACAATTAAACTATCTCATTTTAATGTCAGAAGTGCACAGGTCTTGGTAAAAGCAGACTCTTTATCCTAGCTCCCCATCCTGCTCAGCATCTCAACAGATTCTTGTCTGGTTTCCATTCTTGCTACAGATTTCTGCTGTTGTTCCTCTTCAGACTAATAGGTTTTAATGCTTAGTACTTTACTTTTTGACTGAATGAGTTTAGAGATTTAAGGGCAATTTGCTTTTCATATAAAGTGTTAATACCAGCAGAATGTGTTTTGAAAGTCTCGGTGTAAGGCCTTGAGCTGCTTTTTCATAGCAGGTAGTATCTTGAGAGGACTTCGTCTGGAAGTTCACTCAAACACACGATGTTACAGGCTTGGCCAGAGTACCAAGGCTTGCCAGAAAAATCAAGCAACTCTGTCAGGAGGTCCTCTGACAGTGATTTAGAGATCTGTGATTTGAGATTTGGAACACAAAGCCAGAGCAATGCTGGCCTGTGCTGACTGAGCAGTGCTATTTTAAAGGCAGATGTTGGAACATAGCGGTTCTTGGACTGCAAGCCTGCAATTTAGGTTTACTTCTTCTCAAATTGTTCATCATCGCTATGACACCAGGAAGATGCTCAGTTTGATTCTCACAATTCCTGTATTTATCCTTATGTCCACATATCAAATAGTGTCCATCTTTGGGCTGAATCTGCCATAAACAAAAAACTCTGCAACTTGGGAGGAAAGAAATCACAGGATCTGCAATAGGCACTGAAGGGCTCCCATGAGTCTATTTTGTATGCTGGATTTATCAGCCATAGCAGTTCCCTGGCTAAAGATTAAGAATTCAGTACTTCTCACAGACTGGGTGCTACATACTGCAGAATTTTCCTTGCAAAAAAAAAAAAAAAAAAAAGACAGAGGAAGCAATATATTATTATTTTCCTAATTGGCTTAGTCAGCAATGAGAAAAAGGAGTGGTTAAGCCAGAAGGAAGCCCTTGTCACTTCCTATCCGTGACACACACGTTGAGTCCCTGGCAAAGTTAGGCACTGCTGTCAACTTTTGAACTCCGTGTTTACAAATGCAGGGAACTCCTACTGTTATTATAGCGTAGCATCTGCTTTTGCAGCAGTTTGAAGACAACCCATTTATCTGTAAAGTCTGGAATGATACAGGGAAACTCACTGCTGAGCTTCACTGACAAGTTATGCCACGGAGGGCAGTGTGTTCTTGTGTGCTACATCCCGCTGTCTTATGGCATAGAGCCAATACTCACCTTGTACTTACTGCCTTTATTCTGACTTGGCACCTGGCTTCTGAACTCCAAAGGCAGTGATGAAAATGTTCACAACAACTATAATGAATACTAGTCCAGTTGCGAGGTTGTTGAGGAAATCCAGTTTACCGTGTTTTGCAGGGTTGTTAAGGTCATATTTTACTTCAAAGAGAAAGGAGAAAAGAGATTTAAGCGTATGAATATTTCAAAATCCAGAATAAAGTCTTCATTATTCATGTAGTTAAAGAATTTCTTACATGGAGCTATTTGCAGCACTCAGACTTAAAAGGGAAGGACGATTTTGCACTGTCAGTAAAAGCGCTAAGGAGAAGATCTTTAATCACAAGGCGCCTAATAGGCTCCAGTAATTAGCATCTAATCTCTGTGGATGCACAAAGGCATGCACAACATTACAAGGAACCTTCTGAGTTCTTGATCTCTTAAAGTCTGCAACAAAACTAGATTTCAAACCTTTAAAAATAATTTCAGTTATAAAGCTTGAAGCCCTGACAGGATGGGATGAAAGTACATTTCCTACAGTTAGATGCTCCAGGCCCTTCCCAGACAGCCCTCCCTCCTTACAAGTGCTGGATGTCTTTGTACTGGCGGCCTTCCCCAGCTGTACAGCTTTTCCCCTCTCCAGTTCTTGCACTGACTCTTTTCGGAAAGCAGTATCTGTTAAACAGAGGAAGGTTTCAGAGCGGTGTAGCTGCAGCTCTTGTCACAGGCAGCACCAGCTGTGTAAATGTTTTTCTCTGCTTCTTGCAGTTCTGTGGTTAAACTGCTAATAGAAGATAGGGAAGACCACACAAGGAAGATACTATTAATTTAGCTAAAGCTTTGATTCCAGGCCTTGTGAAAACAGAGATAAGCTACATTGAGCTGATAACAGACTTGATAGACTAAAATGTGCTTGTTTTAAGGCAAAGAAGAATGGGGGGGCTTGGGTGTCTCCATGTGAAAAGCCAAGATTTTTCTCTGCCTCTGTTCTCCTGCAGGGAAAAGCTTATACCTGACAGGTTCTTTCAGCAACATAAATAAAACTGACTTTTTTTTTTAATGATAGGTGCATACATATGCTTGCAGCCCTGTTGTGTGAATTAAACTTTATTTTTAATATAATGTCCCTGTCAACACTATGGAACTTAACCACAGAACCAGGGCTTGCTCACTCTGTGAATCAGTTAAGCAAAGTGGTGGCAAACACATCCAAGATGCTGAAGCATTAAAAGCCAGATTCCCTTGGTGTCTGCAATTAGGAAGTCTAATGCTGTTTTGGTCTGAAGGAATTCTGGGCACCTGTTCAAGTCCTGTTTGCTGATGCTGTACAGTTGGGCAGGGTGGTCAAAGCACTGACAAACAGTGTGGGGAAACAACTTCAACAGCTTAAGCTACTGAACACCTGTGTTGACATGGAATAACGTAAGCTCAGCAATATTTAAACCTGAAAATGATCTTCTATGTGATAGTAAGGCATTTGGAGCTATGTGGAGATTTGCATCCTAATAGTGCCACTAAAGAATCCGGTGCTTTCATGTGAATGAAGCAGAATAAATGAAATGGAACATTAATCCTTAAGTATGTAGGAAAGACATTTTAGACAGCTGGCTGGCTTTAAAACTAATAAAAAGGCACTAATGGCCTAACATGTTTTGTGAGTTAGAAGAAATCATGCTTGAAGGAGAATTGCCACTTTCAGAGCTGTTCCTTCCTCCAAAATGAGGACTACAGAAAATGCAACTTAGTAGTTGAGGCTCTAAATTTTGAAGCAGGATTGCAGCAATCCTATCTCTGTTACTACAGTACTTCAAATCATACTGTTTGCAAAAAAGTGATGAGCTATTCTCTGTGTTTTACAAGTGGGATTAGAATACCACCATTTCATGCCAACTCTACTATTTCAACACATACTTTTATTTTAAAATGCTAGGACTGCCAAATCGCTTTCAGGGACAAGTTTGAACATTCCTCAAAATACAAATTTTGGAAAATCTGTTGCCAGTTTTTTAAGCTACATATTCTGAACATGTGATTGTAGAAGGATGCAGAGATTTTCAGAGGAGTCTCGGTGCTGCTTTAGTCTGAGAGGGAATTTCCAACACTTCCTTTTTCACAGAAAAGACTGAGCACCCCTTATTTCAGGCTCACAACTGTCTTGGTGTGTCTTTATGGAAGAGCTGCCATCAGAAAGACAAATGGGAGGAAGTCTCCATAAAAGCTAGGAGACAACTATGGGCTGGATTGGGAAGCTCTAAGAGAAAAAGGGCCACTTGGTGTTATATAAAATATTTGCCTGCCTTCTTTGTCAGGGTTCAAAAATAGGGCTTTTATGAGTAGCACAAAATGCTATTTTGAAGGAGGAAAAGCTTTTAATCCCTAATAAGGAACAGTGAGAACTTGTAGCTCCTGGGATGAAACTGAATCAAAGTAAGAAACCAGGCGATGGTCGGGACTTCTGTTGGGAGTTGTGTGCCCTTCTAAGAGGGCTCAAGGCAACAGCAAATTGTTCTGTAGGCAAAACTACCAAATGCACATTGTGGAAAGCAAGCTATTGCTGCAGTGCCTTCATCACCTTCATGCTACTTCCTATCCTCAGTACCTTTTGAGCTCAGCAAAACAGTATGTTCCACAAAAGTTACCCCAACCAGCATATTGTGTGACTTTGGTGTACTCAAAGCCCCAGACATACAGCCACTGCTGAGCCCAGGCTGGGCTCCTGATATATCTCCCTATTCATGAAGCAGACTGTGAACCACACTGCAGCACAGCTTTGGAGTTAGGGTTATTCTATACTTTTTTTTTTTTTTTTTTTGCTAATTTTGTCAAAGAAATTACTGAGAAAGAGGCCAGTTTGGAAACGCCTGGCAGAAATGATAAATGAGTCCTTGAGCAGGCTTTTAGGCTGTAAACAACTAACACAACCACCAGGGAGATGCCTTCAACCACTTATCTGTATCTTGGTTGTTGCTGTTCTCGCTCATTTTTCCATGACTCTCGCCACACTCCCCAGTACCATGAGCTTACTTTCCCTTTCTGGAATCTCCCCTGTGCCAGGACCTGGACTTTACCCTTGTGCCAACTGCCAAATGCAGAGACAGATGTTCTCAGTCTCTTTCGTAAGAATAAAAAAGCTATGTCAGCTGCACATCAATATTACAAGACAGATGTATCCTCATTTCCTGACAACTTCCTCCTTGATCACAAAGCTGTTCAGTTGTGAAACTGGAACACTGACAGAGCACCAGAAAGCCCAAGGTAGCCTATATAACTTAGTAAATGCTCTGTGTGAATACTGGCTATCACTATGTAGTAGGCTAAGGAAGCTGCTCAGGTTGTATGTTGATATTATATGTCATGGTTTTGACTAATGTCATGGAATGCTTTTAGGGTAAAATCTTGCTCCTACCTAGGAAAGAAAACATATCTTTTTAGCTTTAATTTCAGTTTGACATGGGTTTGAAAAATCAGCGATAAGCATGTTTCTATGATTCCTTCCCTAGAGATTTAAGATGCTTTGAATAATTCCCTAAATTTAAAACCAAGAATTTGTAACATGGGTTACCAAAGCTTTGACTTAATTGCAGAAATTCAAGCAAGCCAGTGCTGATAATATAAAACACCAGTGTGAAGATGGACAATCCAATCTTCATTTCTGTTCCAGAGTTCTATATTCACAATATATTCTTATAATATCACTTATGATATGACTGACATGGAGTAAATATATCTTGGTCATAAGATTAAGTAACAAGTCTTGCCAAAAAACAGAATTATGAAACTGGGCAGACTGCATGATCATATCTGACCTACTAATGTTTCTTTTATAATATTTCACCAGTTTCCTTCCTCCTTTAGACTTTCTGAAAAGAGGAATATTCATGCTCTTCACAAATGAATATGAGGATCTTAATCAAAACTGAAGATTCCACATAAAGCTGCCCTTATTCCTTTTGTTGTAATATTTCTATGGTCTTAAAGAAAAATGTAATCAATGTTGATATCGAGGCATTCAAACACAACAATTTTTAAAAATAAATGGAGAGACTGTATACTCAGGTTGCGTTCCATAAGAAAAATACACATCAGTGTTTTTTGCAGTTGCTACATACCAAGGAATATCAGGAGTACTCCCACCATAACTTGCATTGTGAGCGACAGGCTGATAAGAACAATAAGGGGCATGTAGAATGAAAAAGAAGGTCCTTGCTCAATCACAGCTTTCAGCTGTGATGCATTGGCCATCAGCAGTGCAATGTCCAGCATGCTCTCTGCAGCGCTCTTCTTGTTTGCGTAGTGGTTGATATTCATAGGTCCATTTCTCTGAAACCACTGTGATGGTCTGTACTAAAAGTGGGAGAAGAAAAAAGGTTATTCGTATCTATTTTAATTAGTGTAGAGAGTCAGAGACTTAGCCCATCAACTGATTTCGGTAGGGATACTGATAAAGTAACAGTAGTACTAAGGCTCTACGTGCTTCTCCTTCACTGCTACCGCTGCCCTCCATCTGATGGCAGAACTGTAGTGATTGTACTAGACTTGGGCAGATAAACTTTGTCCATCTTGAAGGATTACTCTAATCATTGTTCCTACCATGAGAAAAGTAAGGACTGGAAAATCTGCAATGCTTGCACTGAGAAAGGCTGGGAGGAAAAAAATCCCAACGACATACTTAAAACCACAAATATTTATTAAATTCACACTCGGTGGACATCACACATCTGCCTAGTTCTTCATTAGTCTTGAGTCTCATTATGAGGATTTACGTGGGAGTTGGCCACTGTATGAGCTTTACTTGACCTTTTTTCCTGCTGTTTGTCACTGCCACACCACCGTCCAGGTCCTTACACAGACAACAGTTTCTGTTGAAATATCGTATGACTCGCGGTTGCCAAGCACTGCCCAATTACAAGGGTAGCTTTTTTTCCATTTTCCCATCAGTAGAAGTCTTTGAATTCCTGAGCAAACAAATAGGAAAAAAACAGCCTACTGCAGGGCAAAACCAGAGCTGGTTAATCTGGAGGGATGGATAAAATGAGCATTTCCTGATGACGATTCAGGTGACCTAACCTGGAATTTGACAGCGTGTCTCCAGTGGCTCCTAATTCCTCATGGGGTAGATGCAGTGTATGTAACTAGGCTAGGTGTGGAAGCCTAACCCTTAGATGAAGGAAGGTGAGGTGCTGCTCTTCTGCACATTCCAGACAGGTTAGGATTTCATTCTCATGGATCTTACTTGTAGACTTTATAAAAATAATATTCAAATATCAGTTTACTTTGGCTGACTGCTTCAAACCTGCTTCTGAGAGATGTTTTTACTGCACAAGTATGTCGTGCTTGCTAGAAAATACTGTGAGGGAAATTTCTTTTTAAAGAGAAATGCAGAAAACACCCTCAAATCGCTCTCTTTAGCGGCTCTAATAACCATCAAATTTCCAACTCCAGAGCCAAGTTTGCCACTGACCAGACTTAAAAGCATTTTATTAATAAGATAGATACTGATACATAGAGCAAATGCATTCCCAGTTTTTCCAGGGCATTCAAATGCCCAACTTGACCTATTTTCGCCAGACATGCTGTAACCAACCACTGTCTAAATATTTTACTGAGAGAAAAATGTCATGGGGCAGCAGCAGACTTCTTTTTGCAGAGAGAATTAAACCGTGTAACCATAGCTTCATGCAGATGGCTTGTTTACTCTTCCATTGCTTAGAGAAGAGAATGGCTCTGAAACTGATACCAGCTTCAGTGGGGAAGCTAGTTATGAGTTTGCTTTTGTCTGTGTTCTGCAGCCTAAAAATGAAATTTGTGTGACTCAGGGGTCTGTGCCTCAGTTCATCACCTTTCCTCTCCCCAAGCAGTCTCCTCTTTTGCTCCCAGCCCCACTACGCTGCTCTGGCACTGGGATATTTAGAGCTAGTGTTTGTTCCTTGTGCAACCCTGCCACAAGCTCGACAAAAGGTGTGAATGCTCATTTCCTTACCTAGAGCAGCATGAACGATACACTGGCGGTACTCACTAAAAAAATCCAGACTAAGATTTTTCACTACTAATTGCACAGAAAAAAAGATTAACGCACTTTATTCTTGCCTTACATAATACGTAAGACAGGGTGGGGAATTACATGTGGAACAGCAAAACTTGACTTCAGGGTATGAGTTTAAAAAAGAAACTCTTCTCAGCAAACACCAGAATTTTGTAGTGACTTCCTGATAGTTGAAATTACTTTTTTTTTTTTTTTTTTGTCTAGTAGCTAATTAACTATTTCCAAAAACAAACAAAGCTCTAAATTATTCCTTGAGTTCACAAGCCTTCAATATGTAACACAGGCAATGATTGCTTGGATAGCTATGCTCCAGTCTTATTCCTGATGGAAGGAGGCTGCAGCAGGAGCTGTGCTGATAGAGTACTGCTGACAGCTTTCACTCCACATAGGAATGTGATCATAAGCTTGAAGTGACTACTTTTTTTAAAAAATTATATTGAAGAATAAACAATCTGGACTACATCTTTCTTTTAGTTACCTCTATGAGATACAGGGCTCTTCCTATGCAGTCAGCAGAATGCAATCTCTTTCTTTTCCGGGGCAAGTACAGGACTGCACAGTCAGGACTCTGCAGTCTGCTAATTCCGTTTCTGCACGGCCAGCCAGCACACAGCAGCCAATGGCATTTGAACTGCTATGGAAGCAAAAGCTGGGCCACCTCTGGACTCTGATAAGTAGAGAAGACTTTAGCAAAGAAGTAAAACTTTGTGCTTCTAGCATCCCAAGTCAGCTGTTTACTAGGTGTGAGTCTAATGGAAGGCATTTTAATCTGCGAGGAGACTTCCAGCCAGCACTGCTGCCAGCAGACCAGAAGTTGGAGCTGGGCACAGGGAGGGAGAGGCCCCAGGTCTGTGGCAGAGTGTCCTCGGCTGTGCCTCGTGCTGGAAAGAAGGGTGTGCAATCATGGAAGCCTCAGAAATGGTTGTTTCCCTTTTCTTTAAGAAATGGAGCCTTCTCTCTTGTGATGGAAAACCATAAAACCAAAGGAATGCAAATTAGCATGGTCTCAGGGAAGAACTTAAAGGCAACTGACAAAGGATCAAAACAAATGCAGGCAGTGCTCTGGAAGCAGTTTTTAACAACAGACAACGTGTTGCACAGCAATATATAGACAGGCAATGAAAGGAGAGCTGCTGCCTTAGCCTCTGTTAATGATAGTCCCACATGACAGAAATTACATGGGGATGCTGTTATGTGGCTTTGTGGTTTCAGGGAGATGCCAAATGGCTGCACTGAGTGGCAGTTACCGTGCTACCGTCACCTGCTGGGATGCAGGGACAGTGAAACCACTGGAGATTCCCTGTGAGACATGCAGGTGCCACTTGGCAGGACAGCACTCCTGTGCGAGGGGAGTCCTGTGACCTGTTTTGGTTGTGATTGTAATCACAATCACCAGCAACTGCCTGGTACAGATGAACTGATCAGTGTGATTTGTGTTGTCAAACGAGTCCAAGGAAAGGCAGCACACAGTCACAGGTGCATGCACAAGGGCTGCATGCAGCTGCACTGTCTCTGGGCAGCAGCACTCAGTGCCCACAGGGCAGTCAGCTCCCTGGAGAGCTGCTGGGGTGATGCCAGGATGCTGCACCAGGAGCTGATGCTTTCTGCTTCCACAAAAACAAACCTTGTGTTTACTTCTTCACACTGGGAATTGAGTTTTACAATACATCATCTTACTGACAACTCTGTGGGTACAGCTTTGCCTCTGCTTTGCTTCACTAGTTGTCTTAATGGCACACCCAGAATAACTGAGTCCCCCTCAGAAATACAGAAAGGATTTATTCACTACATTTATTTAAAAATAAACACGGCACTGAGGTAGATGTCCTTAAATGCTGAGTTGAATCAGATCTAAGGCACACCTGGTGATTTAACAGGAAGGAAACAGTGCTGAAAATGGAAACCTTAGAGAACAAATCATAAAGTATCTTTGTTAAATACTGTGACCAGTTATAGTAAGGATTCATGCTTCTACTATGACAGTAAATCATTTCATGTGACAAAGTTTATACGGCTGCTTGCTGAACAGGGCATTTATCAGGCACTAGGACTGCTGAAGCAGTCCAATTAGTCTGCTGGAAGTCTGAGAAAGAGGAAGGGCAGGAGCAATTTGGTGTCTTGTCCAGCTTAAACTCTGAGTTGCCCAGAGTGGTACCAGTGGTACCAGTGGAGTTTTTCACATGCCAGTCATCTGGGACTTGTGGAGGAAAAGAACAGTAGTGAAAACTAAGAGTATTTTAAAGCTTAATTATGTTTGTTTCTGTCACTGCCCTATGAATGTGGGAGGAAAGATAAAATGTGAGCTCCAATCTTGAGAATTCATCTCTCCTTTTGGGATATACCCAGGTGCTTCACTTAGCTTCTTAAATTTTTTCCCATCATATGCATAATTTCTTAAAGGGATTATGTTAAGAAAGTCTTACAAATTAATACGTATGAGAAAAATATTGCCTGAACTGATAGGACCTTGAAATTTCCCAGCTAAGACTGAGATTTGAACAGTGATGTTTGTGTGACTGTTCCTGTGAATGAAATTAGCAATGCTTACAGTAGCACAGGACTGGTTACCTTTTTTTATTTAAAAACCTAGAAAACCAATGTTGCACTTAGCCAGGCAAACATTCAATTTCCTACATGCATACCATAAGTCAGAGGTATGGCCTTGATTAGCAATTGTCACGGCAGCTGCCTAGCAGCATCTGGGACTGCAGGACCCAGAGCTCTGTGTGATGTGCACATCAGGCCCAGTGTCCTACCTGGTTTGTTAAACATACGAATACCCATTTTTGTGTGAGTACAGGCATTCACAGTATTGTAATTTTAAATCATTTTGCAGTAGAAAGTGCTTATTAAGTACAGTAGGCCCATGGTTTTTGTTCAGGATGATTGGGCAGATAGCACTGATTATTGCTGATATATTCAGAATAAGGTTTCTAAGACCTGTGCTTCTGATTAGTGACGCCTGCTTTTGCCTTTGAGTACATTTACTCTGAAAAAATATTCAAAATCCTTGGCTCTCTCTAGTTCTGTACGCAGTCCTCTTCCTACTTTAGGTTTGTGACTACTGCAATTGCAGGGCAGTTTTTACGCATTTAGAAGCTAAGCAGCCTTGCTTTAAAATGAGATGGGATGAACTTTTGGTCTGGCTGTAGAATCTCTGGGTTTGTAACGTCACAGAATGAGTTTCCTGAAATCCTTGTGTTTAGGGACAGTCCCTATTTTCAAATGATGGAATGTTGCTAAGTAATAACAAGGCTGTGCAAATATGAGGCTGAGTCATGGAGACTTCACAGTGAATGGTTCTTTGCTGTGTTTTGAAATAGTCTTTCCAATTAAAAATAAGTTGAAAACATCCAGCACAAAATTCCACTTATATCAAAGAAGGGTCAGACATAAAAGAAATTACATGGAACTGAAACAAAACTCAATTTCAGAGCTTTTAAATTTATTCTTTCTAAGACTAACCCTGCCATTGTAGAATTGAACCACTGACTTTATACAGTTATTTAATGATGCTGATGGATGTAGAATTTCTGTCCAAATATCTGTCAGCTACATAGTAGAAATGGAATGGATCAGTATATGGCCACTGAAATCAGACTTCTCATCTGTTTCAAATAATTTTCTGATATAGAAAAAAATAGGGAAAAATATTCTACAAAAAAAAAATATCTCCCAAGGCAAACATTTTTAGTTGTGCCAGTCACACAGTGGAATATTAGATCCTGTGTACACCTCCTTGGGAAGATGTGATTTCTTCCCCCCCCAGCAAAACATTAGACCACTTGTTCAACTTAGCACTGACTCATAAAAAAATCCCTAAATCTGGCACTGAATCATCAGTGATGTTTCCTGTAGGAATTCCATTTGGGGGAGATCTGTCTGTTCAAGTACAAACCTAACACAGCACTACCTAGCTTAGGAGGCTGCTGCAGTCACGTCTGGAGGCAGTGTGGTTGCAGGTAATCTAGAAAATATACATTAAAAACCAAAGCAAACAAAGCAACACTTCAGCCCGTGTTCAATTTCCTAGCACCTTTAAAAGCCTATACTGAATGAGAGCCACACTTAAACTGTATATAGAAAACAGAAAATGAAAATATAACTATGTTTAAAAAAAAAAAAAAAAGCTAACAAGTGGTAGCTGTGTTAATTCTTAAGTTTTAAAAACCTTGCATGAATAGAAGGGAACAGTACAGTCATGTTAGCTCAGGGCAGAGCACTGTGTTCCTAAAGCTGTGCTGGTGCCAGGACCAAATGAGAATATTTGTGCTCGTTAGATGACGTCAGCAATCAGCACATCTGATGACTTGAAAGCAAAGTTACAAATGAGACTTGACTGTGAGGAACAGAAGCTGTTCCTCACCACTGGGCAGAGCTTGCCTGTCTTATGTTGCCAAGGCACTGCCTGTTTGTCCCAGCTACTTGCTTGTGAGGCTAGCACCACTATGGGAGATTAGATTGGAAGTACACCATACCTCTTTGGATATGCACTTCATTCCATGTGCAAGATAATTATTACAAGTTCTTACAAATTTGAAATTTGTTACTTGTGCTGCAATGCCAAGAAACCAACGTGTCCCAAAGTAACTTAGGAATCAATACACAAGCTTGAATACGTTTTTAGCAACAATGCGACTATTATAGAAACCAAATATTCCACAGCTGTTCTCTTCAACCATCCAAAAGTTGTTCACTTTTTTCACAGACCCTTAACTATTTCCACTGGCATTTCCTGCCATCATGGGAAGCCCAAACTGTGCTAGTTTTCACAGCAAAGCAGCTCCTGGGCTGTTTCGATATGGGGCATGAACAAAGGAAGCAAACACAGGAGCATGAAAAAACAGTTACTGTTGGCATCAAACAGATCCTTTGCACAAAAGGCAAGCACAGCTTCCAACTGTAATTATTCCCATTAGTCAGTGAGGTGTGCCAAGCCAGCACGGGAAGAAATGCCCAGCTTCTTTCTAAAAGAGTGACGGTTGGTGAAAAATACTATCTAAGTTAATGACCAAGTTAAGATAAATCAAATTTAGAGTGAATGCAACCACTCATTCAGAATTGCACTGAGCTCAACATAATAAAATAAAATTACTGTGCTTCTACCCTGCTTTGAAGGTAACTAAGCCATTTTTTCTTTGAAGGTACCTGCATTTGGTATCAGCTAGCATAAGAGAAATTCATTAAGAGAGTGATATACAAGAGAATGTATTTTGAAAGCAGTGCAGATGCTAGGGATGGGCAGTAAGAACTTCAGAGATATCGGCAAGCTCTCCTCACAGCAGGCACATAAACACCTCCAGTTCCAGTCCCTGCATGTTGAGGCCCTGTGGGTTGTTTGTGTGAGTGCTGGATTTGATTGTATTCTTAAGGTATCTACTCTTCAAAACTTGCTTTTTAAGAAATCTGTCGCCTGTTTCATCTTGTGTGTATAATTTTTTAATATATATTTTAGAAAATGAAACAGTGTTCGGGAAGTTCTCTGAAGTGTTGAATAGAGCATATGCATAATACACTATGAAGTCTCTCTGCTTATTTCTTTACTTACACAGCTTTTATGGGAAAACAATAATGAAACAATAATCGCATGCAACAGGAGATGAAGCAAAACAGGAAAGTCATAAAAAAATTCTTAGAACAGACCAAGAAAAAAAAAAAATCCCCATTACATGTACTTGTGATGCAATCACGAGTCTGGGTGTTAAAAAAAATAAATGCAAATTCTGAGAATTCAGTGGCTTAAAGGCCAGCAGTTTGATTTGTGCATCCCAGCCTTGTTTCTCTTTAGATACTTTCCAAGATTTATTAAAACCAGATTGGTTTTTATTTTTCTGGTCTGTTGTCCGTGCCAAGGGCTCCAGGAAGGGAAGGCACGGTCTTGCAACCACCTGTGACCAACCAGCAATGTGGGTAGCGGTTTGGTGCAGTGGTTCCTGTGTGGCAGCCCTTGGCGAGAATGAGAGCAGCTTTTCAGAGTTTGGTCTCTTTCAAAAGAACACGAAAGATGCTCTTTTAGCTGCTTGGCATTTTAGAAAAGCAGCATGCTTGGAAAACATCCTTCATATGTAAACATAATATGGGATGAAATGCTTTCCAGTGCACATCTCTAGGCATGTTTTGACTACATGGAGCAGTGGAAAGCTGTGCTTTCCCTTGTTTGTATGTGATTACTGCATGCAAACGTGCAGCCTCAGACTTTAGGGCAGCTCAGCTCCTGCAGGAAAACCCTCCCAGGCAGGAATCATACGAGCACAGAATGGTGTAGGTTGTAAGGGACTTAAAGATCATCCAGCCCCAACCCGTGCCGTGGGCTGGCTGACTCCAGCAGCTCAGGCTGCCCATGGCTCATCACACCTGGCCTCGGGTGCCTCCAGGGATGGGGAACCCAGCTCTGGGCAGCCTGCATTCAGCATCCCACCACCGTCCGAGTGGGAAATTTCCCCCTAACATCTCACCCAGATCTCCCCTCTTTGAGTTTAAAGCCATTCCCTCTCGCCCTATCAAAATTCCTATCAGAAATCTGTCTCCGTACCGAGATTTTAGGTGAGGAGGACATTCGATGCTGGGCGCTGGCCCACTCAGGAGCTCTGCAGCCACCACGCCAGGCCTGGAAAGGATTTTCCAGTTTTTCCCCGGCCTGTCTTTGATCCAAGACAAAATGGGAGGCGTGCGCAGCACCCGCAAAAAGGGGAGCGCCGGACTGCAGCAACAGCCGGGATCGCCGGCAGCACGGCGTTCCGCGGTGACAGCCCGGGGCAGCCCGCCCGCCCCAGCCCCGCGCCCCCGGCCCTACCCGCGCCTACCCGCTCGACCACCGCCGGCTCCGCTCCCTCCGCCCGCCCGTTCAGCTCGTGGCTCTCGCCGCTGGAGTCCATCTCGGCTCTCCGAACCGAGCAGGAGAGGCCGCCGCGCCTGCTGCCGGCAGCCTCCGGGAACCCCTTTTGTATCGGCTCCCCCGTCTGGCCGCGGTTAAGAGAGAAAGTTTCCGGCAGCGGAGAGGAGGGAGGGCCGGCACCGCGCACACACCGCCCCGGGGCTGGGCCGAGCTGCGGGAGCGCCGTTAGCGCTATCGGGAGCCGGGCTGTGCCGGCTGTGGGACTGAGAGAGGTTCTTTCTGCTGGGCTCTTCGGTAGGCAGCAGGGCTGGCAGACGGCTGCTCATCTGCGCTGAAAATGCCCTCCAGAGATCCGTGCCGGCGTCTGGGGTACAATGTACCCCTCAGGTTAACGCCTTCAAAGTCATCTGTGTTACAAACTGTTCTTCTCGCCGGGTTTAGTTCAGGCCCTGAATAGTGCTGAAACATGCTTTACAGAACATAAATAAATGCATACCGAAAACAAAGCATAGACCCGGCTCCTGCCAGGCCATACTCATGAAGAGACAATGTGGAAGCATTACTTTCTGCTCCTCAATCATCAACACAGGATTTTGGCAGAAGTAACTCCTGTGGGAGGAAGAGCTGGCTGCACTGCTTGGTGCAACAAATACAGAACTGTAGGACCTACTCTTAGGAACATGTTGCATTTGCAAAAAGAGGTCTGGGCACTTGGCTGTTCTCACTTTACATCAGTTGTGTGCTTGGAAATTGGTCCTTAGTCTGAGCCTCACAAATGTGCTCTGAGACAGTGCCTCAGTTGGAAGGAGAGCAGGAGGCTCAGCTATGCAGGAATGCATCTTTGGTCAGAAGATGTATGTGAGGTCTTGAACAGCAGTATGCCCTGCTGTGTGTCTGCCTTAAAATGCAGATCTAGGGCTGTTTTGCCACATGGGACAAAATATCGCGTGCCATGTGACTGCAGCTTTCCTGATGCAATAGATAGGCATGCTTCGTCTTCGTCTGATGAATGAAAGCATTACTGAGAAATGAAAGGGTGGAACTGTGGCGATGGCCTTAAAGTTTTATGAGTCTTTGTGATTTTTCTTGTCCTTTGAACTTCCTCCACTGGAATTCCAAAATTCGTGTTCATGTCAGCATTGAGGTGCAATGTCTCTGCACTGTTGACTTTTGGTTTTGAGCTTACAGTAATTTTTTAGTTAAAAGAGGCATAACCGTCAGCTGAATTCACTTTTAGATTTCATGGAAAAGCATGCAGACAACCAGATGCGGTAAACACAAACTAAGTGCAAGTTAGGCTTCTAATCTTAATGCTAAAGGTCAAAGAAGTTTCCAGTTCAACTCTTCTCAGAAACACATTGAATTAATAATTAATTTTTTTTTTAATAATTAATTTTCTTCTTAGAAAATCCCCTTGATGCAGTTACAAGTTACTGTCTTCAATTGGAATTCTTGAATTGGACTTTCTAAGAAGCCCTCATCCATCTTGCAGCCCTCTCTGCTTCTCTATAGGACAGCTGGCTGGAAAAAACTTATTTGGAGAGAGAAAGGAAGTTTTGTTATTATAGTTTATAGAAAATGGAAGAAGCAACATATGAGAGCAAAGATATTTGTACCTCTTTTTCTTATGATGAGGAGGATATACAATAAAAGCAGAAGAACGGACTTCAGCTCTGAAAAAAAAAAAAAAAAACATTCCTTGCATGATTTTGATCCAGTGCTGTGTAGAACCTCACCCGCAGCATTTCCAGTGGGTGGGAATACCATATTAGTTGTTTGGGTGGTGGTACAGCTTGTCAGGGTGGGCACAATTGTTTTGTTAGAGTAAGCACAGTGAGAGGTGACGCTGGGGTCACTTTGAAGCAAAGCTATAAACTACACCATGATGTCAGCTGCTATAGAGTCCAGTGGTTGAAAAAGCACATTACTTAGTTTTAGGATCTGTAGTACCCGAATACTGGTCGTGAACTCAATTAGGCTGGCCTTAATCAGGCACTTAATCAGTTAACTTAAAAGACATTGAACATGCTTGGCCCGTGGTTGCTGTGGTATAGTTGCCAAGAAGAGCTGGTTAGAACCCTTTCCAGTTGTAACTGCCCATTGATGTTTTCAGAGATACTGGATATTACCAATTGCCCCTTTTTCATCTTCTAAAGCTCTTGGCAAATGCATTTTTATCATTTCTGTTGGTAGTTGTAGAGGTTTCATTGACACTGATGAAAATATTCTGCCATTAAGCCTAAAAAATTAAAGATCTGCTCTCTGTAGGTGTCACTTAGGAATGGAAGGTATCTTGGAATGGAAGATATCTGTCCTATCTCACATCTGTATTGCACAGCCATGTACCAAAGAGATTTATGCAAATAGAACCTGTTGTTAGCCTTCAGGAAATGGGTGCAATCCTTCTGAAACAGAGGAACAGCTTAGCCTGAGTCTGTGAAATTACCTGCGAGCCAGCATTTGTGTATGGTCTGGAACAGTCGATTCTGCATTGCATCTTTATGTTGTTGTGCTCATCAGCTCAGTGTCAATTTTAACAATAAACTTTTTAACAATAAACAATTTTTCCTGTTACCCAGCCTTTGGGTTAGTTCTGCTGGGTTAATAATAATAACAACATATTTTGCTGTGATCCATGTAGAAAAATAGTTGCAGACTCAAGCTGCTGGCAGAAGAGTTAATTGGCTGGTGAAGCGATCAGTGTGATGACAAAACTATGTGGTAGGTCTTTCTTATTTGTGTGGATTTGAGCATAGTCATTATAAAATGAGAACTCTGCAAGTGTCATCACATGGGTCTGAGTCAGGAATTTTGATAAGCGTTACACAGAGCGAGTGCTGGAGGCTGCAGAGAGGGTCCTTGGGACCACTGTAACCACAGCCATTGGAACCTGGATGGCAGTTTTCAGGAGAGAAAAGATGCGTTGTTCTCCATCTTTGCAATTTGGTTTTTATGGTCTGTATTTGGCACTTGAGCCATAGGTCATGAATAACTTTTTTGGTTTTGGTTTTGTTTCGGAAGTACTCTATGTGACAGGTGTGAAATGATGCTAGAATACTAATGAAACGTAACCAGAGAGAACAGCATTTTGTGGCTAAAATTGCAAGGTTTTGCGGTGGCATTTTTAATTTTTTTTACTTTCAAGTTAGGCCTTCATTTTCCCTGAGCAAATACTATTTTGTTTCCATAGAGATGGTGTAAGGAAGCCCAGAATAAAAAGTACATAGTCCTGCCTGTTGTCTGTGGTCACTATTAAAACAAGTAGCTCTGCAAAGTGTACTTCTGCTCTAGAGCACAAGTTTAAGTAAACAAAGTGTTTTTTTGGCACGATCGCTCTATGAGAAAAACAGATCAGCCATTCAACAAAGTAAGGGAAAGGAGTAAGGAAAACACTGGCACTGAAGAAATGAGACAGCCTAAGCTAGCTGACATGAATGGAGAGGTTGTGATTTAAAAAACAGCGTTTGATATCAGATAGAACTGGCTCCATCAGCACATCCTGCTTTGTTTTACTGGCTTGTAAATTTATTATGTTCCTGAAATTTTATTTCTGTGCTCTATCAGCTCTCCTCAGCAAAAAAAGGCTTTCTCTCTTGAAAGATGTGTAGTTAGTTTATTTCTTTTGGGAAGGGGTGGATTTGTGTTGGATTTGTGTAGATCATTGCAACTATTTGGGGCAAAAGCGCATTATTTTGTGCTGTTTCTTCCTTTTTTGGTTTCCTGTTATTCCTCCAAAAACTTGCATTTCCCCACCAAAAATTGCATTACACTCTCCAAAAACCATTGTTCTAGAATTAACATTAAAAATAAATATATGTAATGCTTGGTTTATGAAATATGCCAACCTTTCTCCCACAAGCTTAAGTTAACTGTAAAAAAATAGCTATTCATAGTACCTGATCTCTTCTTAGAGCATGACTCCTAGCAAGCCTAGGGAAGAGCCTTACTCTTTTTCTCTCTGTTTTCACCTGGATTATATGCTTTCTTGTTTTCTTGTGCTCCACTGATCTAACCACCTTGCTCTGTGTGTTTAAGTGATCTGCTCAGGGAGAGGATAGACCAAAAGGAGTTTCCACGATGCCGTCTGTGAATGGCATGCCAGGATGCAGTGCGGATATTCTCCATGTAAAGGCAAACAAGAGATCTGTCCTACCTTCCATTTTCATAGAAAAATGAAGTTGGGTGGATTAAAAAAACAGACAAACAAAAAACCCATTAAATTGAAGAAAAACAAAGGAGATTTGCATGGTCTTGACAAATCTCTTTGCAGTAGAACTGCAAAATTCTCTGCAAATTTCATTTATCACTCTACAATCAGACTCTTCTTGTATGTCTGTCATCTAGCTCCCAGAATGGCAATCTGCTAAAATAACTTCATAATGTATACAAAAATGTGATATTTTCTATTTTGAATGGTGCCTGTATGAATTATTTCTCTGCAGTTGGACGTATCCAGGATGTAACTGACACTGCAAACTAATCTTCTGTAGCTTATTTTGTGTCCAGCAGCCATGATACATAATTTAGACCTGACCTGTTGCACAGCTTTTCTCTGCAATATATATCTATATAAGTGGAGTTTACATTTGTGGGTGTCTAATACTAGCATGACAGAGAGGCTTTCTGTGTTGTAGGCAGGTAACTAATTCTCTGCCACTTAAAAGTAAGCAAACATTTTCTCCCCAAGTAAACAAGCAATCTAGAAACAGGAAAAACCAACAACCAGTGATCAGTGACCTTTCTGTAAAACAGTGGTAAGGAGATTTATTGAATCCTCCTCTCTCAGGTCCACTTAATAATAAGCAAAGTGCATTGCAAGTTGCTGAAAGTGCTCCAGAGTAGCTTCAGTTGTAGGAGCCTGCCTGGCAGCCCCCAAGAGCCAAGATACACAGGTGGTCATGACAATGCTGGAGTTTTGAAAGTGTTGTGAATGTTTTGAATTACTATGAGAAATGAAGAAAGTCTGAAAAGCAAGGCATATGATGCTAGCTGGTGTCCTTCACGTGTAGCCAGTGGGTTCTGGATTTATGTCAAGCTTTTTTGCTTATTCACATGAAGTTGCTTTCTGAACTTGATGATGCAGGAATCCACAGGAAAATTCTGGCCAGTGTAAAGCAGAAGATGAGATTTAGCAATCACAGTTGTTTATTTTGGATTGAAAATCTGTGAAACTATTAATTTAAAAAATTCTCATGTACTTGAAACAGACCCTTTGGGAAAGAATTTTTCAAGCAGTACTGAACCCAAGTGAACTGCCAAGAACTGCCAAGAGGAAATGAGTAAGCTCCTACCTAGGAATAGGCAGAAGAACCTAACAAATGCTTTAGCGTGAAAATATGGATGTGTGAAGTCTAAATATGATGCCTGAAGTCTGAAGTTCAATCCTCTTTTAGACTCTGCCTGATTCACTCAGAAATGAAATGCAGTTCATTCTCTGGTGAAGAGCATATGCCCTCTGTTACATAAACATCCCTTCTGCACTGTAGTGCTGACTTCCTCTGGGCTTGCAGGCCTTCAGGCATGTTTCTGTGCAGCTCATTGTATTCGCAGTACACTCAAATAAACATCTTATCTGCTCTATTCTGCTTTGTGCAAACAGATGTGCAAGTGACATAAAGTGCTCTGTGTCATTTGTTTTAGCAGTTAGCACAGCTGTCCTACGGATGCCAGCTAGGCTGTGTCTGGCAGTATGGGTTTGGGGACAAGGAGGTGCTTGTGCCCTTAGCTGGCCATGGCAGGGGGGGAACTGAGGGTGATGAGGAGGGCTCCAGAAGTGGCCAGGTCCCATCTGAACAGAGAGTTCCAAGCGGCAGCACTGCCACAAATCAACTGGAAGCCAAAGAAATCTGCATGGGGTTCACAGTGCAGGTCAGCCTGTGACTTACAAACTGTTTGCAGGTGACTGTGCTCCCCCAGCCTGATCCAAGAAGCAACAATCTGTGCTTTATAAGAATTACTGACATTCTTTCCCAAGAGTCCTGTTTTCTCTCCTCCCCTCCCAGCAGAAACTTCTTATCCTGAAATTCTTTTTATAGATTTTATTACATTAAATAGATGGAGAATTATTTAAAAATGACTGTGATGTTTATCTTTGAAAGGTTGGTTTTAACTTTTTTCACCAAATATGTACTCGGTGATAGCTCAGAGATGGTGCATTGTCTGTGCTACTTTACAGGACAATTAATTTAATGAAAAAGAAAGTCTCCTGTATTAGAAAGGGCGGTGGGTTTTCTATAGACAGGAGTGGAGAATGCATCTCTTTAAAATGCCAGGTTTTGTACAGGCGTGAATCTGAATTGTACATCCTTACACAGCTTGTCAACAATAGTGTAAATGAGAAGAGAGTAAGACCATGAAAGTTCTACTGATTAAGAATCAATCACTGAAAAGAATAGTCTGGTTAAATGGAAAGATCTCTGTGTATGGAATTACAGCAGGGAGACCCCAGGAGGTCCTCTTGTCTAATACCTCACTCAAAGAGGGACCAGATCTCAAAGCCTCAGTGTTGAACACTGCCTTTCCCCGCAGGGTGACTGCTCTGGCCCCTTACCACCTCAGTGGCACTGTGCTGAACACTCACTGGTTTGGTGATGTCTGCTCTGGGAGCCCAACTCTGGGAGCAGTTTTCTAAAGGCACAGAGTGCTCAGGAGTTCATTTCCCACCATCTCTGGCTACTCCTATTAATATAGTCCAGGATGGGACCAGGCATTGCTACCACGGCACACTGCTGGCTCGTGATCTTCAGTATTTAAGACTTTATTCATAGCTTCTTTGCCATGATGGTATTCTGACAAATCAATTTACAAACAACAGTTTATGTTCCTTTCACACTCACATCTTTCTTCTTACCAGGTTCACAGATAGGTTTTTGGAAAGTTAGGAATTGGGCAGCATAGTTTTGATTTTCTTTTTTTTTTTTGGTTGGAGGAAACCATGAAGTCTGTAGGTAGCTCTGTATCACTTCATAAGATGCCTGCAGAATTTGACCGCTCTTCTTGTACCTTAATTACCAACTCACATGTTAAAGTATCAGTAGGAAATTCCACCTCAAATGTACATTTCAAGGCCAGAAATCTTCACTGTGACTCTTTGCTTGAATGTCACTCAGCACCACTTAGCTTGCCCAGTAGCTTGTGGCTGAACCGAAGCACATGTTTTAGAAAACCTGTAAGCCCTTTACATTGCTTTTAAAACTGGCATAAAGGTGCTCAGCAGCTTTGAGATGCAGTCAGTGATCAGCCTAAGATGAGGCTGGACTGGAGCAATAAAATATGATTCACAAGCTGATTTTTTTAAATCAGCTTAAGCTTGAAAGTGCTGTGCACATTTGGCAGAACTTGCAAATGCTTTCATTGCACATGTGATCTTCAGCCACTTTCCCCTCTGCAGTTAAGCTGTTCCTGGTGTCTATGGAAACGCAGCTTGGTGTTGGTATTTTTGTGGCAGGCCAACAGAAATACATTGCTAACGCTTTCGTTTTCTCATTTGGTTCCTATTTCCAGGAATGCACATACGTGTAAGCCAACAGCAACCTGCAGCCCAACGAAAGCAGCGCCATCTGGCTTTTTGTTTCTTCTACTGACTGTTTGACGCTGTATGTAAAAATAATTTCCAGTGCAGCCACTTCACTGGCACTGTGTTTTCACTTCATTAGCTGCCTATGCTTGCAAAGATTTCCCGCTGTTGGCTTTTGTATTTTTACTTGTGTGACCTTTATATTCTTATTAAACCTTGATGTTTGCATGAGATGTGAATAATCTCGCCTGATTTACAATATATAAATATATAAGTCATTAGCAGGTCATAAAATAAGTATAAAAAGCTAACAAGAATATCATAATGTCAATTACATAGCTCACAGATATGAAAACATATGTTTCTACAAGGAGTTCATTCTAATTCATTCACATCTGTTTGTTTTGTAAGCTTTGTAAGGCACATGAGAGATGTGACTTTAAGGTAACTGTCCTGTTAAGATGCACGGTTTAATTTTAAAGCTTGGGTCACCTGGGACTCTGGAGAACTTCTTCTACTGTGGCATTTGTGACATCTGCCAAACTGCACTGAAAGCATCTCTGTTTAATGCTTCCACTGCTCCTGTGAAGGAGCTGAACATCAGTTCAGTGCTACAAACTGAAATACTGGGCTGTGGAGGAATGAACCAGAATTGATTAACAGTGTTTTAAGTGGAGCACAGATAGGTGAGATTTCGATCCAAAAATATTAAAACCTCTGTCTAGCTGGAGATGAAAATAAATAGCTGTGCTTCTATCTAAGGTCAGGAGCTGCCCATGCTGGAGCCTGAATACTAAGGGCTACTCCTTTTGTCTCCCTGAGGGCTCTGGATCCAGATCTCTGCTCACCACGTACACCACATGCAGCTTGTGCTGATAAGACTGGAGCCCATAGAATCCCCAGATTTGCTTTGGGATCAGGTGCTTCAGGATGAAGCGTTTCAACATGTAAGTTTTCTAGTGAATTCAAGGCCAGGTTGGAGGGGGCCCTGAGCAGCCTGCTCCAGAAGCTGACAACCCTAACCATTGTAGAGAGTTGGATCTCGATGATTTTTAAGGTTCCTTACAATCTCAGCCATTCTGTAATTTGATGATCTGGCTTCTAAGAAACGTTCTAGCAAACCTAAACACAGGGTACATCTGGTTGTTCTCATTTACAGTCCTGTGCCAGGGTCTGTGGTCCCAGCGAAAGCTGCTTTGAAGGCACTGATGCAGGCAGGCTGTAATTCCCTGGGTGAGAACTGTCTCTGCTACAGGACTGTGTGTGAATCCTGTCTGCTGTGCAGCTGGTTGCCAGCAGGTTTAACTGTGAAGCCCTAAATCTACCAGTCAGTGTGATGGATTGTAAAAGGGTTACAGTCAAAGGGGAAGTCATTAGTCCCTTCTGAGGATTTCCTCTTTGATTACCACCAAATCATTTTTCTGGCTCCTTAAGTAGGTAGAAGGGGTGAGATGTGAATTTATCTTTCTCTCTGGCATTCTTTTCTGCAGGATTATTGGTACACAAACAAGAGATAATCAATGACTGAGAGACAGGAAACATTCTAATGCTGGGCTCAGGACAACTGTGGTTTGGATATTGCTGCATGCTGCGCTTGTAGGGACTTGGGTTTTATTTCAGAAGAGAAACTCTAATGGTAGCGTGTAAGAATAATGGGTGCTTATACCAGCACTCTGGGCAATCTCAGGACATTTTAAAGGCATGACTGCCAGAGACTCAGATCACAGAACAGTATGTTTGAAATGGTTAAAAATGAAAAAAATGACAAAATAGGGGTTTCTGGATGCAGGCAAAAATAATATTGTTAGCTTAGAAATGCTGCATTGTTTCATATCTGTGATCTGATGAGATTAATCACGAAGACGAGAAGGAAATCTGGAATCCTTACTTTGTCTATATCATTAAGCAATCACAGTGTTCTACAGCCTCAGTTTATAGTATGGTCTGCATATTTAGATTGTTGTCAGCAATTATGGTTAATGTCTTGGTGATAATGTGCAAGTTTGCTCAGCAAATGCTTCTGCAGTGGTGCTGGCTATCTGGAAAGTGAAGCGTTTATTACTCTGAATATGTAGCTTCCTAAGCGACTGCTGTCAGGATAAATACAAAATGTTGAAAATGAAACTGCTCCGAAGTACTTAATTGTTGCTGCTCTGCCATCCTCCTATCTAGGAAAAAAAAAAAAAAAAAAAAAAAAAGCATTTATTGTGGACTTAAAAGGAGCTGTACAATTGGGTGACATGGAAGAGAGGTGCGTATGCCTTAGCTTGGGAAGAGCTGGAAGCACCATAAGGCTGTTAACAAACAGTGAACGAGGAAGTTTGTCTCATTGCTGCTCAGGGTAGAAAATACATGTTTGTATTACCAGGCTGTAGTAATAATCCCCAAATTGAATATGTAGCTTCCCAATCCCCAAATTATTTCTTTTGTTTTTAAGTGGTGCACCTCATTGTACATGGTATTATTTTCCATTCAGGAAACTAATCAAAATTATGATTAAGGACAGTTACACAAGACCTGAAATATATATACATGTATCGCAAGGAAGCCAAAACAGCACAATTTAACCAAGAGTATGTTGCAGTTTTTTGATCTGCTTTCATTCTTTGGAAGGACTGAAAAACGGATGATGAAGGTGATTGATTTGTTTATCTTTTCTCAAGGCTTTTAATAAAGATAGCTCTTAAACCTCTTGAGCAATTGGAGGAAGGAGCAGAATTGTGAGTTAAACCTTGGTTGAGCAGCTGGAAACAAAGGAAGTCATAAAACTGTTCCTGTAAGTAATTGCGTGCCAGCACTGAGGTGAGGGTATGTGGCACAGCTGTCCTCATCGCTCTGCCTGCAGCATCCACAGCCCTGATGCAGGATGAGGGGTGCAGCAGTGTGCAGAGGGCTGTCCTGCTGCAGGACCTGCATGCCATCTCTCTGGAGGACAGTGGGTAACAGGTACAATACACTGCTTGTTGCAGGGGCCATCTGATACCTTGAGATTCCTGTCCCTGCTGGTATCTGCGCTGAAAATAAAGCCACTGTTGGCATTTCTAGTAGAAGTTAAAAGCCAGAAATGGAGAGTATGTTGAAACCTGCCTTCAGAAATTACTCAGAGTGGACAAAAGGGTTCTTATTAAAGGTAAACCAGGACTGCAGGCAGTACATTCAAAGATACTTTGGGTTACTCTGTTGAAGTATGAGTACAGCATGCAATTGTAGGCTTTTGAACAGGCTTTCCTGTTACGCAGCTGTAGAGCCAGCATTTTAATTAAAAAGAGAGAAAGATTAAAATGTATTCTGTCACTCTACACATATGTTCAGATTTAGAGATGATCTTCTTGCTTTAGAAGTTTAATGGTATCTTGACCCCTTCTATTAAAATAAAATTCAGTATGAAGTTGGTGTGGAAAGCAGCTTTGTATCACTGTAAAGACCAAGAGCCGGGATAAGGAAGAAGCCCTCAGCAAGTGAGTACATGCCTAATTTTAATAACACTATTTCCCACCTTGCCATAATTTCATGGTTCCAGTAATTTAAGAAGGAAACAGGCACAGGGCTGTATATTATTCCATTAATACATATAGTAAGACTTACCAGGGAGAGAAACATAAACTGTCTCGCCCACTCACCATTTATATCCTAGCTAGGTAATACTATAACACAGAAAATAACCATGTGCTCTGCCTGCCAGAAAATACTCCTGGACCTGCTAGTGCAATCCCACTGAGACCAAGCTATCATTCTGAGGAGTCTTTAAAGAGACAGCTGATTTTTAAAGTGAAATAACTCATGAGGATGGAGCTGATACCAATGTGATTTCCAAGTAGTAGAGGCATGGCTGAGCACCTTGCTAATACTGCCTGTGCTCAGTGCATCCTTATGATACAGGGAAGAACGCTCAGGTTTTCATGAGCTGATCCAACCCTTGCTGAAGCTGAAGGAAATCCTGCAGTGAGCTTTTGCTGAGTGCATTCAAAACCAACCAAGACTGCAGTAAAAGATGTAAGATGATGATTTGTTACCTGCTGTGTAATTTACCTGAATTACCTTTTACCAATTACCTTTGCAATACCCTTTCATAGCTTTGCCTATTTTAGGTTTTCTGGATGTCACTCTTTTAGTTAATAGAGTCTGTAGCTGTGAGATTCTCTCCTTAACTGGTAGTCCTTTGTAGAAACAAAAAATACATCAGCAGCAGGGACAGCCAGGCTGTTTTTAGCCGTCTGCCCCAGCTACCTTTACAACTTAATTGGGAAAAAAAATATTTAGTGTCCATATTGATCTGCTTTGTCATTGGTGGTGTGATCTGGAGCTTTTTGGTCATTTGTTTGCTTTTTTTTTTTTAAATAGGGTTGATGTTACTTAAATAGAGTATCTGTCTTTGACCCCTCCTTGCCACGCAATGTTTTTCTGCTCTGTCTTCCTGTGATCTCTTTGCTGTCCCCAGTGCTTTAACTACTCTTTAATCCTCTGGAGCATATTCAACAGTTCCTTTATGTGTGCAGCGTGAACAATTCCTTTTTGTGGGCTCTGTGCAAATGTTTCCGTCACGGCTCTTTGAGCACATGTGGTAGCTCGCCATGGAGGGCAAAATTCTTTCTTCCTTACAAAGTGCTTGCTGTTTTAAGATTAGGGAGCTGCAGATTAATATGAAAGCAGCAAATCTGTGCTTGCATGGTATACAGAATCTGCGCCACAGCCCTGCGTGAGGGCTTGGATATTTTTGGTCCATCTGCATTTTCAGAGCAACGATTTTATAACTTTGCAGCATAACCTATTTCACAGCACCATCAGTGATGGCTTTTTTTTTGTATCAACAGGCCTGTGAAAAAGGATTCATGAGATAGAAAGATGCTTACTGTGGGAAAAGCTCAAATTTTGCAGCCAGCATGTGTCTCAGATTCTCTCTGCAGTTTTTAATATAAGCTAATTTTAATATTCAGGTGAAAAATGGAAGTGCATAAGCACAACCTGACGCAATATTACAGCCCTCTGCAATCTTCCTTATTTATTTATCGTATTTATTATGTAAACAACTGCGTTGTCATAATTTCCTATGCTAGTGTTGATACAATTAAATTTTCACTACCTGTGTATATCCTGAAATAGACATGGGCCATGGAAGGCACATGTATTGTGTGCAGAGGGTGGAAAAAGAACACTCCAACTGCTGAAGCAGCAGTTGTAGTCTATGGCTGGATCTGTACTGACATGGATATGTCAGTCACCAGAATACATTATAACATCATACCAGCCACTTTTGTTAACTTTATTTGTTTTTTAACAGAACTATTGGCCCGTGGAGGTGGTGCTTCAGTGTGGCAGTGTGCAGTCCCATTTGTGTTCTGAAAGTCACATGGGCAGCTCTGGCAGTGATGGTCTGGGGACATACTGCTAGGTGGACATTTACAGAGCCAAGGCTTTGGTGTGTGGTGTGCTGTCCTCTGTAGGTTCTTCCTTGCCACTGCTGGGGGAAAGCCCCAGTGGTCCCACTCCACATTAGAAGCCTTGCAGCTGGTTCTAGTGGCGGGCTTGTTCTGCTGTCACTTTGGCTGATGAGTAAAGACCTCTCCTTGCAGAGCTTTTCAAAACCCATCTGCTGAAGGACAAGGTTCATGACTGTCAGAGGCAACAAGTGAAGGATTCTCTGTGCTCAGACTGGGGCGCAATGCATCGCTGGAAATCCTACCCATGGGGAATGAACAACATCTGCCCCAAGTATTCTAATCCATCATATAAAGATGTGAGACCTTTGGATCAGACATAAGTTTGGTGTATTACTCATTGTTTCTAGAACTTAGGGTTTGAATTAAGCTTGGCCAAAATCCTAATGCTCACGTGTGCACTTCTCAACTCGGGGTGAGTAGAAGGCAGGTCCAGGGAACAGGACCCTGCAAGTCCATGGAAGGGATGAGGAAATATCTCTTGGGGCAGATTCAAGTTGTCAGTTAAAATTTAATGATTGCCTTTGGCAATATGAGAGCAAGAGTTGGATCTAAAGCTTTTGTTCATTGCTATAAATAAATTAAAGTCATAAGGTGCATTGGTCATCATTTAAAAGACAGCTTTTGCCAGTAAACATGATTAAATCATATATTAGATTATGGAATTGTGAATACAAGCATACAATGAGAGAGCATTAAAAATTGGCTTCAGTTTTTTATGGTAAATATGTACAGTGGCTGAATAAACATAAGCAAGAGGTCTGGAAGGAGTTGGTTCCTCACTGTGCTGGTTGTTGTCCTGCGCAGGGGGTGAGGAGGTAAGAGAGGCAGTGCAGGGTTCTTTCTGGACCTCAGTAATAAAAAGTCCTGACAACAAACAGCTTAATGAGATAACTGCTTTAATAAGACAGTAATGAAAAGAGTATAGAACACAAACAAATCTTACATCTTTAGATGTCGGGCATCCTGTGTTCATGCAGAATTGGATGGAGCCCAGAAAAGATTTTCCCTCAGTGCACTGTGCAGAGCAGATCCTCTCTGTGGAGAGAAGCTCTCCTTTTTGCTCACTCTAGCTAATAGATGATTTCCTCACAAGAAAAAGGATGTTCTCATGAGAACTTGGTGAGAGATCTGGCTGAGAATGTCCTGCACCCAGGGAGTTTCTGCAGCACAGCATGGGCCTGCATCTGCTCAGGTGAAGCTGTTGTGTGCATCACTACCTCCTCAACGTGCCACAGGCCCAGTCAGGATCAACACATTCCACCCTGGGATCCACTTACAGTTTACCTTTCCCAAAGGTATAACAAATTACAGGTTACATTGTGTTTGGGCTTCTCAGGCCCAAAGCAATGGCCTACTAGGGCAGATACTGCCTTTTCAAGGTCATTGACTCCTCCATTACAATGTCTTCTGCAAGCTGTGACACTGCAGCTGAAAAACGCACCTGAGCATCAGCTGCATAGAGCCCCACTGCCTGCTGGCTTACTCATTGTTTCAGGTGGAACAAGCAAGGAGAAATCTTGAAACAGCATTGCCCTGCCTCAAAATAAATAAATGAAACAACAGAAAGAAGCACAGCAAAATGTAGAGATCTGACTGTCTTGGTAATAGTGTCACTCCTGAGAGTACGGGCACCAGCAGGCTTGTTGCTAGGCAAAAGCACAAAGGACTGCTGCAGTAGTGCTCCAAAGAGGAGCCTGCAGATTTGGTTATGAGAAGAAGCTGAATTTCAGTAGGGGTATTTGCATATTTTGTGTCTAGAGCCGGTGTTTGATTTTAATTTTAAAAGAAATCTGTAATTTCCCCTGCCTGACTGTTGTGCTTTAACTGCTGCACTATTCTGTTGCCTGCCATTAGTTTTTCCCCACTGTAATTAACATACATAAAATCAGGTTTCCAGTTTCTTCCTTTTTTATGAGGGTGGTTGCTTTGAATACGATTACAGTGCCATGGCTTTTCACAGCAGGTTTGTTCATCATCTTACATAGTTAAACATGTGTTATTAAAATGCAGTAACAGTAACACCACAGAGTTACAATTACATTATAAAAACATTCTCCATATGGAATAATGGTACCTGAGGGACACAGGGAAGTACAGGTTTCAGCATCTTGAAGGTTTTACCACCACAATGATGTCTTTCTAGGAATGCCATGAGACTTCTGCAGTGCTCTTACAGTGATGTATAATAATAAAAAATCTTGGAAGGTAACTCCTGCTTAAATGGTAGTGACTTAATTTAAGCAATTTGAGCAGCTTTTCTGAGTTACTGCTGATAGCTGACAGATCTTAGCAGTTGAGAGAGTTAACCAGTGCATACATTTATGTATGTATGCTGTATGCATGTATATACAGACAACGTACATGTGGCTGTGGGTGCCCATGTAAACCCATCTGGAATACGGCCCTGCTGAGTGACTGGATGTCATCACTGTTTGTCTCACTCTTCTCAGTGATGGGGAGAGGCATGGTAAGATCCCAAAGCTGACATTACCTTTTGCCCTTACTAGAGCTGGAATTTCAAACCAGGAATTTCAGCCTCCAGGCCAGGGGAAGTATTGACTGCATGAACAATCCTACAGTTTGAAGTGTAAGTGGGAATATATTTTTTAAGATACTGAGTTTTGTGTGTTCAGAGTCTATCCTGGCTGAGTTGTACAGCAGGACAGCAAGAAGCTGATAGAACTTTGGTATGCTTTGTGGCAAGTTTTTCTCCTTTTAATGGAAGATCTGAAATGTAGATAATGTATTGGCACATGCTGAATGTACTACAGGCACACCAGGCAGTGCTTTATACCCTTGGTAATGGTTGTCTGTTGCTTGCTCTAGTACATCCTGAGATCCCATGTAAATACATAGAAAGAAAGGCATTTCATTTACATAGAATATTAATGGCATTAATTAGGAAATCGATGTATAAGCTTCTTTACATGAATAAAAAAAGAAAAAAGCAGTTGAAGATAAAATTAACTGCATGGAACAGCATGAGTCAGATATCTCTAGGCAATTCCATAGAGATGGCTTCAGCATTTATATCACTTACCTCTGTGATGTCTGGCATGCAGCTAGGGAGGGAATAGATTATTGTGCAACCAAATGAAGTTATTAAAGTAATGTTAATATCATTTCTTATTTATTTATTAAAAAAACCCACAAAACTTGAAGTGGTCATCTGGCATTTTATTTTGTCAGAGCTAGCTCAAAACTGACCTCAGCTGCTGTGCAGAACTGTGCCTCCAGGAGACTTCTGACACAAGGACTTAGGAGGGAGCCCATGCCTTGTGACTAGTTGTGGCCTGGAGGTTGGGTATGTTGGGATTACTGCTACATTTTCCTGCTCTGTGAGCCTGCCTTGAGGAGAGCTGTGGACTTGATTAGTATCTTAGGCTGCAGTAGTGGGGAGGATCTTTTCACAGCTCCGTAGCTGATTCCCATGCACATCAGTTTCCTTCATCCTCCAGGCTCTCCTTAGGGGTGGGCAATGCAGCCCACAAGGGATTTCTGTGTCCCATGCAGTGTGGTGCCTTAGCACCCTCAGTGCAGCTGGGGCTGCTCAGGTCTGTGTATTTGCATACAGGTATACATGTGTGGTCTTCATCATACCTAAAAAGTATTGTCCACAGCCACTGGCATGATGGAGCCCTACTGCAAGTTTTGTAGGATAACTTTCTGGCCAAGATGCAAATTTGCAACAGATTGCATCAGACAGTATTTCATAGAAATACTCATGCAGAGAAGGAAGCAATCTCACAGCAGCCGAGTTAGTGAAATGTGTGGTAGCAGGCCAAACACAAGGGCTGGAGTAACGCATTTAATGTGTTCATCTTTCTGCAGTTTGTAAGGAGACTCGAGACAGGAACATGGCACTGAGGTTTTGCTCTGCAGCCAGCAGGGTAGGAGCTACTTGTGCAGAAGTGTGAGTGCTGATATGGGCAGTTTTTCAGACAGCTGTTTGCTTTAGCCTCAAAGCTTCTGACCTCGACTTCCATCTTCCAACACTTGATATTACTCTTTGCTCATTCTTTCCCACTGTTAGGAGCTGGGTTAAAAATCTAAACCGTGCTGCTCTTCTGTGCGTGTGCTACTTCTTGCATGTTTGGAATAATAGTATTTCTCCCAGTCTTCACAATATCTAAATGATATCTCAGGCTAAAGCCATTCCTGTAGTTAAAAATATGATGTACTATGGTGCCTGGCCTGCTCCTCTCACCATGCTCTGAGATTGCAAGTGTTTTCCATCTGTATGCTCTGTGGTTCTAGCAGCACTCCCAGCTTTGCTGCTTAAGGTTGTTCTTCTGGGTTCAGGGATCAGAGGTATCCAAGGAGACCAACCCCAGACCGTTCAGCCGAACAGCTGAGTGTAAAGCATTTTTTCTTCCCCAGTGACTCACAGTTTGTGAAACATGGGCTATAATTATGTTCTCCCTTGGTTTTCACAGTGCCTAAGCATTCCTATTACATTTGTCTAATGCTTGTACTATTTCTTCCGCCTCTTTTTAATTTTTATTTTAAGCCTATGACTAAGGGAAACAATTTAAAAACCCATTACAGTGTTGTCCTTGATGATGCGTTCATAAGAGACGGCTCATAATGCTCTCCTAGGACTGAAATTACTGGGTATCTTCAAAGCTCAGCTGACAGAACCTGGCCAGGCAAGGGAATTAGCCTGATCTACGAGATAGAGCAAATTCCTTTCTGCATTTGCCAAAACATAATAGAAGGGACCATTGTTCATGCAGGGAATCATCCTCTGCCATTGGTCTACATTGTGAGACATGGATTATCCACCACTGGAGGTCTTTAAGAACAGGCTGGAACACTATGGAACTTGGCAGGAACATTATCTGGCTCCGTGAGCCTGACCCAGAGCGCTGGGTGTGGATGGATGACCTCCCCTCAAGTGCTTGTTTTCCTACTGATCCAATATAGCTGTCTTTTTCTCTTACTTGACAAGTGATACAGATGTAAATGTCTGCATAGCTAAGCTACATGTCTCCAAGTAGACCTAAAGGTTTGTCCCCCAAGACCATTGTTTCGTTTTTTGTCTCTGAGATAGTATGGCTCTTGAGGCTGGCACAGACCCCAGGGGCAGGCTGTAGAAGCAGTGAGGACTGTGCAGCTCCTAGAAGGATATATACAGAAAAATAAAGAACGTGTGCTTTTCTCATGAAACCATATCCTTGAGGCCTCCAGAGCCTATCTCCAAGCCTAGGTGTGGCTGAACAGGTGAGGAGTGATGCCTTGGCTTGCAGAGGACGTGGAGGAACACAGAGGTGCTGAGCTCAGTTCCATGTGGGTCCTTTGACATCTACTTCAATTTCGTTTGAATCCCTTCCGGGAAAGCCTGAGTCAATTCACAGAATCACAGAATTCTTCAAACTGATTGCATGCCCTTATAGTACTTTGAGTTTGCATCAAAAATGAAATTCCTTTGTTTTAAGCTTGCATCACAATTTATTCTAATTCAATTTCAAGTCTTTTAGATACTTAAAATGGTATATCTGGAAGTTAGATGGGGCCTTTCTTGCCTGGGAAATACAGCATCTATAGTGGCTGATGTGCTGTTATGTTACTGCAGTGCCTTGTTTAAATACATTCTGTCCTGCTCAAAGGAACCCGATTAACTTTGATACATCAGGAATTATGATGGAAAAACTTTCTATTTCCCTTTTTGTGCTGTTAATCTCCATCCAAACAAGCACAGCTATCAAAACTCTCTCCATTTTTGTTTCTCTTTTTGTTTGGGGAGCAAGAATCTGCCAGCAGCAAAGTGATATAATTGATGCTAATACAGAGGAATGCTTGGCCATGGGGCTATACTTGTGCGCTCTGTGCATGGCCTCTCAAGGGTCAGAGATTTGGCATAAAGGAGAGCTCAGTCTCTAAAACAGAATTGCTGGTCAGAGTACAGCTGTCTAACAAAAGATTATCTAGAGCAGAATCAGGCATTCCCAGGTCCATGGTACAAGAGCTTGGAGACAGCAAATGTGGCCTTTTCTCCTCTATCTTTTAGTGCAGATGAGCAGTCTGTAGCCCTTGCTTTGCAGCATTCCTGAGAAGCAGAGCTAGGATGGAGGGGATCCCCAGCCACACATTGCCCAAATTCATGAGCTCTCATCAGGAAGCTGGACTGATTCAGGCCTTGGCTGACTGGGGTCAGAATGTAGCAAAAACACAGCTCCCTTCTTCCCCTTCAAGGCAATTGAACCCTCAAAAGACGTTTTGGTTTTTTTTGTTGTTTTTTTTTGTTTGTTTGTTTGTTTTTGTAAGCCATCGTTAGGTAGTAATAGTACAAAAAGGATTTTGCCCAGAAGTGATTGCATTCTTTGATTTCTGGAATCATTTGGAGAACTCTGAAAATGTCACAGCATTCAATGGAAACTGCTGGCAGCTCTTCTTATCCTTAATAGGGTATGCCATCATTATTAAAAATGTGTTCAACATAAAATAATGGCATGAAAATAGGCAGAATGTCTATCTAAATAATAAAAAAAAATTAATGCTTGCACAATTATTAATCAACTCAGCTTTGCTACTTTGCGTGTGTTAATACAGTCTTATTTTAATAAGAGCAATAAGGGAACATTCTTAAAAATCAATTTTTTGCAGTTATTTGATTAATGACACGATACCTGGACTGATACAATTGGTTATGAATGTGACAAAGGAGATTTTCCAGTTTTCAGCCCAAGAACAACAGCACTGGGCAGTCAGTGCCTGTGAGGTTTCTTCTTACATGTTTGTATTTGGACATTCTTATCCTATGTTTCTGAGTAAAGTTTTTCTGTTTCCAATTCTGTACGAGTAGTGCATCTCCCAGAAAAGGCAATGGAGCAGATTAACCACTGATGTCACTTCACAGATACAGCAACCTCGTGGCACATATGTTATTCAGCTATTTTATAAATTAGATTTGAAAATGCTGTCACAGTATCTGTGTAGAGGAAGCATAGCTAACACACAAAGCTTACTTCACACCTTGGCTGTGATGGACGGTAGGATGGTTCCCTGATAACCTGGGCTGTTAACTCTTACCATTGGGTTGCCATGTGAAATGACAGAACTGCAGAAAAAAGGTGTGAAGAATGTTGATATGGGTTATGAATAGAGCTGTGCCACTATAAAAGCCACTATAAAAATATATAACAAAGTAGAGAACTTCTGACAAATAGAACTGTGTTGAAGGAAGTGCTCTATGTTATTTATTATTGACATCACAAAGCGGTTTTTTGAATAGCATGAATCATTTTCCAGCTCTAGCAGAAAACAACGGTCTGCTGAGGCACTTGCTGCCTCTATTTGTTAAGGCACATTCTTTTTTTGTCAGCAGAAATAATGCCACAGTGTGCTTCACCAAAAGTTTTATTCCTCCACATGTGTTTCCATGCTGGATTTCCTTTCTTTCCCATATCTGAAGCTGTTCTTTCCTGCTGTTATGTTCATTAACTTCACCTCCAGAACGAGCAGCTGGAATCAGCCCATATTTCCCTATGAAATAACAATACTTGGCAGCGCGGCTGCAAGACCCCACTGCATCCTCCCATCGCCATTGGTTTATGGTAATGTTTCACAGTAGTGAAAAACAGCAAACCACCTCATGATCTAGGACTGGTGAATGCTTTAAACAGGCCATTTCCTATGCACTGGTTTAATAAGGGCGGATGAGTGGTGTCTTCTGCTTCAGATTTCCTCACTGGGGCCATCCTGGTGAGGCACTCCTGGCAGACCTGGCTCCCAGGAGGTTCTGCAACCAGCAGCCATTCCACAGCCCTGTGTGCCAGACGGTGGCCTTGTGCAAGAACTGGTTGGTCTTCGCATCTAAACCTGGCTATGCAAAACCAATCAAGCTAGAATACTGCCAAGCCTCTTCCAGAACTAGCATCTGAAATGTAATACGACTTCCAGAGTCCAGTTTGTTGCAAAAGATGACTGCTTCCAATTTTTTTCCAATAAGTCCATGCTCTTTGGAGCGCTCCATTGATTTTCATCACAGCATTCAGTTGGCTTTTTGGAGGTTAGATTACATCTGCTGCTGTATTTGGTTTAACCAACTTTTGAAGCAAAACCACAATCTCATTTATGCTCATTTATGTTGTAATTAATGACAGCAAAATATTAGATACCTGGAGAAAATCTGCTCAAACTCCTGGGACAATAATACAGGCAGAAGTCTCCCCAAAACCACCTGCCTGCATGATCTGGAGTATCTTGTTGGATTTAAGTGGTTTAAGGAAGGTGGCTCACGCAATTGTTGTTAAGCATTTCTGCTTCCATCGGAGGCCAAAACCAGATAGAAAGTGGAACTTCCAAAAAGAACACGAAGAAACAAATTCATTTCTTGAATTTCAAGGTATAACTTTGATCTTTTTTGTAGGAAACATCAGTTGTTTATTTCTTCAGTTCAATTTGGCCATCTCCAGCTGTCTCAAAATGCCTTCAGAAGAATGGGAACATTCATTTTAGCAACAATAGTACTGTGAAATTATAAAATCTAAGACTGGTTACTAATTATCCCTGTCTGGAATAGAAGAAATTATAGAAGCCATTAAAACACAGAGGACAAAGAAATAAATGTGGATGTCTCCCATTTTAAAATGCTCAAGAAAAAAGAATGTAATTCAATATTTCAGATAAGAAACCTAGGCATGATGTTGATAGCGCGTAGGGTAATTAAAACCAACCACAATGAAGAGAAACTTGAAGTACCTAAAGACATAACAGTCATAGAATCATGGAATATCCAAAGTTGGAAGGGACCCATAAGAATCTTAAAATCCAGCTCCTGACAGCACAAAAATCAGACTGTATGACTGAGAGTGTTATCCAGACACATCCTGAAATCAGGCAGCTCGGTGCCATGGCCATTGCTCTGAGCAGCCTCTTCCTGATTGCCAACCTGACCTCCCTGTTGCAAACCCACACTGTTCCCTTGGGTTCTGCCACTGGTCACCAGAGAGAGGAGATCACTGTCAGGATGAAATTAAAGGAAGCTGATCAGTGTGTGTTGGTATGGCCTACTCATAAACTGGTAAAACATGGATAATGGCTGAGATCAGTAATACTGCATGTGATATTTGAGGTCAGCACCACACCCTCACCTGAAGGACAGCATTTGATTCTGTTGGCAGAAAGAATTTGGAAATAATTTGATGAGAAAAGCAGTGAAGAAATAAGTCAGAAAAATGGTAGGTAGGAAGAATATGAATAGAAGGGAATGTATAAATATGTTTAGAGAAATGAGGAGAAATCTTGTACTTCCATATACTTTTATTGCTAGAGCAAATATCTTAAATCAGAAGACATAACATCTGATCTGTTGGGAAGTGTTTCACTGAGGATCTGCTTGTCTTGAGATGCTGCCTATTTTCTGGATAAATGCACTGAGCACTGGAGAAATGGGAAAAAGCCCACTAAAAATTGTTTGCCCTGGCGTGAATGATTGTCATCCTCAAATTCATATCTTGAATCTAGAGCAGGCCCTGGGGAACTGTGAATATCTGAAAGACTTTCTAGGTACCATATGGTGGTTATGAAAGGATCTAACACAGGCCCGGTTCTGAGTCAGAAGAATGGAAATGAGGAGGGCTAAATCTTGGAAAGCAGGGTGTTCGTGGTTATGAAACCAAAAGTGGCAGACAGACTTAAGCCCTCTACACTTCAGCAACACTTGCTCTCTATCTATTTATAATTCATTTTGCTAGAGGGGCATTATTCAAGTGAGAAAATATTCTTCCGCTCCGGCTTGGGAGTGAAGGCACTGTTGTAAGAAAAGAAAAGCAAATTGAGCTATTTTAAGTGTCTGAACTGTCATGGCACTGAATCCAGCCATGTACTTGCAAAAGGTTCTGCCTTTGCTGTTGCCTTGCTTCCCATGCTGCAGGAGCGATGCCTGTTATCTTGCATCTCCTTGAACAGCAGCTCTGCAAAACCTGTGTTGTATTGCTCTGATAAAGCAAAGCCTGATATCACACAACTACCCACACAAGTGCTGCTAAGATGTTTTGGGGTATATTGATTAAAGCAGAGAGTTCTTTTGGGGCATCTGTGTTGTGCCAGAATATTGCCTTCCCAGCAATCTCCTCCGTCCCCAAGCAGGACAGAGCTGCCTTGCTATATGCACCCCACACGGCATCCCCACCTCCTTGTATTCCTTCACTGCTGCTCCAACTCCAGTGGTCCCCTCATATGAGTGCTGTGTTGTTTGTGTTTAACTGCCCACACCCCTCTGAGCAGGCCAGGACCTGCAAAGCATCACTTATTTGTTTGTGACATTCCTTTGACAAGCTCCTGCCCGCTCCCCTGTTAGGGCACCATGCTGCACCATGGTGTGTGGCACATGGCTGGGGGCTGAGCAACACAGCTCTGCCAGCTCTGCCTGCTTCTTTTGGGCTGCTGAGGTGTGGGAGAGTGAGCCCAGGGCAGGGAGGAAGGGGGCTCACTCCTTCTCACTGTTATTTGATATGATGAGAGGAAATGGCCTCAAGTTGCGCCAGGGGAGGTTCAGGTTGAGTATTAGGGAAAACTTCTCTGCAAGAGTGGTTGAGTGTTGGCATGGGCTGCCCAGGGAGGTGCTGGAGTCACCGCCCCAGGAGCTGTTCAAGAAATGTGGAGATGTGGCACTGAGGGCCGTGGTTAGCGGGCAATATTTTGGTGGTAGCTGGACAGTTGGACTTAGACGATCTTAGAGCTCTTTTCCAACCCTAATGATTCTATGATACTATGATTTAGCAAAAAAAAAAACAAAAACAAAAAAAAAACAAATTAAAAAAAAAACAACAAAAAGGAAAATATTTGTCACAGTGGGAAAATGCATATCCAAGCAAAGGTGATCTTCTTGCAGTGAGAGTCTCCCGTATCTACTTCATTAATTCTTTTGGTGCAAATAATCTTCAGCACAACCAGGTATCTTTCAATAGATAACACTGGAATCTTTTATTTTTCCAACAGTCCTATTATTTAGTAATTAATCCAAAGGGATCTGTGCCTTACAGCGGGGTTTGGCACAGAATACTTGATCCTGATGCAAATACTGAGAGCTCAGCGAGAAGAGCCAGCTTCCATGGGCAGGTTTCAGTGCGGAGAACAGGGGCATATTTTTCTTTCCCTGTGGTGCAGATCAGGGATGTCCATCTACTGAGTACAGATACTGTTTCAATTACTTATTGAAGTTGGACTGTATTGCTAGCACTGGAATAACATTTTAGAAAATAAAAATGCTTAAGCGAAAGATCTTGAAGAATTCCCCACTGAGGTTATTGTTTTACTGCCTTATACAGAGAAATCTGCCTCACAAATGAAATTGCAAAGGTTCAGCTGTAGCTGGGGAGTACACAAAAGGGAAGACTGAGGATTTTGTTTTAAAAATTAATATATATATATTTTTT
Source organism: Chrysolophus pictus (assembly GCA_037305975.1). NCBI lineage: Eukaryota > Metazoa > Chordata > Aves > Galliformes > Phasianidae > Chrysolophus > Chrysolophus pictus. The sequence goes on from CM074587.1 coordinate 13,418,887, forward strand.
TATAATTGGTTTTCATTAAATTTTTTAGCAAATACCTACAGTATTTAAAAAAAAAGAAAAAAAGTAAGTTGAATTCATCTATAACAACTCAGTGGAAATTTTGTACAAACTATCCTATTTTTCAAGTTCATTCAAACTCGTAATGAAGTGAACTAAAGAATGTTTCGTGCCCCGTTGTCAAAGGCTGCCAAAAATTAATTACTGCGCCCCTCTGATCTGCTGATGTGTGACCTGAAAGCCCCATGTTTTAATTACTTTTCCAGCTTATAATTTGGACATTGGTTTTGTTGCATTATGCCCTTGTTTACAGAAGCATGTTAAAAATAAAGATAATATTAAATATCACTATTTTGAAAACGAAGCAGATCACTTATGAAGGAGCAGCAGAAGTGTTAGCTGTTCTGCTTGCTGTACACATCCGGATGCAAAGCCTCCTACAGGAGGATTTTACAATTCTATGATTTCTGTGCCAAAGGAAGGCCAAAGGAAAACCAGACATCCTTGCTGAACCCCACCACTGCTTCCTGCAATGGTTTCCACCATTCACAGAATCACAGAATCAGCAAGATGCCAGGCTTTGCCTTGTGTCCTTGGGAAAGACCGTATATCCTAACTGGCAGTGGATGTTGTGAACGAATTTAGGTGGCTGGCCAAGAACACCCCAGTAAGAACAAGCAGGACCGGCGGCTTTGGGGGGAGCAGGAGCTCACAATTTCCTGCACCTTGAGAACCAGCTGACTGCAAGAGCTACGCAGCACTTGTTTTCCCCACGGAAATACACTTTGCCTGTTTAAAAAACTGGTTTTCAGGTTATCTCAATTCTCATATCTTAGGACTGTGTTTGCAGTGTGCTGTCAGTTGGTACTGTCGGAAAACCTGATCCGCTCCTCACTTTGGTCTCCAGTAGCAACACGGGTTTCTCCCTTATGATATCCTGACAGAAGCCCTAAAAGCTTATCTATCATTTTAAATGAAAATCTGCTAGGTGTGACAATGCTTACAGCTACAGCAATAGCACAGATGCTGAAATCTTTGAAGGCCTGGCTTCTTTTTCAGGAGGGTAATAGCAGAAATCATCAAGTTTGTCTGAAAGGCAGCCGTTCTGTGCTTGGGAATGAAAAATGCTCTGCCCCTCATTTGCAATTACCAGTGATTCAGCAGCTTGGGCTGCCTGTGCCAGGGTGATGGGCTTACAAGGCATCAATGTCCCATCATCGATCTTCCCCCTCTACCTCTCTTTCCCTGGGGTTGTGCCATGGTCAGTGTGCATCAATTCTGTACCAGTGTGGAGATTTGCCCTGTGCAGATCTTCGTGTTTGTGAGTGATGCAGGTTACTCGCCAGCTTTCTCAGAGCCTGCATGTTAGCCTTTAAAGGAAAGTGTGTTTCATAGGAACTGGGTATGGAAGGGCCAGGAGAGCAGCTGAGGCTCTTCCTAACTCTGCTTCACTCTCACAGAACGGAACGTCATTAAGCCCCCCAGTGAAAGGATGATCCTGCTGACAGAGTTTAGCTTATATCAGGAAAATAATTTAGAGTGTTGGAAAAATACTGTATTTTAAACTAATTTCCAATTTCAACAGTACTTGAATTAAAGTTTCTGTGCCATTTTTTCGTATTGATATTATCTTGGAGCTGGGAGGCTATTATTGGAATTCCACTCTCTAATACATCCATTCAATTATTTTGGCCTTGTGTACTACTTATGACCTTTTTAATATTCAGTCATTTGACTGACTGCCTGTTCTCATTCTTTTTGCTATTTACAGTTTTACAGCCCCATGGGGAAGGAATAACCACACTGCCTGTTAATGAAAATGCAGACAGCTGAAATGAGCAAAATGGTTTCTCTAAATGCTGCAGCACACTGCACTCCCAATGCTTAGCAAGAACTGCAGCGACGGCACTGCTCAGCCCTCCTCCCACTGAAGGTGCTGTGTTGTTTTGCTGTTATCTCATTGATATGCAGAGCAGAAACAGCATTAAGTAGCTGTTCCAACAAAAATACTAACGTGATCCTCTGAAATTGCAAAGGCAATGGAAAATTATGAGTGCATGTTACTGATTTTTTTAATAATCAGAGGGGTTTTTTTACAGCAATATAGAATAGAAATAATAAGGAATGAAGACATAAGGTGAGAACTTAAGAAGAAGAATCTCTGGGGGGAAAAAAACAAAACAAAACCAGAACAGGCTCAAGGAGCTACATTTGTGCTCCTGGTCAGCACAATCAGGCTCGAAAGGATACACTTGGACTTTCAATGCAACTTTTTTATTGCCAGAGCAATACAGGACTCAGCAGGAAAGAAAAGTCGCAGACTTTTGGCCTGTCTCTCACATGATCGTGACAGCATTGAGATGGCTGGAAGCTGTCTGGAGCTGAAGCAGCCTTTAGGCTGCTAAGGGTGAAGGACTTCTTGAGCAGCCACAGGGACTCCACGGCACTGAGACTGCAAAGCACCAGGAGCACCTCACCCTGCTCTACAGTGCTTCACTGTACTGATGTGCTCTGTGCCACAGAACAAATGATGACTGGCATGACACAGCACCAAATGGAAAAGGAGAGACACATGGATTCAATTGACTTTGTAAAGAGTAAGGGAAATAATGACCAAAGGGGGCTCCTAAGCTTGCAATGGGAAAGCTGCAGTCAGCAATGGCATAGTTTATATCCTTCTGTATTTCTAACTGTATTGTTGTCTGATCTAATCTGAAGCCTAAGGGCTTCTTGCATGGGGAGATAGAATCTAGACGAGACACCTGTCATCTTGACATCAAAACTCTTGCATCCAGTGTGGAAATGTGAGGTTTTTGTTTTAAGAGAATGTACACATTTTCTTTTTGTTGGACTCTGCAAGCAACATGTCTCAAAATGTCCTGTACCACTGGGCTGCACAGAGCCAATTAAATTTCAAGAACACAGTGAGGTGTAACTAATCAACTAAGCGTGACAAATCCAGTATCTCATCAATGTATGTTTGCCCATCATTTCTTACTGTCTTCATCCCAGGAAGAAAAAGCATGAAATAACTGCAAATGCTGCTCTCCAACAGCATTCTCTGAAGTAAACACAAATCAATATAAATGTTAGCATTCCAAAGAGTAACAAGAAAAGTCACTGGGACTCCTAACCATGCAGGTGAAGTGGAATTCTAGCACAGCGCATTGTTGTGGGTAAAATGCCAAGGCTACAAACCTCTCTGGTTAGCTTCAAGGCAAGAAGAAATGTGTTTAGTGATCTTGGGGTTGGCTTTTGTGAATGGCTGTAAAGAGAAGTGTGATGATAGACAGGTGAAATATATGACTGATAAGGGTAAGTGGCAAATAGCAGAGCAGAAGCCTGCTGAGGGCCGAAGCTACTGAAGTATGGGGAAAGGCAGATATCTACAAATAAAGTACCTAAAATGTGAAAGCTGATAAGGAGAGGACAGCAAGAAAAATAAGCGCTGTAAACCAAATGAAAATATATGGCTTAAGCTTTGGTTGTGTTCAGTGCAGTTATCACTGTGAAAGTTATCTGAGTGTTTTCCTTGCTTAGCAAGAAGCAAACATATGCCTTTTATCCCAGAACTAACAGAATAAGGAAAAAAAGCCCATAGAGTCGGCAGGAATCCTTCTGCAGCCCATTCCCCTGGGAGAGAAAGGGAGAGGGTGAGACACCCCTGACATTCAGTGAAGGAATCCAAGATACGCCTGCTGTGTGCCAAGACCAAATCTGTCCCTTGTGAGAATGTTACTGGATTGGTAACATTCAGCACCAAGGAATCTGTGCTCAGAAAGCTACTGGCTCACAAGCAGTGGAGATTTCAGGGATCAGAGCGAAAGGCACAGCCTCTCCCCCCTGCACTGTCCCCAGTGCAAAGGGAGGACCCTTGTGCAAAGTTATTTGTGCTTCACACTTGTCCTAATTAAAGAAAAAATGCTCGTGTCTTGATTAACTGGGGGCAGAGATTCCCTTTCTCCTGTATGTGCTTGAATTCTGAAAGCAGCTGGAGTGGGTTCATGTATCTCCTCGCTGAGTACGTGCTGAATTTTTTCTAGGCAATCTTGATTCCTCCGCAATGAGCTCTCATGAATGAGGCTGACTGGAGTGGTTGCTAATGAGGGCAGGTTAGAGTATGGAGTACATTCCCTCTGTTTCTGGAGCACTGATGGCATTGAGGCCACTTGGCTAGCAGTCTGAGGAGAGGTGTGTGTGCTGAGCCATCACCTCCAGCCTTGCATTACCTGTGACACCAGCGGACTGCACAGCACCGTGAGCTTCAGGTGCATTCATTTAACAGAATGAGCTACTTGTTCTGTTGAAATGAAGAAATTGAGTTATGCTTCTGCATAACTTTTTGGTTTTGCTTCAGTACTATGTTTCTACAGTATGTAGGTGAGAAAGGGGTATGATAGGAGCGTGGATATTGCTCCTGTATTCTGCTCTGGGGAGTGTTTCCTCCTCGTTTTGCCAGGTTGGAGGTTTTTATAGCTATTAATTGAGATTGAAACCAAGCAAAGAGCAAATTGCACACTTTCTAATAGTTCTTACCATAAAGAAGACTACTAGAAATAAATGGGTTTGACCAGATGTCCTGAATCACCTTGGCTACGCGTTCCACTGAGACCATGTGTTAATGAGTCCCAAGTACTTACAGCAGATGGATTTCCCTTTGGGATTGCCTCTGCACATCCTACAGAGCTCAGTGCCCCGTGTACTCTAGCGTTCTGGGGCCAGGGGTGCCAAGACATCCACCAGGAGCCCCACAGCCCCCTGTGAAGTGCTGAGGATTGGCCATAGCAGGGTGTGAGGCACGTTCCCCTGTGCTGAAGGCTGCACGCTTCCTCCTTTTGATCCTTGAACATCCCTCTCTGCTCCCAGCCCTATCACAGGGAGGATCAGTACACCTACTTCTCTTCCTGCAGTGTTTCTGGTTGCCAGGGAGACAGCAGTCTGTCTGGGCTTTGCAAAGCAGGCCTTTGAGCATGACTCCTCCAAGAGCAGCCAGGAGTGGGATGCTTTTTTTCTCAGGCACGAGGTAATTCCCCCAGAACCAGCCCTGTACCTGTGATGCACACTGCCATTCTCTCAGCACTCACGAGGCTCTGTATGGAAAGGGCAGTGGCCTGGGACAGGGTGTGATCCCTGCAGTACAGGAGCCATTTGCTACCAGGTGGTCTGTGCACCCAGCAATCCAGAGGTTTTCCTCAGTGCTCGGTGACCTGGAATATTTTCTTTCATGCCTTTCTTACAAAAAAAAAGCTGAAGGAAAGCATGTAAGAACAGGATGTCACACAATAAAACGAGTGCTGCCTATATTTGCTCTGTCAGAGTGAAAACAGAGTGACTATGGACATGTAGGATTTGGGTTATCCATGGTCATGTTCTCTGTTGTTTCACAGACATGAGGAAACTGCATCCTAGGATATTCTGCCACACTCCTCTTCCTTTCCTTTACTGCTTTCCTAAGCATATAAAAACCCGATTTGATAAGATCTGTGTTTATTTCTCTGCATGCAAGGTGCAGCTCCTGTTGTGGAAGGTACATGTGCTTGTTTTTACTGCTGGCCATAGGGAACACTGGAAAATGCAAACGGTGGTGCTGCCTGAAGCCTGCAGACATGGATAAAATAGCTTTGAGGCTGGCTGAATTTACAGTCTAAATAACAAAAGATACAGAAATATTCAGAAGTCTGATAAACTCCACAATCACATCAGGAAAAAAAAAAGGAGGTTCTTCCTCTGAGTTACAGAAAAAGGCAGAGCACACCCACTGCAAGACGAGGGCAGGCAGATGGTTTTGTGTATAAGACCAAAGCTGGAGACGGTGAGGAGCTGAACCTGGGAAAGGAAGATTGCTGTTCAGTGACACAATGGGCTGTGAAGTCAGGGATAACAACACAGTGCGGAGACTACATTCAACAGGGGAATAGAGACAATACTGAAAGCATCACCGTTTTTGGAGCACATTTTAGGCTGAGAACACATGTTGCTAGGAAACTTTTATATTAAAAGGCATTCATCTTTAAACCTTGGGAACACAGTAACAGCGTTTCCTCCATGCTGGGGAAGTTCTTTCAGTGTCAGCCCTGACGTTACTCAGACAAGCAGTATGAGAAAGGAAGAAAAATATCTTGAATTGTCTGGGGCAAAGATTAAAATCTAAGACTATTTTTAGATATCTTGCCGCATTTAACTGAGCTTTAGTCATTCTGGTTTGACTAAAAAGAGACTGATAAACAAAGATGACCATGTTTTGTTTGGTAAGATGTTTCACGGAATGAGAATTGAGGTACGTGGTTTAGTTAGTGCAACCAGGAGATAACTTGGCTTATGGCAAAACTCAACAGGATACCATCTGGAGAGAACGACAGCTGATAAAATCCCTTCAGGCTATTGCATTCTCATCCACAGGCTTTCTGGCATTGTGTCCTGGCTTTATAAAAATTCTGTATACACTTCTTCATAGCTTATATAAACTCTTTTAAAAATCCCCATGCATCAGATCTCTTGAGGCCAGTTTTTATTATTTTTGCTGACGTTAAAAACCTACTTGAGCAGAGAAATCCTTAGAAAAGAGAGGAACTGTCTGTGGGGTTCTCTGCTGGGATGAGACATCCCAGTCTGGTTCTAGTAGTTCCTTTCCCAAGAAAGGCACAGCAGATAAGAACACGAGGAGCTGTGTTAATAGGCTTTTATTAATAATATCCCTATGTGACGTGCCCTAGCGTAGCTGGAGCTTTTCCATTGTATGTTCAGCTTCAGCATCCTCACGTGTTAATGAGAACAGAGAGCTCTTCCTCTCTGTCTGGCACCTCCAGAAGGCAGAATTCTGCTCTGGGCGAGTCCTGCAATTCTCAATGGGTTCACTGAGAGGAGAAAACGCTCTGTTAAAAATATGTTACAAAGGTAACATCCTTTGTACCATCATAAGAAAGAAAAGAGTTCTGTTCAATGAAGGTCATTTTCTGGGCAGAAATGATCACCTTTAGCACGTCAGCTATAAACTGGAAAAAGCAGATGAGCTTTAGAGCTCGTATTCACAACTTAAGAGTCGTCTACTGAACCAGAGCAGAAAAGTAAACTTGAACTGAAGTATCCATTGGCTTTGTTACCATATGTTGCATGCAATCTCCTTTTCATAGTGTTTTCATACGGGCATGCGGATTAATTTAACAGTTGGAAACCTTTCAAGGCAGGAGCCATCTTTGTTTTCTGTGCTGGTAACACCATTCGTTTCATGCCTGATGCTATTTAGGCACTGACGGAATATAAATGAGTAACAACAGATGTTTGAGTCCCCCCATGTATGTTCGTGCAGGCACTCATTCTGCAAACACTGCTGCAGAATGCGCGGGAGCGTGACACTTGGACAATTAACCTCGTAACCAGTGGGATGGATGAGTAGGATCAAGAGCTGAACGTTACGTAAGTAATAATTACATTGCAGAGCATCTTTCTGCAACGCCCTATTCGTCTTCCTTGTAGGAGTTAGAAAACAAAAATAGCTGAATGCTTAATGAAGGCAGGCTAAGAGGAGATCACAGTCACCTCTGAATCCATTCCAAAGCACAGCTCCCAGCCTGACAGCAACGCGTTCTCCGTGGTGCCACTTGGTGGAGCTTAGTGATTTCGGCTATCGCAGGCATTGTTTTGCACTTCTTTTTTGGTTACACAATCAGCTGGCACTGGGCCCTGGAAACCGACAAAATCCCCGCTAAAGAAGTAAAAGCAGAAGTATACCAGAAGTTCTGGTGAAGAAGATACTGACTCCAGTTGAATTTGGTAGTCATCACTTCTCTTCCTGAAAGCAATAAAATATACAGTGTTTGATTTTTAAAAAAATAAGAATATAAAGTGCTGGCTTAAGGTTTGGCATTCTTGTTATATTGGAGGAGAGAGGTGTTGAATTATGTCATGTTTTATTTATTTTTAAGCTTAAAAACAGCATTAGGAAATTTGCCTTTAAAGTTTTATCTTTATAAAGTTTTCTGTAATAAGGGCAACGTGTGCATGCATCTGCGTGAAGGACCTCACAGCAGTTCAGATGTGTGCTTTTCCTCAACTCACAAGCAAAGAGCGAGCAGCTCAGTGGTTAAATAAGAGAATCATAGAATCACAGAATCATTAAGTCGGAAAAGACCTCTAAGATTATCCAGTCCTACCATCCATCTACCACCAATACTGCCACTGACCATGGCCCTCAGTGCCACATCTACACGTTTCCTGAGTACTTCCATGGACAGTGACCCCACCACCTCCCTGGGCAGCCCATTCCAGTGCTTGATCACTCTTCAAGAGAAGTTTTTCCTAATGCCCAACCTGAATCTCTCCTGGTGCAACTTGAGGCCATTTCCTCTCATCCTATCAAAATGATTGATCCCACCCCGCATCTGCCTATATCTGCACCAGGAGCTAGTCAGTGTAATAAAACTGAAGCTGGGATGTGGGCTAATTATGTGCTCAGAGCTATGTGGAAACCAAGGGTATGATATCTAAGGAGACAGCTCATGACAGGTGGTGGGTTTTTGTCTTCCCCATAGGAACTGGAAGGAATAAGTGTGCAGCACCTTGTCACTGGAGTACTTCTCATGTTCTTAACAAAGAAACATACCATTACCTATTTATCAAGTATTGAAACTGACATTCTATCAGTGTTCTTCTGGTTGGCATTTGACAAGGAGCTCTGGGAGCCATCCAGGGATGGCTGTGATCATCTCTAACACCCACACTATTGGCTGATGTTTGCTGCCTGGCCATCAGTACTTACTACACAGAAAAGAGCAGTGCAAAGTAATTGTGCCCAGAAGGAGGACAGAGCTCTAACCGACCCATAGTGCCCACAGAACTTCCTTGCACAGTGCTCACTCTTTGCCCATGCCCCGCCTGCACTGACAGACCCCGTTAGCTCAGGGTGTTGCATATTTTCAGATGGCCTCGTGGTGCTCCAATAGGACAGCCCGTGGGAGGCCAGAAATCCCATACGTTGGTCACTTGGCGCTGGCTCTCCATTCACACAGGTGTTTGCTTTCAGCCACGTGTGCCACAGTCTCTACATTACCTATGCTGTTTACCTGGTGTCTGTTTTCTCTGTTCACTTTACTGCTGCAGCAGAAGCACTTCAGGATTTCATCTGTTGCTCACAGCAGGGCTCAGTGCCTGTGGTCAGGAGAGTGGCTAAGAGCCCCTGTGGCCTTAAGCCCCGCCGCTGCTCCTTGTTCTTGTTTGTAAAACAAGCCTATTTGCTGGCATGTTTGTTGCATGTTTGTTAGTTCTGTCTGTTCTGCTCCGTCCCTTACTTTTCTCTACGCCTTATTAAGCTCTATCTGTTGATTGTGTTTTTAAAGTATAGCAGGGATCATAACAGAAAGTGGCACGAGTAAGGGGAGAGAGGTTTAAAAAACACCACTGCGCTGTCTGAGCTCCTGCAATCCTCGTGGTCGCACAGAATTATCCGGAAATTAATTGGGCAGCCCATTTGCATTTATTGTAGGCTCAACGCCATCATTTCCTGGCAAATAAAAGTAGATAAATAATTAAATACAAACTTCTGAATTAACACAGTAATCTTTGAATGATCAGCGGTCAGATTTGGGTGGGGGAGGTGATAACATGCCTGCCTGGAAAGGGATCCTCACCTTCAGGACACGGCACGGGGATGCATGTTACAGTGATAAATGGTTCCTGTGTCACTGCAGAGGGCAAATAGAGGCATTTCTACACTTTGGATTCAGGTGATGCCATTTCCCCACTGCTACAGTATCCACGATTTCACTGCACAGAGACCCTTTTTAACACGTTTGCAATAAACATTTGTACTAACCTGATGACTTGAACTATTGCATCTATAAACAAATAGCCAGAACAGAACATGAATGACCTAACTGAAGCTATATTGTGAAAGTGGGTCTTTAAATTATTATTCTTTTAAAGAAAACACAGGCCTTGTGCAACATGGCGTTGGGGCTGGTAGCATACGTGCAGCAGGAAGAGCACAGCATCCGTGCAACTGGAAGTGGGTCTCCAGAAGTATTTGACCCACTTTCAATTAAGTAATAAATTAGAAAGAAAACAAGTTAATAGAAATCCAAAGGCCTGTATATATGTTTCCACAGTCCACTGCAAACATTTATTTTAAACAAACACAAAATTTCTCAGCATCCAAGCACAGGGAGGTCAAGCTGTTATGAATGGGGAACTGGACTTAACTTTCTTACTGCAAACTGACAAATAGCTATCGATCGATCAATCAATCAATCAATTTATCTATCTATTTATCTACCTACCTATCTATGATGGCTGCTCTGAAAGTAATGCCTCCTATTTTATGACATTGGTGGTATATCAGTAGAGGCTGAACCTTCCCACCAATATTCTGTGACATTTTGTTGCCGTGTGATAGATGGCAGCAGAGGGGTGGTCTGATAGAATGATGTCTGACATGACAGTGTGTATGAAGCAAAGGGGTGGAACTGAATTCCTCCATGTGGAAAAAGATGGCACCCACTAACATTCATCAGTGCTTACTGAGCACTTACGGAGACCAAACAGTGGATGCTGGCACAGTGAGGGGCAGGTGGTGCGTTCCAGCAGTGGTCAGAACATGGTGCTGCTACTGGCAAGACCTCCACCCGTGAGGCTGTGGCAGTGAGGGGAGCACCAGCCCTCACGTTCACTCTTCTTTCTGGAGCCCCAGCATAGCGGTGCCCTAAGTCAGAGCCATTCCGTTCTCTCCTGGGACTGGAGAAGGATTCAGGGCACTTACCCTTCCCTGCCTGCCTCTTGGTGCCTTACTCCTGCGTTCTGCTTACAGGGCTCCTGTCTGGGCAGTTAGAGCAGCACTGCCAGCAGTGCCTTTGTAGCTTCATGCAGCACACAGAGCTGTGCTTTGTGCCCCGACTGCACATCCTGCAAACACTGCATCGTATGGGAATGCTTCAAAAAGCAAACCACTGAAAGATGGAATGTTTCAAAACACCGAGTTACTATTCACCAGCCACGTCTTTACAATAAACAGCAGATCTTCAATTAAAAGAAACACCTGCTTTCTTATTGTAAAGTTGTTTTTTTTAATGGTCTCATCAAAAAATGAATAATTAAGAGAAAAAACTGAGTATGATTGCTTGACAGACACCTTCTTTGCACACAGAAATCTCAGGTAATAATTAACAATCAGTTCTCAGATTTATTTAATTAAATCTAAATCACCAAACCATACTGAACGTGTCTGCTGGAACTTCATGCCTACGACAGCGGGTTGTGCAGGGCGGGGTGCGGGATCGTGCCGTGGATGCACCAAGCAGCACCGTCCCGCTGCGGTGAGCATAGCCCCGTGTGCGCGGCCCGGCCCGGCCTTGGGCGGCAGCTCGGGGTCCCCCGCCCGGCTCAGGGCCGCTCTCCGCTCACACGGCGCTGCGTCGGCCGCCGGGGATGGAGAGAAGAAGCAAACAAAGGAAAATCCCGATCCATGTGGCGGGCGGCGCGCTTAGACCCGCAGCGCCGACACCAGAGGTGCCGCAGTGAATTATCAAACGCTGTGAATGAGTTATGCTCGTCGTTCCATCGATTATGAAAAATTACGAGCAGGAAGGAGGCTGGGTTCGCGGCACCTGCCGTAGCGGCCGCTCGCCGCAGTCACCTGTGCACGCACGCGGCGTCGGGGCCCGCCCGGCCGAGGCTGCTCCGCGGTGCCGCCACGGCATCGCTCGCCCCGCCGCCCCGCTCCCGCCCCGCACGGCGGCGGAGGGCGCTGCGCAGCGGGGCGCGGTGGCGGCTGGCCGGGGCCCTCCCATTGTTCGCGGCCGGGGGCGGGCCGTGCCGGGGGGGGTCCGCCCTCCGCCGCCTCATTGGCGGCCCGCGAGCGCCGGTGCGTTAAATGGGGCGCCCTCCGCGGAGCGCTTCTCATTGACAAAAGCGCGGCGGCGGCGGCGTGGGGCGGGGGCGGAGGAGCGGGGCCGGGGCGGGCGGGGGGCGGCCGGCGCCCATCGCCCATGGGGGCGCGGCGGGGGCTGCCGCAGGGCTGAGCCGCGAGGGCGGCACTGCGGGCAGGGAGCGCTGCGGCGCGGAGGCGGGCCGCGGGGCTCCGGCATCGCGCTCCCCGCACACGCAACGCGCACACACACTCACACTCACACTCACGCACCGCGCACGGCGACGCGCACACGCGGCGGTGCCCGCCCCTCTTCCCATCCCCGTCCATGGCGCTGAGGACGGCGGCCCCCCGCTCCGCACGTAAGTAAGCGGCTCCGCCGCGCCTTTGTGCCCGCAGGTGCACCTGCCCCCGCCGCTCTCGGCTCCTTGCCGGGGTTTGGGGGCGGGCGGGGCCGCTGCTGGTCCCGAGGCGGCTCCGGGAGGGGGGTGGACTGCCGGGCCGGGGCCCGCGGCGGTGCGTCAGGGCGCTGCGCTCTGCCTTCCCCCCGCAGGTGGCCCCGGGGCGGCCCGGCGCGGGCACGGAGCGCGGTGACTTCCCCAGGCCGGGCGCCGAGACCTCAGAGCCGATGGAAAGCGGGGGCGATGCCGGAGCGGCATCTCGGCGGGGAGGCGGCGGGTTCCCGGGCGCTGCCCGGCCCGGCGCTCCCCCGGCTGCGGACGGCGGCGTGAACATGGATGGGCCCGGCGGGAGCGGGGCGGCCGCCGCTGCGGGGCCGGGAGCGCCCGCGCCGCCGCCCCGAGCGCCGTGCTCCAGGGACCCCAAAATGGTCCATCAGCGGTTCCTGCGGCGGAGCGTGGTGGACTCGGACCAGGAGGAGCCCGCGTTCGACCTTCCCGAGTCAGAACATCAGAGGAAAATTATCCTGCTCCCCAAAACCAGGAGGATAATCGCGGAGAGGGCGAAGGCAGGGCACGGGGCGGCGGAGAAGGTGTGCCTGGAGGCCGAGCCCCCGGGGCCGCTGCGGGCGGGGCCGGCACCCGGCGGTGCGGCGGGGCCCGAGGAGCAGAAGGAGGCCGGCAGGGATGCGGAGAGGAAAGAGGCGTCGGACGCGTCCAGGGAACAGGGCAAGGCCAAGAAAGAGGAGCCCGAGGAAGAGGCTGACATGAAAGCAGTCGCCACCTCGCTGGATGGCAGGTTCCTCAAGTTTGATATTGAACTCGGGAGGGGATCCTTCAAAACGGTCTATAAGGGACTGGACACGGAGACGTGGGTGGAAGTCGCTTGGTGTGAACTTCAGGTAAGCTCACCTTCCCGTGCGGTTTCGGGTTTTTTTTTTTTTTGCTTTGTAAGCCCCGGCGCTAAGGGCAGCGTGCCGGTGTCACCCCCGGCAGCTCGGCTCCGAGCAGCCTTTATAGCCCCCACCGCTCGGTACCCAGCGTCTAACTATAGCGCAGTGCCCTCATTGGCTCCGCACCCACCACCTTATGCGCACTCCTCCCCGCATTAACTCCCTCCGCCCCGCACTGCCCGCGGGGCTGTACGGCTGTCGGAGGCTGCGGGGAGCTGAGCCGAGCCTCGGCCCCGCAGCCGGCACTGGGGCTGCAGGAGGCAGAGCTGCGTTTGGCAGCGGGTCTGGGCTGGAAGCGCTCAGTGTGTACGCTGACTGCAGTGCATTTGCAGAAGCACGCTGTCCTTTCCCTGTGAATATGGGTGTGAGATGCTGTGCTGGTGGTGGGAGCTGTGCTGTCTCTCTCAGCCCTTCCTTGCCCTTTCCTCTCTCCTGACGCTGGCAGTTTGTGTTGTGAGTCTCAGGCTGTGCCTTCTGTTAGGTGCTCTGAGCCCATGTTGCAGTTCAGCTTTGTGCTCCAGTAAATCTAAAAGTAAGGCTAAAAATAGCAGCTCTGCTTTGGGTTCTGGTTCTTTGCAGTGGAGTCACCTGGTAATGCCTAGAGAAGATGCAGGGTGTGCCTCGTGCTGTTCTAGGACATGGTTTTTAAACCATTATTTTGTAGTGCATGTATGTTCTCCCTTCTGGATTTATATTTCCGCCATGTTCACTAAAGTGAGAATATATATAAAGCAGGATATTATTTCTTTTGCAAATCTTTTAGGGCCTGTTCCTTACCTCACTTCCATTTGAATAGAACTTTGGGAAAACATAAAATCTATATATTTTTTAATTTTATTTTTCCCTTGAGTTATTACTTTGACTTCCATCCCATGATTTGGGTGGGAATCAAGCTGTTCGATCCTGATTCTGACCCTGGACCCTTTGGTCCCAAACTTCCTGCTGAGTGGCAGCATTATGGGCCATGGGAGAGTGTGAGCAGCACATAAATACTGTGATACACCACACTTATTCACACGTGAATACTGTGATGCACTCAGCTTGAGCTGCCTATTTTATTAGGGCTGGCACAAACTCTTTGTAAATTACCACCAGCCTGATGGGATGGGCAGGGATGGATGTGCAGCCTCATCCCTATTCCCCAATGGCTTCCTTGTAACAATATGGTTGTGATTCACTGCAGTGCTGCTCCCTGCTAGGAGGCACAGGCAGCACTCCTCAGCCTTCGCCACCGTTTCTCTCGTTGGCTGTCATTAGGCAGAGCTGTGAGGTGTGTGGAGGCCTGGCACATCACGGCCACGATGTGGAGGAGGGGCTCAGTCCAATTTCCACTCCCAGCAGTGGGGGGTGGAGGTCCGGGTGGGAAGGCTCCAGGATTGCCAAGAGGATTGAAGGGAGTGCTAGGCATATGTGGTGTTGGGAGGGGGGCTGGGAGGCCCTCATCTCTGTTTGGCTGCTGCTGGGGACTGAGCCCTGATGAGCGAGGCTTTTACTCCTGTAATTCATTTAGGGCAGTAATTCAGATCCCCTCTGGGGGAATGTGTGTGTGCAGGAGAGGGCTGGGGCTGCTGAGCTGTCTGCTCTGACCGGTGCATGTGAGCTCTGTCATAACAGAGCCATCACACAGAGCAGGAATTCATTTTGCTGCCAGGTTTTCTCTGTATCCTCAGTAGGGGAATTAGATTAGAGATTTTCCAACATATTTTTCATAACAGAGTAGCTTCAGCTACAGAGGACTGCCTGCTACATTGGAGAGTCTATTCTATTGAAATTCACTGTTTGGGTCATTTAAAATGAAGGAGGAGGCTGGGAAGGGAAGCTTGCAGCGCAGTATGAGGTTTGACTGGTGATTGTTTTTCATATTCCTCGTTATGCTTGTTTAGGAGTTCCTGTGCCCACTGTTTGTAGAGAAATCAGCTGTAGTAATTCCACAATGCCCACCTGTTTCAGTTACAAACTGTGCTTCAGCATAAGCCAGGTCTTACTACTGGGTAGTCCAAATGCAGTGCAGAGCTTGATTTAGACCTCTAACCGTAGGAACAATCTTTATTGTTAAGGTACTTAAGAGAAGAAATGAGTGCCACTCACCTGAAGTGTTACAGCTGCAGTGTCTCTTTAAAGATGGATGTTTCTCAGGTGTGCAGGTGATGCCAGAGGCTGGGTAGTGTGTGTGGGGGGTGTGAATTGTGGTCTGCAGTGAGAATGCGCAGCTGGATGACATGGCATTGGCATGTGAGGCCTTTGCCTCAGGGTTAATTGGAAGAAGGAGGCAGTCAGTAGGTGTGAGTCGCTCTGCATTGTCTGGAACCTTTTAACTTGTACAGCACTTATTTCAGCTGGGGATTCTTATTGCGTGCATCAGAGTGCTGTGAAGGAATGGCTTCAGTCGCAGCCTTCTGGATGCTCTTGTGTATGCTGCACTGTTTTGATATGCGTCTGTCTGTAGGAATGCTATGCTCAGATATACTTAGCAGTAGGCTGAAGGAAGCCATGACTGCTGAGCTGCTGAAGACAAAATGACGTCCTTTACAGTCTCACACAATTGGAGGAGGACCTTTTTGCAGGAAAACTGCATTGTGTTGTTCTTTGTCTTTCTCCTGCAGGTGCACGTGTGCTTCTTGTTTTTAACTCTCAGACTCTAAAAGTGAGCAGTTGAGGTCCTGTGCAGGCATTAATCCCCTGCCCTGGCTCGGCAGCTCTTTCGGGCCACTGGTACTGCTGCCTGGTGCCTGCCTCTTTTTGTCCATCTGTACAAAGACCTTGCAAGCCAGTCCTGTTCAGTGCTTTTATTTCAGTGAAAAGATGGTTTTAGGGTTCAGAAGCAAAACTGTGGCTAGGATTATAGCAGGATCCGAGTGATAACCGAGTAAAATCTGGGTTTTAGACCTGTCTGCGAAGACATGAAAGCTTTAGTCAGATTCTAGCGAGAAAATGAGTTTATTGTTCCTTCTTGAAACTGAACGATTGGAATGGGATTACTGTGCCTTGCAGTTTGGAAGGATTTGCATTCTAAGGTTGTCAACAGCTATAATTAATTTTAATTGGTGTCATACAATTGCTCTGTGGTGAGGCATCGGTAACAGTATTTCAAGTGTTGTACTCCTAAGTAAAATGTTAGGTCATGAATAAGGACCGCAGGCCTTTGCCAACCTGCTGCTGGCAAGCCAAATGTGCTTTTCTAGTTAAATGAATGGCTTCCAACATCCCCATCCTGCTCTCCTTTGGGAGCGCGTGGGGAAGCTGCAGAACAGTCTCACTCATTGCT
Organism: Chrysolophus pictus; assembly: GCA_037305975.1. Taxonomy (NCBI): domain Eukaryota; kingdom Metazoa; phylum Chordata; class Aves; order Galliformes; family Phasianidae; genus Chrysolophus; species Chrysolophus pictus. The sequence goes on from CM074587.1 coordinate 13,435,354, forward strand.
ATCTCAAATGCAAAGACCTCATCTTATGTCTTGGTTCCTTCTTCAGTGCTGATTACTGAGGTGCTCTGTGTGAGCGCTTTCCTCCTCTCCATGTGAAATTAGAAATCAGGGTGCAAAAATAGCTGATTGTGCAGAGCTACCAAACACAGGGTGTTGAAATGGCCAAACACAAACAGACATGGCAGAGAGATGCAATATATATATTATATTGCCACCACTGAAGTATTCAGGAAATTTCTTTATGGATAAAGCAATATTCTGTTGATTGTCACTGGTGTGGTAGTTTGTCTTTTATAATGTCCTTGTTGGCTGACAGCATTTGTCTGATGTCAGAAGAGCAGATTGTTACTATCTGGGCTGTTAATTTATTGGCTGGGTGAACTTTGTAGTGTAAATGAACAGAATAATTTGGGGAGAAGAAGAAGAAAGGAGGGAGAATTCCTCTAGAAGCTTGAATCTGATATTACTGTGAGCTCATTAAATTATCTCCAAGACCAGTTTTGTCTACCCCAAGTCAGTTTTTGAGATGCTGCTGTTTAAGCCTAAACAATTGGTTTAGCTCTGCTTCACAGCAACAATATGAAAACGTGCCTGTATTACTGGTGTTTGTTAGTAGAGCTGTCTCCATGATACAGAGAAGCAGGAATAGGAACATGGTAGTGAACTATTAATAGACTGCATCTCAAATTCACTATATGAAATAGGGTTGGGCCAGGCTTCAGATTCATTCCTTTGAATGAAATGAGACTCCTTTCCTCTGCTGTTGAGTGTGTTTTCCCTAAAGGTTCAGTGTGTGCTCCCATAGTCCTGTTTTAACTTTTCTCTCTAAATGTGTGTGGTCCTGTTGCAGTAAGAGGAAAAGCCTGCAAATAAAATCAGTTTTTGGTGTAAAGGATATTTCTGGTCCCTTTGGTCATCTCTTGTCTGTAGCTGATGAGGGGGGAACTGGTTTTTGGATGCTGTCATCTTAATGTTTGCAGTTGATACACAATCTAATTCATGTGTGTATAACATGCTTGCTTTTGTGGTCTGGTGGTTGCTTTGCTTTGTGGTTAGAGTGTAACAGAGGGCTGAAGAGAGAGCTCAGCAGTGCTGATGATGTGCTAAAAGAAGGATGGCAGCAGCAGCTGAGCTTCTGTTGCTGCCAGGGCTTCTCCGTGCTCTGCGGTATCAGAGGTGTGGTAGGGGTTGGGAGGGTGGATCGCTGGGTGTGAAGGGGCTGTGGTGGAGGTGTGGATGGATCTGCATCCCAGGAGCCCAGCTGGAGGGATGGCTTTAGGGTAGGTGTTGAGAGGAGCTGTTGGATTGGAAGGAGGTCTGTTTCTAGACTTGCCACTTCACAGCTGTTTGCTATGAGCAGCAGGATACCAACCTACAGCTTCAGTGGGGTCTGTGGCAGGCTTACAGTGGTGTTTTCAGGCCAGGGTAAGTGCTGATGTGTGATACCCAAACAGCCTGTGGGTGTAAGAGCGCAGCCAAATGCGTGTTGTGTGAGGTGTATGGGGCTTGGCTTGGCACTGCTGTTGGAAGAGATATCTTCATTGCTCTGGAATAGGAGTGATTTATGCAAGTAATGCTTGGAGAATATCTGAAACAGTCATGCAGTAGCAGAACAGGTTTTCCAATTGCTTAAGTTTGTACATGTGGAATTGAAGTTACATCTGGAAATGCATCATTTCCCTGATGTGATGTTGGCCTACTGGAAGACAAGGATGCTGTCCTGATGAGACTTGATTTCAGCGTGCCTGAAATGTAGCTTGGCAGGAGGAGGGAAATCAGTATTTTGTTGTTTTTGTTTTTCCATGGAGTTGAGAAATCTGCAGTGAGGAACCACCTTCACTTCATATCTTACTGCTTACCTATGACTGAAATGGAAGAACCAAATCCTAATCCTCTATTAAGATTGCTTAGCTTAGATTGAGGTGTAAATCAGTTTCCAATAAATTTCTACCGGAACCTCTGTAGAGTTACTGTATTGTTTGCTAACACTGACATGGCTTTCCCCAGACATTCACAGCTAAGGGGTGTGTGATACCCCATTATGCTCAGCTGCTGAAGGAGAAGTACAATTCTACTCAAAAATTCTTTTTTGGAAGGCGTTCCATTTTAGACTTGAAAGGACTTACCTGGGTTTCAATTCACAAAATTCCCAGCATTGCTTTCTAAAAATGTTTCTACAGCCCTCTACCAGCTGTGCCACATCTTGTGTAACCCATCATAGCTGCAGTGTTATTCCAAGTAAGCACAGTCATAGAGCTGATGAAACTTGTTCCCTTTTACTCCAGAATCTTCCATGTAACAGCACGTGCATTTTAATTCATATCACATGTTGCAGTCTACTCAATCCAATTTTAATAAGTGATTTTACTGGAAAATAATTTGGCTATGCTGTGTTAATACATAACCACCATATTTCTTATTAGATATTATACATGCCATGGGAGTAATGGGTAAACTGAAGTGCTATGGTATAGGAATATATGTCAATTAAACTACTGAAGAAGAAGTAACATAAGACTAATGCCATCTGCTCTTCACTCGTTTGCTACAGAGGGATACAAAACACTATTCATGAACTCTGAGGAAAACAGGCCAATATGGGCTCAAGTAACATTTGTTTTTTTTTTCTTTGGCCTCTTCTTGTAAACTCAATCTGATCTTCATTCCAAATTTCTTCAAAGAAAATGAAATACACTTTAGGTAGTCTTTGATCTTATTAAAAAGTCACTCGACGTACTTTAGTAAAGTTGATTTGAAATCATTGCCATTTTTGGTGAGGTAAGCAAACTTGAAACAGTGCTGAATCATAGCTTCCAAGAAAGTCAGCTAATGCCCTTCCCCACCTAAAAAAATATGCATTTTTCTGTTGCATACTAGTTTCTGTTTTTTGGGGTTGTTTTAATGCTTTTTTTTTTGAGAGGGGAAGCTGTAAATAGTAAATACTAAAGCTACTAATTCTTTCTGAGATGCTCAAAGTCCTCTTTTAGCCCAGCACTCCAGAAAACTATTCAGAAGGCTTTTTATTTCATCTTAATCCAGACCATTTGTATTTGCATCTGCATGGATGGTAGCTGACTATTCCAGCTCTTCTCATGTTTTGGGGCAACTGTCTTTTTTCATTAACTGTTTAGCCAAGTATGGACCTTAATAATCTGTGGTTCTGAACAGAGCCCAGTGGTATTGCAGTTCCTGCAGATGTTGCCCAAATACCAGCCAGTTTGTTTTGACTGTTTAAAGCTTTTTTTGAGACAAACAGGTGGGGGAAGGTTAATAATTGAGAATATCTATCAAATAATGGTGTTATTAAAACATGGCAATTGGCTACTTCATAAGTTGAGAACTGAATTATTCAATGTATAGAAGTATAAAATAGGCATTGCTGAAGTCTGCTTCTAGAATGGATTTTTTCTCTCTGCTGTGTGGTTCAAGAATTAAAATTATGGTGTTTATTCCAGATTTTTGTACAATAAGCAGCTTTTAAATGTTGCTTTTCCTGAGGCTGTCTGGATTTTTTCAGTTAAAGGAACATTTAGGGTGACCCGTTGTACTTGCTGGAGCTAATACAGCTGTGGTGGTTGACTGAGCAGAATCAATTTTGCCTATTAAAATAGAAACAGTGCAGAAGGGAGGGGGAAGTCACATTTCCAGATGTATCCAATTGCTGCAGACCAGCACAGCTCTTTGCTGAAATACTTGATATTTAGTTCCTGTAAAACTGACTCAATACATCGGCATTATTTTCAGTTTTACTGATTAACTGTGGGAAATTGCCATGTTTATGTGGATTTTGACTTGTTTCTATTTAGTACCAAACTTGCTTTGGATGTTAGTGCAACTGTGGCTTTATTAGCAACAAAAGACTTGGTTTTCTCTCAGTTACCATAGGAAATTTATTGCCTTCAGCTACTGATGGAGGATGAGAATGTGTTGTCCAATGGCAGCAGTGTGATTGTAACAAAGACAGGTGGTTTGGGATGAACTTAGTGTTCAAGTATGTATAGAAATTAGTAGAAGTAAAGGAAATACCCTGTTGCTTCACACAGGTGGCTGTATATTAAGTTAAATGAGTTGATAAGAATGACTTAGATCTCTTACAGCCCATTGATCATCCCACTGGCCAGGTTTCTCCTTTATGTGTTGATTTGGCACATGCTGCTGGGGTTGTAGCATCAGCCCTGCTGTTCTTCAGCTTCTTGTGTGAGTTGTACTAACTTACCTCAATTTTTGTAGGCCTTGATGAGTTCAAGTAGTCCTTGTGGCAGTTCAGCCTGACCAAAGCCTAAAGGGAGCCTACAAACAGGAGGGGAATCTACTCTTTGAAAGGGGTGATAACTGCAGGACAAGGGGAAATGACTTTAAGTTGAGGGAGGGAAGATTTAGGCTGGATGTCAGGGGGAAATTCTTTGCAGAGAGAGCGGTGAGGTGCTGGAACAGGCTGCCCAGAGAGGTTGTGGATGCCCCGTCCCTGGAGGTGTTCAAGGCCAGATTGGATGGGGCCCTGGGCAGCCTGGTCTAGCATTAAATGAGGAGGTTGGTGGCCCTGCATGTGGCAGGGGGTTGGAGATTCGTGATCCTTGAGGTCCCTTCCAACCCTGGCCATTCTGTGATTCTGTGTGACTTGCAGCATGGAGAACTAGGATTGGGAGGGGGACAAACATCAGGAGATACTGAGTTATTTTGCTGTTTATTTGAAATTCTCTTAGTGCTGCTGTAGGAGACAAAGGGATTTTCGGTAACTTCCTTGCACTTTTTTATTTTAGGGGGTAAAGCTTCTACTGTCAATCTGCACATCCTCAGATGCACAGTGACCCTTGAACTGGACTAAAGCGAGCTGGAGCTATAAATTCCCTTGGCTGCCAGTAGCTGTTGAGCCCATTGGTGTCAAGTAGCTGAGATCATTTTGCCTTTAAATAGAAATCTCACTTTGGAGCCTGCATTTTGGGCCTGGAGGCTGTGCCTCACAGCAGCGGGTCCTCCACCACAGCTCTGGGCCCCTTGCTGAGGGGTGAGGCCTGTCAGAGGGCCTCCGTGTTTACAGTCAGAATCATCTCTGAGCTGGGCAAGTCTCCTGTCCTGGAGGAGGGGAGCCTGCAGCGGGGTCCCTCATCCTTCCTTCTTAAGAAAAAGCATGCTGCCTTCAGTTCCCTGGCAGCTGCCAGGCTGGGTGGTGGAGCAGCACTGATTTCAGAAGAGCCTACTTGGCCTCGGGTCAATTTTATGCCTTGTTTTTATAGTCTCATGTTAAATTGAGCCAACTGGGATAGATTCCTACCTGACACAAGATACTCCTATGAAGGCACCCTGTGGTTTCCTTTATGTTAAAGACAACTCGGTGCATCCTTGCACGTGGAAGAGGATTAATCCCCTTTTCAAACTATAGGAAAATGGGAAAAAGACCTGCAGCAATATCTGTGGTTGTGGGTGTTAGTGGGTGGTAATAAATAAATGATGAATGTTTTGTGGGATCTCTTTCACTGCTGAACCACTTGAATTCTTCCACCCATATCCCTGCAGCACGGGGTGCTCTGCCCGTGTCTGTACCCCTACTAAGAGCCAGAGAGCAAAGCCACCAGGCAGTTCTAAGGGAAGGCTCCTTGTGCTGGGGGGAAAGTGGCAATAAATAACCCCAGCTGCACAAGCCATGAGAAACAGCAAGTATTTAAAAATATTAATCTGTTGTCTGAAATGTATACCTGTTTACTTGCTTAAATGGACCCGGTGCTACAAGTTTGTAACTGCTGAGGCTACAGAGCTACTGGAAACAGGCAATTCTGCCTCCCGGAGTGAAGTACAAAGCTTCGTTTATTAAAGTATGCGTATTTCTTTTAGAGCTATCCCTCAGGTGTTCTTTCCCTCCTTCAAAACAGGCTCTTGTTCACTGGCATGTGGGCTTCAAAGAACAATCCCCTTCTACATAGCTTTGTTTTGTGGCAGTGATCTCTTATGCCTGAAATGAGATACTTGAAAAACAATGGAGTCTGTTTGCATTCGGAAGTAACTGCTGCAAAGAAGGGGACCGGGGATGTTTATCAACTTCTGCCGCACAAATATTTTTCTGTCCTCGTTTATCTTCCTTTGTTTTTGTGTTGTTGCTGAGCGAGGGCTCGATGTATATAAAAAGTCCTGTTCTGCAGTGCAGCCCAGGTGAGGAAGGAGTCTTTCGTCTTGGAAGGATCGCTGAAACCGCAGGCTCTGTGGCTGGGAGACGAGCTCTGTAGGAAAAGGGCATAACAAAGTACTCAGCTTCCTGACCCGGAACCTGAAAATGAAATCGGTGTGGCTGTTAAATCCCGGATAATCCGTGTGAGAGGTGTGACTGGTGCTGATCTGGTTTTGTTACAGCTGATTACAGGGTGACTCATCAGCTGGTACCTGCGTTCCTCTGTGCGCCATTAGGGAGGATTCATTAAAAATGGATGGTGCTTCATGAAAACTTTCCAGTGGGCTTTTTTTTTTTAATGCGAATTTAAGAAGTCGTCTTTCCTCTTGTTTCTCCCTTTTGCTGTACTTCTGCCCATACTTCATACACAAAAAGTTAGTGGCAGGATCCTGCTCTGCAGCACCTCCTGCACTGCAGGGTGTATGCGAGTGCACCTGGCCATTTGTCACATGAAATCATCTTCCTTGATTAATCCCTTAAAGTGCTGTCTATTATAACTAGCAATCTCCCCAAAGCATTTTCCTGGACAGCTTCTATGTGCAGCAATGAGTCCATAAATCAGCAGCAGCTCAGTGCAGTCAGTTGCTTTCTCACTGGGGGTTTTGGCTGAGACCCACTGTCCCAATGCATCCTGAGGGGCTGGGGTTTGCATTGTGGGGCTTCAGGGGGCACTCACTGCCACTTTAACCAACATGATGTGATAGTTCAGGCTAAAAGTAATATCAGAATTTGCAGAGGAGCGATGGAAAATGAAGTAGAAACCAGTATGAAGAAGCGAGAAGGCATTTCATAACCTCTTGTGCGCTGCTAGCAGCTGATCATCAGAGAGTGATAATTGCAGCTCCACTAATTCAGATGTTGCAATTAACTTGACAGTACATGTGATGTGCGTGTTTGGTTGGTTGGGTTTTTAAAGGAAAAAGAAATCACAAAACTGACGCAGCATGTATTCTATTTATACTGGAGTATTTGCTGTCCTTGTACTACCTTCTTTGTTGTATTATCTCTGTATTTTTTAGAGCTGAAGCTGAGGTAGCTGTTAGAGAAAGGCAAAAAGAAGCCATTAAAACATTTCCAATACTCTAATTTATGTGGGTAGGAAGAGAGGACTCAATTTCCAATGAGTGATGACCTTTGCACCTTAAGAGACATAGAGCGTATACTTGGAAATGGATTTCTGCAGGCTGATGGAATCATCTTTGAGTCCTTGGCTCCTAATAAGATGCACGTTCCCAGTGAAGCTGCTGCTTGCAGTTGGATTACTTATAAATGTGCTTGTCGGGGGTTATGCTTTTTCCTCAGTTTTTCCTTCACAGCAGAAGAATTTCTTTCCCTTTTATATCAATATATCAATTTTCCTGAGCATGGAATGTCACATTGTTAGGCCCTGTGTCACTGGCAGTTCTCTCACTGCCCTGGGGTGGCTGTGGAAGGATGAGGAGGGTGGCGGTGCCAAATCCCGGGTTGCTGCTGCTGGGTTGGGGTTTGGGAAGCACTGCTTTGCAGCAGCCAGCTGCATTGCTGCGCTCTGATCTGTGTCATTCTGTGGACGTGTGCATTATTTACAGCATCACAAAGATGGACTATTTTGCAGTTCACGTGGTGGATGTGATGGAATGCTTCTCATCTGTTCTAAAGTAACACCCAGCCTGGGTGAATGTAGTGAAACCCACTCGTTTATTGCTATCGCATCAGTTCTGAAGAAGTCCATTTTTCCTTCACCTCAGTGCAGTTGTGTGTGTATTTTTCTCAGGATGCATACATAGAGGTCAGCATTAACTGTAGACTGTGGCAAAGCAGTCTGTTTAATTGTGTGAATGGAAAAATGGGAGGACTGGTTTATCTAGAAGATGTTAAACATGCTGAAATGTTAATTACTCTCAGAAGTCTAAGACAGTAAGATGAAAAATTGTTAATGAAGCCCGTGCACCTGTTTTAATGGATTCGTTAAGAAAAAAAACTGCATACTCCTTTTAAAATGCTCATATACCAACCAAATGAGTAGCAAAGTTTTAAAACTGCTGAGCCATGGCTTATACAGGTGTTGCAACAAGCCTTACACTCAAGCTGTTTTAATGATGCTCTGTATTTGAAATGCAGGAGCATTCCTAGAGCAGCAGGTTTTTTTTACATTTGCCCAAGATCGGCACGCAAACTTGATTTGAAAATAATTCTCTGTGCTGATAGTGGTGTGATGAAAGCAGGACTTTGGAATCGTACTTATCTCGCAAGATTAAAATACCCATGTAAGTGAACAAACAATTTTTTATCAGAGAGATAATGAAGGCGATGATATATGGTGCACAGCAGCAGGATATAGGGCTGTAGTAGAACTGCAATCGGCACAATGGAGAACACAGTGGCAAAGCAGAGTACTTGTAAATAGATAGAAGTATCTAAGTACATCTTTTCACACGTTTAAATATATACCTAAATATATATATTTAGATAAACATATCTATAATAACCACTTCAGCTGATTGACTTCTACTTAATCCTAGATGTGCAGGTAAAAGTATATGCTCCAATGTTAGCTTTCTTTTCTTCTTCAATCCAGTAATTCTTCCTTTCTGTTTTACAGAACATCATGCTAGTGATTTGTCTTCATTTTATAGCGTTAAGCCTTATTGAGTGGGTAATGTGATACATCTAGTAACAATACTACTGATAGATTGGAGAATTCATTAAATAATGGCTGTTTTCGTTTGATTTAAATAGCCTTTCTCCTACCTGTTGAGTTGCTGTTTGCTTTCATAGCAACGATTTACTGTTTGGGTGCTTGATCTTTGCCCATTTTATAGCTGAGAGGGATGTGAGTTACGTGCAATAATATTAATAAAGAGAAAAAAAGTTTGCCCAGATGAGATAAATACAAGATTTTACAATTCTCGATGTCCTCTTCAAATTTAGTAGCAATTAGATAAGATCTCACAAGGAGTATTTTTTGCTAAAAGACCCTTTAAAGTAGGCAGGTTTTTAAAATAAATTGCAGCATGTGACTGCAGTAATTGTAGTGCAGAATATGAAATGTACTTCTGGCAGGCAGAGCATGCCTAAATGACTTTTAAGAAGTCGTCTTTATGTTGTGAATTCTCAAGCACTTGCTTTAAAAAGTGCTTGGAATGGTTTGGGTGGGTTGTGCGCTCACTTGCAACTACTTTACAAGTTCTGCCTAGGAGCAATAGAAGGCTTACCGTTAAAACATTTTCACTGCCTCTTTACGTTGCAACTGGTGTATCAGCTTCTTGAATAAGATTGTGCTGATCATGTGTCCTGATGTCATAAGATGCCAAGCAGTTGATCCTTTTAATGAAATCGGGGTCTGAGGCTGGCTGTGCTAAAACTTCTGTTTCACTGGGGTCAATGAATTGTTCTGACTTCTTGTTTTGAGAACGTCAGAAAATATGTTAAGGCTCAGTTTTCAGTAAACCACCTTACAACTCAAAAGCTTTTCTTTGATTTTAAAAATGCTGTGTGTTTTTTTTTTTTTTCCATAAGGAAATCCATCGTTAGGTTCTGATGTTTTACTCCAGTGTTCCAACCATTGAGTTTGTGAGCACTGGCCTTTGGGTGAGTGCTGGCACAGCTAGTCCAGCTTCCTTCTGCTGGATGTCCTTTGCTGAACACTTAGCAATCTCTTTTAAGATACCTAGAATTTTGCTACAGCTATTTGGAGGCTCTTTGAGTTCCAACTTTTAGATTTCTAGCCTTTTTTTTTTTTTTTTTTTAAGTGCTATTCATAGGAAATCTGGTTTCAAGAGTGTTAGTAAGAAACAAGTGCTCTTTGAAAACTTTGTCATCTGCAGCTAAAAACCAAGCTTTCATCAAAATGAAAGGCTCAACAGAGTATGCTGAGAGCAATGAATCTCAGGAAGGCTGCCTGTTGGCTGTGTTTCCTTGCTTTGCTGCAGATCACTGTCCTGCTTTGGAAGGGGCAGCAAGACATCCCTACTTCCCTCAAGAGAGACGGGAGGTGGTGAGAGCTGCACTTGTGCCTTTTGGCTTGTTTGCAGTAGAGAAAGGCTGTGCTGCTACTTGCACAGAATTTTGGTTGCTTGCCCTTGCGTCTTGTTACTGCAGAGCGTTTGGCAAGCCAGAGATGCAGCAGACTGGCAGCATGCAGACTCTTCATTTCTTAAGAAACTCAGCGCAAACAAGCTGTGTGCAGAAATGGAGCTAGCAGGAGCTTAGGAAAGGTAAAACCAATTGTTAAGAGGTCACATTTCTGGAATTGGGTTAATTGAAAGAGTGGGAAGAGATAAGAGAAATTTTCCAGATTTAATGTAATGTTTGGGTGAGAGAATGACCCTAGCTTTTAATTCTTTTTTTCAGTAGGTAAGGGCATTCCATTTCCTACAGATGTATTTCCTGGCTCCTCTCAGAAGCCCTGGATTATGGCTAGTCTTTTCACATGGCTCGCCTAGGTAGCTGAAAGTAGGAAATATTAAATCCTATTAAAGGCTGAGCCTGCGGCAGTGTTCGAAAATATTGGCTGTGTGTGTTTAATGAGTTGCAAAATTTTATCTCTCTGTGAAACTTCTTAACGCGATGTTACAGGGGCTTACTGTCTCTTTGCCAGCTTACTGCCCTACCTGCTCGTGCTGAGCCCCACGTGGACTGCAGTGCTGGGAGCGCGTGGAGCCCAGCAGCTCTTATTGCTGCAGCTCTGCCCTGGTACCCAGGGCTCTCATCGGGGCGTGGAGGGTAGAAAGCTGCAGGATTGGGCTTTGTGGATTTGTGGGCGGATCTTTTTTTGACAGAGGCATGTTCTATGCTACTTTTGTACCCTGCACTTTAAGCCATGTATTTTTCAGGCTGTCATTGAAGGACCAAGGCCTTTAAAAAAAAAATTTTTTTTTAAATCACTATTGGGAATGAAAGGTCATCACAGAGCTTTTAATTTGGAGTCCAACCAAATAGACGTGGTATTTAATCCATCTTTCCTTGGAACAGCAGCCAACGTATAAAAGCTATAATAAGACAATGATCAGTTACATCCTCTTTGCAGTCTAACTGAACGTCCTCTGAGCAAACGCTTAAGGACTGGTGATGCCTTTTTATAAATGTGGTTTTCCTTCTGCTGGAGAGCAATAAGTTAGATGCCTCAGCTTTCAGGTGATGACAGCAGTCATCCAGCAATTGCATGGTGCCAGACACCTGGCTCTGCCTTGCAGCTCCTGTTTGTTTGTTTCTCTCACTGGGGTCTGAGCTGCCCCTTGCTTGGGTGCCTGGTTGTCTCTTCTGCTGTGTGAGATTGTTGGGATTGTTCGGTCAGTGATGCTCTGCTGAATCTCAGCTGTGGGAGCAATTTATAGAGGGCTGGATTTGAGGCTGTCCTGGCTTAACTGGCTCTGCTTCCTCCTTTTATTTGCAGCTAGTGGTTCCTAAATCCATTCCTCCATGTGGGCTTGTGTTGTAAAACACAATTCACTGGGCTTGCAGAGGATATCGATGTGTTATCTGAATTCTGTGGAGACCTATAGCTATAAATTCGTCCAAGTCCTGCTTCAATTCAGTTAATTTGAACAGAGCTTAAGGAATGGTTTCTTCTGAATTTAGGTGCATGCCATTTTTTTAGGGTTTATGTTTCCTCTATATCTTTTTCCATTTCAGTGTTTCTGTTGAAATGTTTCAGAATTCCTTTCTCATTCACCTGCAGATTTAATTGCATAAGGAAATTTTTCCTCACTTTACCTGTAATAAATGGTATGTCTGACATCCAGCTTCTTATAATAAAGAGGACTACACATGCAATAGTACTTGGAGAGCATTATACAGCCAGCTCATTAAAAGTCAAAATTATGAAAAATTTGAAGTAGATTTGTCTATGATAAAAGCACAACAACATTTGTGAATTGTTGCAGTTGGAGGTTGTCGGCTTAGAAGGAATTTATTCAGGTATCCTTTTTATCCTCAGAAATTGAGCTCTATCAGCTGAGACTGAGCACTGCATGTGCAGCAGGTGGAAAACAGTCTGAGCACCACAGGCACGTATGGCGCTGGGTTGTGTAAGGGATCACAGAGAAAACCCACTTTGAAATAAAATTTGCACTATTTAGTGGAACCGGTGATAACCTCATAACCAAAAGCATCGCAGGTTTTCAAAACAAAGCTCAAAGGAAGGCGGGGTTTTAGAAGGTGCTGTGCTAATGTCTGTGTCCCCACGGCAAAGGGCTTTCTGGCAGCCGTGCCTCAACTCCCATTGGATCCTACAGAAAAGGCTGAGTCTGACAGAGGGGTTCCTATAGGTACCTTTGCAGCACTGACTGGAATATGAAGCAGTGACACCTCTCTGCGTTTCCTAGAGCTGTTCTGTCCTGGGGGGAAGAAGGCAAAGTGAGAGTGAATATCATAAGGAGCCAAAGCTGAAAACGTGGCAGAGAGAAAATTTTGCAGGGGTTTGAGCCGTGTTAACTACAATTCAGAAACAGGCTTCAAAAATAGATGTGCAGATAAGTGCTCTTGGCATCCTGACTGTGAAGGCAGTTAACAAAACCGGGTGAGGGGAAGTGCTTCTCCCCTCGGGTGCTCTCCAAGCAGATAACAAAAAGCTCTTTGAGTTGGGTGTTGGAGGAGCCAGGCCAGGACCTCGCTGCTGGGTCCTCTCACAGGTCAGATTGCCGTGGGGACCTCTCTCCCTACAAGGGTTGTTTCTTCAGAGGCTTTCTTGATGGTCAGGCTCTGATGATGCAGCATTAAAGCAAGATGATGATTCACAAGAGTGAGTTTCTAGTGTTCCTTCCTCTCAGAATTGCCATGAATGTACACTGGAAAACATGGTTAGAGCTGATAGTGGAGGAATTTGTCCGCTTGCAGAGGTACAATTATGTAACATGGATATAGAGGGCACCAGCTGCCACTGTCTGCTAGCGAATTGCAGCACAGCTGAAGTGCGGCTGCTTGGGGAGCTGAGGGCAGCAGTTGTGTACACAGCAGTGTTCTGGGGAAGGGGAGTGATCCTACCCAGTTGGTGTGAGTGTGAGCACGGGCACGAGGAGGGAGGGAGCCTGGTGATGATAAGCAGCACAGTCCTCTCTGAGGTGTTGTTTCAGGAGAGCATCTAATTGGGATGTGTGAGCCTCTTCAAACCTTTCTGAAATCTGCTTCTGCTGAAGGATTAATATCCCAAGTACTGCAAAGCCTGTAGGCTTCTCTGTGTTTTTCCTCTAGTTGGGGTGCTCTGTCATATGGTTCTAATGCTGAGTGAGTGCACTGAGATACTCTAAAGCTTTTCCAGAAAACAAATTGGAGCAGTATTGTGTTTCAGGTCTCATAGGTAAACTAAATTAATAACTCAACACTTGAACCTCAGGGGCCTGCTGACCAATGAAATGCTGTCTGGTTTTGAACATGAACTGAGAATCTATGAAATGACCATAGAATCTCTGCTCTCCCCAGAAGAGAGGGGATGTGCTTCAGCAGTGGGCTGAAGTGAGCCATCAACTCTGGTTTCAACTGATGTTCCTCTGTTTTCCAGTTACAATACACAAAGTGTTGGATGACTCCATTTGGTAGCTGCCTGCATGCTGTCTGTGCATTTCACTTGGGGAAAGATGCGGACTAATTGGTTGGATTGCAAGTCGAGAGCTGCAGTGTGCTGCTGGCTGTGAGATGGAGAAGTAGATTGGTCACGGCTTGGGGTGCTGGGGAGGGAGAGACAACTGACATTAGATATTATTCTGCAGATATCTCTAAGGAAAATCCCCAAAGCCTGAGCTCAGCCTCTGCTGAATAAGTGATTCTTCATGCTCGCTATGCTGAAGAAAATAATTAAGGGGTGTAAATTGAAACTGGGGAGATGTAGGTTGGGTAAAAGAGAAGTTTCCAACTTAGAGCATTTAAATATTGACAAATACTGCCTAGGGAGGTTTGCTGGAGCTGATGTACAGGTCTGTCAGGAATCATTTAGGAACCATTGCTCCTGTCTTAAGCCTCGTTCATTTATTCTACGCTATGGCATTGGCTATATATTCAAGATTATGTTTGCATCCATATTGATTTGATGGGACCTGTGAGCACTGTTATTTCAGTCAACACATGCTTTATGTAAGTTTGGTTTAGTTTGGGACGGAGCCAACGTAAATTGAACAGTCATAAGTCATCTTTAAATTGAGCTGCTGGCAAATTATGTTTGCATTAATTAAAATAAGAGTGCGTTGAACTGGTTTCAGACAGTTCAGACAGCAAGGGTTATGGTGCAACTTCAAATAAAAGCCAAGCCAACAAAAATTGTGCTCATTTTACATCCAGATGGATAAAGCACATGAGAAGCAGTGACTTGTTTGGGTGCAGACTATTGCAGCTGTGGTCGCTGCCTTCAAGAAGGAAAAACATGTTGTGCAGGACTAGCAGAGGGACTACGTGAAGGATAACTGCTTGTAAAGGGAGGTTAGACCTTAGCCTGGTTAGCCTGGCAAGCTGAAAATCCAGGTCAAGGGAGGGCTGCAAAAGGAATGGAAGGAAGACTGAAGGATGAAACTGACTCAAGAAGCAGTGTATCTAAGCTGGCCATGAATAAGCAGGATGCAGAGGAGGAATAGAGTTTTAACATGAATTTGCTTTAGGAAAGGCGTGACAAAAATTGTGATTGTTCTAAGATGACTGCTGCTGAATTGTTGAACAAGGTTATATGATATGTCCTCGCACTGACCTTGGAGCCTTGAATTTTCAGGTTTTGTCCAGCACCTGCAACACCATAGCATAAAGCAGAAAGTCTAGAAAGAAGAATGTGGAAATGAGATGCTTATTAGCAAATCCTTTTTTTTTTCTATTTTAACGCTCAAGTTAGTCAGGCTTACAACTGTGTGAATCAACGTACCTGTGAAAATACACAGGTTTTTGTTTTCCTGAGAGTGCTTCCTATTTAACACAGGTTTTTGTTTTCCTGAGAGTGCTTCCTATTTAAAAACAGAAAGGAAGGCTCTCGTTCTGTTTGTGAACCGTGATGCCTCTCAGCTGATGCATTTACGTTTTTGCTTATAATTTTGATTTTTTTTGTGTGTGTATCTATGTTCCTGGCAGTAGCTGGAAGCTCAGAGTCAGAAAACTAACCAAAATGATGGCAGTGGAACCTCGAACTTGAGCGCTCAGATGAATTGATGTAATCTGATGGCTACTTGTCTGCTACAGAACACATGAAATCTATTTTTAAGCGAAACAGTGATCTGGGCAAACCAGCTGCCTGACTTTCACAGGTGGAAGTGGTGATGAGGGTTTCTTGGAGCAGCCACTCTTGAAACAGGGAGCTGGCAGCACTGTGTGGCAGCTGACCTTGTGGAAGTGGTGGGAATGTTCTCTGTAGGTTTTGCCATTTCCTGCTATCTTCCTGATTTTTGTTTTAAATAGCCTACTGGTGTTGTTTTTACTGCTGCTTTTTTTTTTTTTTAAATTTAAGTGTCAAGAATGGGGGGGGAGAGAAGATTTTCAATCTGTCTGACTTGTTTTTGAAAGAGTGCATCTTTCAGAGGGCCTGCAGAATGGATGAGCCTTTCCGTGATACCTTCTTGAAACATTTGAGCATTCTCCAAGGTGGCTGTTTGTAGGGCTCCAGTCTTGCTGAGGGTGACTTACCAAACAGCTTGCCAGCGTGCTCAGAGCAACCTGAACACATAAAGCTGGTGTCTGTACTTTCAGAATATACGTGACAGCTTTTGGTATTAGTTGAGAAACACACACGCTTGATGTCAAAATAAAGGAAGGTTTGGCTGAGGCTGAAACATGGAAGCTAACACTTAGGTTTCACAAAGCCTCGTGTCTGTGAGTAGGGCATTGCTGACTGGTGTGTGGGTTGCAAAACAGCCCAGTAAATAGACCAGGGGAAATCACTGGTTATTAATTGAAGAGTGGTTGAGAGAGGCAGCAGTAATAGCAGGAGACACTAATCCGATTGGTGGCAAATCAGCTCTAAATTAGTTACAAAAGTATCTTTGTGTTGAAGTATCTTTTTGTGAAATAACACCTAATGGGAAAGATTATTGCTGTTTTTATTGGGTGTAATTTTAATGCACAACATTTATTCCATTTATTCTGTGAGAACAGAATGAGTGTTGGCCATTCCGCCTCCCAGCCTTTCTGTCAGTGTTTTATGTTCATTCTTCTTTCTTCCAAAGCCTTGGCATGGTGCAAGAATTGAATGGAAACGGTGTTCTTGTTATGGCAAAGGGTTATGTTTGTAGGCCATCTCACAAATCACACCTGCTTCCCTTCTAAATGTTTCCTATGACAAGAACATCTGTTTAGGAGAATGCCACCGATCCCCATGGGCTGATTTTCCATATGCTTCCATTTCAGGATAGAATTAAGCCAATGGACCATGACGGTGTTTTCTTAACCAAAACTGAGTCTTTGTGCTCTTGTTAGCAGTTGTGTGGTGTTATTTAGTAAAGGCGTGAATCACTTCCACTAGTGCTCTTCTGGAAACTAACTCAGTGCCTATGTGACTCAAACTGTTCTTTCGCACATGAAGGCAGATGGTGTTAAATAAATCAGATAAGCATATGCACAAGCTGGTGCTGCTTGGCATACTAACAGGATATTAATTTATAGGATTGAGAGCTCTACGGTTGTCACCAGTTGGAAGAAAGAACTCCTGCACCTCCTCCTGCAGACCAGTAGTGCCGTCAGGTGCCCAGATTTCCTGGGATGTGCCCCTTTTGGTGCCTGTAAGCTCTGCCTGGTAGGATAAACAAAAGGCTCAGTTTCTAGAGAGAAACTTTCTTGCCTAAAAGGGCTGGCCGAATCAGCTCGGACTTGCTGTGATTTCTGAAACACCTCTGCATCCTTGCTGCATCTGACTCCTCCTGACAAATTGTGATCTATCAGGTGTCATTAGCATTTTGAAACATTCTGTGGTCCGTGAGTGCCTGAGAAATGTGCACTAATGCACTGTGTGGTATTTATAACAAAGCTTAATTTAGAAATTGTATGAAGGCTCAAAAATCCCTTACAGCTTCCAATCGGAGTAAAGGAATCTGTTTGCATACTTTTTTTTTTTTGCTATTTCAAAGTCAGCCTTCACTTACACTGTGATTTTTAATATTTTTTCATATTCTTTTCATGTATGAACTTCTGTTCATAACTCTCACCCTAGCATGCATATCTGTGAGCTGTAATAAAGGGACAAGCTGCTGTTCCTGAGTGGAGCTGTGGGGACTGAGACTGCAGCATACGCCTTGGGCTCATGCATGGCCAGATCTGGGTGAGTGCATAGCCTTGGACCTTAATGTGATGATGGGTTTTGAAGACCTGTCCTCTTATATAAGCTTTCAAGATATCTTCATGCCTTATTTGTGTTATTTATCATGGCGTCTTACCTGAATTTATTATGCAGCTATTTGTCTACGTACTCTGATTTCAAAAAGACAGCAGCGCCCAAGGGAAATGATTTGGTTGAAGTGCGGCAGTTTGTTGAAGGAGGTGTAAGTCTTGATACCAAAATAAATTTCCAGAATTCCAAATACAGACAAAACCACCACTTCAGACTGCAGGAGGGTAGCAGACAGAAGTAATAACCCAGTGGGAATCAACTGAGAGAGCTGATCTGTGGAGCTGGGAAGTAGTTTTTCTGTCTTCCCTCCTTTCTCTCTCCTCTTTTCTTCAAACTCTGTTTTAGGGTCTGTTTGCTGTAGGACAGTGGATTAGCAGTGTTCAGCAAGCATATTTTGGTGATCTGGGGGTGTTTAAGCCCAGCCAGTTGCTGCTGGCCCAAGGAGGAGCTGCGCAGGCTGGCAGTAAGCTCTATTTGCTCTTTTTGGCACCAGGTTGGCAGTGGCAGAAGTGGAGTGGAATTGCTTGGAAAAGGTTAGGTTGATGAAAAGGATATCTCGGGGGGGGCTTAGGAGGAAGGTCTGCCTCTTCTTTCCCAAGATCAGGCAGGTGGCATGGCTGCACTGGGTCATTGTGCTCTGGGGCAGCAGCTCTGTGAATTCCAGTCTGCAGGGCGAGCTGCCTCTTTCTCATGAGCTTGCAATAAATGATCCCTACCTGAAAGGTAAGTCAGAGAGCAGAACCTAAAAACAAGAGCCCCATTTGATTGGTGTGGGTGGCTAAAAAACAGGTGTGTCCTTTTGCGTGTTTGGCACATATAACAAATGCACCTTGCAAGTGTCCTGCTGAGCCACCTGTGGATAATGTGAGCAGTGGGTGTATGGGTGACTGGCAGGTCTGTGCCAGAGACAAGTTGCCCAGTACAAGAATGGTGGCAAGGCCTTTCTGACCACTCTACTGATTGCTTGAATCAGACTTGAAGCTATTCATCCTATCTCACTCTGTTGTGCCTTCCACGAATCCAAGTTTGTTAAAATCTCTATAGAAAACAAATAAAGAACAACTATTAAAAAAACAGTTTCAAGTAAAGATGGATTTTAGTAAATACTATGTTTAAAGGGATGAAGATATTAAAATTGAGAGTCATG
Source organism: Chrysolophus pictus (assembly GCA_037305975.1). Lineage (NCBI taxonomy): Eukaryota > Metazoa > Chordata > Aves > Galliformes > Phasianidae > Chrysolophus > Chrysolophus pictus. Next base: position 13,453,927 of record CM074587.1, read on the forward strand.
AATGACATGTGGAAGCGTGGAAGCCTATTGTTAGTGCTGTTTCACAGGGGAGAAGTGGTTTAAGTTCAGAAGTCTCAAGCATAAGCACTTTATGTGGAACATACTCCTAATGGTTTCTTTGGTTTCCCAAGAAAACTCCTTAGAATGGATTGTTGGTGATAATACCCTACCCTTGGGCCAAGCCTCATGTGACTGCATCCCTAACCTCTTGTAAGCTGGTTTTGCTCAGAGCGTGGAGCCCTGCGGTGCAATGCTGCAAGGTGAGCACTGGGAGAAGCTGGTGCTGGGTGCCTGGTAGCAGGCAGTGCTGTATGATTTGTCTGAAACAGAAATCAAAGGTAAATACAATAATTTGAGGGTGTTTGGTTTGCTTTTAGTTTCAGTAAGCCTTTGACATCTTCCTGCAAGGCCATGTCCTGTGACGCTTTGTCCCCAGGCAGTTGCTGGTATGTCCCCTGACGTGGTTAAATACTGTGTTCTTCTCTTCATTCTTTATCTGTCTACTCTATGGACTCTACCTGTGCTTTCATTTTTCTGTATGAGTACCATTTTCCTCATGACTGAACAATAACTTGTTGACCAGTGAAACTTTCTGTGTACTCACCTGTCACTTATGCTGGTGACTGTGGGAAACAGAATTACAGGATTTGCATTCTTTACAGTGAGTGTCCATTACTACTGGTGATTAAAATAAGTCTCACTTGAATTGCTGGTTCTCCATCACTAGTAATTAAGCTGTTGTTTCATACTAGGAAAAAGCTTTCATGCTGTGCAAGCCACAGGGACTTCAGAGAGACCAGCGCTTTCAGTCTTAAAAGGGCATATTGATTGGTCTTATTAATAGGAAAATCTCCAAGGAGAGATGAAATACTTGAATTTTGGAAAGTTTAAAGAATATTTATAGTGCATTTAAACTGCATGAACACTGGGCATTGTTCCTAGATAATTTATCTTAACTTCTAGTAAACTTTTTTTGCTGTTCTTCATTTTTAACACATGTTGATTGGAGAGGTCTATACATGGGACAAAAATAGTCTTTATTACTTAGAGTGTTTTACACTAATATTATTCATCTGTTGAATACACAACCATTTGTTTAATGTGTGTTGAACCACATGGTTCTTCAGTACTAAATTTTGCAGGCGTTGCAATTTGTCTTAAAAAAAAAAAAGTCCATGTGATGTTGTTAAAATTAACATAACATTGTTATATTAACATCAATATAACTTTTCTTTGGTTGTTTCATTCCAAGAAATTTCCGTCTTTTTATTTGCTTTAATTAATAGTGGAGAGCAAGTACTTCCATTGGGTTAATTCTCTGCAACTTGGTTCTTCTCTTCCGTAGTGCCTTGTTAGTGCATTTGAAGTCAAGCACTGGCCAAACTGAAAGGAGTTTTCTGATAGCTTTCTGATGTCTTTGGTACAAACTGATCTAAGGCAGGTAGTGCTGCCGTCTTAGGGTAAGGAGTCAGTAGAAGTATGGAAAGGAAATACAAATATTCTCCTTTCAATGAGAATAAATACTTTATTAAATACTACTATTTAGTGTGATCAAGCATCTTGCCTGTTGTGATATTAAAAAAAAAAAAGTAAATGACTGCCTTGGAGAATAGATTGGTTTGGATATTTTGATTTTCTAGTTATGTTTATTATTGGGTTTTAAAAGTATAGGAAATAATATGCAGTTAATCATACTTAAGTTTTTTGGTTTTTTTTCTGACAAATAATGCTTCTTTAACAAGAATATCTTGTATCTGACCTACTCATGAAATCTGAGATTGAAGACCACGCTACGAGGCCATTACTTTCCTTTTCATAACTCGATTTTTCTCACTTAAAAGTATCTGAAGTATACTGTTCTTGAAATCTTTAATAAAATTGTATATTTTGTCCTCAGTTTTCTGATTGATTCTGACTTTCTGCAGAGTCTCTGAATGTCTGATGCCACTTGTTAAATCTGGTACATCAAATATTCTTTGCATTACATTCTAAAATACATACTTATGTAGTCTTGAGAGTTTTAGGTAACTGAAGATCTGCCTTCAGGAGGTCTGAACACACCGACCTACAAAAACCCTATGTATGCCCGCCAACTGTGAATGTACCAGTGCAAGATATAGATGAATAAATGTTTTATTTTTTTGCTTTTGGGTTCTTTTGCTTGTCCAGTTTTCCAGCTCTAGTGATTAGCTGCAAGAGCTCCTATCACTTAACACACCTCAAATTTGTTGAGACTTGGTGCTGCTGACTTCATGTTTTCATGTGTCTCGTCTAGCCAAGGTTTGAGTGCTCCTGATCGTGTTTGATAACCAGCATTCAAATTAGTATTCCAGGACTTTGGCCAAGAGCAACTGATTGTAGTGTGGTTGCAGAGGTTTCAAGTCAGAAAGTAGCACTGTGATCATCTCATTGGATCTCCCGTGGACCTTGGTTCATACGTGTTTTAGATCAGATTAATCTCTGATTCAAGGCCAGGCCTGTTGAGTGAAGTGAAGCATGTTGCTTAGGAAAACACCCAGCCCTGAGGTACGGGCAGCAGTAATGGAGGCTGCTGGCCACCTCGCTGTGGTTCACTGTGCTTTAAGGAAAGAGAAAGCGTGTTTTTTTGCTGATGGGAATCTCAGCTTGCAGAATAGCCTTGCGTTTAATAGAAGAGTTTTCCCACACTGAACTTTATTTTGTTTACAGACTGTCACCAGATAATTCCTTTCTCTCTCTGATGCATTGATCAGATTGAGCTCCTTGGAGTCACGGTCAGTGTAGCCCAGTTCTGTAGTGATGCTCGTGGCCCATTGTTATCTAGACCCACATTAAGGTGCATATTGAAGAGCATGCTTTGCAATCACAACAGGGAAATTCAAAGACCCTTCTTGCTCCATGCTCCTACTTTAACCTCTCGTTCCTGTTGCCCAGAGGCCGTGCTGGCTGGTGATGCTGCCGTGTCTTTGTTCCAGCCGTGCCAAGCTGGCTATTCTGCTCGTGGCTGCCTCTGCAGCCTGCGGCCTGAGTTACACAACCCATGATCGGTGGAGCGTTGGCAGTGCTTGTGCCCAGCTTATGCAATCATCTCAGTCTCTTTGTGACCTCTCATCTTTATGCTTCAGCATTCTAACTCTTTCCAAGGTGTAAAATGTATTAATAACCGTGCTTTTTCCACAGTTTATTATAAAAATACGAATCACTTCATTAGAAAAAGATATAGGCTCCTGAATGTCATCAAAGAAGTGCAATTTTTATATGTATAATTTATATTTTTATCTATTTTGAACCAAATTTTTAATAACTTATATAAATACATGTTTTCTGTATCATCTTTTTTTTTTCCTAATGTGAAACAAATGTGTTAGAGACATCTGAGTTTATTATGTCAATGCTATTATCTTTATCAACCCAAACATATAATCTCATTGGAAAGTAGCCAGGATCTGTTTCTCATGAAGCTATGTTGTTGTTACTCGTTCATGCTTTGCTGTTGAAGGGATGTGAAGTTGAATTTTTAGCTGTTAGTACGTTTTAGCTGACAGGCTAGTATTATTTTTTGGGGCAAGACTATAGAATGTCACGCTTTGCAAAAGAGTCTGCAAAAAAGAAAAAAAATATTTGGTTATGAATTGATGCTCTCAGCTTAGTTCTTAACCATTGTGGCAGACGTTGATTAATATATCCTGGCCAGGAGCGTGGCATTTGCCTTTGAGTGTTTTCTAGCAGGTTGTCAAGTGGTGTTAGGAATGCAGGAAAAGTGGCAGCTCTCCTTAGCATTTAGAATTTTTCCCAAGTTGTTTCCAAACACCACATAAATGATTGTGTGAGTGTTCAGAAGCAGAGCTACCTGTCTGCAAAGTGCCCTTCTCCTGGTGAAAGGTGCCTCCTGATGGCCTTTGCAGGCAGGTCTTCTCATCTTGGAGTATCCTGCCATGTTGGGTAGGGAACAACTAGTGAGAAAGATATTTTAACTCCTTTTGCGTGTCTTGAGGCAATTTTTGTGAAAAGAACAATTGAACGTGAGATGCATTCACCACTGTGTAGAATTAAAGATTTGGAGAACTTGTGAATGCTTCTCTGACCTCCTACAACCAAGGCTGTTAAATGTTTTTCAGTCCAGCTGTCTGCTTTGGTGAGAAGTTTTGGGGGTGTTGTGTTTTTCTGCTAATTTGAAATTTTTTGAGTTAGTAATAGCTACAAAAAAATAAAAATAAAAATAAAAAAACTACTGAGTAATAGTTGTACCCAGTTTGCAATTACAGACAAAGCCTGAAGGCCTCCTTGGTGAGTGTCTTCTAAGGTTGATGAGACGGCCTACACCTGAGCTTCGTGATTCAGGACAGTTTAAAGACTTAAGTTTGGAGGTAGAAAATACATGTACCCACTTAACAGTACTCCGTTCTAAATAGGTTAAATGTGTTTCTCTTAATGCATTTCTGGTTAGATGCAAGTTCTCAAGATAGTGTTTTAAGGGACTTTTCTAAATTAGTGTAGTAAAAACTAATAAATATTGAAAGCATCTAGAAGTTTATATAAAAATCATTATACAGATGTCACCTTCTCCAGTTGTCAATAAATAGAAATGAACGTGTTTTGGCTGGTTCTTACCTTTGCTACTAATGCGAAGGACATTTTAATCATTTACAGAATACCTTAATGAAGCTGCAAACCCATGAGAACATCTCTGTGCATAGCAGATTTCCTTGTAGAACCAGGCACTTGACAAGCACTGGGAGATCTGTGCTAGGTAGCATTTGGGCTGAGGAAACAGTTCATTCTTTCTCAATGCTGGTGACTGTATCATCCTTTTATTGGGATTGTAAGTTATTCATGGGGAAGGACCTCACTTTATGAAGTGTTTTGTGTTTTGCGACTGAAGTCCCAAGCTGATATATTATAGCAGGATGGGAAATGGTAGAAATAATAAGATGAAATTGAAAGGAAAATAAAATCTGCTATTAGAAATGCAGGGCTGCATGCTACATGAGAGGCAGCTAAATTATTTTTGTCAGGGCAAGTCTAAATAAAAATTGGCTTATTCTGCTATTTCTTTTTTGTGCCATTTACTCTCACAGGCAAAGTTAATTGTCTGAATGAGCATTGCCATTGACAAGCTGAATGGTAATGTGGGAAAATAGCAGTTTTTTGCTTGGTGTTGGTGGTGGGCAGCAGCTCGGGCCAGGTCTCTCACAGCCCAAAATGTGGTCTTCAGGGAGGGAATGCACCTCTCCTAGCAGGCCCTATGGAAAGCACAGAGCTTGCATGGAGGAGAGAAACTCGAGGGGTTTTCATTTTCATAAAATGTGCTAATTAGCAAATTGCCTTGAAGTAAGGAGAGAAGGTTGAAGAAAAAGCATGGATGGATGGATGTTTATCTGTCATGGGCAGCCTGGCTTCTCTTCCCTCTCAGTAGGCTGAGGAGGCGGCAGCCCTTTGCAGGCAGTGGCATCTCTCTGCTGTTCCCTTTCAGACTCCTGAAGACTGTTTTGGGGCCGCAGCTGCACTCAAACATCTCTTTCCATTCCTGGTGTGGCAACCCAGCCCAGGAGAGAGTCCCACAGAAATATCCCCTTCCAGGGGATGGCTGCAGCCACCGCTATCTGCCTTTGTGTGGCAGAGCCCAGCACTGACAGAACGATACCTCGTGACCACAGCTATTACAAGCACCCAGCCATCAGCTGGTGTACCTCCAGCTATTTGCATGGTCTTTCTGGGTCTTCCAACTTACAGCTGGTATCTTTAAAAACTCCTGGAAATGAAAGCAGAAGTCAGGATGGTTTTGCTGTGCTCAGCCCACTATGGGTGAGACTTAGGAGCACGTGGGACTTCAGCTTCATCTCTTAGAGATGCTGTCTGATAGCATTAGGCATTTTACGTGTCCAAATACTGTATTTATGGATGACGTGAAGTAAGTGAGGCAAAAGATTTTTTTAAAAGCAGCATGAACTGTTGCATAAACTTCAATGAATGCTAGTTCAGAAGTGAATTCCAGAAAACAACAAAATATCAAATCTTGTGAGAGGCCTGAAATGGTCTGTTGTTTTTTTTTTTTTTCTCTGTTTGTTTGGTTTGTTATTTTTTATTTTATTTCTGTGTTTGGTGACTGGCAGAGGTTGTATTTTGGTGATCTCGTGTCACAAGATTTATCTGTTGGTTGTTTTTTTTTCCCTGCACACATTTATTTCAGTTTCATTTGAAAAAGTCATTTTTTCAGGCATGCCTGAACTGTTTCTGGTATTTCATCTAGATTTATAAGCTTATGTGGAACCTGTGAAGTACTGGTAATTAAGAGAGTTAATGAAGTGCTGCCTGCAATTAGTTCAATTGCTTGCGACATGATTTTTTTTTTCTTCTTAAACTGTAGGTTATCATGCCATAGTTGGGTTTGGAGGTTTTGATCTGTAAAACAGTCTCTGCCCAAGGTGTTGGGTTTCTTATGTATTTTCGTGACCCCTGAATACAGCTTTGCTTTGGGATGTTGATTCATCTTCCTGCTGCACCTTGCAGGGCGAGTTTTTTAACTTCTGAGTTCGCAGAAGAGGTGAGTTTCATTCTCACTCTCCCATAGGATATATCCCTTAAGCAGTTCAGAAAGGGGCAAACTGTACTTTCATCCAGCAGGAAAGAAAGCTCAGCTTTTTTGCAGTGCCAGATTTAGCTGTAATGGTTTGATTTCAGTTCCTAATTTTCTGCAGCTTTCTAGCAAGGAAAATAAATTTTATTTCTTGCAATCTTTCCTGTAGGCCCTGCTCACTGAATTGTGAGCATCCTTTTGGGCAAGGATTGCTTTTAATGCATTTGGAAAATGAGCTACCACTGGGAAACCTCCCTGTGCTTCGTTAATACAGCTTACAAATAGTAGGCTGTAATTTCACAGAGGGTGACTTAGTGAAAAAAAATGTTGGCTGAAAGCTGATGTGCAATGAAGCTGTAAAAATCTTTCCTGATTCGCAAGTTGTCTAATGGCATCTGTTGGCCGTTTGCAGAAGGGGGATTTTCTACTTCAGAACTGCTTGAAGTGACACATGTTTATAACTGGATGTACGGGGACTGGGAATAAAGGGTCCTGAGTGCAATTACAAATTGATAGCATGGGCATGATGATAACAAGGGCATAAACCTGGTACATGAGAGGAGCTACTTTGGTAACATCTTGAGCTCTTCACAGTCCAAAGTGCTGCATGTCTAAGCCTGCTTGTGCTCCCAGTTATCTTTGGGAGAAATCCTAGATTCTTCTGATAGTGGATGAGACTAATCTTAAAAGTGAGAAGTGATTGTACTACAGGAGCGAAGTTTTCATTTTAAATAAAGAATTGCTTTTTGGTTCCTTCTTGAATGTGTTAATGTTCATCATTATTTCCAAAGGCCTTTGAATTTTTAAAATCTCTGAATTACAGTATTAAAAGGTTAAGTAAGCCAGATTTGTTCCTGTTGAAGTTGCTTCTTATAGAAGAACTTGCCAAAAGTTATGAAGACGGAAGAGATGAGATTTTATAGTACACTGTATCTTGCTCCGTAACCAATAAGAATGACATATTTCTACCAGTATTTCTCGAAGATTATTTAATATAGTGTTCTTCATAAGGAATAACTTAAAACAAAAAAAAAAGATGCTTAGCTGTTGGAAAATGCTCTTGACAATCTTCTCTAGCGTGGGTGAAAGGTTTTGAAATTGTATTCTTCAGAAATTGGAGAATTAATTTCTAGAACTGTGAAGCATTGATGGAGAAAGGAGGAGACCCTGGGGTGGGACAGAGCATCTGGGTACTATGTTTCTCTGTCAAGCACAGGATGATTCTGAAATTGTTGACTTACACTTTTTACAAACTGCATAATTCCCTTGTAACAGACCTTGCCTTCAGCCCTGTCCTGAAGTGAGAAGTCTGGTCACCCTCTGTAACACTGTACAAACCCCACATCGTCTACCTTGCACAGGTGTAATCTCTATTACTCATAGATCTTTTTATTTTGCTGGTTACTTTGAGAACTTTTCCAAAACCATGATGTTTCTCAGGAAAAGACAGTACTGCTAGTGCAGAATTTAAGGAATTAACAGTGATATGCAGGTACCAGCTGACATGTCCCAAGTTCACAGCAGGAGCAAAGCAAGCAGTGTCTGGTGTGTGCTGTGTGCTTCCAGTCTCACAGGGCAGACCAGAACTGCACTTTTGGTCATAAGTTTGAAATAAAGCAGTTTATAGCTGTGTGGGAGAGAGCTGTCAATGAATCCTGCTGCTGATTGATGTTTCAAGGTGATCTCTGTTTAGAGAGCGTGAGCAAACGTACAGATCTGGCACACAAATATAAAAATTGAATGGTGTGAAACAGATGTTCATTCTGCTGATTTAGCTATCTGATTTCTGTTCCCACATTTTAAGTGCCTCTTCGATTTCCTTTTCTTCATCGCTAGCCTGGATAAAAGATGAAAACAGCCCTAAACAGGAGTGCAGCTGATGTAGTGGTGTGTGTGCTGGAGGTGAGCCCTGCCCTTGTCTTCTGGCCTGGTGCTCACCTCTGTCTCACCAGGCTGAGCGAAGTGTGTTCCAACCTGTGGACTTGGTCTGGCTAGGCAAAAACAAATAGCTAGCAGTAAGTACAGCTCTGTAATTCTAAGCGTCGTTAGGCATTACTGTGTCAAAGTAAAACTTGGTATAATCTTATTTTTTCTTCCATTTCATATCATTTCTTTAGTGGTTGATAATACTGTTCATTCCCAAATCCGTTACCCTCTCACAAGTAGGAGGCAAGAAACTTGACTTCTTAATCTTTCTTAGGAATCTTCTACAAGCTCAGGTGAAAGCTGGCCTTCTGCTTGTATAACTTTCAAAGAGTTAGTCAGAGCCCATATGTTACAGCCGGGAGGAAATTATGCTTGGGGATGACTAACAGAACATGTTCCTGCTGTTAATTTGGGTGTCATTCCAGAAATGTAATTCATAGCCTTCTCTTTGATTTTTATTAACACATTTATGTACTAATGCCAGTCTTCGCTAGTGTACTTCACCAAGGAAATTAATGAAGGGGTAGATTTTTATATGAACAAAGAGAAGGCTTTGGTAGCTCTGCCTGGAAAGAACAGGGAGAAGCAGAGAGCACGTATGCTTGGGTGGTGGCTGGTTAGTAGAAATACGAGTTACAAGTAGGAAATTTAGTTATATGCATCATCCTGCTACAACACCGCATTCCTCAAGTCTCTGTGAGTTGATAAATAATTTACCAAGAACAATGGTATGTAGTACTAATTGGGAGTTTTTTGTTCCTTCCAAAAAGAAGGGAATAGCTTTCAATAGTCTGATGCTTAAGGCTGCCCATACAGCTATCATACGGTTTGCAGCAGGAAGAATTTGAACGCTAACAAAACTAGCATTGAAAAGGTGGCTTACGATTTATAGCCTTTTTTTGACACTTACTATCTATCTGTCTGTTACAGACTGCCTTTTATAGTGAAGGATACATTGTATAGCTCCAAGCCAATTAATGCCTGTTTATTTATGTGAAAGGTTAAATTACGGAGACATAAACAGCCTGGCTGCATGTGTGACTGGGCTCTGCCTGTGCACCTGCTGATGCAGTGCCTGTGCACCTGCTGATACCGAGCCTGCGTGCACACTGCTGTGCCACGCTCCTGCAGGAGCACACAGTAAATAGGTAATTGCAGGAGCTCAAAGTAGATGTAATAACAAAATGGGAAATTCTGAGCACAGTTAAGGCAGCTGACCATGGATTGACAGTGCTGCACTTGAGAATGAGTTTTCCAGCCATCCTGTGGGTGCAATCATCTATCTGCTTAAAAGAGCGAATTTGTTCTTGTAGCTTAGTGCTTTCCATGCTGCTAGGTCTGCTTCTGATTATGTCACTGCAGTAAAATAACAGGCTGAACGTATGAGTTTGCATTGTGTATGTATGTGCAAAATTGATGCAGCTCTGTGAGAAAGCTGCTTTTATCTGGTCTCACTGTTGCTCTCGTTCTGCAGTAGACAAATCTTTGCTGAATCCTTCTAAGCTGACTGTTCCTCACAGTTTATTAAGATGGAAGAACAGGTTAAATTCACAGATTCCTTCTTAGGGGTAATGCAGACTGAGCAGCTGGCTTGCTTTGTGCCTGGTTCTGTTTGAAGCCAGTTAGTCTGGAAGAGCCAAACCAGCTCAGTGTGATCACTTTCGAAGGCTGAAGTTTATTTTAGAAACTTTGGTGCTATGTAGTAGACTTAGAAACCTTTGGTTATTTTAAATGGGAGTACAATGCAGCTTCCTGAGCCAAGGCTGCGTCCCCATGCGGGCGAAAGAGCTGAGCAGCTGGGGTACCTTAAAAGGAGACAAAGTGCGCGGGTATCTGCTGGCTGATATCTCTCAGATCGCACTAAAAGCATCTTCCAATTTTCTGTTCAAGTCTCGTGTCTTGAGGAAGATCAGAATAGAAGCAGTGCCATCAGTGTGGTGCAGCAGACGGACCACGAGCTTGCAGGGCAGCTCCAAGCAGAGCTTGTTGAGTGGAGGTGTGCTGTGTTACAGTGGCATCCCCGAGAGCCGCATGTTTGATTGTGTGGGGCTGCAAACCTTCTCCATGCAGGCAGCGTGACAATTGGTGACTCAGTGGGTGAATCTGGAAACTCTTTTCACTCCCCCAAGTTTTCATAAATTTTGTTTGAATTTGGATTACGCATGGTGGTGCCTTACATCCAGCTCTGTGGGTTTGCTATCTTTGGCATGGCCTTTCCAGAAAATCCGGTTGCCATCTTAAAACTGCTAGTCCTAAAGTTGTTTCTGGCTCATGTACTTGTGTCCAACACAAAATCATTCTGCTTTAGGAGGGCTGAATGACAAGGAATAAAGGGCAGTGATTTCTTTGAAGGCTTTTGGGTTTGGACTAAATGCTGAGTGAGTCCCTCAGGTTTTGCTGCTCCAGAGTAGCAAGCAGTTGAACTGCTAAGCCCTTTCAGGAACAGCTTATGTTTTGGCAAACAGCTCATGTCAGGCTCAGCCTCATGGAATTTGCAGAGCTTGGTTTGTGCCCTTACAGCACCTCTGTGCTGGGGACACCTTCGTGCTGCTGTGACCACAGCCTCATCCTGCCCTCCTCTGTGTCAGAAATGGGCCCAGGCTGCCTCCTGAGGAGTGTGAGCTCAGCTGGTTTTTGACTGAGGCAATATAACAAACATTACCTGTAGCTATATAGAAAATATGTCTTCCAAAATCACTTTGTTGCTCAGCTTGTGTTTTAGTACTTTATATTCTGTTGTCAGTCCAAATGCACCTAATGTGTGGAATATATACAGCATGATGGTCTGTAAAGTCTGAAGGGTATTTTAAATGCTGTCCATAAAGTAGCAGTGGAAAATTTCTCCCAGTGCTCAGAAATCTGGAAACAAGAGTTGAGGGTTTCAGTATCACTTCTGTTAATTAGAAGGCTTTTCAAAACTTGCTAGATCTGCATTGCCTTCTTTCCCTTTCCCTGCTGGCCCTGGCTGAGCTCTTCCTGTCTCACACAAGGGCTCATTCCTTTTCCTCCCTAACAGCGGTGTCTGATTTATCCTACAGGGCTTAAATTAAGAGGAAACTCAGCAGTAGGGGAAGGAATGATGGATTCGACAGCAATTCTCAGGCTCTCTTGTGCTGGCTCATTAGGCAACCTTTTTGTTATTATTTTTTAATACTTACAGAGAATGCAGCAAGCCCGATGCAGCAGGAGCAGCAATGTGCCAAGAGCTGCTTGACCGGGTGCTCCCCTCTGGCCTAGTGATGGGGCCGGGTCCTCGGGTTCTCCAAGGGCAATACTGCCCTGTGCTGTGGAGCAGCAGCCTTTTGTCTTCCAAGCCCAGCTAAAACATCGTCATTGCTACCCAGGCTTTCCTGGGTGAGACCTCAATGCAAAGCTGGCTTGTTTGCAGCCCTGTGAATTCTCATGGCTGCGTTGAGCTCTTTGGAATCGCAGCTGAGGGTAGGCTGCATCAAAAATGGCAGTGACCTTGCCACTCTGGATCTCGGTTACAAACGAGTGGGCTGCCAATTTAATTTGCTAAGTGTGCGCTGCTGCAAACATCCCCAGTTAACTGGGAAAAAGAGAATGTCCGAGGTTACTATATGAACTAATTAATTTCAGTGATTTGTGAGCCTGCATTCCTGTAAGTAAGAACAGTTACACAATTGTGCCTTTTAGAGAACTAAAACGCTTCATTTCTAGGGCAGTGGACTGCAGTGCTCCAGGCACGTTCTGCTGTCCGCAGGACGTGAGCCAAGTGGCTGCATGGCCCCCAGTGAAACACCTCTGCAGGGGCCAGGTGTGGAGTAAGGCGCCTGCTGTCAGGTTGGGTGGTGCTAATTAGAACAGGAAGGCTTCTGCTGGGATATCTGCCTTTGCAGCCCTCCTGTGCTGAGCCTGCAGAGTGGGCTGAGAAACAAGGCGATGACTGGGGGGGGGCTTGGTTGATGTCTCTGAGTTGCATATGGCTGTTTCTGGCATCAGGAGCTCTTGAAGGAAAGCAGCTTTTCTTGGGCTTCAGTGCTGCTTAAACTTGTGCTTTACGACCTGGAGTAAATGCTCCCGAATTTCTTCAGGGAAAAAATGGAATAGTAGAACATGGCATCGCTCACGCTTCTGAGCTAAAATTGTAAGTGTAGCCATGCAGCCGATGTGCAACCCAAAGAAAACCATGAAGAAGAATTTTTGAGTCATTTTTTGTCAGTTTTAAAGAGAGCTCTGAAATTAAGCAGGGCTGCAAGCAAAGAGAATAGGAAAAAAATGTTTTGTTTTGTTTTTTTTTTTTTTGATTCTTAATTCATCCCTGGAGAGACAGAAGGAGCTGCACAGGCAGTGGGGTTACTCAGGGGACCTCACCTAGAAGCCCTTGCCATGTGTTCACAGGTGCAGCCATTTACTGGGTCCAGTATTCAGGGCTGTAAAAGCAGGCAATAGCTTTGCTACTGATGACGTTGCACACCTGGAAGTGGAACGCTGTGTTTATTAATCTCTCAGACAATGATCCTCACAAAAACAAGAAGTAAATAGCCGTGTGTTGATACATCAGGACACTGGTATGTTTATGTTGCCTGAAATATTAATGCTGTCATGTAGCTTAGTACAGACATCTCTTTGTTCTGAGGCAAGTCTTTGTCTTCTTGACACTGGGTTTAAGGCGAGTGCACTTGTTCATACACATTGCTCATCCGTTACGTAAAAGATTTTGTAAGTGTTCTTGATACAAGCATAAAACAAGAATTCTGACTGTTGTAGCAGCATGGTGGCTTTGTTTTCTGTCCATTCCGTACTAACAGTGTTTTATTTTGGATTATAGGATAGAAAATTAACAAAAGTAGAGAGACAGAGATTTAAAGAGGAAGCGGAAATGTTGAAAGGTCTACAGCACCCAAACATTGTAAGGTTTTATGACTTCTGGGAATCCTGTGTAAAAGGAAAAAGGTGCATCGTGCTGGTTACCGAACTGATGACCTCTGGAACATTGAAGACGTAAGTACTGTGCTCCTGGCGAGCGTCTAAGAATAGCTATGGAAATTTTTAGAAAAATCCTACTTTTGCATTCTGAAAAAAGGCACCTCGAGATAAAGGATAAAAATGGAGCTGTTCTCTGGTGTCTGTCATTCGTCCCTGTGCTTAGACTGCATTGACTTGACAGGAAGAATTTCGGCCTCTGTCTCCCCTTCCCCGATCTTCTGCTTCACTTATGTAACTGGAAGCAGTTCTCTGCCTTGTTTCATTGTGTGCTTGTGACGTTTCCATTTGTCAGTGTGTGTTTCTGTGATTGCTTCTGCTCTTGTATTTGTGTGTTTTGTTATCAAAGCCAGAATAGCACTCGCATGGTAGAATCTCCTTTTGAAGCAGGAGGTGCTCTAGGTTATCTACTAAACAATATTAATAGCTTTGCTACTGACAATCTTGTTAAGGTTGATATAAAGCAGTTGGCATGAATTCTGGAGCAGATTTTGAGCCCCAATGGGAGCATTGCTCATCAGGCATTGCTCATCACTGTGTATATCCAGTGTGCTGCTCTGCTAATGCATTGGCAGGTTTTATGTTTTTCCAAAATGTACCCTCCCTCTTATCAGTGTTCTAGACAAATAGTAAAAATGTAGGTGCGTGATACAGAGGCCAGAGTCTTGTGCCTAAAATTAATTTTCAGTATTATTCTGTTCTGGATATATAAAACATATTCTAAATCAGTTCTCTGCATGGAGTGAATTGCTTTGCTATTAGACTTGCAAATATCTGGTTGTATTTGCACCAAAAATGCTTATTATCTTCCTCTCCCAAAATGAATGCTCTAATTCCTCTTTTAAAAAAGATCTCTTCCAATTTGGTGATATTTCTGAGCTGCTATTATGATATCTAATAAGGGGTTTTTATCAAAACTGAATTTCAGCTGCTAAAGCCCCGAGAATCGTTAATAACACTTTGCTTTCTTTATAACCAGCTTCTCTGCCTGTTTGTTCTGTAGGTATCTGAAGAGATTTAAAGTGATGAAACCAAAAGTCCTGCGTAGTTGGTGCCGGCAAATCCTGAAGGGTCTTCTTTTCTTGCACACAAGAACTCCACCAATAATTCACAGAGACTTAAAATGTGACAATATTTTTATTACTGGACCAACTGGATCTGTGAAAATAGGAGACTTAGGTCTGGCAACCCTCAAGAGAGCTTCGTTTGCCAAAAGTGTAATAGGTAACCAGTCTGTTCTCTCTGGCTTCCTTCTGCTGGTGTGATGGTTGTCTTTTTAATTTGTCTGCTCTTCACAGTAGTTTTGCTTTTTGCATGTTGGCTGGTGGTAGAGATTGAAGTGGTTTTGTGACCGTTTCCTTTATACCATTATAAAAATGTCTGTCTGTAGGGCCTATCTAGGAAATGTTACCTTGGCCTTCTCTTTCCTTTACAGTGGTAAATTTTTAATTGAAATATTATTTTGCATCCACAAATTCTTCTCTGTTCTCTTCCAAGAGAAGCAGCAACAGTTCCCAACAGCTTGTGCATCTCATCCCCCTGAGAGCAGGCTCAGTGCCTGTTTGGGAGGGAAAAGAGGAGGAATGGGGGATGGAAGCCACATGCTGCCTTGCTGTCTCACCAACTAAGTGGTGCTGGGAAGTCTTCTGCTTCCAGTGAGTGGGGATGAGTACAGTTGTTTCAGCAGAAGGCAGAGCCAGCCCGTCCTCTGAGCAGTGCCCTGCAGAAGGAGGCTTTTTGTCTTTGCAGGGAGGTCACAGGAGAGCTGCCCTGGCTAGAACAGCTTATCCCCAGTCACTGGGCATCAGCAAAATAAGTTGCTTCTGCAGAGCTTGTCTATGCCCCAACATGATCCTGGCAGAATTCTACTGAAACAGCCGCAATTTATTAAAAATCAGTAGCTACAAAATTGAAGGAAATTCCCACTAGGGTACACAAGAGCTGATTCATGTGGGTACCACGTAGGGATGTATTAGAGCTTGATTTTGCTTGAACTGGGAGGATGTGTTCTGAATGGTGTCAAAGGAGGTCATTCCTTTGCAAAAGTGAAATTTAATGACTTCTGTGTGAAAAATACAAATGGGATATCCTTTCCCTGAGTTCTCAAATGTTTTGTTTAGTTTTTTTACCTTAATCTTTCTCAGCAAATTGGCCTTGTTCAGGTCTGTAGGTGATGGTTCTAGAAAGTTATAAAACCTTCAGTAAGGATGCTGAAAGTGAGGGAAGTTACTGTGCCCACAGTCATAATTTGTCTCCTTATGTAAATGGAAATAAGATTTGAGATGACTAGAATTAGCAGACTGCTGGTGACAGCCACTATTCCCTAACTATGAAAATGGCATGCTATCTTTAAAGCGGTGGTTGCCAAAGTAATTATAGGACCTCATACATTTAGGGATTATATTTATTACAATCTCTGTGCAAGTTTCAGCCTTCGTACTTTGAGAACCCAACATTGTTTAAGTAGCAGTAAGATTGATGCTGTGGATATAGGCTTGGCTGCTGTGGGGCTCCTTAATGCTGCTGATTTCAGTGAAATCATGTTAGTTTGTATCTGTTAAGTTTCTCTAGCTTTTACTTTGTAATAATGTATTTTTATTTCTTTGTTTTGAGGGGCAGTATTCCTTCCCATAGTTTATTTTGCAGCGCAACAATTGCTCATGGGCTGAGAATAATATCAGAAATATCAATATTAATTTTTGCAAAATGAATTCCTATAACAGCACTGTCAGACCATGGCTGTGTCAAACAAATTCAATGATGGAAAGGGCTGCAGGTTACTGGCAAGCTATCTGTATTCTTTTTGGCAAAATAACCAAATTCATGTTTTTCATGAGTTGTGCTGCTCCAAGGAAAGAATTAAGGGGATTGCAAACACTGGTGATGCTGGGCCAGCTCTCACCTTTACAGCAGGATAGGAAAAAAATGTAATTCCCCCCCTGCCCTGGAGCGGGAAGCTGAGGCTTGGGAGTGCAGGCAGGGAAATGGGAAGACTGAAAAAGAAAAGGCAGGGTGGGGAGGGAATCCCACAGGTGTCAGCCCCAGGCTCTGGCTTCCCCCTCCTGCTGCATGTCCCAGAGCTGCGTGCACCCTGCTGTCCTCACTGCTCACCTCATCTTCCTAGATGGAGTAGCTCTAAATGGATATTAGTAGCTGCAATTCAACATTATTTTTAATGATGAAGTCAGTGTGGCTGAGGTCCAGGTTTTCCCTTGCTGCATTTGTGCCACTGCTGATGCTTGCTGACCTTGCGGTGTGTCTCTTCAGGGAGTCCAGCCAGGGCCAAGCCTGTGCTGCAGAGAGCAGCTGAGTAGCTGCTGAGCAGCTTCACATTTCCGTGGTCTGTTCTGTTAGGAGTACTTGTATGTATTCCTTCCCGCCCCTAAGAGTTGGGTGGAAAATGTCATTTTCATGGTGATTTGGAATGGTGTCAAGAATATCATTTGCTTCTTAGACTACTTGCTATCACTTTTTCAGTTGTGCAAGGAACTTTAAATGCTCCATAATTCATGAGATCCACTTCTGTGTCTGCGTCTTGTTCATTCTCAAACAATGTAGCATCTCTGGGAAAAGCTCTGACAGCTGTTAACCGTTTCAGAGCAGCAGCCACAGCCTTTGTGAAAGCTGGAAGAAAAGGCCTGGGGTCAGAGCTGAACTCAGAGCATGGCTGCTAAGCTCTCACGACAGGGATCCAGCTGATTTATGAAGGCTGAAAGAAGGAATGTCCTTAAGGTGGAAGGAGCATCAACGAAGGGAGAGAGCGATCTAGAGTTCTGTGAACGTTACAGCAATGCCAGAACTGAGGCTTGTTAGTGAGTTAGGCCAAGCCTACTTTGTGATGCATGCAAAAGCAGTTTCAGAGACAAACCCTAATTTTGAGAGACGTAGTTTGTGCTACCATTAGGAAGAAAAAAAAAAATCAGGTCACCAATCATACATAAATTTAAGAACTGTTTCTCCTGATGTCTGTTGTTTAATTACAGTTGTGCCAATGGTAGAGATGTCCTTGCCAAAAAGCAGAGCTGCTAGTGCATGTCAGCTGGCGCAGGGCTGGGGAGGGGATGTGGGTGCTGAGGCAGATCCCACTGTGCTGAAGGCCAGGTTATGGGTCTGGGATTGCTCACCTTCCTTTTGGCAGCCTACTGCTCACTGGTGGGAACAGCTCTCTCCCGAAGAAAACAACTGTGTTAATCTCCTTCCTTCATCTTTTCAGTATGTGAAAACAAAAATCGCTCTTGACTCCCAAGCATGCACTACTTTAGGAGATAAAGTTCCTGGAATAAATTACCTAAGTGTTAATTTTGCTCTGCAAGACCACACCTTTTTGGTGCAGAGATTTTTTTGACAAAGGCTGAGCCGCTCTTGAGTCTGTGTGAAGCGTAGGAGTTACTCTGAGGTTGTTGATGACACGTTTTGCATTCATTCACTTTTTTCTGTACAAGAGAACTTTTGCAGGCATTGTGCTTGTCATAACGCTGCAACTTCCCATTATGAAGCAGTAAGTACGATGTTTCCCTTCATTTATCCAGTTGTATTGGTCTCCTGACACCCTAATCCCTTTTGGAGTAGGACCTTATTCTGCAAGTAATATCACTGATCTGTACTACTGAGGCAGCGGTAGATTCATGTTTAATGCTTTGTGCATGACTTCCTAGATGAATTTCTGATACCACTTGTTTTCAAAGTGCTGTCTCATCTGCTCGGTTGTTGCTGTGCATCTCCCTGGAGGAAGAAATGCAAATTTGCATTGACAAAAACAAGACCGAAGCTTCTCGTTTCTTTGGTCCTTTTCACCACCACAGACCTCTATGCGTGTCCCTCTCTTCATCCGGAGAAGGAAACCATTTTGTAGCTTTCAGTGTATTCAGACACCATGCCATATCTCATTTTGGTATTCTCTTTTGAAACTTCAGTATGTTTTCCCCCTCTGTGTATACTATCAGTGAGCTCTATGTGTGTTGACTTGGGGTTTCTTCCCTGGAGGATGCTTGAGCTTATTCTAGTTACTTCCCTGTTTTGAAATAATCTTGCATGCCCCCTTGCATAGTTGTAATGGACACATTTCTGTAGGCAGAACAAGATTGTGATGGACACCTTTCAGAATTCATGAATAATTTACCATCTTTTTTGTGTAGGTACACCAGAATTTATGGCCCCAGAAATGTATGAGGAACACTACGATGAATCCGTTGATGTCTATGCGTTTGGAATGTGCATGTTGGAAATGGCTACCTCAGAATACCCTTACTCAGAATGCCAGAATGCTGCTCAAATTTACCGGAAAGTAACCTGTGTGAGTAAACTTCTTTAATTTTAGTTATGTCTGTAATTTGGGATTTGCAGATCAGAAGGTTTAAAAGTGTGGTTTATTGTGAGATGTCATTACTGTCTTCTGTGTGCGGATTGTTGTAGAAATGGAGGTGTCTTAGTTCTGGGTTGCAGAAACTGCTGCAGGTTTTTTCAAAAAGCTTGCAGTTCTGTGGTTGGATGATGCTGTCTGTACTGCAGTTGCATTCAGTAATCTTTGCCCATTTTGTCTCACTCAGGCAAAGGTTTGTGAGACTTGGGGAAAGTGAGCAGGGAAGAATCTCTGCTGTAGTCTTGTCTCCTAAAGAGGAATTGTCAGCATTGATCAAGTTTCCCACAAAGCCAAAAAAGCCCTAACTTTTAGATTGGAGGCTAAATATTTATGTGGTGTAGGATGTTTGATTCAGATTTCCAGTGCAGATTCTTGCAGCTTGTATGTGTAATAAATTATCTGAAAATATAAAGGGGAAAATATAGCAATGTTTAGTTTTGGAATGAGCCAGAGGAGCTTTATGTCTGAGCTTATGAGTTCTGCAAGCTCTGTTAATTCCCAGACTGGAACCATGGAAATGGGTTTGCTGCATTTGCAGGTGAAATCAGGGCATAGAAGAAGCCAATCTAAAATGATTTCTATCCTAAAAAAAAAAAGTATCCTTCCCAGCACCCTCACCCCCATGTGATAAATATATTTGTCTGCATGAGCTGCGCTGTGAATGCCTGAAAAATCTGAGTTTGGATGATGCTGTCAGCTTGCAAATCAGTGAAGGAATCACTGACTGCAGAGAAACGGGACTTGCCAAATGCTTTGGCAGTGGTGGTTATCTTCTGCTCTGCTTGGATAAGTAAAAACAAGAATATGGGAGTTTCTGCCCCATAGGTTATGCTAAACAAACTGGTTTGTCAAAGGTTTTTCCAGGTACTTCTTTCCATCCAGTTTGTACAAAAGGATGTAATGAGCTATGTGCCTTGGCCCTTGTGCATTCCCATCACCAAAAGATGCAGACTGCACACTCAGGATGTGAAGAACATAGTTCTCTGAAGTAGGCTACACTACAGTTTGCAAAAATAGCTACACCTAAGGTGGTTTTAATATCTTTCACCTATAAGGTAGAAAGACTGGTTAGACTTTAAAGCATGGTAGATGTAGTGAGTGAACCCATCTCAGCCAGAAGCACAGTTCTAAATTAGTATTTCTCTTTTTCCGCTGCTTGTAATGAGCAAAAATCTTCGCAAAGGAAAAATAAAAACTGGTCAATTTTGAAATGCATTTCAGACCACTTGCCTTCTCCATTTAGTTTAGTGAATCATGCTAGTACAAATAAAGTCTTATAAAGTACTGTGGTCAGCTAAAATTTCTTGAACTCAAAATTGCGGTTTCTGACTTAGCGAATGATAGCCTCTCACACAGGTTATAGAGATGCTTTCATCAATACCCAAACATTTGCATGTGCGAGATGATGTGCACTTTAATGTTCATAGCTATATTTTGTGTTAATATCACCGAGAACCAGTCTGCCAAGAGGTCACAGAATTGTAGGGATTGGATGGACCTCTGGAGATCATGTAGTCCAACCCTCTGCTAAAGCAGATTTCCTGCAGCAGGCTGTACAGGAAAGCTTCCAGATGGGTTTTTAATATGACTGGAGAAGGAGCCCGCACAGCCTCTCCATGTAGCCTATTCCAGTGCTCCATTACTCTCAAATACTCTCAAAGAAAAGAAGTTTTTCCTTATGTTCAGATGGGGCTTCCTGTTTTCCAATTTGTGCCCATTGTTCCTTGTCCTATTGCTGGGCACCACCAAAGTGAGCCTGGTCCGGTGCATTTGGCTCCTGCCTTGTAGGTACTTATAAGCACTGTGATAAGATCCCTCTCAGCCTTCTCTTCACCAGGCTGAACAGCCCCAGATTTCTCAGCCATTCCTCATATGGGAGATGCCTTCTACTGGACGCTCTCAGCAGTTCCCTGTCTTTCTTGAACTAAGCAGCCCGGAACTGGACCCAGTACTCCAGATGGGGCCTCACCAGGGCAGAGTAGATGGGGAGGATCACCTTCCTTGACTTGCTGGCCATGCTCTTTTTAATGCACCCCATTGGCCTTCTTGGATACAAGGGCAGATTGCTGACACATGGTCAACCTATTGTCCACTGGAACCATCAGGTCTTTCTCTGCACTATGCACATGGTTGTTCCTCCCCAGGTGCAGGACTCTGCACTTGCCCTTGTTGAACCTCACAAGTTTCCTCTGCTCAGCTCTCAGCCTGTCCGGGTCTTGCTGAATGGCAGCACAGCCTGCTGGTGTGTCAGCCACTCCTCTCAGCTTTGTGTTGCCAGCAAACTTCCTGAGGGTGCATTCTGTCCCTTTATCCAGGTCACTGATGAAGATGTTAATCAAGACCGAATCTGGTGCTCTTGTTGTGGATTGCTGTGCTAACCAGCTGTGATATTACTAACCCTGACGGGAGAGGGAGGATGCAAATGATTCAGGAGTCTGTTTAAAAGTTTAAGTCACTATCATAAGAAACAGGAGGGTGTCCCTGCTGGAAATGAAAGAGATGTCACGATGTGCTGAAAGCAGAAAGATGCATCAGAAGAGTGAAACAGCTTTATCTCATTTCTATGTAAATTGTTGCAAGCTGACATTTGTATCTTGGCAAAGCTGAATCTTTCCCAATGGACTGCAGCCCTGATTTTGGCTACTTTAATCCTTCTTAGAGTGCTGATTTCAACCCACTGCTACTCAGAGAGGGAGGTGAAAAAGACATCAGAAGCTGCTCTGCAGTGCAGTTAACTTCATTGCTAGCTGCTGCAGTAATGACTGGGCCAACCCTGTAGGGAAGGGAACGAGGCAAAGATGGGTCATCAGGTTTGCTGACTGCAAGCCCCCCTGCTCTGCAGTATGAGCTGGCTGAAAATGAGTGCTGCATATTTTCAAAGAAGTGAAATACAGCTGATGGCTTGGTGCAGTTGCTTGCCTGAATCCTTATGAGGATAGCTGCTTGTATTGTATTTCTGTTCTGCTCACTCCTCCCCTACAAGGAAAAGTTCGTTTTATTTGGCACCATGGCTTGTTGGCTTAATTTTAGGTATGTGGTCCTTTAGTATCTGCTCTAAATGCCATCTTTGTGTATATCTGAGGAAAGATCTCCGTATGCTTTGGTGCTTCACATGGTGACAGTAGAACAGTATTCTGGCTTTAGGTCATGGGGGCCTCATCTCCTGAGTGTAGCAGTGGGTGCCCTTCTGGACTGATCATTCTAGTGATGGTTTTTCTGAGGAGAGTTTGGTGTGTTACCTGCTGCAGTGGCAGGGGTTTGTGTGAGCAGCATGCCAAATTTGTTAGTGGTTGGCTCGTGTTAAGCTCACCTGTACATGCACATAGGGGATGAGAGCCACAAACAATATAGGTGTCTTCTGTTGCTCCGCATTCTTAGAAAAGCTTTGTGTATAACTCTTAGCCATCTGGAATATTGGTGATTAAGGCTTCATAAGCCTCATTTATCAAAACAATATCAGAGATGGCAAAGAATAAAGATTAATCAGAGGATTCCTAATTAGATACTACGTTTTAATTTGCAGAGTAGGTAGTCGTTTTTAAACTCTGAGGAAAGTCTGAGCCAACTCATTTTCTGAGGCAATAGCCTTTACACAACAGAGAGTTATATGGTAAGTTATAACTTTATCCTTGCAACTTAAGAGAGATAGAAAATGTTTGTTGTGGATAAGTTTTAAAAGGTCACTTTGCTTGTAAGGGAGGTGTTTTGGATACAGATCTGACTAATAGGACAAAGCTGCATGTGTTGGGTGCAGACACTGGTACTGCTCTTTTCTGCTGAGCTCAAGACAAGAGCAACTGGAGCAGAGGCCTCAGGATTCCTTTGGTGGACAAAATGGCATTGCTGCCATTACAAGGAAAGAGTTAACCTCTCCCTGTGGAGAGGAAAATGCCCTGTCACATGCCATGAGCTGCATGGACTGTCAGATATGGAGGAGGAGCAGGGGGAGGACCTCTGAGGCAAGGGTGCGAGAGGAGCAGCAGAGCCCCACAGAAGGTCCTTGGTCCCAGAGGGAGCAGCTCCTGGGGGCTCAGCAGCTTCTGCCAGAAGCTGTGCCTGCAGAAGAGCTGGCGGCAGACGGGGACCCCGCTTGGAGCCATGTGAGTCAGCCACAGCTCGCTGCTGGGCCTGGGGGACACTGCCTCTGTGCTCAGATGCAGAGACCTGGGTGCGGGGAGCATGCTGTGCCCATGGCCCGAGCTGTCACAGAGCGGTTGGCTCTGCCCTCTCTGCTGGGCTGGGGACCACCTGGAGGGAGAATTGTACGAGCACTTCTCATGGGGTAGCCATTGTCGTGCTGTACCCATTACTGGCATTGATATAGAAGTAGAGCATAGATGAAATTCAAGAGGCTGAATTACACAGTTTTATTCCCAGGATTACCTGAAGTTTGAGCCTCTCACTAGGGCGGAAGGTGTTGCTGAGATTCTCACACGGGCAGGATCAGCAGTGAAGTGCTTCTGAATGCTGCGTGTATCACAGCTCCTCAGTGGGAGATGTTCTTTGTTTTTGATGAAACTTCTTTGCACCAGAACTGTAAGCGTTATTCTTTCTGTTAAAGCGAGACTGAACAGTAAACATTTTTTACATCTGTTTCTTGATGCTTTTCTTTCACGAATGTAAAATACGATAACTCTGTTCCTGCTTTGGGCTGAGTGTCACGGTGGTGTCATCTGACATCCAGGAAGAAAACTCTAATATACTGATCCCTATTGCTAAACCAGCCTATCTCAATGGCAACCTCCAGTGGTGCTGATGGCATTGCTTGCTGATATTAGAATCATGCAGGTGATTGCTTGTAACAAAAGTACAGTAACTCCTTTGTTTTTCTGCCTGTTCCAACCTGACTTGGGATTGCACTGGCAAACACGTTCCCTCCGCATCCCACACTCAGTGCATTAGCTCGGATTTGCATTATAATATCTTTTGCAATTGCTTGCACTCTGCATCCTAACACTGCGTCAAATTTGTACGTGCTAATAGGTTGCAAGGGACATCTGAAGTCATAGCTTTTATAAAGTTACATGCGCTGGTAACCCGTATTGATATAGGAAACAGATACCTTTTGTAAACATTATTATTGTAAGATATTAAAGATTGCACATATTTATATTGAAAGATCGTTGTACTTCTTACTTCACTCGCCTTTTATTCGCCCTGCCTGTAGATTCATAGTTCAATTGCTGCTTTAATTTTCCACTCTTTTATTTGTATATGTGCAACTGAAAGTATATAATAGTCCGGGATGATGCGGCAATCGCTTCTAAGCTGATTCCCAAATGTACAGAGGGGCTTGTTGCTGTGCTCGAGCAGGCATGGTTGTTACAACCATTCCCTCCACCCTTTCAGCCAGAGATCTGCAGTGTAAATGAACATGCTTAAATTATCTCCTTCTGGTCCTCTCCTGATGATTTCTTATGTTTTTTGTCACATCCTGAATAACAGCCAGTGGAACTAAAACTTGTTTGAGTCTGCAATGAGAAATGGGAATTGCAGTTAAAGATCTTGTACTCATTAGGTCTTACTGCAGCACTGTACCCAACGAGGTAAATGAGTCGAGATAATAAATGTAAAACTTTTGTTGGCTGATTTCAGTTACGTGTGGTAGGAGGATATACGTAACGTGTTTTTCAAGCAACAGGTTAAGGCCACGTTTACTACAGTTAATTTTGAAGAGATTTCCTGGTCAGCATATTTGCAGTGACCTTCATTCTGATGCCATAATCTCATTTTTCATGCATAACTTGATGGTTTTTCTTAGTCAGATTTTTTTTTTTGCGTGTTTAATCATTCTGCCAAGAGATTTATATGTGGACAATAGGCATATTTAGTGATGAAACATCGGAGCCTGTGACCTTCTCATGAGGTTCCAGACCAATGTTTTTTTACTGATGCCCTGCAGAATTCACTGTAGACCAATTGTGTTTGCTAGGGGTTCATGGCTACCTTGTTGGGTTTAGCTACACAAACTCACCCTTGAAAACAACCCAAATGTCCATAGTGTTCTGTCTAGCTCATTAAATGTTCATATTGTTTCCTTTTTAAATGTATCAAATGTTTTCTCTGTATTTGTAGGTTACATATTGCTTATACAGATGAGTAAATTCCATATCAAACTGTTGTGTTACGAACATCACTGAAATGTGTATTCCAGATATTTTCTTAGGTCTGCAATTAATCTGCTTAGATTAGCCTTAGACTTGGACTTGGTATGTTTTGTTTCTTTTTTTGTATTTGAACAATTTGTATGAAATTCTACATATCCATCCTATGTCAGTTAATTAGCCCTCCATTTCAGAGGTATGGATGTTGAGTTTACTTCTGTTTGAGACAGTTGTACAGTTTTTCTTAGCCAGTATATTTTGAATTTTGGTGCCATGTTTCCTTGGGAATGCTCAGGAGAGACAGATGGCTTTTGAATAAATGAATGAGATGGATCCTTTGATTTCAACTAGAAACCTGTGTTTCACACCAACCCCCTCCGTTGTTGGGAGGCTTGTAAGCATCAGGGCACAGTGCTGCAGGGAGGATTTTCAGCATTACAATGAGATGGCCTTGGAGATTTTAATGAAGAATAAGGAGCTAAAGCATCCTGTAGCATATGGGCATTGAGAAAACACCTTGGAAAAGCAGTTCTGTGCGGTACTTCACTGTGCATCTTCTGTCCTTGTTTGTTTTAGTCATCTATTTGTAGCTTGTAGGTGTTTGGCAGATTCAAAAGAAGTGGAAAGTTTAATGGTCTTTGTAGGAAGGAAAGGGATTTGTAAGGTAAAAGATCAGGGTCAGTCATCACAGGTCTGTCAAAAGAACATTTTGAGACAAACCTAATTCCTAGCTGCCCAACACATCCTGCCCTGCTCCATCCCAGCCGTGTCAGAGTTCATCAGACCACTTAAATGGAGGGATGTTTGTGGATTCTGGAAAAATTAAGTCAAGAGGTACAGTGACCTGCCTTGTACTGTTCCTGCCTCTTATAAGCTCAAGTTGTGCCAAAATACCCATGAGGCACGCTGCCATTTTAAAAAGCAATTGGCAGGCTCCTGTGAGCACACATCTAGGAGCAGTGCGTTTCTCCAGAGGGTTGAAAGTTCCTCAGGTAGTGTGGTAGAAGCTGTCCCTGCCTCTTAGTTATAATGTTTTGTTTTTTTCTTTTCCTGCAGTTAAATTGGTACCTTTGTACATTTGGGGGATATTTTTCAGTAAACATGAAGCTCTAGTACGTTACAATGTTTATTATCCATTCTTCCTGATAAGTGTTATTAAGATAAGAAATAGATGATTTCCTATGGCAAACTGGAGCGTCTGAAAATATGTTGAGATTTGTCCTTTGCAGAGATTTCTTTAACGTCCTCCCCCTCTGAGAAGATCACCTCCTAGAGCTTTACCTGCTCTTTTGGTGGTTCTGTTTTCTTCCATTTCTGATTCAGGCACTGGAGCTCTTTTGGGAAACAATCTTGGTGCACTGTGGTGCACTCTTGTTTTAGGCAAGTCTGGGCTTTAGTCAACGAGGCTCTCATTTTGATGCAGTTTACATACATACAAAAATTGAAGCCTCATCTTGTAAGCAAGACTTGAGTTTTCTTAATCCAGTGGTTCTTTTTAGCTGGTCAGTTTGTCTGTTCAGAATGGTTTCTTATGGCAGCACCTCTGTGCCTCAGCAGAAGCAGGGAGCAGAGCCTGCCGCTATTCTTCGAGGTTTTCAGAATTTATGAATTACGTATTTTACTCTTCTGAACCTTAAGGCATAAAGGTAGAGATTGACCTGAAGTTAAGATGAATCAATTTTAAGCTCAAATCTAAGGCTGAAGTAGCAACAGAATGCTAATAAAGTGGGAAAAGTAAAATCCGATGTTCGAATATTCAGAGATACACAGGGAGATACCAGCCCTCATTGGAATTCATCCATGACATTTCTTCAAGACCGAATACAGTAAGGGCTGATCCTTTTAAATAAAGACAGGGAGAGGTGAGCGCAGAGTCCACTTCTCAGGGCTTCAGGCCTCCTTGCCTGCTGCTGTACAATCACAGTTACTGTCCTTTCTGGGTGAAACTTTAAAAGGGTTTAAATGGAGTTCAGTGTCTAAATCCCATTCAGCCATGTGCTTAATTGGATTTTGTTTTTATTAAGATAAAGGAAATCATGTTTCCTTGTTTTTTTTCTCTGCTTATTGACTTCACTGCAAGTAATAGTCCTTAAGTAATAGGGTCTAACTGCAAAGCCTGTTTCAGAATTCATGTCTGAACTATTGTCCACACATACCTTGATTTAATAGATCACAGAATCGTAGGGGTTGGAAGGGACCTCCAGAGATCATCGAGTCCAACCCCCCTGCCAAAGCAGGTTCCCTACACCAGGTCACACAAGTAGGCGTCCAGGCGGGTCTTGAATATCTCCAGAGAAGGAGACCCCACCACCTCCCTGGGCAGCCTGTTCCAGTGCTCCATCACCTCACCTAAAGAAGTTCTTGCGCACATTTGTGCGGAACTTCCTGTGCTGCAGTATATGATATAGATGTATATGAGATTTTCAAATACAAGTTTTTGCTTCCAATTTAACTGAACATCAGAAATAAAAAGGATAACTTCTTGTGTTAACAATTTTACTCTCTGTAACTGAATGTGGAGATGGAAAGTATTCATAGTAAACGAGTGCTTCTGCTGAAAGGAGAGGAAGCGAGTTGCACGTTACCAAAGGTGGGTGTCTGGTAGTTCCTCCTGCCCGGGCTGGGCAGGAGCACAGTGGAGTGGCTGCTGTTTTCTGAAGTGAGCCTCCCTTCTTCCCTCTCCACAACCTCACATCAGGAAAACATCAGCCTGAGCTTTGAAAACGCACAGCTAGACGTGTCCATTAACTTCCCAGGTCTCCTTGCTAATTATTTTTACAGTATTTTGATTGTATGTACAGAGATGACATGATATATAAGCTGTTATTTAGTTTGAGTACTTGCATACTGCTTCTCTTACAGTCTCTCTTTATGTTGGTAAGATGTGTGTTTTTTTAATTAAGAGGCTCAATACCCTGAGGAGGAGCGTGCTGAGTGAAGGTATTTGTCCTGAAATATTAGAGAGTAGAGAGAAGTGACCTTTGACTACCCTACAAGTATGTGTTTCTTCTAATCCTCTCTGTCTTCTTAAAACAGCACACCTAACCTGAAAGAAATACAAATTGTACCTCTTACATCTGCATAGAGCCAAATCTCCCTACATGGGGAACGAAGTTCTGCTTCTGTTAGCTTTCTTCTGTGACAAAACAGTTGGCTTTTTTCCTTGAAAAGACACGCTCATAGGCTAACACTTCCAAATCTAGAAGTGAGCCATATTCCCAGGAAAAAAGAAATTAGCTTTTGATGGAAATGCAACTTAGTTTGTGTTTCTTCATAGGTTATGCCTGCCCTTCCATTTGTTTCCAGTAAGATTCGGACAACGTACTTAGGAAATGCAAGAGCAGCATAGGGCTGTTGGGCATGTTCTCCCTCTGACCTACTTTGTTTCAGATTGTTTTGAGGGAGGGAAAGGAGCGATTGAGAGTCCTGGGGGATGTAGAAAAACAAGAGATTTATGGGAAACAGAAATCTGGGCTTCTGCATGGGTCTTCGAAGGTATTTTTGACTCATTCTTGAAACTGCTTATCTGAAGAAAAACACAATTACTCTTCTTTATTTTTTTAGTTGTTTGAGAGGTAAAGCTGTTTCTTGAGTAATGACCTCAGAGTCCGCAGGATGCAAAAGTGAGGCCTGCAGTTGTTTGTAAAGAAAAAGGACGTGTGGGTGATGTAAGACTGAGTAACGTACAAGCTAATGTGCTTAAAGTGCAGTGGTACTAAATTAAAACTATCTTCTTCAAAGTAGTTGAATTGACTACATAGTATAGTAAAAGCATCCTTAATTAAGAGATAGAACGTATATATATTTTTTCAAACTGAATTGTTTTTCTTTATTGTTTTAGGGTATAAAGCCAGCAAGCTTTGAGAAAGTTACAGATCCTGAAATTAAGGAGATAATTGGGGAGTGCATTTGCAAAAATAAGGAAGAAAGGTTTGTATCACATAATCAAGTCTTGTGTAAGTAATGCATATGCAGAGGCTTGTGGGTTCTCTGGGTCTCCTCTGAGCAGAATGGGAATATAAATGATTACGTTCCTGCCATATGGTGTGAAGATAACAAAATAAATTCAATTGCTGTGTTTCTCTCAAGTTCAAAGAATAATGTAAAAAAGCAAAGTTGTGGACTTGTTTTCAGCTTTGATTTTAGAAACTGCTCTTCTATGCCAGTCTCTCCTGGTCTGCTTGTGTATACCCTGACTTTCAGAAATGCAGTTCCTGGGAACCTCAGGTGACTGTCTAGAGAGAACCTTGTTTTAGAACTCTTTAAGCTCAGATACTCGAGGAACATTAAGCAAGGCTGTAATCTCCATTTCTTAGTATGTTTAAGATGTATGAATATTGAAGAAGCTTTGTTAAATAGCAAACACAGTAGTCCTCAGCAACACTAGAAATATTGCCTCTTTTTGCTAAAAATAGAAGTTTGTTATGGATAAGCACCATGAAAACTGTAAATTTTTGCCTCTAATAGCAATTTTTTGTTACAAGTTTCTTGGAATATCCTCAAGACTTGCAGTGTTTGACTATTCTTTATTTCCATTGCAGATATGAAATTAAAGATTTATTAAGCCATGCCTTTTTTGCTGAAGATACTGGGGTAAGGGTGGAACTTGCAGAAGAAGACCATGGTAGGAAATCCTCTATTGCCTTAAGACTCTGGGTAGAAGATCCTAAGAAACTGAAAGGAAAACCCAAAGATAATGGAGCCATTGAGTTTACTTTTGATCTGGAGAAGGAAACTCCTGATGATGTTGCACAAGAAATGGTAAAATAAACTTCTCCTGACAAATATATGTATAATTAGTGCATAAATCTCAAAGGACAGGAGGAGTAAGTCTGGTAAAGTAACTTCAGTTTAAACCATTCTAGATTAGGCAGTTTGCATTGATCTTGAGATTGAATGCTAGAAGAAAAAGGGTAATAAACTAGGAAGACTGAAAAACTGAAAAAGGATGTGGAATCAGATACATGAAGTGCTGTTTCAAAACAGCAAGTCACTTATGGACCAAAGAGGTCTCTTCTACTCTTATATTTTGAAAATTCTTTTGCTAGTTTGTCTTAGCAGTTGATATCTTTACATTTGTTTGAAATCTACTGAAGTATATTTAACGCAGTTTAGGTTTTTTAATGTCATGGAAACAAAGAGCGAGTAAGCTCTTAGTCAAGGGTCTGCATTTTCTTGTGCTTGCACATGTGTTCCTATTATTGTATCCTAAATCCCAAGGGATCCTGTTTATTGATGTTGTCATCAACACTCCTTCTGCTTAGGAAGCAGTCACGTTGCTAACGTCACCTTACCGTACTTGGAGTCATCATCTCATGTATCCCAAAAATAATGACAAAATCAAGCTCCTCTGTCAACCTGTCACTTGTTTGCAGTAGGCCCAATATCTTTTTCAGCAATATATTGTTACAGAAGTTAAAGTTGCTTTACTACAGTTACTTACTGTTGTATTTTACATTTATATTTAAATATCTATGCAAGTATTTGGAGTTCTGTAGTTTACCCTGCTTGTGATATTTTGTTTTTCATGGGAAATAATTCTTGTAGTATAAGTATGCTTACAAGATATCTAACTACTGTGATACCATAGCCTTTCCCAAATTAATTACTTTCAAACTTGAATCTATTAGAGGGACGCACCAAATTTATGTATTTTCATCAGTTCGTGTTGCTTTGTGTGCTGTAGTAGTGAAAAAATGCAGGAGATCTCTTGAGTGCAGGGAATTATTTATCATTATTGATAGGTTTTTAGTAGTCAGATATTCCAGCTTGTCTAAATGGAGTAGGCAAAAAACTTGAAACATGCTGCTGGGTTTGGAACCTAACATGTTTCACATTCAATTGTGTGATAAAATAGTACGTCTAAATTAAATGTTGATCATTCTCTAAGTAGAGATGTCAGAATAGGAGTTATTTAGAAACTTGCTGATATGCCAGATTTTCAGTTCCTTCCTGTTAAGCTTTGCAAAGAAAAATCCACTGTTCCCGTCTGTTAATGCCATGCAAGGCTCTCTGGACCTGTGTG
The DNA here is from genome assembly GCA_037305975.1 of Chrysolophus pictus. Taxonomy (NCBI): domain Eukaryota; kingdom Metazoa; phylum Chordata; class Aves; order Galliformes; family Phasianidae; genus Chrysolophus; species Chrysolophus pictus. The sequence continues at coordinate 13,484,844 of CM074587.1, forward strand.
TTCCATCGATACAGTAACTCACACCTACTAGTGTTTGCAGATCCTCCATTCAGGAACATCAGTAAAGTCTGAGCACATTGGCAGTGGAAAATACCACATCCATTTGAAAAACTGTATTTTAATCTCCTTTGTACCTATTTGATTTTACACATTAAAAAAAAAAAAGCTGTAAAACTGTAGTCTTTGGGCAAGAGCAAAATGGAGAACTTTTAGGCTTCTTTCATGTAGATAAATTTGTCAAATATGCATCTTTCAGGAGATGCAGATTTTAACATGCTGTTCTCTGGCAGCTCATTATTAGGCTAACAAAGAGTAGGAGTCTGACTAGGAAGTTCATGCAAAGAGCATAAAAACAAATTTTCCATGTTATCTGCTTAGGAATTGAATTCTGATAAATGCTGCTCCCCTTTTCAGTCAAATGTGAGCAGTCTGAGTTGGGTTTAGCCAAAATCTTTTATGAAATTAAATCAATACTGACTTTGTGTTAGAAGTTAATTTGAGTCTAAATTCTGTTAACATATTGGCTTGCAGTGTTATCAAGCACACCAATTTGGGAAACTCTGTATGCTAGAAAGGTTAAGGCAATAAATTCTGATTAGAGGTAATGAAGTTTACTCCAATTGCGTTGTTGAAATACCATTTTTCAAAGATGCTTTTTTCTTTTGACTATTTTGTTAGTCGTAACAAAACAAAACAAAAACAAGAAACCAACTGCAGTTAAGCTTATTCTCTTCTCATCATCGGAGATTAACAGGCCAATAAATCAATCAGATAGGTAGTCAAGTCTTATAAAATTTACTTGTTCTTAAAGGCACTAGGGAAAGAAGTTTTAATTCCCCCCAAAAGTCAAGACCCCCCCTCCCAATAAATGAATAAATAAGAACCCATCAAGCTCTTGAATTCCTGTTCTTGTGAGCAGTGAGTACATTGGGTTTTTCTTCAAAGTAGTGCTTTCTGTTAGGAAGTGATTCAAGTAAAACCTGTGCTTCTGCTTGTGCACCGCTGTGCACACGTGGTCTTGCTAAGTTTGTGCCTCTTCTGTAGATTGACTCTGGATTTTTTCATGAAAATGATCTCAAGATAGTTGCGAAGTCAATACGTGACAGAGTAGCATTAATACTATGGAGAAGAGAGAGAATTTGGCCTAGAATACAATCAGAGGAACGCCGAGATTCTGAGTGCTTGGAGAAGTCGAAGGCGCCACATCCACAACAGGTTCAAGTCACGTACCTTTCCCACACCGGTCATCACATCCTGTCCGAGTCGGAGGAACCTGAGGCAGACCAGCATCCCTTCCAGCAAAACCTGCCCACCAGCGTCACGTCCGTTGCATGTAAGTCTCAGGTTTGCTTTGTGTACACATGATAACAAATTGTCCCAGTATGAAAACCAACAATTCTGTGAGCTCAGCAGTCGGACACCATGCAGCTTTTGCGTGTTAGCTCAGAGGCCACAAGTGGATCCAGCAAGTGCAGAAGGCTTGAAAGAAAGGGTTTCAAGAAAAAGCGCTGTTTAAAGATAACTCCTTCTTCAGTAGCAATAAATGCAGAAAAGAGGAATACATTTTTAAATGGAACAGTTGGTGGGATTGCTACTAAGTTTGTGTGAAACAATTGCAGAATTTGATCTGGCACCAAGCTGGTTCCAGTGGCTGATGGTGGTCATCGTTCACTTTTTCAAGTGGTGTTTGCAATGTGGGGGTGTTTATCCAAAGCCAGATCTTGCTGAAGATGTTGAAGCTGCTTGCATTAGATGGCTTATATGATGGTTTTGTGAGTCTGTGCAGTGACCTAGAGCAGAAGAAAAAAGGCTCTCTGAATGTTACATGGTGTAACCCAAGATTCCCCTTTTCTATGGGAAATAACTTGGACAAGGTTTGACAATATCAGACCTTGTGGGCTGACAACATTTATTAGGCTCTTAAGTCATCATGCAGGTGCTTTCTCTGTCCACCCAGGCTCCGTTTTATCCTGTGCTTGTGGACCTGAAATGAGGAAGTAGCTTGGTGTATGTTATGGAGGGTCAGAGTAGGTAGTTGCTTGTATTCCTCCTGGCACTGATGGCCACAAGCCAATGATCTACCTTCTCTATGTTCAGAGGGTGGCTGATTTGAAAATAATAATCACTGGGCTATTTCAAGACAGGTGGGTTTATGCCTCCTGTTATAAATCCAAGCACTGGTTTTGTTCTGTCTCTGAGGAAGGAACTACCTGGCCTTGCAGAGCTTGTTTCTTCATTTTACTTCTGAGCATCAGACTTGGCTCCAGCAAACAGCAAGGCATGAGGAAGTAGTGTTTGTAATTGCCTAAAATAACTCAGCCTTGTCTGTCCCCTAAAATCAGTCTTTGTTAGCAAATCAGGCTCTGCCTGCTACTGAAATCTCTATTTTATACCTTTAAACATCTTGAAGGAAATATTGCCAGATAATTTTGGATTAGAATATTTGAATTTTTTGTGAGAGTTTTTTTCTAGCCACTTTTTCTGGTTCAAATCTGATGTACATATTTTGCTACTAAACTATTATCGTGATGGCTTTGTTTTACTGTTCCAGACTTTTATGTAAGCATATTTAAACTCAAGGTACTTTAGCAAAGAGACAGCTGTTTCTTTAATGCAGGTATTGTATAAATTGCCATACAAAGGCTTGCTTTGAATACTAAAACAACCAAGCATGCCTCTACGAGAAAACAGATCTTTACCAGATGTGAGAAATGCAGTATTTGCATAATTCTCAAGAATACTGGAGTATTTACAAATATTATTCTCAGGTCATATTGATCTTATTTCATTTATTTTAGATAATGTACTTACTTTTATAGTAATCCTTGGAGGAACACAATGATTGTGATGCCTTATTTCTGATGGTGCAATGACACCGTGCTTCCCACTGTTCTCTTGGTGGTTAACTAGTAATATTTTTCAGTAAATATAACTTTATTTCTTTATTTACTACTCCTCAGCTTTTAATATTTCGTATTATCAAATGTCTTCAACAGTTTCTTAGTGCCTAAGAGCTCTCTAAATTACTTTTCTACCAATTCAAACAACAATGTGAGATCAGATGTAGAAGTGTAAGTTAATAATGTGAAGTGTAATGCATGTTGTTTTATAAAACCTTAGAGATTCACGGCTTTTATAATAATTAATCCTATGCTGCCATAGTCTTCTCATTTATTTGAGGTCCTGAATAACTGTTTGTAATAAAGTGAAAGCGTATATGCTGCAGAAATCCCTGCCCTTATAGTGGAAAGATGATTTAAACACATCTGTAACTTAAACCTTTTTTGTTAAGTATGCAACCGTTCTCTTTTTGAGTTTTAAATTTCTATTACAAGCTCTTTGCCTTTGGATGCTTGCAGCTACCTTTTCAATTGTCCTTTGTTCTTCTCATGAAAAATTTGGTAGCTTATAATGAAGAAGTACTGAGCACCTGCACTTTACGGGCTTCAAACACCGTAAAAAGATATTTTTAAACCAGTAATGCTCAATGGTACAGTTAGAAAATTTATTTTTCTGCAACAGAAGATGCCATGCTTGCCCAATGTCAAGTTATGTGATTCTGCAGATTAGTTGGGCTAACAGTTGGCATGAGAAACACTGGTAGAGCTCTGAATTGTCCTTTTAAATGATCACAAACCTGAACTGAGGTAGCCGTTTCATTTCATTCTCTGATTTTGTTTTTATGTACAGGTGGCTAAAAGCTTTCCACTTTCAGATAACAAAATCAGGATACATTTTGGTTATAATTCCTCTGGCATCTGTTCTTGTAATGCCGCATAGCCTGCTCACAATGAGAGCTGCCCTAATGCTGCTGCTGCCTAATGCAGGGCATCATGATATAGGCTTGCTTAAATAATACTGCTTTACCTTCTGTCACATACATCAGTCAAAAAATCCATAGTACATTTTCCTGTGACTTCTTCATGGTATGTTTTTCCCCTCATCCGATTGAATTATTTTACCTATTCTTCATCTCGAGGTATTGTTGTATACTCAAGTTGGTGGTTATTTGAGGAGCTAATGCAAAGCATATAAAGGGTTGTGTATTTTTCTACGCTGCTAATCAGAAGGTGCTAAAATCAGTGCCTTTCTAGAAGAACTGACTCCAGGATGCCACGATCTGCTGCGAACATTACAATTGGAGTTTTCTATCCTTTTATCCTAGAAAATCCATGAAAGTCTGCAATTCTTGCTATCAACCATACGCACGCCCTTTAAAGGAAATATCAGTGTGCTTAAAATATCATCGTGCACAGAAATCCATGGGGATTACTCTTGGGTTTTGGCTTAGAAGGAGCAGCATGTGCCCTTTGTAGAAAATAACAATTGTGTTGTATAATTTATTTATAGAATGGAAAGGTCTAAGGTGGTAAAAATGCAAATTACATAAGCGAATGTTGACCTTGCTCTGAGATCGTTACTTGAACACTTTAAGTTGCTGAGCTCAAAAATAAATAAATAAATAAATTAATAAAAATGTAATTCTTTTTTCAGCTGACAGCACATTCGACAGTGGTCAGGGGTCCACTGTGTATTCAGACTCGCAGAGCAGCCAGCAAAGCGTCATCTACTCATCCGTGCCCGACGCCGTGCCGCCCGCCATCCAGCGGGTGTACAGCCCGCCCCTCAGCGAGAGCCAGGCGCTGCCCCACAGCCTCCCACAGCTGGGGCACTACCAGCAGCCCTCAGCAGTAAGTCTACAGCTTCTCGAAGCTGTGCTGTAGCTTGGATCATACTGAACGACTGCTTTATGCTGTTTTCAGTAGGTGTAGATTGCAGGGCTTGCTTTATATAATTCTTGCTTGTTTCTACCAGTGTATACTTGCTTAGTGCTTATGTCTCTAGTTGATCTAAAATGTGCATTGAGTAGACAGTGTACTTGTAGTTCATCGTGCCATTTTTAAGACGTGCTTCCCTAGCAGCTGTCTTTTTTATTTTTTTCCCAATTAAAGAGCTTTTCATCAGTCTGTTTTCACCGAGCTGCAGTAACAGTGTAGCTTTTTTTTTACAGCTTTTTATTTATTGCTTTTAAGCTCGTGCATGAATTTGAGAACACTTGTTTGTTTTCATTTACTGTCAATATAGCCACACATTATTGCTCCTTCACTTGTTCAAGACCTTCTTGGGTGTGATGTTTCCCCCCACTGTGACAAAGGTCAAACATCCGTTCACTACCTTTCTGGCTCTGGATTTAATATTGCACAGAGACGGCGAAGTACTTCCATTATTGAGGCTCCAAAATCGAGGACTGGTAGCCCAGTCAGGCTTTCACATTGTTGTGACCTTGGCCAAAAGCAGTTAATGGAACTAGTGGTGAAAGAACAAACAAATGTGAGTGAATACAAATCTTCAGGTGATCCCACTGAGAGGCACGGTGCAGTGTTCCCTTTAGAAGCCGCAGCTGCCCCGTGTTCCTGTTGCAGCCCACGCTTGCTGCGCGTGGCAGGCGATGCTCCATGTGCTTTTCGTCGCCACAGTGACTCTGTTGTGAGTTTGGCTCCGGATGCGATGTCCTGTCCCCAGGAGCTAAGGGAAGGGAGCTCTGACCTGCAGATCAGGGAAGGGGAAGCAGGCACGTCGCCGCCGATGGCACTCGGGAACTCAGCAAACCCCACTGAGCTGATGTTTCTCCAGCAGGCTTGTCAGATGTGCCTGGCCTGCTTATTTCAGTCTGGTAAAGACCAAAACACGTCAAAAGTGTTGATGCCTGTTGAATGCGCTCACTCCCTGTGCAGCCGGATCCCAGACAAGTCAGTGTCTCAACCTCTCCCCCAGACCAGTGGGCCGTGTGGCAGAAGTTTAGACCTGCCTTTGTTACATGAATCTTTACAATACATAATTAGCCAGAAGACCAGTTCTTCTCCCATGAGATCTGCAAGGGTTGCAGAAAATATTCCGCCTTTTGAATCCTGTGATTATGGAGAAGCCAACATGCCTGGACTGTTTCAGCCCTGTCATGAAGCTTGCACTGGCAAAACACTGCTGGCAGAGAAGAGCACTTGGGTGACGGCAGCTACCCTGAGCAGTGGAAGCAGCCTACCTAGTAAAAATGGCAGTAACGATGTGGTAGGTTAATTCTTTGTTTTGTGCTATTTGACTTAAGAGAAGAAAAGTCAAATCCAGGACCAGTGGTTGTTTCCTGCTTGATCCAGATTTACCCAACGTACTTTGGGAGTGCTTCATTTTCCCTGGTTTTACCTTATGTTTTCCAAAATGCCTGCAAGAAATTGTGAACAGTATTTTGTGAATGCACTGAAACATGACTCCATTTACCTGAAGGAAAAACCCGTAGCCAGATCCCTCCACTGTGGAAACCACCTTTCCCATGTGCATACTTCTGCCGAGACGCATCCTTCCTCGTTTCTTGTTCGCATGAAGCATTAACTTAGCTCTAAATATAGCACTCACAAGGCACATCTTTTAAAGATTTTTTTATTATTATTACATTATGTTGTGCAGCATACTGTTTTAGAGCAGATTCGTTCTTTTCATTGGTAGGTCTCTAATTTGGACATAAATGCATTACTTTTTTTTTTTTATTGGGAGATTTGGAAGAATAATAACTTTTATTCACGGGCAAAAATCTGACTCGAAGCCTTCCATAATTCAATGATTTTTGTTAGAAAGATGAGTTATCATAGTGTTTTTCCTGGGAGATAACACCAGCTCAGAACTGGAGCTGAAATAGCTTTTTTGTTTCAGGCTTATAAACATCAGTCTGACAAACTGCTTAGCTTTAACATCTTTACCTACTCTGAGCTGAAGTATCAGAACTGTTACTGGTACAAGCCTTACCTAAACTCTTTTTTTTTTGTCTTAATTTCCCTCGTGGTTTTAATTTTTTTCATTTCTCTATTTATTTTCTTGGCATCCATCTCAAGGAAATTACCTGTTTCTTTCAAAGATGAAGATTCTTTATGAAATTATGAAAATCTTTGTGAAGTTGCTGCTTTACTCCATTAGTGGCTGCTTGCTGATATATCCTCTGTCACTATGTATATGCTTTCAGTGGTTTTACTGGCTTGCATGCTTGCTTCCAGATGAAATGCAGTGCAGTGTGGTTGTCTTATTGGCCTTTGGAATGACAGCTTTTTTCTGTGTTTTTAGATTAATGATCTTTCCATTCCTTGCAGATAAGTTGTCATTACTTATTGTCTTCTTCCTCTGTTCTGACCTAAGTATTAAGATGACCATTTGTTGGAATGCATACTCTTGGCAGTTGCAGGGACTCCTTCAGCAGGAAACCTTCCCTTTTCCCTAACCTTGCCTTCTCCTTGCTGCAGCCTGCCCTGCCCGTGGTTCAGGCTCCACCTGCGGTGGTGCCCCAGAGGCCCCAGCACTACCAGGAGCCAGCCATGACGTTCCCAGTGGTGCAGCCGACCACCGTGGCCTCCATGCAGCTGGGGCAGTCACAGCCAGTGCTGGCCAGCCAGCAGGTGAGGGGCTGCTGCCCAGGGGCTTCACCCCACACCTTGTCCGTGCTCTACTCGAGACAGTACCTGTGATAAGTTTCAGTTCTTGAGCATTTACACTGCTTTCGGTATAGCGTTTCATTATTGTTTTGGGCTTTTTTTATAATAGGCTTTTATTAATTTCACTTCATTATTTGGCAGCTTGTGCTCAAAATATTTCTAAAAGGTGAGAAAGCAACTTTGATGTTGGGATCAGTTGTCTTCAGGTACTTGGAGATGCTGCTTTTTGATTTGTGCCTTTTAATTGTAATTCAGTAAAAACATCTATCAAATCTCTTAATCTTCTAAGAAAAGAATCTCTCTGAATTGTCTCCAAATAGTAACTTTTAATGTACATTGAATCATCAAATTCCCCCAAAAGTCCTGGTCCTTAGCAGTGTTTACACAACACAGCTTTCAAGCAGGGACAGCTGTGAAGGTTGCAGTTGCTTCCTTGTACGAAGGTGATGTCAGGCAGTAAGAAATGTAACCACAGACCTGTATAACGTGTTGATCTGTGGCTCATTTTTGTGATCATAGCAAAACATTGCCTTCCTTGGGTAGAAACTGTTGATGAGGCTGGGGAATGCCTATGTGCTTTGTGGCTGGCACATACTTTGTCTCTTCATACCTTTCTAGTTACCAAAATGTGTTGGTGTTAATTTTTTTTTAACATGCCCTATTCTTCTTAAAGAATCAGTATAAAAACAGTGTAATTTGGTGTCCTTGAAAAATGCCTGCTTATGTGAAATTTTATGATGCATTAGATTTTTTTTTTCTGATGGACAGTGATGATGATATGGTTCTTTGTGCCAAAAATTGTACGCTTTCTCAAGCACATTGAGGACATTTCTGATCACAGTGATCTTCCTAGTGTCCTCTGGAGCTTTATGCTGACAGATCAAAACATGTTGTTCCCCTGGAAAATGCAGTTTTGGGATAGGGTATTTAACTTAACTTCTTCTATATACTTTTCCTTCCCAGGATTGCTGTTTCTTGAAATAATTCCATCTCTGTTAGTAAACAAAGACAGAGCAGTCACTGTATCTGTTTTCTAGTGAGTCAGGCTGCGTAGTTCCCTTTTTCTGTTTGTGCCCACGTATACTTCCTTTGGACACTGATAGAAGATGCGCCGTGATGTAAGCTCCAGAACAAAGTTCATGCCTGAGGCCATTAGTTTCATTAAATGAAATTGCCCTCAGGATAAATCTGGATGCAATCTCAGATCAAGGCTAGACTTACGCAGTTTTTATTCTTAAATTTCTCAGGATAGTTCAAAGAAGCAGAGACGTGTGAAGAAAACACATCCAGTTTGCAGCTTGTATTACAGTTTGCAATGTAAGAACACCTGAGTCCATCTCACAGTTCTGTGGGAGACGTAGCTCAGTGACCGTTCAGCTTTTGTAATTGGCATTTACCAATTTTAGGAACTCTTAAATGTTTGTGTCACTCTTGGTTCCCTTTAGAAAGACCTACTCTGAATACAGAATCTTCCTTCTACTCTGAGCAGCAGAGAACTGCAGGTTTTTGTAGAAGGACAGTATGCTGTCTCAGCCCGAGTACATGAAGTCGGGGTGATAAATTCATCTCTATAAAAGAGTGAAATGTATTGATCGTTTATGAATATACGCTGATGACTCAGATGGAGATCAATATTGCATCTCCTCAGTATTTTATTCTTTTCATTTTGGGTATCTGTCCACTTATAACATTGAGCCAAAATTAGTGCAATTCATTTGGATTCTTTCCACTCGCTACGCTTCACCCAGTCCGCGCGCATTTTGTAGACTGAAGGTGGAGGCCTTAGGAAGTTACCTTAGTTCTGTGAGCACAGTTTTTCTGCCTTCAGCTCAGCATCCCCTCAAGTGCAGGCAGGTCGAGCAGCCGCGGTCAGTGGACTCAATTCCCAGTTAGCTGCTGGCAGCCTGTCTGAGCTGCAGATTAACCCAGCTGCAGATGCCCAGATACCTGAGCTGGCTTTGTGCTGGGGGGATTTATCAGCCCGAGCATACGCTGTGTGGAGGTGTGAGAGGAATGCTCTGCTGGGACTCAGAAATACTGCAGGAGATGAGCTGGTGCTGTGCAGAGCTGGTCAGTACCTGTTCAGTGCACCTCCAGTGCTGCTTGTGGCATTCAGGCCATTCAGCCCCAGACAAGGTGTGCCAGGAGCCAAATGCATGTTTGTTCACCGATTCCACTATTGGAAACTTAGCAGTTGTGGCTGAGTTTTTGCTGTTTAAGGCTAGGTGGCATCTGGCTCCCTTGATACATCATGTACAGTTCTATTGTACTAATGTATCTAGAAACTCTGGTTGACGAATCCTGCTGCTGAGAAAGCGCAGAGCAAAATATTGCTCTACTGACTTACAGTAGAAGTGGCAAAAATGAAAGGTAAAGCTGCTTGGCTATTCGTTTTGAACTTAGACTGAACACTAAGCATGGTATTAGATTTTATGTGCTGCAGAGCTCAGGCTGACTGATGTGTGTCCAAGTATATCCAGAGCCAGCTTGGTGCCTCAGCGCCATGTTTCTGAAATAAGATTTAAAATATTTTTAGAATTTTCAATGTTAACAGAAGTGAGGAAGGAGATGTCAGAATCATAGGAAATGTGACATTTTTTTACTAATTATTTTCAGCTTTTGTACAGCTTTTTTTTTCCTCTATGCTATATAAAATCTGGCAGGCCAGTGGAACGTCATTCCCCAGGTAATGGTAAAATTGCTTTTTTGGCTGCCACGTTGTTACTGCAGCACCTTACACATAACTGGGATCTAGCTGGAGCTTTTATGATAATTACTGTTTTGTTCACATCTCAGATAATGTGTTGTCTATTTCAGCGCCTGATGCATTACATAGTCAGCTCTTAAATACCAAGATTAGTGGGGCGTAATCTGCATAGTGGGACTCTTTGAAGCCAGTAGGTGGGGATTTTACAAGGCCAACCAGAACAATCTCTGGGATTTAAAGATTGAGTCATTAAAAATAACCTTTCCAAAATAGTTAGAGCTTGTCTTTTCAGGTAATGTATCTGAAGTTCAAATGTGTTTTAAACACAGGCTCTTGTACAGTGTTTAAATTAGGAGTACCCTTCCCTTCTACAAAGCTTTTTTACTGAGTGATGGTTCTGATCTGACTGTGCAGCATAGCTGTTTCCAGTGATCTGATTCGTTCATAATATACATGTTATGACCTTCTTTGTTCTTCTTTCTTTCCTTCTTTCCTGGCAGCAACCCATATCACAGCAAACTTCTCTGCAGCAGGTGCTTGCCAGCCAGCCGGTTTGCCCCATCCAGCCTGCCCCCCATCTCCTGCCCCAGTACCAGCCCCAGACCTCTCAGGTGGCAGCCAGTAGTACACCACTGAAACCCCTTCAGATTTCAACCGTGCCACAGCTTCCTCCAGTTGCCCCTTCCCAGGTAATATCTCTTGAAAACTATGTGAATACATTGAGTAAAGCTTTCTAGCTAATAATTAACATGATTTGCAGTGGTTTTCTTTTGTGTGTGTGTGTGTGTGTGTGTGTGTGTGTGTGGCTATTTTGCATGCATGCAATTCAGTCCATAGGTATTCAACATTCCCCTAGTCCCTTTATTTTTCTTTGTCGTATGTTTTTGTTTTGAAAACCAAAAATATCCTTTGTGAATAATCCTGTGCCATGCCGAGATAATCCAGTTAGTTACAAAATTGCTATAATTGCATATTTTTTGCACTTTCCCCCATGGTGTACTCTTCCCCATTCCAGGCTTTAGAGCATGAGAAGTTGTCCATTTTTTTGTTTTAGAGCTCTTGGCTTCTCCCCAGTCTCTACCTCCCTCCCAGCTCTGTTCCCAAGTTCAGCGCTAGGGATGGACCCTTCTTATGCCTGGAATGGCTTGCTGGTGTGCTTGCTAGTGGCAGCCATTGTGATGTGAAACAGCTTACCCCAGGGGAAGAAGCAAGCTGCTTCCGTGATAATGGGGTAGTTATCACGGTCTGCAGTGTCACTGGGAGGTTTTGGTTTTAAAAACCATTTTACAGCATTTCCCCTGCTGCCTGTGGTGCAGATAGACTTTATGAAAACAAAGATTTTTAATCATCGTGTTGTATTTTGCATGAAAGAGTGCACTATTTTGTCTGGTCTGATTCCATTTCCCTTCTGTTAAAATGGAAGCAATATTTTGTTAATTAGGATGTTGCTTGAAGGCTCCAAACTATCATGAGAAATAGTTTTAAACTCCCCAAAATATCCCCTTAAAATGAAATTTTATTTTTTTTTCCCCTAATGGTTTAATAATTAAGTTTTTATTACTGTTTGTAAACCTCAGGAAATAAATGGAAGTGATTAACAGACATAATTATCATGGCACAGGTGATCTTTGCATACTGTATGGCAAATGAAACTGCTTTGTACCATCAATGAAAGCTCTTGCAATTTATATGATATTATATTTTTTTCAGATTCCTCAGTTTCCTGTCATTCCTGCAATTACTCCTCTGGCAGGACTTGACAACCTTCCTCCAAACCTCTCTGATATACCTGCTGCAAACGTGCCCCCCATACCTGCTCCTTCTCAGTATTTCGCTCCAGCTGTGATTTTACCGAGCCTCCCCATGAACCCCACTTTGCCCATGGCACCAAACTCCCCCGCCCTCCCCATGCAAGCAGTGAACCTTCCTCATACAACTGTGGCTTCTCTGGTCTTGCCCTGCCAAACAATAGTGCCAAATATGTCGGCTGCTACAATACCATTGCTTGCCGTGGCTCCGCCAGGAGTGCCAGCGCTGCCGCCGCACCACGCGGTGTCCCAGCTGCCCCAGCAGCAGATGTACCCGACCACCTTCCAGCAGATAATCCAGAGCGAAGCACCCTCTCCCCATCACACGCAGAGCACGCAAGCCGTTTCCCAGCCGCAGCAACCTCCACCTCCTCAGTCACTTCAGCCAGGTGTAATTCATCCATCAGAACAGCCACTGTCTGCCCCTGGGGCCGGTAACCAGGTAATCTGTCCGGCGCTGGGCTGTGTCGGTGCTAGGCTGTAGGGTGGTTGTTGAACGTTCTGGGGGCTCGTTCCACTCTAAATGCAATTGGGAGATTGTTTTCCTGCATTAAGATGTTTTGTTAACTCTTTGTCCTTGGTTCTGGAGGTGGTTGCTAGAGCTGAACTCGCGTGAAGCGCTTGAGGTCTGTACGTGGGGGCAGATGGATGCTGTGGGCATAAGGACTGAAAAGTGGGTGAAGTGCCCACTCCTGAATTCTGTCTTCCCTCTCCCATCTCAGTTACAACAGAGTGGCAGGGAAATGTGAGCTGTGGTTCTCCTGGGGCGGGAGGAGTGACTAAGCCCTGGCAGTAGCTGCATGGCACTGGTGATGCTAATGTCTTTCTGCCAGTATACTCGTGGTGCAGGGACATTGTATACAGATGGCAAAATACGGATGAGCTGGCAGGAGCAACTGAACTGAGAGCTGTTTTGACATAGAACTGCTTTAAAAGTTTGCTTTGTAAAGCCAAGAGAAATGACCATCTGATAACAACTCCAGAAAACTCTACGGAAGAGGTTTATCAGATGGGAACAAACGCAAGCTGCAGACCCTTTCTCCCCCTTAGAGGAAATGAAGCATAACATGAAGCTTCAGATGTTAGTGCTGCTTACAAGTGAGCTGATTCAGGGCTTGTTAAGAGTCTGTAAACATTTCCATTGCCACATCTGTGATATGACAACATGAAATGCAGCCTGACCCAAGCAGGAGAGAGCAGTAAATCTGTTAATAATAGTGTTCTTGAAAATTTCTGCTCTACTACATCACTTTGTTGTAACACACTGATTAAAATTCATAACATCCCATTTCAACCTGCCATATCATGGCATCTTCAAAGCAATACATCACTTTTAAATTTGTCTTCAGCCATATATTTGGTACAGAAATATTGTTTGTGGGAGTGTAGGCAATGTGGAGCCCGAGGCAGTTCCCATTGAGCTCATCAGCCACAGCTTTTCCAGTGCCTTTAGAAAGAACTGAATTGGGCATGGCAAACACCAGAACCAGACCAAATACACACACACACAAGACTTCCATTATACTTTCCAGGATTTAAAAAATAGTACCAAAAAACCAGACAAGAACAAAGGGTTATTCAAAAATATACTGTTCTATCTTTTAAAACGCTTTGCACAGAAAAGTATTTTGTAAACAGAGGCATTCCTGCACAGAGCTGTATTTGCAGTTGATTTCAAGCGCCTCTGTGTTCGGAGAATTTACTCAGGTAAATTCTACTTTGAGACATTTTGTGAATTATTTTAGTTACGTAAAGATGAAAAAAAAAGTTGTCACTGTTCTTCTGCTCCATACACTGTAGGTACTGGTCTAAAAACCTCCACTTAGGCAGTCTTGTAACAGCTATGTGTTGCAAGGCCCACTGCATCTTTATTTTTATTCACTTAAAACCTGGAATAGTAATGTGAGCTCCTATCTACGTTCTGCACAGAGCACACGGTGATGAAACTGTGAGCCCTAATTCTCATCTGAGTCCTGATTTATTTATTTATTTTTATTATCCAATGTTCTGAATCTCCAGGTGATGATAGATACTTCACAAACAAGTAATGCAGTTTTACCTAGTACTGAAAAATTTTCTTTCTTCCCTAATTCTTCTTTCCTTTTTCCTCTTCCTACAAGCTCGGTCCCCTTGGAAAAATACACAGTGTTCTTAAAAGGAGAATGTTCTGTTCTTAAATATACAACTCACAGAACTGTTATGCAGAATAACAACACGGTCTCTAAGGTAGTTGGCATCTAGTCGCATAGGTCCAGTTCCCACAAAGCGTTTGTGCACGCAAGTTATTTTAATGCACTGAAGAAATCCGCTGAATAAATGAAACTTCCTCTGTGCAAAGTTACACAAGGAAGTGTTTGCAGGATCAGGACCTCAGTGTTTAGTGTGCCAAGACTGAAATTTGGTTTGAAATGTTGGAGTGGAAGACGGCGTGTTCTGCAAGACACTGCAGATGTTCAGAATAAAAAGAGTTAATTGCATAGCCTTTGTCCACAGGTGGTTTATATATAACAGATTTGAAAAGTGCTGATTTAAATTACTGATAAAGTATATATTTCTCCGTATGGATGTTGTGATACTGGAAACAGCAAACTGGACAATCAATTCGTAACTTAAGATTTTGCTTTCTTAGTGAAAGGTGGTTTTGTTTCTATAAATTAACTAGCACTTGTTGAATAAACACACTGTCATGATTATTTAGGAAGAATCCTTTGATTTGATTTGATTGTTTTAAAGCCAACTTCAACTGCAGTTGCCCTTTCAATTAGAGACCACACATTCGCATTCTCACTGTAGATTTAAAATCCTTTTTCCATAAACCATGGTGACGTTAGCGCTTTGATATGTAAGTCAGGAGCACTCTAAGTAGAGCTGTGTTTTAATTAGGTGTCTGTTGTGTTGCAGCAGGTTACTGGACATACTCAGTATGGTTTGGAAACTGGAGCCCAGGTGCCGGTACTCCCAGTGCAGCCTTCGCTAGTCATGTCACCGCCTTTGCAGTTGCAACCTGAACTATTGCCTCCCCGCGTCGCTCCAGAAAGCATTTCACAGATTCATGGCAGCCTTGCTACAGCTAGTCCACCAGTGCCCATAGATCACTGTCTGCCTCTACAGCCTTCGGGTGTTCTGCAGCTTCAGCCAGACCTTTCCCAGCCCCTGGCTCAGCAGCTCCCCGCTCCCGGCTCAGCCGTGCAGGCAGTGGCAGAGACATCGCAAGAGGTAGAGCCGTCTCCTAAATCACTCACCAGCCTGCCCTTAACCTCCTGTATGCCCGTGGGCTTAGTTCTTTAGGGAGATTCTCCACTCTCACGATAGAGAGCCAGCTCTAGATGCTAACGCAGCAAATATTTGGCCATTTCCAATGGTGTGCTGCACCCTGACTGCTTGTGAAACATCTCCTTGAAGTGATCGGGCCGCAGGACGAGTCAGCTACAGAGCAGTTCTTTGTAGCTGAGCACAAACAGAATTTAAATGGCTGTCTTTAAGTGCTGTGGGTCAGTAAGAAGCTGCTCTACAGAGTTTCATCCATGTTTTGTCCAGTCTTGTTTTAAATGTCTCAAGCAATTGTGCAACTGATCATCATTTGCCTTAAGAAATTATTTCATAATCCAATTCTTCACCCTTCATGCTCTTCAGCTTGGGTCTTATTTGTATTTTGTCTAGTATTGTACATTCCTGTATTGCCTGAGTTCTAGCCTGGCCCTGGGATTGTTTTTTTTCCAAGCACTCACGGACATTACCAATTCTCAATGGTCATACAAGCAAGATAGATTTTGTTGTTTCCTTTTGGAGCTGTCAGCTTGCCCTGTCTGCTCTTTTGGCTTTTCTTACCACTCCCGTGATTGTTTAAGCTTCAGTCTTGACAGAATGTCAAAGAATGTTTCCTTCTTTTCAGTTCTTTGATAGATACCCATAAGCAAAGCAAAACAAAGGTTTTGGCATTTTAGATCTTGGTGAATAAGTCTTCCATTTCTGAATGGAAATATCCCTCAACAATTCTGCTCTCCTGTTTCTGCTTTCTCTTGAGGTTCTGTTCTGAGGTTTTTCCTCCCGAAGTAACCATTTACACCTGTAAATGGTTATTGTAAATGGTTACATCTGTACATGGCTTACATCTTGGTTTACATACAAATGAGGAGGTTTACATCTTTACTAATTTTTTTAGCCAGTGCATTTGTTGTGATCCTTTCCTATGCAGTATAGCCTAAGAATTCCATTAGATGTCCAGCTTAAAACCTCTTCCAGAAGTTGAAGCATAAGAATGAGACTAAATCTGGAACTAGATTCTAATTCCTCATTCTGCCTGCCCTTCCATGCAGTCACAGCCTAGTTCTTGTCAGAAATTAATCTTGCTGTGCTACAGGATGTTTCCTGGTGACTTTATGTATATCCTGTAGGTTAGATATGGGTAGAAGAACTAGCAGGACTGGCCTCTCATGCTTCATGTGCAGAGTCCAAAAGTAAAGCCTGGCCATATTAGGCCTTACTCCTTCCATCCCCTACTTACATCCCTTACTCCAGCTGTTTCTCCTCCAACCTCCCTATTTTCTCTGTGTGCAGCTCTTGTCAGAATCCATGCTGATGCCAAAGCTATAGCCTTGCCTGCAGGGCCCCTCCTATTGTGAGCTTCTGGAAATATGAACAGATATCACTGCTATGGTTCAGTATGATGCAGGGGGGTGCAAGTTGTCCCATGTTAACTGAGAAATCGGTGCCTTCCAGGGCACGTGTCTGTCCTGACAATTTATCACATCCTTAGGAACAAGTAATGGCTGTTTTGTTAAATTCATTCTCATGTTTCACTTGTAAGTTATGTCCCTTCTCTTGTGCAGTTTGAGAAATCAGTCCAATGTCACACTTTTGCCCTCTTTTCCTGGAATGCAGAATAGGCACTGAGTAGGTGTGATTTAAAAAAATAAAAATAAAAAATTCTTGAGCGACAATATATCCAGGTTTATTTCTTTCAAAGCTTCCCTCCCTCTACTCACACCTGTGAAATCTCCAGTCAGAGCCAAGCCCAGAGTGCAGGTGCTGGCCTCTGGAGCTCTTTGATATGCGAGATGCTGGAATCCTGCAGCTGTAGTGAGTTGTAAGTGCTGATCATCACAGCTGGCTCCTGAGCCAAGCACATGAGCATTACATTGTGACTCTGTGCAAAGGTCACACTGGTCCAAGTACTCCCCATGCTGATTTTATGACATATTTTGCTAAGGTTTTCTTGGATGTAAGAGGAGTTTCGTATCTGTAGATACTCCAAATGTCGTGTTTTGTTACTGCTCTGCCATGATGCTTTTATCTGTCTTTTCTTGAATTGTGTCGCAGTACTCATATCCAAACCAATTTGGATTGATCAGGCAAATGAGATTTTGTAAGGCGCTTGATGAAGTGCATTACTAAAATCTAGATACATTATGTCTGTGTTCTCACTGTTCATTAATTTTGCAGTTTTATAGAAACTGCGGTCGATTTTGGCATGGCCGTGAGTGGTGTTATAAGCAATGAGGGGTGTGGGCTGGTTAACCTCGGAGCTTTTAACTACAGTTAAAAACTCTTCTGGTATGAGTATACAGTGATGACAGTCCAGGGGTTTGTTTGTAACTGTGTCTATGGAAGAGTGTTATGTATGTTTATAAATATATATAATTATATATATTTATTAAAAACTGATGTGTGTGTATATGCATATACTGCTATATACAAACACAGGTATGTGTATCTGTTACCCATATATGTAATGAGGCTGTAGTAGTAGGGCGCATCCTATCAGGTCTGTGCGTGGTGAAACACCACTGATGCTTGAGCTACCATTGGACCAGGGAACAGGGAAATTTTTAGGGTAAATTTCTGTTGCATCGAGACCAAGAGGTCATTATTTGAAGAGTGTATTTTTAAGAAAAGAATTTTTGTCTCTTATTTGGAAGTTCATCAGAAACTCTCACAATAAGCCAAGCACGCTTAAAATACCTAATATTATTTCAGTGGACAATACAAAGCAATAAGACACATCGGTGTATAGTTTACGTTCATTCAAAAAGAAATCAGGTGTTGATGTGAATTTGTCCTGCAATAAAACTTCTCCACTGTGGTGAGGAGTGCTTCATTTCTTTCACTGCCTCTTCTGCTTTAGCAGCAGCAGCAGGGAAGGGAGCTGGCAGACTGGTGTCCTAAGAGTGTCTGGGTAGAAATGATGATAAGAAGGTGAAATGGGGCATTTTCAAAATTGATGAATAGGTTAAAGAGAATGATTTAGGATATTAATAATATCTCAACAACAAACCTTTCTTAAGGGTGTTTTTGTTTACTTAAATGACTTTTTCTTATGTTTTAGGAGCAGGCAATACAGGACAAGCTTCAAACTCTGTCACAGAGCTGTGAAAGGTATCATTATAATCATTTCAGCAAAAAAAAAGTTTTCTTTTTAGAGGGTGATTTTTCTGTCTTTATAAGGCTAACTGAAATGCTTAAGTCTTTGGATTGGGTATTGCATCCTAACCTTGATGTATGTGCAACAAATTTCAGTTCAGCAAGTAATTTATTTTTGTTAAAATAACTCAAGTGGTATGATCCCTGATTTTGATGCCATTGAATCTGTACAAAGGCATTTTATGCTGGAGTGGTTGGGTATGTAGCTTATTTCCCCTTTGGAATGGGTGTACTTGTATCACCTTCTGTAATGATCCATTCCAAGAGTGATACAATGGATGATGTATTGGTGAGAGTTGTATGTTGAGCCACTCAGATATATCATTATCACAAGAATTAAAACGTGCAGCCAGAGCTCACTCTGAGGTTTTATAGCGCACAAGTTTGAACTCAAGCCTAGCAATGCATTAATTACTGAAACAATGATGGCACTTCCTTATGGTACTGACAGAAACTTTGGCAGGTCATTTCTTGTTAGGTGTGATAGCCAGAGTACATGCCTGACTTAGAGGAGCTCCTTTCACTTACTGAGCATCTCTCAGGAGCTGGCTCAATCTGGGCCAGAACATACACTTTTTTGTAGTCTGACTTTCCTCTATCTTATCTATACATAACTCTACTATGTGATGGCAGTTTCATTCTGGGGGATTTCTTCCTTTCTCTTACAAAGCTACATGAGTCCAGATGTTGCTTCAGGTAAAGAGATGAGTGACAGCTTTGAAGGAGCAATAGGAAGTGGAAAACAAGAAGGAAAGTCTTCAAAGAAACATAAGAAATCTACTCGTGCTCGTTCACGCCAGGAGAAAACCAACAGACCCAAACTGACTATATTAAATGCAAGTATTCTTTCTTTAGGGATAAATTCAGGATTAGTTCAGTTGTGCCAGAAATAATTGTTGTTAATCTTTGTTTGCAGGTTTGTAACACAGGGGATAAGATGGTAGAGTGCCAGCTTGAAACACATAATCACAAAATGGTGACATTTAAGTTTGATTTGGATGGTGATGCACCCGAGGAAATTGCTACTTACATGGTAAGACCTGGTGATGTAGCTGCCCAAGGCTCTTGATGTAACAAGTTGCCTTAACCAGTTTATCCTCATGTGGGCTTGTTACAAGCTGAATGGGACATTAGCCAAAAAGTTATAGTTCTTTTCTCTGTCTTGATGTGACATTGTAGGTGGAGAATGAATTCATATTGCAGAGTGAGAAAGAGACATTTATTGAACAAATGAAAGATATTATCGATAAAGCAGAAGATATGCTCAGTGAAGATACAGAAGGAGAACGAAGTTCTGATCAGGGAACAAGTCCCCAGCAGGATACTGATGGAACAGAAATGAGTGAGGTAAGAAATGTTAGAGTTCTTGGTTGATACATTTTTGTTATTGTTCAATTACTGTAAAGAAGTTTCACAACCCACACTAAACAAAAGGGGAAAAAAAGAGGTTTCTTAGCTAGAAAAACAATTCTTTAACTCAGTTAAAACTTATGATATAAAGATTCCTTGCAATAATGCTGCTCTTGCATGATGCTAAGACAGTGTTTTTTTGTTGTTTGTTTCTTTGAATAGGAGAAGCGGCCATCTCAAGTGAAGACACCTGTGTATCAACAAAATGGTAAATGTGCCTTTGAATAAAAGCTTAGTCTCTAGCTTGAAGTGCTGATGAACTTATGCAGAAGTTTTCTAGATTCAGGAAGATATCACCAGTTTTACTGGTGGTTGTATCTAGAAATAAGGGTGTGACAGTGATCTCTGCTGTTAGCAGCCTTCATGATCATTGGGGTAAGCTGACTGACACCTGGGACATCTAGGGAAGCCCTAACTTACATCAGTAGATAATTAGTGGTGTAAAACTCGAGAAGCATACTTTTTTTATAACTACATCTGCAAGAGAAAGTTAAAAGATGTGTTTGCAATGGTAATTTAATTGAAATTTCTAACCCATACACTTTCAACTCCCTCGTTATTATTGAAGAGAGTTTTGGGTGTCTGCATGTCATTACATCTTATGGGTTTTACAGCCAAGTGGAAGGGAAGGGGATGGTCCTTTTATCTCTGTGTAAGTGTACGTGTGTAGAAAAAAAGCTAAATCTCTGATGGAGGAAGCATTGTTTCAAAAATTCTTAATTACTGGGAAGGAAGGATAACATAGGACTTCTTTAATGAATGCAGAAACTGGATGATCTTTACTGACTAGATTTTCTGCTAAAAATATCTGGTTTATTTTTGCCTATAAAAGTAATATCATTTTTTAGCACTTATTTTTTTTAACATTTATACTTATGCTGGATGTTACTAAGTGTGTATAATTCTAGTTTGCCATTTACATATGCCAGACCTTGAGATGAGACTTGAAAGAAATGTTAGCTATAACACTTCCTACTTAGAAAAGTTAAAACTGACATTGTTTTTCCATAGTAAGCTATCTGTTTGCAGAACAGTTCATAAATTTGTCCTGTATGTAATTACGATCTTTCTAAGGATAATTATTACTTGCAAATAAACTTACTAGAAATGTGTGGCAGAATCAGGTGGTGTCAGTCTCCCTTACAGAAATTGGCTTCTCAGGGATGAGAATCAGATGGGAGCCATTGTTTGTAATCTTGGCTATTACTACAGGAATATGGATTTTCTATCTAAATATAAAAATTAAAACTAGCTTATGATGGGTGATCTGGAATAAATCAAAACTATTGTTTACTTTTTATTTTCATATCTAGTTTTGCATACTGGAAAAAGGTGGTTTATTATATGCCCTGTGGTGGAAAACCCGACTACTGATGCACCAGAATTTTCTCCACCAGTTCCTCAGAGTGCACAGCAGTCTGAAGGTCCAGGTATTTACAAAGTTTAGATTTTTTAGAAAACATTGTCTCAGAAGGTAAAGAAGTCACTTGGCTTTGATCCTCAGTACCCCAGTCCCTCAGAAAACTCTGATGGCTTGGGGAAGGCAAGGGGTGGGGGGAGGAATGGACCCTGATGTATGTCTGCCTTGGCTTAGAGCTGTACTCATCAGCCTCTAGTTCCAAGATGATAAAGAAAACTTCCTGAGATGTAGAAGAGCTCTTCTTCCTTACCCTATAAAAGGTGTACTTTATGAAGCCTAGGCCTCATTGTGTTTCTAACAGTTGAAGACAATTTTACATGCCGGATACATCACACAGTTTGAACAACCCATGCTGTCCTGTCCTTGCTCAAGTGTTGAGGTGAAATATTTCAGAGTAACGTTCCTGTTGATTAGGAAACAGTTATCGCACAAAATTAGTTCACATCTATTTTGATGAAGAGCCTTCTTAAAGTCATGCACAACATAAGTGTGTTTATTATACTGAACCAAATTAGAAATGTTTATCTGAGTTTAGGGGAAGTGTCAGAGTTTTAAGTGTCTGCCTTACACTATAGCGTGGCTGAAATTCTAATCACGGGATCATGGGGGTTGAAAAGGACCTCTGGAAATGAGTCCAACCCCGTGCTAAAGTGGGTTCCCTAGAGTAAGTTGTACAGGAAAGTATCCAGATGGGTCACTGCAGCCTTAATTTTTTCTCTAGGGAACACAGATCAGTTCAGGCTAGGTGTAGTTGTCACTGCAGCTAGCCAGGAGGCTCTGCAGTGACTTTGTTTCACTTCGTACAGCCCATCAGAAGTTCAAATGCTGTTTGTGTCCTTTCTAGACCTGGAGCAGTCGGATGATCAGCAAGCAAGCTCTGCGGTGCCGGATGTGCCTGGTGTCTTAGCTTGTCAGCAGCTTCCTCTACAGGCAGGCGTCTGTGACAGCCCCATTGGGGCCTCTCCATCTTTGGCACAAATTCCTGCTGCAGCATCTTCAGCTGGCTTGCCGAGCCAGGCAGAGCTCTCAGCTTCAGCACCACCAGGACCTGCTCCAAACATCCTGGAGCAGGCAGCTGCTAACGGAGGCCAGCCGGAATGTTCTCTTCTGCAAGCAGCATTACCCGCCCCACCTGGCACTCCAGCCCCAGGTGCTGCCCCTCTGGAGGAGCCTGCTGATGCTCCCCTGGCTGCCCAGCCTACTCAGCAGGCGCAGCAGCAGGCAGATGAGGCCATGTGTATCCCTGATGTGGAGATAGCGTGTTGCAGTGTCGGGCCACCCAAAGCAGTCCCGCCAGCTCCTGCCAAGGCAGCAGAGCTCTGTCCGCTCCCTGTGCTCCCAGATGCTGTTGTTTTGGAGCGGCAGCCTGCGGCCCAGATCCCTCACCTGCCAGAGGCCGGCCAGCCCGGCATGCTGCAGCACTCCTTTGTGAATCAAGTGTTTCCTGCATCTGTTGCATCCGAGTCTCTCAATCTGGCAGGATCTCAACTTCAGAGCCCCACTCAGGTGTCCATGGCCACATCCCAGCAGCACGTGATGCTGTCCCAGACACAGCCTGTCACCTGCGCCAGCGTGGGGATCAGCCTGCTGCAGCAGCAGCAGCCGTGCACTGTGGAGTCTGATGGAGAGGGGCCACCCCGGGTGGACTTTGTTGACAACACAATAAAAAGCCTCGATGAGAAATTGCGCAACTTACTTTACCAGGAATATGTCCCGACTTCTTCTGCATCAGCAGGAACTCCAGATGCTTTTGTGCCATTGGAACAGGCAGACAGTGAATTTAACTTGCCGCCATTCACCGAAGATCCCAAGTTGGTGTTGGATTTGAGAGAACCAGGCCATAACACTACGGATAGCTGCCGGGAGGTGAAAGCTGCTGAGGCCCAGTTTGTGCCAGCTGTGCCACCTGAGATCGCACCTCACCCAGTATTGGTTAGTGCAGCAGTGACTTTGCCCTTTGTATCTCTAAATCATGGACGCCACTGAAGTAGAGCCCAGAAACAGTCTGTAGTATAACATGTGTATGGGCTTCTTGCTCCTCTAAACATTTTACATCTCCTCTGTGTATTGCCTTTTGTCGCTGCCTGCTTTCCACTGTGAATGTTCTCTTAGAGTGCATCTCGTAAAGTTAGAACTTGACTCACTTTACGTAAACATTTATCAGTGAAAGCCAAATTTTTCCTTTGGGTCTTTAAGCTATCTAATATCTTAATTCGCATTTCTCATCGTATCCTGTTTCTAAAGCAGGCAGAAATATGACATTTTGTAGTTTAAGATAATATGCATCATGGGAATAGTCATTACGTTCTGAAGAGGGAAGATAGTGTTTGTCCGGTCAGCTGGCTCTGACATGGTATTATCTGTGCCTCGTTTGCATGTGTAGCTGGTTACATGGGGATGTTCTGCTTCACCCTTGCCTCATACCACAGCAAATGGACACAGCAGCAGGGAGCTGGCAGAGAGTGTCCCACTTATGGATGAGCTGGAATCAGAGCAGTTTCACAGACCTCCTCTAAAGACTGATTATAGTCTATGAATAGAGTTTTGCTTTGTATCGTTATCACAAAGGTAGCGATGGTAAATGTTCAATTTGCATATTATACACTTATGACCAATTTTAGAATATGTAGTAGGTTACTGAAATAGCACAGACTCCAAACACAGCCTATATTGCTCTTTCTTTGAAATTGAGGTAGGGTAAGTAGCACCGAACATGAAATATTTATAGGATTTTTCTAATATAAATTATTGGCAGGGATTACAACACCTGCTTTCTAAGTCAGTCAGAATAAAATAAACACCTCAGGACCCTTCACACAAGTGCTGCAGCTGGTGGAGGACTCCATAGATTGATGATTGCCCAGTTTCCAGGAGCAATCTCTTTTGACTTCCTCTGAACTTAGCAGAGTAAGACTTCCCTGGGAAATAGCTAAGGAAAGCTGAGCTTTCCTGTTTTGGTTTTGTTGTGTTTTTAATTTTACTTAGTTTACTGGTGTTGGTGGCTTAGATCACTATTCAGTCTGGATGTGTGTTGCAGTTTCTCAGACTAAATGCTGAGTTCATGAAATTAAAAAGATTTGCAGCACTTTCTGCTAGAAGATCAATGTTTACCTTCTTTGAACAGACTTCTGGAGATAATCCCATCACCGCTACCAAGGATGAGGCAGTTTCATAAAGTATCAGCTGGATGAACTGTTGGAAAGATGCAATATTTTATGGAAGTACGGCTGCATTTGAGCAACTGGTTTGAACTATGTGGTGATAAATGACCACCTACTGCAGTTACAATGCCTTGTTTATGAAAGGTGGTCTCTCTCCAGTAATTGAATCTAGTCCTTCTGAAATCTGGGACTTTCTGAAGAGACAGATGCAAAGCATGTCGTTTTGCTGGAAAAGCAAAACAGAACAAAACCAAAATTCATTTATAATTCAGTGCCTATGTTGACTTAGGTTGCAGTCTCCTCTTTGTCTTCCAAGGGAGAAAAAAAAATGGGGGAGTTAAAGGAAAAGCTAAGAGGCCACAACAATATAAAATAGTTTCACACTCCACAATAGTGTGAGTATAGAGGGATGGGGGGGGAGAGAGAGACGATGAGAATGTGTTGGCTTTGTGCTGGAGACTGAAATGCTTTTCTCTTTTTACTGAAAGCTCGAGAAGTCTGAGGCCGCCGGCATTGGGACTGAGTCCTTGGAAGCAAGAGGTGGGTCAGCAAGCCAAAGAGGTAATGCTCCTTTCAGTGCTGAACTGCAGCGATGGATCTGTACTTGTGCCTGGTCATCTCCTTGCTGCTAGCTCTTGGTTAACTGCCCAGCAGTGCCCTGCGCATTGCTGACCCTGCTGTAATATAACAAGTATTAAATAGCTCGCTCCTGTCAAGCTTCCTAGAAATAAACTGCCTCACGGGCAGATTTATTTTAAACCGTAAGTAGGTAATATATGCCTATGGTATAGGGTGTTCGTGTGGAAGTCTGTGATCTCAACAGTAAATTTCTGGTGCCATTAAAACATCTGAAAAGAAAGTCCCTTGGATTTCTGGGGCTGCATAAAAAGGAGTTGATGGAAATCATGTGGTTGAGGGTAGCATCTCTGGGGAGAAGCTTTTAGATGTTTGAGAGTCCCATGGAGAGCTAGGAAGAAGTTCTTTTCATTAAGTACTTGCAGATATAATGGCAATTTCCATAATAACACAGTAGGAGCAGTAGTAAGAAACTGAGTGGTTGTAATACTCCTTTTACCTGTCTTGCAAGTCGTGAGAAGTCTTAAGCACTGAGGAGTCTGAAACTCCTGCCCCTGTCACAGGTGGCGGATGAGGAAGGGCTGGTCATTTCTTTTCTGAGATTGTCATGGCAAAGTGATGCCATGTTTGTGTGATAGCAGACAGTTCTTTGCGGACACACCTGGAGCCGCCTGCAGCACCTCTGGCTGCTTCAGAGCTGGAGCTCACGCACTGCCTCTTCAAGCTGCAGGGAAGTGCAGTACTCCTAGAATAAATAAGGGACCTCGAGTCATGCAAATTGCCAAAAATGTTCATGGCTCATTGGAGTCCATCACTTAGGTCAGTACAAGAGGCGGAGAAGAGCACATGCAAGTGAAATGTAGCACTGGGTAGCAGAATTAATGTATCTTGGATACCATAAAGCAAGAATATATTTCACCGTTTCAGGAATATGAAGGTCGTATGTTCACTGTGTGCAGTGTGCCATAAGAAAGCAGCTTTCTGAAAAGCTTGTGTACACTGCCTTAACTTCAAAAGCAGTGGCCCAGGTAGTGAAATGGTTTTGCTTCTCACGTATTTTGTGGTCCAAGTGACATTTTCTGAGCTTGTAATTTCTGCTTTCAGCAGTGTGATGTTTAGCTTCATTTCAGGCACTTTGAATTGTTGGTGTGGGTATCTGTCAAATGAAAGGTGTAATGGTAATGGTCCATTTGTGGTCAAATGCAGCATTTTACATGCATGAATATCTGAGAGCAATTACTTATTTTTTGAGACATGAGGAATACCTTGGTCATACAGGTCTAGTGTACCATGCAAATTTCACTCGACTTCCTCTCTAAAATTTTCCAGTTGGCTTAAGAAATTTCACACTCTTTTTATTATTTGAATTCCCCAAATGAATAGACTGAAGCTAGTATCTACCTGCAGGTAATTTGTACTGTTATCATTATTGTCTCCTGCATTTAAAAAAAGAAAAAAAGAAAAAAATCCTAGATCGTGCATTAGAAGGATTTAGTATTTACATCATTCTTCAGTGCTGCACTGTTACCCTTGAGTTTACCATTGGCTTGCTTTATGCAAAACCATTCCAGACATTAATTTGTTTTTTTCTCCAACTTGTAAACCAGGATCAGCTGCGAGCATCACTCCAGCTCCTGTGACTCCAGCAAAGGGCCTCCTCCAGGTAACCAGAAACCATGCATAATTTTATATTTGATTGTTACAGTTACTTTCAAAATTAACCTCTGTTATTTTTTCCAGGTTACACCTACATCATCAAGCATAGCTAAGCAGATGGAAACTTCTAAAACGAACGAGAAGGCAAAGGCTACAACTTCATCTACGCACACAGATAATGTAATGCAGCTATCAACAGCAGATGGGGTGATAAATAACCTTCAAAGGGATGACTCTCTAGACTCCGGTTCCTATGGAAAACAGTCTGGAACTCATGATAGTGGTACACCAGCCAAAACTATTGGCAGGTTTTCAGTAAGCAGCACGCAAGATGAATTAACTTTAGCAGCACCGCATTGCTTAAGATTCTCTGCGCCCCCAGATGTCTATTTGGATGAGCTCCCTTCCAGCCCCGACCAGAAGACAGCTGTCCGACGGGTGCAGACAGCCTCGTCTGTTGATGTCCTTTGTGACCAGGGCTCGAGTGATTCTGCCGAGGAACCCTTCCATCGACAGGCTGCTGCGGCTCAGCCGTCCCCTCCGAGCAGTAGTGCAGCCTCTGACTTAATTAAAAAAGCAGCAGCTTTTCTGCAAAGGACTGGAAAAGCAGGCTCCCAAGGCCCCGATTCACCGAACGGGCAGGGAACAAAGATTCCTACCATCAACATAACATCCTTCCACTCGCAGTCATCGTACATGAGCAGTGACAATGACTCTGAATTTGAAGATGCAGACATGAAGAAAGAGCTGCAGAACTTGAGAGAAAAGTATGTTGCGAACAGTGCTAGAGTAGAGTGCATTGAGATACCTAGGCAGCATCTCTGCATGTGCTAAGCAAATGTGTTTTGCATAGCTGTAGTGAGTAAACTGCTCCTGAGCAAATTAGGCATCACTGAGACCTTCCCTTGAATGTCATCCTGCATCATTTTGTGCCTCACTTTATTTGCCACTTCCGTTTGGAAGTAGAATAATTCAGCTTTAACTTTCTTTTTAAATCAGAGAATTTCTCCTGTGATGTCCAGTTTCCCTGCTTAAAAAGTGCACTGATGTAGTAGCAAGTGGTAGCACTTGTGATGTGTTTGTGTGCAGTATTAGGATCCAGTGTGGGTGCTGTGTAAGGTCGCGTAACTGTAATATGGATGTCTGCATAGAGAGCTGTAAGGCGCTCTCTTCATGCGCTTCTCTGCAAGAGTGCTTCAGAGTGGCAGACCTACAGACCCACCGCTATTCCTGATGTCACTCTTTTGATAGATACCTGCTAACAGGTACTAAATTAAAACCGTCTCTTCACCTCACACCATGCCTAAACCTCAGCAATCTGCCCAATCTCAGGGAGGTCTGACGAGCCTCAGTAGTCTGCTGTGCTGCCAGACCTCACAGCCAGGTTTATTACAGCATTAATGTTTCTTTCTTTCCTGATGTGTGATGGATAAATACTAGCATTAGTTGGTAACCTAAGCAAAATCTTTAATGTATGATATAATGGTTTTGCTGAATATAGATGCTACGTGTTTTTTATATAAAACTACACTAATACAAAAAGTGTAAAATGGACTTTATGGCATCTTTAAATCAGAATTCCAAAATTGATTGCTTTTACTTAGCATATTTTAAATCTTTTCTCTACCTAGGGTTCTATCTTACAAATCAGCGTATGAGAAGTCAGCCACCACCTTTGCTAAGTAGGTGGTTCTGACTTCACACGCTGTTGGGTAGCTTTTATGACTGAAGGTTGTTGTGTTTCATCTCATAGCTAGTTCTGCTGCCAACATGTGGCACTTTATCAAATACACGCTAGCTAATGTTTTGTTTTTATGCTTAGGCATATGAAAGAAATTGCCGAACTTCAGACTCAGCAGAAGAACGAGATAGAGGCACTGTATATTCGGTTAGGGAAGCCCCTCCCTCCCAACATGGGGTTCCTTCACTCAGCCCCGCCAAGCGGCCGTCGACGAAGAACCAGCAAAAATAAATTGAAAGGTGGAAAACTATTAAACCCTCTGGTTCAACAGCTCAGGAGTGGAACATCAAGCACAAGTAGGTGCACTAGGTTACTTTCCATTTCCCTGTTAGTTCTGGCTGTTATGGTTTTGCTGTGTAATTGCATGGACTGCATAAAAGTTACTGATTTTTTTCTTCTTAATACGGTGTCTTAAGTTTGCATGCTGTGAACTGGTTTTGAAGTGGGCTTCCTTTGAGACCATCTTGTTACAGTGCCCCATGCTGAGCTGTACCTTCCCTGCATTGTTGACAACGTTTGGCAGAGAAACAATATCCCACTTTAATTTGGAATACAGCCTGGTTACATTTTCTCATCTTTTCTCCAAATGCAATTTATTGATGTTTGTATTCACTTCTTAGGAGCTGCTGTCCTCTATTGATTGGGTGCTGTATCCTGTTGTTGTTTATTTTTTCCTACACCATGCTATATAAATAAGATGGGATTGTATTTGCTCCCCCAAGAGTGGGAGATAAGAAAACAGTTAATACAATCTGTGATGGATGCTTTGGCCATCTGAAATACTTTGGGATTTTCTCAAATGCTCTCAAACAATATGACAATCTTGAGTCATTATCTCTTCAGAAGGTAGGAAGATGACTACGGATAACAAATGTTGATACACTCCAATGCCTATTTCTTCAGCAGGATGTAGAATAGATTAATTTTCCTTCAGCTTAGTTCATATGGTTATGTAGCATGCTTCTATAGTGACCTTGTATTTCAAATCTGGTAGGTTTCATTTGCAACATCACTTTTACAGATTTGCTTAGCAAGGCTGATGCAATGAAATTCTTATAAGACTGTTTTAGAGGGTTTTGCTTTTCGTTAAGGATTTCAATTAAGACAGAGAAAACAGATTTGGAGGCAAGACGTTCTGTGATCCATCTTGAATCTGAGTATTTTTGCATACAGGATCTGAAGCAGTGTTTAGTCTTTCATAACTATTTTGCTGCTGCTTGGTTAACCTGTGTAGGTTTTATCTCCCTTCCTTGTGGTGAGATGCTGTGAATGTCTGTGATTTTGTCTATCTATTTGCCAGTTTGTTCTTGGGTTGTCTGTGGCCATTTTCTGTCTACACAGAGAACCCATATCTCTCTGTCTCTGCTCATGGACCTTGGCTCATATCAGCCTTTTACCTTAGTTCAAAGAATTTCAATCTATTTCTGAGTTGTAATGTCCTCCTCTTAACCACCACTTTAAATTAGAGAACGGCAGTCTGCTCAGTTATGTTGCTTCTTTGGTGCATGCTTTCCTTCCTGCATTTCTTCTTTATTATTTTTCACTATTCTGAGGCACTGAATGAATTTCTCTTTACTCTGAGAACCTGTATTCACACCTGAGTCTTCTCACCCTTACCTAGTTAGACTCCTCATTTCTGGGGCTTTCCGAGGTAATTTCTCAGAGATGAAGGGCAGGTAGTCTCATGCAGTTACTGATATATGCTAATTAGCATTGCCTTCTGATTACAAAGCTACTCTCTTGCTAAACGTCTCCTTACCCAATATACCTATATAGATACATATTTTTGTATATTTTTGGAGACGTGTATATATCTATATATAGATAGCTATAAAGAAAAAAATCCTCATGTCTTCTCAGCAGCTTTTTATTTTTCTCCACTGGCTTTCACCTCAGGTTTGAGTGCAAACCTACTTGTTCTGCTCAGTCGTCTTGTGCCTCCATTGCCCTAATCAGGTACTTCTGCAACTCTGAACAGTGCTCTCAGAGTTCTTGACTACAGTCCTTCTGAAAAACTTAGGAAAGAAACTCTAAAAATCAAACTTATCTTCTTGGATGATCAAGAGCAGTGACAGTATGTGTAAACTATTTTGTGGTGCTGGTTATCTGTGTAGTCTGTGCTTCGTATGGTACTTCAGAATTGTAGACTGCTGTTCTTGGAGGCAAATGAGCAGTTGTTTTTAGGCACTGATATTTCTTCAGTAGTTTCCTAGCATTTGCTGTTGCTTGTATTTTGTTTTTGTTCTTTCAGGTAATGTTTCAGACTCTAAAGACTCACCCCACAAAGAAACAACTAAAGCTCAGCCTGGATCTCCCGAAACAACAGGAGTAACTTCCTCTGTGTCAGCCACGTTTGGGAAGTCTGTTCAGACACAGCAGCCGTGCTCTGTCAAAGCCTCTTTGTCTTCTGACATCTGCTCCGGCTTAGGCCCCGAAGGAGGTGATGTGAACGCAAGCTCTGGCCAAGGTGATTTTTTCCTACCAGCTGTTCAGCATATCCTCCAGCACATGCTAAAATCAATTTGCTTCCCTTATGCTTGAACTTTTAGGAGTGGATTTGGCAATCCAAATTACAGGCTTATCTTTAAAAATATCACTGCAGTATTGTCAGGAGAACAAAAATAAAGTATCTCACAAAGTATTCAGAGTCAACACTCAGGAAGGCACACTAGATTTTAGGTAGGAAATACCTTCTACCTTTGCCAGCAGTGCTACTGACACTTTTTCTGGAGTCTGCCTAGTGGATTTCTTAAAGAGAAAAAATAGGGAAGAGGAAAAAAAAAATAAGAAATGAAGATGGATAGGAGACTGTTTCCCATGGTCCATTTTGGGCTGTTGTTTTAGCCCCTTGATATGGGTTAGACTTGGAGATTCTCATTATAAAATACTAATCCCAATACTAATCCTAATACTCAGGTGTGGAAAAAAAATAGAACCAAGTTATGTCCCATTTATCTAAGGGGTTAACGTTGTGCATGCTTTTGGAACCCCAGCTAAATGAATGTAGAGCTGTAGAGTAGATTGGCTGTTCCCCAGTCCCGACTTCTGGTACTTCTGTGTAGTGCATACCTCTGTAGGCTTTGACTGATCTTGTTGCCATGCATAGTGGAAGTTATAATGATGATTAAAATACCTTCCTCTCATTGCACATCCTGCCAAACTAATCTACAAAATATCTATCTGTTCTCTTTTGCTGTTATTGCATCCTTTGTGTACGGTCAATTAACTTAATCCTCTTTGGCAAAGTTAAAATGGAGATGTGGATGTTTAACTAACAAAGCTGATTTGACTGATGGTATAGGACATCTGATCACAGCTACTTGTACTTTATAAGTGTCTTTGTTTTCTTCCCTTTATATTCATTTACAGGCTGGACGGTTTTCCACCAAACGTCTGAGAGAGTGACCTATAAATCTAGTAGCAAACCTCGTACCAGATTCCTCAGTGGACCTGTGTCTTTGTCCATCTGTTTGTATTTGTTCTTTTGTATTTTATCACAGTCCATCTTTCTTTTACCCCTTTTTCCAATCTCATGTTTTATATCTCTAATATGTTTGGCAGGATGCCCCTTTTTCTGAGCCATCTTATCTTTCTTTATCTTTCTTTTAAGTAATCATCACAAACACACCTTATTTATATTAATTTTTCATATGAAAGCTTTTTTTGCACTGCTTTTGGCTCATGCCTGGGCACCAAAAGCATGTGTGGAAGATCTCATCATTTATGATATAGCCTAATGGTAAATTTTATCCTGGACTTATCAAAGCTTTTGTACTTTATGTGATTTATGTTGAAGTAATTTTTTTATTTGCAATGTGGCAAATATACATGTCTGCTGTCCCGGTTCCAGCGACAACAAAAAGAAATCCATCCTTCTGTAGACGAATGGTCTCTTTCACACATGTTTGGACTATGAAGACATGCATGTAGCAAGCTGATACAATACTAGAAGGTCACTGAAGGGTATAACTTCCATACAAGGGCTGTATTAACACGATCTACAGTACTGTTTATATCCACTCTATTTTCTTTAATTTTTTCCCCCGCTCTTTGCATGTGGAAATGCTGAGACGACAGTGCTCCAGCTAGTTCTTTCAAAACGTCTTTTCTAGGTGGGCTTTTCCCCATGCATTCGCTTCAATCAGTTTAAGTGAGCAATTCTGATGTACACCTCAGTGGCGGGAAGATCCGGTTACTCCAGAGGAGAGTGCCATCGACTTTTTGTGTGAACCGATCTGGCTGAAGCACTGCGCTCAGTTTATTTTCTTATGACCTTATGTGACCTCTGAGATGAAGTCAATTAGCAGTTCATCAAAGCAGCAATAAGTAAAAAGCAGTATCAGATTATTAAATGATACTCTGAAATGGATTGTTAGGATCCAGTATTTCTCAATTCAGATAATTGTGCACCTACTATTTATACCTTATCTGTATGACTTCTGAAGTAATTGGCGATTCAACCAATTGATATCAAGCTATTTAATTAAAAAGTGCAAACCTTTTTACCTAGCAGTATTTGCTGCCCTTTAGGCACACAGATTTTGCTTGTACAATAAAGATATGTTGGGCTGACCAGGTACTATAGGCCACTTACATATAAAATTAGGAAGGCTGATAATGTTCAGGAGAAAACGTTTGGTTAACCCACTGTTTGTTTGCATTGATACCAAGTCTCCCATTGCAGTTCGATGTTGCTCATCATTACCCACGTGGTATAGATCAAAGGCACAAGACCACTTAAAAACACTCTCCCTAATGTTATGAATAAACAATACTTTTAAGAATAATCTTGATTTTGTTTGAGATCCCTAAAATCCAAGCACTCAGGTTCTGAAAACTGATGTTTACTGCTTAGCACACTGCATTTATTTTCATACCAGTTTTTAATAACAGTTTTGCACTCAGGGTTTTTCCGAGTACCTGAGGGAAATCTCAGTATGTGATTTTTGCCATTTGGTATTATAATGGATGTAGTAGTTTCTTCTCCTGTACATACAAATCTCAAAGTGGTTTCATTAGTCTTTCACAAAACCACTATTCAGGAGGATGCAAAAGCTCTGGGAGGTGGCAATTCACAAACAGCATATTAAAGCAGTTTGGGTGCATGGATATTGTGAATGAAACCGAGGGAATATGTGAATTCTTCCAATTATGAAGCTTCCCAATACTTGAAGTAATCAGCAGCACAACAAATTGGTTTCTGTTCTCAGCCCATATGTTCTCTTTTCTGTTTCTTTGGGCAAAGTGTTTGGAGATTTGCGCTCCCCCATTTGTGAGTCATAGCAGAAGCAAACTGGGGACCTGTGAGGAAGCTGGGCTGTGTGGCCAGAGCCCGCAGACGTGTCTGGTGGTTCCATCTAGTGGGTGTCCAGCGCAGCCCTGGGCCTCAGGGCACAGCACAAAGTGACGATGCTGGCAAGGAAAGGGCCAGCTGGCTCCTGGCTCTTCTTCTCGGTCAGGAACGTGGGCTGCCCAGTGCAAAGGAGACTTGAGGGTTTGCAGCAACTCCTGCGTGTGCTCTGTGCGATCGTCTCTGCTTGCAGGAGCACCAAGAGTGGGTTTGAAACACGGGGAGCAAGCGCATGTGGGCCTGAGCTGTGACCTTTGGGTGCAGGTAGTCGTTCTGAGGGACTTGGCAGTTCAGCTGGATCCGCCCCACAAATCTACGTTGTTTTGTTATTTAGGAGTTGCTGGGAGGATCCGTGCTGCATTTTCAGGAATGTTCTACATCTACACGTTTGACTGAGGAATAACAGCACTCTGGGGAGGGGAGCTCAGATGTATTTACTAGTACAATACATTAGCAGCATGCTTCCATGAAGTAGCGTTCAGATGTTTTAAAGACAGTTGTGCCTGGCTACAAAGCCCATCAAGCTTGAACACTTTCAGGTTCTCCCAGAACTGCTGTCCAATCTGTCCCCTTGTCCACTATTGCTTTTTTCTTCAACTTCTTATGGAATAAAATATCTTTGGTCTCCAGCATAATTTTAGCCCAACCTCTTCCCATGGGTTAAATTGCAAGGGCGTCTTAGAGAGGAGTTTGCACTGACTGTGAGTGGGATTTTCAAAAGCTCCTCTTGGCTTAGACTTGTAATCTCATGCAAAGCTATTCTCGTCAGGTCTGTAGTAATTAATATATTGTACGTGAATGGGATTATGGAAATGGTCTAACAACTTAATGCCATTTCAATTTTGTTTTAGTTTTCATGTGTTTTGGCAGCTGTTGCAGCACAAATATGGGACAGTGGATTTTTTTTCTGTCCTGTAAGATACAATAGCTCTTTAATTTCTCAGATGTTACCTCTGGAATTGGAAATAAAGCTTAACTTAGCTTAACTTTTACAGTCAGAGTTTAAATCTCAATTAATTAGGGTTCATCTCCTTTTCTTTTCCAGCTATTAAACACCTTTATTGTGGAAGTAATACAATTAATCTGGTGAATTAGGTTTACCAAGTGCACTTTAAATTGAATTTGAATTTAAATCAAATCTTAGCTGGTGATCATCAGTCCCTGTTAGGTAATGTTCCCATCTCCCAGGAGCGTTGGAGTGATGCAGTTGGAAAGAACCAGCTCTTTTTGGTGATTCACCTTTTTGTAGTACTTCTCTTAAAGCAGGCTCCCTTTGTGTGGGTACCTTGTGCATGTCTAGGATCAGTGCTATCTGTCACTTCCCCCAGATGTTTTGGAGCAGAAGGTTTGCATTGGCACCTGGGGTGCACAGCACTCGTGGCTTGGTGCTCAGGAAGCAGTGGGGTTGGTGATTAAACATTTTTACATGCATTTGAGCACGTACTGCAGTCAGCTGCCTGCTTTTAGTTTTTGCGGGCATTTTTCATTTGCATACAGACTGTGCCAACTTCTACCTATTGCTACATGCAGAATGCTGCAGGGTAGTTAAGAAATTAACATTATATTATTATATTACTACCGCTGATGTTGCTATAATTGGGGCTGCTACCTAACTTTAAAGGATAGGCGTTGTAAAATATATGAGGGAAAAGAGATAAAAAAAAAAAAATACCAAAAAAATGCAACACGATGTTCAGTTGTGAATGTGACTTGTACTTTTCATCTAAGCTTTGAGTTGAGAAACTAAGCTTTTGGTCATGCTTGCATAAGACATTACTGTAGTCCTGTCCTTTTGATTTTCCTGGAATATAAACTTCATTAAGCTATAGGAAATAACAAAAAATTCTTTCAAACCAATCGTTCTTTTCCTCCTCATATCACCCATATCAGAACACAAGCATTTCTTCTCCCTTTTTTCCTCCCTCTCTTCTTTATTTTCTCTTCTCCAGTCTCTGAGTGATGTCTCTCCTTTCTCCTTTGAAGACTCATTCAGAGCCTATGTCAACCTGGACCTGCAATCTCTGAGTTTAAAGCTGCATTTCTGGCACAGTAAAATTAAACAGTGGCACCAGTTTACCATAAAAAAAAGCACATACATTCTGTAGCACATACATTCTGTATCTTGCTTTCTGCCCAGCCTTCTGATTTTACTCATGTGTTCAAGTGCTTCTTCACGATAAACTCACCATGCCCCATATCAGATGTTCATCTCCTCCCATACCATAACGATATTCTTCTTGTCAAGTCCAAAATACCTTTCAGGAAATTTGGCACTCTAATGGAAATGGTGCCAATGTCTGGCGAGACCTAACTGTCAAATAGGGTTCTCTATCCACATCTGGCACTGTAGATAACTGTCCAACAGAATATGTAAAATAATGAAGGTTCTAACAAGATAATAACGAAAAAACACGTAGTTTGGTTAAATGAGAACTCAGCTACTCTGCTGGATTGTTTTTCTGCACTTGGACAAGATGAAGGGAAACTCATTTACAGTTACTTTTAATTAAAGTTCAGAATCTCACATTTAGACACAAATCATGCTAATAAATAATTGAGAAAATTGGCCTCAGACCTGCAGAACAATGTATCTTTTTGGACTTGTAAAACGGGATGTTTTAGGGTTATTGTACAGTTTGTCTTTGCAGCCAGACTAGCGTTACTTGTTCCTGAAAGCATTTTTGGCCTCCTATCACAAACTGAATTGACATCATTTCCTGCATAAATAGGAATCAAAATCTCCTATTAGGAAGCCAAGGCAATTTGAAACAAACGAAAAAATGCATCTTTAAGTCATGGGACCTTGCTTTTGGCATGCTATTGTACCTCTCAAAGCTTCTGAATGGCTGCACATTAATAAAGGTTTGAGCTGTCCAGTTACTTAGACTTCCTTTACTCACCTGAACTGCTGACTTTGTCTGTCCTTTCTTGCATAATAACTACTCTCTGATTGCTTAAAAGTACAGAAGCTTGTCCGTCAGATTTGTTATGTTTAGTCTTACCTAATTCTGTATGTCTTGTATTGTTTTACCTTGTAGGGTCCACCTTGAAACGACTATGTCTAGGCAAAGATCACAGTAGTAGTAACTATCCCATTTTTGTTTCTCAGTATTTCCTTCATGGCATGGGATGCTTTTTCTTTGAGTTTTCTTTTTTCTTTGTACTAAAAGCTAGTTGTTTAATGAATAGAGCTGATGCACTTATACTGGTATGAAATTAGACTATATACGTTGTGATACTTTCTTAATAATGCATGTGCTGTGATGTTTGGGATCTACGCATGCTGCAAGACAGTCGTGGTATTCTTTGTGTGTGAGATTGTGCACGCATGCAGCCAGGAAACCGGATTGTGTGTTTGTTTCCCTTAAATACACACTTCTATATGAGTGCAGTTTTTTGCTGGAGGAATTTATAGCTTAAAACTCTCTTGTTCCTGCGGAGATGCATGAAATGTTAAGCACTGATTGGAGAGCTTTCCTATCCAAGTACTTATTTTCTCACTGGTCCCTTTCCCCTGAGAAAAGGAAAAGGAAATGAGCAGTGTTCACTTACAAGTTGTGTTGCAGGTTGAATGCATGATCATTTAAAGGCTAGTAATGTATTTTATATGACTGTAGGAACACTTACTTTATTCAGTTTCATTGACTGATAGCTCATTAACAGAAAATGGAAAACTGAATGTTTGTGTTTGCTTCTGTAATAATTTTACTGCAGTTCCGTGAACTTTTTGCTTGGAGAGATGGTCTTATTTAAAATATTTAGATACAGTAAATCTTGTAAAGTTTGTAGAAACTTTCTTCCAGTTTGCTGCCAGTCTTGCTGTGTCAGACTTGTAGTTACCAACAGATAAATAGGACAGATCTCTTCCTAGAGACATACAAGCCTATAAAATTCAGTTTCTGTTAGTGCTCTTCCCATCTGCCTTTATCTATACCAGAAGTTCTGTATCTCTGTGTCAGAAACTCACATGCCCACTTACGGCCTCCTTTCTCCTTTTTCTTCCGTACGTTAGTGGTCCCAATGTTTTTTTCTCCCAAAGTGTCAAGCTGGCAGAGGGAGGCTGTGGGTCCTGGAGCCTTTGAGACATTGAGGCCAACTGTACTCTTAGCCTCGTGTGCTAATTAAATTTTTCCAGGAGGACAGTACACTTATGCAAATAAAATAATTTTTTAAAAGCACGAAGCTGCAGCAAGTAACACACCTATGGCAGTCTTCCATGGAGAGACTTTGCAAGCCTGGCAGTGTCGGTGGCACTGGGAGCGCTTCTGTGCATTTATTCCTTCTCTCTTGGTCATGAATTTCAGTTGAGAGAAGTTCTGGGCAGGTAACACAATGAGACGTAATGTGAAAGCATTTGGACCAATGGACTTGGACCATTTCTTTAAGCAAAGGTGTTCTGTAGAAAGGAGGGGGAGGGCGAAGTCAGGAAAGCCCCTGTTTGAACTGCAGTGTGTAGGAAGCTGTGTGAGCAGATAAGTGGTGAAACGGAGACGCCATTGTCAACTTTCTTTGTGTGTGATTTTCCAGGATCCTCTACAAACAGTCTTGTAACGTGTCCTGAGCCCCTCCCGCAATCAACTCTGCAGGTTCAGGCCAACAACAGTAACAACAAGAAGGGAACGTTCACCGATGATCTTCACAAGCTGGTTGACCAGTGGACAAGCAAAACTGTTGGAGCTGCACAGGCAAAACCTTCTTTAAACCAACTGAAGCAGAACCAAAAAAGGCAGGACATGGAGCCAAAGGCAAATCCCATGCAAACACAGAATGAGACATGTGGAGTAAGTGGCACTCCTTGAAGAACGTACCTTTTGCTATGTGTCTGACAGCCTTTGCAGAACTCAGATTTGGAGGAGGACATAAACTAAATTACTTCAGATAGCTGCTTCGTATAAATGTCCAACTCTTTTCATTAAGTACTAAAACAGTTTTGTTGGGTTTTTTTAATTGTCTTTTGGAATAATCTTGGGAGATATATGGGCTGCAATACATATATTTTAAAATATATATTTTTAAATTGCAAACTGCTCATTAACAGTAACCGCAGCAATACTTAATACCACTAACTGTATGATCTTTGACTTAAGTTTTTATTATTGCTAACATTCTTCTTTTTGATGTTTAACATGAATCTTCCTCAGGCAGGCAGTGCCTGGGCTAGTGGCCTGTTGGCAGCAAGCTTTTGTCTTAGCACAAGCATTGCAGGTACTGCGCCAAGACAGGGCACTGCTCAGTGTTGTTCTGACCCTTGCTTGATATCCTACATTGTGCAGTACTAATCTCATGCATCTGTAAGGCCTTTTGCCTCATGGAAACACCATTCCCAGGAATTCTGTGGAAGTGAAGTACAACAAAGCCATACCTAGTGGTGCCCCATTTGTCCTTTCTTATTTTCCGTAGCAGGCAAACAGTGCCATGATGTGTGTCTGTGTCAGTGTTCAGTGCTTGTTTGTGTGACTGCATGACAGTGTTGAGGACACAGCCAGAATCCCAATTCAGAGTTCTCTCCCACCCTGGTCTGGTTTTCCAGATCCCTTGCTCATTCTTACAGACTGATGCTTCCTCAACTAACTATTTTTGCTCGATTCATTTTTTTTGGAAGAGCAGAAATTGAGCCAAATAGAGGAAAACAGATTAATTTTAAAGGCAAAGAAATTGTGAGAGTAAAACTAGTGAAGGACTCTATGGTAACCCCTTAAAAACAAGATAACTGGGCCTGGGTAGAAACCGTTGCTCTTTTGGCATGTAGGAGGGAAAAGGTTTGGATGCAGCAGTGGCAGCTCAGGTGCTGTTCAGGTGGGACCTGCTGAAGCAGGAACTTGCTGATGTGTCTGTTTTGTACCTGCTGGTCTTAGTAGATCACTGACTTCACAGGGAAAAGCACTTGTGTAAGCTTATTAAGCAGTTTTGCATCGATTCATAGTGGCCATTAATGAACAAAAACTGGAGAGTAAATAATCCCTCTCCATAGTGATGGTTTAAACAGCATAAACGTGTTCTGGAGTAGAAGTGACGTCAAGACCCCGTTAGTTCTCAGAAAACAAGTCATGAAGGTGCCAGTAAACACAAATAGAAGGTCTCTGGAGATGCTCTAGGAAGCGACTGTGTGGGCACAGGCTCTGTTCCTTTGTTGTCACTTACTCTTTTTGATGTGCTTTTCACAGCTTGTTGTCTTTTCCGTGAGGCTCCTGTGGTAGATGGAAGGGTCTGATGGGGTACTCTGCCTGCTTACAACACTGGAAAAGAGATGGGGGGGAGACTTCTTATCTTAATGATGTAAACATCAATTTAAGATTAATTTTACCTTCTGCCATGTGCTGTCTTAACATGCTGGTTTTAGAGGGTTTGTTTTTTTAGAATGCGTCTGTTCCAAGGATTGACTAAGGCTGAAGTAACTGGGATTATTGATTAAGAACATAGAAAGGTGGGAATTCCCTGCTCTTCAGTTCACATTGTCACTTGCTGCTTGGAACACTCATAGCTGGGGACTGAGAGCTCTGTGCCAGCTGGTGGTGGGTGACTTCATGCACCAGTCCTAGTAGGGATGTGGGCTGCAGAAGGGATGTAAATGTGGGTGTTTTGGACACAGGAGTGGCACAGCATGCCACAGGCTACTTCAGACCTTCCAATATGGAACAGCACTGCTGAATTGCATTCCCTGTGCCAGGAGCAGGAGCTGCCACTGTGCTGCATCCACCCACCCTCCTGGGCCACAGGAAGTAGAGCCACAAATGTGATGAAGCAGCCTTTTAAAGCTGTGCGAGGGCTGCTGTAGAGGTTGAGTACCTTTTCAAATTTGCATTAAAGGGGATCTGAAGTGAAGGAAGAAGAACACTTCATGATGTTGGGAG
This sequence comes from Chrysolophus pictus, assembly GCA_037305975.1. NCBI lineage: Eukaryota > Metazoa > Chordata > Aves > Galliformes > Phasianidae > Chrysolophus > Chrysolophus pictus. Next base: position 13,525,416 of record CM074587.1, read on the forward strand.
GAAAAACAGCCAGGAGAAAGAGGGAGGAAGCAGAGAGGATCCTGGGCAGCCAGGAGAGTGACCCAGTGACATCAGTTCTTGGAGTTATATTGGGAGATGTTGTACTTGCAATAAATCAGTATGGAATCCACACTTCAAAATGGTATTAGATAAAAAGCACTCAAGAAATCACAAAGGACTGAAAAAAATAGCTTTCTAACAGGGAGCATGTTAAGCTCAGGCTGTACTTCTTCAGACCATCTGTTAACACCATCTTCTTGTCTTTTTTGATTAAATGCAAGATTACCTTTGCAATAAAAGAACTAAGGAGCACTAAACAGATTCCCAGCTCATCAGAGAAATTTTTAATAAGGTTTTATGTTGGAAATAAAAGCTAGATAAATTGGAAACACAGTGATACTTATCATTCTTTTTATCTTTGATAGTGCCAATGATGAAACACTGGAACAAACCAGCAGGAAAGTGGCAGGGCCAGCTGTCTCATAGTCCAAGTATTTTGTTTGGGAGAAGCTAACACTGGCCCATTGTAATAATTGGAAATGTAGGCATTTCTGAATTTCCTTTGGAGGTTATGGGAAAGGAAGGTGTCTCCTTGAAGAGTTCTTAGGCAGGAGTGGGAGCTGTGCGAGTTGTTCTGCGGTGTCTGTTGGCTGTAAGGACAACCCCAGGGATCAGAACCAGGCTGAGCTCTTCCACGCAGCCAGTGAGCATCCTCCTGGAGTGCAGTCCATACAAGGAATGACAAAGAAGACATCAAACCAGATGGCTCTCTTCTTTGTGTCCATTTTTTACCCAAAATAAAATTGCTAAGGGTATTATTATTTTAATACTCTCTTGCTGTCTGCAGATTGCTATTTATATATAAGCTAGTTTGGCTCATTTCAAGTCTTCTCTTTCACCCTGGAAACAGGTGTTTGTTTTCCCCCCACCTCCTTTCAAGATGCCCTTTCAGTGGATGTGTTGGTGATGGCTTAACAGTTGGACTTTTGATGATCTTAGAGATCTTTTTTAACCCTAATGATTCTATTATTCTAAGATACTTCTAGCCAGCAGTAGCAGATTTGCTTGGTGTGTGAATACAATGTGTTATCAATGTCTTTTTTTAAATTAAATGAAGGCTACTTTTAAGGTGGAAGCACAGAAGAGAAATCTTCTGTTAGGTATTTAATAAGCTGCCTAAAGACTCAGAGGTTTTATTCTCTTCCTTTTCATTGTCACAGGGTATAGGAAGCAATAGTTTGGGTGCAAAGGCGGACTTGAAATTCTGCTTTGTGTCTGTGAAAGTGACAATTCCATCAGAAGAAAGAAAAAAATACCAGTTGGTTTGGCTGCAGATCTCCATTAATGCATATTAGAAGCTTGTGGGGAAACTTTTAGGCTTCCAGTTTCGTTACTAGAGCAATGAAATGTTCCTTTTCAGAGGTTTTATTTAAACAGGGAAATATGCGTGGATTCTTACTGTCAGTAATATGAAAGGAAGTAGGAGATACTAGGCAGAATTAAGTCAATCTGACTGAAAATAGCTATTTTCCCTTATGCTTATCTATCTTGGAAGCATTATGCAGTGATCCTTTCTTACAGGTAATTGTGGTTACCACCACCAGGGGAATATATCTAGGATCGTGAGCTGCTTTCTGTGTAAAAAGCACTGGATGTTGTGTGGCTACAGGTGTTGTTTGAAGACGTCTGGGAATGAAGAGTGTAGCAAACATGTTTTGTCCCTTTGTACCATTACATGACTGCATGGGCGTTAAAGAAAAACTATTACCGAAAAAGAAAAGCTGTAAACGTGCTCTGAGTCCGTGATATGGTTGTATCTGTGGGGCATGGCAGCCCGTGTCAGTTGCTGACGTGTGTGGTGGTGTAGGCACTATTAGTAATCGCTGCACATCTGTTTGCATTTAGTGCATCCTCATTTTAATGAGCCGCCTGCCTGGGAAGCAGGCGCTCTGGAGATAGCTGCGGATGTAAGGATGGAACAGAAGGGCTATTAACACCTTTTGCTGTGTCTCCCGTGTCCATTGGGTTGGAAGAATGTTACAAATATGATGTATCTGTGCTTGATTGAAGCTGATCAATGCTGCCTGCTCATTCTGAATGTCAGAGCAGCTTTCTAGAAGTCTGAAGAACACAAACACAAATTTTCAGTAACACCTCTTAACTTTGGGCTTTTGGTACGCTGAAAAAGGAGGGATAAGAACCAACTGGAGAACTAGAGGATTAAAAACAAACAAGCAGAAGCTACTGGTCCTGTATGAGTGCAGGCTGTTGTTACACCTGTTTTCAGCATGCTCTAAACATGAGCTGTTTGCATTGGTATGGGATTCAGATCTTGTGCCACTTGCTTTCAATTCCCAAGACAACTTCATTACAAATTTTGTTAGCAAGGTCCCTTGCAGCCTCTGTGGCTTTGCTAAAGCTGGGCAATTCAGTGCTGTTTTGAGGACTGTACCACTGCTCAATGTTTCAGTCAGTTTTTATGTGCGGGAGGAAGGGTTTCAGCCTCCATCGGTGTTGATTCGTTGGTTGTCCAAAGATTGTGGTTTAAAAAATGAGTTTGTCTAAGGGGCTGCAGTACAGGGGGAGTCACGAGCTGGCTGTCTTTGTTGCTCACAGCACGGGGTTTGCTTGTTCGAAGTGTGCAGCAAGGTGGAGGGTGCAACCTTACATTGTGAATGTGCCTTTGTCATCATACAAACAGGTTCCAATGTGTATGAGGAATGTTTGGGTTTGCAATGATGGCATTTATTCCTGACTGATATATAATATAGCCGCTGCTTTACTTAAATATAGCCGCTGCTTTACTCAATTGATTAGCTGAGCAAGAAAAGGTAAAGCAGCATAAATCAGGTAAAGAAGTAGATTACTCAGCATTTGAAAAGATCTGAAAAGAAGGTTTTTTTCAGTTATAAGTTTTAAACTTGCTGAAACATCACCTTGCATTTTCAGTGCTACTTGATAAGTCCATTGCTTTTAGAAGAGATTGCTACACAGGCTAGGTACCTCTACCGGCGTTCTTTGTCAGCCACTTCACTCACAACCATCTTGCGAGGTGAAAACCATCACTCTGAGGATGCCAAGTGTGGTTCTAAGAACAGCCATCAGAAGTCGTCGTGTTGTATAAATGTGCACGTCCTCAGTCTCTCCATTTGTTGGTCTTTGCTCTCTGCTGTTAGTTTTGGTGAATATTCATGGATGAATGATTTTAAATTCATTATTCCAAAGTAGCTATTTCTTGGTTTGGTGTTTGCCATCGCATTCATGTTTCAGATTAGAAATGGAGGTAAAGAAGCAGTGGAAGGTATTGGATGCTTGTGTGCTTTTCACATTTGCTCTGGAGCACAGGTGAGCGCCCCAGAGCAGTGCATCAGAGTGCCATTGCCATTTTTATTTTTAATTGAGAGACTAAAACCAGAGACTAGAGTAAGCATTTCACACTCTTCTAAACTTATATTCATTTCCTCTGAATTTTCACCTTCCTGCTAATTCTACTAGTTTGATGTGAAATATTTTTGATATTATTGGGACGCTCCCAAAGTGAGAGTATTGTTTTTTTCTTATGTCGTGAGTAGGTGCTGGCTTGATGAGACCCATGGCAGGGAGTTGCAAATTATGTGAAATTTAAAAAGCAAAGAAATACTGTAAATCTCATCCAGATTGAGACCAGGCAGTGTTTTGTATAATTACTGTTTCTGTAGTATTGTGCATTATGAAGCATGTAATTCGGGTGCCCCTGCCATCCCCATGTTTAGGAAGACGAGCTCTTTCTCTGAGCTTAGCATGCAAAAACAGAGTAATTGAAGTGAATGCTAATTGAATCTCAGCAAAATAGCAGGACTGGCTCCAGCAGCCCCTGGGCAGGATCAGCTCCTGCTGAGTCCTTCTGGTTTACCTGACATGATCCCACACCCCCAGTGCTGGGTAGTGAACTTCAACGCAAAGTCTTCCCTTCTTTGCCACCCTTGGTTCGGCTTGGACGAACAGCCCAGCATGAACACCTTTCTACAGCAATAATGTGCTGAAGGTTTGAAAGCCTGCTTTGGGAAGGGCTGTAAGAAGTACAGTGAAATTTGGTTTCATTCTGCATTTGGCTTAATTTATTTACTTCTGCACACAAGATGCAGTAGCAGTGAGGGACAACAGGGGGTTACTTTGCACGTTAAAGCTTTTCCAGGGATTTTGCGACATTACATTCTTACTGCTCAGTAATGTTTCCTGACTCCTTAAACAGTAAGGTTATACTGAGACATCCTTCCCCGTGCCAACCTTTGCTATTAACTTCCAAAAAAGAATACAAGTAAGAGGTGTGAGGAGGCCAAGAGCTGGGCTGTCCTCCTGTGCATGCCGCCCCAGCGTCCCACGGGTGGGAAGACAGACGCTTAATAGCCATGCTTTTTTATTTTTCTTTTTGTAGGTTAATTCAGTAAGAACAGGATTGGGGAAAAGGTGCATTGTTCCAGTGTCTTGTCCCATGTCAGCTGCGCTAACTCCTGGAGTTTCACCATCCATGCCAGTGCCTATGCCAGGTACTACCCCTTCTGGCACAGTAACACCCTATGCGATGCCTCTTTGTCAGTACGGAGGAGTTTTCCCTACGCCGCTTTATGGAGTGCAGTGGTCGGGGCCGGCAGCACGGCCGGGGCTGGTAGGAGGGCAGAGCATTGCTCATTTCTCAGCTCTGAGCAAAGCTTGCTTGCAGATGTATCCTGTGCCACTGCAGCAGCCCGCGGCCGACCCGCCCGGCCCACGTGTGAGACTGACGTAGCTCAGTGGGCTCTGATAGGTGATGGTGACAGCGACCTCGTGTCCATCTGTAGATGCCATATGTGTCAGAGAGGCGCGGGTCCTCAGCAGGCCTGGCAGCCTACACAGCCATACACCACATCCAGCAATCACTGTGATGGGTTTCACAACAGGTCGTTTGTTTGTTACGGCAATATCTGCATATATGTCATTGCTGAAGACACTTTATTATGTTGTGTTCTGATGTTTTACACTTGCAAGCCTTGAAGTTGATGTACTTGAATCGATGACTAGAAATTGTACTAACCTGCAGGAGTACAGTGCCTTGAATATCAGCTTTTCAGTTCCAGCTGGAAAGAGATGTAAAAATATTTGAAAGGTGTATTTTATTTATGAATTGCTTGTGAGTAAAGTTCTTTTTCTTTGCAAAGATATTGAAGGTTTACAGTCGAAGCTCATCGTTAGTTTCATTCTGCTGTAAATGCTTTAATTTTAATTGATGTGTTGAATTTTCATTTCCGAGGCTTTAAAAAGAAAAGTGAGGTGAAGTTTGTTTGAGATACTGATGGAAATTTATTGTGTTTGTACAAGGAGTAGTGAAATGCACATTTTAAAATAGGAGCATTTACAGAGTGAGTTGTATATAAGAACAGATAATAGCTTCGGGCAGTGCAATCCATTCCTTACAGCCTTTGGTAAAGCCGCTGCAGGTTGCAGCCTGCTGCTGTAGCGGACACACGAGTACTGCTTTCTTCCAGACCACAGTAGCCAATTGGATTACATTTTCTTTCCCTGCCGGGCTTTTATAATTTAGTTAAATTACAAATCTATGCGTGTTCCATAAGTGAGAAGCCTGATGGAAATCTGGGTCGCAGGAGCACGTCCGCAGGTCGCTGTCGGAGCCATGTAAGTACACACGCGTGTGCTCTGCCTTCAGTTTCACAACACAGGCTAAGAACGCGTTTTGCCACTCAAGTGCTAACAGTATTCACATTGAAATGGAATAAAAATGTGAAGCTATTCTTTTTCCTTTTTCCTCTGTGAGCAATGAATGCTTCAGTTTTGGAATCTCACCACCTTTCATTTGAATCTTTTTTCCTTTTTTTTTTTTTTTAAATCAAGTTTGCACCGTAGGCGGCACGGACACCTCTCTCCTGTTTGCGGGTTGCTTTTTGCCTCTTTTACTGTGCTTAGAGTCTGCATCTGCACCTCTCAGTCTAAAGGCACAAGGTAACCACTGACACTGATTTGCTGATGGTAAGTTCCATTTCTATGGACAGCACTAAGGGCCATCCCTACAGGCACAGGGAGCCAAACGAGCGGTCAAACCTGAAGGCGCGTTGCTCTGTATCTCTACTGCAATGACATTCTATACTGTCTGCTGACGGGCAGAGATGTCTTGTGCTGCCAAGCTGTGAATTGTATAGTTCTATTGTACTTTGAGCATTATTCTGTCTAAATTATTTTGTTTGTACCCTTTGAATATATTATTCCATCAATTCAGTTAGAATTGAATTTTATAGACAATTATGCAGAGTCTTCTGCCTGGGCAAAATACTTACTGTAGTAAGAGATTTCTGTTCTCTGTAACATGTATCTTTAATTTGTTTGGGTTTTTTAGATTCATGTCTGTATGCTTCATGAGCAAACATGGAAAATATGTTCTCACACCAGTTTTCCTTCAGCTTGCACTGAATCCTACAGTTTGTCGCTATTGCCTGTTGTATAGTCCATCCCCTGTATACTGACAGAGTCAGTGGCACTAAAAGCCCCAAGAAATTGTATAGATTAAAAAGAAGAAAAAATAAACATTTTGTGCTTGAAAACTGTGTGAAAAACCCAGTGTTTTTCTGAAAACAGAAGCGTGTCAATTCCCCGCTCTCCCAGGTAATCCTGCGCCTGTTTTCCAGCCTTCTGTGCGAAGGATTAGATGTGATGCTTCCGCTGCTCCTCGGTGCCTGCCCAGGGCTGCGTCCCATCTCTTGCAACTGTAGACGTGCAGTGGTGCTCCAGAAGTGATGTAGTGCCACCCCACAGAACCTCGCTGCTGCTGCAGCGTTTCTGGTGCTCTGCTGCTGCAAAGCAGGCCGGGCCGGAACATTAAATGGGTTATTTTAAGAGATGGTATCTTTAGCATCTCATTTGTACTGCCAGCAATACTGCAGTTGGGTAGGTGGTAAATGAGGCATTTGGACCGTGCGCATCCCACACTGCCAGTACCAGGGAAGCCCCATTAGCATGATCCTGGCATAATTTAAATGTGAGGGAGGGCATCGAAGAAACTTGGCCCCAATACAAGTTTGTGCTGCGTGCACGCTCCTGGCAGTCACTGATGTCGGTGTAGGCTGCAGTAGAAATGAGGAAGGGCTGTGCAGGGAGAGGTCTGGTACTTCTGCTTTTGTGCTTCTTCTGCACATCCGACCTGTGCAGTTTTGCTGTGGGTGCTGCATGCGTGTTAGCTGCCAGCCTTGTGCTGCTGGTCATCAGAGCCTTCCACCCAAGCATGGCCAAAGCTGTGGGAGCACATGGGGCTGCCTGGTGCCAGGTTTGGTCCAGAGCAAACCGTGTTCACTTTTTCTTTTAAAATGAAATTTTCAGCTTTTTAGTGCCTGCTTTCCTATGTGGGCCTTTTCTGCTGGTGGTGGGGCCAGACGTTGATGCTTTCATTTCAGTGTTCGTGACTTGAATTTTGTGGTAGCCATCTTGGCTTCAGTTCTTTAGGCTGTGAACTTTCAGCTATGTTTTGTTGTCCCTGATCATGCTGAAGGGAGTTTTGGGCCTTGATAGTGATTAAGAAAATGACTTGGGATGGAACAAATGAGGCAACTTCTTGAGAAAAATGTGAGCAAAAGTGCTTTGCCTGCACCTTTGGAAAAAGAGAATGCCCTGCTCCAGGGCGGTGCTGGTCATTGGATGTCTTTCTTGTGTTTTAAGAAACAGTTTTTGTTTCTTAAAACTGAACTGTATTTATAGGAAGTCCACTTAAATAGGACCAGTGGGCAAGTACTTGACTGTTAGCTACGTGCCTGTGCTTTATAAGAAGCCTTCAAAAAGCAAAAGGTGTTTGCACAGCAGGCATCGGCGCTACTCAGGCAGCAGGGCTGGCTCCCAGTGATCTGTGCATTTTGCTGGATTTAACCAACTTTTGTGCTGAGCCTTGTCATCCAGCCTTAGTCTGGAGCGGGAGGCACTGCAGGGCTGGTGCTGCAGCATTGGTGGAGGGACAAGATATTGAAAGAGGACTTCCTGCTGCTGAGTCACACACCTGGTAGTAAGGAAATGGCATGCGACTGGTCTTGTGTCGGGAGTGCATCATTGGCAGGGCAGCATGGGAGGGGACCCTGCACCCTTCAAGGCTCGCTTGCTCATCCCGGCTCAGCCTCCCTGGCAGGTGTGTTCAACAACTGATGTAAGGACTTGCCCTTGTGTAACTGTGGTCTTCATTCTGTAACTTAGAGTTAATATTACTCAGGTGTTACTTTACACCTACACCTCTTCCATCACTGTCTGGCACGGCTTCTTTCATTTTTCTCTGAGATATTTGACATTGATGGTTATCAAAAACAGGCTGTTGAACTGAACGGGCTGGTTGTCCGGCCAAGCGTGGCAGTCTGTGCACTCCTGCAAATTGATTCCTCTTTGGAAAGAGGCAGTAGTGCTAAATGCCAGTATTTCTGACATGAACTACTTAATCAAGATCCGGGTTTCGCCATTTGATATTTGGGAAAGAAAATCACTAACACCTTTGTGTCATTCATGAGGTTAAGTTGGCTTTTTCGGTAGCTGCTTTTTCCCTTGAAGTGTTTTTGTGGTCCTAGTGCAATGCTTTCAGTTCAGAGAACAGTCAGAATTTTCCCCATAGACTTAGCGTTCAGAGTGTTCATGTTGGTATTGTTCAATAAGCATGAGTTTGTTATGGGCGCTGTTTGAGTGGTAAACACATCCTTCTTCATTCTTTGAAAGTCAGCCCTGGAGAGTTTTGAATAGAAGCCTCCATTCTGAAATTACTTGACCTCAGCCTTGCTTTCCTCGTCCTGCCTGAAAAATGGCAAAGATTTCATGACTTTTGAGCAAGGTTGGCATCTCAGAAGCTAGATAATATGGCAAAAATCTGCTTAGTTTTCTGAGTTGCTGCTGAGGACCCCCCGCCTGAGTTTCGGTAATGTGGTTGAGAGTATTGGCTTGGAGATGCAGCAGTTTGTGACTGTGTAATTCCTTCGTGAATTTTTTTGTGTCCTGGTTCCTCTCCTGTCCTTCTCAATCCCTGATTTGTGGTGATGTTTGTGGGAAATGATGGCTGTGCTGCAGAGGTGTGTCTGCTGAATCTCTGAGATCTCTGCAGAGGCCACAGAATCATACAGTATCACAAGTTGAGTCCCATTGTCACGGGTGGGTGACTACCTTGCTATAGGATTGAATTTACAAAATGGCAAAAACATAATCATATGGAATCTCTTGACATGGTTATTTACTGAATCGAGTACGGGTTATTTTTTGTCAGTTTTTTCTTTGTGTGTGTGTGTGTTTATGGGGTTGACTTTTGCGTATGCAGCTGTACCAATGCAGATGTGAGCTGAGATTCAGTTGGGTATTTGCGCAGGCTGACTGCTGTGCTGATTGCTATGTTTCTCTTGAATGAACCTGGCAAATACAATTATCTTCCTGTCTATATTGCTGAAACTAACTGCTGAGCACATGAGGACTGTGTTGTGGCTGACGAGCTGGTGAGGTTTGCCTGAGCAGGATTTGCTTTTTCCTAAGGTCTGTTTTTCCTGTGTGTGCAGCAGGAAGGCGTTGTGCCGGCCCTGGCTCCATGTCCTGTTATTAATGCAGATAAGCTGCAGAAGTGCACCGTAATAAAACGGATTTTAGGAGCTGTCAGGTTACAAATTCTGCATTGTGAAAGAATTTCTTGCTCAAAGGGACTTGGTTGTACTGTGGTGCTGATGTTAGCTGTGTCGGTAAATAGAGGACCTGTAACTGATTCATCTGGAAGACTCATACCAGGAGGCAGCAACTTCTTGTTGTAAAGTGTGCAGTCCCTTCTCTTATTTTTTTTTTCTTCCAAAGAGCCTGCTGTCAGGATTGCTGTTACATATGCTTGGATCTATATTTGACTGTAAAGCTTCTCCCTTGAAGTAACTCCCCCATGAGAAGTCTAGAGGTGCATAATTCAAGCCTTCACTTTTATATAGACAAACTTATTAAACTTTAGATTTTTCTTGCTAAGTGTGGAGAAGCCATGTACAAAATAAGAGCTGGTCTGTTTAGGGACGTGCTGTAATGGTGGAATTCTTGTGACAAGTCTGTAGTGGTTTTTTTTTTTGAGGTCTGTGGAGAAAGGAACACTCAGTGTACACTTCGGTGTAGTGCCCCATGGATAGGCAGCATACATTCAGCACACTGTTGTAGTTGCCCATTGACAGCCTTCCTATAAGGCAGCAGGAAATGGTAGAACTTTCTTTTCCCTATGAAGGCCTCCTGTGTCGTAGTTTGGTGGGGATTTTTGAGTTACATAGTAAATAAGGTAGAAACTTCTTCAGCGTTCAGTTTTTGTTTATCAAATCAGATATAGCACACATAATACATTTCTTAGTGTTTGTTTCCTTCTCTCTGGTCAGCAGCTACGAGATACAAGGCACAGTTTTTCCCATAGTTTTCTCCAACACAGAAAATGCGTGTAACTGAATTCAGTGATCTCTTCAGTGCTGTAGAGAGGGCAGTTCAGTTTTTGGCCAAAAGCTCAGGCTGCCTTCAGAATAAGAAGCTAAGAAGTTGTCCACTGGGACATGGGCTGAGTATCTGTGAGGGTTTCTATCAAGAACCAGGAACCTGGAGAGCTCGCACTCATTTTGGCTTGGTGGCTGTCCTGCTGTGTAGGCTGGGGTACGTCTGTTGCTATCTTAAGGTTTTTCCCTGCTACCTGGAGATCATTAATTTTGGCTCATTTCATTTTTCCTGGATGAACTTCAGTGCCCAATGCTAGTTGTTACTAGTGGGCAAATGCTGAGAACTGTGGTGGGTTCAGGTGAATTTGCAGAACCAATGTTGAGCAGAAGCTCGTGGAAGGATGGCAACCAAGACAGCTTTACTTCCTTTAAAGCAATTCTTTCTTTGAACAGACAGAGCAAGAAAGATGGGAGGGAGAAAACTGGGGCTGCAGTTAATGAGAGCAAAGCCCAAAACAGGGAATCCCCCAGGAGCTATGCTAAACACAGACTGTTTGCATAGCATGCTTTTCCCCCTTGTTCCACGTATTCCCTTCTGCCCTGAAGTACTTACTGCATTTTTTTTCTGGAAGAATCTAGCTAGCTTTATGCTGTATAAAAATGTATGTGCTTGCCGACCCAATAATCATTGTGCGCATTGCTGGGAGGTAGAGTGAAGGACACTGGTGATGTCACGGTGCAGTGGGTGCACACCAGCAGGACGTGTGTGGCCCTGAGCTGCTGCTCCCACCTGTGCTCAGTACATTCCCTTCCAACCCCATTGTGAGCCCCGGACTCTGCGTAGCCTCTTGCCCCCAGACGGGGGCCTTGCTCTGAAGGAATGGGTGAGGTGCTCTGCTTCTGCTGCAGCGGCCTCTGGCAAAGGGCTTTAGGAATGTTTACACTGCCACGTTCTCAGTATGACACACGTGATGCTCTCTGAGGATTTTGGGTTCTGCTCTCGTGCAGTGCCTGAACTGGCTCTCGTGGAAGCGTCTTAGGCACGCTGCGGTCTGTGATCTCACGTGGCCATTTTGTCTTTTAGATTCTGAAAATGCGATCGCCAGCGACTGACACGTGGCCCCCGCAGCTACGGTGCCAAGCGCCAGGTCCTGCTGCAGCTAAAGAGGAGGAAGAGGAAGATGGGAAATGATTTGTCGTGTGTGAGAAATTCTGTGCCGTTCTGGTCCATTCTACACAATTTTGTAACTTCTTTCTAATCATTTTCTTTTTTTATTTATAGTTGGAAATACAAAAATGTTATGCAAAAAAAAAAAAAAATAAAGGAAAATTATTTTGGGGGAAAAGGACTTTGTTCCAAATCGTTCCCTTCTGTTGTGAGCCAGGTTCCTGTGAGCAGCTTCTGGAGGAGAGGGAGGAGGAGGAGGAGGCATTCTTTCAAATGCTTTTTGTTTCATGCAGTTAATTGTAATTTAAACGATTATCCAAAAAATAAGCTAGGCACATGTATTCAGGTTCCACTAAAAAAAAAAAAAAGATAAGTTCCAAGTCCATTTGAATTTCTCGCAGTCAGAGCTGTTCTTTTGTAAAGAGAATACTTAAAATCTGGTTAAATCAAGTAAAGAAACCTACAGAGACTTCACTGGAGAGTAACTTTGTACTTGTCGTTTCCTTTTTTTTAGCTCTTTCTTTTTCTTTGAGACTGGCCGCATTTTCTTGCCAGAGTTAAATACAGTTCTCAAGTCACTTCTAATTTTAAATGTAAGCCTGAAATCCTTCTGCAGACGAGTCAGTAATTGGAGCAATTTTTAAAAGACTTTCAAGTGCCTTCAACAAGCTAAAATTATGGTGGTGGGAGATTTCTTTTCCTTGATTCACTCACAATAGGCTTCAGCTGTCTGCTGGGCTGGGGCGATGTACAGAGCCGTTTGTAGCAATAATCTCATGAGTAATCATTTATTACAAAGGACTACTCAACTTTTTTTTTATTTTGTAGAGCAGTGGCTTTTAGTGCAGTCCCCGAGGAGCAGGAGTGCTGCTTTTGCTGTTGCATTCTGGCCCCAAACTCTTCCAACCCACTGCCGTGCACTCAGAGTTCAGTGGCTTCCCCTCAGCAGGGTCAGTTCACAGACCCCATGTTCTGTTCACTCTGCTTCTGGTACTGGAGAAATATGAATTTCTAGTTGCCCACGAGCCTTTCCGTATCATCCCTTCTCGCATCCGGAGCCTGGCATATTGTTTTGTTGTTATCTGCCATGTTTGTCTCTTCCAGCTCTCAGTTCTAAATAATAAATCTTATTTTGATGCCGCTGGTCACTATTTCCTTACCACTGCATCTCTGGGCTGCCCGTGAGCCGCGTCTGGGTGTGCTGCTGGCACAGTTGAGCTCAGGACCCATGAAGCAAGGTGCTGTTGAATGCCTGGGAAATCCAAAATTGAAGTGGTGAAACGGATGTCTGTGCTAACGTCCTGTTTCTCTGTGTTGCCTCCTGTCCTGCCTGTGTCTAAGGAAATGGAAACAACCTCCTGGCTGAGAGCAGAGCTAGGCAGGTGCTGGGGGCTGTTGGTTAAGTATTGCTTGCTCTCAGCTTTCCTGACACAGGAGGGTTCTGTTCCCTTTGGAGCAGGGGATGCACACGGGCCTGCTGCACGCTGCTCCTCCCCTTCACATTCCTGGTCCCTCCAGTCTGCGTGGAGTGCTTCCCGTCCCATGACTCTGTGTGGAGTGGCAGTGCCACAGCCTGGTGTACTGCTCTGGGGTGAGCACTGTGCCATCGAGCACAGCAACACCGTGCTCTGCCACCACCTGGCATTTTGCTCCCAAGTAGCCCTGAAGGCTCCTTGCTGCAAGGCAGGTGCTCACCGCCTCCCAGGGCTTCCCCCTGCCTTTCTGATGCCTGGACCCACTGCTGCTTCTGCAAACCCTTGAGTTCCTTCATGGCCACAATTTCAAGAAGCTGACAGCCCCCCATTTCCAGATAAGTATTTTAAAAACGATCTGTGGGTATTCAGATTAAATATGGGGGCTAGAATCAGGACTGAAAACTGTAGCATGTAGGATATTTGTTGTCCCCTTCTGCAAAGGGTATTCACCTTTAATCCATTTCTTCTGCTCTGTTCCTGGCTGCAGCCCGTGTATATACTGCTCGTGCTGAGCTCTGAACTCAGCCTGAAGTGCACAGGGTGATTGCACTGCTCAGGGTGGGCTCAGATGCTGCTCCATCCCTACTGCCTCTGGCCCCTGTTCCTCACAAAGCAGTAACAAGTGTGCCCCTGTCAGCTCAGTGCAAAGCTAGTGTTACGGTTTAGAGTTAAATCTGAATTATATTGTGCTGACTGTGCTGAAGCATAAAGCCTCAGCTGATGACTTTGGGGTTGCAAGGGAAGGGACCACTGTGAGGTGCAGCACTGTGTGTTAGCAGTGGAACTCGGAAGAAGGCGGCCTCAGAGCCAGCACCAGCAGCTCCGTGACGTGTGAGCAAGGACTGAGACAGCACAGCTCACTCCTAGCAGTGCTGGGATCCCCACATGGGCAGTCCCACGTGTGGTATGAGCAGGAGGCTGTGCCTTTGCTGCAGTGGGGCCCTGAGACTTGGTCATTGCCACGCATCCTGAGTACCTGCAACGTTACTTTGGAGCTTGCAGTGCTCCTGGTGCTTCGTATGGGCTAGGCCCAACTCTGTGGGCAGCTCCAGGGCTCCGTGCTGGCATTGTCACATGCCAGCAAGCTGCTGCCTTATGCTGACCCTTGGGAAGTGTTCTTCCATGCCACCTGCCAGTCCCTCCAGCTCATAAGGCCTGTGCTGCCTCCTGGGAAAACAACTCTTAAGAACAGAGAAACAAATCCCATATGGCACTGGGTGCTATGAAAGCAGTCCAGCACATCTGCTGTAGGCGTAGCCATGCCCAGTATAGTGGGACTTCTTGGTGTTTGCCAGTTATTCTGAAATTCCTTTGAGTGTAAAACAAGGGTTTAAGAATATATAAACAACTTCTTGCAATCTTGCTATTAATAGTGTAGCTGTGAGGTTTGGGTTGTACAGGAGTTAAGGCAAAAACCACCTTCTGGTTAGCTAAGTTGTACGCAAACTCCCAGAAGTTGTTCTGCTGCTGCTTCTGTTCCCGTGACCTGCAGAAGTCTGTCTCGGAATAATTTGCAGTGAAGGATTTCTGGGTTATTGTATCTGGATATGCTCAGTCTGTCCCTGGGAACGTCCTCAGAGGTGTTAATCAATATGAGGTTGATCACCAGCAGGAGAGGTGGCTGGTGATGTCAGCTGTCCAGGCGTTGGGAAGACTCTCTCAGTGAAGACGAGCAGAAATGGCAGCTGGGCTGCTGCACAGCTTCCTCATAAACACAAGGAGTGTGGTGAGTGCTGAGCTGAGGTGAAATGATGGTTGCAAGCCAAAGTAGCCTGGCTTTGGGGTTGATTGGCTGAAGAGCCAAGGTTTCTCAAAACCTAATGGAGCAGGTATGAAGGAGAATCATGTACTCTAGCTAAGGTATGTAGAAGAACATTGGGATTTATGTCAAATGCCTCTGAGATCCTCTCATCAGGTACAGAGTAAGTACCAAAGTGTTGTTTGGCTGCAGTTCATGGGATGGAGCTGCATTGGCGGCAGCTCATCACCTCTTGGGCACCCTGGGTAAAGCATGGCAAGATGTAGGTTGGTGCAAGGCCTCTGAAGACTGGCAGCTGTGGGCCTGGGCCTCCTGTTGCTATCTTGTCTGGCCCAGAGCAGGGAATGGTCAGGGCCTGTGTGGCCCTAGGGATCTCATGTGCAGCTGACAGGGGCTGTACCACCCCCTTCCCCAAAGCCATTGTGACCCATGGGGCAGTGGTGTTGCCAGAGCTTGGGCAGTTCTCCAAGGCAGAAGAGCCCAGAGAAACACACGGTGCTGGTAGGCAAGGGTGCTTAGCAACAGGAGCTGTGGAAGATGCTGCATTTCTCCCTGACACCCTTGCTGCTGTCAGAGCAGGGAGTGCAAACACTCAGTGTGTCAGCATGGCTGTGCACCTAGGAAACAGTTTAATTTGAGCAATATATATATATATATATAGTGACAATAGAGGGAAGTAATTGCAAATGTTAAAAATGAAGCTTAACTTCCAGCAACAGTGATTTTTGAAGCAGAAAATTATTTTAACTGCTACTGTCTTAGGGAAAAAATGTTGAACAGTTTTCAAATCCTCTCTGGAATTAAACAGTTTCAGTGAGATTTGAGAGCATGTGTAAATGGTTTATTTTCTGTCCTCAGTTTCTTGGCACTTCAGCACTTGGAGCAGGAGAATCTCTGGAAAGAAAGGGAGGAATAAATTTGGCGAGATGCTGATTTGATGCTGGGGACACATGCAGATATTTGCGGCTGTGAGATGTTTAACGAGGATTCCAAGGGCTGTTAGCATAGTCACGGAAATTGGGAGTCAGCTAAAAACATCAAACATAGCAAAATAATGCTCAAATATTTGCTGTTGCATGTGAGAGCTTGGGCTGCTGGGGCTATTGGCTGCGGATGCAGCTCCTGGCAGCAGCTGATGTGGAGAGTGCTTGGGATGTAGGTGTATGAGGAGACTTCACAGACTTAAACGTGACACTTGGAGGAGTTATTGTCCAGCTTAACCTGGCTTTGTTGTCCTTTTTAATCGGAGGTCTGTGTTGGTTTAAAAAAAAACCTGTAAATAAGAGTGGTGAAAGCTCAGCAGTGCTGCACCCACCAACTGGTGGCAGAGTGAACCTTTGTTTTCATGTACCTGACGGTGCTGTCAGGTACTGGGGGAGTGGAGAGGGGAGGAGGGAGGCAGCAGGAGGAGGGCATCTTCTTCTGATGCACCCATGCTGTTGGCAGGACAGATCTGTGGCTCTGCTCATGCTGGTGCAAGGTCAGTCAGTGATTGCATTGCACTAGGAATCTAGGCATGTATTTCCAGGTACTTTTGCTGATGAACGTTTGTCACTGAGTAATGATATGAAAGGAAGATGGCAATTAGCACTGTGATGTGAAAAATGTTTCTGCTTGCTCACCAGTGTTTGCAAGTGAAGGGACACAAGTCTGGTAGAGCCAACTGCTCAGAAGCCTTTCTTTCTGCTTCTGCCTGCCATTATTCTTCACTGTTCTAACATCAATTATTATGAAACTAGGCAAGTAGGATTGTTTGAAGATTGTCTCTCTGGATGGTCCTTCAGTGGAAAACGTGGTTGCTAAAAAATCAAAACTGAATACTCTCTTTCAGTTTGAGTTGTGGCTGTTACAGAAGTCCCATCTCCAGCCCAGAGGTATCTATGCTGCAAGCGTGCTGGCAGTACAAGGAAGGTGAGAGAGGTACAAGCACAGGAGGAGCTCCACCACCTGCCCAAAGTGTTTTGGAGCACTCAGAAGCCATGGGTGCTGTGTGGGGGTGCCTGTAAATAAGGTTCCCCTGAGCAGGACAAGCATGACCTTGGTGCTGCTGCATCCACATCTCTGCAGTTCCACAGTGTGTTATAACGCACAGAGCAGGAGCAGATCTTCCATGGGGCAGTGCTCCATAGCTGCTCAACAAGCTGCAGGACTGCTCAGTTACCTCCTCTGACCCAAGCACCTCACCCACATTTGCAGGCTCATAGAGCTCTTTCTGCAGGGAAGATGGATCGGCTGCATGTCTCGTGCAGTGCTGTTTATTTCCAGAGGATGCGCAGAGATCAGCTTTCCTGAGCGTGCACAGAGCAGGCAGCAGCTCTCTCTTGCCTGGACGCTTCTCTGGGCGCTTAGCCCTTAACTGCCCAAGGGGCTGAGGCCCCCCAAGCAGCCAGCGCCCACACCCCAGCTCCATGCTTGCAGACAGGAAGCCTTCCTGCCACTGAGCTCAGTTCCGGACCTCCCTCAACTATTTTTGGATGATGCCTCCTATTGTTTCAGCCCTCCAAATAAAGCTCAGCACACCTGGCTGTAATGCCAACACCATTTGCTGCAGGGGCAGCAGCCTCAGCACAGCTCTGTGTGCCCTCTGTGAAAACCGGTTTGGTTTGACTGCTGCTGTGCTGGTGCAGAGACATCATCTCTTTGCAAGTTTGCTGTGTAAGGACTGGATGAGTCCCCTAAAATAAATGGACCATCAGCAGGAGTGATGGAGACTCTGTGAAAGAGCATAACAACACTGTGCCCAGTGATCCCAAGGACATGAAGTTTTAAAAGCCCCCCTGCCCCTTACCTTGAGCCTATTTGGGAGCAGCTCCCCAAGCCTCTGCCCTCACCTTGCACCCTGCTGCCCTGCCCTGATGCTGGGCAGATGCTCTTTGAGCGCTACTGTCCTTTCTCTCTCTTCCATCCTCTCCCAGAGCAGGAGCACACGTGCTGCTGGGGCCATGCAGGGGCTGTGCTTGCTGCCCAAGGAGTGGGCTCTGGTACCAGCATGGGGGCTAATTAGTGGGGCCACAAGAGGAGAAAGCAGCAAGGCACGCTGTGGTGGTGGAAACGTGTACCATGCGAATGTTTCGTGCCTTCCTCTGGTTTCAAACTTATTTCCTCTTTCTCATGAGAGTGTAGACTGATGGGGAAGGGAATGGAGGGCAATGAGTGTGTGATGTTTTTTTTTCATTTTCCTTTATAAACAGCATATTATATTTTATATATATATATATTATGTTTATATTATATATAAACAGCATATATATTTTTCTTTTTTTATTTTCTTTATAAAAGGTGTGCATACTGGAGCACTGGGCACTCTAAGAGCAGTGTCCCATAGAGCACGGGATGGGGCAAAGCGCCACCAGCCATGGGCTGAAGTGCAGCAGCTCACTGAGCAGCACACTGTGAGCGAACCTCTGGAGCAGCAGCAGCAGCACCTGGCCTGCTAGTGCTGAGCTGGTGCTGCCCTGAGGTCCCTCGGGCAGGACTGGTGCACACCGCAGGCCTGGCACACCCATCGGCTGGCCCTGCTGGCACTGTGGCTGCATTTCCCTGCTATTGGCAGGAGCAGAGCTCTGCTCCATGCATTTTCAGTTCTGTTTTTCTTTTAAGGAGGTAGCAGCAGCTGGAGAAAGTCGTCGTTACCCAGCAGTGAAGGTGATGATCCAAATGAAAACCGCCATAGATGCGTCGAGGGGCCCGAGACCTATTCCCAGATCTTTATTTTCATACAGCGCTGAGAAGCAGGCGTTGAAGTACAATTCCTGCAGGCCGTGGTTTCCATGCATGCACCACTTGTGACTGGCCCGAGTTCCCTTCCTGCAGCAGCAGCCTCGTCTCAGCTCTTTGTCATGGTGATTCAGTAATGCTTCACCGTTGTCATGGTTGCGGGGCTACTACCGAAGCCAAAGCAATTGCACAGTCCTTTTATTCATAGTTTCAGTGTATAAACTAATTAAGTAAACTGAAAGCAACAGCCTCTTCCCCGAGCCTTGTTTTTGTAATACCCAGCATTAGATAGGCTCTATTTTTGCAGTCCTTCCGAATATCAAAAACCTGACTTATGCTTGATCTCCTTGGATGAATTTAGCGTCTGAAACTGGGCAGAGTTCACTGATCATTTAATCGCCCAGAAACGTTCTCTCAAAGCTGCGAGGGTCTCTGAAAACCTCTTTTGAGCAGCGAGGCCGGAGCTGGGAGCCAGCGTGTTTCAACCCGGTCGCATTCCTTATCGCTGCTCTGCTCGTGGCAGAAACCCAATCAAAATGTTTGGTTTCTGAGTTCATGCTTTGCTGTGTACAACTGCTGGCAGGACGATTTGGGGGAACTCTGCCCTCATGCACCCAGGGATGGTGGGGGCGGCTGCGAGCAAAACGCCCTTCGTGGCTGCAAAAATGGTCTCCTGCAATCCCGTTTTTGTTGAAATCCGGGTGTAAGCACAGAGTGTGTTTGCAATCCCTGAGAACAGCGAGGGGAACCCAGTGGTTTCTGCGTGAGACGGGGACGGTTGCCCTGGCATTTGCCTTTGTCAGGGAATGAGTTGGAAGATTTAGTGTCCCGGATTGGTGCCCTGTTTGCTGATCAGCTGCCGCTCTGCCCTTGGCAGTCATCCTTGTGTGCTATGGGCAAGGGGGAATTTAAGGATAAATTGAAACAGAACAGAAACCTATTTCCTGCTAAAATTAGCTGTTTCTGCATTCGCTGGGTATCTCTCCACGATGATGCACTTGCTCTGGCATCTCATCCCTGGAGAACAGTGCTGTTGCAGAGTCACCCTTCTTTCCCCCAGCCCTCCTCCTCCTCAGCACACAGTGGGAATTGTTTCCTGTCCTGCAGTTACACTGTGCTGGGGAAACTGTGCTCAGCAGCTCATCCCAGTGCACAGGGTAGCATGGGGCTGGGGCTAGAGGGTGCTGGGCAGGTGCCAGGGAACCATGGGGACCAGGACTGTACCAGCATGTGCCATCTGGACCTGCAGTGCTGATGGGCTGAACAAAAATCTTCCCCTCTGTACCCCAGCCCCTAGGTGGACACTGCTGAGGCTGGCAGCATGAATAAATAAAACTCATCTCTTTGCCTCTCACTGCCTCTGGACGAGGCCAGACCTTAAATGAGATTTCCACAATGGGAAATATGGAAGTATTCCAGTGAGTGCCATCCCTGCCCTGGGCATGGAGCACTGGGAGCCATAGTGACAGCAGCACCAGTACAGCTAGGAATGCAGGTTCACCCGGACCAACTGGGAGCCTGTTGTATTATTGTCCGCTTCTTTAGATGCTTATTTTTTTAATTCAGTAAAGTGGTGTTGCAGTGCCTTGTTGCTGCAGCTTGTTGTGTCCAAATGTGCAGCCTCATCCTGCAATGCCTGCTTTTCCTTTTCCTATAGGCCAGCAGTGGAGCAATGACAACACACACACTGAGGTGCTGTCTGATGGGCGATGCCCCACAGATGCAGTCAGTCTGTAACCTCTGAGCTCCTGCCTGACATCTGTGTGCTGAGAGCAATTACAGTGTGAAATATTTCACCTTAAAGCAGATAATTTTTTCAGTGCTGTGCTTTAAGCAAGCTAATTATCGAAGTAAGGCAGCCTGATGAGGTGTAACTTCATCTCTGCAAAGTCAGTTTCTCAGTAATGTTCAGCACTGAGAATTCTGAATTTACTAAATCCCCTGTATTCAAATGTGCTGCTATAAATACCTCAGAGTGAAGACTCTCTTTCCTTTCTGTGAATGATGGCTAGAAACACTCTCGTCACTACTATTTTCAGCATGGTGATCTAAAAAGCAGCTCTGTTGCAGGGAGCTTACCTCGAAGAGATGTCAAGAGTTTCTGAAGAATTTTTTGCTGCCCCTTCACGGAGCTCAGTATTTGGTTTTCTTAAGTCGGAGTGCTTGTTTCTTTTAGAGGAGCCTGTTTGCACTGCTGTTTGCCATTCTGCATGCTTGTAAGACCAGTAACACTATAGGCTTTAACTATAAAAATGAGGTTGTTAGCTTTCAGGAACATCTTCACCTTGCCATTTGCTACCCATGTGAAGCACTAGGTCCAGGCACTTCTGGGCTCAACCCATGGGATTGTATTGCAGAACACAAAAGCAGCAAAAAATGGAAGAAGAGCATCACTCTGTAATGGACCGGTAGGTATTTTGTAGAAATGTTTCCTCAGCACTAGGGAAGGTTTTGCCTGGGAAAAGCGCCCACCAAGGTGGTGTGGATGGGGAAGGACAGTACCATGCTGCCTTGTGGGCACCCTGTGCTCTGTGAGGGAGCCTTTCCTCATGGCAGCAATGCCATGTGTCAGTGAGGAGTGGGTGCTAGGAGAGAGGGAAAACTGAGGGAATGGAAGGAAAAGGTGACAAGGAGTGTGTGGTCTGCGGGGAAGATGCACCTGGTGACACAGTGTAGTCTTCACCAAAGGAAGTTCTCCCAAAGGTTCAGCTCTTTGACAGACTCCTTCAGGATAACACTTTTTTTTTTTTTTTCCCTCCAAGTATTTGTTAACAAAGAAGGAGGCACCAACTGGGGAAGATAATAATTCTCTTCTGCCCAGGGGCTGTTCACATAGCATGCATCTGAGTCTCCGCTGAGGCTGGGCCAACCTCAGCAGCCCGGCGCTGTCAGCAGGCATGCACCATGCCTCGGGGCTGCTCTCAGCCACACTTCGGGATCAGTTGGGACCAGTTCTATGTGTTTTGGAGGCTGCCACCTCACCTCCTCAGTGGAGATGGAATGCTTGGCGGGAACAACGTGGTGCCACCAGGCCTCACCCAGGTGTGAGGGGCCGGGCGCCATGTTGATTCACGCAGTGATGGGGACACTGAGGAGATCTCACTGCCAGCAAAATGGGATCAATTTCTGCATGTGACTGGGAATGCTGTTTTTACAAAGCAGGGGCCTGTTTGGAGCTAATCTTCAAGATGAAGGAACACACTTATGATTCTGCAGAAGGATTCCATTGATGATAAACATCAGTACATCTTTTTTAGCACAGCAAATTAAGCATGAGACTGTAACTATTTATAAATACCCTGAGGGGTGAATATCAAGCAGGAAGAACTGCAGGAGTTAAAGGTTAATGTTAGCCTGGGATCATGTGGGTATAAATTAGTCATGAATAAGTGCAGACTGAAGATGAGAGGACTGTTCACAGTAACAAGAGGAGCGAAAGTCTGCAATTGGGGAAGACCTGAGTAATAATAGATATCCCTGAAGGCAGAAAATCACTAATACTTTGGGCATCCTTGGGAATTTGTAGTGCTGACCACTGCTTCCCCATCTGACTGTGGCAGGGGTCTGGGGCACCCAGCACAAGACAGACGTGGAGCTGTTGGGTAGGCAAGTCCAGAGGAGTCCCGCTAAGATGCTCACAGGACTATGAAGAAAGGTTGAGGGAGTTGGGCTTGTTTCGCTTGGAGGAGGCTCCAGGGAGACTTTGCTGTGGCCTTCCAGTTCTTAAAGAGGTCTATGAACTAGACGGAGACCAACTTTTTACCAAAGCAGATAGTGGTAGAACAAAGGGGAATTGTTTTAAACTAAATGACAAGAGATTTGGGTTAGACGTTAGGAAGAAATTCTTTCCTCAGATGGTGAGGCACTGGCACAGGTTGCCCAGAGAAGCTGTGGATACCCCATCGCTGAAGGCATTCAAGACCAGGCTGGATAGATCATCAGGAAATCTGATCTAGTGGGAGATGTCCAAGCCCACAACGGAGGGGTTGGAAATGAATGAACATTAAAGGCACCCTTCCAATACAAGCCATAAGAAAACCATAAGAACACTGAAATACAGGTATGGGTATATAATTACCTCTATTTAGGTACAACTTTGAAAAGTTTCAATAATTATTAGAATTGCAGACTTTATTGAATGTCAGAATGCTGCTGGCTAATATTTGTGTGGTACAGAAAACTTGTGTGGGTATGGGTTTTGGATGACACAGTTTTTGGGTGCTCAATCTGAAGGTCAGTTTAAGATGTACCTTCAAAGTGTACTCAGCTGAGTATCTCCTATTTCATGAATTTGTTACTCACACAATGTAAGTAAAATTACAGTTTACAGTCCGGGCAGAAGATGAGTGATATGAAATCTTTGAAAGAACTGAACAAACCTAAAGCAATATGTCAAGCTATTTAGTTACATCTTCATGTTGCAAATTGGTGTCTCCTAACTTGGAAAAAAAAAATACTAAATCTTTCTATTTGAGAGACATTTTATATTGGCTGAGAAAACAGTAAACTGAAAGGCAACTGCATCCTGAAATATTATATTATTTTATTCCTACCATATTGACTGTAACAGTTTCACTGCTTGATTTTCCAAAACCTCAACCTGTTGTTTACATTTTAACACCAGAAATGTTCTTTGGTGTTTGATATTTCTATGAAAATGACACTCCTCACTCATTTGGTAGATTCTGACTGAGCTGCTTATCTCCAATTCAGCCCTTTTTCTGTTATAATTTTGAAGAGTAAGAACAAGCATTTGGTATCCTTTTTTTGTTTGTTTCCCAGCAAATGGACTATTTCCTGTTTTCTTTTGTGACTCTCTATTCTACAGTCTCTACCTCAATAGCAACTGACAGAACTGACAACAACAACTGACATTGTTCCCCACTTCTCTTTCCTCCAACTGCAATGGAAGAAGGCAAAGAGGTAAGTGCAGCATGGAAGGCAAGGACCTGGAAAATGGAAGCTGCCTCGAGCATCCCTGGGAGCAAAAAGATGGTGTCCTCTCCTGTGTCAGGTGCTGCACAAAAGGAAGAACAAGTGACATGACTGTAACTAAGACCCCCCTTCTAGAGGAGGAAGCTGACAATAGGGCAAGAAGGTGGGCAGCAAGCAGGAGTAGGTGTTGCACTGTCTCAGAAAAAGAACTAGAAAAGGATGAGGGTGAAGGCAATGCCTGAACCAGTTGTTTAAGGGTAGAAGAGCCTGCCACAAAAAGCAGAGAAGCAGCAGCATTAGAAAAGGCAGCTGCAGCTTGTGTTGTGTAAGGAAATGCAGAGGGACAGGGCCTTTTCAAAAACAGTAAATCAAGAGTGAGTTGTTCAGTCACTTGCCATTTGTGATGTGCTCCAAAAATTTCCTTGGATAATAGTTTGCCAACCTTCCAATGTTTTGAAAAGCTAATAATATTTTTAAGAACTAAGCAACCGAGCAGTGAACAGTATCAGATTGCTCAAAGATAAGCACATGATCTTTGTAAATGACAAAGCAAAAGGGAATAGCATGAGAACAGATCATAATTATGACAGAAATTAGTGATGTCTGATTATCACATGTGATGTCTTGGCACAATGCAAAGCAGTTTTTCTATTTATTCTTTAAAACCTTCTGTTTCCTGTTGTGTTTTCTGGGTTTTTTTTTTTTCCATGTCATCTAAAATTCCTTCATCCACTTCATGCCAGGGATAACCCTTGCTGACTGGTTTGCATAGGTTTGCTCCCAGAAAAACCCACACCTTCTCCCTTAGTGCAGAAAATAGTTTGACTGATGTTTTTCTCAAGTTAAAACTTAATTTTTTTTATATACACAGACCACTTCTAGTAGTACTACAGGTGATTAAAAGAAATCAGCAGCTACTCAGCAACTCAAAGGATGCTCTTGAGTGGTATTCCACAAATGGGGATATACAGACCTGACACAACAGCAATGTCCATGCCATGAAATAGCTAGGGTGTTTCCTGGAAAATCCTTCCTAGAAAAGCCTTCTAAACAATGTTTGAGCCATCAGAAAGGTACGGCTAATGCTAAGGATTATGATTTGTTCTCAAGTTCTTAGATTTGCATGTTGCTGTAGCAAAGCCTAATATTTTGAATTCCTAAAAATGCAAAGCTTTTTCCAGCAGAAAATGCATAATGCATGAAGTCTAAGAATGATAATTAGTGCTTCTCAGATTTGCACACTGTGCAAAGATCTTTCATTAGATCTATATGATATGTGTGATATAGGTGCTATATCATGAAGACAAGGCTAGGCATCACTGGTATCAATGGGACTACAAATCAAGAGTGTTTGTGTTTAGATCATCAAATAAGAGGTTAAAAGGTGGTCTGCAAAATTAAGAGAGAGGTAAATACACTTACCAGTATTAGAACAGGAAGTGCATAGAGCTAGAGAATACCTTTCTGACTTTGCAAAGCTGAATCTGAGTGAACTGCCACCTGACTGATGAAGTAAATCAAACTATCCCCATCCACTTTTGATCAAATGCTTCATCCAAATGATACGATGATACTAAGGAATACATAGGAAATTATTTCCTATGTTCACTGGTATGCCTCAGAACCAGCTCCAGTGATCCATCCCCTGTGAGATTAGTGTTAGCAGCGTGCTGCCATCAACACCCAGAGTAGGTGCAGAGCAAAAAGTGGTAGAATTCCCAGGAGAAGAACTGGCAGGGAAAGAAAATCTCATTTTCAGCTTTCCATTTACAGCCTAAAATAGCCAGTCTGCTGGGAGCAGTAGTTCTTAGCAAAAACAGTGATTATGAGGACTATGGTCTTATTTACTTTCTGCCAGTGTTGCAGCACGCACCGTATACTCACAGGATATTTTTAGTCACGGATTCTGCCAGGCAGAAACACAGAGGAGTTAATCATGTGTAACAAATTAAACAATAGCCAAAAAAGCTAGCAGGACTGGGGGGCTGCAGCAGCAGAACATCTTTCTTACCCTCTCTAGCCCAGCTTCCCAAATGCAAATGGTCTGGGGGATTCTGGGCAGGATAAAGGCAAAGGTTAGTGGTAAGTTTTGACCTGGGTCAAGCATTCTACAGAGGCTGGCTGAGACCTGTCTGCATTCAGATTGTTGTCAGAGTTAAAGCTCTTGTAGAGATAAATTGTTGAAGCTGACATATTAGCAGTATTGAGCTGTAGGGCTGAAGTGGACTCCTTCCTATCTGCTATCCCTGTGAAAGACAGCATTGCCTGCTCAGGAATTAGGAATTAAATATGGAATCAGGAAGTTGAGGAGTTAAGGAGATCTACTGTTGGCTGCACACCCATAGTGCCACTGGCATAAGCAGGACACTCAGAGCCACCTCTGTCTGGAGCAGGAAGTACCTGTGCCAGGTGAATGGCTAGGCCTTGGGAGAGGGGTGCCCAAAGTGTGCTTTGTCTTCTTCCTAGGGGAAAGTAAATCACTGCTCTCTTAATTACTGTGAAGGAACAAAGATGGGCTGGAGAAGATGCAGTTTATTCAGGTCTCCCCAACTCGCAGGCTGAAGGTAAGCACCAAGTTCATAACCAATTCTGAGTCTTTTCTGGAAGGGCAAATATTTTCCCCTCTAATGGGAAGATGCAAAGAGGATTATGACAGCAATATCCTTCCTTGGGCAGGTTTATTTTCGGGCAAGAGAAGCCTTTCATAATAAGTAACTGCTCTTTGTTATGAACCAGCCTGTGTCGGTGACCACAGGACTTCAGGGACACAAAATAGATGCTATCTGCCCAAAACTCACAGTCATTGACTATCATTTTGATTTCTTTACTGGGTAAGAGCAAGAAAATGGCTTTTAAATTAGATGTTGAACCCCTTCCAGAATTGCACTATAAGCCACTGAATCAATCATTCTTCTTACAGTTACCTCCTACTCCACAAGCTCCTACTACCATAAAAATTGGTCACTGTAAACTGAGCTGAGTGAATAATTTCCAGTTTCAGGTTTGTTTGAGAATGTTTTCCTCTTCCTCTGTTCATTATTTGTCTGTTAGCAGATTGATTTTCCTGAATTTATGTTTTTGGAAAACATGTGCTGTAATCATTCTGCAAGTAATTCCCTCCATAAATCATGTATGAGTGATTTGCTGAGGAGTGTTCAAACATTTGTCCTAATTCTGCTCACCCTCCATGAACTTGCATCTCACGGTATCCGCTCCTCAGCTCCATGGCCACATCAAAGAGCCAGGTTTCCACTGAGTGTTGTCCTTGGGAAAATTCTCACTTTTGAAGCCCCTCCCTAGAAAACTTGCACAGAGAGCAGAAATTACAGAAAATCATTTCAGTCTTAGGCAGACGTGTTCACTGAGAGGCTCACAGTTTATCAGCATCTGTAATTTTCACATCAGCTAGCACATAGCTTTTCTAGCCCTGAAGAGAACATCATTTGCACACTTCACAACTGGGAGCTGCTCCCAGCCAGAGCTTTTGAAAAGCATCATTCCAATTTGTCTCACAAACTGTCTATGCGAGGCAAAGCCTTCAATGGCATATAGAGTGGTTGGGCTCCAAATAATGACCGAAAGTATGCAACGTTTCACCACTGAAAAATGATTTATTAATTTTCCAGAAATAATTAGAGGATTCTTCTGGTTGTTGTTGCATCTTTATGAGAAATAACTCTATCAAAGCACTGGCAGAAGGTGTCTGATCCAGGCCCTACTGAAGCCAGTGGAAAGTCTTCATTTTGAAATTATCTGCCACTGAACAGATGAAGGAAACTGCCCTTCTCAGCTTGAAAAATAGCATCTTTTCAGATAAAAGTTTAAAAGAATTCACTGTTTGGAGGGATTTGAGTATTTACCATGTGTCCTCTTACAAAGAAAGTACTGGAATGCATATGCAATATTGAAAAGTAGGTAAAAGTCAACCCCAGCCCTGCATGCCACCATTAACC
Source organism: Chrysolophus pictus (assembly GCA_037305975.1). Classification (NCBI taxonomy): domain Eukaryota; kingdom Metazoa; phylum Chordata; class Aves; order Galliformes; family Phasianidae; genus Chrysolophus; species Chrysolophus pictus. Next base: position 13,552,835 of record CM074587.1, read on the forward strand.
ACAGTGAGAATTTCAAACCCACAGCTGGCAGCTTGCCTCAAATATTTCCTTTGAAAACGTTTGTAGAATATGGACCTCAGCTCTTGTTGGTATGCAGCAAAAACACTGTGCTGGTATTTTAGATAATGTAAACAGTTGCTGCAACTGTCACCCAGGCACTTCATGATTTTTCATAGGAGAAGTGGAAATTAACAAGTCGTGAAATCTTGATGGTGTCTGTGTTTGTGCCTAGGACATGTGTGGGCATCTCTTCCCAGGTCCTTTGCAAAAGGTACGCTTTATGAAAATCTTGAAAAATAATTGTTAAAAAAACAATCTGTATGGAGTCACTGAGGAATGCAAATCATAAAGCAATTAACATTTTTTCCAGATACAAATTTTCCAAAAGGAGATTATGTTTTCCTTCCAGATCAGCTTTTTCTAAAATTATCTTCAAATTCATCAGTATAGGAAGGACTTAGTGCACCTTATCGGTGTTCCTGAGCTGTATCTTCTGAGATGGACTGAAATGTTAATTCTTGGTGCTGATAAGCGACTTGGGATTCATTTATTCTGGACCATTCGGTCAGCTGCAGGAAGGAGCTTTTTGTTCCACACAGAGGAGACTGGGCCACTCTTAGGTTGCTCCCCTGTATGCTGAAGTTGAATTTTATTTCATAAGCATCAACAGGTACATCAGCGTTTCTATCAAGTCAGTACTGTACCCATACTATACTGCCCACCATGGTCTGTATTTTCTGCTCAGAATGGGTAATACTTTATGTCTGTGTTCTGATGACCATTTTAGAAACCGGGCACAGAAATTCTTGTGTCACTTTGACAAGCACAGTATTCCTTTTCCTGCCAAAAGTGAATCTCAAATACAGTATTTTGATTTATTTTTACATACAGTTTATGCTGAATCAAATAAAAGATGACTAGCTTGGAGTTGCATCAGATTTCTTTGCACTTTTCACCATTTGCTGTTTTATTTCACCCCCCCACATCCCCCGCCCCCCCCCCCCCAGTGCCTACATTATGCAACTTCACATTTGGTAATCTGATCCTAATGAATTTTAGGGCAAAGAAGTTGTCACATGCTGGCATGTGTTTTTAAAAAAACTTCATAGAAAATAGTTTCTTTTCATGCATTCTTTTACCTGTAATTATTATACAGATGCATCATATTATATGTGAGAGGAAAAAATTGCCCTACTGCATAGTCAACTCCATTTATATCACGGAAAGGGCAGCAATCCAAAGCATAAGTAACTTGAGCTCCATGTGCATTGCCACCCAAGCGAGCAGGACAAACGGTGATGCCAAAATGCCAGTGCTGGGTGCAGGTCTGTGTAGCTTCGTCCTCAGGGATTGCCTCCACTGGAGCAAAGCATGTCGTTAAACCCTGCTATGCTGTGCTCTGCTTCACTGGGCGGCTGTGGGAAATAATATAAAATAGAGCACACTGTGCACCATGCACCTCGTTCTACAGAGCAGGTATAGACTCTGTAATTACACCACAATGCCTGGCACATACCATGTAAATACATAGCAATTGCATGTTCCTACAGCTTACTTGTTAATTACGCATTGTTACCAACAAGTTCAAAGATAAATTATCATAGCACATGCAGCACTTAGATGCTTGCAAACCTCCTAAGCTATGAATTTGTACTATTAATGGCCACTTTTGTTGCTTTTCCATTGCGAAGGGAAGCACGGTGCTCCCCCAGCTGAAGGCCAGCAGTTGGAGCACGCAGCTCTTCCTGGTGCAGCAGAGGTATGCTGAAGCACTTCAACCACGGAGGAAATCTGGATGAATTAACAAAATAACGTCCATTAACAAATCACTTTGCAAATTCCATTTAGTAATCCTCCTAAGCAAATGCTGTATTTAAAATCACTGGCACTTGCATGCAATAGAACTAACGGTTTTCCTGACCCAATATTTGATTTTGCACAAGCTAAAATTGAGAGGAAAACCTCATTCCACTGATGTCATTGGCAAAACTCCTATTGATTTCAGTGAGGCAGGGTTCTACCCAGGCAGCTTACTTGTAAATGGGTTCTTGAAATAGCTTATATTATATTCTGGCAGAAATAGATCACCATGTAAGGCCACTTCACAGTCCATGCTGGCTCTTCTGTGAGCTGCACTGCAGTATTTTAGACTACAACATATAACTTTTAATAGCTACCTCAATAGCATTGTACAAAATACAATAATTCTCTACAAACATTGCTTTTCTCCAAAGTGAAGCTTCCCTGTAAGATATGACTCTGTAATGGTTTGGGGTCAGCTGTATATAAGCACCCACACTGGATCAAAATTGGTTGGTTGGTTTTTTTTTCCCTTGGTTTTTCCTATTTCCATATTGATTTTCAATCTGAAAGGTGATGCTAATGTGTTTAAGGAAGATCAAGAGGCAGCTTCATGGCTGATGTGAGCTCTCAGGCTGGAGGTAGTGCCAGCGGCTATCAGGGAAAGAGGGAGCTGGAGGATAGTGGTCTTGTTGGAAAAGCGAAGAACTGGAATTTGTTCAGGTGACCAGGGAGCACAAACCAAAAGTAGGTTGAAGAGAGTAGCAAGAAGCTATGCCAGGACATGAGTTGAGGTTTTAGTTGGAATGGAAGAAAAGTCTGTCTAGGAATGGCGAGTGAATTTACATTTGTGTTGGAGGCTCCTTAAAGATGAAGGGTCAAGGAAGCAAGGAGAGAGACCAGGAGGAGGCAGGGAAGCAGAGGAAGCAAAAGGGTGATGATGTTCAGTCTGTTTTGAAAGAGCAACTAGGCAAGAGAGAGCCTAGCATGCCAAAATGAGATTGCACTTCAGCAGGAAGAGAACAGCTGGCAATGTGCAAGGCAGATTTTGAAGTTAAAGACAAGAGCAAGGAAAGGGGCAAGAAGGTTTATAGAAGCCAAACAGGAACAGAGTGGGATTAGATCACAACATATAACATGCCAGAAAGCTTTATTATCTGCTGTGCTCTTTAGTTGCAAGTGCAAGATGGTCAATCGTTTCTAAAACAAAATAAATATATTCATATTGAAGTTCCTTAATTCTACAGTGGAAAGTAACTTCTTATGCAGAAGGACTGTTATTTTGAATGGATTCAATTTTATCTAACCTGTACTGACTTTAAATAAAAGAGAGGTACACATCTCCAGTGCTGGAGATCCAGCAGTGTAACAGAGACTTGCTGGCCCTGTGGCTGAAATCAACAGGTCCTTTGAGAGCAGTGTCCTTGTTCTGATGGATTTACTTTGCTGTCCTTCCCCAACTTTCACTCCCTTTTCAGCCCTACTCTGGAGCCTGAAGAAACGTTTGCAGGTTTTCCTCGATAATAGGCATATTTCTAATACAAACTGAAGGCCAAGCTCTTTTTTAATTCCTAGGGGCTAATTTTGTTCCTCCTGAAATCTATAGCAAGGTTCCTGCTGCCTGCAGTGGTACCAGGTGTGGTTCGACCACCCCAGAGGTGACCTTGGAATTCTAATGAAAAAAGCCTAAGTATACTGAGTGGGGAAAACGCTCATTAATAAGTATCTTAGGAGAACATGGTTACCTTGAAAAAGGCTAATTATTTTGATAGTTACTTGTTCAAAAAGAAAAAAAGTCTACTCAATGAGAGGATAAAGTTAAAAATTAGGAATCTCACAAAAACAGACAGCACAATATTGCATTCAAGAGGACAGCCACCAATTAATAGAAATGTCAACAATTCAAGTGGCAACAACTTCAAAAGGGAAATCTTTTCCTCATTTTCATATGCATTCTTCATAAACAACATCAAGAAGTGTAACATGCTAATAGCTAATAACACTCAGAATAAGATTCACTAATTTACTAACTGAATAATTTAATGCATATCAAAGGAATGATTTTCTCATTTCATTCTTTTTTTAGATCTAACGCTAAGCTGGGTATTATCAAGTAGATGAAACTGCACAGATTACAAGTCATCACTGAAATAGTCATTTTAGAATTGAGTTTGTTTTTTTCCATTGGATGTATCCTTTGAGTTTAAGGAATCATATTCCTTTTTTTCTTGTTCTTACAATGGATTGCAAAAAATAAACAAATAAATAAAAGAACAGAAAAGAAAAGAAAAATCAGCTGTGCTGAACTAAGGCAGGGAGATGGGATGTGGTGAGCAGTGTGCCCCATGGTCCCTTGGCTGGGGGGCCCACGGTCCTGGCATGAGGGCTCACCCACCTGCTCGGCCCCAGCTGCACAGTGGATAGGCTTGATTTGTGCCGGAATGGAAGGTGATCATCCCAGCACCACACACCATGGAATGAGGGCGGGCAGGCTGGAACTATTGGCTTTGTGGCAGATGGAGCAACATTTGCAATTGGGAAAAAAAACCACTCTCATGCTGCCAAAATATTAACAAGGGGCTTCCTCAGAAATATTCTGCCATGGCCATTGGTAGGTATCAATTCCCCATATACATAGGACTTCCTCCAAGGAAAATGGTATAATTTCAGCAGGCTTTCTGATGACAGGACCTCTCTGCATTGTTTTTTTTTAACTCCTGCAAAGTCCTTCACTTCGAGTCTTGAGCTTTCAGTGCTGCAACATCTCATGGATGCGACCCGTGGTGACTGCGATCAGGCAGCAGCAAGCAGAGCTGGTTTGGGGTCCCTGGTGTGGCTGTGCCCAGTCAGGTAGCTGGCTTGGCAGCAACGGCACACTGTGAAATCAAACAGGGAATGGGTTCTTTTGTGTTTTGCTTTGTTTTTAGCATAATATACCTCCCTTTGTGAATGCCCGGGTTCCTTACCTTGGGAGAAAAACAAGAATTTCCCTATCTTCTTTTATACCACCCATTATTTTGCATATCTTTATGTCTTTCATTAATTTCCTTTTAAAAACAAACTCTCCTACTCCTTTCAGATTCATATGCAACATCAAAGCATTTCAGTGAATTTTTCATTCCATTTATATGCCAACTCTCTGGTGATGGAGTCAGACGTGTTGTGGTAGTCCTGCAAGCAGCAAAGATGCCCAGCTTCTCTACCACTGCTGCAGTTCTCCTTGCTGTAGGTACCAGTTAACTGGGAACTGCCCCCCAAACAGCAAAAAACCTCCCTGTGATAACCCTACTGCTTTGAAGAGGGCAATGGGACCAGTGTGCTTTATCCTTAAAGGTAAAAAGACAGCTGTGGTCTGTGTGCTAAAGGGAACTGAGATTTATTTTTAACTTCTTTTTTTTCCTGAGCATTGTGAAGAAGCTGAATCATTCTATTTTTATTTAGGAGGAGACTATAAGGGAGAGAAATAATCTGATATATTTTAGAGACACTTCCAAAGAACAGAGGCTGGCACAGTGCAGTGTCCCATGCCAAAGAAAACCTGATTTTCCCCAATGCTGTCAGTTGGGTTCAGTTCTCCACCAAATATATTTTCAAGAATTTTTGTACTAAACTGAGAGTTCAGTACAACGCTTCTGAGAATTCAGATTAGTCTCCTTTTGTCAGTGCTGACTTTAGGAAGTCATGAAGGCAGTCTGCATCATAGTGGTACTATGATTGTTCTGAAATAGAACCGTATCATATATCTGTTTTCATTCTTCTGCTTGAGACATACCTTCAAAAAGGCAGTTTCTGATGACATGTTTGGGCAAATGATGCCTTATCTGCATGCTTTTTTAATGTATCATCCTGATCTGGTAACTTGAATGCCATAACAAGAAAGCTATGTTAATTGTACATGTTTGTAAGTTAGTGCAGTCCAAAACACATGCCTTATACTATCTGCCTCTGAAAGTCTGCGGATTGCTTGAGAAGCTGGAGATGTTCCCTCTCTGTGAGAGGAATCACAGAACTTTTCAGACCAAAAATCTTCAAACACAATAATCTTAGCCTCACGGATATTTTATATTTCTCCTGCCTAAAAATAAAAACCACTAAGTATATGAACTGCTGCTGTAAATAAAAGCACGAGTAACAGAGTTCTACTGTTGCCGGGCTCCTCCTCCCACTCGATCTCAGCAGTCAGCAAGAACACTTATTCAGTATTAAGTTACAGTAAAGAATTGTTGACTCTGGTATAATTGAGAGCAAAGATAAAGTCAAGTCAGTGAAATTTGCTTCAGCTTGCAACATTTCAAAGAAAGCCTCTAAATTTGTTTAGATCTTAAAAATGAAATCTTATAGAACACTATATATATATAGAATACTGTTAACAGTAAAAACGCTTCTCCATTAAGTAATTCTTATTGAAATGCACAAAGTTGAGCTAGTGTTATTTGCTTCTAAGTTAGATTTCATTCTAAACAGTGTACGTTAACAAACTTTGACCGCTTCATGCCAAGTGCTTTACACATTTCTCTTAAATTTTGCCAGAGAACCATGTTACATAAGCGAATACAAAAAGCACTCTCTCACAGAGCGTGGGTAGAGTCCAGGTGCCCCTGCACTAACTAGTGAAATTCCTACAGAACTCATTGGAGGCAGGATTTTACTCTTCAATCTGTACATTTTTTTGTACACAGGTATTTAAAATCACTTTGTTATTTAGTACACAAGATCTTAAAAAAGATTTTAAAAACTTTTATTTTAATGGGCTGTCATTTCTCACTTTTGTTACTGGATAAGTCTTCCTTCAGATTTCAAACACATCTAGTTTCAAGTATGTTTGTAATTGCCAGAGTACACAACAGATGCCATTTTAGATAAGCTTCTAGTCTGTGGATGGAGGTAGGCATTTGCTCTCATAATCTGCAGCTTTACTGCAGAATTTGAGAATTGCCTGTAAAGAGTTCTGGGAGTATAGCGTGCCATTAGCACTTAGGGGTTCCTTAACTGCACAGTAATATGTTCAGCAGTAAGGCACAGGTGGTGAGGACAAAGAAGTGGCATAAAAACAAATAAATAAATTTTAAAAAAGGATAATCTTTAAGATTGCTTGTATAATACCTAAGCAAAACAATTAAACTGTGAAGTATTTTTCAACTGGGTGAGATGAAACAAATTGAAGTGAGCAGCACTTATACTAATGCCGTCATTCTTAGGCACACCCAGCTCTGTGCAGCAGTTCCCTTCCTGCAGGCAGCACAGCCCTCAGGGAAGCATGCTGCCTGGTGCTGGACACTCACTGTGGTGGACGTGTCTCATCACACTGGTGCCCGGTTTCAGCTACACATGCAGCTCTGATGCTTGTTCACAACAGTGTAAGAACAATCAGCTTGTGGGGAAGATGCTCTGCAGACACGCTGTGAGGTTTGGTGTTTTGGTACAAAGGGAACAGGAGAAGGATGGCTACCCTGGGACAGCCCTGCTTGGACACACGGCTGCGGTGAGTGAGCTGCACCCCTGCAGCTCCCCAAGATGCTGTTGGCATATGGCTGGGTAATGGGGGAGGCTGTCTGAGCATTGCTCATCTACCTCCATTCAAAGTTATTCTGCTGATATTTTTTTCAAAGTTGCTAAGCTGTTACCTGGTTACCATAGCGTGGTAACCACTCAGGCAGATACGGGCTTTTTCTTCCCAGCAGGTAAGCAGGTGACCCTGACTGAGTCAGTCAGCCCAGTGGCACCAAAACCACTCAGCTGCAGGCCGGGATGAGGCTCTGTAAGAAATGTATTTGAAGTGTTCAGAGGAACGCCGGGTATGAGATATGATTAGTTCTGACAATGCTTATTCAATTTAAAATATGCTTAACCAGTTTAAAAATAAAACCACAGACTCACTTTGACTGCAGCCCAGTCCCGAAGCTATTTCAGCATGCGCTGCCCATCCCAGACCTTATATTCTGATTTGGCTGTAACACAGCTATTAATAGAGCAGAAGTTGGGGGTGCAATTGGCGAGGTGGGCAAGCAGCTCAGCAGCCACATGCTGGTGGGTCGGCCTGGCCTGGACCACCATCCTGTCCGCATTGCTACCAGACCCACTTGCCTGTGTGCTGGGAAAGGAGCACATCAAGGGTACCCACAGCCATGAACTGCTGGAGGACTTACAGAGCCACGCTCCCGTGCTGTATTATGCAGGAGGGGATCAAAAGTCAGTCTATATGCAGAGAGTATCTGGAGAACTAAGCTGGATTCTTCTGGAAACCACAAATGCTCTCATTACTGAGAACCATGTAATATTTACTTTTTTTTTCCCCCCCATAACTAAGATACAAATTTGTACAAGTTTCATAAGTGGGGTTTTCTGTAATCCAGGGACAAACTTTATTGGTTAACTCTTCATTTCTTGCATTCTTCATAAATACTAAATTCAATACATTTCAATTGTTTTTCTGACTTAAAGTTGAGGAGATCGCAGGTTAAACATTGTGATACAGCATTAAAGGGATAAATGAAGAGAAAATAATCTGTGTAAATCAATATTCCTTCTATCAGGCAGAAAAGCTACAGCACAAATAGCTCAGACCCTTCAAAAAAAAATTAAATCATGAATTAAAAAATGTGGGCGTACATGTAAGTTTAAATGTTACCTCCTGCCAGACCAGCACTTACCTGGCACCTGCTCAGCTCTGCTGTGTAGGCTGTGGGGTCTGTAGGAGCACACCGGCGGGTCTGTGAGCACTTCCTGAAACAGAAAAGGCAGGAATGGTTTTGTCTTTTATCTATTTGGGTTCAAACATCATCGATGTAGTAAAAAGGGAAAACAAACAAACAAACAAAAAAACCAACACCCAAGAAAAAGCCAACAATCACTGAGTACCAATGTGCAAGGCTCTCATTTCCAAAGACACCGTGGTTGCACAGCCTTACAGAGAAAGGAGAGAAACCCAAATAACCTGCCAACAGCACTACCTGAGCAGGCCAGACAGATCATTTGCATGGCAAGCAAAACTCCCAGGTCAAAGAACTGAAAAATAGGTACCTTAAAAATCACATACAAAATTTATTCCCAGTGCCAATCTTGTTCTGTGAGCAGACACCTTATCCACACAACCGTGTGTCTCTTTTAAAGCAGTTTCAGGGCTCGTTCACACAAACAGGTGCTTGTGCAACTGCAGGTATAAATTCCCTGGCCCGGGTGCAGCGTGTACCCAAGCAGTGCGCCTGGTCACTGAGCAGAGCCTGCGCCTCGCTCCCTGCTGTGCCTGCAATCTCACATAAACTGAGGGTAGATTAGAGAAACCTAATACGCTCTAGGACTGTAAAGGGATTAATCTCACATAAATCTTCACCAAAAACAAAACAAAACAAAAAAACATTAGTATTTATTTACATGCATTTTATTTTCCAATGAGAAAACAAACCTCCTTTTCTCTTGGAACAGTAAAAGTCTTTTCAAATTTTAATGGCTTTGGTTTTGCATTTAAAATCCCTTGCAATACAGTTAACCTATATTCTTCAGCTCAAATAAAAAGCTAAAAGCACGTATTTTAGAGGAGGGCTTAGCCAGCTTTTCCATTTCATTACTAGATATCTATTACAGGGGCGAGATGCGTACTTTCGTCTCACTGATACACTGTTTTACGTACAAACATCTTGACCAGCACTGTGTTGATCAGCGGTTAGCAGATTCAGTGTGTTTTGGCTGAATTTCTGAAGGGGAAAACTGCGACTTGCACTCTAAATATTTTTTCTGGAAAATGGCTTCCTCCACAGACTGTGGGCATCTTGTAGGGAATTCCAGCAAACATTCCATCAGGAGCAGCGTGCTGCTGGCGGGTGCCGACATGCCAGCCTTGGGAACTGAAATTGGGCACCCACGGGTCCCACAGAGCTGGGGCAGAAATTATGCCTACAGCAATAGGCACACACTTGGCTGCTGTTGGCGCTGCTGACTGAGGCTCGTTTGAGATCCAATCTGATTTACGGTAAGACATTCTACACTGGGGATGTCTTGAGGATCATAGTTAATATTTGTTACTAGCAGATTTTATTAATATTTGTAGAGTTTTGGTTAACAAATGTCAGCAATCTTTAATCGCTCTTCTTTCCTGTCTTTCTGGGGTGCTGCAGAACGCCTGTGGCAGCACAATGCAGACAGGGAAAAGGCTGGGCGAGGAGCACGAGGCCAGGGGTTTGGAACCTGGAAGGTGCTGAAGGCCACCATGAATGTTAATTATGTCACTTCATGCTTTTACGGTGCTCCTTGTGCTTAAAGCACCACACAGACTGCTAGTGATTAGTGATCTGATGGTTCTGAAATGATCAGCAGTGTCATTTAGGCTATCTGTAGGACACAACTGGCAGCCCTCTGATCGGTGCGCTGCAGCCCAGAGCAGGCTAATGGGGCTGCAGGGCAGCGGGGGGACACTGCTGCCTCTCCTCACCCTGTGCCCGCTGCAGCCCTGCATGGAGCTGGGCCGAGGGCAGGGCACAAAGCACCCCTTGTGTCCTGCCCATCATGCCAGAACGTGGAGATTTCTGAGAGCTATATGGAGTGTGCATGCAGATCTGACCATCCACTGCTCCACCACCCTGTGTTTCAAAACAGGGTTTTTTTGGATTTTTTTTTTTTTTGCTTGATTTATAGAATACTTGGCTTTTTGCAGCAGCAGAAGCTACTGGGGCAAGGGTCTCAGGGGTGACATTCTGGAATCTAAGGGCACTACGTGGTGAGACCAACTGCTAAGCCGTCTGCATCCCTTGGTGGAATGGATGGCACTCTGGCAGGCTGCACTGACACATTTGGGTAAGATGAAGAATTGAGTTACTGTAGCAGACTGAAAGCCAAGGTCTGGCTTGGATGGTGTTCCTGAACCTAGCATCCTTACTCGATGCTTAGGTAGTGAAATCTTTCACTCAATGTGCTTTAGATACTTGTGTTAATTGTATAAATGTCAACAGAAATGACATGTTTTTAAAATGTTAGAGTTGCTCTTCTGAAATGGTCCAAGCATATATTTTTAGCTTCTACAATCTCTTCTGATTACACCACTTGCAAAGGTATCGTATTTCTTGTCATATCTAGCTATAGTAACGTGTCAGTAGCTGTACTACTGCTGATTCCTCTGCATAAAGCACTGCAGAATATACTTCAAATACTGGCTTTTTGTGTGTCTCACACAAGTAGTCATTAATACCAAGGGAACAGCATGCTACTGTTCCAGGTTTTCTAAGAACTAATCCTATCGCACTCCACCAGCTCCTATTGCTGGCTCCACAATGCCTTTATTATTTATGTTTTTACTCTTGAAAATTCAAATTTAGATCTGAAAATTTTCATGCTTTTGTTTTTTCAAAATAATTAAAGCAGGCAAATGGACCTGATGTAATCTGCATAGTGTGCACCATGGCAGTGAAAGCACTGCTTGTTCTCTGAAAGGAGTAATTCTTCCAGCCGGCGTCCCATGCCCCCTCCCTGTGCGGCCGCCTTTCCCATACACTCGGGGGACTTGCTGCCAGTCATTGGCTTGCCCCAGAGGTTTGCTACAGTGATATTATGGTTTGCTGGATGTCTGTGCCCAGCAGGTTTGTCTCCAAGCATAACCTCAAATTTAGTGTTTTGCTGTTCTGCTGGCGTAGCGATTGCTTTGCCGAAACACCATTCTCTCCCTGGGTGCTCAGGGTACACATTGCTCCATCTTCACACAGCCTTCACAGCAGGCTTGCAGGGATCTTTTCTCTTCCTCTGCCATCCCCATAGTAAGTGGCATGTTTTCAGATATGTTCCATCCACAAAGGATTTGAATGTTGGCCTAGCATATTTTACTGGTACTTGAATGGCCTAAAGAAAGTATTTGGAAAGCGGCAGATGCCTTTGGAAAAGACTGAAAGAGAAAAAAATAGACTAGATGGGGATGTTAGCAGGTCAGCTGGCCCAGGAAAACAGAAAAAAAGTGCAATGCAGAAGTGGTTGCCAGCAAGCAGCCTCGGCAGCCACCAAGCTTCTCCTGGCCCTTCTGCTGTGACACACTCAGCCTCTCTGCCTCAGTCATTCTGTACAAGAACTGTGAACTGTTGTACAGATCATTCAGGCAAAACGGACTTCCTAAACCTGCTTTTTTTCAAACACATAAAATAGGTACTGAGGAGGAACAAGGACCAGGTACAGCACGTGATGTGGGGTTTTTTCATCACGACAGCAGCGCTCCAGGCACATGGGCAGCAGCTGGCACCAAACTGCTAGCATGGCTGCTGGGCACCACCACAACACAGGGAAACAATCATGCTGCTTCTGTCACAGGAGCAACAGAGCTGCAAAATGAAGATGCCAAGTGGAATTCCCAAGTAATAAGGAATCATTCCACCACTGGTGCCTTTGGTGGGCCAGTGTAGGCCATTGGAATGCACTTCTTCATAGGAATGTTCCGCAGACACAAGTGGAAAACACACTGAGTGCACAACAGCTTGGGAAGACTTAGCAGTTTGGGAAGAATTAACAAGGAGACAACAGTGTTTGTCTTGACAGTAAAGGAAGAGGTATGAAATAAAACAGCTTACCACAACATGGCTTCTTACTAAGAGTGAAAAATGTAACGAGGAAGAATGTACTTCAGATGAACATACATTTTGTTAAGGTAAGTGAAAAAGCATGTGCCAGTAGGAGGGAAAAAAACACGACTTCTTCCTGTACAGTCACCACCAGTTCCCATTTGCATGAAGCAAGCGAGGAGAGCAGACTTCCTGAGCACCAGAACAGAACAGTGTCTCGATAGGCAGAGAGGACATACAATTGACGGACAGCTTTCACAGAACACTAAGGGTCTCTTTGGCCAGCTGGGAGGGAAGAAAGAAAAACAGAACATCAGTAAATGGTCATTTACTGTGCATCTCTTGAAGTCCTTGCCAGCAGTTCTCAGTCTTACACTAAGAGACAGAGAACTTGAGAAAGGCAGAAAGTCAACGTGGTTACTGAAAAGCAAAGTAATGATGATGCAAAATTAGTTGATGCAGTTCATAGCTGTCAGTGAGAATGTGCAGAAGAATATTCTCCTCCTGAGCACCAGTCCTCCTGCACAAATTCAGTGCTGTACCAAATTAGACAGGATATGAACACAGCCACCAGAAAAGCTGATACCAGTGAAAAGATGCAAGGCATATTCACTGGCCACTAGTGTCACCAGTTCCTCACCATTTTAAATTCCCTTGGAAGCTGAATTTCAAATTAAGTTGAAATGTTAGAATTTGATCACGGTCAGTAGAAACTAAAAATTTTGGGAAAGTGCTTTGCAAAGATAAAGTTTTATAAATGAAACTATGAGAACTGATATTACCCAACTGTTGCTGGAAGCATAACATTCCTTCCTGTAGACTAAGGAAATATTTAACTGTTTTAGCATTAAATGTGTTTAAGCTGAACAATCACCTATACATTTCTCAAATCACATCTTGCAGAAAGCTGAAGAGGGAAGAAGTTCCAGAAATAGGCTGAAAATCATTTAAGAGCTGATCCTGATGGAGAGACTGATGAGCATTTCAATGACTCAGGTGCCTTCCATATGCACATCTTTTTGTCCTAAGAGGAAAACGTTTCACCGTTAGCTATCTTAGACATTTGAAAAAAGTCACTGTTTGCTAAAGCAAGATGGTCTTTGTAGATATTTTGAAAGCTTATAGGGGTACCTGAAAACAGGAATTCTTTAGTTGTATAAATTGTATGAGTTTATATAGTTTAATTGCACCGAGCTAAGAGACATGAAAGGGACGCTCACCTGGCAGAAACTGCTGTGGTACAAAGCTAGAGCCAGACTCCAGTGACTGACAATTTTTTAACCAAAGTAATTTTTTACCTCAATTTTTCTTATTTTAGAAGTATTTTGGGGTAAGTAGTAGGCATGCCCATAACTTAGAAAAAAAAGAAAAAAAGGAAATAACTTACGAAACTCACATACTAAGGATGGAGGTGAGTCAACCTGGACAAGTGTCCCAGCAGAAGTGTTGTTGTTTTTACATAAGCCACATGAAGATTCTGCAAGCTTCTGTAAACAAAAATTTGAAAAAGTACATATGCAAAAAATTTACCGCGAGAGAAGATAGGGCCCTTTTTATCACTGCATACAATCTACCCTTACTACAGTCAGATTACAGGAAAGGGAAATAGGGCAGCTAACATCTCAACCAGCACAGGAATCTCAGCACTTCCTGGATGCTTACTTCCAAATGTCTGTATTTGCATACAGAGATACTAATAGAAAAGACACATGTCCCTCATGCACTGTGACAACGCGTGCGGGTGCCCTGCAGCAGGACAAGCTGTGGCCCGCTCCCAGTCCCAGCAGCAAGCAGACAGAACAGGAGCTTTGCTCCTGCAGGAGCAGTGAGGACTGTGAAGTTCTGTGGCAGCAGCAACTTGATGATGTGCAGCAGGGTGAGAGAGGAGGAGAAATAATACGGGAAATCAGATAAAACCAGTATTTCTCACGGATACATGTATCAATTAGCTCCAGGCACACGTACCCACCAAGGTTGCCCTGGATAGCCCATTCCACTGCCTACATCCACATTCATCTCATGGTGGGACCCGAGTTCGTTAGCAGACGAACAAAGACTGAAATGATAACATTCATCTCTATGTTCTTGCCCTGACATGGTTATTCATTAGTTCTTCCTAATGATTGTTCAGTTCCTTCCTTCTAGGGAGCCACTCCTAATTCTCTTCTATTCAGGTTGTTTAATGAGTCACTGACTTTAATAATAATTTTTATTAACCCTTCCCTTACACCGCTAGCAGACCGCAATGTGTTGTGCTGAGAAACAAGCTCCTCGGTGCCTTTCCTCCGTTACGCCATTTTCTTACATGCCGACTGATTCCTGCGAGCTCTCTGCTGCTGGTTGTTGAAAAAAATGCCTTGTTTGTCTTCATGCCTTCATTTAATTGCTTTTTAAATCTTATTCTACCTGCTTTCCTGTGTAATTTTGCTCTCCATAAATTATACTGCTTTTTCATTGCCTTCTTGTCCAGTCAAATATTTACTTAACACAAAAATACCTATTTGTGTCAAACGACTTCTTCAAGCACTGTGTTCCCATCCTGCCTTACTTGTCTCTTCTCTTTTCTCCCAAGGAGGGAGGGTTGTATCCAGTTTCACACAGTGAGCCTGCAGCGCTCAGTAACGCTGTGCCCACCTAACTCCATGGGAAGCATCACAAAGTTACCAGTTCAGTGCTTGGGACTAGTTTTCTTTTTTACAGAACAAGAGCAATAGAATGAACAAACAAAAAATAAACACCAAAGTAAACTTAAGAAATGTTTTATTTCTATGTGACTTTCCTAACAGTACCGAACATAAATATCCTGTGAAATAAGTGCTCAGATGCTGATTTGTCCTTCAATCAGTGACCGCTTGTTCCTTAAGAATAATTTGAGCACGGGCTACACTCCGTATGGCCAAGAAAAGATGAAAAAAGCGTCTCTTAAATGTCTATTTTAAAGAGTGGAATATGGTTAAAGACTGGATTCTGAATAGTGTATTGAAGGAGTACATAACTGTCCTTTGGCTGTTTGTGATCAAACCTCGCACTTCACACAGCCGCAGTGTCGATTACGCGAGGCATGTCTGAGCAGCTGCTTTCTGTGCACCTCACACATGGCAGCACTTGCTCTTTTGACCAAGTTTTGGGCAATTTTGGGGCAGTTAGAATTGTTCTTTCTCCTATATCTTCTGTCCTCCTATTAGCAGTGCTGCCATGTTTTGTATGCTTTTTAGAACATTCTGTGCTTTGTTACTTAGATGTTATCGTAACATGAGATGACTGCTATAGAAAACGAGTCCGTGTGATTATTTACTTAGGGAACCAACTCAAACCATTACAAAAACAGACTTCTAGGAAGAAATGTATTTCCCATTGACTACTTCCACAGCCCTGTCAGTATTGCTGTCCTCAGGTGGCGGCATTCACTTTAGGTGCCCATCCAGCCTGGACAAAGTCTCGTGACATTTTTTGACTGATAAAAAACCTCGGTGTGAACGGACAGCACACACAGCCCCACGCGCTCTGACGCCCAGCGCTATTCCTTCAAGCACAGCTCCGGGCCTTCTTCAAACGGCCGTTTTTCGAACAGGTTACCGGCCGGGCTCTCCCTGGCAGTTTGCGCGTACGTTTATCTGCCGTCACGGCGAGGGGCCGGGCCCAAATCCGAGCGCTCTGCCCGGGCAGCCTCAGGCCGGGCGGGCGGCGGTAACTGCCGGGCTGCGCGAGGCGAGGACGGGCCGCGAGGACCCGCGCGGCTCCGCCAGAGGGAGCGGCGGGGCCGGCAGAGAGCGCGGCGGTTGCCCGGCCCCGCTGAGGGCGGGGAGCCCGAGCCGCGGGCAACAGGTGCCGGCAGCCCCCGGCCCTGCGTGGCGGCGGCGGCGGCAGCGCTGCCCCGCCCGGCCCGAGGGAAGATGCAGCCCGGATCTGCGCCCGCCCCGCCCCGAGGCGCGGAGCCCGCCGGCCGCGATGGCGCCGCCCGGAGCGGGGCGCGGGGAGCCGGGCCGCGCCGTACCGCACCGCGCACACACGCGCCGCACCGCGCGGGCTCCCGCCGCCCGCCCCGATCCTCCGCCCCCGCGCAGCCCCCTCCCCTTCCCCGCCACCCGCTTCCGCCCGCGGCCCCGCGCTCCCGCGCATGCTTGGGTTATGCAACAGCCGCGGCGGGCGGGCTGCGCGGGCCGCGCCGCGCCGGGGCCGCAGGGCAGGGCAGGGCAGCGCGCGGGGCCGTGAGGGCGGCGGCGGGTTCCGGGCACCGGGCGGGCACCGGCTCGGAGGCGCGCTCCCCCCCCCTTCCCGCCCGGCTCCGGAGCGCGCGCCCCGCGCGGTGAGTGGCAGCGGCGGCCGCCGCCAAGTCCCGCCCGTTCCGCTCTCCCTGCTGCAGGCGGCGGCGGCGGCGGGTTGGCTTCCTGCGCTGTGCCGCTCCCCCTCCCCCCGGCAGTCGGAGCCGCAGCGGCAGCAGCCCGGATCCCCGAGCCATGGCTCTGTGAGAGCAGCACATGGCGGCCGCGGCAGCCATGAGCCCCCCCCTGATCCATACGACCCCCCGCTGAACGGCCGCCCGCAGCCTCCAGCGCGCCCGCCCGGCCCCGCCGCTCCCACCGCCCGCCCGCAACTCCCGGCCCGAGCCCGGACCGCGCCGCCGCCGCCGCCACAGCCGCCTCCGCCGCCACAGCCGCCGCCGCCGCCGCCGCGGGGCCTCCGCTCGCCCGCCCGCCGCCGCCGCCGCCGCCGCCCGGTGCTCACCATGGGAGTGCAGGGCTTCCAGGACTACATCGAGAAGCACTGCCCCAGCGCCGTGGTGCCCGTCGAGCTGCAGAAGCTGGCGCGGGGCAGCCTGGTGGGGGGGGGGCGGCAGCGGCCCCCGCAGACCCCGCTGCGCCTCCTCATCGACGCCGACAACTGCCTGCACCGGCTGTACGGCGGCTTCTACACGGACTGGGTGAGCGGCGGGCAGTGGAACCACATGCTGGGCTACCTGGCGGCCCTGGCCAAGGCCTGCTTCAACGGCAACATCGAGCTCTTCGTCTTTTTCAACGGCGCCCTGGAGAAGGCCCGGCTGCACGAGTGGGTGAAGCGCCAGGGCAACGAGCGCCAGACGGCGCAGCAGATCGTCAGCCACGTCCAGAACAAGGGCACCCCGCCGCCCAAGGTCTGGTTCCTGCCGCCCGTCTGCATGGCGCACTGCATCCGCCTGGCCCTCATCCGCTTCCACATCAAGGTGAGCCCCGGGCCCGCTCCAACCCCCCCCCTCCCCGGCCGGCCGGCCGCTCGCGGGCGCGCCCCCCCCAGCCGCCCAGCGGGGCCGAGCGGGGCCGAGCCGGGCGGGGCGGGCTGCGCCGCGCCGCGGGGCCGCGCTAAGATGGCAGCGGCGGGGCCTGCCCTGCCCCTGCCCGGCGCCGGGCACCGCGCGGCCCCCGCCGCAAGATGTCGGCCCGCGGGGGCGGCCTCGATCCGCGGGGATCCGCCGCTCGTAGCGCCGAGCGAGCGCCGCGGGGCCTCTCTCCCGGCCGGGCCCCGAGCGGAGCCGCGAGGCCCCGGGCCACCATGTTCTTTGGGGCCGGACTCCGCGCGCTCAAAATGTCCCTCCTCGGCCCGGCGCCGCTGCCCGCCGGCGGTTGGGAGGAAAAGAAGTCGGCCGCGCGGCTCTGCAACAAGTCCCGGCCGGGCCGGCGCGCTCCAACTTGCGGCGGGCGGTGCCGCGGCGCTCCTCCGGGCCCGGAGCGGAGCGCTGAGCGCCTCAGGTCGGCGCGGGCGGAAGGGCGGCCCGGCGGCGGGGTGCGGCCGTGCCCGGGGAAGCCGCGCTCGGCCCGGAGGCCGCGGCCGTCGCGATGTCCGTGGCTGTAGGAGCGCTGCCGGCAACTTGAGGCGCGGTGGAAGCGGCCCCCGGCCCGCGCGCTTTCTTGTAGCGGGGAAGTAGTCGCGTTCACCGAGCGCAAAGTTACGGACCCCGTGCAGCGAGGGCGGTAGCCTCGCTCTGGTTGTGGATGCGGCATCAATCTCAGCTTGTTGCAGAGATGTAGAGATCCTTGCTGAAAGTGGCGTATGCGTAACGTAAAATCCACGCTGAAATGTTACTGCAGTATTACAATAAATGGCATGCGATACAAAACCGCTGTTCTAACGGTGATAGGAATCGGATGTTTGGGTACGCCGGGCTCTGACACAGGCAGTGCTACACACCGGTTCCTTAATGCTGAAGTGCCGCTCTTGGCAGCGGTGTCACCTGTAGCACCGTGTTTGCTCTCAGGCTTAGCGGCAGCATTAGCTGCTTTGCCGTTTTGCGGTAATAGGCCTTGTTCCTAATCTCCACAAACAGTTTTAGGATGTGTCGTGCTGGGCCCCTTGTATAATCCTCATATAAAAATGGAAGGGAGTTCAGTTCTGCTGGGTGGAGGGTGATGTTTGTGTGAGGTGAGCACTTAGCAGGTGGTGCAGCCAGCCGCGTGGGGCCATTCCCTGCTGCTGGCTGTGAGGCAGGACCGAGGGCTGTGCTGTGCTGGCGGTGCACAGGGGGTGGTTTGCTCTGTTTGATGCCTCTGTGCAGCTGTTGGGGAGCTGCTTGGGTTGGTTCACGTCCAGGGGAGGTGATGTATTTCATGGTTATGGTGGCAGCATACATAATACTGTCTGTTCAGTACAGTTGCGCTCGAGTCATATTCCTGTTCTGTTTTTCTTCTTCTCTTAATCTCTTTATAAGTCGGCTTTATCGCGTGGATCTTCCCATTCTCCCCCCACTCTTTTCCAAGCAGCCCCCCTGGTGGGCACGCAGTGGAAAGAGCTCACACGTGTGATTGTTGTTTGCACGTATGGATGACTTTATTTACACGTGCACGAGTCAGATACCAATTCTATTGCCAATTCCAGTGTTTTCTCACTGTTTACTTTGAGCAGTTGAATTGAGAGTACTGATTCACTTTAAATACAAAACTCATTTTCATACTTGCAGGAAACATTTGAGCCTTGAGTCGAAGGCGTCTGTGCAGACCAAGGGACTGGCTGTGGGCTTAATCTAATTTGGTAATTAGAGAGGAGCGAGAAAGGAGCGTATTCCATCCAGAACAATTACAAATCACTCGCAGATGGTTTCAGCAGGATGCAAAAATAACAGGTTCCTCCCAGCTACAACACGTATCCTACGGGCTCCTGGCTGTGCTGTGACCTGGTGTTTGTCTGTTTGAGGGAGGGGCAGTAATTCCTAAAAGGAGCTTTTTAACACAAAGTACGTTTGCGAAGACTTAAATATTTCACCCCACAGATCTTAACACCTTCCCTACTTTGGTGAGACTTTGTTGTCGTTGTCAGAACACACACGTGCCTGCCTCTTGCAGAGATCTCCCTCTGGCATGAGATTTGATTTCCAAACCCATTCTGATTCCCACCCTATTCCATCTCAGACGTGTGGCTGCCTGGCTGCAGCTGCACACTCTGGTCCCCTGCTCTGGGAGCTGCCGGCCCCAGCTCGTGCCCTGCACAAGCTCTGTGCTGCAGCCTGTCTGTTCTGGGACACACAGCTCTCCTCCTTGCAGCTGCCCAGTGACTGGAGCATGAGTTGTGGTGTTACATAAAGGGCTCTGGGCTGGGAGCGCTGTGTCAGAGCGCGGGAGGGGGTGGGGGAGCATGGAAGGAGGAAGCAGATCCGAGCAGGCTTCCTCTATGTGTGCTGCGCGCAGCCCGCCTCACAGCGCTGCCAGAGATCATAGCAGAAATTTGCTTGGTGTGCACTCAGAGATGGTTGGTTTAAATACTCATACATAATTTAAATTGATATACCCTTAAAATAAAATAAACACCGGGAAATGCCCTAATTTAAAACATACTGAGACCCTCGTTTTTGGTGAGAAGCCTTCCTTGAGTTGGTTGCAGTATGTACCTGTCACCTTCTAGTTACTGCTGTGGTGCTTACAGTTGTTCCTGCTGTGTGTGCAGCGCCATGAGTGGTGTGCAGGGGACAGAGAGAATGAACACACTACTCTTCCTCACAAGTACAGTTAACTTCGAGAGCCACTGTGACGTAAGCATGTTTCCAAAGAAGTCATATTTTCTTAGCACTTCAAGAAGGAAGGTAGCATTGGGAGCAGAGCTCTGTGAGCTTCTCCTGGCAATGGGTGCAGCTCTGTGCAGGGCGCTGCCTTTGGGTGCTGGGGACTTTGCTGAAAGGGAGAGGCTGCACTGGAGAAGCACAGTGTGAGCAGCTTGTGTGCAAGGCTGTGGTCAGTGCTGGATTAGGAAGTGCCTTCAAGGCAGCAGCAGGCAAAGGATGGTCACATGGGGCTTACTCTTGGGGTGAGCTGCTGGCTGGGGTTAGGCCGTGACTGCAAGCAAGCAGCAGCTCTGGCGCTGGCACCACTGTTATTGTGCATGCAGTGGCTTTAGCTTACAGTTTGTGCTTTGCTGTTCTGGTACAGCTTGCTGTGTACCTTGTTACAGAGAAGTGCCTGGTGAGGCTGGGTTGGGCACCAACCAATCACGCAAGATTTCTGAACTGCTGGATGCTGTTGGTGTATATGGGGAAGGCATTGAATGGTCTTAGGGGGGATTTGAAGGTGGAAAGAGGAAGCAGTTGGGCTTCCCAGGGCACGCGGGAGTTTGGAAGCTTAAGAAAATTACCCCTACTGTTTCGGGATAGTTTGTTACTGTTAGAACAGGGCCATAAAGCTTGATAAGTGAACTCATGGTAGGGGTGCTGTTGTGGGGCACTTTGGCTTGGAACTGCTGAGTAGCTGCAGCCAGAGGGCAGTTTTCCCGGAGCTAACACAGGCTTTGCTGCAGTAATATGTTTAGAGCTTGAGTGTTCCTGTTAATAAACAGTTACTTCAGATGGGCTGAGCAATGCATAACGCACTCCAGTGTGTAGGCCTGCAGCACTTGGCGCTGTGCTCCCGAGCACTGCTTGCAGCCTGTCCGTCTGTGCCGTGTCATCGGATTTTCTAATTACTGTAAATATTCTGCAGGTGTTTCAAATACACGTTTATGGTTTCAGAAGGACGCAATATATCATAGTACATGTGCTGAATCAGTGCTGCCATTTCACACTGTCGCTAATTACTCTGTCTTCCACTGCAGGTTGCACAGAGCATTGAGGATCATCATCAAGAAGTAATTGCTTTCTGCAGAGAAAAAGGTTTCCATGGTTTGGTTGCATATGACTCCGATTATGCATTGTGCAACATCCCGTACTATTTCAGTGCCCATGCCCTAAAACTGAGCCGTAATGGGAAAAGTCTCACAACAAGCCAATACCTAATGCATGAAGTTGCCAAGCAACTGGACCTGAATCCAAATCGCTTTCCTATTTTTGCTGCTCTTTTAGGTAAGTGAAGTAATAAAGGAACTTGATGCTAGTAGTCAGACTTATGATTTCAGTTCCTATTAAACGTTTGAAAGTTTGCGTGATGTGACAAAGCATCTCAGCAAAACCATGCCTTTGTTTTAGTCATTCTGGCTGCTCTTGAGGTAGGATGCAATTTGTTTTATTTCTTTTTTATTTTTTAATGAGGTCAGGCAGATGCCAGATTTGTAGCGACCTGTGAGTGATGCGGACTGTGGATGTTTAGAAACAGGAGTAGGAAGTAAGAATTCTGCACAGCTCTGCCTTGCCAAAATGTTCTCAGTGTTGGGGGCGGAGAGGGGAATTCAGGACACTTGGTGGTTCTACTGGCTCTGATCTGCCACTGCACACAGGGTCTGATTTTAATAATACAGTTTTCAGACTGGAAAAGTGTACTTCCATATCTTCAAAATAATGTATTTGAGGTGCAGATTTTTGCATTGCAGGGACTTCTCCCCCTCCAGATAAATACTAATTGAATATGACAGCTGCATTAGAAATTCAGTAAAATTCAGTAGATCACCACAGAAAGTCTGAATGATCAGCCTCCCTCTACTCCACCAGCTTTGTTTGGATAGTTCTTTAGTCCTCCTGCTTCTAAGACTAGCAGAGCAGGATTTTTAAGGACCATGTATCAGGCTAACTTGATTTTCACATCTCTGCTGAAATGGGATGGTTTTAACAGGCTGTACTGCCACTGCAGTGCTATGGCATAGTGGTTGGTCAGACAGTCTTGGATGGAAGAATGAATTGATGGCTAATAAGAGTTCACTCCAACGAATAAGATTTATTTCTAAGAGTATTTTGACTTCATTTGGGTTAATAAGCACGGAGTAGCCATGTTGCTGATCGTGTCGAATTGAACAGAGAAATCAAGCAGACTGGATTTTCATTCTGTTTTCTCACTGACTTTGTATTTTGGTGTGGGTGCGTGATATAAACATAAGTCTTATTTGAAAGCTGCGGATGAGAAAGGCTTATGTGATACTGCTTCAGCATAATGATATTTTAATAGTCTTTAATATTAAATTGTTTCTAGCGCAGGCAGATACTTTCTGTATAGGAAGGAAAGAAGCAGAGTTGTCTCAGAGCAGAAAGCCGCAGGTGTTTGACTAACTGGAGCTGGGTTTTGTTAGTGTGATTTTTGCCTATTGAGAGCTGTTACCTGCTTTCCTGGCTGTAGAGAAGAGTGGCAGATGATTGGCTGAGCTGCAGCTTAAAACAAAAGCTGTGTAAATTACACTGCACTCCACTATTGCTGGGCTTTGTTTTGGATTCTATAAATAAGTTGTTGAATGCCAATTCAGTGAGTAAGAATTACTGTTTGAAAAGCAGTTTCACAGTTGCAGATACGCTTTATAGAATTAATGTGAAGTATGTGTTAATGATGTTGTTTTAACTTGTGAGAGCCTTACAGTTGCTTGGCCAGTTGAGCCGTATTACATTAAGTGTTGTGCAAAAAATATACTAGTAACTTCTTTTTTTTTTGGAAGGTTTTGAAATTTTCTGGAAGAAGCTTCTGAATATTTTCTCTTGATGTCTTCGATGGCAAAATATTTTTATTTACTTATAAGAGGGAAAAAAACCCTGGGTCACTTCAGTTCATTAGTAGAGACATTTTGTAGCTTTTTTTCCCCAAGTCTGTACAGAGGTTGAGAAAGCAGTTCAGATAGAAGTTTAGCTTTGTGTATTCCTTAGCGTGTGCATTCAGTATGAATAAGCAAAATAGAACAGAAGATATTCAGAGTTCTCACTGCGATGAGTAATTTGGTATATTGGTGGATGTTATGAAAGCTAGGTATTTGGTGATATAAACAAAGTTTGTATAAGCTTACGACAAACAGATACTGTTTGATTTGAAGTACCAGCCACGTTTCTCAACTTCAACATCCTTAGAAATAAAGTAACTTGGTTTTTTGATGAAGTATTGAATGCATGTTTGCACATAATTGTGCGTAGTGTGCAACATGTTAAGCAGGCTAGCTTATTCAGATCTATTATTTTATCTATCTGTCTATCTTAGGGCTTGAGTATCTGCTCTGCCTTTGTTCCTATGGCCTCTTTGGGTGTCTTTTGAATGTTGTAAGTAGAATGAAGAAAAGCACAATGGGAAAGTATAACTGAGCACCTGATTACATGGGAAGGTGTATGCTCTTCAATTCTGGGCTCAAGGACACAAACTACTGCTGGTGCTATTAGTTTGTTTTGGAATAAATTAATGTATTCTGAAATAACGGCAGTGAAGCTGCTGGTTTAACGCTTACAGTTATGGAATGATGGACAGAACTGTCAGAAATGCTCTATCGATATTCAGCTTCAGGTTTGCAAATCACTTTCCCTGTGTAGAGACAACTCAACTACTTGTGTTCAGATACTTTCTTGTTATTAACTTAAAAGGTGAATCTTGGGGTATGGAAGAGATTAAAAATCTTGAAGGGTTTTGCCAAACATTCAACAGTAGGAGAGGGGTGTGAAAGAGTGCCTAAATGGGCAGTAAAAGAAAACATTCTTGATAGCAAATACTTTGGGATTGAGTTATGTTTCTGGATACCATCTCTGTGTGTGAGTATCCAGCTCTAGATGGTTTTGTGAATGTACCAACCAGGTGGATTTTTAAAGTAAGGGTTTGTTTATTAGTTCTAAGGCTTTTCCTTCTTACAACAACTTCCCATTTAAAATTCTGTCCTAATCCCTGTTGATGTAAACAGGGAATTGACTTTGGTTCTCCTATAATTCTTGATTCAGGTACCTAAGAATTGTTTAAAAAAAAAAAAAAAAAAGGTGAGGGGGATGATAAAGAAAAACAGTGTGAGGTTTAGGGCTATACATCAGTGAACTCTTTAAAAAGGGCAGTGGCTTTAATTAGTTTCTAATTGCTTTAAAAAAAAAAACAACGACAACAACAAATTAAAACAACCTAAGGCATACATTATAATAAACCATTAAAATGGGAAAAATCAATATATGTTGAGGTTGTTGAGCCAGATCAAGAAATAGAGGTTGCTTATATAACGTTGATCTCTTTCCCGCTGTGGCAGTGCTTTGTAACATGTGTCTGGCTATGTAGGCTCATTCTGTTTCTCAATAAAATTTTAGAGCCACTTAAGGTAAGTACAGCATTACCTGTGACCTGAGCGTGGAAGATACTGCTGCGCTTCAGCACACTGAATTCCAAAACCCTGCACGTTGTGGAATTGATCAAATGGTCAGACTGTCAAATATGTGTGTTGGAGAGGATGGGATTAAGTGAAATGACAGATGGAGACCAAACAGGATTGAAGTTTTGGTAGAAGAGAGAGAAGCTCTAACTATTTTAAGATAATCTTAGAATCTGCAGGAGTTGCCATTAGTTAGTACAAAAATGTGTAATGGTCTGGCTGTAATTGATTTTTCTCAGACCTGCATTATGATGGCTGTCTAATCCTACCTTGATTAGATTAGTTAGAATGTGGCTGTTACAGACAAACCTGTTGAATCTTTCTGAGGTGAGTTTCAAGTTTAGCTCCTAATGAATATAGATTTTAATGTCTTCCTGCTGAAGACCTTGGGAGAGGTGAAATACTGTTTGGATGAGACTTCCCTCTCTAGAAGATACCCTCTAGCCACCAGGCAATGAACAGCTTTCTTAATTTTCACGTGTTCCAGAGCATTGAAAGTTCAAATTCAGATATTTTCCGGGCAAAATATTAAGAAAATTCTTGTGGTTAACTTAGCACTGTTGCATTATTTGATTAGGTGAGAGCTTTAGATATTGTGCAAACTGGAATGCAGGAAAAAAAAACCATACCATCCCACCTACAAGCATATTGATAGCAGTGAAAATTATCTCATCTGCTACTTTATCAAAACCAAGCATTGAGGATATTTGTAAGTTTTCTACCAATAGTAAAACAACACATTCTGTCTTGTTCTTTATGAAGTTTGGAGTCACAGACACTGAACTCTGTCAGAGGATGATTAGTTAGCCTTCAGTTAATTCACATGTTCAAAGTGTGTCCTTCTAAGATTTTTTTTTTGTGAACATAATGTGCTTTATAAAACAAAACAATCTTTTAAGTGATCTTCCATGTGGTGTGAAAAGTTTGGTCGTTAGAGCTATCATCTTTGCTCACTGGAGCAACTAAGGAAGTTCCTAATCACTTTGATGCCATCAGCCCAGGCTCTTGTCTGACTTGGTAGGTCAGTAAAAGAATCTTTAGGAACTGGGATACTGCTAAGTGTTACTGGAGCTGCTGGTGTTCCCAAGGGCTAGATAAACGTGCTGCTGTGTCATGGAGCAGCAGCTCTGATGTGCATTGCTAACAGCACGTGCTGGGATGCAGGATGGGCTTTCCAACTTGTTGGAGAGCAGCAGAATGTGTTTGTGCACCACCACACCTCAATTACGAAAACCTTTTAAGGATCCTCTAATGAGACAGATGAGGTTGATGCCATGTGTTGTGATTGGCTCTGTTGCTTCTCCAAGTGACCTGAGTTTCCTGAACAGTGCTCCTTGACAGAGGGAAGTGTGTTTTTTGGGAATGGCAATATTACTAGTGAGGCTTTTCTCGAGTAACAGAAAGATACCTGCAGGTTTAATCCCTTGTTGATAACCATATTTATTGGGAATTGAGGACCGGTTGCAGATTTGTTTTGCTGCATGTGGAATTAATGTGTAATATTTTCAGGTGCATTTCTGAAATAAAGCTCTGTATTTTTTCTAGGTAATCATATTCTACCTGATGAAGATTTGGCTTCGTTTCATTGGAGTTTACTTGGTCCAGAACATCCACTAGCTTCACTTAAGGTACAGTTTTATGTAACTGCAAGCAATTAAGCTAAAATCAGTCATGACAGTTAATCAGAGCTGTGTAATAGATTAATACTTTAGATGTTTTGCTAGTACAATAAAGATCAAGAGGAGGCTTATTCAAAAAGGCTCTGGTTAGCCTGCATGGCTCATGCAGATTTTTGAGTCACAGCAGCTATGCAAAGCTCTTGTTCTCAGTCATCCTCTGGTGTTCCTCTCTGTTGACTGCAGAGGATACCTGGGGTGATTAGCCTTACCAGGCTAAACTTAGCCTTTGTGATCTCCCTCAGTGCCTTTCAGCTATGTGAGCTGTGCTCCCAATAGCTTCGCTATGTGGTTTCACTTTGAGATGTAACTTCTATTTATTTATTATTTTTTTAGAGGAGAATATTTTACTCTAGTCATGTTCTTCAGCCATCAAAAATAATTAGCAGGGTATCTTCCTACTAAATTATATTCTGCTAATCTGAGTTTGTGTGTAATTGTCAGTTACCTGAACCTGTTAAATTAAGGTGGAAATATACTAGTGTTGGTTGTGCAAGAAAATCAATGTGGTCTGCCTTCAGTAGGTTGGTTTTTTTTATTTTTATTTTTTTTCTGAGGCAAGTAGCTTGTCTGATGCTCCTAGTTTACAGTATGTCTGTTCTGCTGCTTCATCAAGCTTGCTTTGTGCATCTGCCAAGAAGCTATAAGAGGGAATGTGGATACACTGAGAATGAAGTAATAGTGATCTTTCTTTTTCTCTTCCACAACAGACATGTCTTTTTCTCTTAAGGTGTTCCATATAGCGAATGAATTTACTTTTTGTAAATTCTGTAAGCTTTTTTTTTTTTGACACTCCTAATGTTTCTTAAGCACTGAAAAAATTATATTTATTCTGCTCAAGGTAGAACTTAAAAACTGATTCAAGATTTTCAGCAGATTTTTTTAAGGCTTTCACATGCATTGCTTAGCAAATAGCTGTGACAATTTGATGTTACACTCATCCACTTTTTTCTTACCGCTCCTGATTTTAGGAAGGTAAGTGTCAGCATGTCGTAATCATAAAACAATACAAACATGCATCTTTGCCACAACCTTCTGATATTTGAGGTGAAAAAGTGAAAGAATGAAGGATTGCGTCTGTATTTTCATTTTTGATTAGGGTGGGTAAGATGTAGGACGTCTCTCAAGGTGCTTGATAAAACTTTCAGATGCGTAGGGTACTTTCTTGAATTTCAGACTAAGTAGATCTATATTGTAGGAAGTTCAGAGTATGATTGCAGAAATCTTTTGAAAAGCCTTCTAAACGCTTACTGAGTTACTCTACTGGAATGCAAATTAGACTTTGTCATCTTTGCTTATGCATTTACATTTCCAGTGAAAGCACCGATTGAGTTTTTTACTTGACATCCTAAGGAAATGAAATTTGTTTCCTTAGAGATCATTGGGCTGATTTAGGCAGTCCTCCCTTTGTTTAATCTCTTGACCAATGATAATCAGATCTGAAAGCAGTTTCCCATCTGGTTGTTGTGAGCTGTGTGAAAGCTGATACGCTATTATTGATGAAAAAGACCCAAATTATTGCCCTTACTGAGGGAAAATGCTAGCACACTGCTTCATTTCACAGCAGCTGGCTGGTCAGTTATTAAATGCATAGGCCCAAACTAGCTGCAGCATTACTGTCTCCTGACTGATACCCATGTCAAAAGAGTCAAAGAAGCTGGGCAGAGGCAGAAAGGGCGCCTGTTTCCCATTGGTTACTGTCATGGAACAGCTTGGGTTTTCAGCTTCAGTTTCAACTGTAGCTCGTGGTTTGAAATCATAACTTGCTTCAGTAGGTCTTCACTCAATTTTATTTTATATGATGTATCTCATTGATGTCATTAGATCCATCTCTGGGGGAGAGCTTTTGTTAATTGCAGGTGTACAGAAAACAACACTACTTCTAAATTTTATGGGTGTTTAATAAAACTTAAGGCACTTATGTCAGCCATAAGTTAAAGAGCATGAAGTAATTTCAGTATAGTTAAAAAATGAAAAGATCAAATTTTGCTTTTTTGCCTCTATTTAGAGTTTCTGTTAAGGATTTTCCAAACCCAGGGCTCTTATTCCACACCTCATTCAGCTCATATAGTGTTTAAAAATCATACTGTTGCATAAATATTTTAATCTTTTATATCTAAGTATAATCTTGAGCATCAGCGCTAACAGTTACAGTTCCTAGTGGTTGATTAGTTGCTTGTCAGTGAGATCTGTGACAGATAGTAACGTACAATTTATTTTCTTCATTCCTTCTCAAACTTTTTTTTTTAATGAGACAGAATGGTTATTCTTCCTAGAAGAGAAGTTTTACTAGTTCACCAAGTATGACCAGTCTTCACTGGTAGAAAATTGGCTTGTCTGGCAGAGTGGAAACGAACCTAACTGTCATGACAGCATCATGACAGCATCTTATGACAGCAACTGTCTGTCATAAGGTGCCAACAGCAGCAACAGTGAAATTCTATCAACAAATTTAAATGAGATTACTTGAAATTGAAACGAGAAGAGTTGTTAGAATTCCTTAGAAAGAATTTGGTTTCTAGACCTGATCTGGAATCTAGCATTGTACTGTGTGTGTTTTATTTGTGTGCTTCGGAATTTATTTTTGAGAGATCGAGGAAAAAAAAATTGCTTCCTGTTCTGGAAAGCTTGCTACAGGTTGGAGCTTCAAAGTCAACGTATTTTTGCATCAGAATTGAATTAGGAAGGACAGTTCTTATCTCTAGAATGAGTTGGTGTTGATCTGGGAGAACACAGCATCAAAGAAATGCAAACTGTATATATGAGGGAAAGGTAATCTTAGAAACAAGCCTTAGCAAACTTCCCTTTTTGGAAAGAGAAGAATATGCAGGGAAACTGTATGAGACGGATGTCTTCATTTGTGATGGATTATCTTCCTGTTAGGATGGATTTGAAAGGATGGATTTGCTGAACTCTTTGGCAAGCCCTTGATATGCCCACCATACAATTTATCAAATCTATTTTTACCCAGCAAAATTATCTGTCTAATCTCCTTGGCTGCTCAGTACAGGGACAAAAAGAGATGCTTCCAGAAGGCAATCCAGAAATACGCAGGTTAGGCTGCTTCTGTGAATTGCTCCAGATTCTTGTCTTTCTCCGATGACTTCAGAGGATGTCTGCCAGAGGGAGACTAGTAAGCTAAGTTGGTGCTTGAAGTGCTACTGATCAGATGCAACTCTTAAAATATGCTTAAAGTGTTCTGATGCTGAACGTGAAGGGTCATCACAGTGGTGATTCAGGCTGGAAAGGGCCTTGGGAGGTCGTCCAGTCCAAACTCCTGCTCAAAACATGGTCAACTTGAGGTCAGAACAGGTTGCTCAGTGCTTTACCTAGACTTGCCTTGAAAACCTCTGCGGTTGGAGATTACACAACTTGTCTGGGCAGTCTGTTCCACGGCTTCACAATCCCCATGGGAAGAATGTTTTTCCTGGCACACGGGCTGGACCCATCTTGTGTCTGTTTGTGCCTTTTATCTGTGTCCTTCTGCAGTGCACAACTATGCAGAGTCTGCGTGCTTTTGATAACCTTTTTGTGGGTATTCGAAGGCTGCTGCAAGGTACCCCCCAAAGCTTTGTCTCAGCAGGCTGACTAAGCCTCAGGCTCTTCTCACAGACCAGGCTCTCCAACTCCTGCACCGTCTGCATGGCTTTCAGCTGAGCTTGCTCTGCTTTCTTGACCTCTGTCTAGTACTGGGAGCCCAAAGCTGAATGCGCTGTTAGGGAGGTGATATAATGAGCTCCAAGGAGCAGGAACCATCCCAAGATTGGTTAGCCAGCTCTACTCTTGGGATGCCGGCCTGGCCCCTGCTGCCCTCTGCTCTCTGCCCTGCTGGCTCACCTTTGGTTTGTATCAGGCTTCCATGGCACAGCTCCAGCCTGCATAGTGACCAGATGCAATGCTTGCTTTTGTACTTGCTGAATTGCTTGAGGTTTCTGGTGGCCTGTTCCACTTGCTTGTCTAGGTCTTTCAGGATGTCAACTCAAGTTCATGCTGCTGTTTAGGAATGTCACGCAGATCCTCTTATACTCTGTGTGCCTGTGTCATCCCTTGAGTTTATGCTTGTGCTCTTCCCTTATGTTTAACTTTCACAGGCCGAGACAAGATGCAAACTGTTTGGATGGGATCTCAGTAGGAATTACTACACAAAAATAACAAAACCCGGATAACTTGGATTCCTCAGGTCTTGCCTTTTCTCCCATCAATGTAAAAAATGTTCCCTGTGTGTCACCTCACAGTAACTAAACAGTCTCTTTTTTCAGTGCTTTGAACATAAAAGTAAACTGATTATCTGTTTCCAGAAGGCACAATGGTAAACACTGGTACTTGTGTTGATTAGACTTGAAAGGCTTTGTGGCCAGGAGATGGTGGCAACTCTAGTTGTCCCTGAATGGGGAAGTTTTTCCAAGTGTAGCTTAAGTACTTCCTACACTATCCTAATAATCCAATGGAGTTCAATCTATGCGAGCCTTTTCCCTTCTGATAAAGCAGTTTTGCAAGTTGATTTTGTCAAAACAAAGGCTTTTTAAAAAATGTTATCTTTCATCTTTGGGGCTTGTAATGTTGCTCTCAGCCTCTCACTTTGACAAATACTTTTGTAGGATTAATTTCCTCTCCCAACTTAATTCTGCCAAAGTGCATTAGTAGGTTGCTTGTGATTCTTGTCAGTGGTCCTTCATAAAATGAGTCTTTTGAGAACTAGGCAAATGCATTTTTCAGATGTCACGCGTGTTGAAGGAATGCGGTTAGAAAATGTAATCTACCTCCATGTTTGCCTTTTCAAAATTCATTTTTCATGTTGTTTGTATGAAACTCTTCTGTAGACGAGAAGGAAAAAAATAAAAAGCTTCTGTGAGGAAACCTAAAAAAAAAAACTGGGGAAAGATGATTCTGATTTTGTTCTGAAATTCTTTAAGTGCAGCCAACAGCAGGTTTGAATAGTTAACAGATTTTTTGTGAATTTTACTGCTCTCTTATTTTTCCCATACCTAATAAAAGCCTAATAATATATTTGAATTCACACATGATTAGAAACTCATTTCTGATGCAGTGCAAAACTGAAATTTTGCATTGTTAGAAAGTTCTAAAATGAGTAGAAATCTTCTTACTAATGGGAAAGTTGATCTCATTTCTCCACTTTTCTGTTTTGGTTTCTGTGGAGCTCACAGTACATTCCATTTTGAAGGTCTTCTCCCTCCTTATAGGCCAGGTATCTTCTAAAACAGTGAAAAAGAAAAGAAAAATGTCTGAAATATCTCAAAATCTGTAATACTGTAAATCTGTACTTTAAGAAGGCCTCACATCAGGAGTTGAGCGTATGCCCCACTGAGGTCCTCAGGCTGTTGGTTTAAGAGCAGCTATGGCACGCATAGTAAGCCCTTAATTCATCTCACTGGAGCTTTGGACTCGCACAGGCTGAGCTGCATGTCTGAGTGTCGCAGTATCTTCTCTTGATGCAGTTTAATGTTTTAAAAATGTTACTATATTGGAAATGACATAAACCTGATGGTACTGCTTATTCTTTTCGCCATCCGAATTCTGAAGCAGACATTGCAAGAACACTTAGACAGTAACGTGGGATTTCTCCAAGGTGCTCTGCAGAGAGCACATCTAACATGACACAGCCATGTTATGACTCAGCTGCTTTAGAGATGTGTAATTGTTACGTGTACAAATAAAATGGTAGGTGCTCCTAGAACAGCTTAGATTACCAGTGAGAAGAGAAGCTATTTCTTCTTGCAGATTGGAGCAAAAATCCCTTATCAATCTTTGTGTCTGTAAGCTTATGTGTGAATGTGATCTATGTTTGGGGTTAACCTGTACGTTTGGATTGCATGCCACTGGAAATTTAAATTTACTGTCTGCAAAAATAAAAATAATAACTGCAAAAACTGCTGTGCCGCTGACTAAACTAAATCAGACTGTTCTTTGCTCAGGCTTATAAAATGTGGAGCTCATTGCAAGCAGAGAACATCCAGATACAGAATGAATATCTTGACACTTCTAGAAAGTAGACAAGGGGGAGGAAATTAATACAAGTGGGAATCTGAGCAAAATTTCCATGGTCTAAATATTAAAGCAGTGTAAGAGACTGCATAATAAATGATCAAATGCAGGCAGAGGAGAGAAAGTAATATGGTAGACTGCATATGAAGGAAGCTTGTGTTGTGGATTTCAAGTTGTGAAGCTAAACCTAGTGAAGTGTTAATAGGAATTCTGCATAAACATTTCTGACAAGGCTGAATTGCAGTATTTTTAGTCAACTGTGGTACCTCTGTAGAATGCAGGCACAAGGATTTTTTACATTTTCTCGTATCTAAAAAACTAGAACTCTTAGGCAGTAATTGTGTCCTCTCAGATCTTGAATCACCAGTATATTTGAAGTGGGCAGATAAAAGTTAGAAACCTAGCTGCCCATAGAGCTGCTGATAGAGTGCTCTAGAATTGTACGAGGTTCCAGACAGACATTTTAACAAGCTCCTTAGGCATTCCCTGAAATGTAGGGCATGCAGTTGGAGGCGAGGCCTTTCTTCTGCCCACTTTGCACAGAGCAGCGGGAAGGCAGCGACCTGCCTGCAGCAAGTGGCTCTTGAGACCCAGCTCCAGCACAGCTCACAGCTTTTAACTTCTCAGTGGGCTGTGGTGGTTGCTTGGCCTGAACATCCTGTAGTGCATACAGGATCATGTAGCGCATATAAGAGAGGTAATTCCCGTAATCATACGCTGAATAATCCTCAGATTATTTTCAGGACGCTAGATATAGAGGAGCCTATTGACAGAGCTGAGATGGAAGGCCAGGGTTTCCAGGGCTATCCGGTTTCCTTCCTTTCTCCATGCAAACACTGGAAGGGTTCAGGCTGAAGATCTGAGTCTAAAACTTTCTGGCACAGCAGCGGAGCCATCTGCAGTTGTCAGCTGCTGAACTGTGGGAGCTGCAGAGGCTTTGGAAGTCATCCCACAAAGTTCTTCCAGCTCTTTCTTCCTACTACAAACAGAGTTCTTGTGCTGTAACATCCAGAGCGATTCTTATCTTCTCAAACCCGTGGCCTGAGTCAGTGACCAGTGAATCAATAGGAATTCATTATTTTCCTAAGATCTTGAGTAGACTGTACTCTGGGTTCTGTAGACAAAAATGTATGGTCTGGAGGGACTCGGTCATAAGTTTGAGAGAAATTTTTAGCACACTTTTACTTGCGTGTTTCTTGTGTGCTCAGAATAGTCAGTATAGGATGTCAGATACATCTGACATCTGAGGGTAGAAAACTGATTATTTTCTCTTTATATAAAATGTTATATGTATGAACAATGTGCTCATATTGTTAAAGCATTTTATTTTAGAGGAGATGTCCAAATGGAAAGCAGTATAATAATTAGCATTATTGACCTTGTCTGTTGTTGGATGTGGTACTTAAGCAGCAAATATTTATATAGAGGTGAGGTTTCTCTTACATACATATATTTGTACTGTAGATGTGAAATACATGAGTCACTGTTTGACTTGAAGTTTTGAAAACAAGGTGCAAACCCCCAAAATGTTTAGCTCCTAAATCTGCCAACGTAGACAATCGTTGAATGTATTTTCAATAAACAGTTGTGTTAATTCTTTACTGTGCAACTGAAGGATCTTGGGCTACCCTATTATCTCATATTAACATGTTTGTTTTCATAGGTACGTGCTCACCAGTTAGTTTTACCACCTTGTGACGTAGTGATCAAAGCTGTAGCTGACTACGTCCGTAATATTCAGGACACCACTGATTTGGATGCCATAGCAAAAGACGTTTTTCAGCACTCACAGGTAAAGTATGAAGGAAATATTATTTGTTTGCTTGTTTTAAACAGTTGTGCCCTATATTTGTGTTGCACAAATTACATTCAGTAAAATTAGGGTCTTGAATCAGGTGATACAGGAATCTGTTGTTGTATGCAGTGTCATAGGTACCCTAATGTAATTGTCTGCTTTTTTGGACAGCAAAATTATTGCACTTAGTCACAGTGCTTTGCTTGATAACCAAAGAGGTTTTGTAGTCTGGCTTTGTGTACGTGAAGATATGTAGTGTTTTTCAAGCTTTATCCTTACAGGGGCTGACGTAGTATTTTTTGTGAGGATGAGCCTCCATGGCTCCATAGGCATTAATACTGTATGTGATATATCACATATAGTTGACTATAGTTGACTACTCTGCAGTGCTGTGCTTACCTGTAGATGTCATGCCTGGATCTGATCCTGATAGATATTTCTTTTTGTATTTATTTATTTTAGTCTAGAACAGATGACAAAGTTACTCGATTTAAGAGAGCAGTTGCTTATTACTCAGCAACTAATAAACCTATGCCATTTCATCCACCACATTACATAGGTAAGTAATTAAGAAAATAAAACTTCTCACTTTAACTAAAACCTGACGTAACCCTAAATTATTATTATAATAACCCTAGATTATTAGTAGGGTCTTATAAAAGCATACACTCAGGCAGTATTCATTAACGTTTGAATACAGTGTTATAAAAAAAGTTTTCACAGAGTCTTTGCGGAGGTTGTGCTCTTATACCAGAAAGAGTAACAACCTGAACTTACTTCCCTCCTAGCTACTGCTGAGTCAGTTCTAAGCATTAGGTAGCATCTGAATGCAGTGCTGGAAATGAATGAAAACTGATGTCTACTTCCAGTCATGAAGACAATTTCTATTTCTTTTCCACAAAATATATTTCATACTGCTCACTGGACTTACCTGATGTCTTTTAGAAATCCTTTCCTAGCCTTCGATTTTTTTTATGTCACACACGTGTTTAAGTTATACACTAATTGATACCCATCTCAGATTGTTCCAAGGTTTACAAACTAATCCTGTGACCATAGCACTTAGCACATCCACCTCATTCTTAACATTAAAATGTAATTTGAGCTGGAATTTTCCAAAGACTTTGTTTCTGTCCTGGTATGCTATTTTTTTTTTTAGCATTCAAAAAGCTACAATGAAAAGTGTATTAAGGCTATGCTAGATCCAATATTCAAGTGATAGAATGTGCTAGTGTTACATGTATTTGTGACATTGTTTTTTGCCAGCTGCTTGCTTATCACATCTCTTGGGCTTTTTTTCTTTGAAGCTTCCTTTGGTTTCCAGGTAGAATAAAATTATTGTATAGTAGTGAGAGAGGAAAACAGTTGAGAGAACATGAGGCAAGTAAAACAGACTTCACAAGCTACAGAATATTTCTATTATGAGTTAAAAAAATGAATGAAACTGGCTTAAGGCATAGTGGAGAACTGTTAACAGCAAGAAAAAATAAACGATGAAAGCAAAAGGAAAAAGGTAAAAATTATGTCAAATAAATAATGAGCGTTTTCATGAGTGGTTTTCTTTTCCCCCTGTTTGTTATTTCTCCTCCCCATTTGCAATGCAGCAGCCAGACCAAATCAGTTTGGAATGCCTGGGATAGTGCCACCATATGTTCCTTCTCAGATGCTTAACATTCCACAGACCTCACTACAAGCAAAACCTGTGGTAAGTGTATCCCTCTGCCCTTCTCCTTTAGAGAAACCTATCATGCTCGTTGAATTAAAATCTAGGTGGGAAAGGTTACGTCTAACTTTTTTAGCCTGAGTGTTCACTGATTGCATTTTCACCCTGGAGCTATAAAGAAGCCAAGGACTGTGGTGCAGCAAGTTATGTGGATGCCCAAGATGGCTGAGATTTCATGTGCACGTTTGGAAAATGTACTTGGATAAACAGTATGCTTGTTTTTTTAAAGAAGATCCTTATTGTTACCTTTATTTAGGAAATATTGCTGTATTTTAGGCCCAGCAGATGTCCAATCAGGGTGGTGCCCAAGGTCAGGGTCCATACCCATACACTCTCTCTGAGCCAGCCATCACCTTGGAAACAGGTGGAAAAAATCTTTCTGAGCAGAACAACTACAGTAACATTCCTCATGAAGGAAAACATACACCATTGTATGAACGATCTTCTCCAATAAATCCAGCTCAGAGTGGGAGTCCTAATCATGTGGATTCAACTTATTTTCCTGCCTCTTCTACATCATCCTCCTCCGACAACGATGAAGGCAATGGAGGTGCAGTGAAGTAAGTTTCTCACAAGGATGTTTTCCTACTCTTGTTTTCAAAATTGCTCAGTATCCTGAAAGTGACAAAATCTGCTTATTAGCGATGTGGTAGACTTTCAGAAAACAGTGTTAGGTCACTATGACTGTGAATATATCCATGGTTCACTCTTGTCGCCTTGTTCCTTAATGAGCAGAAATCCAAAACCAAATAATGTTCAGTATTTTTCTTCTTCTGGTCTTACGTTTTATTGAAAGAAGAGATTTTGGTAAATGTCATAAAACCTTCCCGTTCTTTTCTTTGTATAAAAGAAATACTACCTCACAGTACAATTCATTAAAACTTCAGTAACTGAAAACTGTCTGCAACTTCACTGAATTTGTTGTGTCTGCGCTTCAAATAGTTTGGGGTAGTGTGGTTTTGCAGAGAAACTTGATGTGATTGTCAGAAACCCAAGATCTAATACTGTGACTTAAGAGCTCTCATTGACAGGCTATGTATATAACGATGCTGCAGTGAAATTGGTTTTGTTCTCTTCTACTAATGTACTTTGTTTACCACAGAAGTGTTTTAAGACTTGCACTAGATCGTATGTCTGTCCTTGGCAATAAAGTTGTGCAGACTTCCTTGTAATTACTGCTTGCTGACCTACAAAAAGGAAACGGGAACAGAGGCAGTTTGTGTTTACCTTTTGTCTTGCTGGGTGTAGAGGCTTACCATGTGAGAATCAAAACCTGTGGCTTTAGCAGGTCTGTGATTCCCTCTGAAAGATCGTGTGTCATAGTATAAATATACTTCCACTCAGTACTGATTCTGAACATATCAGCAGTTACGCATGGTGGTTTGGGCTTGGTTTTTCCTGATCCAGTCTGTCAACTTTAAATAAATTGTCACCTATTTTGCAGTGCTGAACTGGAAAATTATCCACACATATATAAAATATTTTTCAGTGTTTTTTATAGTACGATTTTATGGAATACATTTTGAATTCATTTGGAAATGGAAGCCTAGGCTTTATCACTGTTTGCAGTCTTCTGACCAAGGGAAATTACTTGGCATGGTGACAGATATTTCAAGATCAATCAAGAATTTTTCCTGTACGAACATTATTTGGTCATCATAAAGGATTCCCTGTTACTTTGAAATGTGATCCAAGTATTGATATAGTGTAAATGAATAAAAGTAGGAATCTTGAAGACACTTAGATATCTATGAATTGACATTTCTAATACATAGCATGCCTTAAAGTCCTCTCTGGTTAATAGTTCAATTAACAGCAACCAAGGATTTATTGCATCTTTAATGCTTTGTTTTTTTTCTTTATGCTATCCTTCAGCCATGTCAGTGGGAACAAAATAGGCTGGGAAAAAACAGGAACCCAGTCAGAAAGTCAAACACGTGGAGACCTGGGAGACCAAACAAAGGTAATTCCTTGGAACAGTGAAGTTCCAAACATTACAGTTTATTGTTTTGTGTTTTAAGTATTATAGTGAACTGCTGAGTAGAAGTTTTGAAATTGATCTGTGAGACTTAATGTGTTTTCTTACTTGCTTTTGTGAATTACAAAACAATAGCTTTAAAATATAGTGAGAAATTTTCCAAGGAATGTTGTTAGCATATACATAAAAATTAAGTATGCTGTTTTGGAAAATATTAAATATGAAGTAGAAACAAACCTATGAACCCCTTAGGTGACAGCCTCATCCTTGCATGTTTACTGAGGAGTATGGCATTATAAGTGAGACAGCATCCTCATGTACAGGGTCCGTGTCATGTAAGCTGCAGTATAGTGAGAACAGCTCTAACAGTATTTTAGCATTAGCTGTGGACTATTATAGGTGTATTAAAGCTGAGCTGAAGAGTGAAAGTCCTTCACAAGTGCTTGATAAGACTTTCACATAACGAATTGAATTAGCTCTGTGGGACCAGCTACAATGTATTGCTATTTAACTAAGTAAAGGTGGGATGATTAAGCCTTTATTAAAGTCTTAACATTATCTGATTTAATTTCTTCAAGATACAGAATCATTGTCAAATTAAAAGTGTGATGATCTGTTTCATGATGTTGAGCTGTTCTTAGAATGTTGTACTCATTTGCATGTGATACTTCTGCATTTTTGTGATGGAACTGTGCTCTAGCCATTGGTTTTGTTTCAAAAAAAAAAAAAAAAACCGAAAGAAAGCAAAAAGAAAGCAATCCTAAGTTACTTGTGCTGCACAAGAACAGAGCATTTTCCCTGTACCTTTGGTATAGGAATTCCAGTAAACTTTGGCTTTGTGCTTAAAATATCAAGCTGATGATTTCATCCATTGGTGGTTATTATTTTTGCAGACTACGCCCCGCATGATAACTGTATCTGCCTGTGGATTAGTCACCATATGCAAATGCTAATGTGACCTATTGCATTCCTTTCTTGTCTGTACCATGGCCGTGCACGGAGCCCATCACACCCCAGCTGCAGCCCTGTGTGCTCTGCGCTGCCCTGCGGAGCGGAGATGGGGGGCAGCCAGCAGGGCACTGCTCCCCCAGCTGGGTGATGGCTGGTGGGACGTGCTGCAGGGCACGGCTGCCTGCCTCTTTGTACATGCAGAATTAGGGCTGTAAAAGCAGTGATTCAACTTTCCAGGAGATGTATGCATGCAGTTCAACTTAAGTGCAACCAATTTAATTTCTTTACTTACATACTTTTCTTGAATATAAAACCACTTCTTCAGCCCTCAGTGGAAGAAGGCAGTTCCATCTCTTGAGAACAACGGGGAGAATTATAAGTACATCTTATTTCTTGAAGAGATGTATATACAAAATTCTTAGAAAAATAAATATTTCCTGAAATTTTTCACTTTAGGATGTGCTGTATGAGTTTCTGAGGTAATCTGAAGCACTGAAAACTGAGCATAGATCAGACAGCACCAGTCTTGACACTCCTTTTGCTGTGACTTGCATGTCAAAATTCTCGCCTTGTAGTTGTCTCACTTTGGGATTAGACATGACAAAGGCACGCTCATCTCATTTGGGTGGATGTATGGCACTAAAAAAAAAATAATGCTTTCAGCTGTGGTAGTTTCTCATTTTAAGTGTTTGAAGATCACTGTAGCAGATTCAGGAAGAGAATGGGGAGAACATCGATATGGTTTGGAATTTTGTTTTTCCCCCTCCGTGTCTCCCAGTAATGGCCAGTCCTGTAAACTTCGTGTTTCAGTGTCACACTGCATTTTAATTGTTGGGGTAGTAGAAGACAGGAACAACAGTCTTTAAACTGATGAAGATAATATAAGAGCTGTAATAATATAAAAGAGCAATGATAGTCTGTGTTTGTGAAAACATTACATTGTGTTAAAGGGTTCTGTACCACAGGCTTTACCCATTTACTCCCTGTATTATCACTTTCATAAATTAAAAGTCCAGTCTACCAACTCCAAAGTATAAGCTTACAGTAGCATCCTCTTTTATTGTGTGCTTAAATGTACTCTTAAAATACTATTTCCTCTCTGGTATTTTGTTAGAGCTTAATTTACTAAATTCACCTTCTTTTAGTTGTTGGAGGATGAGCTTTTTCTTGTTTTACACAGGATTGTATTTTCAATCAGTGCCTGGTGAACAGGCTTAGCTTGTTTAGGACTCCTTCCACCCCCCATTCTTTTATTTTCTGTAGAATTTGTAAAATCTAAAATTTTATGTACAAATTATGAAAATACTCATGCATAATGTATCATCACATGCATGAAATGAATGGCAGTCTCAAAAGTAATTCCTAAACTATTATGGTTGCATGTAGACATGAAACTAGTATGAACTCTTTTCTGAAGCTAAAAGCAGCTTTCGTTTCTGAAGACGAGGATTTTTAGGAATGAAGTCCCTTTGTTTTTTTTTGTTTCTTTGTTTTTTCCAATAGCATCTGTGAGAGGTGTAACACAAATGCTTACAAAAGGTTTATTCACTGATGGGTAATATATATATTTTTTAGTAATTCTCTCCTGCCAGCAGACAAGGACTTAACGCCTGTATTCTCTGAAAATCCTTTAGTCAGCGTTGTGTGGTGTATTCTGCATGTTGCTAGAACATGATGTGAGTCTTCACTGTTTTCATTGTGGATGAAGAAAAGAAAATCTGCTATTTCTCCTGGCTGATCTTCTGTGTGCATTAAAAAGCACTTGATGTGTGTTCTGTTACAGGCAGAAGGTTCCTCTAGTGCTTCTTCAGGAAGTCAGGCAGCCGATGTCAAAGGGAATCAAACCAGTAATCCACAAATCCCATGCCTGTTGTCAATGCCCACCAGAAACCACATGGATATTACTACCCCTCCATTACCTCCAGTAGCACCTG
The DNA here is from genome assembly GCA_037305975.1 of Chrysolophus pictus. Lineage (NCBI taxonomy): Eukaryota > Metazoa > Chordata > Aves > Galliformes > Phasianidae > Chrysolophus > Chrysolophus pictus. The sequence continues at coordinate 13,593,692 of CM074587.1, forward strand.
AAGTATTAAGAGTGGCAGAACACAGGCACAAGAAGGGGTTAATGTATCCCTACATCTTTCATGTCCTAACCAAGGTACGACATTTTAAAATTATGTGCTATAAAATAATCTTTCTGTAAAGATAATTGCACTTATATATCTGGCTGAATAATTTTGTAGTTTTACATCCCATTTTAAGCTTTGAGTTTTGGTCTGCTTTTAGTGCTTCTAGCACTTTTTTCACTTGATCTTTAGCCACTGATCTGGGCTCGTACATTGTTGCTGTAGGTATGAGATGACTGTCACTGCTATTTACTTGAAAAAAACCCAACAAACCTCTTTTGTCTTTTAATATTTTATTTTGATACTTTTATATGTCAATGTTTGTGTATATGTGTATGTATGTATTGCCCATTTTTAAAGTGTGATGTGTGCTTTGGTGTCTCTGCCAAGTCTCTTCTGGTTTCAGTGTTAAAAAAATAATTAGATTATTTTCCCTCATAATGTGATCCCTCCTATCCTTAATAGCCAACCCCAATAAAGACATAACATCTGTAATAAATCCCTTCTGTTGTATCATAAAATGCAATTATAGAACTAGATGGTGCAGTGAGTTCTTTGGTCATTGATATATTTTATGTGCTAGATCCCAGGTAAGCTGCAAGCACTTCCACACAGCTTAGGCCACTTGTTCTGCAGTAGGTTAAGTGTGGGGGGAGGGAGGGAGAGGGGAAATTATCTCAGTGGCCACATAGGAGCATCTTGAAAAGCAATGGGACGGCTTCTTCTTGCCAAAGTAAGTAGTGGAAGGAGTCAGAGCAGTGGAGCAGCGGTGTTCTGCACAGCCCTGTGTTTGACTTTCTCAAGTTCCAAAAGAAATGAATTCTGTTCATTGTTCCTTCTGAGTGCAAACAGAAGAGTCCCAGAATGAGACAACTAATCCTTTTCCACTGTAGTGTTCAAAACACTTAGTACTGGTTCCTGTACATCTAGCACCATAGTTGGTATTGCTGTCATGTTGTTGTACTTCCCATGTTTATCAAAGAAAAGTGGAGAAGAAACAAGAGATCCATGAAGACCATTGGTGCCAGTTCTGTTTCATAGTTTGTTTGCCCATATACTCTTCGTACATTTAAATACTTCTGGACGTTTCCTATCTCACAATGGGAAGAAACTAATTAAACACCTGAATTTTGGGAATTCACTCCTAGCAGAAAAAATAAATCTAGAGACTGTCACAATATAAATCAAATAAATCAGTACTGCTTATTTTTTTTTTTCCTCTATTACTTGAAATGCTTTTGAATGTTCACTAGGGACATCAAGTATGCCAGAAATATGTTGGCAGGTACCTCACTGAACAATTTTGAGATACTTTAGAAGTTGGCAGGCAAAGATGTTCTGGATTATGCTGTTGTTATACGTAAAGAGAAATTTCTCACGCATCCTTTATAGCTAACTTAATGTTGTCTGTATACAAGAAAAACACTTTTTTTTATAGTACTTTAACCATATATCCAATGCTGTGTAATCTGAAGTGATACAAGAGGGTGAAGCAAGCTAGTAACTTCTGTGTAAATATACACCTACAGCTATTACAGCTTCCGCCAGTTTCTGCATTTTAATCTGGTTTACATTGATTGTAAAGGCTTTTGAGCATACAGAATGCCATCGTGTTTTCCTGTACCTTATCCCTTTACTGGAGAGTTGATTGGGAAATGTCATGGATGTGGCTCCTTTAAGTGTTGTTGTAAATCTGTGTTCTCCTTACATGAAATAATTTTTGTTAATTTGCTTAAAAATTTCTTGTACGCTAAAAAAATTGGAGTGATGGGGATCTTCTGCAGGTTGTGTTTATTTGAGAAGGAATTAAAATTCAATGAATTACGTTACAGGTTTTCATTGTTCTACTACATAAAAAGGACAAATTGGTGGCATTTTAAAATGGGAAGAAAATGCCCTTTTAGAAAACAGCAGGTTAGTCTGTGAGATGCATCTTTGGCAAAGGATGAGGTTTGTTCTTAAGGAGTTTTTTGTTGAGATCACTGATGCCAGAAAAAAGAGAATGCTGAGTAAGCTTTCAAGGATATTTTTGATTCTTTACACCTTTGCTAATAGGAATGAGTTGTTTTCCAGGAAAAACTTAGCATGGTTGGATGCACAGATACTGAAAATATAGAAAGTTGCTGCTATTTAAGAGAGCTGGAAGGTCTTTCATGTTTTGTTTCTGAAAAAGCATAGAATGCTTTACCCACATATAAAACAGTATTACTTATCTAATCCCCAATTTCAGGTTTTCGGCCAGGCTTTCTCATAATGTTATTTTTTGCAGTGATTCCCTAGTACTGTTTCAGATCCTTGCACCAAAATCTCCAACTGGTGTTTTTAAGCAGCATGAATATTTTTTTAAATGCTAAAAATCGGTCTAGATTGCAAATAGTCATTTATTCTTCAAATGAGCTTTGAGTGTCTTACTTCTATAGGTAAGTTATGTTATTGTCATATATACTGTTTTGCTCCTAGAAGTATGTGTATGTAAAAATCAGTACTTAGGTAATCCAGGGAAAAAAAAAAAAACAAGTGTGAAAAAAATAGGTAAGTGATGGGAATAATTGGAGCCTGGATATTTACTGGAAGAAAGGAAGTGGATTGTAGCAGGGTAATCCTCCTCTGGAGTTACCTTCACATACTAAGGTCCTTATTACTGCTGAATCACGTTCTTGACAAGATGGGATTCGCTTTAGAGCTGGATGGAGTTACTGAGCATACCTAAATACTTCATTTTTGCTCACTCTAAAGTGTCTTATTTTTCTCATTTCTTTCATGGAAAAGGGTGAAATCAAAATTGCCGTTTCTATAGAAGATGAAGCCAACAAAGACCTGCCTCCTGCTGCTCTGCTTTATAGGCCAGTTCGTCAGTATGTTTACGGAGTCCTGTTTAGTTTGGCAGAAAGCAGAAAGAAAACGGAAAGACTCGCTTTTAGAAAGAACAGACTTCCACCAGAATGTATGTACTGTAGAATCCATTCTTTATTGCTCTTCCCTTTTGCTGTGTTTTCATTGGTACTGTAATTTGAATGAGAATAGTTAATAAGGTTTCATGAATGTAGCCATAGAACTGGGGGAATTTGTGGCTTATTTGATCCCTGGATAATAGAAAAAGATGTTTTTAATTTGAGATTTTATTTCTTGTAGTAGCTTAAGAACTTTAAGTGCTACCCTTTTCTAAGCCAGCTCCAGGCTTTGTTTTTCAAAAAGTGTGTTCAAACTGCTCTCAGTCTTGCAGCAAGTAATGTTATTTTTTGATGGGTTTTTCTGTGTACATGTTAGAACTTGATCTGAGGAAATCTGTGTTCTGAGCAGTTCTGTGGAGTAACTCTCAAGTGTTGACATAAATACGTGGTTTAAAATCTGCAGAAATTAGGTGTGATGTAAATAAAAGCAGACTAAACTTTTGTGATCAGGCTTGTCAGAAGATCTTTCTGCTGATTCAATCAAAAAGGTAAGCATTAATCCTTACATTCATCTGGAAGTTATCTTCTTAACTTCTCTGCTTCCAGGAATTACTTTCATTCCAGAAAATTCGCTCTCCTCATTCTGGAGTGTTTTACTTATTTATAATGAAATGCATGCAAGGAAATGATTGAACTTTACAGTAGCATCTTATAAAGGTTAAAGCATTGCTGAAGCATTAAGTGGATAGCAGCAGCAGAAGTACATATTCGTATGTAAGAGTCTGCTGTCTCTGTATGAAATTTAAAAAGCAGATATTGAGAATGTCTGCAAGCATTATTTACAGTCTTGATGTATAAAAGAATAATCAGTTCTTGTATACATCCACGAGGAAAGTGACAATCTTCCAATGACTGAAAAACTACTACTCTTAGTTATGTTGTGGGAATTAATGTTTACCCTGTTTGATTGCCTCATCATACATTGTCAAAAGCTGAAGTCTTATCTCAAATAAGAGTATTTCAGGTTACAAGGTTATTTCAGGATTAAAGTAATGAAGTTACTTGCAGTACCAATTTGCCCTCATTAGAGTTTTGTCCTTAAGTGTACTACAACATTTGTAGTAGTAAAGTAACTAATTACTGAAGGTCTGCTTTGATTTTTCAGGATATTTTCACCTTGTAAACCTGGAACATTCTCTGTAGACCTTTGGGATCCCCATCTAATTTGTCTTCTCATTTATGCTGCTTTTCAGAGGTTTCTTCTCAGTGGAGACTAAGAATGCTACTGCTAACTTTGTTTAGTAGCAGGAGCTCCAGCAAGTATTGTTGCAGGACGCATTCAGTTACCTGACCTACTTCTATTTTAGAACTGGCCGCGCTTTAAAAAAAAAAAAGAAAAGAAACAAACAAAAATTGGAACATCTGTTCAAACTCTTGTAGTTTCACCACAAAGCTTCAATTGCTGGTAAAGATAGATTTTAGCTAAGATGGGAGCTTGTGGTTTGAAAGGGGGTAGGTTACAGGAATGCATTTCATTTGGTCATCTCAATTACAAAATAGCAAGAACTGGGCAGATTGTGCAGGATACAGAGAGTAGTGTCCTAAGCAGCAAGAGCTCATTTCTGAAATATCCTGTGTCACACTTGGTAGCTCCTACTGACTTCTCTGAGGGCTACAACACAGGCTGTAACAAACAAATGATTGTGATTCTGCTTTTATTGGTGCTCTCAAAAAACAAGTATGTATGCAAGAGTAATTAGCAGAAAAAAAAATCAGAACAACTAAGAGAACTAAATTTCTAAAAGATGTGTGTTGTCTCTAAGTTTATGTTGACAGTTGATTGTATGAATATGTCTAAAATTCTGTAATGTAATTCTGTGTATCTAAAATTCTGGCAACATGGTAATTGTACATAAATAATTTGTAGGTGTATTGTGTGAGAGGGTCATAGGAAGCTGTGAAAAGTGTATAATTTATTATACACTTATACCTTATATTTACACTTATACCTTAGGGTGTCGGTATTATTACTGAATACAGACAGTAAGATAACGGGTCTATCATAACATAGATCTTTTCTGTCTTTTAAATCATTATTTTTACGTAGTTGAAAAGTCAATTAAAAACAACAGATCAGTTGTTTTTAGAAGTAGTGACGCTTTTTAGTAATAATTGTCTGCTAAGTAATGCCTTTTCTGGACACGTTCTCATGTCTGCTCCCAGAGGACATGAAAAGCTGAATTGCAACATTTTTCGTTGTGCTTCTGGTGCCAAGGGCATGCTATTGACTCTGCTCCCCTTGCTTGTGAGAGGAGGTAGTCAAAGTGTCTGACTTGCTCTTCTTTTCAAGTTCTGAAACCATCTGCCCTTTCCACTCTGAGGAGAAATGCACACTTGTACAAGCTGCCATAACTGTTGGTTGGATCTGAGGATTTGTTATTTTAAGCCTAGCCACCTTGTGATGTACTGTTCTCCATCAAGGATGTACTCAGCTGACACTGTTTCTGCCAGAAGGAAAATAGTATCTTGAGCAATTGCCCTTTTGCAAAATCAAACATGCTTACATGCTTTACTCAAGCTGTACTGTCAATGAAGATGATGAGGTTAAAAGAGTCTTGATTAATCCGCATTAGCTATCTCATTTGCTGAGATGTTTCACATCTCATGGTCAGTTTGTGTGGAGAAAAAATTGCTAAGAGAATATCACGGAATCATAGCATATCCTAAGTTGAAAGGAACTCATGAGGCTCATCAAGTTTCCCCCTGGCTCCACACAGCACCACCCAAACCGACGCTCCTTGAACTCTGGCAGCTTGGTGCTGTGCCCACAGCCTTGGGCCGTCTGCTCCGTGCCCACCGCCCTCTGATGAATCCCCACCTGACCCTCCCCAGACAGCTCCATGCCGTTCCCTCAGGCTCTGTTGCTGTCCCCAGAGAGCAGATCTCAGCACTGTCTCTCTGATCCCTGTGAGGAGCTGCAGGGCCGTGAGGCCTCTCTCAGCCTGCTCTGCTCGGCGCTGAACAAACCACAGCTCAGCTGTTCTTCACACTGCTTGTCCTTCAGATCCTTCCCCATCTTCGCAGCCTTCCTTTGGATGAGCTCTGGTATCTTTATGTCCTATATTGTGGCACACAAACATGCAAGCTGTGCTCAGGGTGAGGCCACATCAGAGCAGAGTAGGACATTCCCTTCCCTCATCTGGCTGGCAGTGCTGGGCTTAATACATCTCAGAGTACGGGTGGCCCTTTTGTCTGCCAGGACACACTGCTGACTCAGATTCAAATTGCTGTCAACCAGAACCACGGATCCCTTTCCAAGGGGCAACTCTCCAGCCTCTTGTCCCGTGGCCTGTATGTGTAGCCAGGGTTCCCCTGTCCCAGATGCAGAAACTGGTGCATGATTTTGATAAACTTCATGCAGTTGGTGATTGCCCTGTCCTGTAATTTCTCAAGAGAACGTCTGAATCAGAATTTGTCAGAAAACATCTGAGTCACAGGTAGCAGTGAAAGTTTAAGGTTTTAACATACAGCTGGAGCATGCTGCATGCTGTTGCGTATGATTTTGGAGCCTGTTACATTCATGTTTATCAAGCAGGTTACCTTAATGCAGGTTGATGTTGAACTTCTGCACTTGGACTGACCTTCAAGTGTCTTGAGGGTGATGTTCAGAACAGGCATATTGTACCATTCCTTGGGCTACTGTGAGTATTCAAATCTATTCATCAGCAACAGGAGGAAATTTATTATGAAAAACAGTATAATTAGTTCTGCGGTGTTGTGACTGAACGCGCATCTTATCTTGAGTGTTTGTTGTAGCTCACGTCGTCTTCAGGGTAGACGTTTCTTATCTCAAAGAGGAAGTCCTGGAAGGAAAACACAAAACGTTCCTCTGAGGACAGAGATACTCAGCAGTTGAGGAAGATGGTGTTTTTGGCAGCAGTCCCAGTACAGAGTTGTCAATGTGTAAGAAATGCTCTGGTGAAATAAGTAGGTACGGACTAGTCCTAGATTCATCTGTTAAATGCTAAATTTGAGTGAACAGTACTGCAACTACTGATCAGCTGATACAACTGTAATTCTGTCTTTGCATTGTTCACAGCAGGGAGGCTGTTTGCCACTCTGTATTAAACAGTTCTCCAAAAAGAATAGTTACCTTTCCTAAAATAACAAGTCCATTGCACAGTTTTGAAGACAAGGTAGCTCTTCAGTGTATCCTCTACAGGTAGCGTATTACTAAAGAAGGTACTTTTTGAGAGCAAACCAATACATAACAAGGGCCTGTATGCCATGCTTGTAAAAATCTGCAGCAGCAGAGGTTACTCCTGTTTCAAAGCTTATACAGTGGTGATATTGCTAGGGTAAATGTTGCCTATGCAATATATCTTTCATTGGTCCAAACAGATGGAATTTGGAAGGCACCAAATCTGGCCTGTACAGTGGGTGCGGTAGGACAGTACAGCCAAGATGGGCAGTGTGCTCTATGGTCTTCTCACTGGTATGGGACCTGGTATTAGGTGTAAGTGAAAGGTTGTTGTCATGTCTGGCCTCACTTTGGAGGTTCAAGTCTTCAGCTCTGTCAGCATTGTGGTGTAGCAGTCAGAGCTGGTGATTTGTCCAGGCTCTAGGAATGCCCAAAAGATTACCCTTTTCCTGTCCCAAAAGTCAGTGCACATCACTTTATCTACTTAGGGCTGCATCTTGAGCTTTTTCTTCAGTGGGAAATTCTGTGGCTGTGGATGAGCAGATCGAGATGTTTGTTGTTTTGTGATGAGACAGCTGTGCATGGCTGTCTGGAACGTGGTTGTATTTCATGTCACTGTCCCAATGGCTGAAACGTACCACCCACCGCCTCGCTGTGTGCACATCCACTCCTTGATCTCCATAAATGTTCAGCAAGCATCAGTGAATGTCAGTAGGTGCCATTTTCTCCGCATGGAGGAATTCAGTGACACCCCTTTGCTTCATGTTTGCACCGCTTTGTCAGACACCATTTTGTCAGACTGCCCCTCTGCTGCCATCTGTCATATGACAACAAAATGTAATGGAATATTGGCATAAAGTTTCAGCCTCTACTGCTATATCACCATCTACTTTTGACATCGTGGGCCAACATGATAAAATAGGAGGCATTACTTTTGGAGCAGTCCTTGTATTTGAAAGCTTTCAGAAGATGCATCTTATGTGTTCATGTTTGCTGTCCCAGGCCTAAACAAGAAGTAAACACCAGTGTGATAGATCCTGTGCAAATAACAGAGTTGCTCTGCTGGCTGTTAAAGCCCATCTTGAATAGCTTAGTAGCATATAAAATCTGGTAGCAACCAAAATAGAACGTGATTTTGCAGTGAGGCTACCAACTAAATATATCAGCATATTTATTTTCGTTGCTACACATTATCTTTGTAAAACTTAGCCTGCTGTCTGTGAAATGTAGCTACAGTGCTGTATTAGTTCTAGTCCAGATAAACAGGAGAGATTGCTTTAAGATGGTCCAGAGCTGCTTTTTAAGTCCAGATCATGGCCTCTGCCATGGTTTGCCTGACCCCAATTATAAAATCACGTGCAAGGCTGCTGTCTGATTGCTGATGGAGACTTTGTAGCTGTGAGAATTATCCTGGCACCAGCAGTATTCTTTTCTCAATCTGTAAGAGAGAGGCTTCCTCTCATGCACAGCTTCACTAGTGAAGCAATTTGTCTGGGCTGTAACATGAAGCTTCACTAACAAGCTCCTTGAATCTTTCCACACTGCATAACTGGGCTCTGAGTTAAGAGGAGTGCAAACAAATTTTGGGCTGTGTCAAACTTGGGGTCACTCCAAGGCCAAAGGTATCATTTGTCAGTCTTAACTTTAAACTTGTGTTCTGGTTTAGTTGTCTTCAAATGTGAAAAGAGGAGATGCTTTAGCACTTCTGTAGGCTTGACCACTGTTTTTGTAGATGAGAACACAGCACACACAAAAACAGTAACCTCTTCATTTACAGCACTGTTTTTTATCAAAAGGCTTATGTAAATTAGTGTTTTCTGATTTTTTTTTAGGTTAAAAAAATCCAACTAATTAAAGCCATATTTGAGATATAATTCCTTTGCAGTATTTGAATTACAGGCAAGCATGGCTTAAGTTTTAAATCTCATTTAAGTTATCATCAGTAGGATCATATTGTTTCTAAAAGACTGCAAATGGAAAATATTTGTATTGATGTACTATTGATTGTATCTCTGTAGGTTTTTAATCAATGGTGCAGGTATTTTAGGAGAAAGTTGCATTTTCAAATTATGTTCTTTTATAAAATGAATGCATCTCTTCTGTGGTGCATATCAACTTGGAGTTATTAATGTGATGTTCTTGTGTACTCTTGGCTGCATGTACTTATTTTGTAAGTGATGGCAATTAGAAATGGTCTATACGGAGTCTGACTTGCCAGTTCAACAGTGTGATCCAGAGCGATGTCCAAGGGATACTTTCTGGATCAGAATTTTAAATATGTGAACCTTTTTAACTTTTTTCATCTGTTTTCATTTATAGTTTCACCAGTGATAATTAAGGAATGGGCTGCTTACAAAGGAAAGTCTCCGCAAACCCCTGAGCTGGTGGAAGCACTTGCCTTCAGGGAATGGACCTGTCCTAATCTGAAGAAGCTGTGGCTAGGAAAAGCAGTAGAAGACAAGAACCGAAGAATGAGGGCGTTTTTGGCCTGTATGAGATCAGATACACCAGCAATGCTCAATCCAACTAATGTGCCCACTCATCTTATGGTGCTTTGTTGTGTACTAAGGTCAGTGTTACCTGAAGGTAAAACAGAATGAAATAAAGATTTTACTGTACAGGTTAATCTCCGTGATATATTTAACACTTGCAGCTTTGGAAGAGGGGTGTTCCATTTTTAGAACGTTGCTTTTGGTAGACTTCAAAGCATGCTGTATCCTTCAAGGTTCTTTTCTTCAGTCTCTAAGGAACTGAAGAAGGAAAAAATCTTGTGTTGCTAAGAGGCCTCTGTAGCATTTGAATTAATTTACCCTCCCTATACTCAAGGTTTTGACTTAAAAAAAAAAAAAAAAAAAAAAAAAGCCATACATTTGGCATCTTAGGTTGATGGAGCTGTAAAGTGAAAGAGCGAGCTTTTCAGAGAACAGCTGCTTAGCAGCTTGCTGAGATGGAAAGTTCATGTGAATGATGCTCTGTCAGGTTCTCTGTGGTAGAGTTACTCATCTGGTTGAGATGATGATAACCAGCATTTGAAGTATAGTATTAAAGAGAAGGTGACAAGATTCAAAATACTCGCTCTGTTTAATTTTCAGATAGAAAATTGAACTCAGAATGAAAGATGCGGATCTTTTGGGGAAGGTTTGTTTCAGTATGACTAACCCTGGCTTCAGCCAGATTTACAAGCTAACGTATTGCACAGGAGAATTTTTAAGCCATTTGAGAAAGATGAATGTAGGTTTGTTTCCAGTTCTACCTTACTTCGTATTGCCTTTGGAAGACTAAAGATTGTTTCTTTTTCTCCTTATTGAATAATAAGAATACAAAAAAACCAGACGTAATAGCATCTTAAACAAAGCGGAACTCCTCTTTCATTTGGGCAGTGTTTCTTTCCTGTAACATATGGCGTGTATAAATTCTTGTTTATTAAGATGTGAAGTTTTATTGGACACTTGTTATAAAAGATGAGAATTAAATTCACTGATTAGGTAATCTCTGAGTAATATGTTATCTGGAGACCACATTCACAAAACCTTTTTACCATTCTTTTTTTTTTTTTTTTTTTTTTTTTGTAAAAGCAATCTTTTTTAATTTTTAGGCATATCAGAAGGCTTATCACTTATCTGTTTTGGTGGCCTATCCTCTCCTCCTTCACTGGAAGCAGACTGCCCCGTTGTGAATTTCATAATTCATTTACAGCTAGTCTGTCTTCAGTGTGATCATAAATTTAAACTTTAAATCTCTTTGGTATTTTATCTGTTTTAATTATTCAAGTCCAGACAACCAAAAAAGATTCTTCTTGTTGTTGCATTCTGTTGACTTCTGATCAAGTAAAATGCTGCTTGATTTGTCATCTGCTAATGGAAGGAAACTTGTGAATAACAGCTGGCTTCATCTGTAGGTACATGGTACAGTGGCCAGGGGTTCGTATACTTCGTCGCCAGGAACTTGATGCTTTTCTTGCCCAAGCATTGTCTCCAAAGCTCTATGAACCTGACCAGCTTCAGGAACTCAAGGTAATTCTTAACTGCCGTAACTTCAGAGATTTATTTTCACCTTGCCCACGTTGCTAATTTAGTGGGTCGTGCCTAGTAAGTATTAAAAGCAGAACTGTAGGAAAAATTAATTTGAGTATTTTAAAAGATAAGATCTCAAAGTTTCTATTTTTCTAATGCAACAGTATTATAGGAAGTGGATACAAATAGGGTTGTTGGTGTGATGTTGTAACTGTAAATCCATAATGTCTATCATTCTGTGCAACATCTTACTCTGGGGTATTTTCCCACCCAGCTTTCACATGCTCACAATGAAATCTCCTAGCCTTTAGCCTTGAACTAAATATACGAGACTTGTTCTTTGCTTTTATGTTGTTATCAGAAATTCGTTCAGAACCTAAGTTCTGTACTCAAAATAGTATAATTTAGTACTTAATTTGAAGTAAACGTTTTTTCTGAATGGAAACAGTTACAATTACGTTTTTCTACATAACATTTGTTTCCCTGGCAGTGTATTTCCTAAATGGAAGCTCAGAGGGGTGTCTGGTGCATAAGGAGCTTATTAACTCCTCTTCATTTTTAATTAGTGTAGTGAAGGGGGGGAGATGTTGATCACCTTGTCATGTAGCCTGTTGAAGTCATTTCAGGTAGTCTTGCAAGTACTTTTATGCAAGACTTAAGTCAGGAAAGATGAGTGACTGGTTCTGCTCTGAGCTGTGCTTGGATACATGCTCTCCTTAGTTAAATTAGGGAGGAGAATGTGGTGCTTACCTCCCAGGTTTATTCATATTCGTAGGTATACACTGCCAAGGGGCACAGACAAAAGCAGCAATCCTAGCAAAGTTCTTCCCAAAAGAAACTATAATTATGCTCATGCAGGTTTCAGCTTTTAGTTTTTTCTAAGTAATGATTTGCCCCTACAACTTAGTCAGCAAGAGCATTTTCAAAACCAGCAACTGACAATTTCTTTTCTGTGTGTGAAAGCAGAGTCTGACTTGCATTCCTCTGGCAACCTGGCAAACACTTCTCAGTCTCAATCAATAAACCAAATCACTCTGCTTGTGGAACCCCAGCACTTAGCCATAGAAGTACTTATAAATGTTAGGGGAAGAAAACATGTTAGAATCTATTTGAATTTGTCACACAGCAAGTAGATAATTCATATTAACAATGTCAGTAGCAGAGTTAACTGGAAAACTGAGTAGTCTTTCCATGTAACAAATAACAACATCAAAATCAGCAGGAAAAACTTCTTTGGTCATTCTCTCGCTGCTGACAGAGATAAGAAGAATGTTGAAATTCAGCTGCAGTGAACACCTGATGAGTTCTTACAGGACTGCTCATTTGCTTCAGCATTCAAGTCTGGATTACTAGTGATGTGAATTATAGACTTATTAGAGAACAGCATTTCTGAATATTGCTTGTTGCTGCTAATTCCTTAAGTAGAGGCTAAATGCAAATGCAGTCCATTAAGAAAATCATTCAGATGTTTGCTACACATTCATGCTGGAAGCCCTGCATGCTTACTGGGCGTTTATGAGTCTTGGAGATTCTGGTTCTGAGACATTCCGTGAGGTATGGAATAAGAAGGAGGCCTTTGTGTTTACGGAAGCAGTGGCCAACCTCTGCCTAGGGAATGAACTGGCAGTGAGTTACTCTGTACGTTCAGAAATGTTCTTATCTGAATGACAAACATTGGGCTCAGCAGAGTTGGAGGTGTGAGCCCTTCAGAGTCTCAGTTAGAGATGTGTACCTCAAGCTCCTCGGGATGTGTACCTCAAGCTGTGCATATCAATGGAAACCCAAATGACAATTGTGTAGGCAAGGGTGGATGCATCAAAATACAGCAGAGCGTCAGCAATGTGTAGACTTCAATGTCAGTTTTCAAAATACACTATGATAAATATGTAATGCCTAGGGGCTGAGATTCTGGCAAAGTTACCTTACCTATAAGAGTCAACAAAGATTTGATGTGAGTGGGGGGAAACCTCACTGTGAAAACTGCTCGATCTAAGAAAAGAATTCCCAGATAATGTATTTTCTACATTCCAACATAAAATGAAAGGTGAGAGTAGAAAAGTGATAAATACCATTCAATATTTTTGTTTCACAGAAATTGCTCTCTAGCTTCTTATTTTAAATCATACATAAAGAATAATATTAGCCACTTGCATAGTATATGTTGGTTAACTGTAAGATACAATATTTAATGCATTGTTGTTACTGTCCTCGTATGAAGCAGCTGCTTCTATTTTTTCTTTTTTTTTTTTTTTACTGAAGTCAGACAGCAGCTGAGTTTGATCCCAGCTGTATGTCTGCAAAATGGTCTGGATAGTCTTTTGGACATTAAAGGTTGTGCATAAGGAAGGTCATGTAGTTTAATTTTAGAATTTAATACCAAGTTGTTTAAAATGTTCCCAAGAAGTTGCTGGTATTTTCCAAAGTATTTTAGAAAACATTGGTGTTGCTGTTTTCTTATTCTGCAGCTAAGAATGTAGTTGCTGCAAGCAAAGACTTTTTTGCTATCACTATCAGCAGTTATTTATTCTATAATTCTGCCTTTGTGTCTCTGTCCTAAATAAAGTTGTTGTATTCATAAAAACATCATCAATAAGAGACATTCTGAAATAGCAAAATCTTAAGCCAAGTTATAACATCCTTTATTAAAAATATTGGAAAGGAAGTGTGGTACGTGGGCAGAAAAATTGAATGCTAACATTGAGCTCATTCCTGGAACTTTCTAAAAAATGGTATCTCAAAAGCACAAGATTATTTGAAATAAATTTTTAAATGAAAATGTCCGCTTGCAATTTCCTCTGTACGTGTTTTAAAGCTTTTATTTGCTATAATGTTCTTTAGCATTGTTTAGAAAAACCCTGCACTGCATATTTATTAGTGATCTTAATGCTTAAATATGTACTGTACATGTTCTGGGCACTGTGTGCTGCAAATTTAAGGTCCGTATTTTAAGTAAAACTTCTGGCTTCTTGATAATGAAATTGTTTATCATGCTTTGTTGTTAAGGAAATAGTTTTTCACTTTTATTTCTTACCTGTAGAGTGAATGGATGGGAACAGCCTTCCAGAGCATTGCAGTTTTGCATATACAGATTATAGCTTCACATGGATTCTTCTGGTCAGACTGGCATTTACATGTGAAAAGTCTGACAACTTTTTAAAATCACTATGTTTTCAATTAGCAAATAAAGCAACTGGTGGAATAACTGAATTGCATCTCATTATTTTCTTACTAAACTTGTTTTTCTTTTCAAAACAGATTGAGAATCTCGATCCCCGAGGAATTCAGCTGTCTGCTTTATTTATGAGTGGTGTTGATATGGCACTTTTTGCAAACGATGCTTGCGGACAGCCGATTCCATGGGAGCACTGCTGTCCATGGATGTATTTTGATGGAAAGTTATTCCAGACCAAGCTCATCAAAGCAAGCCGGGAGAAAGTTCCGCTCATTGACCTCTGTGATGGTCAGGTGTGTAGTTGCAAAAGTGTGGCAGAGTATTAAGTGTACTGAATTTTGGTTTATGCATTGTTTACTTCATGTACATGGTTTGTGCAAAATTATTTTCTAACTCTGAAAGCAGGAGATAGATGAATAGTTTACTGAATATCCAAAGCATTTTATTTTTGCTGACTACTTGGGAGATAAGAAATCTTTTAACAAAAGAGCTTATTTGTTATTTCTGACTCGAGGGAAACTTCTTTTAGATTAAATCTTGATGGAGGCTGTGGTCACACTCAGACTCCTTAGCCTCCAGACGTAAATTTGGTTTTGCAGCCCGAGTTCATGATTATACTCTTCAAAGTTTAAAGGTCTGCATTAAGTTTTCAGGACACTACAGGCAGATGTTTCTCAGTTCCTCTTAAGATTTCTATGTTGCCAACTTCTAAACTGTCTCAGAATTTAGACTTTCATCTCTACTGATACACAACGATTTTTTTGTGAACATTTGGTATGTTGTTGAACTGTTAGAAGATATGCAAGATAGATGATTGTAATTTACTAGCTAGCTTTATGAAAGTTTTTTGCAGTACTTATCTACCCTTCTGTTCTTTTGCTTTTGTCTGAATTTGTTCCATAAATACAGCTTTAGAGAATTGAAATCAGAATTCTAACATCCATTTATGACCTTCTTTTTATTCATAGGCTGAGCAGGCAGCCAAGGTTGAAAAGATGCGTCAGAGCATCCTAGAAGGATTAAATTTCTCCAGGCAGAACCATCCTCTCCCTTTCCCACCTCCACCTGCCATGCCTTTCTATCCAGCTTCTATGTATCCTCGTCACTTTGGGCCAGTCCCACCACCTCAGGGCAGGGGGAGAGGCTTTGCTGGTAAGTAATGGGGCAGCAGTGCAAATCTCATTGGCGTGAAGTGTTACCTTGTCTTCACATTCCCCAAACTGAACTGATTTGCGTGTTTGGTTTCATAGGAAAGATATGTAAAAAGAAGTGGTTGGCACACATTGTCCTGTGCCAATCACTGCATTTTGTTGTTACTTTTATTAGCTATAGCCTGGCATTATGGAATGTGCTGTATTGCTGCATATTTCCATCAGAATTTTTAGTAGCTGTGCCAGATCAAAATATTTATACAGCTACTGTATGAAAAAGCAAAAATAAGATGAACAAGTCAACACTGGATGATCTGAGAAGACTCTTACTTGAACCATACTTGCTTCAAAACGTTCATGTTGATACATAAATGAGCGGACACAGTCTGACAGGGTTGAAGACAACTTTTCCCTCTCCTCTGTTTTGCCGCAGCCATTTGGCTGTGGTCAGTTGACACCCTCGAGTGTAAATACTGGAGGGCACTGATTAAACCATTCCTGGCTGTTTCTGGTATCATCTCCTTCCTCAAAACCACCCCTGGTTGCAGAGGGCCTTAGGTGTATTGATGCTGGGCTTTGTGAGTAAGACGTCACTGAGGTGCCACCAGTGTAACCAAAAAGTAGCTGTGAGTATCTTGGTGCTCATTACGCTGCGGAGGCTGGGATGGCTGTTCCAAAGCCAGGTGAAGGCCTGCAGATGGCAGAGCCCAGCGGGAGGGCTTCGGCCAGGCTGTCCCAGAGGCACTGCGTTGCCCTGCGCTGTGCTGGGAGGAAGGAAGGAGGTGGCAGCGGCTCTGCTAGGGGCCTTCCCTGATGCCTGCTCCCCTCACAGCTTTTCCCCTGTCTTTCTTTACCCTGGGTCTAACAGGAGTCTATGGCTTCGGAGGCCCTTATGGGGAAACAGTAGCCACAGGCGCTTACCGGGCCTTCCGGGTGGCGGCAGCGGCAGGACACTCCGGAGCCTTCTCTGGCAATGACAGCAACAGGACTAGCAAGTTTCAGGGCGGTAATTATACCCCGAACCCTTTTCTTAGAGCTTCTGCCGACAGCTTCCTTCACTTCACGGTTTGGTCTGAGGCTTCCTACTGACTCCAAATCTCCCTCTCTCCCTAACTGTCTCGGCTCTCCCCTCCGCAGCCCTCAGGCTGCTGCGAGGCCGCGCTCTCTGCTCTGCTGCCCGGCCCCGCACCCCTCTCAGTGCCAGCCTCTCGCGCCTAGAAACCCTCCTTCGGGCACAGAATAAATAGCTGCAAACGCAACGAGCCCTTCTGTCTCCTGCGCTTTGAAACATGAGGGTGCAGCCTGTTGTGCGCTGAGCTGTGCTGGAACGTATTAACAGTCATTTCCTAAAATGTGGGGACGGTTTGAGCTTTCTGCAAAACAACGTAGCGTAGAAGTTACCGGCTTCTGTTCCTGCTAACTCGTTCCATGTCAGCGTCAGTCTGGACGTAGGTGTGAGGCTGATCTATTGCTTTGTCCATTGCTTTTCTGCTACACTAGGTGAGACAGTGGAAATCTGTAAATTCCAATCCCTCGTTTAGGATGGAATTTTTCCATTCATGTAGCTGTTCTTTCTGGCCTCTGAGCTCTTATTCTGGGAGCAAACGTAGCTCTTAATGCTTCATTGTGTAACACATAACAATGTGTATTTGAAACTGAAAGAATTATACAGGGAAGTACAAACCTTTTTGAACTTAATGTAGTGGGAACTAAATCACTGATTAACATTTGAAGACTAATTGTGGCTGTGTAAACGCTATGTTTTGTAACCCTTTCGGCGCTGATGGTCTTACCAGTAACTCCTGACTCAGCTGCACTTAGCTTTTTGAAATACATGTTTTGCCCTGGCTTTGACTTTAAAGTGCAAAACACAGGTATAAAGATGAGCAATGAATAATAGCTAGAATCAAATTTTGGGCAATTGCAATTTTAGCCACTTTGGAGGGAAAGAGTACGTCTGCATTTACACTGAGATCAGTTACTTCACTGTGTTTTTGTACCAACATGACATTAGTGCAGATAATTCTGCCTAGTAACTTCTTTATAGAGGTCTCTTAGGCTGATATTTGTGTATTAGACTAAAAGCTGGCGTTCACTAAAAATGAGTTTTTAGGCTTTCAGAAACTACTTCATAAGGAGTGCAGGAAAGAAACTTCAGGTATCTTACATTTCACTTCAGTTTCTTGATGCTTATCTAAACTGCATTTTTAGTTCCTGAAACTGAAGTACTCAATTACTTTGCTTTTCAGAAACTATATATGTTTTTCTAAAAGGCTGTTGAAGAAGGACTCTTGAAGTTACGATTATTCTGAAAGGCCGTAGTGTGAAAAATAACTTACCAATACCAAAAAGAGGAAACTGTGCAAGTAATAAAATTCGGTCCAGCAAGCTTTCTGCTCAAGTAACTTCAGTGTTGCGATTGTGAAGATCAAGTTTTGGTTTTGCTTTTATGTGCAGGAGTCCAACCTATTCCTTCTCAGGGAGGGAAACTTGAAATTGCCGGCACTGTAGTCGGCCATTGGGCTGGAAGCAGACGTGGACGAGGGGGTAGAGGGCCGTTTCCTCTGCAGGTCGTTTCTGTGGGAGGACCAGCGAGAGGGTAAGTGCAGTCTGTGCGATGTACTTTTCTTTCATGCAATACGTTTGAAGATATGTTAGGTAAATTATGCCCACTGAGTATTCAAGAAAAGCAATTACACTCATTTTAAGATGTTTTTAATCAGTGATTCAGATGAGCATAAGCATATTTATGCACAAAAAAAAATCATTCTCTGAGAGATGTACTGAATTGTTTCGCACGAGGAAATGGCTTGAGGGCTTTTCCTTACATGAAATCAATAAATACATTATACCTGATCAAAACTGTCACAGCATTCAATTATTTTCTTTGTCACAGTAGAACATTCATAATGAAGTGTGATAAATTCTTTAATAACTTCATTATGTAATTTTTCTGCAAAGCAGAAAACAAGGATGTTTCTCTGTTTAATAGTTCTCTGCTACAGTCACGATGGGAGATGTGCTTAAGAGAATATTTTCTTCAGCTCCTTCATTCCATTTCACTACAGCTGAAATTACAGGTGTACAGCATTTCTGAAAATGAAGTAATTTGTGTAAAATACGTAGTCTTTTACTTTAAGATTATTTTTTTTCCATGGGTTTATTGTTCTGTGCATTACTGAGCTATCATCTATAATTAAGATTGCATCCAGTATGGTAGACAGTGGCAAAGTTAGGTAGTTTGTGTATTATATCACTGTTCAACTGTATTAAAGCAATGGAGGAAAGCAGGCATATTTATGCCATCTTGAGCTAAGAAGCATCTGGAAGAATTAAGTTTTGAACTGTATAGATTCCTCTCTATTCATCAATGAAATCAAATGTGCAGTATCAAAAGGATGGCGCTAAAGTCAGTATGAGCTGTTGGAACACCGGTCTTGTTGGACTGAGTGAAAAAATGGTCAGACCTGAAGCACTGGGAGTGTGAGACCAGAGAGAGAAGTGAGCTACTGGTATGGGGACAGGGGTAGGTAAGAACAGCAGAAACAAGGAAGAAAAGTTCATCAGCAGAAAACAGCGAAGGTGTAAAAACAGAGCTGACATGAAAGTGGTGCACATGTGCATCTAGTGTTGTTTCAGACACTTCAGGCAGGTATCCTAAGGTAAGTAGCTGTGCAGGTTAGCAGGACCCATAGGACACCTCTGCTCTTTCACAGCAGCAATGGGAGACAAACAGAATAAGCTCAGGGACGTGCTGAGACACACGACTCCACTGCATATTTACTTTTCAGTGGAATACACTGGCTGTGGGCCTGTTTGTGAAAAATGTCCAGGTAATTTGTGTTGCCACAGTCAAGACTGCTGTCAGATTGAGGCACCCTGAGTGATTATCTGGAGACATCTTCAGGCTCAGAGCTGTCTTACATCTGTACCTACCCTTGACTTCATAAAATAGCAGCTCCTCCATTTTCTGAAAAAATAAATACATGACTTTATGGAAAACATGAGTAACCTGAGACGAGTACTGAGAAGTCCCAAGTTAGCTCCTTCCTCGGCCGGGTATCAGTTGAAATACTGAAGGGGTGTTGCTGCTCCTTTCTGATCCATAAAATGTCCTCATGGCAGAGGAAATGCTGTTCTCCAGTAGTAGCTTTTCAGTTGGGAATGTAAAACGTTTGACCTTTTCTTTCTGTCAGAAGCAAAAACCTTGGGCCTGTTAGGTTTGAATTCAAGTTGTCACCTCAGAAAGACAAGGAAGCTGTCAATGCTAGATCTTCCTGTCTCCATCAAATCCTAACTGGCATTAAACTTTTTAAGTTTAGTGTTACTAGAATTCTTCAAAGACGAGAGGTTACCATGGGCATCTCTTACTGTTTGTTGTTTCTTAGTAGGAAAGTGTTACTGCTGTTGTTCCATCTAGGGCCATGTATTATGAAGCCTGGGCTCTTTGTCTGTAGATTTCCTACTAACCAGCACTTTTCTAGGAAGGTGCACAGTTCATTGACTGCAATTTATTGTAGCTCTTCACACTTCTATTTCATTTTTTTATCTGTTTCAGCAGAGGGTATCATGTCAGACTTGTTTACAGCATTGTCTTATGTCTCTGCAACACTAAAATTGAATGTTCTTAAGGTTATACCAGCTGCTTTTTATTAGCTTTGATCCGTCAGTATATCTAGTGTGCTGTGAATCTGAGTTGGAAAAATCTATTATTCAGCCCTCTGAAGAGTGTACTTTCACCACATAAAAAGTAAAAGGGATAGGTAATTCTTGTTAAAATCTTTGGAAAGAGAGTAGTAAGAGTAGTAAAACACAATTCTCGCCTTTGTCCTTTGAATACCCACTATTTAATTTCATATTGCTCAGTGTGGGGAATTAGTAATGTGGAAAGACTTGCATGGCACAGCTCAGTGTTTCTGTGCTGCATCAGTTCAGTGTAACTGGGTTGCTGTAGCTCAGCAGGAAGCAGGAGAGCTGAGCAACACCTGAGCTTCTTTTTAGGCTGTTTTTTGTACAGCTCACAGGGACTTCACTGGCATATGGGAATGAAACAATAAATATATGAACAGTAAGTATGAGGAAACATTAGGTATGTAGGAACACCTGGCAGCATATAGCTACTCTGTGCTAGCTTCAGAGGAGTCAGTCTTCATGCTGTGACCTCCTGGTATTGGGCATTGAACTGGAGGAAAAGTAGAGCAGTCATGTATCCAGTAGAGGCAGCAAAAAGAATTTTCAGGTGATTTGTAGTTCTTGACACCACAATGAAGAAAATTGTAATTCTGCAATTGATTGCATCAAAATAGTTGTAACTGATGGAAAACTTGTTTCCATCTGATCTAATCTTTACTGAATCAATTAAAAACAAAACAGTCAAAAGCACCACCTGACATGTCCTGGTTGAAAGACTGCATTTAACAGAATCCAAACTTGGCTACATGTTGGCTGTGAAGCTTTGTCTTTTCTTCCAAGAACATGGGAGAAAAAAAAAAAAAAACTGCATGAAAGAAAGGCAAAATACAAAATCGCTTCAGGTTTGATGGGGGAAATTCAAAATTATAGATGCCTGAGCATATTTATGTGTGGGGAATGTTACTGAATGGGAGACACATTCTTTATAAATGGTTCAAAATTCTTGCCCCCTTTTTAATGTAAAAGCACTTTGAGCTCTGTTTTTAAAGTACTGTTAGGATAATTTGACACTTTGAAAATGTTTCTGCAAAGCTTGAAAGTACGCAGTTATTGTTTCTCAAAAAGTAAAACACAGAATTCATCTTCCTGCCAGCAGAACAAGTTTGTTACATTTCATACACTTACAGGTAGTAGAACACTAATTCTTGTTTAGGCAGTCATGCTGGTCAGTTAGAGAAATGAAAATGTTAGTCACTGGACAGCATGCTGAAAAAAAGCATTCTGAAAGTGAAATGAAATTGAAAGTACTTGTATATAAATTTGTTGTTTATTTTTATTTCCTTTTTCTCAATGCTTACAGGCGTCCTAGAGGAG
The DNA here is from genome assembly GCA_037305975.1 of Chrysolophus pictus. Classification (NCBI taxonomy): domain Eukaryota; kingdom Metazoa; phylum Chordata; class Aves; order Galliformes; family Phasianidae; genus Chrysolophus; species Chrysolophus pictus. Next base: position 13,615,168 of record CM074587.1, read on the forward strand.
TTATTTCCACTCCAGTGATAAGAACTTTTGGAAGAGGCGGAAGGTACTATGGGAGAGGCTATAAAAGCCAGGGAGCAATTCAGGTAATTAAGCCATGTGCCTAACTCTCATTTACAGGCTACTATAGTATGGATTTTCAGACCAGCTAAAACTGACAAGCACCGCTTCAAAATATGAATGTGTTTATTGCCATGGTCTTGCCTACAATTTGAAGCTATAAGCTGCACAACCAGAGGTGGATGGCAGGCTAGTTTTGCATCTCAATCACTAGCACACTTTGGTTATAAAAACAGAAGTGGAAAATACATTTTGATGTGAAGGCTGTGCCTGCATAGTTCTAACCAGTTGTGGGAATAGAATGTAATTTGGAAAAATGAGAGAAATACAAAGCTGAAACAAATTAGCAGTTCCTATTCCCACCCCCGCTCTTTCTCAGTTCTGTTTTTTTTTCTGGAGTCACAGTCCAAAGTCATAACTAACAAATAATAGCAGTAGGAAATTGTTTTGCTGCTCCATGGCTCCCATCTAAGAAGTTACACTAAACTTCTAGGAAACAGCCCAGCAACCTTTGTCGCTTGAACACAGTTTCATTTTTGGTGACAATATAAGAAGAGTCTGTGGATTGTAATTATTGTCTGTTCCACGGATCCTTTAAATATAGCTGAAGCAAACTGATGTTTCATATTAAATGCCAATTGCTTCAGAGTTGTGTTTTCCTCCCTTTTTCATTGTTCTTGCTGCTATGCAGTTTTGAATGTTATTGATCCCAGGGGTAATGGATGAGTGGGTAGTAAACAGGCAGAGAATTTTCACAATAAATACACATATGGTTCTTCAATTTGTCATGTAGACGTGATTATGTTAAGTGTAGGGAAGTACTTGCAGATAGCAGGCAGAGATGTTCTACAGCAAATAACAAAGCAATTGTTAACTTCAAGTGAAACTTAACTCTATTCTAGGTATAAAAATTGAAATATTTTGAAATAATTTTCTTCCTTGATAAATTTCTGTTTTCTCAGATTATGTATTGTGTACAGATATACCTATGTATTTAAAGCTCTAGATCTTGTGTACTTTGAATAGAAGAGAAACCACTACATTAATTACAGCATCTTGTTTCCAAGAACTTAAACCTACAAAACAAAGCCCAGAGAAGGAGCTCCCAAGTATGCCAGGCTTCCTGCAGGCTTACGGGTGTAAATGTAGTGTAGGAAGTACCTGTAGGTAAGATGGTAGACAGACTCAACAGACAGCAAATTTGAGCAGTTACAGTTAATAATATGTAATTTGGATGGTAAATATTTTTAATTACACGTAGCTTAACCTAAAATTGTGCCTGTGATATAGAGAGGAAGGACAAATAGTGACTTTTTCTACAAACTAGTCCTGAGCTCATCAAATTTCACCATCATCAGTCACTGAACTGTAGTATATGTTCATTTTTAACAGGAAGGGGTAACTTGGGAAGCTTAATGCATAACATGTAGATTTTGTTACCTAGTAAAGATTGACTGGCAACAGTATACAACTTCTCTGTCCTACAAACCTGAGCAGTTAAGGGAAGAATATTTTCATAGGGCTAGATTAAGAAATGCACATTTGCAACAAGTAAGATCCTCCCTGGAGAATCCATTGGCTTTATTGTCACTTATTATGAGGTGACATGAATAAAGGTTGGAGAATGCAACTGAAATAAGCAGTTTCTATTTATCAAACAGAAGATGTGCCTTTATCTTCCCAAGATAAGGTCTTTCTGTCTTGATCTGTATTTTACCTTCAGAATCTTGAGGCAGTTCAGGAGAGTGCTGACCATGCTGATTTCAGCAGGTGAAAATTAAGGTTATTAAACCGTGAAGCTGTGTGCTAATGAGTTGTATAAGATGTCCATATCTTAGTCATTTCTTAATATTTGACTTTGTTAACAGCATAACAGATAAGTACGTTGCTTCTTAGCAACCCAGCCTACTTGTGTTGTCGTTTAAAGCCTGTTGTGGTTCTGGAACACTACGATTCATTGTTACAGATGCTTAAAAACTAAATATACATTTCTGTGTTGCATAAGTCCAATTTCTGTTGTTACAGGCAGTCATGTAAGATTCTGCTCTATACTCATTGTATGAAATTGCTTTCCTACCCTCAGGATCATAGAGACTAGTATAGAAAATACTGCACGGTACCTTTTGCACCTTCTAAAAATTGTGCAAAGATGAGTTTTGGTTTGTATTTAAGTAACGTGTAATCGTAAAATTATCACGTAGATGAAGCAAGAAGCAGAGTTAAGCTGTAATATTGTTTCTCAGTTTTGGTATTCCCATACACTTTTGTAGCTGTTACGCTATGAAATAAGGGAAGTGTCAAAGCAGAAAGAGCGTTTTACCACAGGGCCACCATTTTACCACCAAAAGGCTTGGCCAGCAGCACTCGCACGCTGAGCCTGCTTTATAACAGCTGTGCTGTGCTGTTCCTTTTGTGTGCCGCTTCCTGTTTCAATGGTCGGTGCTCACTTGTGGTACTTCTGCATGCTGCCTATTTTAGTAGTGCCTTGTAACAGATTGTAAATACGTAGTGGTGGTTCTTCAGTAATTTTCTTCTTTTCTTAAAAAATAGGGCAAACCTCCTTATGCTGCTTCAGCAGAAGAAGTAGCCAAAGAACTTAAGTCAAAATCAGAGGAATCTAAATCCTCAATTGTGTCTTCAGATGGATCCCTGGCTGAAAATGGAGTTGTGAATGAGGAAAAACCAGCTTCCCAGATGAATGGGAATACAGGAGACATCAGGGCTTCCAATCAGTCTGAAAGTGCCTTGAGTAATGACTCTAAAATGTGCAATACAAATCCTCACTTAAATGCACTAAATGCAGACAGTGTTTGCCATAAAGATGATGCTCTTGAGGCCACTGTCTTAAAAAAAGAAGAGTAAACTTATTTTTTATAGAGGGTGAAGGATGTTGGGAAGGGTCAGGATTAGGAATATCTGGAAAGAAAGAGAGCCTACAGTTACGTACATTTTTTCCTTTCCGTAAGAGAAAAATGAGGACTTTGGAAATTCGGATCCCTCTTTGATGTCAGAGATTTAAACAACACATTTTTAGTTTTAACCAGTTGTAGTCAAAATGCTACAATAAAACAAAAAAGAAAGAGAATGAAGAGCATTTGACTCCCGCACTTAAAATGAAGTATACATAAAGTTTAAACTGGTTATGACAAAAGCTTGTAGTTTTGTTTTTTGAAATATAAAGAAAACAAATTTTGGCAGTCTTTAAGTATATATAGCTTAAAATATAATTTTTAGTACTTGGCACCATATGTATGCCATTATATTTGATTTTGCATTACTGTGTCACAATAAAGCTTTCTTTAAGGCTTTGATTTCATGATTATGGGGGGAAAAAGGCACAACCACAGTTTTTTCTTTCTTAAATTTCATCACCGTTGATGTGGTTCTTTTGTGTTAAAATGTGCAAACTATCGAAACTAAAAATTATAGAGTAATATTGCAGTTCTGCTGATTTTAAATATACATCATACATACTTTACAAGCAAGTTAAATGGAGATAAACTTGAAATCATAGAAGATGCAAATGACCTTTCAAAATAAACACAATGTGTTCTGAAACTTTTTGTGACTAATACCATGCATCCGTGATCAATGAACTATGTGGTTTTGAATCAGACGTAGACCATTAGTACTACTATTTGAGCTAAACTTCTGCATGGTTCATAATTTTTAAAGTGTGTAGTTAATATTATGCATGTTATTGTCCTCTTTCTTCCATTCTTACAAGTACTGTGCCCATTTGCAAAACAAAAAGCTAATAATCAGTAATAGTCCTATAAAAGATGTTAACTATGTTTAGTCATTGACTGATCTTGCTCTAACCTTAAAATTTTGTGATTATTGACCTCTGTTGCATTTATTCTAAAACTTAAAAAAAAAAAAAATTATCTAGCCGTTTTGAATATCAACGTTACCCTGGTGTACTCATTGCTGTATGCATTATTGTTCTCTGTTGCTGTTTTATGCCTTCATATTAGCAAATATGAAATTCTGTGAAAAACAAAAAAAAAAAGCTTTAATCTTCAAAAAAAAAAGTACCCCCCTTCTGTAGCAGGAAACAAATGGCTTGTTCTTGAGAACTTTCCCATCAATAATTTAGTATAAGCAAATATACCTGTATCATTTTGATGTTTTTGTTAGTGTTTCCAAACTTAATGTACTTCAAAATCAGAATCATTTCTTTATATTCGTTTTCATATAATTCTCCTGATGCTCTTCATCACACATTAGTGATCAGAAATGAGGTGTAATTCCCCATTCCCTGCCCGCAAGAGCTAAGTAGGTATCTTAATGTAAGTTGAAGGGAGTTCTGCCCCAACTCATGGATTGTGCAAGAATGAACTACTGTTGGGTTTGATTGGTTGTAGATGGATTGTGGTGTGGTGTATTTGAAGGCTATTGAATGCAACTTACAGTGCTTAATAAAAATCTTTATTCTTTTAGTATAAAATACTGTATGCCTTTTTTGTCGAATATTTTTTTAAGTACGTGCTGTAAATAAAGGTTTTCCTATGCCCAAATAAAGCGACTGAGTTAGCAGACTGCATCCGTGCTGTCCTCCTGAGAGCCACAGATGGGGAGCAGCGCCAGGCCTTCACGTGCTGCCTGTGTGGGGAAGCAGCACAGCTGGTCAGAGCAACGCTCTGTCCTTATTTCACACTGCTGTTCACACGTCCGCTCTGAAGTGCAACGTAGCTGATAAGATGGAAGTATTCCTCGAAGTGCCATGGGCAGTTAGTTTAAACAGAAAAAGAACATGCCCCCAGATGTTTGCAGCGGTGCCTCGGTATTGTGTGTGAGATGTAAGATGATCAGCGCTGCTCCTTGTAACTGAGAGCAAATGATGCTGTTATGCAGGAGCTTTCTCTACATAATGGATCGCACTGACATAACACGAGTAGTTACTCATTTATACTTGGTTGATATCAAAATAGCATTTCTGTCTAGGCCCGCCCTTATTGTCTGCTGTCTCTATCTAAATGTTCATCTGTTTACTCTAGTGCCTGACACACATTGTTAAAAACAGCCTTGCCCTGAGCGTTTTTGATCTCATGTTGTGTCTACATGAGCGGTATTAGCAGCTCTGCACTTCGTGTGGATGCAGTTTATAGCAGTGCAGCTGTGTTCTGTGCAAATTACAGCAATCGTTCTTCATCTCTCCCTTCAGAAGCAAAGTGAGCTGGAGGGGAGCAGTTTTCCTGGTGTAGCATCCGCCATGCTGGGGGGTCATGTTGCCTAAATTCTTGGGATCATGTCCCTTCCTACCTACGTAGTATTTCACATAGTGAAATCCATGTAGTGTTATTCTTCACTTGTCTGTTCTGGAAGTGTAGCCAAGCTCATGTTCCAGTGAGGTTCCAAAGCATCATTTACCTCCTTTTGTAGTAGCAGACAAACCAGGCACTGCCATGCAGTGACATCAATAAAAATAAATCTTGGCCGGTGGTAAGTACATGGGAGGTGTCACCTGTGTGCCATGTGCTGGAAATACGGTCATTTCATTCATTTCTATCATGTAACCAAGCCACCTAGCTTCTACACATGCAGCCAGAAGGTGACAAGCTATCCACACGAGTGTGGCTAAAGTTAGGATGTGGAGGTACACCAGAGTGAGCCAGATCGTTGCCCCAAGTATAACAAACCACATTGATTTCTTCCAGAAATGATGATGAAAGCTTGGCTTGTGCTACACTTGTGCACATCGCCGGGATCACTTCCTTGCTTTGTGGCCTGTTGAAGTGCCTGGCTCCTGGCAGCAGGGCTGCTGGACACTGGGCAGGGAGAATAACAAGCTCTTGGTAGCTGGTAGGTGCTTGGAGACTGGGTACCAGTGCTCCCTGGTGCCCTGACTGAGAACATGGGTATCAAATCCAGAACCAGCACAATTTTTATTTCTTGGAATTGAGGCAGCTGATCTGTGTGTAGCTGGTGGTTCTCTCTTCTCTGCATTCATTTCTGCTGCCAGCCGTGCAGGGATGGTGCAGCACTGAAGTACAGTGTGTCTGTTTGTGCACTAGCAAAGGGTTCTCACAAAATACTGGTTCTGCCCTAAGATTTCCTGTTAATGACCCTGCGAAATGTCACAGAATTGTTTGAGTCGGAAGGGACAGGCTATCTAGTCTGGCTCCCCTGCAATGAATGGGGACACCTACAGCTCCATCAGGTGCTCAGAGCCCATGCAGCCTGGTCTTGGGTGTCTCCTGGGACAGGGCATCCACCAACTCGGGGCAGCCTGTGCCAGTGCCTCACTGCCCTTAACTGTAAAAAATTTCTTCCTTATATCCAAACTAAATCTGCCCTCTTTTAGTTTCAAACCACTTCCCCTTGTCCTGTCACACAGACCCCACTAAAGAGTTATTTCTTACAGCCCCCTTAAATACTTAAAAAGAGTCAGGCCACTCCCAGGTCTCCCTGGTGCCTTCTCTTCCAGGCTGAAAAGCCCCTGCTCTCAGCCTGTCCTTGTAGGGAAGGTGTTCCATCCTTCGGGTCATTTTTTCTGGCCCTTCTCTGGACACACTCCCAACAGATCCATGTCACTCCTGTACTGAGGACTCCACATCTGGACACAGTACTCGAGGTGAGGTCTCACAGCACAGAGCAGAGGGGCAGGATCACCACCCTCGCCCTGCTGGCCACACTGCATTTCACACAGCCCAGGGTACAGATGGCTCCCTGGGCTGTGAGAGCACATTGCTGGCTCATGTTCAGCTGACCACTCACGAGTACCCGTATATCCTTTTTGGCAGGACTGAGCTCCATCCTTACACCCCGTGCTTGTACTGATACTGGGGTTGCCCCAAGCCAGATGCCAGACCTTGCATTTGGCTTTGCTGAACCTCAAGAAGTTCTCCTGGGCTTATTGCTGGAACCTGTCTACGTGTTTCTGGATAGCATCCCATCCCTCAGGTGTGTCAGCCACCTGCACAGCTTGGTGTCATCTGCAAATTGCTGAGGGTACACTCGATCCTGCTGTTGATGTCATTGATGTGGATGTTGAAGAGCACTGATCCCACTACTGCCCCCCGCGGGACATCTCTTGTCACTGATCACCCTCTGGACATTGAGCCATTGACCACCACTCTCTGGGTACGATCTCTTACCCACTTGGTCATCAGTCCACCTGCCAAATCCATCTTTCCAATTTGGAGAGAAGGATGTTATGGGGGACCGTGTCAAAGTCCTTATTGAAGTCCAGATAGGTGACATCAGTGGCACTTCCCTTGCCCACTGATGCAGTGCTGTAATACGAAGCAATAATGTTGCTCAGGCAGAACCTGCCCTTGGTGAAGCCATGCTGGTCATCCCTATCACTTCCTCTACAATGTGCCTTAGCATAGCTTCCAGGAGGATCTGCTCCATGATTTTCCCCAGCACAGAGGTGAGGCTGACAGGTCAGTGGTTCCCTGGGTCTTCCTTTCTACCCTACTTTAAAAATGGATGTGATGGTGCTTTTTTCCAGTTGCCGGGGACGTCACCTGACTGCCGTGACTTTTCAGATATCGTCAAGAGACACTACCTGTCCTTGGAGTTCCAGAGCCTTAAGTTCATTGTGTAAGGGACCTGGAGAGGCGAGGCAGGTAAGAAGAGGGTTTGCCTATGACACCGAGCAAAGACCTGTTTCCATCTGTCCCCATCTCTTAGGTTCCCTCCCTCTTCCCAGTGGTGACCTACTTGGAGTGTATCACCCCAGTGCCTTCTTCAGTGGTATGGCAGGGAGTCACTCCACCAGTCTATCTTCTGCTCACACTCCTTGATGCTCCTAAATCTCTCCACTCCTCCTTGAGCTCTGCCACCATGCTCACACCTCACGCAGGAGGTATCTCAGCCACCCTCCAGCGGCAGCAGCAAGCTCAGGCACTCCTTGCAGCCAGAAATCTGAGCAGCCACGTTTCTGGGCAGACACTCGATCTGGGTCACTGCATTCTTTTTGGAGAGAGCTTTCTGCCTCATGGAGACCATGGTTAGATGCGTTCTCCAGGAGGCAGTCACTAGGTAAGCCAGTTTCCCAAGTGGGGAGGGATGCTTTGTCCCCCAGCTCACCCTGCCTGCAGGAACTGCCATGCAAACTGACATGCCACACTGTTCACTGTGCTCCTGGGAGCTGTGCTCCTTAAGGGTCACTTTTGTAACTGGAGGCTGTGATGCTGCTGCTCCAGGCCCCATCCCCACCACATCTGAGCTGCTGTCACATGGAAGGCAGTGGTGCCCCATAGCTCCTCACTGACAGGAATTCAGCTGCCCTACTGAGGTGATTCCTTGCTTTGGTGCAGAATGCAGCACACCAGAGCTGTCTGCCTGCAGAGAAAGGCACCAAGTCTTGGGGCACAGTGTGAAGGCTGAATCCAGCTCCTTGCCACGCACCCTGTGCATGCAGCTTCTGGAACAGGTCCAAAGAGTGAATGGTTTGTTATTTCTTACACACACCAACCTGCTCTATAAGAAGTGAGCCTTGCTAATTCCAGAGTGGAATCTGATAGGAATAAAGACAGTGATTGTCAGACCTGCCAGCTTCCATACAGACAATATTCTGCTATCCATGCCCAAGGCGGGGCTGTATTGGTGTCGGGGTCCCGCGACAGAGCACTGTGCTGGAGCTGCACCGTACTGCTCCACCTGACCCAGCCTATGGCACAGCTCTCTGAAGCAGCTGAGGCCTTTCCTCTCAGCTCCCATAGCCTGACTACAAGGAGGGAGAGGACTGGCCCCGATGCACTGAGAGCCCACTGCTGGGTCAGTCTTCCAGCCACTCAGCCCCAAGCCTGTAGCGTTGCCTGGGGTTGTGGCCAAAGTGCAGGACCCAGCACTTGTTCTTACTGGACTTCATCCCGTTGGCCCCAGCCCAGTGATCCAGTCTGTCCAGGACGCTCTGTGGGGCTTTCCTGCCCTCAGGCAGATCAGCAGTTCGGCCAACTCGGTGTCATCTGCCAACTTACTGAGGATGCACTCAATCCTCTCATCCAGATCAAACTCCCTCATCCAGAACAATTTATTTAGGTGCTGCCTTCTGCTTTACCACAAGTTCTCAGCAAATTGAAACAAAAAACTGACAAACATTCTAAAACTTTCTTTCTCTTTGCAAACTTCTGGTTTACTGGTAACAAACGAGCTCCTTGCTGCCTTCAGGAGCTGTGTTAGCTCAGAATGCTGTGTGTTATTGTTCAGGATAAGTTGTGTCATGCAGCTTGTAAGCCCAGGTGAAAGAACTCCAAACTGTGGAAGGAGTTTCAGGTCTTCAACACAGCCCTTCTTTGGGCCGTGGCACTGCAATGGATGGAGGCCGAAGGCAGGTCTCACACAGCAGCGTGCTTTGAGTGATAACAACAGAATAGGAGCCATGTCATGAAATCTCGTTCACAAATGGTTTAAATGCACTGACGGACGTCCTGCATGAGGCTCCGCGCTTCTCACGACACCTGAGCAACTGTGACCAACATCACTTCCAGAAAGCACTTCTGCGTAGTGCCCGACCCTGCTGGCTGCTTCCAGGGAGAAGAGAAGCCCGCTGTAGGCAGGCCCTGGGAAGCAGGCAGCGACTGGAGGTGCAGGAAGGAGGGACGGCTGTGCACCAAGCTGTGTGCTTTTGTCTGCGAGTGCCAAGGAGTGCCGGAGCTCCCGCCGCCCCGCTTGCCTGCAGAGGGCTGCCGAGCACAGCCGGGCCTCCACTGAAACGCTTCCCAAATGCCGGGGCGTTCCGTGTGCGCGTAACCCAGATGCAGCAAATGACAGCCGCAGCACGGTGAAGGCGCTGGCAGGCAGCCCGGCTCTGGGCCGGTAACACGGCCTGCTCCCACAGCACGAGACAAAGCGGAGCTGAGCTACGAGGCCTCTCTGTGAGGCTCCGTGAGCTGGCGCGGTGTGCTCCTCGGCTGTGTTTTCACTTACTCCGTATTTAAGTATCCTTCTGGAGGTTAAGTTTGCTGTGAGGTGTGTGAGGAGCGAGAAGGCGTAGCTGGCACGATGCCTCCTGGGCTCCGAACGTGAGGACCACGTTCAATGCAAATATTTCTCTCCCCAGACCGTTTGCTCCTGTCGCTGGGCTTAGCAAAACGTGGCAGCCATCCTGCTGCTTTACACCCCGCTCCTGCTGCCCTTCCCGGGCTCCTGCCGGCTGTGGCTGGGGGCTCATGCTGGGCGGCGAGGAGGAATCCCTGCTCGCTTAGCGCTGCGGCACAGCAGTACTGGGAAACAGGGCAGGAGAGGACGGACTGTGAGGGACTTTCCAAACTACTGGAGTTTTATCTTCCAAGAAATGCATCTGAGACTTTAAAATCTTATAAGAGAAACTGGTAAATTTTTATCGACCTCTGGTAGGATGGTCAGTATTCAGGTTCCATGTACCCTGCCAGACTGGTGACCCATGCTGAACACAGTGTTGTCTTCAATGAATGATGCTGATGTCCAATAAAGTTGCTCCCTCGTATCGAGGTTCCGCGTAACATGAGATTGTGTGCTGAAATGAAGCAAAAGAAGAGTGTTTAAGTGGGAAAGCACAGGTATGGAGTGATAAATGCAATCTGTGTTAACTGTTACAAAGTCCATTCTTTAACTAAATCTTTAAGCTAATTTGCTATATGAAAGACCCACCCCCCTTTTACAGTTTCAATTCTTCATTCCTTACCTTGGTTCAGAAGCCAAGGTAGCACAGTACAGTGTTCTGTGAGATCTAACCAATCAGTGTTATAAGATCTGGTGTCAGATGGGGAACTCTGGAAGAGAGCTATGGAGTCACCACAAGCTCCTCTCTTGCTGAAGCCCAGTAATCCCTGTTGTTTCAAGGTTGGTTTCATGGACAGCTTCTTTGTAAACATTTATTTAAGGAGCAGATATGGTCGATGGGAAAAAAAGATAACTTGATTTACTTCTCTGCACTAGCATGAAAATAAGTCTGGGGACAATGTGTCTGTAGCTACAGAGCACTGTAAGTAGAAATAGGCTTATGTATCACTTGCTATAGAGGGAATATATAGGACAAATGCTTCAAAATGATAAGAACATCTGGAAAGCTCAAGAAATGGTAGCCCAGACAACCACTGCAAGAGCATGTGACTCTGTGAAAATCAGTGAATGAGTTTAAACCTCTCTCTCAAAGCTGGGGGATTCTAACAGGTATGGCAGTGAGGAGAGGACCATAAAGGTGCTCTCAGCTCATGCAGTGGTTGTCTGGGCCTCGTCTCCTCATCCTGCATTATCATAGACTCATAGGATCATTACGGTTGGAAAAGACCTCTATGATCAACCCGTCCAACCATCCATCTTCTAGCAGTACTGCCCACTAATCACATCCCTCAGTGCCACATCTCCATGTTTCTCAAGCACCTCCAGCTGACGCAGCCAGTTCCAGCACCCAGCCGCTCTTTCAGCGTTTTTCCTAATATCCAACCTGAACCTCCCCTGGTGCAGTGTGAACCCAAGTTACGCCCTAGACTTCTGCTTTTCTGGTTGAAACACTGAGCAATTAAAATCTCAATAGTTCAATTCAGGCTGAAATGGAGTCTAGCTTTTTCACAGGTATATACTTCTGCCACTCAGCACCGAGGAAAACAGACACTTTGTGTATCTCAAGATGCCATTCAAAACAACTGAGTCATGATGTAGGCCTATAATCTCAGTCCTGAGTTACCACACCTTGAGCTATGCCAGAAATTCAGTTTCACTCGTAAACATTCGTGGTGGGCCCAGGAATGCCATTCCCAGCACTAGTTCACATGGAGCTCTGCATGAGCACTGCCTGAAAGTCACTTCCAGCACAGGAATCCAAAGGGCAAGGCGAGCAGTTTTGACAGTCGACCTAGGCAGATTCTGCCTGTACCAATAGTGGCTTTCTCTCTCTCAGAGCCCAGTGAACATGCAGCCAAACTTTGGGAAGCCCTCTCTTATTCTTCTGACATTGCTTTATCTGATTTTTTCCCCCTCCCTCTATCTCTGTCTCTTGACATTGCAAAACCTTAAGTTATTTGGGCCCTTGAATTTCCTTTGTCCACTACAGGGTGATTTTGGATTTGGCAGACTGCTGAAAAGACACCAAGAAACGCCCATGTTTTCTCTTTTTGCTCTAAGACAGATAGATATTATCCTCTCTCCAAAAATGAGATGGATTCAAGACACCAAATCAGTCGTAACTGGCACTTGCACATCAGCTGGGACACTTTGTGACTACTTTACATGACGTTCTCATACTTGGAAGGGACAAGTGTCAGCAGCTGTTGAAGATGCTCAGGACGTGTGTCCCAGCAGAACACCCTGAAGCATGCCTTCCAAAACCACCCAGAGGGAGGTCTTCGGTCTCTGTACAAAGGGAGGGGGAGAAGTTCTGCGTTCTCAATCTCAGCTCAAACTCAAGGGTTCCTCTTTTGCCTTTGCCACCACCGCTCACTTGTCTAAGAGGAGGAAGTACCATGGTGTTGGGCTTCTGCAGCTGACAGGAGTAGTGGTGCAGGTGATTCTCGGCACGTACCCCACAGCCCGTGGCTCTGGGTAGGCGCAGGGCTTTTACCTGCAGCTCTGAGGTAGGAGCCCAGCGATGGGGCTGGCACTGATGGAAGTGGTGGGTGCCTTCCAAACCTATAATATAACTCCAAACAAACAAATGATTTTTTTTTGTGGGTTTTTTTTTTTTTTTTAATAGTAACCAACACGCACTCAGGTTGTGTTCCGAGGCCCTCCATCCCTCCGGGTCGCACTCCCGCTCTCAGCACAGCCGCGGATTGCTGCGCCTGCCGCGCAGTTCGCGCACTGGCGGGGCGCACACAAACACACACACACACACACACACACGCTCACATACGCGGAGCAGAGGCTCGCTCCGCTCTCCCCGCGCTCCGTGCCCCGTCCGGCGGCGCTCCCCGCCCCGCCCCGCCGCGCCCAGGCCACTTTCTTTCCCGAGTCCCCGCGGTGGCGAGGCGCAAAACCGCGCGGCCCCCCCGGGCGCGGAGCCCCGCGGCGCGCAGCCCGACTCACCGCGGCTCCCTCCCGGCCGCGCGCTGCCGCCTCGCCTCGCTTCGCCTCCCCCTCCGCCGCCGCCCGCCCCAGCCCCAGCCCCGGCAGAGGAAATATTGCAATGTTGCAAGCTGACGTAAGGACATTACAAGGAAAGGGCTACATTTCGGAGTGTTTATGAAAAGCCTCGGTACTGTACTGTCACCAGGGGGCATGCAATATAATGCATTTCGCCAAACATTTTGAATAATAATCATTTAACAACAACAACAACAAAAAAGCCCCGGTCCGGTCGGCGCTCGCGGAGCCGGAGGAACCATGCAGCCAAACTTTGCGAAGCCCTTTCTTATTTTTCTGACATTGCTCGCTCGCCCTTGAGGAGCCGTAATTGCATTATCTGATTTTTTTTTTTTCCCCCTTCTTTTCTCCCCCCTTCCCCCCCTCCCCGCTCCGTCTCTCGACATCGCAAATTCGCTCGCGTTTCGGAAGGAGCAGCCGCCAAAGCTACCGAGCGGCAGGAGCCGCCGCCAGCCCCGCTCGCCTCTCCGCGAGTCCGGTGTTGTTTTGAAGGGAGCTAACATGGCGACGGTGCCCGTCTATTGCATCTGTAGGCTGCCCTACGACGTAACCCGCTTCATGATTGAATGCGATGCCTGCAAGGACTGGTTTCACGGCAGGTAACACAAAGAGATCGGGCCTTTTCCCCCCTTTCGCCGCGGTCCCCCCCCTCTCGCTCGGTGCCTTTCGCCTCCTTTTCTCTCCAGGGCAGAGCGCGGCGATGGTGCCGTTGGAGCCGCCGCCGTGTGCAGTTTTCCAACAGGCCTTTTTGGAGAGGAGGAGGAGGAGCCACTCTGCCCCCGTCTCTCTCTCTCTCTCTCCGCGTTGTATTTTTTTTTGTTTTGTTTTGTAAATTTTCCTTCGATTCCCCGCACAAAGCCCCCCCCCACCCCCACCCCCCTTCCTCCCCGGGGCTCCGGTGTCATTGGGCCGGGGGGGGCATTGTGCTTCTTTCCTCGGGGCGGGCGCCGCGGGGCGCGCGGAGCGGAGCGGAGCGGAGAGCGGACCGTGCCGCCGGCCGCCTGAGCCCGGCTAGGGGCCGCTCCGCCGGCCGGGAGCGGTCGGGTCGGGCCGCGTCCCGCACCTCCCGCCTCGTCCGCTCGGTTACGGAGCCGGGGCGGCGGGGAGAGGGCTGGGGCGGCGCGGAGCCGCGTCCCGGGGAGGCGGCGGGGCTCGGCCGCGCTGTCAGCGGGCTCCACGCCCGCGGCTCCGGGCCGGGCGCGCCGCGCCTCGCCTCGCCCGCGCGGGGATCGCAGCCCCCGCGCACCTCCTCCACCCCCCCCCCCCTACACACACACAAACCCCGCCGCCGCGCTCCACGGCCCTGTCGGGGCAGCCGGGTGTTTCCCGTCTGACAGGGCTGCCATCGCCGGGCCGGCCCTGCGGCTTAACCCTTGGCGGGGCGGCGGGGCGGGGCGCGGAACGGGCGGAGGGGGGAAGCGCGGGGCCGCGGCGGCTCCGCAGGGCGAGGGGAAGCCCCTCCGTGCCGGGAGCCGCGGGGGCGGGCGGGGCGGGAGAGCGCCGGCCCTGAGGCGGGGCGGCGGCGGCGGCGGCGGCCGTGCGGGGAAGCCCCGGCAGCGGCGAGCCCGCCCCGCCAGCACGGCCCCCGCCTCGCGGGGAGGGAAGGAGGGAAGGAAGGAGGGGCTCCCCGCGGCTCCCGGCGCTGCCCCCCGCCCCGCCGCCGCCGGGTGGGAAGAGGGGGGGACGCGGGAGAGTTTGTTTAGGGCGGACAAAGGCGGACTTCGGCCCTCGATTCATTTCGCCCCGAAGCTTTGTCATGGAAAACGAGCGCGGGCGGGCTGCCGCGCGGGAGACAATGGCAGAGCGGGCGTGCTTGAGTTAATGCTGTGTGAAACTGAACTTCGGGAGCGTTTGGGGTTGTTGGGTTTTTTTTTGTTGTTGTTGTTTTTTTTTTCCTTCCTCCTCTGCGAGAGACGGGGAAGTTGGTTAAGGACGCGGGGAAGGAGCGCCCAGCGTGGCTGCGCGATGTGTGCTGGAAGCGATGCCGGCTGTACCCGAGCAGGACAGCGCCGTGACTGCATCTCCCGCGTGTCCGAGGGGAGGTGCTGGGCTCTGTGGTGAAGCTGTAAGGCTGTCAGGGGATCTGAGCGGCGGAGGGGGCACAGGGCTTCTCTCAGCCCCAAAGTAGCGCTCAGAGGTGGGTTTCATAGTGAGCAAAACTGAGGAGACCGCTCTCCGAGGGAACCTCAGATAACCGTGTTGGAGAAGCGAGGTGGCTGATGGAGTAGGGAACCACCTGTATCTGTCCCTGTTTGATTTGCTCGATGTTGTATGAGCCAATAAATCATCAGCTGTGAAAAATATACGCCGGGATTTGGTCGTGGATAGTTGTCCTGTCTCTTTCCTAAGTGCTCAAAGCACTGTTGGTGTTGATGCCCGTATAGTTACCCCACTGCAACAAGAGTGACCGAGCGTGCAAAGCTCTGCACTCTTAAAGAGGCTTGCCCATTTAGAAACGATTTCTTTCTCTTTTCAACATACGCACAGCACATTTCAGAAAAAAAAAAAAAAAAAAACACCATTCCTGTTTCGGTTTTGCAGAAGCAGATCAGGGGTTTTCATGCTTCCTCCCTGACAGTAGCTTCCAGATATTTCAGTACATGTTTTTCCAGGGTTCTGTTCACACGGCAGGTGTGGTCCCCTAATGCTGGGTAACGTCTTTGTGGCACTTCAATGGATCTGACGGTAAACTCGTATTATTAGCATATTAAAAGTAAGTTAAACTCGCTCAGTGCCATTTAGAAACTGGAAGCAGAGCTGAGCCATCACCACATGACTGATGAGCGCTTCCCAGCCCAATGCTGATGTGCCATTGACTGTGGTTGGAAGCGACCACTCTGAGATGTGTCCTGGAGGAGAGTTGGGAGGGACGAGCTGGGCCCTTGGGGCCTTCAGGTCTCACTCATCTCCTCACACAGGAACTTCTGTGATCTTCAGACAGGATTTCTCATGTGAAGCAGCATTAGAACTTTCTTTATAAATCCCAACTTAATCATCAGATACTTCCTAGTGATTGCCCACTGCTGTATCTGAACTTTTGTGTGGAAGGAGAAAGTGGTTCATCAGAGGCTTTCCTCCTTTTTCTGGTCGTTGCTCTGGAGTTAGGCCTGCATGCAGCAGAGTCACTGCAATAGCATATAGGGTTGAATTGATGTACGTGGCAGGTAGGTTTTTTCTGCCAGACAAAGGCGTCCGTGTTGGTTTTGTGCACCAGCGGTCGTGGGGTGTTGCTGATCTCTAAGAAGAAAGGTCATCATTGGCTCTGTTCCTTTCTCTGCAAAGCTTTCAGACGCCCTTTGTTACAGCTCCATATGTTACCCATCATCAGGGCCCCCAGCCGCTGTTTATGAGGCGTACTGAACTGTGCAGCCACCGGCGTGTTCGCAGAGCACTGCTTTGTGCCTCCTTATTAGACCGACTTTCAGTCATCTCTGTGCTTCCAGCACAGCTTCAGAGAGGACAGGGATGGTCTTAGAGACAAAAAAAAAAGAAATGCCTCTGCAGACAGCGGAGCGAGGCTGTTGGACACCACTGTTTGTAAGGACAGAACCTTCGCCAAGGAGATTCGTGGAGCTGGGATGCTTGAGACACTGACTCTTGTGTTCCTCAGTTGTGCTGGTCCTGCTGTTGCCTTTCCTCTGCTGTACCTAAGCTGGCAGAACAGTTCTGTAGCACAGCACTCCCAGGTTTCCCTGTTGCAGCGACCATGCTGGATTCCTCAACTTTCATGAGACTGAAAAGTGAGAACCCAAGGAAGGCACCACCGAGGTCAAATGGGAAATCCTACAGCCTGTATGTACATAGCGGTCTCTGGTAGCTGTGGTCACTGAACTGACATGGCAGAATCATTTGTCAAAGCATGCCTTGTGAGCAGCACCACCTTCTCTGCTTCTGGGTGGTGGTGGTGGTAGTGGTTAACATCTATGAAGCTGCAGAGGGCTTAGGAACTGCCCCTTTTAGAGGTGCCTTCTTTTCCTGTGCATCACTGCTGCAGCTGGGAGCAGCTGTGGTAATTTTGCTGACAGTCTGTGGATGCAAAATCTTAACAGGTGTACGTAGTTGTACTTAATAGCAAGCTTCCAACCACTCAAGTCACCTATTACTGGAGTTTGCAGAACTCCAGGCAAGGTGAGTCCTTTTGCTCAAGTTTGTTCCACTGGAAATCTGTTCTGGGTTATTCATTACATCTGTAGGTGGAAGGAGGTGAATCATTTATTTCTCTGCAACGGTTGTTTTGTTACCAGTACTTATAATATCTGTATCTGCTCTTTTTGATGTAGGAGGATCATACAATATTTAAATAAAATGACCAGAGAAGATTTAGGTTGGATGTTTGTTAGGCAAAATTTCTTCTCCAAAGAGCGGTCAGGTTCTGGAAAAGGCTGGCCAGGGAGGTGGTGGAGTCATATCCCAGGAGGAATTAAAGGAACATTCAGATGTTGTATTGAGAGGCGTGGTTTAGTTGGGGAAATATTGGTGGTAGGTGGACAGTTGGACTGGATGATAACGAAGGTCTTTTCCAACCTTAATGTTTCTATGACTGTTTTTATATTTACTTTCCCGTACTTAAACTTTTAAACTTATTGCCACTTTATATCTGCAGTGATATTTTAGTACCATTATAAAATGTTTAGCTAACTAGAAGTTGCTGTTGCAATTCCTATAGCAACATAGGGTTAGGATGATTTTTAGCTGTGGAGTCTTGATGCACAAAATGAACTCCATCTGGATTAAGAAATACACTTGTTGTTACATTGCAAAGCTGAAAACAGTGCGTATGGGGGAGATGTGGCTCTTCTACTGGGACGTTCAGCGTTGTCTCTTTCTTTAAATAGGTCTGGATTTGCTGGCAGTGTCTGGGTCCTCTCTTTTACATAGCTGCATCACCAGTTGTGGTCAGATCTGAACGTAAATATACTTAAAGATAGGATAATCCTAACTTTTAGGTGATCCTAGAAGTACCGTTCAGTTTCCCAAAGTACTGTCGTAATGGAGGGAGTTACTGAGGTTAGTCGTCGATTGTGCAGAAAAGATTGCATTTCATACTGAGAGTTTAGATAGGACAAGGAAGTAAATTATTAGTTACAGTTTAACGTTATTTCAGGTTTTTTTAAAGAGTTTGTCAGCTTTACAGTCTGCTGGAGACCAACCAGAGCGTTGTGAAGAAGCTGGATGAACACCAATCCTGGAATGTGGTTCCTTGTAGATGATCTATTCCAGGAAAAAAAAAAAAAAGAAGAAAAAAAAAGTTTCTTGCAAAGTGTTTTTATAGACCCCATAGACCATGCTGATTGTTCTGGATAAACTGTCCGTACAGCCACTGTAGTGGGATTTGTTTCCCTTAGAAAAAAGCCAAGAAAAAGATTATATATATATATGAGTTGTGAGTATGGAATGTGAAGTTTTGAACTCGTGATAAAATGAGTATATATAAATGAACGAGTGCTCCCCACAGCACAGGCCTTTGGCTGGGCTGTACTGAGCTCAGGCCAGCAGAAGCAGGGCTGCACCCTCCGCAGGTGCTGTGCTGTTACCAGGAAAGTGAAAGCGATGTCGTTTCTCAGGCAACAAAAGATCAGTTCTGCGAGAAAACAGGGGCTTGATTAACCAACCCGTCGCGTTTTCCTTATTGCTAAATAGCTCTGTAATGAAGGGAAGGGATAAAAATATCTTGAAAAAGTGATTGCGGCAGTGTAGCTACGTATGGAGAAAAAATGGCGAGGAGAAAATATGTTCCAGATGCGTTATAGGCCTCTCTAGACCCAATTGTTGTTAATATTACCGTAGCATATTTTCCCCTTTCCAATCAATGTGTTTTTTCCAGCGGACGCAGCCTCCTATGTTATTTGGGTGCCGCTGTTTGGTGCTCGAGCAGCCTGCAGTTACAGGTGCCCTGCTGTGCCCTGCAGGCCGGCTGCCCGCGGTGGCCCTGCAGCTCAGGAGGAAGGCTCCAGAAGAGCGACGTGGCTCCTTGTTGTGCTCGGAGGGGTGGGATTCAGGAAGCGGGGCTAGCCTAGGATGTGTTCCCTTCAGTTCTCTGATAGCATATCCACAGCGAAAACTAATGGCGTTTTTACAGCCTGGTTAACTGCCCTGTGAACGGCAGCACAGGCTGCAGCCTGGGTACAGTTTGTACAGCTGTGTGATTGCACAAGGGCTGAGCAAACACTCGGTGCCTGGAGCAGTGCAAAGCTGGCTTCGCTCTGCCCTCGTGGGTTTGCATTACGTTGTTGGGCCGCAGCGTCGGCAGGACGGCTGTGATTCGTGCCCATGCCGGAGCAGTGCACTGTGCTGCGGGCTGTGCTTTCACTTTCACAAGCAAGGGATCTTCCTGCTCTAAGCTTCATTAACAAAACTTCATAGCACTTACAGGCATTCCGCTTCTGTCACGGCAAATGTAAAACCCTACGAGTAGTATTGTATTCTTGTTACAGCGTACTTCCAGTGAACAAAACTCATCATCTGCATGGCACTGACCTTCTGGGTGGTAGGGCTGGTTGTCCTGCTTGCCATAAGTTCTGTATATAAAATAGCTAGTGCTTCCCCAGGATGTTTTATTAAGCAGAGCTGTGATATGTGACAGAGGTGCTGGGGTGTCGCTTTGGGGTGGTGTAGTGAGCAAACTCTGGAGTGAGCTGGATTTCTCACAGTAGCCATTTTCTCTGCTCAGTCTGCGGCAGGGAGCACAGCCATGTGTGTCTGTGTATTAGAAACTCCTAGACTTGCTGAGAGATATAAATAATAATTCCTTTCCAGGTTTTTATTTGAAAACAGTAAGGCTGTGCATGAGCTATTTTAGGGTATCGTGCACCATCTATTTTGAGACATGATCTTGCTGCTCATTGCATCCAAATGCTCAGGTAGAGCATATAGAAATAATAAGTTTTTAGCAGATTTCTTGTATTCCCTGATTCTCCCATTTTTGTTTTTTTTTTTCAGGTTATGACCTGCTTAATTACTATATTGTGTAAATTATGTATCATCTTACTTGCAAAAATATATACTTGCAAGACATATAAAAAATAATATAGACATGAAATGACACCAGCCACAGATCAGTGAGTATTATACTTTAAAACAAGACTTCCTAAACTGTTAGTCCAATGCAATCTGAATATGCAAATGTATTCAATATTTTTTCTAGATACTCTATAATTAATACATAGGATTTATAATGCAATTGCTGTTGCACCTGTCTTTTTGATGGTATTGTCATAATAACAGGAGATGCAGTTTAGATTTATCCTCCACATAATGGCCAAGTAGCTCGTGACAGAAAGTCACAGAGGTGAGTGGTGGTGTCTGTGCTCACTGAGGATGCAATCTGGTCAGACTGCAAGAGTTCCTCACTTGTTCTGCTATTTTGTTTCCTCCATAGCTGGAATTCCAGCCTGGGAGTGCATCCAGCACACGAGGAGGTAATTTCCTCGTGGTCTCAGAGAGTGAAACCCCCTTCTTGCTGAGCTTCTGCAGGCATCTGGTGGGGTTGGTGTCAGAGGCTGAAGAGAGGAAGGATGCCCTGCCATGGGGAAGGGGAGTTGCCCTGCCCACCGCCTCCAGGGCAGATCACTGGGAGGGATCACCTCCTGCTGCAGCTTAGCAATGGGCCCTCAGTCCTGAGCAGAGAACAGAGGCTTTCACTGTCAGTTCCATATGCTCACAGTTGCACAGCTCTGTAGGTCTCTAACATGAGCACATCCAGCACTTTTATCCACTACTTTTAGTAAGTAATCGAGTCAGGCACAGAGTTAAGCAGGAATACGTCATGAAAAAGGACCACAGAATTTAAAAAATGAAAAGCACTTCTGCATTTTGTATTTTCCATTATTCATCTGATCTCTGAGAGCAGTTGCAGTTACACTTGCCCTTTTGTTTTTAATGAGTTGCCTATGGATTGCATTTCATGTTCCTCCTGTATATACAGTACATTTGCTCTCAGGGAGAGCATTTTTCCTGAAAGTGTTCATCTTGCATAGAATTGGGGAAGAAAGTGAGATATTTGAGCTAAGGATCATTAGTTGTCATTTCTTCTTCAGCCTCCTTTCTGTGCTGTTAACATCTCAATGGTAAACAGCAGAAACGTGAAAATTGGCAGGAATGTTGTTCCTATCTCATATGTGCCATTCACCACCCTGAAAAGGCTGGCTGAGATATAGGCAAATTATAGTGATTTAAAAAAAAAAATCTAGTTAATACATAATCATTACTAAAAAAATAATAATCTTGTAATCTTCCTGTGCTCCATTGGCTTGATGACACTGTGCACTGTGTTTGGACAATGGGATGAAGTCTTTGGCTTTCATGGGGTTTGCACATGTAGTATGTGTGATTATGGTATGCATTTCTGATTGTTCTGAGTGTATAAAAACACACTTATTAAATGTGAGCCATGTGGTTATGATTTACCCTTTCGACTCAGATCCTTATTATGAGTAACTTGGTGTAGTACAGTGTCTCATTGTAAATTTCTACCAATGGGTACTTCAAAGTTTTCAGCATTCCAATCCAGATACACCAACGAATGCAAGTGTTTTTCATTACCTTCTTGGATGAGCACAGACTAACGTGGGAACACGTGAAACAGCCACTGGCTGTTTTTCAAGAATACAAACAAATGACCAGAGCTGCAGCAATGTTTAATCCCCTGTATTGAGCATCTCCCCAGGGTCCATGGATCAGGCAGGAGGCTGAAGTGAAAGGGTTCAGCCTTCAGCTGCTGTGTGGCCTGGATGTGCAATAGGAGTATCTCCTGGGCCACAGCTCTGCCCTTTTGTGATGGAGAGAATAGCAAACTCATAGGGCTGTTAAGTACTTTTTCCACTGTCACCTCAGAAATGTAAGTCACAGGAACACCATCAAAAGCAGCAAGGCTCAAGAATGACCAAGAACCTTCATGCTGCTTCCCCACTGTGTGTAATCTAGCTAGAAAAGAAGTCCATAGGCAATCTCTCAGCAATCTCCATTCACTCATGTCTACTCTTTGTGTATGAAACAGTAATGCTTGTACTCTATTTTAGTTGCTGAGTAGGGATTGCTCACTCTAAAGACTTGTCTGATTTCTGGTCTGGATGCAAGGCCTCTCAGTTAAACTTTAATATTGAAAGTCGTAAAGATGGCAGAGGGTGCTGGAGAATATCCGAGAAAGATCGCATTGCCATTTCCTACAATGGAATGCAGGACTCCTGTCCTGCCCCTGTAAGCCAGCTTGAATGGCTGAGTTGATCCTGAAATGCTTAGACTTCTTCTTAGAAGACCCTTTAGATTCACAGTCATGAATGCCTCTAGACGATGTTCTGAACACTTGCGTATTCTCATCAAGCAATCTAATGTTGAGGAAAAGCCAACAAATTCATTATTGTTTCAGTTCTGACCAAAAAGTTATGGTATTTCCAATCTGTTTGCTTAGTTTCTGTTCCTACATGTGATATCTTTTTGTGTGCTGAGCCCTCTTTCTCAGTCAGGCTTTTCCATCAACACATTGATGTCCTCCTGCTAAGAGTCACCGTGCTTCTTTAATCAGAAGATACATCTGTTCTTCTGAGTTTGACTGAGAAAGTTGTTGAGCATTTATTGTAGAGTCTGAGAAAGAAACATGCTTACTTTCCTACTTCTGTACAGAGACCTGATTTTTGTCCTCACTTCACTGAATGTTTTCACGTACCTTCCAGTGAGCAATAAACTTATAGAGCAGCCAGATGTGAGTTCACTGATTTTATTTTTTTTTAAACAATTCAGATCTGAAACCAGTTT
Organism: Chrysolophus pictus; assembly: GCA_037305975.1. Classification (NCBI taxonomy): domain Eukaryota; kingdom Metazoa; phylum Chordata; class Aves; order Galliformes; family Phasianidae; genus Chrysolophus; species Chrysolophus pictus. The sequence continues at coordinate 13,637,989 of CM074587.1, forward strand.
TCTGCCTTTTGAAATACATTGTGAATAGTAGCAAAAGCCTCTGAGTTTTTAGAAGGCAAAATCCTCTGCAGTGTGGTGAGTTTGCAGCTGTTGTCTGCGTGTTTCTTGTGCAAAGCGTTGTGTTAGTTGGGGAGACTTACTGAGTTCCTGTTATGTACAACAGTACACATTCTCTGGTCAGTCTATTCTAATAGTGAAGGCAGGGTAGAGCTTTGTGATAGAACTTCAGAGTACAGCAGGATGCTCAGACGGTGTCATGGGAGAATGATAATTTCTGAGCCCTGCGGAAAGTGTACCAGAACTGTGGAGGTGAATTGTCTGTGAAATACTTGCTTCATTTGGAGAGTAATTCTTTGGGTTTCCAAAGAATTAAGAGAAATAATGCATTTAACTTCAGAATCTCTTTGTCAGATGTTCCATGCCTTCTGCACTGACTTTGTCCTCACGTTGTACTTAGAACACTATAAACTGTGTCAGAAGTGGTACTGGTGGTTGTTGGTTTTTACATCCACAACTGCATTTCATCCAATGATGTTAGTTATAGTCTCCTGTAGTTTTACTCTCACTTTATTATTATTATTAGTGAAAGCTGTCCTGGGTTACTAATCGTAGGATGGCCTGGGTTGAAAAGGACCGTAATGATCATCTGGTGTCAACCCCCCTGCTGTGGGCAGGGCTGCCAACCACTAGGCCAGGCTGCCCGGAGCCACATCCAGCCTGGTTTTGAATGCCTTCAGGGCATCCTAACGACATGGGTATTTTCATTGAAATGTGCCCTTTCCTTCTATAGTAGCTATAGATAAGGCCTACAAGATCGTGTGGGCTAAGTAATAAAAGCTGAGCACCATGCAGAGGAGAGGCTCAGTGTTGACAAAGCTGGTAACAAGGATCCAGGTAATGACATGCTGCCCTTTGGATGACTATTGAACCAATTACCCAGCGTCGTGCTGGAGGAGCTGCCCTGCTGGAAGAGGTGTCCTCAGCACAAAGCAGGCAGCTGCTGCTCTGACCACATGCAGTCATTGGAATGCTGTATGGTGATTTGCTATGATGTTTGTTCCATGAACAGCACTTTCACCCATGGCTGCAATGCAATTGATCTAGCTGAAATGTACGGTGAAATCATAGAGTCACAGAACCATTTGAGTTGGAAGGGACCCCAGATGGCCATCTGGTCCAACTCCTCTGCACTGGACAGGGACACCCACAGCTCCATCAGTACTCAGAGAGCATGCAGCTTGACCTTGGGTGTCTACAGGGATGGGACACCACTGTCCCGCTGTGCCCTGCGCTGATGTGCTGCAGCTGTCTCTGTGCTTGGGAGAACTGCAGAGCACAAAGCCTGGATTTAAAGTTGCTGTGTAAGCTATGGGAGTCAGAACTGTGCATTAAGTATGTTGGCAGTTTGAAGACATTTATATTTTCAGACACACTGGTTAAACATGGAGATTAAGGCAGAGGAAACGGAGATGGAGCTGCAAGATTTTTTTCCTGGCTTTGCTCCTCGTTTCCTTCTGAGTTTCTGTCCCATCAGCTGACCTGGCTGGGGTTTGGATTAACTCTCACACGTGTGGTATGGAGTGTATAGGTAACAAGCTGATAGCAAACTGCCAATAATACGGATCCTTCTCACCAATGGGATGCAATAATGTGTAATTAGAACATAGCAAGTGGTTTGAACTCTTTGGATAAAATATCCCTTCTACTCTTCATAAATATTTTAAGTTGACAAAGTGAAGAAAATTAATAGCTTATGACTGCAAGAGAAAAGGAATGAGAGTTGTCCTGGCAGCTGTGGTCAGAACAGGCCAGGAATTTGTTAGGAAAGTGGGATAAAAGCACGGTGTTTGCTGGATGCCATCCTTAGGGCTAGCCAGGTTGCTTCTGAACCCAAATTGTGCAGCCACTGCTGCAGCGTTCTCTTTGCTCTCCTTCTGCCATGCACACTCGTGGCAAGTGTGTATAGATGATCCTTGTAACACTGTAGCCTGATAGAAGCCTGGCAAACTTGTCATCGCGTGGGCTCTTCCCCTGCTATCTAGTATGTTAAGAAAAGCGTTTCTTTAAGGCAGAGCATGTATCCTGAGCATGCTGTGCAGCTTGCAGCTTGGCGGTGATATGGCACAGCAGAGGAGTAACCAACTGCTGCCATTTGTGTGTGTGTGTCAGAGCACTGAGCTCCTGGTATACGTGCTGTTTGAGTCAACAAATCTGCATACAGCTTACAGTTTCTAGAATGCTGCTCCTAGAAGCTTGGGGAGTGTCATTTGATCACTCTCTGTGTCTTTTTTTTTTTTTTTTTAATTTCATTTTCAGTTTCACTTTTTCTCAGCAGAAATTACCTGTTTTCACTTCATAAATAGCTCAGTGGTTTCTTACCAGCTGGATTTTACTCTGGCTCACTGTAACTGAGAAAAAAGTATGTGAGCTCATCCTCAGGTGATGTGCAGTGATCGCATTCTTTTGTTTTTTGGGCTGAATGTGGTCCATTGCCTTTGTTGAGTGCTGTAGGTATAGACAGATGCTTGTTTCAGATTCACTTTTAATGTTTGCAAGCTATGTAACCCGGGGAGTAGGTAGGAAAATTGGTGCTGTTAGGGTGGCTGCAATATCCAGCAGAAGCCATGTGCAGAGCAGCTTTGAGGACGTGGCGTAAATCCCCATCTTACACTGAGTTTATCACTGGTGTGTCCCATTCACGAATTAGGGCAGCTCCTAATGTGCCTCAGCCACCTGCAGCACTGGGAGCAGGAGCTGTGTGCGCCGTGCTGGAAGTGCCCAGGAGCACTCCGTGAGGTCAGGCTCTGTCTGCTTGGCCCAGCTCCTTGCTGCTATTGCACAGAGCAGCCTCCCACTGCGGGAGTGCTGTGATTTGCAGAGGGAAGGAGAGGGAGTGCGGCAGAAGGAGCAGCCCGGAGATATAAATAAAGCTGCTACACTGTGTGTGTGTACAACTAATCTGAGAGATAACCACCAAGCTGCTCCCTGACTCTCCAACTACTTAACTCTGATATACAATTTATATCACTTTTTGTAGAACTGCTACAGTTTTTTTTCCATTTAAAAATTATTACTGTTGCTGAAATTAAATTAATTCAGCTCTGTTGGAAAATTACTCAAAGGGCTATAATAAGCAGTAATTGCAATTATTTCTGTATGCATCAAAAACAAAGGACAGCTGGAAATGCCAGTTCAGCATATCGTGTGTAATCAGAGATGCTGGATGGAAAGACCACTGAGGTCCTTGAGCCCAACCATCAGTCCATGCCTGTGACTCTAGATCCATGTCCCTCAGTGCCACGTCTCCATCTTGAACACCTCCAGGGATGATGATCGAGTATCTCCAGCCCATTCCAGTGCCTAACCACTCTTTTGGAGAAGTCTTTCCTAATGCCCAACTTGGACCCCCCAGAGAAAGTGAGGCCATTCCCTCTCATCCTGCCACTGTTATGTGGGAAATGTCTCTGCTTGCTTGCTTCTACAAAGAGCAGAAGCCCTTGGAGGCAGGAGGAAGAGGAGACGTGTATTACCTGGGCCTGTGACAGCAGGAACATTTTCACTGATAAGACAGAGCTGATACAATTGCTGTCCTGAGTACATTTTTTCCTGCATTTTCATGGAGAGCTGAATCATGTTGTAACAAAAAGCTGATTCAAGCAAGTGTGGTTTGTGGAGTGTGCTTCTGTACAGCACTCACACCGAATTTGGTGGTGTTGTGCTCTCAGTCCATCTGACTGCTGGTGGTCACAGTCTGAAACTGTCTGCTGCTTCTTTCGTTTTGTTCTTTTTCAATTCTGTGTTTCGTTGCATTCTTGGAGCTCAGAAACTCTTCCCAAAGCAGAACCGTTTACTTTAAATGCAGAACACGGCCGACATCAGGCACGGTTCAGCTGCACTGGCCAGTTTGTGTTCCCATGGAAGTCGGTGGCAAAATGCCTGCTGATGGGAGAGCAGCTCCGTCCTGCCTCCTGCTTGTGCCACAAACCTCCAAGGGAACAGAAATAGAGAAATTTAAACATGAGCGGCTGCTATATGCACAGATGTCCATGTCTGGTTCCCACAGAGATTACTGAGAGCAGAACATATCCTCAGAAGAGCAGAATTTAACTCATGGGGACTTTCCTACTCACAAGTGTGCCAGTGCTCTGCAAAGGCTCCCTAAAAGCTGGAGTATTTCTCAGAACCTTGGCGTTGTGCAGCTTTTTGGGTCACTGCTGTGAGTAAACTCCCCAGAGTACTGCAACTTTGGTACGACTGAGGGAGGTAGGCATGGTAGATGGCTTATTGCTCAATGAGTGTACTCGTGCTTAGATGTGCTTTTATCGAGGGTGGGTGTGCACACAGAGGAAAGCATCCTGCAATGAATATCCGAGGGGAAAGGCAGCTTGTGTGGTTCAGCAGCTTTCACTCTTTGGTAAAGTTTTCCCTTTCAAGGAGAAGCGAGGCAGAGCTCTCATTTTGTGCTCATAAGCCACAAGCTGGGAAACAATATCAACGCTTCATGCTAGGTTTGTAAAATGACCTAAAAACTAACTGGAGAGAAAGAGAAAATATATTGTTTCCCATAGAACAACTTAAGTGGCTTTGCAAATGAATGCCATTGGTAACAGTTCTTACTACATACGAGTTCCAGTAAGTGTAGCATTTTGATACCTGCAATATAACTTCTAAATGATAGTTTTAAAGCATAACATTAAACAGAGTGTTAATTTTGCTTAGAAACACGTATGGGAATGAAAACAATGTTTCACCTAAAGGCATTGCAAAGACATAACTGGAGTTCACTATCGGACGCTAAGCATTGTAGGCTGGAGGAACCAGGACTGCAGGTGTATGAACAATTCAGCTTGTTTATGGAGACGTTTAATCCATGTCTCAAAATGTAACATCATTACGTTTTTTACATTCTTTGGTAATTGGAAATCTGCTTCATAAATTGCATGCAGTAAATGTCAATTTGCAGACGTGGAATCAGTTGAAGCAAACAGCAATTTGCAGCAGCGTAACTCAGACACACAGCAGTGTGCAGTCTCAAGGCCGCCATTCAGTTACTAATAACAGTGAGTGGTACTGCAGAGCTCAGGTCCTGCTACTTGTTCTGCTCCTCTGCGGCTCAAAATAATGCAGTATTAAGAAATCTTCAGTGGTTCCCGTGTTAGTTTAGAACAAATCAGTTGCATAAAGGTGAAGTTAGCAGGCCTTAGCGCACTTGGAGTAATTTGAAAATCGACTAAAATTTGCTGGTGGCTGACATGCTGCTGCCAGCTGCTTCCTTATTCCAGTTAAAACACCTGGGTAAATCAAGTTCTGATACTGTTTATGAATTCTTCCTTCCACAAATTCAAAGGAGTTTTCAGTATGCCAAGTGTCTTTCCCAGAACCCTGAAGCTTCTGATCTGCAGCTGCTTTTGGTTTGCTTTGGTTTATGCTTTACTTTGGCCAAACCTACCTTACAGACAACATCTTCCTTTGGAAGTTTGTTTAAATGTCAGCTGGACTTGATGTGTGTGACTTTAGACAGTGTTAGGTATTGCTTTGCTTCTGAACAGCTACGAGACCAGAAATCACTTCTGACTTTTGGTGAGTCCACTGCGTGCCAACCAGCTGTGTAAATCCCACGGCACGTGCTCCTGGCTGAAAACAGCCATGAAACTCTTTTCCCTCAGCAGAAGATGGGAATCCTGATTGCTGCAGCCACGTCTGCAGTGCTGCTCACATGAGTAAGCGCCAGCTCACCTGGGTGGCAGGGGAGCAATGCTGGGTGGTGCTGAGTCAGCCTCTGAGATTTCAGCCCAAAGTAGAGCTGAAAAGAAAAGCTTTGTGAAGTACAATGTAAGGATAATTTATAGCAAATGAATTCTCTAGGAATTGCTTATCAAATCCCTGAGAGCTTGCACTGTTGCAGTGCCTGACAGGCGACTGTTTTTGTCAAAGCAACGCCTTTGGATGAGCTACTCTTCTGAAAGCGGTAATGAGTAATTTACTGGGACACATGCTAATAAGTTGACATGTGCTCTAAAATTGCTGATAAACAATGATAAACACAAATTAATGCAGTGCACAGAAGGAATTTATGCAACAGCGGTGCTCTGGGCCCTGTTTCCATAAATAGAGATTTTGTTGAAGTCAGGAGGGAGAAAAGGGGCTTTAGGACCCAGCCCTGTGGTTCAGTGTGGTTCTTATTGAGTGTGTGTGTAGATTTGACTGGCTTTGCAAAGCGTGTCACATTTACTGTCAGTTGAATACCACCAGCAGATACATCACTAGTTAGGGCTCTTTTTTTACAGTTGTTTTTCTTTTTCAGTGTTGTATTTGTTTATGTTTCTTATTTATGCTTGTGAGGGAGAAAAATCCTGTTTTCTACTACTTATAGAACATATAGCTGTTGGGAAAGAGCTTGTTTTGCTTTCACCTGTTGTCATATTATGCTGAGTCTCATGTTTCTCTCTGTAAATCAAAGCATCGCCAACCTATTATGTCATACAACTTAATAGAAGTTAAATCAATACCTTTGCAGACCAAGAAGAGACCAGTAGTACCAGTTAGTCGATGAAGTGTGCACATTCACAGCTGAATTTCATCAGGTGGAGTAAATCCTTATGACTCATTACGATGGACATAAAGGGCACCATTACGTTCCATGTCAGCCCAGTGATTTGTCTTAATGTCTGAACTAAGGAAACCTGTATATCTTACAGCTCCAAGTAAACAGTTATGACTATCATGTTTTCTTTCTGAAGGTGCAGTTTTGCTTTGTTTTCTCTACTGCGTATAGTATCTAACTGACTGAGATATTTATCCTATCTCCATATCAGAGGAGAAAATGTACTGTCTCCATGGTGGGTGTCTTCAGCAATGAGAAGATAAAGAGCACTGGGTGGGCAGAATGGTTCCGTATTGCTGTACTAGTTAATAACTTTTGAGATGATCTGCCATACCTGCAAGGAATTGTACGTGAAGGATGTACAGAGAGCAGCACAGGTGTCCATGTGTGCCTATGAAGCCAATTTACCATCTTGGAATGGAAATAAAATGTGATTGATCTGTGATTAAATCATTTGAAATTGGATATGAATCTTCAGAAAAAATCATATTTGAAATGCTGAAAGCTGATGAAGTTCAGATACGAGAGCAGGTTATGCAACTGAAAACGGAAATAGTCAAGAGTGATTTGGGGGTTTCTGTTAATAATTTATGCAAAATGACGTCTTTAAGAAGCATCGTTGACAGCTTGAATATAATAGGTTCTTCATAAATAGGAAAGTGAAAAACATTCCCTTTCCCTCTTCCCTCCTTGGTATACCATTGGTTCATTGTTGGATTTTCCCATGTGGGCATTGCACTTGGCTCAGATCATTTGCCATGCAAAATAGAGCATGAAAAACAGCAATGTCAATGCGTTATCAGGAGTACAGTGTAGAAAGAATGCAAAAGTGTATGTATGAATGAAAATGAGAAACCAACAAAATGTTGCTGTGTAGTTCCAGTGAGATCTTAGCATATTGATGCCTATGCAAGTTATGTTTGTTACCTTAGATTTAAAAATAAATGATATAAATGGAGATGCAATTACAGCAAATCAAACACAAGCAGTAGTAGAAATGTTATTTCTGTACACTTTGGTATAGCAGTTATTGTACAAACTCAGCAATGTGGCCTGGGGCTTTGGTGCTGTTTGGTTTATTTGTAACATGTTTGTGTGCATTTATCTGTAGTTTAGAAATGTTTGTTTATCGCACATCTCCAGTGTGTTCTTTCAGTCCACAGGCTTTGCATGTGGTGCGCAGATAAGTGGATTCTTGATTTGATAGGTAGATGCTAGAATGGATATGGCAAGCTTTGCATTCCTGGAACAATGGAGCTCTGCAAATGACGGCGCACAACAGCTGCTGGAGAAAGGAGCAGTTGCCCGTTCATTTAGGGAGCGGCTGACCTGGTGGTGGGTTGGCAAACAGGAGCTGTATTGCTGCACGGTCGCTTGTGCAAATGGTGCTCTGATTTCCGAAAAGAAGTATTTTCCGGGCATCTTCTTCAGTCAGAGGGCAGAGCAGCTATGGCAGCCATCAGTTGCTTTATTTTAATGCACATATGTAACCCCAGCAACTGAAGTACTAAGACTGGGACTTGATGGAACTGTCATGTAGACATTAAATCTAGAAGGCTGAATGCCAGTCTAACTTCAGCAGCAAAAGTTACTCATGCGTTTCTCTATAGATGAGCTCTGGACTGGTGTACAGGGTTTTATAGTCAGGTGTCATTTAATCTGTGGGCCACATTTCGGTAAGCTTAACATCTAATTCCAACCAATTATTTGTAACCCCACATTTGTCAATGTAATAATGCATGTAAATACAGGTGTGGTCTACACAGTTTGAAATCCAAACCAATTTTGTCATATGTGCACAGGGAAACGACGTGAAGTCTCTTTTAGCACTAGGAGAGAGCCCTACTCCTTATCTTATTGATTCAAGCAGCACAGAATGCTTCTCTTAAACTGTCCACAAAACCTGAAAATGATTCCCTGAAAGAAAACAAGAGTGAGAAGGATCAGCCTGAGGCAGTGCTCTGTGCTCTTGAAAATGTGGGTGTTAAAATTGTAGATAAGTGTAGCAGTTTTTCATACAGAAAGACTTGGAAAATTTTTAACCGTGCCCAGGGAGTGAGCCCATACACACACATGCTTGCGGCTGTATGCACACATCCCTCCCTGTCCTTCCTCCTGTATTTCCATGCGTGTTTCAAATACAGAGAAGTGTTTTCTCTGAGAGCAGTTCTCTTTGGCTGCAGAAAGGCTCTCAGTGAATGGCAGAGGGCTGACAACATGGAGGTGTGTGAGGGAGGGCAGAGAGCAGACCAAACATGGGTCTCCTGCTCGTTGCTAGAAAAAGAGGAATGTAAAATTACTGTTTTTAGTTCCAGCATCTTTGGTTGGAAAAGGTACATTGCTTTTATAAATGGCACTGCATTATAGATCAGTGCTTTGGCTCAGAAGTCACTTAATGTATATTTTTCTAATTACATTTTCAGCTCTGGAGCTCCCCTTTAAATTCACATTGGTGTCTAATCAGCAGGCGGAGCTGGTCAGCTAGAACCTTTCCTGCTGCTTACCAAAGCCAGCAGTTGTCTTTGAGGTGCATCAGAGTACTGGTACAAAGCTCCCAGGCACTGCTATTGCTCACAACTTGTCAAGGACCAGCACCTGCATCTCCTCAGAGGTTGCTTTGCATCAGCTGAAGGCAGAAATAATGGCTGACCTGATGACCAGCAGAATGAGCATGTTCAGCAATGGAGCACACTACAGCTGCTGCTACCTGAGCCACATTGCAGGCAAGTTGCCTGGTGTAATAGCATCACTGTAACTGCATCACCATCACTGTGACAGGGAGCTGTGTTGCTCTGAGAACTGTTCCTTTTAAACTGCAAGTCAGAAAATGAAAATGGCTAAGGGTTCTACCAAGCTGCAGACATGAGTTTATTGTTGGCCAGCGCTACGGATATGTATTGTATGGCTTTTTTTGCAGTAGTGACAGGACACTTGGGTTTTGTTTGCAGTAATGTTCCTTTTTTTAAGAAGAAGTGAAAGGGTCATGGAAGGACCCACAGACCTGTAGTATTGCAGTACAGCGTGATGCTGACAGAAACTTTGGTTGTGCGGTAATTTCGGACTGCTGTGATCTAGAAAGATTTGTTTGATTGATTTCCTTTTTTTCGTCTGAGATATGTAATATTTCATTTATGCGACAGTACTGGCTTGTTTCTGCTGAGGAACAAAAACCACTTGTTAATAACAGACAGTTTTCTAAAGTGGTTTTGACCTGTACTTATTCAGCAAGTAACATATTAATGAAAACAAACAGAGGATAAGTTGCAGTGCTTCTTTTCAAGGGACAGTTTATGCTGGCTTGGGTTGTGATGCGAGAATATTTCGGCACTATATTTTGTATGGTCTGCATCTTGCAGCTTTTCATGGGGCAGTGGTAAATAGCACAGGTGCCATTATGTGTGGGTTGGAAGATGTATTCACAGCTGTGTGGGGGTTCTGTTGTGTAGGTTTGTTGTGTGGAGTGAGGCAGAAAGGAGCTCTTTGAAGAGTCAGCTGCTGCACCAACAGTGTTTCAAGGTACAAAATATTGATTCCTGTTGTTCTTTAATTTAGTCATGTAGTTAAATACTTCAAATAAAAACAAGTGTGAATTATTAGAATCATAGAATCATTAGGGCTGAAAATGACCTCTAAGATCATCTAGTCCAACCATTCACCTACCAGTGACATTCCCCACCAAACCAGGTATTGCAGTTCCTGTTCCTGAACAGGGACTCTTTCTGCTCTGTTAGTAGAGTGCCCCATCCCTTTGTCCTGGCTGCACAGGTGGGCTGGTTGTGCACAAGCAAAAAATGCTGGGATATTATTGAGTTTTGGTGGTCATGTAATAAAGCAAATGTGCATTTTTTCCCATGGTGTGCCCACTGAGGGCACAGTGCCACCAAACTGCTATTGTTGCTCTGGCATTGTAGTTTGCAGTAACCCAAGAACCACACTGAGTATTGCTGTGACAGCATGCAGAGTGACAGAGCTATGCCCCATTTGACTGAAGAGCTAACATGTGGATATTGCATTTGCTTGGCAGCACAGTTACTGGAAATATTAGTGTGCAAGTACCACTGTAGGACTGGACTGGCACAGGACATGCCATGGGTATCGGTCTCTCAAGCTCTTCTTGATGCTGCTGTGAGAAGGAGCAGGTCAGGCTCTTAAACTGAATTCTCAATCCACAGTTCTCCAAGAGCTGCTTCCACTACTTGTTACAGAACCTTGTCTTGTTGCAGTGCTTGAATCCCTTTCCATGCAGAACTTGCCCCATGATTGCCAACCTGTAGGTGAAAATGAGTGCACAGCCAGTATTTTTTGTTTATTGTTGCACTTGATATTCAGGATTGATTAAAGAAAGTGCTTCAACACTTGATTATATGCAGCTGGTAAATGATGACTTGCTTGGACCAGTCTGGCACTGAAAGCCATACAAACGTTTTGAAGTTGTGTGCAGTTCTTGTGCAGTTCCACAGGGGATTTGTGGCTATCTGGATGTTGCCCTCCCAGTCTGGTAACAGGCTGCAAGACTGAGCAGGGAAAGGACAATTTTTTGTGTATGAGTCTGCTTTTTCATATACAGCCACTAAAACAACAGAGAGCTTAAATCCAGAGTGAGCCCCAGGAGCAGCACTCGGCTTGCAGCTACTCTGTTCTTAGATAAAGCTTCTAATGACTGCAGTGGGAATTCTACTGAGGCAACAACTTCAGTACTCTCCCTGTTTGATTTTTTAGATCTCAGCCATCAAGAAACTTGGCATGAGAAGTTACTCTGCTGAAGAACTGAAGTTATTATCCAGATCCCACACACTAGAGTTTGTTGTTTTGTCAGCGCTCAGTGTACTTCAGTGTCCAGCTTACTTGGCCTGTTTTTCTTCATTGAGCCCAAAGAGGGAAGGAATTGCTTAATGTTAGGTGGGTCAGATGGGTCAGACTGGTGGAGGGCCAACATGGCTTATAGGGGACAGGGAGCCTCTGACAAATGAGCATTTGGCTCGAAATAGAGGAGGGAAGATCTTCTTGTGATAGACAAAATTCTTGTGGGAGTATCACAGGTTTGAAGGCATTGTGCCTGCAAGGTGAACATCAGGTTCTTCTGTGCGGTAACCTGATAGCAGCCACTGAAGCTACATATTTGGTTAGGGACTGGAAAGCTACTGCTTCCTGTTTGACAAAGAAAAATGGGTTAACTCTCACTTGAACTGGCTGTGATTGCATGAAATGACCCATCCTCCCATCCTTGAAATAGGCATGGTCTTTTTTTTTTTTTTTTTTTTTTTCCCCTGTATAGAAAAGAAACACTTTGGATTCCAGGGCACAGTGCTCTACTTCAAGCATTTGTACTCTCTCAGAAGCTTTTCTCACGTGACTTCCTGTGCTCCTTTCTGCTCTGTCATTCCTGCAAGCTGTGCTGTTTTCCCTTGAGCTCAACTTGTGTACCAGATGTAGTTCTACGTCTTGCATTGCAAAGCTCTGTGGCTTCTGTTGCTTGCAGGTCACAAATGTGGAACCTGTGCTGAAAGGAGAGGATAGCTTTAAGACCCTACAAATCAGTGTACTATTTGCTGTTCCCAGCCTTCCGTCTAGTTGGCAGCTGAGGTTGAGCTCTGCTGTGCTACCTGTTGTTTGAGGTAGAAGGTAGAAGAAAGTCTTTCCTTAACAGTCTCTATCAAATGTAACATAGATCTAAAAGGTGTTAATGTCATTTTCATGAAAATGATTTTTGCATATTGATGAAAAAGAAACCTGTAAATTCAAATGTGTGTAAACAAGAAGGCTGAGCCTGTTTGGGAAGAAATCTGCGCTGACGCATGAGACACAACTGGTTCTTGCAGAAACAAACAGAAATACCTCAGTGCTTTCAGAAATTCCAGACAGAGAGAACATTCCCATTATCTGGGCTGTGTTTGGGCAAGCTCTCTTACCCAAACAAAATGAAGTATGTTGCAGGCGTGTATCATGATCAAGTTTCATACTGTTTTAATCCCAGGTCTCGCAGTGCTTTGTGTCCTCTTCTCTAGAGTCCTGACCAGAAAAACAGACTTAAGTGAAGAAGGACTGTGCACTGCATCTGGGTGCTGGTGAGGTGTGTGGAAGGGGAGGTAGGAGGTGTGCAGCCCATCGGTGTGCTTGTCAGCCCTTTGAGAAATCCAGCCCTGGCTTTCAGTAGTTGAAAGCATTGTGCTGAGAAGGGATTACAGACAAAAAGATGTATGCTGGTGCACTTGAGGCGCTGTCTGCTGAGCAGTGTACCTGGCTGAAAGCTTTCTGGCAACATGCTTGCACAAATCTTGCTTTAGATGATATCAAAGCACCTTTTCTCCTGGCAGTTCTGAAGGGATGGGGGTAGATGATGTGACTGGAGTAGGCCAACTAACTGCACAAGCTTTAGCAAGGTCTTTAGACAAGAGATTATTCTTAAATCTGTAGTCGTAGCCAAGCAATCCGTGAGCTCCATGGAGACCCTGGCACCAACAAAATGGAATATCCACAAGGCACTATGCTGACTCCTGATCTCTTCCACTCCACTTAATTGGCTTTGCCTGTAAATTTTTCTTCAGGGTGCCAGAAATGGTCTGTTTAAGTATATATTTTGAATTTTATATTGCCTTCATGTTTTGTAACAGAGTAACACGGGCTCTATCACGCTGAGTCAGTGCAGTGTCTTGGCTGGTACCTATTTTGCAGTCATTAGCTAACACCTGGCACATCAGTTGAGGATGAAATGGAAAACTGTATGTGAAGAACAGAAAGTAACTGGAGGAAGGAAAGGGGAGGGAAAGAAAGCAACAGAGAAAAAAAGTGTGCATACAAATTCTTCTTTCACACCTGCAGGCTATCAGTTTACAGCTTAAAGCACAGAGCTTTGTTACCCACATCGAAATCTTGTGTTGCATAGCTCAGATACAATGCAGTGCTTTTGAACACTTGTATAATGGTGCAGTCTGCCAACCAGCGTAACCTCCCCCAGCTACCAGGTCATAATGAGCACTTCTGGGCTCCCTGCAATTTCCTTATGTCAAAGTAGCCTGTGAAGAATGGAAGTTTTATTGCTGCATGTGGCCAGATTCTTTTGTGGACGAATGCCACTTCTTTCAGTTGAGTTGCACAAAGAATAAATTGCAAAATAAGAGGATGATTTCGTGAGGCGGGTTATTTTTATGTTGTTTAATGTACTTCTTGCCCTTTTGTTTTTAATTCACTCTAGCTTTGCAGTTTTATCCTTCAGTTTTAGTTTTCTTTCTGCTTTTTACCACTGCCTCTTTCTCTGTTGTTTCCCTCTTGGCTTATTTCCCATATGCTTTTGGAAAATCCAGTAAGGAGAAGGGGCCGAACAAGACTCAGAACAGCTGTAATCACACAGGGCTGAGCAGCTTCTCCGCCAAACAGACTGCCTTTGGCAGGGCCCTGTTTTCAGCAATGAATCCTTGGCACACTAACAGGTGCCTCCACAAATGTCCTGTGCTGAGAGCAAATACTGTACGTGGCATATGGTTGAGGGTTTGACCAGAAGGCAAGAGGAGAGGGCAGCAGTCAAGCAAAGAAACTCAAAGACAAACTTCATAACTTCTGCATGGATTTGGGAAAGAAACTGGAATTGTAAATCTGAATTCTGATATCAGCTATTTTTGGATGTGTCCCTTGATTTCCATTAGCATGGTCCTACATGACAGCCTGATGAGCAGAATCAGGCTCTGGTTATCAAGATGTCATAAGCAGAAGATGAGTTTTGGATATAGATGGTAATATGTTGCTGTTTGAGAAAACGCATGAGCCGTTCTCTCCATGTTGACTCTGGTAAATGTGACCTTTTCAAGGTGTTGCCTTTATGTCATCCAGACGACAGACATTGCAGTCAGCTGGAATTACATGATTAAATATCGGGGTCAAATCACTAAGCCTTTATATATTTTAAATTATACAAGAGTGAGATGAAATAGAATTTTGATTTGATATAAAATAACAAGGAGGAAAAGAGTTTCATCTGGCACTTGCACCACCACCCCTATTTAGAAATCTTTTCAGCCTACATTTGTTTATTGTCCATATATTTGTGTGAGCGTTGTCTTTTCAACAGTAGGAGTTGGAAGAACTGTATCTACTTCTTAACTGATTTTTTGTATTACCTGCAGCAAATCATTTTACCTACCCACATCTTGATCCTCTGCATGGAAGAAAGGACTAATGCCAGCTCTGTACCTGACTGAAGATAACAGTGTTTAAGCAATGGGTCGTACTGGTCTATGTGAGAGCAGTTACTCCCTGAGCACTGTATGGTGGAGCCTTTTGCCTGCTCTGGGACCTCATGTCCCAGCTAGGATCAAGCAGGGCATCCTATGCTTATAGTGCAGGGCTGGAGAGTGCTGTGTGACCGGTGCTGTATGCATGAAGTGACAGAGTGCAGTGAGTCCCACTGAGCAACTTTTGTATTTGAAGACTAGAACCTGACTAGTCTGTATCTGCAGCCAGCCTGACCTAGAGTGGCAGAATGGCAGCTCCAGGCATCCTTGACTGATGTACATGGGATAAAACAAAGCACACTCTAGGAACTAAGCTGGCACTTGCTTTGGGCTTATAACAAGCCCAGTGCATGTACTTCTACTTTATCTGCTTCCTTCTCAAGGGTGCTTGGTCTATCTCCAGTGAGTCTCTGCTCCCAGTGAAACAGAATAAACTGCAACTGCTATAACCTGGGCAATATATCATCAAAGTTGTGACAAAGTTTTGCTTCTCAGAATCACAACTATTTTCCTTCCTTTTTTTTTTTTTTTTTTAAATGGCTATTGGTGCCAAAACCTAAGCAGTAAACTCAATGTTCTTCCTTAAGTATTAATATAATAGCTGGCAAAAACCATCAGACTCCATCAGAGCACGTGAAAAAATATCAAGTGGGAAGAGCCACTGTGTGGTGTATTGCCTTGGGCTGCGCGTTTGCCTTAGTGGGAAGAGATTGTTGAAAAATATCATTTGTTTTAAACTAAACAGTAGGTCTCCTTCAAATTATATCTTAATAAAAAAGAGAACATCTTGGATGGTCTTTGATTTAGATGCACTGCATTTTAAATGTGTTCTAATTATAGTTCTCATCACTTAACATTAATTTAATGAACATCCTCATTTATAGGGACAAGGTTGGCAAATAGAAATTAATGCCATTAAAACCCACAACTCTCCCACAGGAAAAGAAAAAATCAAAAGATCTATGAACAAAATGTAACCTTATTATTTATAACAAGGCAAAGCGCAAAATCACCATCCGTAAGTTTTTGTAATTGGCTCTGGGGCTCTCAGCATACGCGGTTTGCCAGCAGCAGCAGTGCAGCCAGCAGCCTGCCATGCGAGATGCTGCTCCCAGCCCAGCAGTAGCTGACAGGTGTCCACACGCAGCAGTCACTCACATGGTGGGCACTAATTGGGAGGCAAATGCAAAATGGAGGCTGCGTGTCCAAGGTGCTTCTGGTAGGTCGGGACAGAGAAAAACGTGCTTCTCTAATGGATAAAAGCTTTTAACTCTGAGGTCTGGCACCCTGTCAGAGCTCGGCAGCTATCTTTTAAAACTACCTCTTGTTTCCTTTGCCCGTGTAAGACGTCTGATTTGTTGTTACTCTGAATTATGGTAGTTGCATTTTGATGTGTATATATAGTTTCACTGGTACTTAGTGGGATCTCTTCTTAGAACTCCTTGGGAGCCTGTTAGAGCCTGAGTAGATGATTTTACACTCAGTGGGATTTTTGTTGGCCAGCAGTAGAGGCCCAGTATGTTCTTGTTGTTCTTCCCTGCAGCCTGCTGCTCAGCTTGTTCTGAGGAGACTTCAGGTTAAGGTTCCAGTCTTGCAGGTGGACCCCAGCACTGTTTTGGTTTCAGTTGTCTGGTTCAAGACCAGGACTTTTCCAGTCACCCTTCAGAAAAGATAGATTGCAGTGGCTCATCATGACCCAAAAATAATGATTGAGGGAAGAACTTTTGATGGATATGGCAAAAGTGGTTGTAATGCATATCTCTGCTTTTATCATTTAATTGCATGCTGATATCAGAATCGCTTAGTTTGAAGAAACACAAGCTGTCAGATTTTCTCCCAAGGCATTGATTTTGACATACATGGGGGCTGGGTGCTCCACTTACTCCTTAAGAGCCCTTTCTGTCCTGGATAGTTTTAGTGAAGTTGCAGAAATTTAGGTGGTGGCAATAACAATTGCTCACAAGCCAAAGATACATAAGGACAGATGATATTAATAAAGGGAAAGCATAGTCTTGTATGGAGCCCTGTGACCCTGACATGTCATTCCGTTATGAGAGGCTGAGACTGTGATGTGCATCACAGCCAACCTGTCACACTGGCCCTAATGGGCTGTGAGCAGACACCACGGTGGCTGTGCTTTCCATTTAGTCTGGCTTGACTGAATTATGCAGGCTCATTTTTCTCCATAAATACGATGATGATGATCTGCAATATTTAGCCCCTTCTTCAAGACATAATAAGGAGAACTTCTATCGTTATTCTCCAAATCCTGCTCTACAATTATCTAAGGGGTGGAAGAGAGCAATTGAGCTTTAAATAAAGATGTAGGCTTTGCTTCTTGGAGAGTTATGCCTTGCACAAGTGCTACTCAGTGGAAAAATGCTGTAATATAAGACCCAGATGGTGTGAAATTTTCCTACATAACTGCATTTCAACTTGTGTTTGAAACTAGCAATGAGTACCTACTGAAGTACTGCTTGGCTTTGGGACAGGTTTATCAATAACCAATACATCTGGTGCTCAGATCTCATTTGTCTTTCACTTTCACTGTGTCGGTTGTGCCACTGCCTACCCCAGCCCTCAGCTCGCTGGCTGGCCAGCTGTTTCTACACTGGAAGCTGTGTAATCAGCCATACATGGGGTCAGTGTGAATTCCTTCATTTTCTGCAGTTAGAATATATGTGGAAATTTAAGGTATGAGCTCAATTATTTTATTTTAATCTCTTTCTGAAATGAAGAAACATAGGTCTTAATTCACCAAAAGCCTAAGCTTTGTGCAACTTCCTTCCAGTACTTGAAGAGAGCTTATAGGCAGGAGAGGGACTGACTTTTTACATATCTTATGGTTCAGAAAAAGGGGGAATGGCTTTAAACTAAAAGAGAGGAGATCTATGTTAGATGTTAAGAGGGAATTCTTTACTCAGAGGGAGGTGAGGCACTGGCAGAGAGAGAACTCTGGCCCAGAGAGGTTGTGGGTGCCCCACCAACTGGAGGTGCTCAAGGCCAGGTTGGATGGGGCCCTGGGCAGCCTGAGCTGGTGGGTGGCAACCCTGCTCACAGCAGGGGGAATAGAACTAGATGATCATCAAGGTCCCTTCCAACGTAAGCCATTCTGTGGTTTTCCCCACATTGTCATCTCCTTCCAGGTTATGTAAGGAAATGCACAGATGCAAAGGCAGTTCCAACAGCATGAAGGTTCAGAGTCTTTCTCTCCTGCAGGGCTCTTGGGCAGCTCCAGCAGTTGCACATCTACAGCATCAGTTTCTTCTCCCAGTAGTGTGGTGAGCATGGGCTTTTTGTGGCATCATCTCATACAGAATTTACTTTCAATTAGAAACTTGGTAAGTTACATGATCATCAGGGTTTTCTTTTAATGTTTAAGGCTAAACTGAATTTAAACTAGGTCCAACTGACAGAACTGGGCTAGCACAGCACAGCTTTCTCTTTATTCTGGATTTGCTGTCAGTGGGAAGATGGGAGCCTGCCCTGGCATCATGCTGCAGCAGACGTGGCTGTGTACGCCACAGAGGGTTACACAAGGGCCATTGCAGCCGGGCTGTGTGCTGTGATGTCACTGACGCCATTTTGTCAGCATTCAGGGCCCCTTTGGCCTCCCCTCCCCAGGGCTGTGTGGCAGCGGCTGCCTCACGGCCCTCTCTCACACAGGGCCTATTGCATTGCTTCCCTCTGCGGCGTTTTTAACTATGCTGGAGTATTTTTGGTTTGTTTGCTTTCCTGTGTCTTGGTTTACAGACTGGCTACTGATAGAGATGGTGGAAAATTTCCTGTTTCCAGTGGCAGACCTCCTTAGGGATTAGGTGGTATTTTAAATCCTCTGGCACAGACAAAATGGCAGAAGTCTTCGTACTTGTTTGGGTTTCTTTGCCCCTGAAAGGCCCTGCCTCCTCTGCTCATACAGGCCCGTAGGAGATGAGCAATTGTGTTATTAATATTTACAATCTCGCTGACTAAAAATGAAAGGTTCATCAATTACTTGTGTATCTTTTGCCTCTAAGTCTCATCAGCAGTTCAACTGAGTAAATATTGGAATGAGTATGTGTTGGAGCTGTCCCTAGATGAGTCACAGCAAACAGTTTAATGCCTGTCATCTAAATATATAATCTTAGCCTTCTACATTGCATTCAATTCTGCAGGTTCCGAGCATCTCCCAGATCAAGTCAGCAGTAATTCTCTGGTGGACTTCATAGGGTATATTTAGGGTTGAAACTGTGCTACAGGAAAAACATTATTTGTGTCTTTCTGTGTAGGTCTACGCAAGTATAGAGGTAACCGTGTCTCAGCTGGTGGAGAGAGAAAGAGAAGTGATTTAATGTCTGCGTTCTGAAGGAACAGGTTCCCTTCCCTTAAATTTGACAGATTCTGCTATTGACTTCAGAGGATTCAAGTTTATAGCATTTTATCCTGGAAACTTAAAGTCAATTCTAAAAAGAAAAAAATAAAACGAAATGATGCAACCCAGTCAGGAACTAAACTGAAGGGGAAGGTTGTTCTGAATATTTATATGGCAAAGAGGACTGGAAGGCAAAACTTCCTCTGAAACCCAGCAAAAAGACATTTGATGTAGAATCCAGTCATGAGAAGGCTTGGGCTAGATCTGTCTATATTTCAAAAGCAGCCTTCCAATTTCAAGCATTTAAATTGTTTCAGTTCAGGTGTTTTCCTTGTTTTATTTCATTATTCATATTTAGGTGTCTCTTAATAAGACATAAGTGGACCCAAATTCAGCTCCCACATGTACAGGAGAGGATGGATTCTAATAGCAGAAATTGATTTAGATGGTTAGTTTTTTTGTGTGCGTGTGAATTCACATTTTGCTAGGCATGTTAACTTATCTCCTTCCTGGTGATTGCAAATATATTGTTTCTATGGCACCATGACACAGGTGTCAGCCTCCAGAAAATGGAGCACAATAGGAAATGCATGTCTCAGAGTCCTAATACGAATCACTATTTACATTACTGAATGAGGGAACACTTAGGTATAAGAAAGATATTTCACGGTTTATTTATGTTAATATTTTGTCTTCTACATGGACTTCATGTCTCCTTGGTCCTGCATTCATTTTTTTAAATTTACATGTTTTGCTTAAAGCAAAAGAGAGAGATTACATCTCTGCTTGGCTCATGACCTACTTATTGCTGCATTTATAGAAAAAAAAAAAAAGCAGGATTGTATCTCTCTGCTTCTTAGCTTCTCCTCCAGCTCAAAACTAAGAAACTGCACAGGTATTCAGTGGCAGGGAATAACATCCCAGCAAAAGCTGGGAACCTGGTCCTTACTACCATTCTTAGTTTCAAAGAGGGTTGCATTGGGAAAGTAACCTGAATTCAAAGTTAGGACATTAGGGTTTTGCTGTGTGGCAAAAATTATCTACTGGTGAACTTTTTTTTTTTTTTTTTTTTTTTTCTTTTTTTTCAGATAATGGTTTTCAGAGAAAAAGCAGTAATTAGTGGGCTTTTGGCATGTTGAAATGAGCATGGAGACACCTGTGACAAGATGATGCGCTTTGTATTTAAAGATGGCCTTTCCTGCTGCTCATGATAAAGATTGGAGGGGCATCCAGAGTTTTTACATTGCTGGTTAGATTTATCTCACATGAGCATCTACCTTTAAAATAGTGTGGCTTTTTTTTTCTTTCTTGATGGAAAAACTGTGGTTTTGGGGAACTATGAGGAGAGAAACAGGTTTAGCCTCTGGACATCTAGAAACCTACCTGGGTCTCAAAGAGTACAGTTGTTTGTTTTTTTTTCTGATCCTGGACCCTCAGGAATGACTTCAGTTCATCTAGTCTGCAGTCAGAATTGGATTATCAGTATTTTTAAAATCTGTACTGATGTACCTTCAGAGGAGGCTGTGGGAGAGTAACCCAGGACAGCTTGGCGTGTCCCAGTGCACCCTTGGAAAAATAAGAGACAAAGTGTTTGCTTGAAAAGTCCTTCTCTCAGGACATAGTTTGCAGCTGAGGACTTAGAGATCAAAAGAACTTTAAACTCATTGAAATGAGCCTGAAGAACAGAAAGGAGGTAGCTTTCAAATTACCTAAGGAGAAAGCTTCTTGGAGACTCATGCTCTTACTAGCTTAGGGTAGGAATAGTTAGGAGAAACACAGGTATGCAGTCAGTGTTGAGGGAGGTTTATTTCAAATAGGTACCACTTACAAGAGGTTATTTGGACAGTGCTTACAGTTTCTCATTGCTCCTGGAGGGAACAGAATTGCAGGTCTGAGCTTGCATGAGGCTAGCTGAGCTAATTATGGCTTGCAGGGTGCTGCTGCCAAGCACCAGCCCTGAGCGTGGTGCCAAGTGCTGCTGCTTAAGGCCACTTGTGTTAGCTCGGGTAGTGGAAGCAGCGCGGCTGTGAAAGTGCCAGGTGCACTTTTACTGAAGAGATAAGCAGGCTGTGGTTTCCCCCTTCTTTTCTGGGCAGGATGTGCATGCTTACTTTGGGTGCAGCTGGCCGTTCCACCTGTCGGGAGCTGGAGCATTATGGCAGTTGGGCCCTGGTGTAACCAGTCCTACACAGGAGATTATATTCCCGGGCAGAGCATTTGCTGATGGAGCTGTGTTGTTCTAGTTCTTTAACGAGCTGCATTGTGTCCTGTAAGCATGCCCTGAAAGCATTATTTTATTCCAGTGCCTACAGAGAAGCAAGAGTTGAAACTCTTGTCTTGAAATCTGGCATTCACAGAGGAGGTCAGGAAGGCCTCCAGGTAACTTCAGCTGGTAACTTCATCATGAAGGTACAAGTTGTAACGTCTGTGTGTGTGTGGGTCGTGATTGCACAGGTACAATTCTTAGGCGTAGGCTAATGTTTTAGATCTGTGTTGTGCAAAAGCTCTTGTGTACAAGTCAAAAATGGCTTTTTTGGGGATAGTCTCTAACATAAATCTAGAATCATTTTTTTTCATGAGTTTCTCTGACAATGAACACATCACGGAAAGATTTGTGGTTCCTAAGCACAATGGTGGTTTAAATGCAGAACCACTCTGCAAATTGGATTCTTATGCAAGTTGATGTTCATAAAATACTCTCTCGGATCTTCCTGGAGGCCTTCATGATTGCTGGGTGAGAACAGCGGTGTTGGCTGGCTCCTGCAATGAGAAGGAATTTGGCATGCAAAGGGGAAATAGCAAGGCCAGAAAGGAGGTGGGGACTGTGTGTTGACCTGTGTTCAAATCCCAAACAGCTGCTGCAGTAAAGCCTTGGGTGCACCAGAAAAAACATTCTGAAATAAAACTAGTACAGTAAAGTCCTGAACTTCAAATCTGGATCATTTGTTAGGGGAGAATATGATATTAGCACATCAAATGCAAATGTGGTAGATCATTGATAATTGCTAAGCATTTGTTTAGACTGGTACATTTTATTTTACAACTATCAAGTCTTCATGTTGGTACCACTGTGAATATCCAGACTTAAAAATCAGGCACTGTAAACTCCATTTACAGCTGTGTTTGTGCTTTAACAAGTGCACCAGTGTTGCTGGAACCACTGATAGCTTTTTTAATATAAAGTAGCTTTTGAGTTGCCCCTGCTTTCTTAGAGGACTGGTTGGCCAAAAACTAGACTGTATCTTTTGTAGTTTCTCTTTTGTAGTTGTCAGAAAGAAAGAAACTTCTAATTCAGCATAAGGCAAGAACTGTGTTGAAATCATTGTCTGTCTTTAACAGATTTTTGATCTAAGAAAAACAAATCTGATGTTGGTAGGTGTTTGCTCTGGGTTTGACATCAGGAAAATATACAGGACTCTGCGTAATGGCAAAGGTTGGGAAGCTACTTTTAAGTAATTATGTTAGCTAAGCATGATATTAAGAGATAAAAAATGTTTTCGTAACAGCATATTGTGATATATGTAAAGATCATGACTCTGTGTTACTCTGACTGGGAGAGTTACATTTTTGTTAAGAAAAGAAAATTAAATTAGTTGTTTGATATGTTATTGAGAACTTCTGTTACTTCATGTGAAATTAGATCACACAGGCTGGTTCTGCGGCACCGAGGTATCCCCTGTGCTGGCTTAATTCTCAGCTGAGCAATTAAGGCAACTTCTAGCCCTTTGTGCCCCAGGAGCAGCTCAGAAATATGAGAACAGGACCCAGAATTTGGCTCATAGTTTGAATCCAAATGCACAGTCAAAGCAAAGAAAAAATGAAGCCAAACCTGTGCTGCTCTATAAGGCACCTGCCTCCTGACCCACACGCAGTAGATGAGGTGAGTAGTTGTTGTTTGTGGAGTGGTGCCTGTGTCCTGGGAACAGCAGCATGGGCTGTCGGGCTGATTGAGCCCTGCAGTGATGGGATGATGTCAGAAAACACGTCATCTGGGGGCCTTGTTATGGCCAGAACACGTCGCTGTATTTCACTCCATTCATAACCGCACATTTTAGAGGACGGTGAGCTGCTTGTGAAAAAGAGAACTGAGCTTTTAAAAGGGTTTTATAAAAAGCTACAGAGACTGGAATTGTTTCTCTCGGGTGAAATGGAGATGTTTGAAGGATTGTTTTGTGCTGCAGTCAGGCGTTTGCTGGGAAGCGTTCATGAGGCAAAGCTGTAGAAACTATTTATAGAACACGAAATGGAGAAAGTGCCCCAGGTTGGGAACTACCAGGCTTCCTTCCATGGCTGGCACGACCCTCTGCCAAGAACCAGCCATGGGCTTCACGTAGCATGTCCCATGTTGGGAGAGCAGCCCAGGGCTTCTCTTGTTCTGCGGTGGTCTTTGCTGGGGTGTTTGCAGATGGCTTTGGGATAAGAGGGGCTCTCCTGGCCTTCCTTGCTCCTCACAGAGCCAGGAGCGGCTGTTCACAGGTCTGAGATGCCAGGAATGGGGCGAGAGAGGGAGAGCTGTTGGTTTTCATGCAGTCTGTTGGCTGTGTTGCAGAACTCCCTTTCTCTCCTTATAACTGAGGCCAGTAGTTTAGTAAGAATTGAGCATGTTGTGTATTTTGTTCACTAATAATTTTATGTAGTCACTATCATACAGATCAGAGGCTTCTAGGCGTGAATACCACACCCTGAAATCAGATGTAGGCTTCCAAGTGGCTTCTGAAATGCTTTTCAGAATGACACTCGATCTCTCAGATTCACTCAGCTGTCTGATTCAAGACCTAAACCCTTTTTTTTTTTTTTTGTAGTGTTTTTTTACTGTCTATTTTGGGGAGAAACGTAGTTTTCCTTCTAATGTTCTTCTTTCTATGGTGAAGTAGTGGTACAGCATGCAATACATTTTAAGGGCTAATTTTCTTACCATAAATTTGTAAGAATCTCTCTGAAAGAAGGAAGAGGCTGAAAATGGGTTTTCTGCATCTGAACTGCTGCAGCAGTTTAACATTTTGTAGCTATGAATAGCAGCAATGCAACCATGTAAAAATAGTAACTCTCTGCAGAAACTTTTCTTTTCTTTGTAATGCCTTGAGATTGCAGATATCATTGGGGACTTCAGTGAGTGCATCAGATAGGAAGTGTTCAAAAAAGAGGAAGTCTTATCCACAACAAATAACCTGCTAACAAAAATAGCAACCGAGGACAGATTATCATTAACAGCATTCAGTGTAATAGAGATGAAACTATTACACCTCAGAGAAATGTATCCTATAATAATAGTCTCAGCTACTGAACATGATTTGTTTTTCGTGCTTTAAACTTGTTTTATGACTCAGGCATGAACAATCTGGATATTGTTGATTGCATAAAATCTGCGATTCTCTGAATGTAATTTAAGTTCTCAATGTCGGCATTTTGGTCCTGCACTTATTTTGTTTTAGCTTTCCTTGCAATTCCAGGTGCTTCTTCTAGGGGGAAAAAAAAAGTTCAATCCATGTTTTAAAAACTCTAGTTGTGATGTTTGCTTTCCAGAGTTCAGCAGACCAACCAGAGCAGCAAGCTCTGGTTTCTTGCATCACTGGGGTTCGAGATACTTGTTTAGACTTCTTCTGCAGTGTCTGTGATAAACAAGTAAATGTATGCCTTAATGCCTATGTACTGCAGAGATAATGTTTTCACACACCAGAAATAGGGCAGATTTCTTACTTATCCAAGAGAGCACCTGCAATAGCCACTAAGTCCACGAAGTCCCTCAGCCATTCGCAATTAAAAACATGCTCTGCAGCTGGCTTAGTTGGCTGTAACATTTGTTTTTCAGGGAGGTCCTGATTTCGCTTATTTTTACAAAGTTTTATAGAGGTCAAGTAATCCATGCTTTCTGCCAAAGAGCTAATTCCCTGCTGCATACCACAACTGCAAACAAGTTTGAAAATAGAATTGCAAAATGTGGTCAGTCAACCAAAGAGCAAAGTTTATCCAAGACAGCAAAACTTGTACAACTGGCTGAGGTACAGGGGAGAAGCAGTGAGAGCAGCTTGTCAGTGTAGTTCAATCCTGTTTGCATAACTGAACTGTAAGGAGCAGATGTAGTCTGTTCTTCTTTCTAAAACATAAAGGCAGTACAACGTTTCCAGTACAACTGCAAACATAGGAAGGCAGGCAACACCCCTCCTCCCAAGACAACATCCAAATAACAGAGGGCAAATGGAGGTATCTCACTGCCGTGTCCCTGCAATAGCATTGTCCCCTCTTTCCATGCTTGGAGGGATTGTACAATCATGCTTTCAAAGCAGTGGAGAGACACGTTTCACAAGAAAGGAGAGCTTTACATGGGGTCCCTCCTGACTTGAGTTCATGCCCTTTTTCTCACCAGAATTCTGAGGGAAGGCCAGTGCTGGGCTGTGCGAGGGGCTGGCACTGACCCAGATACCTTGCCCAGCCAATGCCTGTGCTTCAGCCTTCCTGGCCAGGGGAATGCAGCATGGCACACTTGCATAGTCCATGTGCTTCATGGCAACGCAGATTTGTTGTGCCTCTTTGCTGGAATAAAACGTCTTCTAGCATTTGCTGTTGGCTTTTTTTAATGCCATGTTCCCAAGTACTCAAATGATTTTGTGGCTGTAATGGTATAGCAGCTACTCAGAAGCTTGAATGTTGTTGGAGTGATTAGAATGCAGATACTGTGTTAGCACAGTATTCCCAGTGCATGCTGCATGCACTTGTTTGTAGCCTAATGGCAGTATTTGTATGGATTATTTCCTCTCTAAGGCCCAGCTGAAGCTCATCCATAGTTTGCGCTCCTTTAGACTCTATGAGACAACAAAGCCTGTCTCTGCTGATTTTAGTGCCCTCACCTTAGAATCACAGAATGATTAATGTTGGAAAAAACCTCTAAGATCGTCTTGTCCACCCATCTACCTACCATCAACATTGCCCACTGAGCCATGTCCCTAGGTACCACATTTGTGCTTTTCTTGAGCACCTCCAGGGGCAGTGACTCCATCACTTCCTTGAGTTGCCTGTTCCAATGTCCAAATCCTACTTGGCATTTTTTTTTCCTCTAAGCTCTTCAGTTTGAAGGAACATTGACAAAACTTGTGGAAACGAACTGTCTTTGAGATTTTTATAATCCGAAGGAGGTTGGTTCTTCCTACTTCACCTACATTGCATGTTTGCTTTGAAATTGGTTTCATTGCCAAGCAAAACACACACCCTGTCCAGTCCCTGTGAGTCTTGGCAGCAGCCACCCATGGGTGCAGACCTGTGTAAACCCAAAGGAAAGTGTCAGCTTAACAAAGTAGTTGTGAAAATACGTGGATCTGTGAGAACTGGGAAAGGATAATTCCACAATAAAAGAGGGGCATAACATTATTAGAGAGCATCCAAAGGAGGACGACAAAGATAGTGAAGGGTCTGTAGGACAAGGTGTATGAGGAGTGGCTGAGGTCCCTGGGTTTGTTCAGCTTAAAGCAGAGCGTGCTGAGGGGAGGCCTCATGGCCCTGCAGCTTCTCACAGGGAGCGGAGGGGCAGAAATAAGGCCTGCAGGAATTGCATGGAGCAATTGCATGGGAGGGTCAGGTAGGGATCAGGGAAAGGTTCTGCTCCAGAGGGTGGTCGGCATGGCATAGGCTGCCCAGGGCAGCAGGCACAGCTGGAGTTCGAGGGGCTTTGGGATACTGCTTTCAGACATAGCGTTTGGTTTCTGGGTGGTCCTGTGTGGAGCCAGGGGATGTACCTGATGATCGTTGTGGATCTCTTCCAACCTAGGATGTTCTACGATTTGTTTGTAAGTCCCCACAGGAGAATTTACACACAGGAGAGACAAAGCTCTAAAACAAAAGATTTGTGTGTGGGTCGCGCATCCAAGCGCTTGCACAGAGATTCCCATCTTCAAAGCACTGAGCACGTTTGTTAATTATACTGTACTAGCCTTTGAGGTTATCAGGCATTTATTAATAATACTGTTTTATAAATGGAGAAAATGAGTCAAAGAAGTTATGCAATTTACTGGGATTAAAGAGAGTCACAACAACAAGTAGAACATATGTTGCTGTGTTGTACAGCAGCACCCTGCTACCTCAGTGCTGCCGTCTGTAGGTCCTGCTGTACAGGACAGCCTGCTGGAGGCTCCAGGTGTGCCCCAGAGTGAACACACAGCTTCTTCACAGTCCAGGGCTCTGGATGCCCGGTGGAGGCAGGGTGTCTCGGTTAGGCCCTTATTCAACAAGACTCTTGTATTAGACACTTGCAGTTGTGCCTAAGTCAGCACACATTGTTTTTCTCCTATCACTGCTTGCTTCTGGGTTTTCTAGTGGAGTAGCACTTACGAGTGTATCCTTCTGTTCTCCAAAGTGATTTTTCAACCCATTGCTTAGCTTTAACCGTATCTGACAGCAGGCTTGAGGTCTCAAAAAATCCTGTATGTTCTGTAAAAATATGTGGCTGATTAGATGAGACAGATCCTTCTACTTAGTGAAGGACTTGTCTGTTTGCTTATCAGACAGAGGAGAGCATACATGAGAGAGCCCTGCTCGGAGTTTACCCAGTAACACAGCCACCAGGAGAGCAACATGAAACTGAAATCCAAAGAACAGCCTGTTCCACCAGATTCGCTCCCCCTTGGAACTGCCTGTTTCTTTTCCTTTTCTTGATTTTTTTTTTTTTTTTTAATATGATATTGTGGATACTAGAGATGTTATATGTTTCAGTTCTGGATGCTCTGATGTGGACACAAAAAATCTCTGTCACAACACTGGCCCATCTGATAACTGCTGTGTGACCAAGTGACTGTTTCATTTTGGGGGCAGTTGAAACTGCTTTGTTAGATCTGGTGAAAATGAGTAATAAACACGTGATCAAATGAGATGTAAGCACAAGATATCCATTAAAATGTGAAGTGTGGTTCTTTCCATTGCTGACAAGTCCTGATTTTCCTGCAGTACCTATGCTTCTTTTTGGATGGCTGGAGGCTTGGTAGAGGCTTCTGAAGCTGGATGGTCCTCTTTCCATAGCATCTTATTGTTAAAGAAGAGCATTATTGTGTAACATGATTAAATTACATGTCAAGAAGTTATACCAGTAGGTGCCATGTTGTTAAGGGTTGAGGATGAGGTCGGGTTAATTATTAATTACCACTTTTATGACCAATAATGAATGCCTCTTCTGGGCTGTGACAGCTGCCGCACCTGGGCTCTGGTGCTCTGTCCTCACATGCTGAGGCTGCCTGTGCCTGGCCCTGAGCACCCTGCTGTCTGTCCCCAGGCTCAGGCCCTCTGAGCTGAGAACTGGGCTCATCAGCACAGTTCTCTCTTGCATCACATTGATATTGTCTCCAGCTTCTGAGAGAAGAGAAGGAGGAGCATGAGATCAAGCACCATTTTCCAGTATTAACAGTCCTTTCTTAAATCTAAAGGGATGTGGGATGTCCTTGCTTGTACTCCCTACCCTAAAGTACTGCTGGTCTGAACTGACCTTGAGAGGACTTTGCTAAAGCTGTTCTCAGCAGCCTGGAGGGGCAGTCAACCCACAGTCTCATTAGGAGAGCATCACTGTGCCTTACCCTGTGCAGGAACCCTCTGCTGTTCTTGTCAGATGAAGCAAGGAAATGCTGAGGGGGAGGACAACCGTATTCCTAGGTCTCCAGGTGGCTCTGATCATTCGCTGTTTAGCACAAAAGAGAAAGTTGCTAAAGGGCTGTCAGGCACCGCAGCCTTTCTTCAGTAGGTGTGGGTCAGTGCCTGGTGTTCTGAAGTCCAGGTACCCTCACATGGGGCTGTGCTCATGACACAGAGCACATATCTTGTACCGGAGGGAAGAGCGTTGTGCTGCCCTGCAAGGATGAGGCATAGGTCGCCCTACACTTTTTCCTGTTGAGCCCTCATGCCTCAAAGGTTGCATGTTCCTATGTGTCTGGAGTCGTGTTCATGAAGTAGCTAGATGAAAGCTGCTGCTGAAGCGTGAAGGACTTACTCATCCATGCGGTGCCCTTCCAGGTTTGTGGCTGGTAATAAAAGTGATTTGGGTTTGGACTGATTCTGGGAGAGAGGGAGAAGCAGATACACAGTTGTGTGAAATAAGGATTGAAGTGTCATTTTTTACCAGTGTTAAAATTCTTAAGTTTTCAGCGTGTATCTAGTGAAGCGGCAAAGGATGGAGATGGAAGTTAAACTAAATACCTCCTCCAGTGTTCTGTTTGCTGGTTACAAATCCTGAGCAACGCGTTTGGCAGGAGATGTGGCAGACACTGCCGTACCCAGCAGTGAGCTCTGAAGACCTGTTCTATGCTCAGATCCTGCTGGGAAACCTCAGCAAATCTCCTCAGTCCTGCTTGTGACAGGTTCCTTATCTGTAAAAGGTCCGATTGTGCTGGCCTCCTCTGTAGATAAAGAAAATGTATTTTAAGGTCTGCTTTGTGAAGAACATGTAATGCTCTAGCAGAGTTTCTTACGCTCTGCTCCACAGCAAGAAGCAGATAAATGACATGAAATGAAAGCTAACAGGTTACATCTGCAGTGCTGCTGCACGGGGCCTGCTCCAGCAACTGGGGCTGTGGCTGAGAATGAGGTGGGACTGGGACTGAATGGCTGCAGCACAGCTGACTGCAACCCAGGAGATGCCCCAACTCCCAGCTGTGCCATCCCGCAGCACTTCTTAGAAACCCAGCTCTCTGAGTTTCATTTCGTGTTGCTCTGCAGTTTGTGCCATGTCTGGTGCTCGTTGGGAACAGGTAAATGCATGGCTGGTTTGCATTCAGAAGTTTTCTTTAGATATCACTAGATTTTATGTTCTTTCCCACCAAGTTACCTTTTGTTGTTTTATTTTTGATATTTTTCTGTACTTGTCTTCTGTTTGATAATGCTTATTACGTGATCATCATAGAATGAAATAATTTTAACCCATTAATTAAATGGGTCAAAAATTATTTATATGTCACCTCATTGAAGCCTACAAATGAAGGTCATCGTAGACATTCATGCCATGAAAACTCAGATGTATCCACCTAACTAAGAAAGTCCTCAGCTTTGTCAGAACACTGAAATCTGAATCCCTCTTCATTGTGAGCACAGGCGATTTTATCTTTAAGTGGCAAGGTGCAAAGATTCTAATAAAAATATAATTTCTAACTTCTGATTGCAAATACTTCTATTTGTGCTATTTCTCATTAAATCACTGTAAAATGTGATATATGGGTTTAAACGGCTACCATATCAAAGGCTTTACATTTCATTATTACTTGTTAAAATTAAAATGCAGTAATAGTAATAGTGCTTCGCTTTTATCTGATTATCAAATGAATTTTACACTGCTTCAACCTGAATGAAATAATTTTAATAACATTTTAAAGTCAACTACTAAGTTGCTTTATATCATCCCAACAAGGTACTCTTGGATACACAATAATTAACCTCTTGTTCCATCCTTACTGCACTTAAGCAGAGCCGTGGAGGTTCTCTGCTGGGGGAGCAGTGGGTGGGAGCTGCTCCCTGCACCATGCCTCTCATTGGGCACGTGTGTCCAGTGTCCTAGGTAATGAGACTCTTTGCAGGACATCTGGGGAAGGTTTTCCTTCATTAACCTTCACCAATTAGAAGTTTTCTCCTTCAAATCTGCTTCAGGAACCTGATGCTTTCCCCAGGAAGAATGTGTTTGGTCTGGCAAAGCTTCCAAATTGCCATATGGTGGCAAGAGATAGCGCTCACTTTGTGAGTTGTCAGGGAGGTCTGTAAAATGCTCCACTGGAGAGAGGATCACAGAATGGCTTGGGTTGGAAGGGGCCTTAAAGATCGTCAGGTTCCAACCCCTCCATGGATTGAGTTGCCAGCCACTAGATCAAGTACCAGACCAGGCTGCCCAGGGCCACATCCAACCTGGCCTTGAACACCTCCAGGGTTGGGGCACCCACAGCTCTCTGGGCAGCCTGTTCAGCACATCACCCCCTCTCTGTGAATAACTTCCACCTGACATCTAATCTAAATTTCCTCTTCTTCAGTTTAAAGCCATTTCCCCTTGTCCTATCACTATCTACCTATCTGGAAAGTTGATTTCCCTCCTGTTTGTAATTTCTCTTTAAGTATTGGAGGGCTGCCTTCTCTTCTCCAGTCTGAACAAGCCCAGCTCCTTCTGCCTGTCTTCCCAGGAGAGGTGCTCCAGCCCTATGAGCATCTTTGTGGCCCTCCTCTGGACCCTCTTCAGAAGATCCACATCTTTCCTGAGGTGAGGGTCTTAGACCTGGATGCAACGCTGAGCTGGATAAATGCAATGCTACGTGGTTTGTCAGCTCTTGCAGCAGAACGGGATCTTACTAGGATGTCAGAACAGTTTTGGGGCGTTTACAGGCTTTTTGAAACTGATTCTTGGCCTGTTGATACAAATGACTCGAACTCTGCTCCCGCTGTCGTTCCCAAGGCCTCCAGCCCTGCCTCCTGCTGTGTGCTCCCTGCTCCCTGCCTGCCCTCCCATTGCAGGAGCTGTTGTCTGCTCCCCTCCAGCTCCACGGACTGCATGCAGGATGGCAGCCATGCCCACCCGTCATGCTGTCCCTGCACTCCGCTCCCTATGCCTGTTTCCAGCTCAGGCTGTGCTTTTGTGAGCTCTGCCTCAACGCCACATTTGCAGTTCCCTTTCTGAACCTCTTATGCCCACTTTTACCTCATTGGCAGATCTGCACAGAATAACTGCACAGAAGTGCTATTGAGAGCTTTTCCAGTTCCTTGCCGCTGATGGTAGCGCATCCAGGGTTTGTATTGACAGATTAATTTGCGAATCAGTGCAGCAGGGGCTGTTGCTGGAGGCTGCTCCCCAGCACGCTGCGTGGGATTCTGCATTGTCTGACTCCGAGCCCGTTTGATCACTGTAGGGGGTCAAATGTTTGACTCCAGCCTTTTTTTATGTTTGTATTTCTCTCAGGCAAATAGAACTGGGAAAAAAAAAGAAAAAGAAAAAAAAGAAATTGGAGGGACCGAAGTGGAGCATTCTCACGAAAAAATAGTTGTAAAATACAATGCACCTTTTGTGCTAAAGTTTGTGGGTGGAGGCAGGGCTTGAGGGAATGGACAGTGCCATTCTGCCGAGGTTTCTTCACCTACAGAAATGTTCTGATTTTATTATATTTTCCATTGGTCTTCTTGAGGAATAAATGCACATGTGAGTTACAGAGGATACTTCTCCAGGACCCTGCTGGCTTCTGCCTGAAGGTGGCATGCTCCTCGTGCTTCACCTTCAAGGTGCAAATGTGCTCTCAAGCTTGAGGATAGGTCACTGCTGTGGAACTGGCAGCAGCCCAGTGAAGTCTCTCTCAGCTAACAGGAGTGTTCTTTAGGGACTGTCTTTAACTATGGGAATTCTATTTTTGTGCCTATATTCACATGGCAGTTCTGCTGGTGGAAGCAACTGGCAAGGCAAGCACTATTCCTTGAGACGAGGGGCACAAACTGAAATTGGTTCATACTTAAAGATCATATGAGGCATTTTGATAGCCTGGATTGCTTGGGATGTTTGTGCTCGAGCTTCAGGTTCAGTAAAGTTAGCAGTTTCTGGCTGTGAGCAGCTGTAGATGGCCAAATGTTGTTCAAAAGCTGTGTTGTAGCTGGAAAAGTTGACTGCATCCTTTAGAGGACCACTCGAGTCTGAGGACAGTTATTTTTACTCTTTCATTTTGTTCTAGCTAAATATTTGTACTTGCTTTCAGAACAATAGCTCCCACCACACTGGAGCCTTTGCCCATTGCAGAGCTTTTCATACCTCCTTTGTAGTGATCCATGCAGTGCCCGAGGGTCTCATCTGCTTAGTTTAAGCTAAATATAGACTTTTCAAGCCCTTGCACAGAGCCTAATCCATACCTTTACTAAGCTTGACAAGCTGAATCCAGTGACATAAGCAGCTGATGCAGCTTTATGGGTAGAGGAATCCCCTACATTCTGTTACGCCTGTTCTAATCTGCCAGGGTTTGTTTAAATTTCCTAGTGCTTAATCTGGAATTTCACTGCCTGTATGTACTTGACTCCGAGAGCTGTGTTGTTGTGATGATTTTTTCCTGTCTTCAAACTTACTCTTCAGTTTTCCATGCTGTCTGCCCAAGGAGACCTGATGATTTCGTGTATTTTCAAGTAACTGTTTATTACAAAAAACATGAGCCAAATCTGTGATTCCTTTTACGTGATTCAGAAATAATTTAGTGTTTACCAGCAGTGCTGCTGCTCTGGTTGCAGGTTGCACTCACAGAAACAAGGATTTCTCCAGGTTTCGTTGCTCCCATCTTTGCTCTTTGGTTTTGGAAGGGCTGGGTCCCATATTTGCAGTGGTGGCTGCACCAGGGGGAATGTCTGCAAAGGTTTCTGGCAGAATCTTGCTTTGACAAAATATTTACAATGGTTACAAAAAAGATTTATTTCCATATCTCACCCTCTTTGTTTTTTTCCAGCTTGGTGGGGTTTTTGTGGATGCTGTTTTTCAAAAGCAAGATTTGTGGCTTGTAATCCTGATCTTTACAGTTATGCATCACTGTGTGACTTCAATCCAAAGTGATTTCAAACCCATCTTTGTTAAAGGCAGAGGGTCACGCTGTATTTTGTTACCTACAAAACCTGCTACCTGTTGCCCATGAATTCTGCTCTTCCTGTGCTCATCGCCAGCAGTGTGCAGGAGGGCTGAACGCTCCTGTGTATACGGAGCTGAAATTTCCATGGTACATGCCTGAACACTTTCCCTGGCAGAAGAGAAACGTTGGAGTGTTTTGCTGACTGAGGAGCACTGAGAAGCATTTCAGGGTGTGAGGCAGAGAACTCCAAGGTGGCTGTGGTTGTGGGGTGCTCTGCCTGGTTTCTGCAGGGACTTGGGGTCTCTTGCCTGGCCAAGCTCTGATGGAACTGTGGCACAAGGGCTGCATCCCACAGCACCCAGCTTGCTGCAAGGAAGTGGAAGGAGTTTTCATACATTACAAAAATGTGCCTTTCAGTCTGAGCAGCTTCAGGCAGAACAAGCAGGAGCAGAATCCTGTTTGCTTTTCCTCCTCCTGAGGAACGGTGCCATTCCAGGGTTTGATTTTTTGGCTGGCTGCTCAGCTCTTTGACTGCACAACATCTTATGTTGGGTACTTAATTTCTTTGCAGTTCAGTTTTGTTTTCCCCCAGTGCTGTGCCCTGCCACTGGCTTGTACCTACACTGTGTGTCCATAGCCTGTGCTGCGTTCTTACATACATTGATGCCATCCAAAATAATCTCAGTGGGTGTTCCAGCAGCTGCCATGATACAGCCCATCCTCTTGGCAGCCAGCAGGGCTGTGATCTGTGTGTCTACTCTTTATCTTCACATATTATAATGGGATGGAACCTACAGAAGCCTTGCATAGGGTGTACCTTGGCAGCAGTGCCCCAGTAGCCAGCAGCAGTCCATACATGCCCAGTAGTGCCCTTTGGATTGGTACTTTTCAGCACTGCATCTCGAGTGTGGACTGCAGAATGTCTGTTCTGACTGTACCAGCACAGCAGTACCTGAGCTTGGCTTTGGTATTGCCATGCGTGGTCAGCATAGTAAGCACACAGCTGATAGGGTGGAGGGGTTTATTTCATTACCAATTGCTTGCTTGCTCGGAAATGGACTCAAGCTGATGTCATATTTGTCTTTAAATATTCCAGCTGCGTGGGTGTTGAAGAAGAGGAGGCGCCAGATATTGACATCTATCATTGTCCAAATTGTGAGAAAACTCACGGGAAGTCCACTCGTAAGTATACTTGCTTAGATAGATAATAGATTTTGTATGCTTAAAGAAAAGGAGGGGGTTGGCTTGATTGGTTTGTTTTTTTGTTATATAAAGAGGCATTTAAATAGTTTGTGTCATAACAATTACAATTGAAAACATGATGTAAAAAAAGATACTGGGGGGAAGAAACAGGATTGGATTCTGGAGATGTGAGTTCTGTTCCTGGTCCCAATGGGTCTTGGGCAGTACATGTAAGCTAATGTGAGCACCTCACTGTTCTGCTCAGTCCCAGACTGTGCAAGAAAATAACAGTTCCTTCTGTGAGCACTGTGAGGCACCTACTTCTGTGGACTAGAAAAATCCTACGGAGGCAGCTAGCTCTAACACAGTGATTTTTTAAAACTGCACGGTGTTCTTTGTCTTTTGATGAGAAGAGTAAGAATCAATGTGTTCTGCTTGGCCTGGGTATAAAAGTGCAGCAATTTCAGCAGCAGTCAAAATTGTAGGATGCACCAAGGGTGCCAATTCTGGCTGTTATTTCACAGGCAAAAGTTCTCCTGAATAAAAGTGACAGTTGATCTCAGTGGGAGTTTTGTCTGGGAAAGAACTGTGGGATGTGTTTGCTTTTGGTCAGATTAATTTACAAATTCTTTCTATTACACAATGGGGGAAAAAAAAGAAACCAATTGCTGTAAAAGATTAAATGCTTTACTTGAAAGCCATTTATTGTAAATAAGCAACAGCGTTGCACATTTCCCTACTACTTTGCAGTGTTACAGCCACACACAGAGGAAGAGCGCTGTGCTCATCTCCCAGGAGCACAGAACCGTAATGTTCCTTTTTAGTGAGAAATAAGGGATGGCTGGAAGCTGCTTTCTGCTCTGTTCAAACTCAGTGATACCAAAAACGACCAGTTTTTTTCTGCCCTGTCTTGAAAATTCAGGTTTAAAATGTTCCAAAAATAAAAGGGAAAAATTCTGAAGTTGAATCATTTTTCCACTTCGGCTCTTCCAAACTGGCAACCTGAGCAACCTGCAGCTGCTCCATTTCCCAGATGGTTTGCTACAACTGTGGCATGAGCAGGGCACACACAAATTGGCCAAAAATCCCTTGGGACGCAAGTCATGATGATGGTCTTCACCAAAGTCAGTATGTCTGTTTTGACTGAATGAATCTGCCTTTGTAGTGTTTTGTTGGGAGATTCCTGACAAAAAAAAAAAAAAAAGACAAAAAAAAACCCACAGAAAAACTGTCAAACAACCACAAGTTATCTTAGAAGGAATAATCTGCCATTTTAGAATGGGTTGTACTGAAAGGTACAACTGGTAGAGCTGCAGATGGTGTGAGGGTCTTGTTGGGCAGGCCTTCTAGCCTCTGACGGTTTTGCATGGCATTGAGATGTCTGGTGCTTTGATTTTCTTCCATTTTGCTTTGAATTAGGAATGAGAGGCAGCCACTTTTCAGTGTGTGTGGGGGGGAAATCAGACAGAAGTAGCCAAAGTCGGTAATCAGGAATTAAACATAAATCCTTTTTAAGACATAATCTTAGAATTCAAGAAATGGCAGTTCCAATAAAAAGATTACAAGTCTAATATACCAGTCAAGATGAGGAGAATTAAACCAACTGCAGTCCTCTGACGGTCTAAGAAGGCTTTTGGCTATTTAATTCTTTTTACTCCAGATAGAATCTGACTTGGCAGTATGACCCTCAATCACGTTGTACAGCATGGAAAAGGTGGCTCTAGAACACTGCTGCTAGTTACAGCCTATCAATGTGGTAGAAATGCAGAACGTGATGGCGTTCTCCAGTACACTTCAGTTTGTTTTCTCCCTGCAAAGGCATATGGAAAGTTAGATGATGTACAGGACCAGCCATCAAAGTAGCAGTGTGTAAGGATTTCGGGAACATTTAAGCATTAGTTATTGATTGCCTTACCTTCTGTTTTGGTGTGAGATCACAGGATCCTCAAGCTGCATAGCAGTTTCCACCATTAACTAATGGAATCATGGATTCTGCTGAGAAAAATACGCTATTATCCTGTAGCCACCTCTTGTGGAGTGCAATAGGCTAGAAAAGTCGAAAGACCAATTACATGACAGCAGGAACAGCTTGACTTAATGCATTCATTCTGGCAGGCATTTGTATGCAGTACATCCTGCTCCGCAGCGCTTGGGCTCTGCTGGGACTTCTGTGGGATGATCAGTTTCATTTGTTTATTAGCTGTTACAATATATGTTTAAACTAGTTATCTAGCAGTATCAGTTTTGTAATAGATAAGTGTTATGCCAGAGCCGTAGTTCACTGGTAGGATTTAATTACTGCAGGATTAGCAGAGGGAAACACAGACACCAATTGTCTGTTATGCAACTTGTCTGGATTTAAAAATATATGTGTATTTCTGGAACATGCATTCCTCAATATATGTTTTCCAGATGTCAAATTTAAAAATCGTTTTCCTCCTCTTACATTTTTCCACTTTGCCAATGTGGCTTAGTGGCTACTATT
Source organism: Chrysolophus pictus (assembly GCA_037305975.1). Taxonomy (NCBI): domain Eukaryota; kingdom Metazoa; phylum Chordata; class Aves; order Galliformes; family Phasianidae; genus Chrysolophus; species Chrysolophus pictus. The sequence goes on from CM074587.1 coordinate 13,675,364, forward strand.
TCAGAAAATTGCTTCCTGTCATATGACATTTTAAGCCATTTCAGTTTAATGAAATCTGTAAGGTCTTTTCTTTGAGAAAAATCATACGTGTTCACAGAAATGGTTCTGACATCAATTAAATAAGATATAAGTGCTTTGTTAAGGCTTGACTCATTTCATAGCATGGTCTGAGATGTTTGGCTTGATTGCTGTCATATTTGCAGCAGTGACAATCAGGATACATGATTTGAATCAGTGAAGTTACATGCACGTGAGCGGAGCAATGCTAGGCTGAGTGTCTTCAAGTAGTTAAAGCCTTCAGTGTATATCAATAGAGAACCATGAGGGTGCTTCAAGGTATCCCTTCTTCACAAACACAATTGAAAAAATGTACTTTTGAAGCCTGGAATTATACATTTTGAGGCCATTGAAATGCATTCTCTCTTTCCTCAGAGGCGTTTTCTGTAGGAGAAGAGGGTTATGCTTTCCAAAGGTCAAATTTAGATCAGAAAGTTCTGCAGAAAAATAAATCTGTAATCATTTAAAAAAAAAAAAAAAAGTGCCCTTTCAGGCCAGAGCTCGTATTTGTAGCACATGTTAATGGCCTTTAATCTTTACAGAGGTCTTCATGGTACAGATGAAACGTAAAGAGAAGGGCTGAAAATGGGCCAAGTGCCGATGTTTGATGCTGTGGGATGGCCTCCGCTCAGCGGCTCGCTGCAATCCAGGGCTCTGGGTGCTGGCTGCTGGTGCTGTGCTGGAGGTGGATCCCAGCAGCACCAGAGGAAAGGCTCCCTGGTGCTCTGGGGGGAGTTGCAGTGTATTTCTCAAAGTGCGCTGATTTGCTGCTGTTATTTCTCAGTGTTCCAAGCTATCTGAGACATAATAAAAGAACATGCTGCTAATTTTCCATGTGACAAGCAGCACCTGTTTCACTGGGACTTGTGCTAAGAGTCCCAGTGTTGGATAGATCAGGGTGAGGGGAGGGGGCCGACACGGAGAGGGACAGAAGAGGAGGAAGGTTTGGCATTCATGTAGGGCTTGCTTCCTTTGTTACCAGGAGCATTGAATTAATGCACTAAGCCTGAGAGTCATTAAGATAAAGAACTTGCAGCTTTAATGAATATATCCAGCTAGGCTGGAGAGCTGCATGGAACTAATAAAACCAGCATGCTCTGTGCAAAACCCGGGGTGGATTCCTCAGAGGATGTCTTTGTTTGACTTATCCCAGGGTTGTGGTCAGGAAAACAAAGTTAGCTTTTTCCAGACCTTTTGTCTTATAGCTGCGGCCTCCAGATTCCTTTCTTAATGAAAAAGTACATGGAAATGTGTGTGTGCATGTGCAAAGCGCAGGGAGAGTGCTATCCACACATTGCTACTTTGGCAATTTGGAAGTTAGAGATTGAGTTTCGTGATATAAAACATAGGTAAAAAATAAAAGAAAGTTGTGATGTGAAATTTCGTCCAAGTGGCTTGAAGTGATATGATTATACGTTCGAAACAAAGCCATTTACTACAAAAATGAGCCTGCTCAAACAGACTGTGGTAGTAGGAACAGCTGAGAGAGATAGTGCTGACCAAGGTAAAACTGGACCAGTTTTACTTGCTCTGTGTTATCTGGCTGTTAAAGGCAAGGCAGAGCTACGTAGACTCTGACTTGCTTATTCGTGCTTATTTCAGCTGACCCTTTTTCCATGAGATACTTGCCTGTATATCACCAGCTGGGAGCACAGTTAAGGGACCTTTCATCTGATGGCCTCATTTCAAAGCCCAAGCCTTCCTGGCCTTTCAAAGCCTAGGAGGAAGTTCTAAAAATTGCATTTGTGGTGCCCCTGCATCTTTTTTTTTTTTTTCTTTTTTTTCCTTTTATGTGAATGTTGTGTGTAGGGCATATTTCAAAGCCCAACCAAACTGATGTCAAATCTACCACTGGTGGACAGACCTTTAGATGCAGGTAATTTATAACAAATCTATTCATAACGATCTATACGACATAGTAACAGAGCAGAAAAGTGGCTTTCCAAGGGCTTTTGGTGTATATGACAAGTACAAAATGTCCAGAGCCTGTGTTTGCATGAAGCCTGTGGTAGCTGTGCAGTTCAGCAATTATCCGTCTGGTTGCCCTTATGTTACAGAATGAGCACTGTGCAGTATGTAATGGATCTTCAGGCTACAGTATAACTGTTTAATGGTGAATTGAGAGCAGAATTAAAATTGGCACTGCACTGTAGTAGGGGCTCCCTCTTTTCTGCTCACCTAAGAAATGTTGTGATGTGTCATTCCTTCAAATGTCCTCATTTTCTTCTACTTAGCATTTGGTACTGTCCAAATCACTCTTTTTCAGTGAAAAAGAAAAGAAATTGGCATAAACATGATACTGGGCAGAGTACAGAGGTCAAGCCTGTACAGAATGGAAGCCAAATCTTTATAAAGGAGCTTCGAAGTCGTACTTTTCCAAGGTAAGTTGTTCGGTGGTGTAAGTAAGCAGCATTCTAGTAGAAAAGCAGGTACAGCCCATTTCATATGAAGCTGGCCATGATTCTCCCCAGAAGCAATAGGTGGTACAGGGAGATGATGTTTGAGTGAATTGTTTATTATGGATGTCCCAGGCGCTCTCCTTTTTCATTTCTGCAGCAGTATTAAAATCTCCTGTTGGTTGAGTCCAGCTCCTGCAGATTTCAGTAGATGCTAGTACTTGTGGAGACAAGAACAAGAATGTGTTTGGTCCCTACAACATAGGCTTGAATAAGAGACTAAGAAATTTGTTGCATAGAATTCTCGAGTTCTCGAAAATACTAACGGTTTTGCTGAAGTCTCTCTCCTTCTTGAAAAGAAGAACAATGACATCCTCAGTTGCTACAGTGATAAAGACTCCCTTATTTAGGGTAATGAATAGTGCTAATTGTTAGGTGGTGTGTTCCACACTTTATCAGGCTGTTCCACAGCCATTTGTAAGAGTGATGATTTTCCTCTCGTTCTTGAATCTAGGCTTTAGCCAAGTAAATTCTCAATTATTAATGACTGAGTATTTTAGAAGTATCTGCGGAGGCTGGTAAAATGTGCCTGGTAAACACACAACTTCTTTGTTTTAGAGAGGATTTAATTTCACATTTCTTTTTATATAACAGTCATCAGGCTGGTTAAAGGGAAGGCTGAAATACCCCAGCAGAGCATTGCAGTGCTTACAGATGATGTACTTCACTTGATCCAGGACTCAGTAATTTTATCTGTTTGGCTATTTTTTTCAGGCCTGTTTTATTTTTGTCTTAGGTTTTGTTTTGTTTTTAATACAGAGCAATTGGAAAGGTTGCAAAGCTGATTTCATGGAAAAAAAAGAGGGGTAAAGGTCTAGGCAGAATAAGTTCAGTAACCTAGCCTGGAAATGGCTGGGAAACTGCAGGTGCTGGTGGCTTCTGTAACCAAAACCTTGGGTTTGTGCACAAAATGCAAGCCAGCAGTGTACCCTAAGAAAGCAAGGATCACATTTAGAATGACAAACTCCTTCCAGAGAAGATAGGAATTCTGTTTTTTAGTGGCTGTCTTCACTTCCCCAGTCACTCCAGGGAGATGTGTTTTCAGTTAATGCTTTCAGCACCTCAGTGAAAGTTCTACAAAGTTGTATGGGATTTCTCCTCTAATTTAAAGAAACAGGAATTTGACTCAGTACGTAATGCTGAATAGTGAAAGAAGTATGGTTTTCTGTTTTTGCTTTGTTTTGGTTTTTTGTTTGCCATTTACATGTGCATATAAGAAAATCCGTGCTGCCAGATAAGAAAATCTTTCCTGCCAAAATAGAGAGCAAGAAGAGTCTGTAGTTCAGAGTCCCTGTGAGATGCAGGCCACTGGCAGTGGCACTTGTGGCATTAGCAAAACAGCCTTGTTGAGAAATTTTCTAAAGAAAATGAGTGAAATCTGCAGATGTTCACTCCAAACCCAGCAGTAGTAATCTGATGAACTGAAAAGGGGATCTTGGTTTAAAGGCAGAAGTGTTGCTGATTCATGGAAGGCAACACTCAGCTGTAACCAGTCTGTCCCTTGGTGGAGCTCAGATCAAAAGGAACCCTGAGGAAAGCAAACAAGAAAATGTTGGGCTCATGTCATTCGGCTCCTGAATTTTTAATGCCAAAATAGAAGTGGAGTAGTAATAATAATAACTACATTAATTGTTCAGGTATTGCAGTGTAGGTGTTGCTCTGTTTTGGCACCATCATTGCTAGACTCTTCTGTGGCACATACAGATGTAAATTAGACTTGAACAAACATATGAGATACGTAGGGGCACTGTAAACTACAGAGGTTTAATGGTACATCAGTATTTATGCAGACTGAGAATTAATTGAAAGACTGCAGAGCACAGGGTGCATTCAGCAGGAGAGCAGAGGAAGGACCCTATCTGGATAACACATGGTGCCCTATGAGTTGCTGATGCTGCTTCTCTCACCATGCATTTCTTCAGCTTGCATGTTACACCCCTTTCCTGTGCTTATTTGATGTCTCATTGATGGCAGGCATGCTAGATGTACCTCTGCCAGCCTGTCAGATGCCAATTTATACCCAGGAGATAACTGGGCTCCATGAACGTGCTCTGGAGCTTTCCAGAAGATAGATTAGTTTGATTCATCCAGTCTTACGCTTTGCTCTGTCACTGCACACAGTTCTAGCCCGTGCTCTTTGTTTCCCAAATGCATTCCTCCTCTTCATTATCAACTCACAAGATTACCTGGAATTTAAAGAGAAGCTTAGCTGCAGTTAATTAGTATCTACTTTGTCAAGAGGTATCCTGGTTCTCTGAAGCAGGAAACCCTCCACGAGCCTAATGTGCACTCTGTGGGCAGCAGAGAAGTGTTGAGCTGTAAGAGCACATGACAGGGACCTCATTTACCAGATGCTGCCTTCCTGTGAGGTTCTCCTGTAGCTCACTGCTAGCTCTTTAACATTTCCAGCCTCAGTTCTTTGTGCTTGCGTAAATATGGAGTGCCATGATCCATGCCAAGCCTCAGGACGTACCTGCCTTACCTTCCTTTTTGGGAACCGAGAATGTCAGCTGTAGTTCAGAGCTGATGCAGAAGAGGGCAGTCATGTATTAGCCTTAAGGGTTCCCCGAGGTAATGCTTTTGGGGGTCAAACGGCAATGTTTCCTTATTTCCCCTGGCCCCAGCCTGACGGCACAGAGCTGCAGGATGTCTTCCCAGAGCCCAGCCTTGGCTTGGCTACCTGACGTGGTGCGAAGAGAGACCTGCCACATCTTTACTGGAGCACACCTAGGGCTCTTCTTCATTTAGAGCCTCGTCATTTCTCACTTTGAATTCAAAATGTTTTGCTCTCAAAAAGATCTAAGAATTGGACTTTTAAATTGAATGAGGGATCGTTTGATAAACCTGCCCTTTGATTCGTCACTTTGAAGCTCTCTCAGCTGCTGGAAAATGATTTGCAGAATATTTCCTGAACCATTTATTTGACTACTTAAAAACGATTTGCAAAGTCTTTCCCAGGCAATTTATTTGAGATTATGCAACGTTTTAAATATTGCCCTCTTTAAATTGAAATATTTAACACTAATTTCTTTGGCATTGATCACTGGTAACAAGACAGATTCCTGTAGTTAGGAAAATGGTCTCTCACCATGAGATGTTATTTCAGAAGTTTCCAGTAGTTGGTGCATTAGAGTTGAGCAAGCCGATTGCAAACGATTTTTCTGTGCTTTATGTGCTTTGTAACACGCTGCCTTATGGCTTTTGTCTTACAAACCTACTTTGCATGTAATTGAGGTTTTGCAGATAGGTGTGATCATCAACACGGTTCATAGGAATATGCTACCTAGGTACAAAGAGATCCAGGCTGTGGATTGCATCACTTTCCATCATGTGTAGTCACTTAAATCTATTCAAGAAAAGTACCGGATGCTGCTAAAGCCTTGTTTATCATCTGCTCAGGGCAGGTCTCAGTGACAGCTTTGAGCACCAGGTAGCCCGATGCCACCTGGAAGACTACTGACTATTGGCTCTGCTGAGCCCAAGACCTCAGGGTTTATTGTTTCTAGTGTTGCCTCTCTCAAAGACTGTGTTTTGACTGATTCTCAGAGGTGCTTTGCATATAGAATGCTTATTCCAGTACTAATTTTGTTTTTTGAGAGTTCTTGAAAGAATAGTTTTCTCTAAAAAAGAAATAAAATGTATATACATATATTCACAAATATGAAATTGTATGCTTATGACCAATAAGTTGTTTGTCTTTAGTTTAGGCATTGTACATTCTGCATACCTTCAAGTTTCTATTTAGAGAATGCGTTTGGTAGACTTTGAATAAATGTAGCCCTTACTTGTTTGGGAAATCTAATATTAAGAGAAGACATACGTTCATATACTGCTTACTCTTCAGTACAGCAACACACAGCGATATAGGAAAATTGTAGCATAGCTGGCATCTGTAAAAAAGTAAAGAAGTGGGTTTCTTTTTAAAAAACGCATTTTTTAGGATTTGAATAAAATAATAGAGGTCCAAGCATATTCTGGATGTTTCAAAACAAACGGAGGCACCCAACAGAACAAAATGGGAGTTGGGAAGAAGTGGCTGCTTACTGATGATGTCAGTTTATTTTTGCCTACCCATAATTTTTCCTTCCGGTAGCACAATGCAGAAGATGCCAAGCTCTGCATGGAAGCTCCTTATCACTGAATCTATGTTTGCTTTTCTAGTGCTGAAGATATAGTAGTGAAAGTGCCAGGCAGCCAGCTAACAACAGAGTATTTGGAAGAAAATGGCTTCACAGAGCCCATCCTGGTTCCCAAGAAGGATGGCCTGGGATTGTCTGTGCCTGCACCTACATTCTACGTCAGCGATGTTGAAAACTACGTTGGTGCGTATCTGGGGCAGTGGAGATGTATCATTAGAGCTCAGCTGCTTCCTTAAAATTGGGCCTGGTACTGGGGAAAAAAGCATCCTGCCTGGAACTGTGCTGTATTGGCTCCAGGCAGCTCCTTGCCCTGCCCAGGCAGCTCCTTGAGTTAGTGCCATGTCGTCATATGAAGCCAAGGAGAGGAGAACTTGGGAATGGGATGGGGGAGGGACCTTGGGACCATCCCTTGTGTTTGGATCAGGTTGATTCCCTTGATAAAATGAAAGCAACTTGGGAGCATTGCTGCAGGCAGGGTGGCAGCCAGCTACAGGTTAAATGACAACATATTTTTGGCCTGTATTTATTTGAAGGCCTTGAACACACACATACACACACACACACCATGTAATACAGAGGAAGCCTTGGGGAGGCAGAAAGAGCGTGTTGCACCCTCTGCACATATTCCTCCATCCCCTGGGTGTGGCAGAGCAGAAATTTGGCTTTTGGTGTGTGTTAGAATAATCCCAGGGTAGTTTTTGTCCTGCTGCCTGCATGGTTGCAGTGAGCAGTGACTGTGAGAGGTGGGGGCTGAAAGGGCAGCATGCTGACATTGCTGGCAGGTTGGCTGCTGCTACCTCCTAGCTCAGAGCCAGGGATATTTGCCTTTCTGGTTTCACAGAGAGCAGTGAAGGGGAAGTTTGAGCACAGGAGTGTATGTGTGTTTTATGACCAAATTAGGAAGGAGGTTATGCTATTGTGAAATACTGACATCACACCTTGAGCTATGCAGATTTTAAGATTCATTATGTAATGGTAACTTGTAATTAGCAATTAATTCACTTGTGTTTCTTGTCCCAACTTGTGTACTTTAGAATAAGTCTGTGCCATACTGCACTGCACTGTGTAGCACCATATTAAGAGAACAGTCATTGTAGTATCAAGAAATTGTTTCCTTAATTGTTTCCTTGGGCCAGCCCTTAATTGATTGCTGCCATCTCACTTCGTACTGAAGGAATTACTAGACTGAGACACCCACTCTGTAGAGGCAGTCCATTTCAGCACTTCTGTCACTTCAGTGAGAGCTTTTTTTCATTGCTGCTGGTCATTTGCATTCATGCTGGCATCCTTCTGTCCTTAACTTGGACAGGGTGTTGTGCTGCATCTTCCTGCAAGTCATCACATCGCTCAACCTTGGAAGACATACCGTGGCCAGCAGCCCTGAAACTGTTCTGAAATCTCTCATCTTGTCTCCATTATCCTTCTTTAGCATGTGTGATCTCATCTCTTGTTCTCTCTCATTCCTTCACTCTTCTGTGTCACTTTCTCAGATCTGTGTTCTTTCCAGCCTTCTGGCAATCTATGGTCCTTTTGGAGCCACAACTCCAGCTCTTATGTATATCTGTCTGTGCTTCAGGCTCCTTTCCCTCCTTATACTGAATGCTACTAACTATTGCTGTTCTTGACTCCCCTTTCTCCTTTTGCAATGATTGTATGCAGTGAGGTTCTGAGAATAAAGGAGAATTCAAGACTCCTGCTTTTATTGTTGTATCTGTCCCATTGTTTCTACAGGAAACATATTTTCCTTGCCTGTCTGCTACATGAGCAGATTTTCTTGCTTGACCTGGGTGCTCCTCATGCATCTGCTGGCACTCTCTCAGCCTCTAGCTGAAATCATCCACCCTCCCAACAGCACCATTAGTGAAGAGCTGAAGGGAAGAACAGAGGCTATTTAATCTGAAGCTGGCACCAGATTTTAAAGTGAACAAAACAAATACACTCCGTATATGGAGGTATAACCTCCATGGGATTGGTTGGTCTGAATGAGGTTTCACAGGCACTGTTTTTTAGTTTATTACACTGGACCCAGAATGTCTTTAGAAACAATCTAAATGAAGTAGCAGAGGACAAAACAGCACCGATGAGATTGCTGAGCATGTTATTACTTTACTGACATTTTAGGGGGGAAAAAAAAAAGTTGTGTTTTTTTTTTCTCCCCTAATGTGATAAAAGTTAGGAATGATGCACTGGGAAAATAAAAATATGATCAATTAAAATGGAAGGGAAAAAAATAGAGAGTTGTTTTCTTGCAGAAAGGGTAGGAGAGCATGCTTAGAAATGAGCACTCTTCATAAAGCTGTGACTTTCTCCATGTTCCCTATGGTGTGCCCTGTGCAGAATTCCACTGATGCAGTCAGCTGCCACTGCTTGTGTTAATGCTGGAGATTGGTATCCAACAAGGTTTGTCAAGGAAGTATACATGTACTAGCAGCTCATTCTCTGTACTCAAGCACAGAGGGGGTGGAATTTCAATAAGTTTAAGTAAAATAACAAAAAGTCAACTTTTTTTCATGGTACTCTTGAAATATGTTTCAAAAATTCCAAAGTAAAATCTATACTGGAGCATGAAGGAACTTTTTACTCAATGTCCTGTGCAGTAATGCATTCAATCACAAAAATGTTACAGCATGGTGAGTAAGGCTTGCTCAGTGCACGTCCAAGTGTTTGCATTTAATTTTCACCAAGCAAAAAATATATGTAAAGAAAGGAGTAGACTGAAAATATCATTTAAAGAGAAAAACTACAGAAATAATTATGTCATAGGACATGAATGCAAACGCACCCTTTGATACGTATCCGATTTTGTTTTAAAAGCAAAGCAAAAAACTTATAGAGTCTAAGAAGGTTGGAAAATAGAAAAAATGAGATATTCATAGTATTCTGGAAATGTGAACTCACCCCCAAACATACACAGTGGGACCACCAGTCAGTCTCTCTTTATCATTAAATTAATTTTTAGGACCGGAGAGAAGCGTTGATGTCACGGATGTCACCAAACAGAAGGACTGCAAGATGAAACTCAAGGAGTTTGTGGATTACTACTACAGTACCAACAGGAAGAGGGTGCTCAATGTGACCAACCTGGAGTTCTCTGACACCAGGTAACCTTCCTGTGCTGATGGCTTCCCACCGCTTTGTCCATCTGTAGCAGCTTCAGGCAAAGCGCAGAAATGAAAGTGCTGTAATATGATGGAGGGAGTGATGAGAGATGGAGTAAATGGGCCTGTGCTTGGCATGGTTGTTCAGACTTATGTATCACCAACTTTCCCATGTGACCCATGTCACATACCGGAGCAGATGAGCCTGAATATGAGGCTGGGGTGCTTTAGTGGTGCAGTGAAATGGGTGTCATGACACTGCCTATGTGAACGTCATCAACACTCAGTGATAGAAAATCTACTGTTCTGTTTTAAATGGCATGCTTTACATATAAGATAATTAGCTGATGGAAATGCCTAAGAGTTCAAGTTATTGCTTTGTGCTTTATATAGCTGTATTCATCAGCTGAGCTGTGACTTTATTCCATAAACACTCGGATGCATCACTACAGTGTTGCTTTTGCAATTCTTGTAGCCCTAGATATCTAGAATTTGTGGAGGAAAAGATTTATTTCTATACAGACTCTCCAGATAAAATGATGAGCTCCCACAAAAGTATAAAGAGTAGTTGTTTTGGGGAGCGTTCCATTTTGGCAAGGAGGCATGAAATTTAAGGTGGCCTTAAAGAAGGTGGCTGATGAATAATTACCAGCTAAATTATTTTTAGCCATTACCTCCAGCCCTGTAGTTAGTGTTTTAGCAGTGCACACCCATTTCAGCAGAGAGCATCTGTAGTAATTATAGGCTTCAAAGATTACCGGTATTTTCAGTAGAGATTTTTTAGCTTTCTGCCATTATCAGAGAATAACGGGAGGTCTTTGTTCTGCAGGGCTGCTGGGGCTGTCACTCATATGCTGCTAATTTAGACATTAACCAGCAAATATTTTATTTCTTAGCATAGACAGTGACATTTTAATTGAATGCACTGCTCCATCTTTCCTTGCCATTCTAAATGGAGCTATTGTCATCTGTATTTGACAGTGAGCATAAATGACACTTGGGAGCATTTAATTTTAGTTTGAAGTGCAGATACTTCCATGGAATTTATATATTTGAGTGTCCAGCAGGGAGCCTCCACCCCCTGTAGATATTAGACCAAATTTTGGACTATTCAAATATTAAATTTAGCCCTTTTGGGGATGAATGACTTTAATGCTTGTTTATTATGCCACTACGTCATTTTAGCTTTGGTTAATAATGATATAATTTATGTGATGTATTTATGGAAATAAATACGTATGCTTAATGTAAATAATTGTAGACATTTGTATAAATTACATTCATTTTACACATCTCATATATTGTATTTTAAACACCTTATCAACCGGAATTAGTTTTTTTTCCTTCTTCAGAGCTTTTTGTGTAATTTAACCAGCCTAACTAAAAACATAACTGTGATTTTTCAACATCTGATCAAGATTTATTTAGTTCACAAGTCTTAAATATTAATGTTAATGTTGTTAATGTTATCAGGATTGTTGCAATCTTTGATTTAAGAGGTGTGTGATCATTTTAATTCTTCCTTTAAAGGATGTCCAGTTTTGTAGAGCCTCCAGATATAGTGAAGAAATTGTCCTGGGTGGAAAACTATTGGCCTGATGATGCTCTTCTGGCCAAGCCAAAAGTGACCAAGTACTGCCTGATCTGCGTGAAGGACAGCTACACAGACTTCCACATAGATTCAGGAGGAGCTTCTGCCTGGTACCATGTGCTGAAGGTAGAATCACACTATACTTTATATGTGAAAGCCAACCTAAAGTTCCCTCGATCTAATATTTTTTTCCCCATGGTCCAGTTATATCCATAAGAAATATGCACAGCCTTCAGTGCTGTTAGTGAGCGCGCTCAGTAATGCCAGAGTCTACAGACAGAGAGAGCAATTTGGCATGTGGAAGTTGTTTGTGTTTTCTCACTAAATTGTCTGTAAATTTCTCACTAAATGTTTGCTTGATGCCTTCTGCATGCACTTCTCCTAAGACCTGGAAGAAGCCCCATCCTGCTTTGCAGGGTAATGGAATCTGACACTACAAACTCTTTGTGCCATCTGTCCCACAAATCTGAGCAAATGTGCTCAGCTAGTGATTTAATTATTCCAGCCCTCTGTACAAAACTGACTTGTAAGTTTTACTTAAGTAGTGTAAAAATAGATGATGCCATATTTGTGTCTGCTTGTGCATGTATCAGTGCAGCATTGCTTGATTTGGCTGCTTGTTGCTAATGTTGTATTTTCTAATTCAGGGAGAAAAAATATTTTATCTCATCAAACCAGCCTCTGCCAATATTTCTCTCTATGAACGCTGGCAATCAGCAGCAAACCACAGTGAAATGTTTTTTGCAGACCAGGTAGATAAATGTTACAAATGCACGGTTAAACAAGGACAGACACTCTTCATTCCTTCAGGTGAGCGGGCGGTTACAGGTGGGGTTTCCTCTTTGTTTTACAGCTGCTGAAACAGCATGGCCAGAGTGCTGCAGGAATGTGATTTGACCACCTTTCTCTGACAAAGAATGAAGTCTAATTTCACGTGCTTAGGAAAGAGATGAAAGTCAGAAGTTTTACTCTTTCAATATTTGAGCAACAGAATATTTGTATTTTTATTTTAAAAATACAGCTGTTGCATACAGTGTTCCACCCTTGGTCTAGCTGGGTTCAAGCACTTTGCAGAGTCCTCTCTATTTATCCACATATGACACCGATGGTTTTTGTCACAGTATTTAAGGGAGAGCTCATGTTGAATTGCTTGCTGACTGTGACCCCCACATTTTCTGCCATTGATTCCCTTTGACACCAAAGAACTATAGGAGCCTGTGTGGTGTGAGTGTGTGTTTATGGTTTCATTTGAGGCTGAAGACCTGAGTTACATGGATTTGTATAGGCTGCTTGATAGGCAGTTACCTGTGCTGCCTGGAAGCCTCAGCTTGGACCAAGGACAGTGTAGGCACTACAGCAAGCTCAATGTCAGACAGTGCCACAGATTTTTATGGTGATGTGAAAACAGCCTCTAATACTAGCTGCTGTGGCTGATTTTGACAGTAACAAGAAAGGGCACTTGGACCAGTATCCCCTTTCTCTGTCTGTCTTGCCACAGTTGAAGGTTAGTCAGAGGTGCTTAGCGTCTTCTGCACCAGGCCTTTGTAGTGCAAACTGAAGGGTCCAAATGCAACTTTGTTCTGAGCACATGGGTCCCAGTGCTGACTTGGACTTAAGAGCTGTGTTGGTACCTGGGAAGTAATGTGCTAAGTAAATAATGGCAATTGTCTGGGGAATTAATTTTTCCTTACAGTGTACCCAGTTTTAATTCTTAGGATTCTTTTCTTTCTCACCCAGGTTGGATTTATGCAACTCTTACACCTGTGGACTGCCTGGCCTTTGCTGGACATTTTCTACATAGTCTAAGTGTTGAAATGCAGATGAGGTAATCCTTCTTTAAAATGTCACAATTTTCTATAATCTCTGTTTTCTCCTGACGTGGTTATTCCAAGCCATTTTGCATGGAAAGACATAGGAAGTGGTTGGACTGATGTGGCCACCGTGAAGGAAAAACTGTTAAACTGTTGGGATTTTTCTCTTGCAGCAGCTTTTTGCTTTCTGGATAAGCACTCACCTGCTCAGCTGGGCTCTTTGCCCAGGCTAAAACAATAAGAGCAGTCTTTACTGATGCTGGACAAATAGTGAAATAAAACTATCTTAACATGTAAATCACACAGCTTCTTATCAGTGTTATTTTTGTATTTTGCTTTAGGTCTGATGCCAGAATGCTTGATAGTGGCACAAAGAAAAAATCCTTCCATGTGCACTGCAAAATGAACTCTGGGCACATATGAGCAGTGTTTGTCACTGTCCAACATACTTGTGAGCTGCTATGCCTTTAAGATCAGTTTGCTTTGTGTTGCAGGGCATACGAAGTAGAAAGACGGTTGAAAATTGTCAGTCTAACCCAGTTTCCAAACTATGAGACTGCATGTTGGTATATGGGAAAGCATCTACTAGAAACATTCAAAGGTAAAACTGCACTTCTTTGCCTGCTTTAATTGCTTAGATTTGGGGACCTGAAAATAGCTACTCATACTTTCTACTGGTATGCCACAGGTGGCCAAAATCAATCTTGTTCATATCTGATGGCTGATTCTCACATACCAGCTGAATGTGCAGGTCTGGTCTGGCTGTCATCTGAATCAGCCTGGCACCTTGCTCTAAGAAGGGCCTTACCTGTCTCTCCTACCTATGCTGAAGTAAAGATTTCACCTTCTTTATAAAACAGATTTAAGTTCTTTCAGAGGCAAATAATATTGTAAGCAACCACCTGGGCTAGTGTAAGTTGAGGATTCATTCCCTGACTTAACATAAAGAGCTTCATGCTATGTCAGCTCAAGGCATGCTGAATAGCACTTCTTCTCCCATAATTCTGCTGATTCTGGTGGAAATACGTGGGCAAGTCAGAAGTGTGCATGGCCCGACAGAAACATCATTGATGCAGCCAACAGGAACACTGAGAATTAAAGCAAAGTTTTCTGTGAAATTCAAGATCATCTAAATCAAATTCCTTCAGAATTGATCCAGATATCCATGTATGTTCTTTACAAATTCAATTTTGCTTTGCTCTTTGACTCTATTTCTTAAGATTGTGTGTCTACAAACTCTCACTGGGTATTTTATAGCAAGTAAAATGTGTCTAATTAATAAGCAGTGTGAGGGGTCCCTCTGAGTATTGCCTAGAAGGGAGAGATAGTCACTTTTGTGGCTGACTGTAAACAAAAAAGGTACTGTGCAGAAAAGCTTAGGCAAGTCTGCATTCATGAAGAAGAAATGAAACGCTTTGCCTACTATGGCTTTGTTTCTACATATTGGTACTTGCTGTTTCAGGAGAATGAAAGAACTTCTCTTGTTAATTTTGTATTCCCACAGCCTAGGATGTATGAGCATGGGAGCTAGGCTGAGTATGCAACCAAGAAATGAACCGAAAGGACTGCCAGTGTAAACATAACTTACAGGAACACACTGTAGGAAGTCAGGGTTGGATTTATGGCACAATAAATACACTCTTTATTTACCATCAAGTCCTAATAGGGATTTGCTTGTGGTGGCCAAGTTTTAAAAAGTTAACTTTCAGAATTAAACTCTTTAGAATAAGAAAATTTATGCAGAAAGGCTTCAGTTCTCATTGTTTAAATGGCACTGTTTTTTCCACTTAGGTTTGCACAAAGCTGGGCAACAACCTCCTGCTCATTTACTCCAAGGAGCAAAAATCCTCAATGGTGCTTTCAGGTCATGGACTAAAAAACAGGTAGGAGAAGACCCTGTTTTAATATTGTGTTCCTTGGGTTTGTCAGTCACTGGAACAGGGAGCAAATGATAAAACAAACCATTTTGTCACAGCAAAGCAGCTAGTTTTGGAAGCCCAAAGAGGGACCAAGAGAGCAGGGAAGGAGTGTGACAGTAGGAATTCCTTGGTGTTATGTGATGAATCAGCAAGTAAGAAAAAGGGGTCTAAAAAATGTCAATTTTGCTTCTGATCAACAAGATACTGAATGAATGTTCTTCGTAGCTCTGAGCATTTTCATGTGCCAAATCTTTAAGTAAAGGCTGTGTATGCGAGCAAGGCCTAGAACAACACCTGCATTTTTGTGTGCACAAGGTGCTCAGTTCTGCAAATCAACACATCAATTAAGCCAGGAAATACATATTGCCTAGAGAGATGGCTTAAAGAGATTTTCAGCCCAAATCTCCCTCTGCGGTCATTTCAGCAGCATTGTTCTTGTGTGTGTTGCTCCTAGAGTTCTGGGGAATTAACTGCAGGAGGCAGGCCACTCAATCATAACACACGGGCAGGGGAACTAACGGCTTTAGGATTTTCAGACACTTTCAGAAGGAGTGAGCAGCTGAGTACACAGTGTAGCAAATACAGCTTAGGTCACTTACGTGACTGTCCCATATTTAAGTGTAGCCAGGGACTTTGCTGTCTGTACTGCAATAAGAGAGTGCTTGAGCCCCAGTTCTGAATTGCTCCTGGTTTCCTGTAGCAGGGCTGGCCAGTATGGAAGCTCTCTTCTTCATCTCACCCTGTTTGTTTTTCCACTTGCCTCACAGATGTGAAGCAGTGAGCAAAAGGAAGTCAGGCTGTGTTGGCAACTAGGCAAAGCTGAACTTAGAATACTGTAACATAGCACATGAATGAAACTAGCTCCCAAGCTGCTTTGCTGGCAAGGTGTGTGCCTGCTGAGTGCAATGAAGTCGTCATTCTGAGACAGTCTCTCCTTGTAGGTGTAGAAAAGGAGTCTCTCTCAGAATCTCATATAAGAGGGTAAGCAAACTGATGTTACAGTTGTGAACATGCAATAATATGTGAAAAAGACTGCTGACTTTGTCAATAGTCATCCTGAGGGAACAGCAATAACACCCAGAAGGGGAAATAAAGTATACACGAGTGTTTTTCCATATTACACATGTAGTCAGTATTGATTTCAGTATTTAGGGAAAAAATATTAAAGTGTCACTTAATGAGTTTTACTATATTATTGCAAAAAACATGCACAGAAACATCAGTTTGGCTTTGTTCTGATTTAGGCTTTAGCAGAGCATGAAGATGAACTACCTGAAAACTTCAAACCAGCACAGCTTATCAAGGACCTTGCCAAAGAAATAAGATTAAGTGAGGTTTGTGCTCTTTTCATCATATTAGCTGTATTGTGTGTTTTTTCAATAATGCAGGCTGTAAAACTGAGTACTTAAAATGAATCTTTTTTTCCCCATTCTGCTCATTAAAGGAATTTGAAAGAGGTTTAAGCAGTAGGGTTTCTGCTCAGGACTCTTGTTTGTGGCTAACTGACCACATGTTTTGGACACCTGTTTGCTTTCCCCTTGACTTCATGCTGTGCATGCCTGCCGTATGTCTCTCCTCTGTGTTCTTCTAGCTGGACTGGCCACGCTGTCCTCTTCATCTTTTTTTTTTTTTTCTTTCCTTTCTCTTTATCTGGTTTCTACCCAAAAACACAGTAGAACTCAAAGAATGCTGTTGTTATCCTCTAATCGTGCTCAATATATGGTGAGCCCTTATGTTCATTGGTCTTACCTGTGACCTTTTCTGAGTTAGGGACAGTCAGTCACTCTGTGCGTTGTCCTAGTAGGAGGCCTTGCTCTTGGCTGGTTTCTAGGCAGAGTTATTATATTAAACATGAAAATTATTTTTAAAATAAACTCACAAAAACACAGAAGTTGCATGGAGCTGTTGTCCATGTCTGGTGTCACATTCCGCCTAGTGGGGGTGTGTGACAGTGCAGGGGGACAATAGCTAGCTCCTTTGTGTTTTGAGAAGATTCTGTGTTGCATTCCACTACTTAACTACTTTCAAAGACCTCAGCATTGAAATCTATCTTATCCTCTTTGATGTAGTATGTACATTTTTTGATCGTCAGAATGGCAACTGGAGCAGAAAATAATTTCTTTATAATTAGTCAGACAGTATTAATTTTAATTGGGCAGCTATTTTACTGCTTATTTTACCTGAGGGCATGAAACACGATTCTGCTACGTTTATCCCATCTGAGTTAAATTGGTTTGTGCTCAAGCTGATTAGCATTTTAAACAAAAGCCCATTCATGTTACACATTTGTTTGCACTGCCCGTCCATTTAAGTGTCCTACCTGATGCAATCTGGAGAGAGTTAACTTCCTCACAGTGGCACTGGAGTTTCTCCAGGTCAAAGTTATGCATGGGCAGCTGCCGGGGTGGAAATCAGCAGTGAGAAGAGCATCACTGTGACACTGTAGATACTCCAGTTCTGAAGAGGGGATTACTGGTAGTTGTTTCCCCAAGAAAGGGAGAGTGAGAGGGAATATCTAACACAGCACAAGTGTGTCTGAACGCTCTCCTGTTTTGTGCTCCAGAACGCTTCGAAAGCCAGCAAAGCAGACACGAGTGCCAACACGAACACCGAGGAGATCTGCCCTGTGGAGAAGGAGGAGGCACCATCACCTGTCCAAGTGACACCACCATCCCCACCTGCAGAAAAGCTCCCTAAAAAAAAGACTCCGAAAACTGTGAAAACCCCCAAACAACTTAAGCCATCCAAACCCCCTAAGCCTCCCAAGCCTCCCAAACCACCCAAACCTCCCAAAACACCGAAAGTTAAGGGAGAAGGAAAAAAGAAAGGAAAGAAGGCAAAAGAGAGCCCACCGCCAGCCATCCCGAACCTCGACTTGCTGGAGGCACACACAAAGGAGGCTTTGACAAAGATCGAGACGCCAAAGAAGGGAAAGGTGGGTTGGATTTTAACCCTGCCCTGTTATTGCCATGGTGGGGTTAAAGTCCCTCTTGTGAAAAAAAATAGTCAAGCACCAGTGTCTTTGCTGAAGTAAATGAGAGTTTTCTCTTTGCCCTCTTATCACCATTTTTTTTTTCTCTTTTTTTACCTCACTGTTCAATCTGGTTTGCCTTTTGCATGGTAATTCATTTGATGTGAAGAAAGAAACATCTATTCAAATTGAATCTGGCAAACGACTGTCAGATCCCTCTCCAAACTAAGAGGAGACAAAAATTAAATGACTTTTTTTTTTTTGTTTTGCCATTTCTATAGTGGATTTCTATAATCAGTTATCAGAGACAAGCTAGACTCGTTTCTGAAACATTTTGTTTTCATGAGATTTTGTGCAAAAAGAGCGAATGAAGATAAAGCAATCATTTGTGACCACTTTTGCTCATGTTTAACAAATTTCATTTTGATACCCAATCGATGAGTTTTGCTGCAGCTTCGGCAAGAGTGAGGATTTCATTGATGCACTCACAGAAAAGTGCAATGTACACTTTAATGTTGAGAAGAATACATAAGGTTTTTCCTAAGTGCTTCCAAATTTCATAGTAACTTATAAGCAGTTGTAAAACATGTTCACAGAGCGAGAGACAGGGAGACAAACATGTTTTTACACTAATCTTGTATGTTAATATATGAAGGAGAAATGCAAGTAATCTTTTGAACTCTTTGAACAGTGATTTTCATTTCAAAGAGGGATGAATCCAAAAAGAAGTTTTCATAAATATGCTGTGTCTTATTCTAGATAAAAACGTATTTGTGTGACGTACCAGTGCTTGATCCTCATTAAGAGTACATGTTAATTTGTTCACCAGGCCACAAAGAATGTTTTAAGTGTTCCCAATAAGGAAACACCAACTAAGCAGAATGAGGTGGAGAAGTTTGAAGTTCGAGAGCAAAACAAAAGCAAAACAGAAGCCAAATGGAAATATAAGGTAAGGTCTCATGTCTTTTTTTTTTTTTTTTTTTTTTTGCTGATTTTGCCACACAGAAGGGTGGAGAAATGTACATAGGTCTACCTACACAGAGTGCGACTGTCAATTTCCAGTTCCCAATGAACATGTTCTGAGCAGAAAATAACAAAGCAAACATTAATAAATGTGTACAGGGCCCATTCTTCAAAAGTATATGCTGAACTATCTGTTCTCATTCTTGGTAAAGCAAGAGAGAGGACTTTTAATAGTGAGATTTTTCAGTGCAAATAAATTCCTTGGAAGAGAATTGTCTTTTGATGTGGAGAAAGCTACTGAGAGTCCTGACTTCTTAACAGAGACATCTAATTGAATTTTTTTTGTGTTAACAAGTATCATGATTAGCATGATCAGGTCACCCAGCCAGTACAGATTAGGAAAGGATTAGGGCTAGGCTTAAAAGTTAATCAAAGACTGAATGACTTTGGTATGAAATTATTAAATTCATAAATATAAGTCAAGCTCTTCTGAAGGCGAGAATGAAGTAGATGGAACCTGGCAATAAAGTGCAGTCATATTTGTGAGCTTACAGGCACTGGGCTAGATTCTGTCCTTAGCTGCACAGGCATGATGCTGAAGAGCAGTGTTTAATATTTTACATCAATTGAATCAATTTTACATCAATATAAGAGAGCAGAATTTAAATCTGGCATCAGGCTTGGTTGTGGTGGGCACTGCTTAACTGGTGCTGAAGTGTTTCTTGAATGGGGACAAGTCTCTGAACTAAACAGAACTCAGCTTATCTAAGGAATACTATAATTGTCCATTACTTAGCATGTTTGTGAGGAATATATTTTTCTGCATAAATATCAACAAACTCTCTGCCATTATCTAGGAATCTGAAATACTAACAACTCACTTGATTGTATTGGGTTTTTTGGGGTCTTTCTGCCTTTCAGAACAGTAAGCCTGATTCACTGCTAAAAATGGAAGAGGAACATAAATCTGAAAAGACGCCTTTATCAGGAAATAAGGACAACAAATTTACATTCTCTTTTGCTAATAAGAAGTTACTTGGGTAAGTTAAAACCAGAACAATATTCATTATTTAAGAAAGGAGGTTAAAAAATCCTGTGATTATTTATGTTGGTTTTTTTTAATACCAGTAGGTGCAACTTTGCCCTTCTGGTCAGTGTAGAAAATACACTTTGTTTTTCAGTCCAGAACTTGATTTACCTAGAACCCTCCATAGTTGAAGGTTGAGATTTCTGCCTTCAGTATTCAGGCTGTATCTCATGCTTTGTCACTTCAGGTTCTTCCTAGTTTGAGTTTGTTATATTCAATTATTTTTTTGCAGATCCTATTCAGGGTGTATTTAAAAAAAAAGTATTAAATAAATACTGGCAAAATTTCATGCTGTGCCTGCATTACATATCTCATACACTTTGAGACAGCTTTTAATGGTGTAGGGCTTATTTGAAGACAGGAATACCACTCTGGTCTGCACTGTATTTGGAGATAAAATGATAGGTACAGAAATGAGTTTGTGATCTGATTTGAATTGCTCTGGCACCTTGTTCAGGCTGACTGAGATTTCTATGTGAGGAAAGGTACTCGTTGTCTTCCTCTCCATCTGTTCCCAAAATGATTTCCAGCCTGTGTATTGTTACTGATTTGTAATATATATATATTATATTATATATATATAAAAAATAATAAATTATATGTATAATTTATTTATTTATTTATTCTTTCAGTTCAAAGGGAGTAAAAACCCAGCTGAATACCAGTGTGTTCGGGTCACTGCAGAATTTTAAGGAGGATAAAGCAAAACCTGTACGAGATGAATATGAATATGTGTCAGATGATGGTGAGCTAAAAATTGATGAGTTTCCAATCAGAAGGAAGAAAAACACTACAAAGAGAGAACTGCCCTGTAAGGATATTTCCTTTTTTGTCTGTATCTGCTTGACAAAGTCTTGTGTTGGTTGTTCAACATTATTCTTCGTGTTATTTGATTTACTGTAAAGAAAACCATATCTTAACTATCAGTCAAATAGAACTGGGTTTGAATTACTTTTGAAGTTCAGGCTTAGCAGTGCTATTTTTTTTTTAGAGGACTATGACTTCATTTTTTCCTTTTTTAATTTAGTTTTTTCAGATAAAAAAGACACTCTACAGCACACTCCTGTTAAAAAGCCAAAGGTGGAGTCGGTGTCATATAAGGTACAGTGACTTTTGTTCCTATCACAAGCAAGCATCCATTATATATCTCTTAGAGTTTGTGGAATCTTATCCAAAAATTGCCTGGAACCTTGGCTCAGACATGTCAGGCAGTGTTTAATGGCAGGTATGCAGTATGCCTTGGTGTAATCATCAATGACTTCCATTCACAGGGTAATAGCATTTTTTTCCTGCCCATGCTAGCACAGTGCAGGGAATGGTGGTAATATGAAGATTTTGTCATATCCTCTACGTCATTCTGTAATCCCAGTCTGCCCAGAATAAGTAGCACTCAGACATTTTAAAGGCTAAACATAAATTGGCACCGTTTGACAAAAGAAACTCAGAGTAATGCTAATAGAATTGAACATGTCACATGGTGTTTCACATTACTGCACATCCCATTATGTAGCCATTAAAAGCTTTATTTACTATTTAGAAGCTTTATTTACCATCATCTAGTAGATTCTCCCTTTGCCTTTTATGGGCTTACAGCTAGCATGCCCTTGGTATTTTAGCATGTCCCTAACTTGATGCAATGTCAATCTGCCTGTTGACACTTAGCATCAAGAATCATAGAATCATGGAATCACCAAGGTTGGAAAAGACCTCCAAGATCATCCAGTCCAACTGTCCACCTATCACCAATACTTCTAACTGATCCATGTCCCTCAGTACAACATCTAAATGTTTCTTGAACACCTCTGGGGTTGGTGACTCCATTGCCCCCAGGGCAGCCCGTTCCAGTGCCTGATCACTCTCTTGGAGAAGAATAAGAAGCTTAACAGCACAGACATGAGTTTGCTCTTGTTTGTGTTAGCATTGTGGCTCAAAGGCTGGAAATTAAATGACACGCTGAAATGTTTTGTCTAGCTGTAGTTAACATAAATCCATGTTATGATATCTGAATCAGTCACAGAAAGAAAAATAACTTGTTAACACAAAACTGTAGGTGACTGGAGTTTTTGGCCCTAAACGCTCAGCCGTCTTTATCATCCTGGTTTGGCTCAGAGATATCTAAAAGTGCCTGTCTCCTTGCCTCAGTCTGTAGTTGAAGTCTGGAGAATGGTGCAAAGGGAGCAGGGCAAAACACGCTGACATCTCACTGCACAGAAGTTGAGAGAGCAGTTCCTGCAGAAACCGCTAATGACACTCTAAGCAGTGATGGCTAGGACTTCAGAGGCCTGAAAGCAGGCAGGAAGGGAGAAAAAAGTTTTATAGAAGTCTACAGTGCAGAGAGGTATTAGTTCCAAATAGATGCAGGTAGCTTTCTTTAATGTCCTTGGATGGTACACTCATACATGTCTATCCTATTCCTCTGTTGGATTTTCCTGTCCTCTCACAGCAAGGATGACAGAAGTGGGTCTGTCCCTGTGCCTGAGCTGGCTACATTGAGTTTTGCAAGATGCAGAACTGTGCTGTGAAAGTTGTCTGGGCAGACAAAGAAACAGCCACAAATTCATGTCTTCTGTTCTGAAAAATGGGCAAGGTGGCTGGCAAAGGAATACAGCACCTGGAAGCGCTGCTGGTTCAGTGATCCCATGCACAGGATCAGATCTCAAAGATCTCCAGTGCTGCAAGGGAACGGGAA
The DNA here is from genome assembly GCA_037305975.1 of Chrysolophus pictus. Classification (NCBI taxonomy): domain Eukaryota; kingdom Metazoa; phylum Chordata; class Aves; order Galliformes; family Phasianidae; genus Chrysolophus; species Chrysolophus pictus. The sequence continues at coordinate 13,698,145 of CM074587.1, forward strand.
AACCTGCCATGTCTACAGGCTGGAAGGAGGTTGATTTTATTGTGTGTCTAATTTTTATTGTTATCTCTTGCTAGCAAGAGCAACTTAGAATGGCCAGCCCTACATCTTGGAAGAGCAGCAGGCTGTAGAAATTCTTGTGTTGTTCTTTGTTGACTAACTTAGTAAGTTTCCATTTTTTGAGCCTTTTTCTTGTTTTTGCAGAGTGATGACTCGTCAGATGAAGATTTACTTCACATTGACACAGAGGCCAAGCCAGGGCGCAATTCCAAAGTAAAGAAAGAGAGTGGAAGTTCAGCAGGAATTCTTGACCTTTTGCAGGCAAGCAAGGAAGTTGGGGGTTTAGAGTATAACACCAACAGGTATGCACAAAGGGATGTTTACTCTTAACCTGTAAGCAAGAATTGTTCTTTTATGGTTCTGTGTGTGAGAGTGAGAGAGAATGAACAGAATGAACTTTGCTTTTTCTCCAGACAGCAAATTCTTCCTTTATCCTGTGAACTGGAGGGAGAGGTGGAAAAAGTGTGTGGGAAAGATTTTGGTGGTATAATTTAAACAAATAGAGGCATTTAACATCTGTAAATGCTGAACATCCATTTTAGCAATAATACTATAATAGATGAATCATTCAAAAGGAAGAGAAAGCTCAGTGAATGCAGTTTGAGTTCACTGCCTCCGCTCTTAACATGCCAAGTCTGATCTTAAACTACAGATAACAGAATTAGGGTATGCTTGCCATTTCAAAAGATGCTGAGTAGGACTTTTCACATATGGAAATGTCTTCCTTAATTCAAACCTTGGGACTAGAGCCCTGGGAAGGAGTTCTGGAAACATCAACTGGTTTTACAGCTAACATGAACAGAATGGCACAGCAGACACGTACTACTATGTCCTATGCCCTGTTCTCCCTCTCAGACTGCTGGTCAAGAGTGAGAACTCTTAACTCATCTTGTCCCATCTTTAGAATCTAAGCACCCTCCACTGCTCCACAAGAACCAGATTCATACCTTTGGAACCTGTGGACCCCCCAGAGCATCTTTTTCTTCCCTGCTTGACTATGTCTACCTTGACTATGCAAAGCCTCATATCCTGTGCAGAAAATAAAAACAGCAGTACTAGTGGGTTTGAGAGTTGAGAACGGAGTTAGCAAAGTGAGGTTGGTGCCATCCTTCTCACCCAGGCTGTGCCCTGTGAGTGCTGGGTGTGCTTGGCCAGAACATTTGAAAGGACCTGTTAAAGTGGAATCAGAAGTTTCCCTCAGAAAGGAAGATAATATCTAAACCTGGGAAAGACTGGAAGTTAAAAGTCATAACTGAGAATTCCTAAAGATATGTCTCATGGTCAAAGGGGAACATATGGAATAAGTTATCAAAGGAAACCATTGAGAGCAAATTTTATCAGTGAGGTGGAGAGGTTTTTAATGTTAAGATGATAGGTGAAATTCTTTATAAACTGCAATCTGGTAACAGAGAAATCTAAATGAGGGAACAACCAAAGGATGTTCCAACATAGCTCTGTTTATTAGGCAATGGTTTGTTTCACAGCATAGATAATTACAGGAGATTAAAGCATACTATGCAGACTGCCTTCACTCACAGTATGCCCATGGTGAAGTACCAGGCAGCCCTGTGAGAGCCAGGCTTGCCTATGTGCATCAGCATTTAGAGTCTGTTACTTTTGCAGCACACTGGCAGAGATCTTCACCCCTGAGTACAACGGGTGAGCATGTCAAGTCTCCTGTAAGAGTTTCTGTTCATTCCTAATGTGTTCCCATGATACCTCTTCCAGTGGTGTTTCGTTCCTAATGTGTTCCCATGATACTTCTTCCAGTGGTGTCTCACAGCAGGACTGCAGGTGAAAAATTGATTTTAAAATCAAGTTACATAGCAGCTGTACTTAGAAGGCTTATCTTGACAGGGCTGTTATCTCTAGGGAAAAGATCCAATCTCAGTTCAGTGTTGGTTTTCTTCCATTACCGCCATCCCTCTAAGAAGGAGTAGTTGCTCAAAACCAGTGACTGCAGAGAGTATGGGGAGAGGTACCAATGTGTCTGCAGCTCCCAGAAAATACAATATTTTCTGTTGTCTGGACCCAAATGTGATAGGGGTTCTGGATTTTCCTCATCCCTTGGGAGTTTTGGTCTTCAAAAACCGCTGAAATACTCATATTGGTACCGGTCAGTTAGCAGTTCCTCTGAGTTCATTTTTCATTCTGCATTCTGGTGTGTAACCAGTGTTTATATCAAATTTATGCTCACCTTTTGGCAGGTAGTTAGACATTTGGGCAGATTGTTAGGTGTGTTTCACTGTAGGAATAGAGCTGCTGGTGTAATAGGACTCCCACGCATGAAGCTCCTGATATATAAAAGAAGAAAATGGCAGGCATTTTAAGAGCACTGCCTTGGACATGTACACAGTACTGTTTTACATACAGTGTGGTTCATTGCCTGCTTACGATGTGCAGAAATGCAGAGGGAAGCTAAAAATATAGGTTAAAGAAATGGTCCTCAAAGATCTTCTCTTTTTCTTGACTTATATATTTCGCTGTCTGCCATGGGTTAAAACTGCCGTTCAGTAATGGAATAATACTCAGACCTTTCATTTTTCCCCCTTCAACCTGGGCTCTGTATTGAGGCTATTTGTAGACTTTGTGGTTTCTGAAAATCAAAGTCGCAAATGCAGTCACATAACTAAACTCTGCATGAATTACTACACTGTGTGCGGTAGTTCAGTGGGAATGTGTCATATCAATTTTGGCTCTTGTATAAACAATTAGGTTTTGGCAGTCTGTGCTGCAGCTTGATTGAAAAAAGCTCCTGATAAATGAAATTGCTATGTTTCAATTCGTAATTATGCCAGGCTTTTTAAATGGCTATAACATGCTTTAAAAAAAATAGAAAGAAAGAAACCTGATATGCAAACATACTGTGTCACAATATAATGCCAATGTGATCCTGCCTGACTCAGAAACAATTTTCGTCTTTCTCTGCATTCTTATTTTTGTGGTTCTTAAGGGCTTTGTATGTGTATGTATTTCTCTACATACCTATACATATTTATGTATATTTTGGATACTGCAGACCGCAGTAGTGCAGGCAGCTCATGTGGAATATCCTCTGCTCACACAGTGGTCAGCTCGGAGGTGGGAAGCATGGAGCCCTGACAAGACCAGCACCAAAGCTGCTGAACCTCAGTAGTTACTTAGGAATCAGGATAGGGTTTTTTTTGTTGTTGCTGTTGTTTTCTGTGAAAGACCTTACCTGAATGGTGGGAAGCTTGATTCACTAAAACATTAGATTGTCTTTTTCAGCTGACCAAAAGTCCTGATGATATTCATGTAGGTTGCATGAGAGGTACATTTCCTACATATATGCCAGTGGTAGCAAGATGGGAAGATGTGAGGAGAGAGGTCCTTCAGAAAGGCTGCCGTAAACGTGAAAACAAACGGAATATAGGGAAAAAAAAATGGAAGAGTCCTGTGATTTTGAACTGAGCAAGTTATTTGTTCCCAGGTTTGATTAAAAAATGGGAGAAAATACCAATTTTGTACTTGAAGTTACGTAAGTTTCACAGTTCTATGCATTTGTCATTTCTCCAAAATGCTGACAAGTCATTACTGTCTCTGCTTCACTTCTTCGTGGTTCATTTACATCTTGCCGTGGGGAGGGTGAGAGGAAATGCAGAAATGATGGAGAAACTATCACAGAGGGAGAATGGTGATTTATTACCTCCTCCTCACATGCATCAGTGTTTTTCAGCAGTTCTTACATGCAGTATTCCAGGACAACATCAGCTGGAAGGGACCTTGGGAAGACATCTGTGCAGCTGCTGGATCACAGCACGGCCAGCTGTGAAGTGTGATCTGGTTATCCAGGGCATTGCCCTGCAGACTTTCATATTTAGGGATGATGGAGATTCTGCAGCTTCTCACCGTGAGCTGCATGGCCCTAGCACAGCCCTTTCCTTCTTGTGTGTCTGGTTGGGATTTCCCCAGCCATAGTTTTTGATTGCTGACTTTGATCTGTTTACAACTCCAGGAAGGCTCTGCTTCCTTTTCTGTCTAACCCCATGAGGCAGTTATGCTTTTAGTTATTTCCACTTAGAAACCATTCAGTGTTTCCTCTTACTTCCCTTTGCCCTTACCTATTTTCCCAAGTCTTGGGGTGAGCCTGGGAGATAGTTGCTTAGTGAAGCATTTATGAGGTTACTACCTCACCTCCCCACTGCCCTTCAGTGCCTCCTGCTGCTGTGCAGGCAGCACGGGGACCAGGGGAGAGGACAGCCTTCAGCGAGTTGTGTTGCACTGAAATGAATACATTCAATTGCTATGTATGAAGCTATAGATGAAAGATTCAGTAATTGCATATGAGAGGAAGAGGTTGTGCTGAGAGGTGTTGAACCATTGGAGAGAGGTGGGATGCGAAAGGAAGCCCTGGCTCCCTGCATTGTATCCCTTCAGGGCACTGGGAAGGTCCTGTGCCTAGGCAGCGTGGGGAATGGCCTCGGTTGGGAGGGAAAGCCTTAACTTGCTGGGGCTGAACCATGCGTGCTCTCATCAGCAATCACAGCTGCCTGCCTGTCATCACCTGCTCTGGATCATGATGTTAGGGAAAGCATGCTTCTGTCAAGTCCAGGAGGGAACAGGCTTTGTGAAAGCCCCAGAGCATAGCCCAAAGGGCTGCTCTGTGCACTGCTCCCTAATGAAGATACTGCTGACAGCAAGAAGCTGCCCTGTAATGCCAAGACCCCTGGGCTTACTAGGCCTAAGAGCTAGTTGCCCTTAGGACTGTGCAGGACACAGAGCCATCTGCGCTGCACAGAGCGATGTGCCCTTCCCTGGTCAGCCCTGGGGAAGATGTTATTTGGAATGAGTTTTAGCAACAGATCTTCCCCCCTCTCTGTTAACAGCGTGAAAGGGTCCTTTGCAGAGTTGCTCTATGAGAGTGAAAAGAAATAACAAGATCCCCAAAAGGGGAAGTCGTGCACAATGCTGGAGTGGAGCCCACTGCAAAAGGCACGAGCTGCTGTCAGTCTGTTCATTAGAGTGCCCTTTTCTCCAGCTCTGCTCCCGTTTTTGAAGTTATAGGTCACAACTGGAACTCAGTTTACTTTCATAAATGTGTTGGTTGTGCTTGTTTGGTTTTTAACTATCGTGAAGCTACAGAAAGGGGATATGGCCTTCAAGAGCTCAAGAATTGCTTCTCAATTCTCTCTCATTTTTTCTTCTTTGGCTTAGAAAACTGAAATACTTTCAATAGAAGCACAGGCAAGCACATGCTCTAATGAGAAACACTTTGCTCCATGTGCAGCTATGTCTCTTTAAGACATGTTACCCACACGTTCAGGTTGTGGTTTGACTCAGAACCACTGGTTTTGATCATATTCCACAATTTATTTGTTGAAGCTTGTGTTGCTTAAGGCAGTTCCTCTCTGATTTGCCCACTTAGTGGTCAGTTTTTGATGGTCTGTTTGCACTGTTTTGAGAGTCCGGTGCTTGCAAAAACTGTTTTTTGGAGGGGGAGGGGGAAATGAAAAGAAAATATGTTAATTTCCTATACGTGGTGCAAAATATGCCTTTGTCAGGGAGGAGGCAAAGGCATCTGGCATGATAATAAGGGGATTAAAATGTCTCTTCACTAAATAAATGTTTCGATGTTCTTTTATTCCTTGAGCTGCTAGCTACTGACAGCAGTCTTAACTCATTTTCAGGATTATTTATAAATGCAATTAGTGCCCAGAAACTCCCTCTATGTCTTATATGTTACTCTATCCAGAGTCTTGTAAAGGCTTTAAGAGGATTAAATTAAGATCAAATAAATGAAAGTGATGTGGTACTGCTAATTTACTAGGGAAAAGATGTACATTAGGGGCTTCTATTGCATAACTTTTTTTGCAGTGTTTTCTGCATTTCACTGTTTGAACTCCATGGTTCTGGAAACACTTGATGGGGTGTTCTGCATTTCACAGAATTAATGTTTTCTGATGAGATGAGAGAAGTTTCCACCACCCTGTAGTCCTCTCATCCAGTCCATATCTTGTCTGTGGCTGTGCAGGCTGTTCCACTGCTTCGTGCAGTCATTCCGCTGCTCAGTCACCCCTCTTCATTGCCCAAGCTTTTCCCTTTACTGGCCTGCAGGAGAGCCTGCATGCTGGGGTGGTACCTCTGTGGTTCCCCCTCACCTTCTTCAGGCTTTGCTTTCACGTTTTGTCATATGAAGGAAGGGATGGAGGAGTCTGAAAAGAGTTTGGGAAGGCATTGGCCAAGAGCAGGGGCCTCATCTTTCAGCTCAGTGAAGGAAATGTGGTTCTTGCCCTCTCTAACTCTGTTACAGGAAGGTGGGAATTTGGGTGTATGAGTGAGGGGCTGGGGAGACACCTCAGAGGTGGGGGGTAGAAATGCTGCATTGTTGGGAGCATTGAAAAGTTACCTGACCTCTGTCCTTGCACACCAGCAACGACAGCCACCAAAGAGCTGCACATCACTGCATAGCCGAGTGGTTCACAGCTTCCTGACTTCCAAGGCAGCAAGCCCAAATTTAATGCATGGTGATGTTGCTCTTAAAGTAAAAATAACCAGTGCTGGTTGCCCACCTGCTTACAGCGCAGCAATAGGAAGCTTGCTCTAGCAGCACTATCAGGTGAAAGGAGTCAGCTATTTGTGAAGGGTGTGTGTTTTCATGGAATCACTGATAGCTTCTGTATCTCTCCTTGTTTTCCTGCAGTCAGCCACCTGCCTCGCCCAGCACACAGGAAGCAATCCAGGGCATGCTATCCATGGCAAACCTCCAGTCGTCGGACTCCTGCCTGCAGGCCTCCTGGGGAACCAACCAGGCCAAGAATAACTCCATCTCCTCACAGAACTCTAAAAAAGCAGGTGGCGGTGGCAACAAGAATGCTGGCAAACGATTACTAAAGAAAAGCACAAAAAACAGTATTGACATTGAAGATTATGATGAAGATCAGGACCACTTAGATGCCTGTTTTAAAGATTCAGATTACGGTAAGCACAACGAAGCAGTCTGAGTAAGTGTGTACATGAGCATATTTGTTCCTATCTGCAGATGCCCCTTCCGTGTGTTTCCTTGTGTGCAGATTCACATCTTGTCTCACAAGAGATCATGAGATTTGCACAGTGCAGAGCAGAAGGGTTTCAGTCTAGGTTGGGATAAAGAAACTGGTCTGTCTTTCTTCCAGCTATGCTGCCACTCCACAGGCACCAGGAGACTCATTTTTCCTGTTTGAGAACTTTCTCTGTATACCCTAAAAGTAGCTGGTCACAGCTCAGTGACATCAGCTTCTAAGTGTAGTGTGGATAAGAGCAGGAAAATGTCCCCAGATGGTTTCCAGCTGTTACCTCTCAGCAGAACCTCTGGGGGACTTTGCTCTTCTAGCTGTGATACCTGTGGTCACCAGTGCTGTATAGAGCAAGTGGGCCTCTCTGCAGCATATAATTGTCTCCTACACTGAAACTACTCTTTATTTCCTATTGTAGTTTACCCTTCTCTTGAATCGGATGAAGATAATCCAGTATTCAAATCTCGATCAAAGAAAAGGAAAAGTTCCGATGATGCCCCTTACAGCCCAACAGGTAAGCTCTTACAATTTGTGCTACTCAGACTAAGCCATGCAGGTCCCTAAGGAACCAGCCATTTTTCAAGGAATGCGGAAACTGTAAGACCAAAAATGAGCAATTTCTCTGTGAAGGATTAACCCTTTCCAGTAGAGGGGGGGATGATTTCATATGCTGGGACTTGTACCGATGTGTTAGTTTTTCTTCACCAATCACTTGGCAGGAGAAGTATTTTTTGGGGTAGGTTTTTGATTTATTTTTCCTCATGTTCCTGTGAAGGAAGGGTTGATGGCAGTAGTGTAGTAGTGAAAGCCCAGATAGTTGATCAGCCCTGGCTTTTAGTGTTGTGTACAGAGAAACAAGCAGGAAATGGTCTCCTCTGGGTTCAGCCAAAGCTGATGTTCTGGAAGGCTGTTTTTGTTGCAGCTCACCTGGCAGTGCAAGGCCAGGGGATCCCTAGGCACCCTTTGCTGTGGCCACTAATGAAAGATTCTCCACAGCTCGCTGTGTGACAAGCAGCCCATGTCTTAGCTTGTGACATTGCACGTCCATCTCCTGCTCAGGAGGGCAGTCCCGCTGCCCAGTGCGTGGTTATGCAGCTCACACGGGCACTCTGCTCTGCCTCACCTCTGATTGCTTTCCTTGCAGCACGAGTCGGCCCCTCAGTGCCTCGGCAAGACAGACCGGTGCGAGAGGGAACAAGGGTCGCCTCCATTGAAACCGGCCTCGCCGCTGCAGCCGCGAAGTTGTCACAGCAGGTGAGGTTGCTTAAGAGGCAGTAGCTGTCAGGAAATGAAAGCTGCAGTCATGCCCAAACACCAGAGCAGTGCCAGCCCTTCTTGGGGTTTATTTGTGCCAGTTTGGCAAGGCTTATCAGTCTCAGGGGAAATAGGAGGAAAATCCAGCAGTGTTGCACCGTACATAGCTGACAATTACATGGTGCAGAGCAAGAAGTCTGTTGGGCATGCAGAGAAGCACTGAGAGAGCATGCATATCTACCTGCATTCTTGCAGGCTAGAGATAGAAGCAGGATCCCCAAAAGGAGAGCGCATGAGCAACATATTGATGTGCTGGAAGTCTGGGTGGTGTGATTGCCTTGCCTGTGTAAGTTGGCTGCTGGGGAGCATTAGGGCTTACTCCCAAAGCTTTGCTTAACCAAGGGCAGCTATCATTAGTTTAGCAAATGTATTGAGGCACTTCTGGCTGTAGAAAAGTATCCTTTGGTCTTTGGAGGGATCAGGTAGGTGCTGAGTGTCTCACGCACACTGACCCGACAAATGTGACACCACAAAGTACGAGGTCTGCTGGAGACAGGTTGGGGAGCTGCTGGAGTTGTGGCATTTGGTGGCACTGTGCTTTTGTGGTGGGTGCTGTTGGGAAGAGGGACTTTGTCGGGAAGTGGACTTGTAGGTAGGTGAGGGAAACAGGACAGTGACAGACCGCTTTGCTCACTGTGTGTGTAGGTGCAGCTAGAGGTGTTACCTTATCAAGAAGCAGCTTCTGTGAATAAGTGGGGTGTTTAATGTCCTTCTATTACGAAAGCATATGAAGATACCTGAAGATAGGAGATGCCAGTGTATGCGGAACATGGAAAGGTTTGCTCATTCAAAACCACGCTGGTCTCCCAAGGCAGGGTCATTTTGGTGCTGGCTGGCTCCCTCTCACCACAGTGCACTGAGAGTTAACAAGCAAGGAGGCTCTGCACGAGGCGCATACGTAGATGCAAGGAAGGCAGCGTGTGCATGTGGCAGAGAGCTGGGAGCGAGATGGTATCGGAACAGACTCTGAGCAGTTTGTACGTGGCACACTTCGTTGTTTTTCGTTGTATGAGGACCCTAAGCAACGCCACTGGCCCTTGCCATAGCTAAAGGTCTTCTGAGGATTAATCTGAGCTTCATGTTTGTCATTTTAAAGGAGGAACAAAAAGGCAAGAAGAAAAAAAATACCAAAAAGAAGCTGTCAACCAACAACGCGAACAAACCAGCTCAGGAAGGCAGCTCACCAGAGCCGAAGCTGGAGTCACAAGCCAGCAGCCTCACAGATCACGAGTACACCGCAGGGGCCAGCACCTTTGGGGCCGCCCAGCCTAACAGGGGATCGCAGCCGATGGCACCCGGTGTTTTCCTCACACAGAGGAGACCCTCATCATCCTCGCAGAACAATGCCTCCGCCAAAGGTACCAGGAAACGCCTGGGGTTATGGTGTAGGAATGGGGAAGGGTGATTTGGTCATATAATCCATGCCCTTTGCAGGGCCTTCGTGTGTGGTGTCTGTCATGGGTCTGTGGAATTGTTTTGGTAGGACAAACCTGGTTGGAGATTTGACCCATAGCCTTGGCTGCCCTGGAAGCGTGGGCCTAAATATGTGCTTTGCTGCCTGGCATTTGCTGTTGTAGACTGTGAGGCGTCCTATGCTAGGAAATATTCTGAGCGTGCCCTGGGCTTTCTGAGGAGGACATGCAGTGGTCACATCACAGTCCAGCCTGTCTGGTGAAGCCTTGACAAGGGAAGGAGGCATCCATGAAGGCTGTTGTGCTCAGGGCTGTGCCAGGCACTGCTGTTTTAGGCTTCTTTTTGTGCAGTAGCTATGCAGAGGTGTAAATAAGGACATCCTGCCTGGCAAGTGTAGAGCAGTGAGAATCTGCAAAGCTGTCCTGAGAGCTGCAACAAGGGAGCAGAGGAATGTCAAGCCTTGGGAGTTACCCAACCACACAACCAGAACCAAGAGAGGAAGAGATCGCTTGTTATCGGCTGTAGGGAAAGCATTAAAAAGCCGGAGCTGTCTGGGGCCTGGGCTTGGACCTCCTGTTCCTTGCTTGAACTTTGCTGACAAAGCACAATAAAGGCAGGTGTGTGGGACAGGCAGGATCTCCAGTCAAGTGCACTGTGTATGATGAAGATCAAGTGTGCGATCCTACAGGAGCGACTTACTGTAAAAAGTGAGGCTATGTGGCAGTTGTTTCCAGTGTTCTTCTGTATGTGAGTGGAGCAAATTAGAGATAGTGTGAGGTGTCCTGCAGCCTCTTGGAGGGGTGCCAACTAGTAAAACATCACAGGCCATATAGGAGGATGTGCCCATGGTAGACTCTAGAGCCCTTCCAGGAGCTGGCAACACCTGTGGCTCTCTACAGAACTGGAATGAAGTGAAAATTCTTGCCTGGAATTGTGTCTTTGTGGTGAAATGGTGTCATGAAGGTTCAAGAGGTCCGTGGAAGAAGTGGTGGGAAGAGAAGTGCTGAATGGAGCCAAACCCCAGTCAGGCCAGTGAGTTGGGCAACCCAGCCAGGGCATCGTGGAGAGAGCTTGTATGGGCACGTGGAACAATCCTTGCCCATGGCATAGCTCAATCCTCAAAGGAGGGAAGGAACTATGTCCCGGAAGTGCATACCCAACCATACAGGGAGAGGAGCACTTTCAGAACCGCCAGTGCAGGGTCTTGAGACAGCTGGGGCCACCAAGTGGACATCAAGCATCTCTCTTGCATGGAACACAGGGAGTTCCAGGCTGGGTATCATCAGTAATGAAGGGATGATGGGATGAAGCAGAATCAGGGAGCTCTCAGACCACTTCAGAGAGAAGAGATGATTGAGAATGAGGCAAAAGGATGAAAAATGAAGAAATTATAAATTGCTTTTCAGTACTGTCAGTGACTGTAGAAGCACATTCTTGTTGAGAAAGGGCAGGTTGTCCACTCTGAGTGCCTTGTAGTGCATTGGTGCTAACCTGAATCCGAATGTGTGTGTGCACATGTGTATGCATCCAGTGGCTTTCTGACTGGGCTGACTGCAGGTGGTGTCTGTAGTGCTAGGGAAAGAGAGGGCAAGGAAAGCACGATGGTTGTGTCAGTGAGGTGGCATGCAAGCTGTGCCCTGTGCATCAGATTCTCCCTTGAGGATGTGTAAAATAGTGGAGAGGTGTTCAGAGATCCTGGAGGTGCCTGCATGTGTGTATGGCGAAAACAGGTGGTGTTTGACAGCCGGCCAGGTGCCTCTATGCATGCAGCAATACCTACACAGAGGTACTGCTCTGGTGAGCTCTGAGGCATGAGACACTGCTGGAGTGACTGGGGCTGGGCGGTCACGCTGAGGCACCCCTTGAGCTGAGGTGTGTGCAGACTCAGAGCTGGGTATGGGCGCAGCACGGCAGGGCTGGCACTGTGGAGGCAGTTGGTGCCCCAGGTACGCAGTGGGACCTGCCCTGGCTGTGGTGGTGCTGATTGGCAAGAGACCGTGCTCCCCTCTGAGGCACGTCTGGGTTTGGGATGGTTGTGGGAGAGCCCTCAAGTTCGAGGGACAGCTGTGGTCTCCTGGAGATGCTGGGGTAGGGATGGAGTCGGGAAGGTGGTGGTGTGGGGCTGAGGGCTCGCTGCTGGGGGATGGCATGGGGCAGGAGCCAGCCTGGGGCTCACCACTGCCATTCTCCCTGCAGGAAAGCGCACGAAGAAGGGGATGGCCACGGCCAAGCAGCGGCTCGGCAAGATCCTGAAGATCCACCGGAATGGGAAGCTGCTCCTTTAGCTCCGCCTGACTTGGAGCACAACGATAACAACCCTCTTAACTTTCGGCGGTCGGAGTGTACAGAATCCTGCTATAAATATTTTTTAATATAGATGTCCTTTCTCAGAATGCTGAGAGTGACTAGTCCGCAAAAAGTTAATCCTCGCCTGGCCCCACGGCGCTGAGCGCGCCGGGAGGTGAGAAAGCACCCGGCCCACGGTGGTGAGGACAGCGAGGGGTCGGCGACGGAGTGTGGTGGGGGACTGGGGGCACTGGGCGCGTTCCCCCCCCGGCCGTGCCATGTTGATGCGTTTCCCGAGGCATCCTTTTCCTAGAATGTAGCTTGTACATAGCTTTTGGAATAATGACCACCTGTTTTTTATAAGGGGAAAGTCTCTCCGGGCGCTGCCCGTAGCAGCAGCCCTTACCAGCTCTTTGCGTAACTTCTTGTACGAGGAGGGAGACAGTTATTTTACTAGCACCTTGTGGAGTGTTTCCGTGTTTTGTGACGATGTAATTTATTAATGTTTGTAGCTTTTTATATTTGTACATTTCTTATGGGCTTTGTTTATATACACACATTACTGGGGCGCGGCGCCCGCGGGGAACCAGAGCCACCCGCAGCCCACGGCCATCAGGGCCATGCTGGCCTGGGCGTCACGCCGGCTTTTTTTATTATGATTATTATTATTAGTATTATTATTTTTTCGCGACATGTACATTTCTAACAAAGTTTATCGTGGCTATCTATCTATGACGGTGTTTTATTTACCAATTCATATCAAATGCTCTTGTATCGAGTTCACGAAATCTAAGTAAACCTAGAGCAAAGTTTAAAGAAGAAAAAAAAAAAAAGAAGAAAAAAAAAGGAAAAAAAAAGAGAAAGCAAAGTAAACTATTTCAGGTTTTGTATACAACTGCCTGGCCTGGCCTTTTTGTGGGGTCGGCGAGGGGCAGTGTGTGGACTCGGTGGAAGGGTGCAGGGCAGGGTGAGAGGCTCCGAGTGGTGTCTGCCCTGTTCTGCTGCTCTCTCAGCGCAAGCAGTCACTGGGGAGCTGTGTGCTGACCCTTTGCAAGCATACCCCAGCACTAAGTCAGTGCCTGGTCTGCTTGCAGCAGTCCCTACCACCACCTCCAGATGTAGTCTTGTCTCCTCCCTCACCCTACCCAACCCTGAGGGGCAGTTACTTGGTTTAGGGTTATGACACACACTGTGGTCCACCCAGACATGTCTGTCCTCTACCCACATCATTTGCCATCCTCAGGCAGACATACACACTCAGTACGCCCTGCTTCCTCCTCCCCTCTTGGAGGCCACCAGGTGCTGCAGCTTTGCCTTTTCACCTACTTTGAGCCATTAGTCCAGATTGACCCTCCTGTCAGTGGTGCTGTTTCCCATGTACTCCTCCCTTATCACAAAAGACTGAATGTGATGCCATTGTAATGTGCAACCATTGCTGCTTCTGCAGTTCTCTTTCTTTACACAAGGCTGTTCGCATCCACCGCACCCAGGCTGCTCCATCATTCTTGGCCCACACTACAAGAACAGTGAAAGGAACTGACTGTGACCTGCAGAGAATTATCCATTATGCATTATGGCAGCCCCAGAAGGCTCAAGGTTTGTGTTGCAAAGTCCTCTGCTTAGATACTGTGGCTTCAACTCCATTACATAGATGACCATGAGAGGATAACATGGTTCTTTTCACTGGCTGCATCTCTTCAAACAAGCAGGTGCCTCTTGATGAACTTTTGTTGTAATTCCTTAAGAAAAACAGCAGGCCAAGTGTACTGTTTGCTGATGACTACTTCTTGGGGAGATTTTGCCTGTGTCTGTCCCAAGGCCATGTGCATGATTGTCAGATACTATGTGCAAAACTGATCCCAGCTAGATGCTGGGAGTGTTCAAACCAGGCAACCAGAGGTGACACGTGACGGGTGGGTTAAGGTAGTGGATTCCAGGGCATGGCTCTGTGAATTCAACTAAATTGAGTGATCTGAAGGAAGGCTGAAAAGTTACTTTCAGCCGAGGGTTAGAATGACTTTTGGACAAGGATAGCATGGCAAGTATATACAGGGAGCCAGGGAATGTTCCTGCAGGGAGTAGGGCACCAGCACCTCGATGAAAGCACCAAGAGAGGCAGCAATTCTGATTCTCTCATTCTCTCTTTCAGCAGAGAAGGCCACATGTTGGCCATCAGCTCCTTACAAATTCACAGGCCAAAACAGCAATGCCTTGGATAGCCTGCTGAGTTTCTGGGACCTTCTTGCAGCATGTCCTCACAGCGACATTTTGAACAGGAGGTTAAGGAGGCTTATGGTAATAGCACACATTCGCCAGCTGGGGGAGTTCACAGTTCAGAAACAACCGCAGCCCGTAAGGACCTGGTGCAATAAAACGCCGAGCACCTCTGCAGGCTCGGTGACACGCTGCCTGCTTACCAGGTTTCTTGCAGCGCGGCTGAGGATGCCCCGTGTCTCGATGCAAGTGTACCACTCCCAGCAGCCCCAGGAGACCACCACAAGGCTCTGAGTCAGTCCATGCAGCTTCAGAAACAAGTGATATCCTAGCAGGTGAAAGGAACCTGGCATGCTGGTGCAGAGTTGCTTTCCCCTTTGGGTAATTTCATGCTGACAGGACTGCTTTGCTGGCCTGTTGGGTTGCTGGGGACTTGTTGCCCTTCTCCTCTGGGTCAGTCGAGGCTTTTTCAGTCTTGTCTCTAAGGCAACCATTTAATGACTTGTTAAAAAACATCACTGATATCTTCTCTTGCTAGTTGATGATCCTGTCCAGCCACACCAGATCTCTTCCCTTTGCCTATGCATTTGTAGCCCTTCCTCTACACCCCAAATATTCCATTTCTTCCAGCCATATGCTTATGCATCACCTGTCAGGGTGGGGTGTGCAGATCTACCCACTGTGAATGCTGTGGCAGCAGTATCTCTGTCTCTGCAGGTAGGCTGCTGACCCTGTGCAGGTGACACCATTCCCAGGCACCTCCTTCACCTCTTTGGGGCAAACTCCAGACAGCTCTGCATTTAACCTGTTCTCCTACACAGTTATAATACATAGAAATAGAGCATATGCTGGATAACGGGGTCAGGTGACTTGGTGTTTCCCATCCACACAGCAGTCTCACCCTCACAACAGAGGTAAAGCCTGTTCAGCTGCAGGCTGCATGCAGTACCTTCATGGGCCCCAGACCATGCCATCTCCCTGTGCCTTGTTCTGTGCTGAGCAAATGCTGCCCCAAACCAACACTGCAAGATGACTGTGTAGTGATCCTCCTGTCTTCCAGCTCTACACACAGCAAGACACACCTGGATCTCCACACAGCCATCTGAGTCCACAGAGTGCACCTGTGCATCCACGTTTATTCTGACAAGGTTGTCTGAGGACATCTAGCAGCACCAATAGCAGCACTATGCTTAGTGGATGCTGTGTTTGACACTTTTGCAGTCAGGTGAAATATTCCTGGCTCGCTTTGCCAATGTGGAGCTACCTGCAGGAAAGATTTCTGCAGTAGATTTTACTTCTACAGTGACGGAAACTGGACATTTGTTGATTCAATGCTCAGTATGCAAAGGATGGCATTACCAGGGAGGCAATTTCTGTACACAAAGACACAGAGAGGCTGCTGGATGCTCCAGCTGAACAATTCCTAATAGCATTCAGGTTTCTGCACTTTCTGGCTTGAAACTGACAGGAATCATTTACAAACTGGCAGAGGGCACAGCCCCACATCAGGCTGCCTGATTTATGTTCATCTTTCATCTCCAGCCCCGGCAGCTCTGAGCACACCACAGTGAGTGTGCTTGTTACTTCAACAGTGGCACGCTGCCATCCTGCAAGACAAAAGCCGTTCTTTCCATTAACATCTGACATGGATTTGTAGTACCCACCCTGCAGAATTCACAGCATTTGTGTAAACAGTTTTGAAGTTGTTCTCTGTATATCATGAGAGAAAGTCTGCTTCTCCTCTTCTCTTAAAAGTGTAATAATTATAATTAATTAAGATCTCCCTGTTCTCAGTCTGCCATGAAGATGAACTTTGAGGCTCATTTTTATGTCACTGTTCTGTCAAACTTCACATACTTCTTTCCCCCAGCTAACTGTATTTACCAAACATTTGGCTCCATGGCCACTGCTCCAAACCTGGAGCTGCCAGCCCAAGCTCGCCTTCCTTTGGCTTTCCCTTCACTGCAGACCATATGCAAAGGAAATCTGCTCCTGAAGAGTGAGCCCTGCAGTCTTGCTTTCAAGTTCAACTTCATCAAATTAATAATTAGCACTCACTTAAGTAACAAGGAGATACGTCTTAAAAGGCCTTGTGTTTACACTACTGTTTCATTTACTCTTTCAAAAGCTTTCTTTGGCAGCCAGAGGAAAGCATGATGCACCCTTCTTTCCAGAGGTCACTGGACTGTCTTGGTTCAGTTCCATACACTGGGCTGCAGCACAAGCTGTGCAGCTCATACCCCAGTGTTTGTCATCACACCTTGCCACGAGCTGAGGGAGGGCCAGAGCCCTGCTGGGGCCACAGCTCTGCTCACAGCCTCACAAAGCCCCCTGTTCCCTAAGACCAGTGAACTGGGTAATACTGCATGGCTCCTCAAACAGGGGAGGCTCTACAGGTCTTCATGGTGGACTGACAACAATATTTAATCTGTTTCTCCTGAAACACCACAGCACCCCTTCTAACCTAAGTGTGCCACCAGCCATAACATGCTGGATAACACCACCCAGTGATGCACAAGCAGGATGCTTGAGAGGTCCTTAACACAACAATGAAAGAGATGGTATATCAATGCCATGGGAGCCATTAGATAGATTAAGGGCCTCTCTCTCTGCGCACAGCCAGGGAGGACTTTCTTCAAATGCTGTCTGATAAGCCCATAGGTAAACCTCTCAAAACATAGCGGCATCATTTTTCTTACCGTACCTCCAGTTTGCAAGGCTAGATCTGTAATTACTTTGTTCAGGATACAAGCTGTATCCTGAGGAATAACAGCTGGATTAAGAGACTGCTGCCTCACAACAGCCCTCGGTGAAGGGAACAAAAAGCCACTGGATGGAGCAGCTCAGCTTTTACACACAGCTGGAGCCCTGCACTAAGTGGCCTTTCTCTTCCCTGGTCCCTGGGACAGAGCACCTGAAAGGTGAAGCCCATGACAAGTGGCTCGGTTTCACCTTTTAGCTACCTGTGTGGTTACAGCCTTGCTGGTAATGACTGATGTCATTCTGTCACTGCAGTGCCCAATTTACCACATCTGTAAGGGCATACAGCACCACTCCCACGGCTCATACAGCTAAACACCGTGGAGCCTGGATGACCTGTCAGCCTGCCTTAGTTGGACTCCCTGCACTTGCTGGTGGCAGCAGTTGTCCTCCAGTGGCCATTCTTTCACCTTCCTTGCTAAACTCAGCAATTCTAACCACACAGCCACTTTGTTTTATTGCTGTCATAAAATATTTTGGTGGGTCAGCGTAGAAAACAAACACCTCCACAGAACATGAAGTATCAGATGCCTCAGTCCAGGGGAGGTAAAAAGGGTAGAAGGGGTGAATGGTTCCTAGCAGCATTTATGCATGACTTTATTAGAGCAGACCATAAAATAGGACATAGAACTAGTAGTACAATGAAAAGTGCACTAATACTGTATGGTTTTACATGTCCCTTGCCCAAAGTTCAGGCTGTAGCAGCTCCTTTCAACATACTTTCTTAATTCAAGTTCAGCAGCCTTGTTTCTTTTCCTTAAAAATGTGCAAACCTTTAACATATCTCAAGGGATAACTCAAAACTCTCCCAGAGAATGAAATATTAATTAGAGAAAAGAATCTCACTGTAGCTCAGCACTGTGTGGCCTCTAGGAAGCAGAGGAACCCAGACCTAAAGTGCCTCCTTTGTGTGGGGCTTTTGTTCCCCACATTCCACCCACTCTACACTGTCACAGCTGATAATACCTCAAAGTCCACTGAAAGAAAACTGTCATGGCTAAGTGTACCTTGGCTGCTTGTAGAGAATATAAGCTATTAACGAGCTTGTTATTTTGAGCAGGATTTACACAAATTGTTCCCCATCCAGCATTTGGCATAAGCAGTGATGACAACTTTTCAACAGATGCTAGCATGGAGAGAACAAAGATGCTGTGGCTTCAGACCATCTGCAGGGATTAAGCCTTCATCAAGCGAGGTGACTTTTTTCTGCTCTTGAGACAAAAGAAACTTTTCTTTTCCTCTACCTAAACACCTCAGTTTCTCCAAGACACCATTTCATTACCAGACTCGTTCACCATGGCTTGTCTACCAGAGAGTCATCTGAGAACCACTGATTTTTCCCCCTCTAACGTCCAGAGAAGTCTGGATGCTCGATAATTCTTAACCTGATCTATGGCAGCAACTTTCTATTTGATCCTTTTTCAGGAAGGTGCTGGCTGCTCCTTAGGCCACCAGCCTCCAGCATTGGAAGAAATCTGAATTAACCACAAATTTCCCAAGAAAGTGACCCCACTCAGCAATTTGTTATGTGTATTGTAAGCACCATTGCTTTTCTTAAGCTTCCAAGCTACGTCTAGCGTAAAATGAAAAGATAAATCACCCAGAACATTGTGATTCTCCATCATCTGCACAGGGTTACAAATATGATCTGAACAATTAACATCAGTTAAGAAACTCTGATGCTTATTTTCAGTATGCTTCAACTGGATACAGCAGCATATGAGGAATAAACAATCAGAGAGTCCCATTTTGGGACAGCAAGAGCCATCTGGCTGGCAGCTTCCTTGATCCAAAGCTCACTAAGGTACATGGTGATTTACCTTTTTGACATAGAACATAGCTTAGAAGCTTAAGAAAAGCTGCGATGCTTAATGACAGAAAAGTAATTAATATCAGTTCCAGGCCTTACTGCAACTCCACACTTCTCCCAAGACCTGTCCCATGCACTGTAATTGGCCACCACCCAGGTGGTTGCCCTTCTGCTGGGAGAAAGGAGAGACACAAAGCACACTGATAAATCTCACACGTAATGGGGTAATGCATGTTTTAAGAATCCAACATCCACAAAAAATTCACATAAATCTTTCCTATTGTTTCTATTACTTTGGTAATGTCAAAACAGCCCATAAGTGGGAGGCACATGCAATCTCTGTGATTGTCACAGGAACATTATTTCATGGGCATAGGGAAATTTACAAGTAAAATAAAAAAGCGAAGATTGATTGGGAAAGGTGAATGGAAGAATACTCACAGACTCCTCATTTGCAGGCTGGGACCACGAGGTGAGAGGCTGCTAGTATGGGGTAAGACAGGCCACAGTGAGAAAGGGCACAGATTTTCAGGTAATCAGAGGTTAGTTATCCTAGCACACCTGTGGAAATTTCTGGGGATGTAAAGAGCAGACTTTGTTTCCACAGATTCTGCATTTGCTGTCAAAAAAATCACTTACTGTTTGTCTAGTGCTATTGACATTGGAGGTCTGCACAGTGCTTGCTGCTCAACCTTCCTCCAGCCTCTCTGCAAAGCGTTAAGGAACATTAATATGACTGTTGACACAGAATGCAGGTAATCCCCCTCTCCCAGTTCTTTGGCAGGTCTAATTAACCGGTACCTCACCAAACTAGATAGCAAAACAGCCTTTCCTAGTCTATTCCTGATCTTCCTCCTCTATCATTCTCATTCAACAACACCAATTCAATCAGTACCCAACAGAAGCCTCATGAAATACTTTTCCCTGAGTTTTAACAATCTTAGTTTATTAAATGAGGAGCAGGGGGAGAAATAAATCCATAAAACCCATGCAGCCAGGTGTAGCAATTGGACAAACCAACACAGTGGGAAAGGCATTACAACAGAGATGTGACAATGGAGGGACCAGCACAACAGAAAGGTGCTATAAAGGAAGTGGGAGAAGATTGCTCACCCACTTCAGAAGATTCCAGGTTCACAGGGGAGAGCTTCACCAAGAAGAGATCTCCAGAAAGAGATCCTTCCCCAGCGGGGGTCAGCCTTTCAATGAGGTCTAAGAGAGGTGGAGACCCCTTCCTGTCACACAGCTGAATTGCCTTCACCTGTGCTCCCAGGGCTGATCCGGCCTTTCCCAGGTGCTCAATCAGGATTCAGGCCATGACTCAACAGTTCCCACACACAAGGGAATTTCTTTTTTATTCATGCTTGCCTTGCAGTAGACAAAAAATGTTATGAACCACTAATGGAACAATGTTAGCATGCCTCTTTCTGTCTCTTTAAATGGATATTCTTGGACTCTGGAGGACTCACTATAAGCCAAGGAGCATCTGCTCCCAGTTTTGTCTCTAAACTGCAGTCATGGTGGGCGTACCTCAATAGCATGCTCTCCTTTGCAGCAGCACTGGCTGGGAGGAGAGGGGGAGATGGGGTTTAAGGGAGAAGAAGCCCTCGGGTGAGCTCATCATAGTCATTTCTTGGAGCTCTTTGTTTAGCTCTGTTTGGCCTTTGACAAGTAGTGACCATGAATACCTCATCTGCCATGAACTGACACGCACCCACCAAGACACGGAAATGCCCATTGGACCTGATGTCACACAGAGCCCTCCCAGATGTGTCCTGAGTGTCCTGTGCCTGCAAGGAGGAGCACAACAGACACCACTGCACAAGTAAGGGGCTGCATGAGAAGCAGAGATATCCTGAGCACATCTTTTGGATATCTTCTAGCTCACAGCTTGTTCACAATGATATATACGTCGAAGACTGCAAATTGAGACTGTCTGACCCCAATCTCCCAGACCTCTGAAAATGGTTGTGTCTGCTTGTATCACCGGTCAACACGATGATCCTGAATTTCTTTTTTTTTCTTCTCAATAATATATTTGAATTACCAGCAGTGAGCATTACGCTTCATAACACATTGTCCTACATAACCCAATCTCCTTTTAAAATGGAATACAGAGTTTGAAAGAAAACATGACTTAGAAGATTAAGAGGTAGGATCAGAAGTAAGCCACCTGTCAGACAGGATAAGAACACATGATTTTTTTCCTTTGGATTTAAGCAGTCATTTAAATGTAATAGTCATATGTTTTGGTGTTCCCTATAAGGTCTAATTTTAAAGAATTTGTGCAAAATAAATGAGCGTCTCCCATTTACAGCCATATTTTCAGCTATTATCTCCTTCATGGCTCTAGCCAATAACAAGGAACCAGCCTCTATTATACTTACTCCTTGTCAGCAGCAATTTATTTATATGCAGACATCCAGGGAAATGTCTTTCTCAGACTTATCTCCACGCTGGCCCTGAACAGTCATCAAGCACTGAGCCAGGTGAAGCCCTCCAGATGCACACGTCTGTCTCAGGAATCCCCATTAATCGCAGTACGTGTGCGGGTACAGACTTGTACAGGCCTGATGAACAGACTGTTACTCCAAGAGATCAGCAGATGGGTGTATTCCTATATATGTGTGTGTGTGTGTATGTATACATACACATATGTATGCATTTAGAGATATGAAAAACAAACTAACCCTAGACATAATAATGACTAAAAGCCATACTTCACATTATTATTCGTTGTTATTGCTATTAAATGGCTCTTACTCATAACACAGCCCTACAGTACTTTGGATCTTAATCGCCTTTTGTGGTATAAAATGGTCCAAACAGCTGCTGAACGGAACAAAAGTGTAATCCATCAGTATCGATTAGAATAAACATAAACATCCCATTTCCTTGCAGACAAACGTGGCACAGCCTGAGCAGCATGCTCTGGCCGTCAGAAGGTCCCTGAGCTCTAACAGCAAGGACAAGCAGGGTGCCTGCCTGCTCCGGGCACGTGGCACAGCTGAAGGAAGTTTTGGGGAGTGGGGATGTGGTAGGCTGGGAGAGGCTGGGGGCCCACTGCTTCACCAGTGTCCCTGTCTCTGTGCTTTCTGGGGCTGGAGGCTGACAAAGGGCTGTGAGCTGCACTGAGACAAGCTTGCGGGGCTGGCAGCTCCTCTGGGAGGAGAAGCAGGAGCTGGGCACATCCCGGCTCCCCATCAGCTGTGGCACGTGCACAGGTGTTTAGGAAATGCCCGTGGCTGGAGGAAGAGGCTGACTGAGAAAGTCTGGCTTTGTGAACCAGAAATGCTTTCTCTGATTGAATTTGAAACTTATAAACCTGAAACCAATCAGAAAAATGTTTCTTCCTTTGAAATGCACAGCTATTTTGAACAAGCACACATTGCTGTTCAGCTCAGGTTCCAAGGAAAGCAGGCTCGCATCACTCCGTGCCTCCCAGCTGGCAGGTTGGGCTGGGATAGATGGGATCCCACTCACCAGTCCTGCGTATGCTGCAGCTTCACACTGAATGACGTACAGAAGGCTGGAGAATCAAGCACTTAGTGGGTAATTTGTGCTGACTAAAGGTACATAGAAGGGCATGGCATGATGCTGTTTGTGCAACCATGGCAAGGACAGAGTCCCCAGTTCAGCACTAGAGAGGAAAAGTCCAACCACTCATCATAGCCAAGACAGCAAGACAATGTCTGATGGGGAAAAGAAAGAGGGAAGGGAGGAAAGAAAGAGTGATGGATCTAAAAAGGACATCATATCTTCACCAATGGATAACTGTTCCTGCTATCAGCCACCTCTTAGCCATCTTCCTCAAGTGCATAGCTATGGATGGAATGAATGGCATGTGCTTTCTCCAGACCTTGTGGTTGCTGAAGTGATGACAGAAACGAGCATGGCTTCATCCTGGTGGACACTTGGCATACTGGGACTCCCTGCATGACTTGTGCTTTGCCATGAATTCCAGCTGAGGTGGAAAAAGGTTCTATGTCTGATCTATCTCCTGTAGAAAGTGCACACTGGGTCTCAGCGTACAGCCAGCTGCACTTCAGGCAAGTGCTGGAAGCACTGGCGTTGGCAGACGCACGGCAGAGCTATGCCATGCTGAAGAAACCACCCGATGTACACCAGTGGTAATATTACACTTTTGAGTCTGGGACTCTGTGGGAGTTCCTCTTTATCCAAACTTTCAGGCCTCTAAATGTTCCTCTGCAAAAGAAAATTATCAACAACATGGCTTTGTTAAAAACTAGAAGATTTTTAGCATATCACAAGTGCATGCAAAAAGGCCATGTGCTTTTAGCTACCATCACTCCAGACTCAGAGTCTCATTTGAATGTGATCTGCTGTGTGAAAAGTAATTGGAAAAACATGGCCAAATATGTCTGTGTACACAGGCACACAAGAAAAGCAGTTTTCATTAAACAGCACTAAACATGGAAACATATGCCAGAAGATTTAAATCACAGAAGTTTCCTCTGATTTACTGCAGGGATGACCTGGCCCTGGTGTACAGAGTGGTGCCCTGTGGGGCTGCTCGCCTGCAGCACCTGCACCTCCAAGCAAAGAGATGGAGTCAGAGAGGAGAGGTGAGCTCCAGGCTGGGAGAGACAATGGGGCCCTTTGGATCTTCACTGTCCAGGTATTAGGAGGTCACTGTGTCGACAATGGCAACAGAGCCAGAGGCTGAGTGGTTCACCTCCCACGCTCAGTGACCAGGGTGAAAGGGGTAAGTAATGCCTCAGGCTGGGGTAAGGGGAGCACAACACCCAGAACGTGTCTCTGTTTCCTCTCCACAGTTCCTTTGCTACTAGGCCTTTCTCAAGTGTTCATGTTCACACAGCAGAGCCCTTTGCTGGTGCATCAGAACATGAGCCGCACATTCCCCACCCTCCATTTAAAAAGCATGGGAGCAGCAGCTCCCATGACAGAGCATCAGCCAGCCATTGCTGATGGGAAGGCAGATGGACAGGACAGACTGACGGCCTTCCTGAGGTCAGCAGGGATGTGCAAACACTGCATGGAGTGCGGGCAGGCCAGGTGCCGCACAGTCCGCCGCTTCCAAACCCTGGCTTGTGCACGTACTACTCCAATCCTGGCAATCAGCTCAGCCCCACGTAAGTGATTAAACTGTGTCTAATCCCATCTGTTTGCTCTCAGTGCGGTGCACACCTTCCCCCTGCCCTGGGCCTGCCAAGCTGAATGTATTTCTGAAGCAGAGGTGCCATGCCGCCGCTCAGTGCAACGCATCCTGTTTATAGAACAAGAGAATTAGCCAATCTGCGTGTTTATGCATGAGGTTAGCTGGCCTGCTGCTGTAATGGGAGTGCAAAGAGCACGGTTTCAGTTTGTAATGTGTTTAACGTGTTTGTTTTGAGCCTAAATTACCAGACTTTTCTGTAAGGAAAAAAGAGAATTGTTTTTAAGAGGCCTCTGTAACACGAACCCCGAAATGAGGTGTGTCCTTTAAACGTATCGTGTGAGTGGCCGAGGTGCACGCGGGCACTTGAAAGACAATTTATAGTTTGTGTGACAGAGGAGCTTTGAATTCAAAGCTGTTTGAGCTCATGAGCTCTGCATGCCTTGCAGGTGAATGGCAGGAGCCAGCCATGCGCTCATTCCATGCATGTCACACTGCACATCCAAGGGACACACGTAGAGCAAGCCGTGGTGGTATGGAGAGACCCCGGTGTGCTGCAGGTTGTGTTTCCCCTTGAAAAGAAGCACATAAAGAAATAGAAAAGAAAATAATCCTCTGAATGGTTTTAGGATCAGCCTCAGTTTTGCTATCACTCATTCAAAAAACAGACTCCTCCTAAATGTGTACAGTCTTCATTCTTCTTATTTTCTTTTATTCTTTTCCACCATTTGCACACTCGACAGTTGTTCTCACGAGTGGTTCTGTTGCACTCAGTCAGTGCTCCTATAGCAGGCAGTGCAAGGGGAGAGCAGAGGCTTCCAGCCATTGCTCTTCAGGCTCAGCAGAAGTAGCAGCAGCTCAGCTGTGTGGCCTGGGAGGGAAATGGCTCCAGAGTTGCTCAGGCCAAGCCTGGGGACTGCAGCAAAATTACAAGTGCCCTATGGAGCCCAGTGGCACAATGGGAACAACATGGGCAGCCCAGTAACTGCTGTGGAGAAAGAAGGGAACATACAGCCCATGCAGGGACAAATATGTGCTTCGTATAGTGGCCCTACAACGCATAATGTTTAGAAACTTGAAACCCAGAGAGCCAGTAGAGTTGTGCCTTTTTTTAATAGGGAGTGTAGAGTTTTATTATTTAAAAGGTTTTATAAAGGAGTTTTAAATAGACCATGGAATTGCTATGGCAAGTTTTTTCTGTTGGAAATCATTCAGCCATTTGGTTTCTATTTTTGCAAAAAGCACAAGCTTTTTGAACAATCATTTGATATGCTTGTTGATGCATCACAAAAAGGAGATATGCTTTGAATTCTCCTTAAAAACCCCATGTAAACACAAGGCTTATGTATAATTGCAACAAAATACCATCTCCTTATTGAGTGCTTTCACATGCAATTTCCTCCCTGACTACTGCATGTAAACACAGTTATTGTATTTGGGAAACTCCCAAATCTCAGGCACAATCAGGATCAATAGATCAACAAAAGTGAATTATAGTTTAGGATGTCCATGTTTTGCAACAAGATGCCTAGATGGTAACGGAGGAAGAATACAAGAAACATTTTAAAATAGACGGGTGGTTGCATGGCCCCATTCCCACTCATCTGTGTGAGGTTCACACCACACATCAGCACCTTCTTCCCATCCACTGCCCTGCAGGCAGACAGACAGAAGTCTAGGCATAGGAGCAGAACATCAGACAGATCAAGTCCTTTGTCTCCCTGTCCTCTCAGTTTCTATTTCTCTTTGTCAGCAAAAGACTACACCATGTCATCCTCTAGGTCCTCATTTCCCTTTTCCGCAGGCAGTGGCAGGCTGGGACAGGCTCAGACCTCACAGCCACTGCTGCTCCAGTGAGAGTCTTGATTTCCCATAGGGTATTGCTGTGCACGTCATCTCCCGCTGCCCACTTTCTTTCTGCTTCCCCACAGAAGCTATCCCCAGTGCTGTGTGCATTCCCCATCCATTTATCCCAGTGTCCCCATGGCCAGTTAAGCTTGGTCCCTGTGCCATCACTGCGTGCATCCCCACAGCTGCAGGAACACTAAATAGCATTTCTTTCTTGACAAATATCCACAAAATCCTCTTAGGAAAGTCTAAGGTACTGTGTGCACCTTCAAGAACGTATCACATTGGTTTGCATTGGAGGGAAGCTCTGTGCCATTTTGCCTGTGATTTTTTGTTACAGAAAAGCCAACAGGTCACACACAGTGGCTTCCCAATGTCACCTCCTCCTCACGATGGGAGGGCAAACACAGGCAAAACCTGTGCATCCAGGGCTGCTGCCAGTGGGAGCTCTGGTTTAGCCCCAGTGAAGAAGGCTAATCAAGGCAAATAACCTGTAATTTTTCTTTGTATTAAAATTTTAACCAGGTACAGCTCCATTCATATGTGAAGGCAACACAGCACAAATGACTTTTCCTTCATAGTCCTTGTGCTGTGTTAGAAAGCTCTGTGCTGAGCATGGCACAGCGTACGGCCGATTGGGCTCTGCCAGCATGGCAGTGTGGCACAGCAGGCACAGACCTGGCACAGATCCCATGGCTGGGGTGCACAAAATGCCATCGCCAAGGAAAAGAGCTGCGTGACGTGAGCATTCTTTAGAAACGGCGTGATTGCAAAGCTGAAATGGCTTTCCCCTAGACTCTATGTATATTTTTTGTTTTCAAATTTGTTTCTGCTATGCCCTGATTTATCAAAGCACTAAAACACATGCTTGACTTTAAATGCCTCACTGCAGCTAAAACTAATTGCATACTTAGTCTTTGATGGCTCAAGGTCATAAAGAAATCACTAGCTTTTCAAAACAAATACTTCAATATGTTAATTGCTAGCAAACCAAATACCACTGCCTCTTCAGCCATGGGTGTAGGTTTGCATGACTGACTAAAGGGCGAGCATGGTTCTGCCTGAGATTTTCCAGCACAAATGTGGGCAGCTGACAGTAACTCAGGGCTCAGAAATTCCAGCAGGCTCAGACTGCATGCCCGCTTATCTCCTGGTCAAACCGTGGGTGCTCCACACCTTTACCTGGGAATGGCCGACCAAAGGCACGGAACGGGACAGCTGTGCAGGGCACAAACACAGCAAAAGAGCTGCTACCCATAGGAGTGCAACAAAGGACTGGGCAAAGCATGTCAACATGTCTGGTGCAGTGATGCCCAGACTGCGAGGGTTACCTGAATACATCTTTGAAGACTTCAGCATCCCATAAAAAACCATATCCTTCTGCCTGGCTGTGGCAGTAGCCCTCTCCCATCACATGATACAGCGTGCACACAGATCTATGCACACACGTATATAAAATTGAAAGCAGTGCTGCACAACTGGTGTTCCCATGGACAGCAGTGCACATGATATTTGCTCTGACAGCCTAAAGATATTCCTTTCCCACTTCCCCCAGTACTGGCTGCTCTCCCCTCCAGAATTCTTAGTAGAACAATAATATTTTAACAGTCGCAGCTTTAAAAATCCTGATTATGACCAACCATTTCTCCCAGGCAATTGTATATTTAGCAGAAGGGACAAATAAAACTTCCCAGGAACGAGGTTATTTAGGGCATAAAATTCAAGGAAATAGGTATTTAGGTCATTGTGGGCATGGTTTTTATTTTCCCTAATTTTCAGATTACTTTCGATTAGGTCTGTTCAGAGTGGAAACTTCTTGATGTGAAATAGATACTATCTAAATCATTAGAGTTCACTCATTGCCATGTGCCACCTTTTAGAGAAATTAAACCTGACCCTGGGGTTACCTAGCTGAACATTCACCGACCCAGGGCACTTCCGCTGAATATGAATAAGCTTGTAGTACAAATACAGTCGGAGAGCGGCATCGCTCCTGGCACAGATAATGCCTTTGTTGGCTGGAGCTGGGGCTCGCGGGCTGTTAGACTATGGAGGCCATTGATTCAGAGCACTCTCTGTTGGGATCGGTTCAGATTTTTTTTCCCTTTTTTTCCCCACCAACATCTGGAGTCTATCCCTTCATCAGCCTTGCAACCCCCACTCAAAAAACAAGAGAAGGGAGACAGACTCATGTCAGAATGAGTCCCCAGACAATCTTTGACAAAGCTTGCAATGAAAATTCCTAAATTTTTAAGCCAAGAGCCTTTTTTCACACAGAGGATGGTGAGGCACTGAAACAGGTTGCCCAAGGAGGCTGTGGATGCCCCATCCCTGGAGGCATCCAAGGCCAGGCTGGATGTGGCTCTGGGCAGCCTGGTCTGGTGGTTGGCAACCCTGCACATAGCAGGGGGTTGGAACTAGATGATCATGCAGAGTTTTGCACCTGGGCCGGAGGAATCCCAGGCATCCCTACAGACTGGAAGGAGCGGTCCTTGAGAGCAGCCCTGTGGAGAAGGACCTGGGGGTCTTGATAGATGAAGAACTTAATATGAGCCAGCAGTGCGCCCTTGCAGCTCGGAAGGCAAATGGTATCCTGGGCTCCATCAAAAGAGGGGTGGCCAGCAGGGACAGGGAGGTGATTGTTCCCCTCTACTCTGCTCTTGTGAGGCCCCATCTGGAGTACTGCGTCCAAGTGTGGAGCCCCCAGTACAAGAAAGACAGGGAGCTGTTGGAGCAGGTTCAGAGGAGGGCCACAAAGATGATCAGGGGACTGGAGCACCTCCCCTATGAAGACAGGTTGAGGGAGCTGGGCTTGTTCAGCTTGGAGAAAAGAAGGCTGCGGGGTGACCTCACTGCAGCATTTCAGTACCTAAAGGGAGCCTACGAACAGGAGGGGAATCAACTCTTTGAAAGGGTTGATAACTGCAGGACGAGAGGAAATGGTTTCAAGTTGAGGGAGGAGAGATTTAGGTTGGATGTCAGGGGGAAATTCTTTATAGAGAGAGTGGTGAGGTACTGGAACAGGCTGCCCAGAGAGGTTGTGGATGCCCCGTCCCTGGAGGTGTTCAAGGCCAGATTGGATGGGGCCCTGGGCAGCCTGGTCTAGCATTAAATGAGGAGGTTGGTGGCCCTGCATGTGGCAGGGGGTAGGAGATTCGTGATCCTTGAGGTCCCTTCCAACCCTGGCCATTCTGTGATTCTGTGATCATTGTGGTCATTTTCAACCCGAGTCATTCTATGATTCTATGATTTGGACGATAAAAATTTTACCAAGAATTTGCCAACAGAGCTGCCCCGAAACAACAACCCTACTTCTCTAAATTGGCTTCTTTCAGCCTGTAGGTAGCTCCTCCTGATGTTGCGCTGCACAGCACCTGTGCACCATATTTGCAGCCATTTGATCACAACACATTCATGGGCAACTAACTTCGGTATGCACGGCAGTGTGATCTCCCTGGAAATAGCTGGAAGGCCAGACTGCCCGTTGGACTTGTCCCTGTGCTGCCTCGCTTTGGAAGAACAAACGTGGAAGCTGCCTTTTCTATATTAAACAGAAAGGGAGATGCTGGTAAACAATTAAGTGGGGTCTTGTTTAGAGAACAAATCTTTTTAATATGCTGCCAAACTATGCTAAACAATAACTGTCAGAATCTGTTAAATAGCAGAAAACCAATATTGCTCGGTACAAAACTGATTTTGCTAACATTTGTTCACAAACCGCATCACACATTCAGTCCTGTTTCCCCTGTGAACTCTTAACAATCCAAGACAGCTCCAAGTGATGTTTCTTTTAGTTTTCATAATGTGTTAAGTAGGGAAGAAAAGCCATATGGCATTCCTTCGCCTGGCAGGGCAGGCAGCTCCTCATTAGGCTGCTGACCTGAAACATAATCTCCATCATGACCTGCGGAGAAATGCCTGGGACCCACCTGCAAATAAAAGCCCTTTCTGAGAAATAATGCCAGACTCCTGGCTGACAGTGAGTTTGATTCACCTTTAGGAAACTCAGACGACTCGTATTTCTTCTTTGTGGTGTCTGAAGATGGAGATGACTGAAGAGTTGATCCTCTTTTTTTTTCTCCATTTGCTTATCATTTGCTGTATGTAATATGCCAAATTATACATTAGTAACAAATTTTCCTTTCTACCTGTAACCCTGGCTTATGATCTGACTGCTATACAGTCTGCACGTCCCATCTGTATGTCCCATCCGTGTGTCCATGCCCATCATGGCCACCTGGGGCTGAGCTGCACTGCACTCAGCCATACCGACAGCACCTTGGGCATGCAGGTCTTACTGAGCTCCTCCTCACAAACAAACTTGCTTCCAACCATGCCCCGCTCATCTGCAGACAGGCTTAAAGCCACTGAAGGAACTAAATCACACCGCCTTGCTCCTCAGTGGTGTAACCCAAGAGGACAAGATAAGGAAGCACTCTGCATCGTACCACTCTTGAATTCCTTTACACCTTCTGCCTTTCATGGGGGGCATGCTATCAGCCTACAGCACTCTTCCTGCAGAGAGCAGCCATTGTCTGGAGAGCCCGTGTAGATAAACTGAAGTTCTACTGAAAGCCACTGTCAAGCAGTGTTTTCCAAGTGCCTGTAACCATCAGCATTACAGTATCCACAGCAGGAAGAACTGCTTGTTATAAAACTGCATTCCAAACCATTCCTGGCCTGTTCAATCGGGGACATTTTGTTTTCTAAACTGCAAAATTAAACATGCTAATGAACAGTTGAATGCTTTACCACAAATTAGTTACAGTGGGAGGTTTTCTTCTCCAGCTGTTAGGAAATGCATACGTCCACCGCATACAACCCTAGAAATGAAAGATGTATTTTTGCACAGCTGAAGTAGTAGCTTTTGTATTAAACAAGACTTCATGATCTTAAGTTGTCTATAAACAAATAAACAGTATACAGTTTTATATGAAAATAATCATGCCATTAATCCTATTAAGTTGCTCTGCTCTGGTTCTCCCCTTGCTCTGGCTTCTATCCAGCATTGCATGCATTCAACTGGATTGTTGCCTCCCAAAATCCAGCCTGCACTGAAACCATCTGCTCGGTCAGAGCAGTGGCATTTCCAGTAAGGAGGCAAAATGACAGATACTTCTGAGAGCCAGAGCTGCGGAAATTGCTGGTCTTTTTCTCTTCTAAAGTAAGAGAAAATGATCACTGGGCCTATTATAATGAAGACAAAATAATCACAACCTCAGATGGAAAGTTCATCATATAATCCAACTGATTTTTATTTTTTTTTTCCAGATGGGGTAGCTGCTAATTCCTGGGCAATAGGATAGCAATTTGGGGATTCTGCATGCCCTGAATATATGAATGCACAAAGAGACAGAATAGGAACTTGCTGAGGTCTACCTAGAAATTGGAAATCGTTCCATTACACACTGGTAATGGACTGCAATTTTCCTCCTCTTTCAGATTATCCAGCCTTCATTATATGTAATACTTTGGTACATGGTGGAGCACAAGGAGGGTTTTGATAGCAGCAAAAGCAATTTGGTAGCATACAACTGATCTGTTGCTGATCTCTGACCAGGGCCTGGGCCAGGAGCTGCCCACAGCTCCCAGCTGCTGGGTGCAAAAGCATAAGGTGCCCCTGTATGGCACTTTTGTAAACTGAAAGGGAAATTAAAGCACCTGTGGGCTGATTCTGATGTAACTGATTCTTTAAGGGGTGGGAGAACCAGCACAAACAGCAGACCTTCCCCAAGCTACAGCATCAGCACTTTGGTATCAGCTTTTTCTGATCCCAGAGCATTGCAGAATGTCAGGAGCACAAGGAAAGCTGTTGAGAGGAGGGAAAAATATCACAGATGTGCCAACAGAAAGCATGTATTCAAGATTCATTAAAATTAACTGTTGGTCTGAACCAAAGTCCACTGTGTAACACCGATCAATCAAAACACCGTAAATTAGATCTGCTATTCTGCATATTGGGAATTTCTCCCATGTATCTCCGATCACAACAACATGGATTCTTCATACCTGCCTTTGCAGTTGCACATTTCCACCTGCTCAGTTTTAAGAGTTGTTATTATGATGTCAAAATAACCAATTAAAAAAAAATGAACACCATCCATTTGTGTCAGAAAGGAATCATGAAAGTACTGTGTTTATTCTCCACGCATTTCAGATTTGATAACATAAATTAAACTGGGAGAAGTCTGTGAATAAACAGTCTTCAGACCAGAGGCCAGAAGGATTCACCCGTGCACTACAGGTGTGTCTATCAGCACACACCTGTGTTTTACCTCTGGAAGATGGTTAGCAGGAAGCCCTGAGCACCTGCTGCAATCACCTTTTCATGCAGGAGAAAGGAAAAAAGGCCACTGAGATGCTGTAAAAACGGGAGCAGTTCTTGTCCTGCCTGCTGATCCCAATCTGATCACATGTTGTGTCTGTAAAAAGGGACACATCTCATTGTTACAAGGAAGGGCAGCCTTGCAGTAAGGCTCATTTTCTTTGAAGCTAAGTGCTGTTGAGCACAGAGGCACCTGCAGACATGGGGTGCCCATCTGGGGCACAGCCTGGGCATCTCGGGGCTGCAGCAGGCCGGCGGGCATCCAGATACCTTCTTTTAGTCCCATCTCTTTCATTTTAAGTGCCATTACACTGCTGAAAAATACTTATAGTTAATCAGCACTGCTTAATCCTGTTCACTTCCATCTGTGCCTCATTGTATCCTGACACCTCTCCTGTCCCGGGGCCATGGCCATTCAGTGCAGCTCAGCTGCTGGAGGCCTCTGGGGAGCAGCTGTCCCCAATCATCCTGTCCATGGCCCTTTCATTCACAGATTACATCTTGTACCAACAGATTGCGTGTGGGAAAAATCAAAGCTGTCAGGGGCTCCTCCCAGGACACACATTTTGCACAAGGTGCCCCACCACGGGGCTCAGTGCTTGACCTCCGTGCTCAGTGGGTAATGAATTGGGGCCGGCTTTGGGCAGCCAGCACCACGCCATGGCCCTGAGAGCAGCAGTGTCACTGCCTGCGGCTGCTGCCCGGCCCTGGGACTTCCTCATGGTGCTGCAGCCTCTGGGTTAAGAGCAGGAAAAAATCCCAGTGGGATAAAAGACGCTTCATCATGGCCTTCCTGCTGTGCTCAGGGGGGGAATCCAAGGATGAAATTTCAGGAGCCACAGACAACAATGACAGTTTAATGACTAAATTCTAAGATTTGATAACCCATCATGCGCAAAGAACTCATTGCGATGGACCCACTGAATTTCTGGCACTCCCTGCCCCAGGAGGGGATCTCAGTTTTAGTTCCCATTGATCAGAGTACTGCCTATGGTTTGAAATGAACTACTGCCTGTCTCCTGCCATTCCCTCTTTTCTTCACCTTCCAATGCAATCCTCAGCACCACAGCATCCTGCACACCAGCCTGGTGCAGACCTGCAGAAGTGGTTAAAGGCTCAGGGCAGGCAGCACGAGAGCATCACGTTAAACTGCTATTAATGCTTTTAATAGTTAAACATCCAGCTTTGTATAAAATGCTCTTTTTCATCGCAGAAACACTGTTGTTGAGGATCTCAACGGTACTGCTAGATAAACTTGTCAAACCCAGGTAATATTTTATGAGTGATTTAAGCACCTTTTCCAGTTGTTAAACAAAGACTTCTCTTACAGCTTGGCAAGTGCAATGCTACTTAGTGCCTAGGTGATGTAAAATAACACGTTGTTATTTTACAAGCAGAATGAGATGACGCTATCGTGCTTTCCTTCCCACTCTGGCAGCTTGCTGTTGCCGACTTGCTGGCAGCCACTTTGCCCTGATGTTATCAGCAGCATTCGGCGTGTCGGGGCGGCTCTGATTGCCTGGCGTGCCGCATCCCTTTTCCACACTGCAAGAAATAATCCTAATTTTGCATGCCATGAGCTAGAGACGTTGTCAGGCCTGCACCGACAGTCCAGTCAGATATTTTGACAGGGAAATGTACGCTTTCCCTACACTGTTTTGTCTAATACTTCTCATGTTTTGTCTGTGGTTTGCAGGTCAGTTAATCGGGAGTGTGGGCAATGTGGCAGGATGTGAGCAGGCAGGTGAAGGAAAGCCAGGGGGTGAAATATTGGCTCCCACAACCACCAGGTAAAAACCACCCGGATTTCAGTGGAGCTCAGTGTGGCATTGGCTGTTTCAGGCCGGGCAGAAGGTGACATCCCCTGCCCGCTCTCCATCCCTGGTAGGGCAGGGCTGGGGCAGGGCGCTTCCACCTGCAGGCTGGTGCAGCTCATGGAGGTGTTACCAGTGTGAGCCAGGAACCTGTTAATCCTCTGCAGGTTTTAATAATCACCAGGCGTTAGTGAATACACTACGTTATAAAAGTCTTATTAAACCTAAATTAAATGCAGATTGGGAACTGAAATGTGCCACAGAAATTTATGGGGGGATCTCAGCAGAGAATAAGGTTTTCAGACTTTGCTGTGAGAGCTACAGAATATCAGTTTCTGAATCAGTAAAAATTACTGCGTGCCAGCCGCCAGTTACTAGCAAACATGTCTGTAGAAGTATGTCTTTTATCCCCATGGATTGCCAAAACTTAATTCGACAACAGGAATTTCCAGGTCTGTAAAGAGCAAATGAATGATTTCCATGTCTGCACAGAATGATGCCAGCTGAAGCAGCCAGGTGCAGCTTCCACCTTCCCCACGCTTGCCAAGCTCAGGATTTGCAGAAGTAGATGGAGGAACTCTGGATTCCTGATCTAAGTGAGAAGCTGTGCACTTCTCAAAGACTGTGAACACGAAGGCTGATGATGATCAGTTTGGATCATCAGCATTTGTCTCCAGCGTGTCAGGACAGCTCATGTCCTATGTGGGTCGTGGTCCTGCCCTGCACAGCTGCCCGAGGCATCCTGGGGGGTCTAGTGAGAAGAGCTGCTCTGTGTGGACTGTGCTTTCTGCAGAACCAATTAGTGCTGATGACTTCCTATCACTTACAAGACTGATACGTCTATGATTTCTCTCTCCAGCCCTGCACTTGATTAAAGGACACTCCACATCCAGAGCAGTGTTGTTATACAGAATGCCTGTGTTATCAAATAATAAACTAACTGTCACAATATTGGCTCAAGGCTTAGGAGTTTTCTTGCATAGGAAGATTAAGACCATTACAGTTCAAATAAGTACCATTTTTTGACTAATTGTTTGCAGATACGGCATAGAAGCAGTGACTTGCCATGGGAAAGTAGTGTGATTTTGATGCAGGTATCTGGCTGAAACATAGCTAAAAAATAAATGCTAAGAGCTCAAACTTACTTGAATTTGTACTTTTGCATTCACGTGAATGGAAAATGCATTTATAGAGCAGAAGAGCTGTCCCAGCTTGCTGGTCTCCCCTTTCAATCTGAAAATAAAAGAGCAATTACTAAGTTTGATTTGGACACCTGGACTTAGATTTTCCTAAAACCACAAAAGCAGCTGTGCAGATGCAGCCCAGTGGGCAGCACCAAGTCTTCCCCCTCCTGCACCGTGCTCACATACATTCACTCTGCAGAACCCCTAGAGGCACCCAATGCTTTTTCTGACCACTGATATATGGCCTTTGCTATACAGGAAAGTCACCAAGCCTACCATACCTACACCATTTACCTCATAGGCTCCTGCACTGCCTATCTGTCAGGAGCAGCTTCTTTGCACTGCTTATCAAACAAAGGAAAATGAACATGGTGCCCACGTCCCACCCGAAACCAGTGAGGATGTGGGTGAGGCAGAAGATCTCAGAGCACAGAGATGGTTGCTGCTTCCCACCCTACCAGACACCTTGGGCCAGAGCTCTTTGGCATGGTGCAACGTGCTGCTGCCCTGTTCCCAGCACACAGAGCAGAAGGCACGCAGGCAGTCTGAGCACAGTTCACGCCTCCCGCTGAGTCAGGGGCCCAATATATGACCTTCTGTCTCTTGGTCTTCTCCTGTCAAAACCAAAGCTGGGTTTGAGACTAGGAATGCGCTGGGAACCAGATGCTCTACTGGAGTCAAACCTTTCTGGGTAAATACATTGCAAAGAGCACAAATCATATAATTTCAAACGTTGGGAATCTGTATATATTTAAATATACACAAAATTTGGCTCTTTCTCGACAATAGATTCATACTCCAGAAGAAAAGAAATCCAGCAGACTGAAATTAATAATGCATTAGAACAAACACGAGTGCATTGTTTCCCATTTAAGGAACTGACTGGATATAAATAAACCCTTACTCACATTCTGTGATTTAAATAACAGAGTCACTCTTACCCAGAGTAACAATTGCACCTTTCAGAAATGTAACAGATAAAAATTACTTTTCAGAAGAGGAATGAGTCTTAAACTCATTGGTTTCCTGCAAGCAGGGAGCTGGAATGTGACAGTTCGGAGCTCTGCCCTGAACGTCCCCAGGACTTTAGAGGAGTGCTGAACTGGAGGAGAGAAATACATGCTAATGCCGTTTTGACTTTTGACACTCTGCCTACAGGTCCTGTTTCCCCCATGCAGACTCATCCCCTTGTCTACACTTATGCTGGCACTGCATCTCATTAATGCCCAGTTCTCCTCCTGCCAAGCAGCATGCATGGCAAGGAAACATGGATGCAACTATTTGCCCAAGAAAACTTCGTCTGAAATCAGAAAAGGTGAACGTGGATCAGAGTTCACTGAAATGGGATGTTCATTTTGGTACAGAATCCATAACAGAAAGGGCCGAAGTAGGATTGCTTTGTGCCTGTTGGGTTCCAGCCTGAAAGCAGAGCAGCTTGTGGCATCCAAGTTCATTGGACAGCAGCTGAAGTAATGAACTTTTACGCATCTCCAGCATCACCTCAGCAGAATGCCTGAGAGAACTCGGGTAATGCAAGGAAAGAGTTCCATTTAATAACCAGCTGTACAGTTCCAAAAGTGTACACAGTGCTTTGTATTCAAATGCAATAAGACCTTTTTTTCTGACAATTTCACGGTGGGAAAGTGTGGTTTCAAGGTAGCTTACCAGCCACTCCTTTTTATTCTATTTACAAAGCCAAAGCTATTTTACTGCAAAACTCACTGCAGCGCGCACAGCGTTTGGGGTGAAGAAAAAAGCACAGATCATAAAATAGTTGTCCTTGCTTATACAATCAGTTTGTGAAAACAGCCGTCTCATTTTAAACAAACAGAATTTTATTAGCGCGCAGTCCAGCAAATTGCGGTTATTTCTCACATAACTTTGTTCCATGTCAAGCACTGATTTCCTTTTTATGTAAATGAAAGCCTATAAAACGATGCAATTACCCTCCCCACACACATTAGTTTAAACGCCGAGGCGCTACACAAGTCATTTATCTTTGGTGCTTTCTGTTAGGCTGCAAGTCAGCTCTGAGGTTTAAATTTTGTTTAAAAGTTCTTGGCTAATTGATCGCTTTAGAGATGCTTTAAACACAGGTAAAACACCGACAAAGACTTTTAAAGTAAGCTTTCTTAATGGATGAATTGCAACTATCCATCATCCTGCTTGCTACTTCCCTACCGCCATCCCATTAAACCTAATAAGTTCTATTAAAGCTGTTAACATGTGGCATCCGTTAATGGAAAGTGTATAATGCATAAGGCATGAAGGGGACCCGAGGGCTCCTAGAAGTAAAGTTTGGAGCAGGAAGACAAATCCCAACCATTCACGAAGTGAGTGGAGCCGCAGGTCAGTGTTCCAGGCCTTTCCTGGAGCCCATTCCCATTTAAAGCCCTGCACAGGGCAGCTGGGCTGGGCTCAGCAGCACAGGGCACATGTTGTATTTCAGCCACTGCAGTGAATGAAACGTAGAAGTTGGAGGTAAAAAAAATACATTTATTTTTGGCTTGAGAAAACAGCGTGACACGTGACAAGCCTGGACCTCTTTTAGACAGCCTGTGCTCTATATGACTGAGATTAAATCTGATCGTTCCTGAAGGAACGCAGAAATCCCTAAACCTGGATGGCGAGGGCTGTAATGTCTGCTGTTAGCTGATTACTGACATCTTGAAAGCATTGCTGCAGCAGGCCTTCCTGCAAACGGCTGTCATGTGGATGCTCTCGGATGGAGAGCATGCATCGCAACGCGCGGGTGCCGGGAAGCCTCAAGGACCTGTGTGCCATCAAAAGCTTTGAACTGCTCGGAGCTTTGGGGCTGCTCTGCTTGTTACTAGGGGGACTATCACAACGTATTACAGTGACCAAAGCCAGCCCATGTAGTAACAGCTGTGAGCGTAATCCAAAAATTAGCTCATTAATTCACAGGAAAGTATTTTCTACTCGGCTTTCATTACAAAAAATGTGTCTGCTTGTTAGTGAAACCTAGAGCTTTTACTGGAACCTTTAAAACATTAGCAATGCACATGTGCCTTTCTGTGCCTTAGTGGGAGATTTATTAAGTTTATGCTCTAATCTCTGTTTACAAGCAGAAATATGATGAACGTAAATAATCTCAAATAAGATTTCAAGCTACAAATCCATTTTGCTCTTTTTCAATGTCGTTATGTTATTTCAAACCTGCTATTAATTCTTTTCTTTGTTGCCCTGTTTGTTTTTAAAATCTATTTCACTCCACTTGACCTTTGCGTTTCTTGGAAAAAACAGTCAAAGTTGGAAAAATCTGTAGATGTTATCTGACAGTGCTTATTTCCATACAGTGTGTACAAGGAGTGGGCTGTAGCTTTGGAGTCCCAAGGAGAAGGTGTGGGATAGAAGGCAGTGCTGGCTTCATCCCCACCCGCTCTGCACTACAGAGTTTGGGTCTCAGCTGCCAACAGAAGCTGACTTTTAAATAAATACTCCTTATTTATTTCCAATTACTGAATGTTCTTGAAATTGGGAAGACTTATTTGCATAAACATAGAAAAGATAAAATTTGCAATGACAGCTATTAAACAACAACAAAAAAAACCCCTCAAAAGTTAGGAATCTCTTGTTTAATTATACACAACAAGTATTTTCTCTACTTTATTACTGTTAATACAAGTTAAAAGTAAACAGTGTCTGGCTGGCAAAGGCTAGGAAGAAATGCTTTCAGATGATGCATTACCATCTCCTGCAGAAAACTTACTATGCTGTTGCTGAAATGCAATGTTTCATATCACAGGAACAGAGCCAGAGAGCAGCAGGCACAAAACCAGCAGATGCAAAAGCCCCAACACACCACACACACTGCATCCAGCCTGCTCTGGGCACCCAGCAGCCCCACACACAGCTCTGAAGGACTGCTTCTGGGCTGCAACCATGCACAGCCACTGCTGCAGCAGCCTCAGGTATCTCTCAGAACAGAAAGCTTTCAATCATACAACTAGCTGCAGGGGCTTTTCATTGATCAATAAGGTTGGACATGCCTCTAGCACAGCCTGCACAGGCTGTTCATTAGGCAGGGAAAGCTTGAATTAATGTCACAGCTTGATGAGAACCCAGATGTCCAGAGTACCTGCAGGAAGAGCAGATCTGCCCTGAGACACCAAACCCAACTGCATGGACGCATGGTGAGCACTGGCAGAGAGCGACCTGGTGAGGCCAAGACAGTGAGGCAGTGGAATGCCCCCCAGGAGATCCTGTTTTCTGCACCAGGTCAACAAGCCCTTACAACAGTTGAACTGAACTGAGCAGAAAATCCCATCTGCCAGAGCATTTCAGAGAGCTTTACATTCTTCTTTATAAAAGAGATGGGTATTACAGCAGATGAGCTGGTTACTGCAGTAGGATAACTGTGGACATTCACCCTTCTCCTCTCCAAGTTTGCCACAAGAGGCGCCAGACAGGTGCAGAGGATCCCACCTAGCACTGCTGATTTTTGCTTTTCACTGGCCCACAGAAAAGTGGTTGTTACAAAGCACTGAGGTGTAACTGCATTCTGCTCCTGCTGTGGCCCCGTGTGAGTGTGTACACAGAGCTTTGGAAGGGCTTGGAATCATTCCCCTCTTCTTGGCTGCTCTTAACCCATCCACCCACCCTACTGCACCCTAAGAAGTGCTTTTCACAGCAGTGCATTTTGACTCCTTGTACACAAACTCAGCAGCAAAGGGCTTCTGCTGCAGCACAGTGGTGAGCAGCACAGCAGCAGCAGCTCAGCACAGCTGAGATTTGCTGAGATGTTCTTGCAGAGGTAGTGGCCATCTATACTGGATCCAGAACAGGGCAACAGCAGTTCTTGAGAACCACTGTATGTAGTCCAGATATACAAACTCAGCATGCTGGCTTTTTCTGTGCTAGAGAGACTAAAAAGTTCAGCTCTGGCAACAACAACAACAACAAATAATTCAAGGAAAAAAAATGCAAGAAAGCAAGCTGGCAATATTTACATTTAACAGCCTGTAGCATTTTGGTTTTCAAAAGCCTGAGTCCGAGGTAATTAAAACTTTGGTGGCCTTTCAGTTTTTAAATTGCAAATAAAGGATAACAAAACGGAGAGAGTGAGGTCTTTCTGCAGCACATGTGGCATGAGAAGCCCGTGCTGTCACAGCTTGACAGGTGTGTGCTTGTGTGCTGCTAGGGCTGCTGCTGCGCTGAGTTACTCATGAAACCTGAGAGTGTTTGTAAACAGTCTGTACTTTCTCAAAAGTGCCCTGGAGATTTGTTACAGGAAGTCAAATTGCTCAAATCTACCTAATTTGGCACGATACGTTGAAAGCATGCTTGAGTGATCATAATTGCACTGGGACTGACTTCATTTAGCAATCTCTAAGCATACCTTTCCAATAACAACTGCAGGCGATATAAATTCAATCTCTTGTTTGTCTCTGAAAGTGATTAGCCTAAAAAATTTGGAATTTAAACACTCATAATTGCAAAGTGTTATTTATATTCAAGTTTGATTTATTAAATAAAAAACTCTTGTTTTTTTTTTTTTTTTTTCCCCCCCCAAGGAATGACTTGAGCTGTTTTGGCAAGGGGAAGGGACAGCAAACTGAAAGGAAACAAAAAGCATAATTCTCATTGGTGGCCGTGCTGCTTTAACAAGGACGCTTTTCCCCTGTATATATAACTAACATTACAACCAGAGTAAGAGTTTGTTTCAAATGTGGCTTCTTTGCTATGAAAAGTCTACGGCTCACTGGGATGAATACAGCTTTTAGTTATACCTAAGTAGAAATGCTTGCAAAGACACACCAACCAATTCAACAGCACTGTAAAACCGAAGATAGAAAATGCCATTTTCACGGTGAGCGTGGCAATCTGTAATTGAATACAGTGAACAAGGCTGGATGAAAGATATTTCTTTGGTGTGTCCATTCAATTTTTAAAAACCAATAAATCAAATACGTTTGCATCCTTCTTATACTGACATTTTCCAGAAACTGTTGGGGTAAAAACCAAGCAACAACGGGCAAGAACCCTCCATCATGAATATAGGCAAATACCCATGAGGCAGGATGCTAACTTAAACAGGCCACTTAAAATTAGTGCATGTCTTCTACATAAACCCCAAATATCTGAATTCCAATTAAAGAAAAATGCAGTGAATGCTTTCTAAATCATGCTGACAAATTAGGTGAAAGAAATTAAATGGAGAGGGATTTCAAAGAGCAAATATGTCAGAAAGAGCAATTCCAAAAATGCAGGGAAACACACAAAGTCCATTAGAAAATAATGTCTGCTGAACATGTCCTGCTTAGCCCTAATCACAAGCAGACCCATGTAGAGTTTCCTTGCTGTAGTTAAAAAGAAGAAATGAGAGACGAGGCGAGGCAGTAAAATCCTCCCCAAGGGTTAGCCCTGTGCCCCAGCGTTACATCGTCAGGAAGGACTGCATTCTCCTCACAAGTCTTTACACCACACTAACTTTTTCATATCTTGTTCTATGAGCATCTTCCTACTTTGCCACCTGAATTGCCATTCAAAATCTGTGCCCGCGGTCAGGCGCAGTATCATGCTTGATATCAGGAGCCCTTAATCAGCAGCCTCAAAAAACACAGCACTCAGATAAGCCAGGATTACCAGCACACCCCCAGCCGAGCTGCCATGTTCCACCAGGCAGGCACACATCTCACTTGGCAGCACTGCTCTGCCCGCTGCTGCCCTGGCAGGTGCTGGTACCCACAGTGCACACTTGTGCTCTGCTAGCATGGAGAGAAAGGCGGTGGCACGTACTGAAAAGCAAGTTACATCTTCCAGCTGTGGGGCCCTGCAAGGAGCCAGCAGGTGCATGGGGGGAGTGGGTCACTCCCTAGTGCTGGAAGGGAGGGGGAATTCCTCAGACCCTCCCAGCTTTACCTAAAGTTTACTTTGTTTCTAAAGTAGCATCAGCCAAAGCATCCCTAAAATAAAGCCAGTCCTCAGGACAAGTCTGATTTATAAAAGGTCCTTCTCAAACTAGGTGGGACCTTTGCTTACCTAAGCAAATAATTTAGTGCTATAATTTAGCCCATTTCCCCTTCAGCAATACTACCTCTTAGCCATTTGTTTTTAACCCAAACACATTATTTATTTAATAGGAGGGAAGAGAACAGAAAGGACGACACAACCTAAACATCCATCATTGTTGTTTGTGCTCCTTGAAGGACATTGTTGAATTATCACTGTAAACATCCCACATTTGGTTAATGTTGTTGATATAAACAAGAATTTTTCCTCATTAAGGTAATTTGCTGCAGTCTGAGAAGTTGATTTATCAAGAGAATTAATTAAAGGCAGATATGATTTGTAGCTCTTTGTACTTGTAGATGTTTCAGCATAAACATTCCCATTAAAATTAAATTACATCTAATCTGATCCTACTAACAATAGTTCTGAGTACACTCTACATATGCAAACACGATTGTGTATTCCCATTTGGAGCAGTGCAGCAGAGAGACCCAAGTTCACAGTGGCCAGGATGCACAGATGCCAGAAAGGCTTTGTGGATACGTGGTGTGCTGGATGGCAGCCCCAGTGGGTACAGTGCTGATGGGTTAATGGTTGGACTAGATGATCTTAGAGGTCTTTTCCAACCTTAAATGATTCCTTGATTCTCACTTGAAGATCTGCAGAAGTGGGAAAGGAGATGAAAATCCTGCTTTCTCCTTCAGCTTTCACAGTCAACATGAGGTATGGATTTAATAGGACTTTCTTGAGCTGGGGGAGGTTGTAACTAGGGAGTTAAAATAAAAGGTCTCCCCCTCCTCCTCTCTGATTCAGACTTCGTATAGCCCACAAAGGCAGGATGCAAACTTGGATCTGGTGCCAGTCAACCCAGATCCCCTTGAATCGAGCAAGATTCATCTGTAGCACCTTGGTTCAAGAATCAATTAATCTATGCAACATTTCCTGTTTTCAAAAGGCTATGGAAATTCCCTTCTGGGGTAGCACCTGGAGACCCAACAAGGTTGGCACTGGGAATGGGTGCTGACGTACCCACACTCAGCTCTTG
The DNA here is from genome assembly GCA_037305975.1 of Chrysolophus pictus. Lineage (NCBI taxonomy): Eukaryota > Metazoa > Chordata > Aves > Galliformes > Phasianidae > Chrysolophus > Chrysolophus pictus. The sequence goes on from CM074587.1 coordinate 13,741,337, forward strand.
CAGATTCTCAATCTTTCTTTTATGCAATCCCACTAGGATAAACTTAATAAGGACACCAGAGCTACCAAACCTCCTCCCCTTACAGCTGACCCTCACAGCACAACCTCAAAGCAAAGCCAAGTCACAGATTAGTTCCAGGTTTTCCAGGCTACCCTGACACAGGCAGCTTTGGATGGCACATGGCACAGGCAGCGGCAGTGCTTGTACCACCAGGTGTGCTGGGTAGCACCTTTTTACCATTGTCTCTATTATTTTATTTGCCATGCTCACTCATGAAAGCTAACAGGTAAATACAGTGCCTACCCCTGCTTCAAATGCACCCATATTTGCCCCCCAGTTGTTGCAAAATGAGTAGGCAGAGATTTGCTTGAATTTAGAACACACTGGTTCCCAGACTCAAATCCCAGCATAATCAAAAAGGAGCACATCACAGCAATTTTCAAATTGCTTTATCAAGCAATACAGAATATTGTTTGATAAAGAAAGAAAAGACTTTTAACTTTGACAGAAAAAGAAATCAGGCATGAAAAGGCATAGGGAAGAGCAGCAACCCAGCTTAGGTCAAGGAGTAAGCATACCTCATGTCATACTTCATGACTCTCAGAGATTAAAGCACTTGCTGTGGACAATGCAGAAGAAATTACCTGAATTTGTCCACTATTGAAGGAAACAGACACTTTATGATTTAGTAGAAGACATCTTTGTGCTCACAATCTTGGTGATCAATCGTCCAAGATGCTGAGCACCTTCAAGTCATTGTTAATTGAGTCTGTTAATTACAGCATTCAAGAACTCACAACCCAAGTGCATCACAGAGCCAGATGTAGCACACATTTACAAAGAAGGCCTTCAGGAAGTCTAGATTAGTCTCAGGGATGACTTGAAAGGAAAGATAAGGAAGCTTAAGGGGACTCTTCCTCTCCTGAAGCAGACAAATGAATTAGCAGTGAAGGCTCCAGCTCTGGTCAATTGAAGGGATAATGTGATGATGAAGTAGGTCTTAAATCATTTTGATATATTGAAGTGTCACTGTAAAGAAGATCTAGAGTTGTAGAGAGAAAACAAAGAATCAGTCAAAATAATCAGGCAAATTTGAGGATCTAATTACTTGGTTGGACATACAGCTTTTCAGTACAAAATTTTAACATTTTGTAAAGGGTTCTTTTTTATATTATTCATTTAAGTGACGTAGCTTTTTTAGTAATCATGTTATTTATCTAATTTTATTATTCCATTTATCTTATGGGAGAGTGTCATAAAAATCATTTTATTTTCCATAGTTGGAAATGGGGCAGGCAGATGGGGGACCTGAACTGATTACCCAGGGAAGTACAGACAGTCGTGGGGACCCTGATGACACTGAAAAGAAATGCCTATCCACAGTCACAGGGCAGCACTTTATACAGGCACTTCAGCACTAGAACATGCTTCAGTTAGAGCAGGAACTGTGGAGGCACCCAAAGTCCCAGCTGAGCTATGGTGGGCCAGTCTCCACCTCTTCTGATTGAATTATTGAAGTCAGCTTTCATATCCTCTGACATAAACCACAGAGATGCACGACTTAGGAAAACATGGAAGAAGAAAAATTCCTGTTAGAATGTACTTTTTCAGAAGTGAGTACTCCTCAGGTTACATGCACATGGCTGAGGCATTACCATACAGAAAAGCATTTCACTTGGAACTCATCAGCTAGGAGCTCATTAACTTATTTTGCCATCATGCAAACATTTATTTCAAGGAAGGATATTTGCATATACATCAAGTCTGAGAGGGGAGAGGGAGAATGGAGGACTTATCTCATAGAACTTGAGAAGATACAGCAGTCATGTTGTTCATACACTTCTCATAATAGTTGGCTGTTGACAGCTGCGTTAAGTGGGCTGCACCCATTATGGGGATGGAATCTGTCATCAAAATGAATTAGAGGCTTATTTGGACATAGCTGTACTTTATACTCTATTGGCAATTCACTGTCTGCTTGGCACCCTAATGAAATGTAGGGAAAAGAAGGCACAAGTGCATAAGAACACAAAGAAAGTAGATTATTTTTCCTTTCTATAATGGCATTCTGTGGGTTTTCACAGTCATTTAAGGAGACTTCTTTCTTTCTTTCATTCCACCACTAAAGAACAGTTGTCATTTTACATCTTGACTAAGGATTATTTGGAAAGCACAATTTACTATGAGATAATTCCACATCCTCAAACGTAGCTAATTAACGAGTAATAAATGATGTAACTGCAAGTGCAAACAAATGTGTTGTCCCCACATTAAGCTTTAATTTAAAACAAACGCATGATTCATAATTCACCTAGATCACCAATACATGGCAATAATAAAGTGCAAATGTGAACTGACCAGTTTCATAAGAAGAGTAGTTGACAAATAAATCAGGCGTCTGTCTGCTCCCAGCCTCTCTGTCGCTGTAGCTGTGAGCTGGCTTATAGCAAGGTTTGGGGAAATGCCCATATGCCTCCCGAACCCTTAGTGAAACATTAAGGGACTTTCTACAGTGCTTGCAAGCACAAGGAAACACTGCTGTTTTTCTAGGCCACCAGTAGAGGAGACACAGAACAGCATCTGCACGTGCTGCTCACCCACGGACCACCAAGAAGTCCTTGTATGCAGGTGTATCCAGCTTTCTGGAGTCAAAAAACTGTCTTTTCGTAGAAAGAGGGCAAAGTGTCTGTGAGATGAAAATTTATCTTTGTTCGCTTTGGTCCCAAAATGCAGAGACTAATAGACTCCACAGCTTTCACTCCACTGTGAAAGTCCACAGCACCCAGCAATGGCAATGAGCAGTTTGCATGCTGCCTGCAGGCTCAGGGGGCAAGTATTCACCTTCACAGTCCGTTGGCAATTTGCTGAAGGATGGCAATTCCCCAAAAGCAATGCTTTTCCTTCCTGTGAAGGTGCAAAGCCATTTATCATTTTCACAAGACTACAAATGAGCCACATACTTCTGCCTCTACAACCAGCTTTGTTCTGAAAACACAGATTCCCTCTATGGGAAGTGGGGCAGTTGAGCTCTATCATTCTGACTGCCTGTGACGAGATTTAGAGACAGGGCTGCAACAGGGCTTCAATGGAGTGTCTCATGAGCTATCACAATAACAGAACAACACTGCTCTCCCATTTTTTCTTACTAAATCTTAGTGTAATGTAGTTGTTTGTCAGTAAAGCATTCCCTCACTGACAACACCATATGGAAACAATACACAAGAGGACAGATTTTTTTCCTCGATCAGTCACAGACTTACAGCCTTTGCCCAGCTACTACCCCTAATTTTGTGTGCACACTGAAATGACGAGCTCTGAGCTCTGCTAGAAGAACCTCATCTTTCACAGAGCTCAGGACAAGTCAGCAGTGCACTCTGAATGCTGGAGTGTTGCAGAGATCCACTGAAGCATTGCAGCAATGATTTATAATCATCCACTGAAACACTGCAGCAGTGCTTTACAATCTTTGGATATATCTGCAGTTCCTGAACACAGCTGCATTTATGAAATGCATTTAGCACTTTTGGCTGCAAAGTATATGCAGCCTAGGCCCAACAAATTACTCTGATTGAGAAAAACAACACAGCTTGAAAAACAGTAATTCAACAAAAATCTAACGGAATTGATAAAGGTAATAATTATCTTTTTGTCATGTTAATTGACCCAGAAGACAATCAGTAGCAATCTATATACACAAGGCTTTAAAAACTCAGCACCTTTGGGCTCTTTTCTACGCAATCTATCCATCCTTCAGAAGCAAGAGCTGCAAGAGATGGGGTGGACGACTCCAAGTGAGTCAATAAATTACAAAATCATCCTACAGTGCATTTGTGGATCTACATCTCTTCCTTCCAACTTAGCCCTACTAACCCTAGAGAAAAACAAACCATTCTGCCTTTTATTCTTGTAGCATCCTTTTTTATTTGGTCATTTGTATTTGGGCTAAACCAGTCCAACTGCAAATATGAGCATGAGCTACACAGTTACGATCCAAGATCACTTTTCCCAAATTCACAAGCCTGCAGAGGGAAAAAGAAAGGGAAGTGTTGGATTTATAGGTCACCTCAATGAAGATGAGCTTATTGAAATCACGGTGAAAAGCTCCTGTTGTGCAGTAGGTGATTTTCAAGTGTTAATATAGCAGCCATCTTTGCCAAGCAGCACCTCAGCTCCCAAGGCTGCAGTAAATACTTCAGCATTTTGCCAAATTTTGGTATAAACAATGAAGCATTTTCTGTTATCAGAGCACAAAAAGCACTTTAACTAGTGTAACTTGCCTGTTAACTTTAATTCAAGGCACTCCCAAAATCATTATCCGCTGGAAGGGAGGGCTCATTTCAGCAGGCAGCAGCCAGCTCTGGCTGGGAGAGCGGGAGGCCTGACATTAATAAGGTGCTCTATGCCCGGAAGACCATAAAGGGAAAACATTAACTAGGTGTTATAATAAGGGGATATGAAGTGACACAAAGTGTGTAAATGTCACAAGCTCTCTATGAGGCCTCTGTGTTAAAAGTCTTCCTCATTTTAGCCTCTCTGGGTAGAATACTTTCCTTCTGCTCTTGCTACTTGTAAGGAATTTTGGTAACGAGTGAAAATGATAATTTCAACAACGTGTATGGCAGGTTTGTGGAGATGGCAGCACTGATCACAGCACTAGGGAGAAATGGGGAGTACACAGCTTGATAACAAAAAGCAAACATACATTACTATTAAAAGCTGTTTACAGAGTGCCACAAATGCTACAGATACAATGCAAACCATTTCCTGCCACAAGCATTGCCAGCCTCGCTTATGCATGTGCTGAACACTGTGCATGTGGCCAGTATATAGGATGGTTCCCATGGTTTGATGCCTGCAGCACTGGGGGCTGCCAGCTCCATCCAGCACACCTTGAAGCCATCAGCCAAATGGAGCTGCTCAGCACACTGCATCGGGCAGGTACCAATGGATCAAGCCCTAACGTGGAGAGGTACCAGATAATATTGGGTCACAAAAGCAACATTTCTGGAAAGAAAAGGTGGTCTTAAATCACTGGAGAGAGATTTTTGTAAGATGATATGATGAGACTGTAGGCACGTATGCTGCCGTCAAAACAAATTAACACTTTTAAAAAAGCCCTAAAAAGTTGCCCCTGAGCATTTACTGCGCATGGGCAAAGAACAACCAACCAACCATGACGTTCCTTGGACCAAATTCTTTATAGCAGCTCTTACAGACTATTCTGGTTACTAATTCTGCAATACACCCAGAAAACAAGGTTCAGATCAGTGGGAGACCCCACAGTCTGCTGCTTCTCCATCTGCAGAAGGCTGTCCCCAAACAGGTCTGTGCAGCAGAGGCCACTGCCCGGGTGGCAGCAGGAGGCCAGCTCACACACATTTTGGTCCCCTGTGAGCTCTGCTGGAATATTCCTGTTTTACATGCAGCCTTATCTCCGCTGCAGACAGCAATATGAATTGCTTCACATAATGTTTTTTTGTTAATGAAAGGAGAGCTAAAGTGCTGTGCAGAGTGCCTCCCCCCAGCTCTGACATTGTCATTGCTGCCTGTGATGAATTAGGGCTGTGCTTGAACCTAAAGACCAGCAAATTAACAGTTAATTAGGAGTTGATAAATAGCAGAGTCACACAGACCCTCTGATTTAGCTTGTTTTTAGCTGCTGCCCTTCTCCCATATCTTGAAACAGCAAGTGTTTATGTGCTTGTAACAAGTGCCTGAGAGGCCTGCTATGTCTGCAGTTCGTCACGGCGCAGGCCGCTCTCCCGCACCCCCTCCCTCTCCAGTTCACTTACACAACTCTGCCTGACAGAGCAGCCTTATCAATATTTACACCCACGATAAAGAGATGCGACACTGCTTTAAGGGAGAAATTACAATGTGTGGTCGAAGGGAGAGGCATATCTCCTACATAGTCCCTCAGTAAAGCTTTGCCACAAAGGCAGTCTTGGTGCTGGAGTTCCTTTTTACATGACTGGTATCTCATCTTAATCTATCCTACAAATTCTTGGCTCTGAAGTAAGATTTTACTAACCCAACAAAACTGGAATTCATCCATTCTCTCCACAAGGTTGTTTGGCCAGTTCTTGTGGAAGTCACTGGAAGAGCCCGGCTTTAGAGGGAGCAGCCCCTCTCCATGAACTTCACTTGGATCCAAGCACTTTAATTAGGTCCTCGTGTTTACCCCAAACAGGGTCACTGGAACTGTTCAAACATGTGCTATGGTTTTTCATGTTCACAAATGCTTTGGCATGTAGGATTTTCTGAGCTAAGCCAATCAAAACATCACTGTTTTGCTGAGGAATAAACTTTGTTTCCAGTTATCCATGTTTCTCTGTACGCTTCAGTTAGAGCAGATAGCCCTTTATAATCTCTCTCTCAATAATACTGGTGGATAGAAGGGACTAGGTAACGTTATCAGTAAGAATAAAATAACTTTTTAAAAATCTACGTAGGAGTTGGGATGCTGGACTTTTGTGGAAACATTTCATGCCTGTGAAATCCATTAAGATGCCTGCATTCATGGTTTGGGTGTATGTGTTAGTATGTGCATGCACCCAGTGTCTGCGCAGTTATGCAGACAAAACAACTTCAAGAGCTAATGCTGGACTTACTATTTGAGCTATCTTGAAATATATCTGCTATGAATGGACATGTTGCAGGAGAGCACCAATGCATTTTCTCAAAATTCGGAAGGGTAATAGTTTTTGTGGATATTTTTTCCCCTTTTTCTATCTAAATTGGAAGTTAAAGCATACATAATTATGTCTGGGAGAAATAAATATCATTTTCTATGTTTGACTGAAAACATTGTCTGTGTCCTTCAAAAAAATGTTCACAGTGAAAAATCTTCCCAATCAAATGCGGCACTGCTTATAGTTACCACAAGACAGAAGTGAGTGCTTTTGGGGCAAAGCGGTGCGCCTGCAGGGAAGGAAAGCGGGGTGCACAGCCAAGCAAAAACACATCACCTCTTCTATTTCACTATACCTGGTTTTCTCTATCTGGTGCTTTTCTAGCTCTGCAGGGTTCGGAGTCCTCAGCAGTTTATGTACCCCACATTGCCAGTTCTAGGAATGGCTAGATTTGGCCAAAAGAGAGAACAGACACAAAGCTTTACTCTTAATTTGAAGAGGTCGTACATTCACGAAGCAGGATCTAAAAGAGCCTCTGTTAATAAATATGTGAATCAACAAAATCCCTTAAGTGCCTTAAAGGTGATTAAACATACACTCAGATTAAATTAAATTCACTGTGGCTTTTACACATTTCTTTAAGTGACTTAAATAGGTTTGTTTTCTGTTGGAAAAAAAACAAAACCTGTCACATTCATATGAGAGAACTGTGTCTCTCAATAAAGACACATTCAATCAAATCCAGAAACCAACATTTAAGTAACGTTACAGCTGGGCTTAAACCAACAAGCAGAAAAGGTTGCAGTGATACCACCTTCCTCCCTAGTCCTGCTTCACATAGAGAAGGGCACCACTGTTAAGTAGAAACGATTTACCAGCTTTCCTCTGGGAGTCCCTTCAGTGTTGCACCTCTAACACTTGGTTCTTACTGCCATGTAATTGTTTACTGTGTTAAACTTCCATTCTTGAAGATGTGAAAAAGACCGAACAACTATTTTAGAAGTTATCAAACAGCTATCAGTCCCTGAAGGAAACTGTCATCTGCAATTATGAATATTCATCCTAATTAATAGAAGCCAGCGGTAAATGCAATACCAGCTAACTTGTTCTCATCACTCATCCAAACTCACAGTGCAACGTGTCAGATGGTTTGGGTCATGCTAAACGAATATATATACTTTATAGCATAATGCTCAGAACAGTAAGAATTAAGAACTGGAAATAAACTCCAGGTTACTGAAGGAATCAGTAGGAAACTCTTCTAGAAGCTGGGAATGGACTCCATACCAGGTCCTGTATGAACTGACCAAGGAATTCCCGCACAGTTTTTGTCTCATTCCTGTTCATCAACTCCCTGCAATGCTTCCAATGCTTTTCGTTGGCTTTGCTTTTTCCCCCCTGAGAATATTCATGAATCCTTCTCCATTTTTTGAGTTCCTCAGTTCTTCTTATAACAGCTATAAAAAAGGTTTTGATCTGACTGTCTTTCCTATTTCTATCTCCTTATTCATATACATAAATTTAAGCAGCAACATTTAATTTATTTGTTCTTAAGATTCCAGGAGATTCCTTTGACTGATATCTGTGATTTTTCTCAAAATCATTGCCTTCAAGAAAATACATTCTCTTAAGATCACGGTAGAAAACTTTATCTTCAGACATGTTATTAACTGCATATTCCCATAGGATTAACACCATTCTGCAGTACAGACCCTAAGTGTCAGGAGGGAACAAACGGTGATTATATTCAACCATGTAATTTGGACTCCTTGTTAAGTAAAGGAAACAATAATGGTGATCTTAATTGCAGAAATTACCAACTACTTTGAGTTTGACATGTGCTTAATGACTAGGCGGATGGAAACACTAAACCTAATGCCACTTGGCAGACAATTGAAACTGATAATCACCTCTATAAAAGCTATTGATGGTAATCTGTTATGAACAGATTTGGCTAATTCCAAGCAGAAGTGGTTTATTAAATCGCTTTAAGACACAGCCTCCAGTAGATAGACAGTAATAGAATAAGTATTCACATATCATTTAAAACAGAAACATAGATCCTGTATAGAAAACCACTAAGAGTCAATGCTGTTTCCATCACTATTGTTTTAAAGAAGGTGCTTATCTTCAAGTAATAGTGTACTACATGTTGTTACCTGCCTTATTATTATTACCATGCATAATTTATTTCAGGTACTGTTTGTGCTCCACACTGTGTAACACAATGGTCTTACACTCTACCTGAAATTGTAATGAAGTGTGCCAATAACAGATGTCTTGTGCAATACAAAAACTGGATCTGTCCCCTCCAGCATGAAAGACTCCACAGCAAAGCTAAGCTCCTAACGCTTGGTGAAGCTGCCATTTGGGGAAGAAAAGCAATAGACGGGATAATTGTAGGACTGATATTGAACAGATCAGTATCAGCGTATATCCCAGGTGGATTTTCTAACGTGAAAGCATGTAGAAGATCTTGTCCAAGTCTGTCTTGTTTCTTTGGTTTCTGTCTTCCCAACAAATTAGTCAGTATTGTTATTTTTTATTCTTTGCTCTGTCACACAGATGCCATGCACGGAAATCCTCCAGGCATCCATGTCGCGTATGAGAAAGAGCACTGTGCAAGGAGTGGAGTAACTTTCTAAAAGCAGGACATTTATTTCAAAGGGTGTAACACTACATGGCTGATTTCCATAGCTGTTGAAATCAGTGAGATACTACAAACACATCTGGAAGCCCAACATGAGCAGCTACGACTAACTCACAGGCCTGAAATGGAAATCCATTTGGTATTTTATTCCAGCCTGGAGAAGGGAGAACTGTCAACGTGAACATGCTGAAAAGCAAGGGCTAGAGCAAAAGTGGTATTATGCTATATAGCAGCACTTCAGATGGGAACATTGCTGGTGACATCCACATGGGGATACATGAGGGATGAAAGAGGAAATCACTTTGTTAAGTAATACCAGATTTAGTTCAGGAAGACAGGATTGCTAAAATGCTTTCTGCTAAAGCACAGTGCTGTTTTTTGGTTGTTCTGGTAACACAATTTCTAGCATTATCCAAAGTAAAGACACTGAATAGAGAAATAGCTTTCAGGAATAGTAAAATGCTACAATAAAGATGACAATATTTGATAAAAATGTTTCCACACTTGGGGGCTGCTGTAACAAGGAGCCCTACTCCTTCAAGCTCTCCCACAAACGTTCGGCATTAAAGGCAAATACAAAAGTTCTCACCCCAAAGGAGCTACAGGTTTGAAGAAAGATGAAGCAAGAGAAGATGGAAGTCACCAGCCAGTGTGACATGGCAGCCCCACTGAGTGGGGAACTGCTCAAATACACAGGCAAATTCTTTGTTTCCCTTCAAAGCACCCAATTCCAAAATAATCTACCAAGGAAAAATATAATAAGTAAGCCAGCGGCAACATCTATTATCAGCAGATGGCATCGGGAAATACAACACAGTTCAGCTCTAGCTTTGGTCTCACCAATTTTTAGGAAATGATTTTTGCACAAACAGATTTTCTCAACAAAGACTAAAGAAAACCTCAAGCTCTTTTGTTAACATGCAGATTTGTTTCAAAATGCAAATGATCTCTAGTCTGAACTAGAAGTTAACATTACATCTACTCCTTTTGTTAAACAATAATAATTTGGGACACAGTTTCTTACTGTATATGTGTAATGTTAAGGTTATGCTTCAATTACAACTCACTTGAAAGAGCTGTATAGTGCTGCCTTTGTGCTTGCTCCTTACATTAGTAGAATATAACCCTGATGCCCAGATGGCAATCCAAGCCTATCTCTGATAGCCTGTAATCAAACTACAATGTGCAAATATAAGTTAATAATAAATAATATGGTTTTCTGATTCAAAGAAGTAAAATTTCATTTTTCATGATGATACAAAACGTTAATGTCAAAATCAGGAAATGTATAACATGGCCATTAATCACTAGTAATTAGTCACCTCTCATTGAAGATGTAATTTCAGTGGAATGTTTGCACTGCAACCACAAAATCAATGAGGCTGAATGGCACCTCTGGAGATTGTCCGTTCCAAACCCTCTGTTTGAACCAGGGTCAAGTACAGAAGATTTCTCGAGGATGTGTTTTGTCAGATACTGATTGTCTCCAAGCACTGGACCCAACGATCTCTCTGGGCAATGTATTCCATGTCTGGAACCATAAACATGTTTTTCTTATGTTTAAATAGAATCTCCCACATTTCAGTCTATGCCCATTGCCTTTTATCCTATCACTGGGCACCACTGAGAAAAGCCTGGCTCCATTTTTTTTCCACCATCTCCCACCAGTTTTTTACACTCACTAGTAAGATCCTCCTGAGCCTTCCCTTTTCAAAATGTAGAAGTTGGAGACTGAACTGACATGCTTATTAGTAGCAATGACTTTACGAATGCATACAAGTGGATCTGAGATCTTCCCCTTGGCCATCTCATTAGATACATAAAACGTTTCATCAGCTCTGGAGTGAGACAGTCTTAAACGTGATGCTGTCACTCAAGACTGTCTTTCACTGCAGAAACGTGGTAAACTTGTGAGCAGTACTTCCAGCAAGAAGCAAAATCCTAGATCTCAGATAGTACTGTTTAAAGGAGAACAGACAGTGTAAACGCCATGACTCTTTTGAAGGTATCTGGGCCTTCTCAATACACTCATTTTTATCTTGCTGGAAAACAAGTTAAAAAATAGCATTGGCAAACAATATGAAAGCCACGTACTTTCAATTGACTTCAAAGGCAAGCATGTGCGTGGTGTATGCATGCTGTCTTTGATTCTCTGAAGGTCTACAATGTCATCAATTACTTAAGCTCAACAGCAGTGCTTAAAATGCATGACTGAAATCCTAAAATAATGAAATAAAACATTTGTGATGGGATTATTTTCCTCACATCCTGATTTATAATGCTTAGGATTTGTAATATTTAGGCAATTCTTCCATGGATTGGGCCTAGAGTTCATTTTGAAGTGATGATTTGCACAACTATTTGCCAAGGGAGTCTGGGTTATTAGGAAAACGTAAAATATTAGGAGAAGCATCATAAATCACAAGTGTTAACCACACTGCCACCCTAAATATCAGGGCAAGATTTTATTTGATTCTTCTATACAAGATTTAAGACCAAACAGTACTACGTCAGAGATTCTAGAGCCAGAATGGAAGGACCATGAATAGAACCACAAATATTCCATACCGAAAAGAGCACCATATTTAAATGGTAACTGCGTACTTGTCAGCTGCTCAAATGGCCATCGCAACAAAAGCTCAGATATATTCTGCTTAAAATACCTCTCCATTTGACCAAGCATAGCCAGAACTGTGCAGCTTTTACATATGTGTATGTATAATATAATTTAAATACAAAAATTCATATCTATGTGATACACTATCCCTGAAAACAACCCAGGATAATGCTGGTGGGAGATGAGAGCATAAAAAAAAAATTCATGGATTACATTCTTCACCTTTTTATTATACACAGAGTTCTAGTATCTATAATGTTTTAAAGTACTTATATACACTATGGTCTAATATGATTTATTTGGTTATTGCAATAACATTTTAGTGCCATTTTATCTGAGAGTTCATGGAATGTTTTAAAATCCAAGCCTAATGGAAGCCAATCAATCATCACATTTTCAAAGAACAAATTATTTAAGTTTTTGTACTACACGGAGCTAATCACTGCACAGAGATATCCTATTGTTTTGACTGATGTCATTCATTTTTCTTTAGGCTGACCTGATTGATAGTCTAAGTGCTGAAGTTAACCAGACAAATGGATATGTACTTCTGGGGTATTTCCAGTCCAGCTGCCTTTTTAGCACTAAAAACTTCATACGCCTGATAGCAACATGCAGCTGCTCCTGCTCATACAATTGAAATTAAAGTCTGGAACTGAAAGTGACAGCCTACACTTTTTCCTCTTACATTGAGGATTTTGTCCACGATGCCTCTGAGCAGTCAGCAATTATAAATGAGCTGTATTAAATCCATGTCTATATTTGAGTATGTGGTGGTCCGGTTTCCAAGTTCCCACTTTCACATCTTAAAACACTTATTAATAGCATTGCTGAGACACCCAAGTATTATTGCGTCCATTTCTTCCTGTCCTTTGCAAACTGGAATGCAGTGCTGTGTCATATTAAGGTTGCTGCTTTCAGTAAGAAGAAAAATCCTCAACCTGCCAAAAACAAGCTAGACTTCATCAAGGGAAATGACTAACTGAAATCAACGGGATGACTACATGATCAAGACAAGTAAAATTTGGCTTATCGCATGCAAAATCTTCAGTAATAAGAATGCAAACTTATCCACAGCCTGTGAAATCTAACACAAGACAGCTCCAGCCCAAAAAACTGACGAGATTCTTTTATTCTAATGTATTGTGTTACTTCTTTATTGGCTGACACGTACTATAAAGAGTTTTAGGAAAGGTTCACATGAAGAATTAAAGGAGCAGCTTGCATTTCCACAATTTTTCATTTATGCAGTCACTGGACCAAATATATCTCTAGATTTACATTCAAAGATATTAAAGCACAGATATATTTCTCCTTTATACTCTGACAGACAACATAAGCAAGTTGTACAAGTTTTTGATTGTTTAATCTAAATTTACATTTTGAAGACTGTCCCAGCATTCACTATGGAGAAAGTATCAGCATTGTTCTCTTCTGCTGCTAATGGGAAAAGTTTTCAGCCTCTGGAACTGCAGGAGCAAAGCTGCCAGTTTTTTGGCATGAGTTTTACACTGCAAACACAAGCTGCACATAACTGCACTGAGGACAAAATGGCAGAGCTGGAAAGAAGAGAGAGGTTCACTACCTGTCAGCATCTCTTTATATGGCTGCACTTTTGCACAAACACATGAAACTCCACAAATGTAAGTGTTTCATGCAGTTTTCTTTGAGAAAGCATGTAAAAACATTAATGCATGTATATACGTGTGTGTGTATGTATGTATAAGACAGTGAATAAAACATGAAATAACTCTATCTCTTAAAATCATTTCTACTCATTCATCACCGGTGACGAAGGAACAGATCCTTGCAGAGCAATTCCTAAGTAAAACCATATTATCTACCGTTTACGTGCAATGAAATGGACAGGCTGGATTTAGAAGCAGCTCTGTTTCATGCACACGGAGCACTCTCATGCAATGCTGCTAAATACTAGCATCTGCTTTAAGAGTGTACAGTTTTGCTGCAGAACCAGGAGGCAGAAAACGAAAACGTTCTCCTTATATACACTGGTGTCTCTTTCAAAGTATCACTAGCAAAGCTTCTGCTTTGCCTTAATTTGCAATTACGTCAAGTATAAGCAGGCAATGTACTCTATCTCCCATTGCCTGTAAGAAGTGTTTATAGTATAGGAGAGTCCAATACCACATATTATGCATTTTGCAAATAGAATTTTAACTGTGTGCCATCTGACAAGAGTGCACATATATGGATTGAACACTGATTATGTTATCCTTGTAAAGATATCTGCCCTAGAATTCTACCAATTCTAACAGCTTTTTAGAAAGGCTTTATATCAGCCTGCTTCTCCTTGTCATTAACTTAATGACATTTTAAATGACATTTTTATCTCCACTGGAAGAAAGATTCCAATTTCTGCAATGGTTTTTGAAAGACCAGATCAATTATTCACTGACCACAGAAGCACCACAAATACTATAAATGAAAATACCCTCTTCACTTTGCTTTCAATCTGTGCTTGTTGAAAGAGCAATTATATTTGTGAAGATAACATTCTTCTCCTTTTAAAATCAGATATTTTACCTCTTAGCCCAGGGTTCTGATGCCACATGAGCAATTTATTTTCACAGTCATTCTCATAATCAAAAAAATGACTTGTGGTGGTTCTATTGACTCACATTCAGCTGAAGCCAAATAATCACAAGACTTATGTTCAAGTGACAAATATCTATCAATGTGAAGAATGAATTAAACACCAATCTGAGGCTGATTCCATGAATGGAATTCGCACCTGACGTGCAAATTCTGCAGCACTGTCACAACATTCATTTGCAAACTGGAAAATACTGGACTAAGCTTCACATTTACTCCAAAATTTCATATAGAAACACCTGCTCTCATTTAAGAGAAAAAAAACCTCAAACTGGGATCTCTTGCAGTGCTGCACATAGCTAATAAAGCAGAAATATTTAAGAAATAAGTTATGAAAAGCAAAACTTTTTGCAAGTACATACACCTGGGCACACAAAGGTTTCTGTGATGAGCTGAGTGAACATTAATTGAGTCTCCTGCTTTGTAACCACACAGTTCCCTTCTGTTTTAGCCTTTATGTTTACATACACATACAAACTGGTTCTGAGATACCTCTAGACTTCACAAAGTTGACAAAATCCTCATAGAAGTGAATTCTTTATGGTTTCTCTGGACAAACATGAGAGCAAATTGGACATATTTCTTCCCCGTATGAATACTTCATAGGGAAGCATTCCGTCATTCATCTCTGTACAAGCGACAGTTTGTCTTACACCACTCCTCACCTCTGCACAAATTTTGTTATTTCACCCTGGCCTGAGAACCTCAATGAAGGCAGTGGAGTTGAAATCCTGACAGAAGGCAGACAATTCTTGCATTTTTCTTGAAGATCCTAAACTAAGACAGCATTACATATAACAGAGCTGTAGACATTAACATATTAGTATAGCTGCCTTTGCATTTGCCAAGGAGTTGGACAGATTAGAAGAAATCTTTGATCTAAGGTAGATCAAAATGATTAGGGACGAGGCTTCCAGTGAGCATTTACTTAATAAAGTGCAGTAAGTAGTTAAATTGTGGAATTTCAGAGCAAAAATATCACATCAGGAGTCAATCGTTGACTGGAATTTTAAAAAGTCGCTGCTTAAAATATGACCGAGTTTCACTTAGACTTTTGCTCAGTATGGTGAACAAGAATTATAAAAGCCCTACAGCCAAGAACCTCCAAAGCACAGAACTCTCAGTTTGCTGAATAATTAAAAGACTCAGTTAATAGCTGGAATACATTTAAGGTCAGGATTATTATCCCACATGGAAACGAACTTTGGACAACACACTTCCAAGACTTCAAGTGGCAGCTGCTGTGTGCCCATCAGGTCTCCTCCCTTCAGCACAGCTCTGTCCTGGGGCTTGGTGTCTCATCATTCTCATTCTGCCAGCAGCATTTGGCAGTGACAAGACAGTCTGCCAAAGGAAGAAATTGCCTGCTGGGTTTTCCCTCATTTCTACTTTACAAACAGCCTCGGGTGCACAGATGGATAGGTGGGAATGTCTGACTGTACAAGCATTCCTTTTTGTCTCTTTAATACAAGGACTGCTGATTGTAACAGCGATAAAACAAACTAAACCAAAACACTTTGGGTTTTACACTACAGGGGAGGTTCTGACGCCCCAAAAAGTTGTGTTTTTCCATGGTGAGAAGAATTGAGCTTTCACAGCCATTTTGTATTTCACATTTGAAGAAAAAATGTTCTGGTTTCTTCAAGACTTGGAATATTCTCCGAGGAAGAAAAAAATGACCTTGCAGTAAATGACTCATTCAGAACCTTTAATGCTCTGACTTTTAAGTTCAGACCTATGCTATGGCTCCTTTGGTTCACATGACCTGCTTGCACAGCCTTTATACCTCGAGGTAATTATCTGTTCCTTTATTTTCATCTCTGGAAAACATGCAACAAACAAATTTACACCAAGACTTCCATCAATTTATCTTTCGGTTCTTTGAATATGTTGTGATAAGAAGCGTCTATTTTAGAGTTCTTAATGAAAATCACAGGAAGTAAACTTGAACAGAGCCACAGCCACTGATACATAGAGGATCACTATGATAATCTCTTTTAATTTCCTGTAAACTTACTTTTCACAGAACTTCAGCTAACACCTCCATTGCCTGAACACAACATTTATCTATTAAACATCTGTAATGGAAACGTACAGTACAGAATCTCTACAGGATCTCTACATATACACAGACAATGGAGATCTCCAGTAGTCACTTAGGACAAAACTCAATCTTTGAAAAGGGGATAGAATTGAGCCCCGCACTAAACACAGTGTACAATTCTCCATTCTCTAGGACAAGAGATTTTTCCCAGCCTACTCTGCTTTCTCATTCCTCTTTGCGTTTTATTTTTCCCCACGTTTAGATTAATCTGGTTCCTGTTACAACTTCTCTGAATAAAAAATATCAAGTCGCAGCTTATAAATAGATGTGGCAAAAAGGAAACCTTTCCTGGGAAATAGGGAATATGAGCACAGCATGACGGCAACCTCTGTAAACAGAAGCTTGTTTATGTCAATTAGAATTGTAGCTGTTTCTTCCCCACCTACATAACTAACCGAAAAAGATCCCATTCACCAACGATTGTGATTTTTATCTTACATCACCAGAAATTACCAATGTCTGTGCATTCAGCTGGGTGATGTGAATTTGTCTGCTCTTCGTTTGAGAAAGAGCTGCTGTTTAACATTGATCCAAAGCTGCTTCACACATAAAGCAGAGCATCCATGCAGAGATCAAAATACATCCATCCTCATTCCTGTTGTCACATTCCCACGTGGGAACCTCCCTGCACATTCCTGTGCCAGCAGTACCTCGACTCTCATGTCAGCTTGCAGAGCCCAGGCTCCTGGTCCCAGAGCTGCAAGGGGATGCTGACAGCCACAGCAGGGCAATTCGGGCTCCATCTCGATCTCTGAAAAATCCAGCCTCTAAAACATAACTTTCCTCCATGCTGGCTCATCAGTAAGCACGTCACCTGAATTATTACTCAGATTAGCTGAGGATCGCGTATCTCAGGGACAGGCAAGGAGATAAGCCTTATCAGATCAGCTAAGTGATGTTTATACAGTAGCACTGGAAAAGTCTTTGGTAACCCGTGCAGCATATTGTGCCGCTGGGCACAACCAAGTGCATCAAAGCTCTACATGTAAAGACAGGGGTGATTTAACACTTCCAGTATTCCAATTGAACATTTTCAAAGAGTTTTATTAAACGCACGCAGCCAGATTCTGCTTTTGTAGCAGCTGTGCTTGAAGCTTGCATCGGGGTAGCAGAAAAGGGGAAGCGCGTACCTATGAAATGGAGGAAACACAGTACTGTAACTGATACACTGTCTAACAGGGAACTAATGTAAATCTTTCAGCAAAGGGGAAATATGCTTTGAATGTTTACTTTGAGTGATAAGGCCCCCTGATACATTCTGAACCTGCTCAGCTCTATAAAGAATTTTGCCATGAAAGCTTGTGAGCATTAGCGTAATGAGTGGTCAAAAAAGGCTGGACTGCCAGACCTATTTGCAAATATAAAATACATAGCTGGGCAATGTGCTAAATGGAGCCTTTAACTTTGAGACTAATATTTCCTAATGTTTATCTAAGAGCCCACAGTGATGGGAATTGCTGAGTATAGGTATCATGTTATTCCTATTAATGGGAATGAAGAATAACACAAAAGAAGTTAAGCAATTGTTGAGCTAACTCCAACAGAATCTAATCCAATTTCCATTTTAGCAAGAAATTGAGTTTTGAAACACTCAGATACGTTGTCTTCAAAAATCTAAGTGCAAGCTTCTGTATATTTTAAATTTCATGAAAAATGTAAAATGGAAAGATTTCATTTTCAGGTTTTTTTATTTAAAATATTAAATTAAACATCAACATTTGAAACATTTTTATTCAGATTTTCTATCCATGAGAAGCTTGTAATTTTACTCAGTTATGTTTGAGAGCAGCACTGTTTAAATTACGTGCTAGAAACAAGAATCTCAAGTCAGTGGAAAGACTTTGCTCTGGCTCCTATGGCACTGGATCAAACTTTCATTCAGAAAACATTTTTCTCCACCAACATACTTAAGCTGTTAAAATTAAAATGCAATTTAAGCAATTACATAAATAAGAGTAACAAATGTTTCTTTTCCTAAGTGCAAGCAGGTGTAGAGCACCATGAAGGTTACACTGCAAGAGCCAGGGCCCTCCCTTACATCAGCAGCGCCAAAGGAGACCAAGACAAAAGTAACAAAACATTACCAACCTTAAACAAGATTAGTCCCGTTTACATCCTGTTGTGCAAACAGATCTACAGCATCAGCTGTTTGAACTATGCCCGCTGTTATTACAAGCCAATGTTAACACAAATATTCACGTTACTTCACGAGCACAACCCAAAGAAATAAGCAACATACATACATTTAAACAACACAGCTGGGATGCTTTGCTTGCACGATCGATCAATTGAGCAAGTAATTATATTTAAAAGAAATCCGAGCTCATCTAACCATTAATTTAGTTTCAAGTTTAGTGTGCACTGCTGTTATAAAGTATTACCTTCAGTGGAAATACACTGAGGTTTCCCACAAAAATCTGATTCAGATATACAAGGAAATTGCAGAATTTCTTTGAAATCACTTTAAATGGCAGATGCTTTTCACTCTTATGCCTCTAGAACCTGGCTCGGCCCTTCATGCTCAGATTTCTGCCTTTGCCGATGGTATGGAGACCAAATTTAAGTGAGCAGAAAATTCTCTGCATTCTTTATAACGTTCTGAAAATAAGGATTTCCAATGAGACAGCAGTTCAGCAGCTACACTTGACACACAATGTATGGAAGTTAGAGAACACATTACTTATTAATAAGAACCTCTCAATTACTACAACAGTTGCATTTTCCTTCCATTAGTTCCAAACACTCAATATTTACACATGCTGTCAATACAAACCTGCTGTGTACTCATTAGGAAGGTTTTCTGTAGTTAACCAGAAAGCGAGAGGCTCAGCTGGTGTGAACAGACTGCGAGCTACAGCTACGGATCGGACCATGGAGCTCTGTATCATCTCAGGAAATGCTTTTGTGGTTTCTAAGGGTTTCTCTTTGAAACAACTTCATTATTTTCACCCCTGCTGGGTGGTGCTCTCTTATTCTGTGTGGACAAATGTTGTTATTGAATGCTTCAAATCTCTTTTTGTACACTTTCTTTTTCCTTGATTCCTACGCTTAGCTATGAAATAAAACTGAACATAAGATAAGAAGGCACAAAAATTAGTATGGAAGGATGTAACTGTAAACTTGCTTTTGCTTCTTTTTGTGCATACGTATCTGCCATTGATGTTATCACTTTTAAACTTTTTTAATTCTTATTATGACCCTCCATGGGATTCTTCCATCGGGACACATCTTGCTACCAGAAATCACCGTGATGTGCAGCCGTAAAGCTTGCTACTTTGCACTGCTAATGCTGCATTTTGAGCCGCCTCCTTCTCACACCAGTTATGTGCTCCAAAGTCCCACAACCAGAGACAGACAGAACATTATCGAGAGAAACAGCACTACTGCTCCTTTCTCAAGGACCAGCTGACAAGACGTGAAGCATTAAATAAATGGACAGAAAGCCACGGTGGGAAACACAGAGAGGATTCAACACTGATTTCAGCGCAAGAAAACAAGCATGCTAACACTTCTTTGGTTGCTTTAGGAGAGTTTGGAAACGGTAAAAAGAAGAGAATCGAGTGCAGCTCATTTTCTAGAGAAAGCTGCTTCAGAACGGATCACCACAGGGCAGCCCGGCGCCTTCCCGCCACAACCTGCAGCTCACGGCCGGCCCGCCAGGGGGCAGCACAGCGCAGCGCCCGCGTCGCCACCGCTCGGGGTTAGCAGCGGGCCGCGCTCGGCGCTCTCGGCACCGCGCTCTGCACCGCCAACGACCCATTAATTTGCATGCAAAGTTTTACAACAAGAGCTATAAAGGAAAGGCTCATGGACTGCGCGCACCGTGTTATATGTCAGCCCCCAAACGCGTTCTGCCTTGCGGTCTGTGTAAGTAATCACCTTATTTCTGTCTTTAGCACGGCTGAAATAGAGCTTGGAATTACAGCTACGCGTTGCTCTGAAAAGTTTGCACATCTTAACGGTACTAAAGCTACCTTTCTAAAATCATTCAGTGTTAAAAATACGCATGTTGCATGGACTAGCTGTTCCCTAAAGATGCATTGGATTGGGTTTTTTTGTTTGTTTGTTTTTGTGTTTTTGGTTTTTTTTAATTACTTGTACTTGACGTTCCTACAGGGCACATTTCACTTCTGTCTGCTGAGCAGCCCTGCAGCTCCAATGCAAACGCTTTGTAAGGACCTTCCTGGGGACTGGAGCTGAGACACTGCAGCAGCACTTGGTGACAAACGCGTGGAGCTGTAGAGTTTAAGAAGTGGCTACAAAGCACAGGAAGCTCGACAGAAAGACACACTCATCTCAGCAGTCTCCTATAGCTTAAACCAGTGCGAATTGTTATAACCCACATACCAGAAACTGTAATTAGCTACTCTATTTGATTCGTCCTTTTTTCAGCCATATAAAAAGACATACCCGTAAGATGAAATAAAATTTTTAAAAAAGGAATACTAGAATATATATATCTTACATATATTCATGGGAGCATTTTCTGAGAATTAATAGTTTTCTACACAACTAGTAAAAACCAGAACCTGCTAGTACAGCTCTACTTACAAAGAATTCTATACTTTAAAAAATAATGGGAAGATATTCCAAATGCTGACTAGGAACTTGCACAGCACTCATCCTAAGATTAATGGAAAGCACACTGAAAAATCCACAAATCACCTGGAAAACATATCCTGAGAAGCAAGCCAATACTTGCTAAGGGACTTACTTTCCTTGCTTTTGCACAGGGAAATCCATTGGTATTAGGGGTACTGCTAATCCTAAGGAAGGATAATAAAATAGACTTCTTCCCTCAAATGTGAGAATTTTTGAGAACCTTCAAAGCAATTTTTCATTCTCCGAATTTGTTCCTAACATTAGGGACTGCAGAAACATTCAGTGCTGGATAAGTCTTCTCAGTGTATTCAAAGCAATATTGGATGCAGTGTAAAAAGCGGTTTGGCCTTTTAAGAAAACCATCAGTTCAAAGTATTTTCAGCATAATCCAGGACACTAAATCACTAGTTAAATAGAAACATTTACTGACAGCTTGAGTACAAATGTTTTATTGTGAAGAGCAATGAATATAATGACCAGAGCTGTAGCCTCTTGGTCTGGCTAAACAAGGCAGTGGCGTTGGTGGGTACAGAGGATTAAAATGTCATTGCCAGGGCTAAGCTGGCAAGCTACAAGGAAAACAGGAAGAGTGCCCAGCATGCCTGTTAAAGCTTTAGAAGGATTTTCATAATTTCTGTCAGTGTAACTGTAACTGAGATAGCATTATTTACTCTATAGAAAGCAAACAGTTCATTAAAGACAATAAAGCTGTTTCTAAAGTTTAACAAACTGGAAGACAAGCTGCTCCCAAACTGATAGGCTATCTTGGTGCTGGCTGAAACCAGCCCTAAATGCAAACGTTTCCATGGGGTACATCAACACTGCAACAAATACAATCTTGCTTTCATCGAGAACCAAATCAGCTTTGATTTTATTTGTTCCAGTACCCACAGCAGTGTCAGTGCAGCAGCACACACGAGCTGGACATCTATGTACCCTGTCTTTGTGAAGTCCACACCAAACCCTGCAGCAGTGACACAGCCACACAGGTTGGGTCAGATGAACTTCTGAGCAACACAGACCAGAAGTGCACCATTAGAGCAGCTCCAGTCAGAGCCAGCACCCTGTCAAATGCCCTCAGGGAGGCAAAAAAACAAACTGGTTTATGTGTTCAGAGGCTGGGTTCCTAGACTGCAAAATTCTGCTCAAGAAACTCACTGGTCATCTGAAGAAGTCAAATGCCCCCTAGTACCATGATGTTCTGCTCTGATGCTAGCAGGCTCCTTCCATGAGGAAAAAAAATAAAGCCCAGAACAAGTAGCTTGCCCAGTTTTTTTTTTTTACTAGTCAGAAGATATACCAGCAGCATAATTACAGCCAAAGACTCATAGCAGAAGCAAGATTTTGTTCTGATCCAGCTGAATTATGCAAGATTATGCTCTAAATGCAATAGTATAAAACAAAGTGCAAGATCTATTTTCCTGCTAGCAATCTTATTTTATCATTAATAGTATTTTTATTATCTCAGATACTCATTTTCTCTTAAGCTATCAAAACGATCAGAGTAGTACTCTTCACACACTCAGAAGGAAGAATGAGTTGCTATGCTACGTGGTGACTTCGCTCACAGGATCATCCACATGTGATGAGGGAGCTGCCATGATCAGGTCACCATTTTGTTGAAAAATAAAAAGTAAATTAGCAAGCAAGAAAGTATGCACTGCCTTGTCAGTTTTTACATTAAGGCTGCCTCAGGGCAGCTTGCACTTGCATGCTTTCCTCTGTCAGAATTTCTTCTTAATCCGCATAGTTTGAGCGCTGAAGCATAACTCATTTCTTCTTTAATCGATTCTAAAGGTTAGACGTATATTGTTAAAAGAAACTGTAATAGACCTTTAGTCCAGGGTTAAATTAAATGCTACTTAGGCAAATATGTTGAGCTCAGTACATCGTGCTTCCAGGTTTCACTGAATGAGAGATTGCACTCCCACAGAAAATGGATGAGGGCGACAGGAGTACAGGAAGACTCAGCACAAACGCTGTTTTCTCTCCCAGCTGGAGACTCGCTTGCTAACTCTTTATCAAATACAAAGTGTGACCAGATATTCATTTGTCTGTCTGAATAAAAGGGCATTAGTAGTTAAAAAGGAAATGTATTGCAGAATGAAGTGATCTGGATTTTTCAGTGTTCTTGGCAAATTATCTAAACGCTAAAGTAAAAAAAAAAAAAACAACAACTCAATTCCCAGACAGCATGAAGTGCACCTCTTAAGTAGGAATTAAGAGACATCTTTTTCCCATCGAAATAACATGCAATAACTCCCCATATTAATCCATTTCAATTGAAAGGGTGTTCTTAGTCTTTTGACTGATATCTACTTACATATACTTCCCAAGAGACATGGGAATGCTCTGACAAGAACATAGATACAATAACTGTGGACAAACCATTCACACAGTCGCAGCAGAGTCCCAGTTACTGTTTGTGGCATCTCACTCCCCCAAAGCCACCTACCTGCCCTCCAAGGACTTCTTCCCACCCTGTGCTTCCCTGCCCTGAGTACCTCCCTCTGCTCCCCACTCTGCTATTCACATTCTTGATTGGCTACAGGTGGCAAAGGTAACTTTTACTTAATCCTCTTTCAGCACTTTTCTTTGGACCTTTTTTCCAAGCTGGAAACTTGCACATGTTTTAGTCTAGACATGAATACACTGTCTGTTTTTGCTCCTCAGACAGCATCTTTTCACAGTAACTTCACACATTATAGCTGAAAGTGGAACCTCGATATTTACCATTGGGAGAACAGAGGAAAAAACATCACCATTTTGGCAATCCAAACACTCTGCTTCCCTGGGTATCCTTTACCAAATTCTGATGGTGAGTAGGGGCCACAGAGACAGCAGATTTTGCCACTGAGGAACACTGCTGCAGGGAAGATGACATCTTATTGCTGTAAAGCAGGGAAATTTCCTTAGCTGCCCTAGGTGAGAAATGGTCAGAAATCCCTCAATGACACCAGTAATTGAGGAGGCTGGGATGCTTTCTCTAAGTTAAAGCAGTGCCGTGTTGGGAGCTCTGGCAGCACGGTGAAAATCAGAAGTCTGAGGCAAGCCTGAAGTTGGAAAGGTGCCTTAATGCCACCATTGCATTCTTCTCACTGAGATGCTAGAAAACAACATCAGTTATTAACAGACTAACCCACCCTTGTCCTATGCTTCCCACTGAAATAGAACAGCCAAAAAAAGGTCTTAGCATACCTGAAACAAATCAAAACCAATACCAAAGGATGGCTCACTGTTTCTTCATCAGACTGATTTCCAGGATTTCTCAGTGAGTGCATTCCATCACAAATGTACCGTCTCTTAAAGGTTGTGAAATTCCTCCTTCAGACCTCACTCTGTTCATCTCTCAGTACCCAGCCTGTGCCCCAAGCCTGGGCCACATTACTACTCACGGTTCATGAGCGCTAATACAGATTTTGTTTGAAAAGCCACACGTTAGCAAACCACAGTTATTTGCAAGCCTGGCCCAGGGCTAGTGTCAGACATCAACACATAAGCAGCACAGAGATTTTATTTAATTAAGTCATGCCATCTGGGCCAACAATGAATGCACTCATGTGCTTGCCTTTGCTTTCTGACTGTAGTACTCTTATCCCCTCAAAATTGTTCTAAAAGCCAAATCTGCACAGAGTTTAAGGAACAGTTTCAGCTGGTACTTGCATTAGGCTGAATTTTTGCTGCAACATATAAAGATTTTTCCTATCCTAATAAAGTGAATGACTAGAGGGCCACAGATTTATGTTCCGTACTCTAGTCTTAATGCTGCATCCACCACGCAGGAAATTACTAATGAGCAACCAAAAGAAGTGTGCTATATATAGTACTCATGCATACTACCAAGTAGCCACCAACTTTATTCTGCGAAAGGTTCTTTGCTATGAAAAAAGAAAGGTAGCACCAACCAGCCAGTTATAAGGCAGGAGAGGTGCAAACACCCAGTGCTGTGGCATGCAGCCCCTGTGCGACTCTCAAATGTTTATAGTTATTAAAGTGTTTTGATGGCTAGCTGCAATGCAGAGTTCAGTCAGATGGGATTAAGTCGCTGAGCATTCCCTGACAGTGCATTACCCTCACTCTCCATTTGACATAGAGAGGATTTAATCCTGCGAAAGCAGTTAAATAGGAACTGTTTTGCTGAACTTAAGCCTATGCTCATGAAAAAATAATATTTTATTACTGTATTAAACAGTATAAGGTAGTACTTAGGGTATCTACAATATCCAGCTTTCAGAAGTTTTAGAGAGACATATTCACCAAATGATTGTGAGGTGGGAAAGTAGGGAATGCAGTCTGAGACCAAAGTACTATTCTGCCATTCTAACTGCTGTATCTCCTGTATGTAATATCTCAATCTTTGCAATTCCTAGTTACAATTTACATCTAAATTAAACAATGAATTTTAACACGTACGTTTTAGCGCACACAAAAAATCCATCACTATGTTATTCAAAACAACAACAAAACCCACATATCCTGGGAAACAGCATCACAGAGCTTTTTCAAGGGAAAGGGTATTTTTACATTCTTATTTTTCCAAGTTTCTGTATTTAGCAATGCTGGGCATGAAGTCAAACATTTTCTTTTTACTGCAGCAGATGCGAACTGCTGAAGCTTCTCACGCTCTTGCTACCACCTTACAATAAGAGTAACAGTAAGTACTCCTAAGCTCTAAAATATCTGTGTTACAGACCTGAACAACAAATGGACACTTCAGTCAAGGGCTATTTAATTTCATCAGTAATAAACAGTCAAGGATCAAGGACAGCTGCAAATGAATTTCTTCAGCATCAAGCATATTCTGGGCTACCGCAGGCTTCCTATTATTCCATGATTATGGCACTTACCATGCACAGACAGTTCTAATGGATCCAAAAGAATGATAACAGAGGTCATTATGAAGTATTTCCCTAATGCACTTGATGCTCTTTTTCCTTGCTTCCAAAAATAAGATCACAGTATTTTAACATAGCTGGTTTATGTAGTAATGATCTTCAGAATATCCAGCAGTAATGACGATACAGTACAGAACGGAAAAACATTTGGTGGAAATTGAAGTACTGGAATGTTCTTTAGCATGTCAGCTGATAAACCTAAGAAAAGGGCCAACGTTCTAATTAGCTACTGGTTAAATAAAGCAACCAAACAACAAGACGACTGGAAACATTTCTGACAAACGCATTCCTGAAATGCCCTGATTTTGAACACTTTGGAACTGCTAACACCTTTATAAATACTTCAGAAATGATTTAAGAGGATAGAAATATTAGCACACAGGGCATAAAATTCATTTAGGTTTGTGAAGAACTCAAACTGACTACCAACATACCTACTCAGATCTGACGTAAGGGGATTAGACAGGCAAGTCATATATATATATATATATATATATATAAGTTAAACAACAGCACTAATAAATGGGGGGAAAAAAATGAACATGGGAGCATTAGGAAATTGCATGTTTGGGTAAATAGGAACTCTCCATATTTACACATGGCACGACTGGGAATGAAACCAGAGCAGTCCTTCTCTTGCATATAGCACAAAGAACTCATCATATATGCAACACAAAGCACTCTTATTGCTACAGGCAGTTATTGGGTTTGTGAGGTGATGCACAGTTCTAGCTCCTAACTGGGAGAAACTCCTCTTAAAAACTGAGAACAAAGAATGACTTTCTTGATGATGAGACATAGGAGCTCACTTTTTCAATCAGAAAAGAACGTTGAAGACTTTAAATGTAACTGTAGGAAAACATTTTGAGAAAGGATAACTGGATAGAAAACAGACAGGGAAAGGACTGTTATGATAGCAGTACACAAGTCTGACAGTGCAGTGTCATTAGTGATACTGAAACACATTAGAGAAAATATCCTGCTAAGATATAAAGGTGAGTACTGAGGCATCACACATCTTTTGTAAAGCGTATAAAATCATGCTTTAGGAAGTACAGCTATGGTACAAGGCATACAAATCATTAACTTTTGAAGGGTAGGGTGCAAGGATTGCCAGAATTTCATCCAACTTACAGAGTGAACTAATGACATCAGAGTGACAATTGCTTCAAAACACAGAAATTCTCACAAGCTGTGTTAGCCATCCGAAATAGACTATGAATAAGCATGCAGGAATTGAAGACAAAGATCACAGTAGAAAGTTATTACATGCTGAGCTAAAAAGCAGACTGGAAATGGGCATAAAGATGAAGTCATCTCACAAGAATATCATCATTGCTCCTTTGTCCCAAGACAAAGTGTATTCTGAAATCTGTCCCATCTGAATTAATCAGGTTCTTAGTTTTAGAGTGATTTCAAGATGCGGCTTAAATATATTACGAATTGGGATTAATCTATTTTACAGTGTCAAAGCAATAGTTTTAACACTGACTGAGGTCCTTCAGTCTTAATCTACTTTGACACTTGTGACTTCTTTCCTTGGGCTACATTATGATACTTCTGTACGTTTTGAGCTTTCTCAGGTTTTATCCATTCCAGTAGGAGGGCACAGGCAGGCTAAAGCTTTACAATTCAGTTGGCATTAACAAGATGCCAACCAAAGATGAAAAAGAATAATTTTCTCAGTACTTAGATGATCTTGGTACGGAAATCTCAATCCGATAGCTCCTGTCTATATAGCTTATGCCAAAGTTTGGAGCTCCTAGAGCTACTGCTGTATAGGTAATGTCTAGGCTTTATCTTTCTAAATCAGACAAACAGTGAGAAGGAAGGGAACTCAGAGTTTCCTTTAATTGTGCGTCTTCATGAAAAAATTGCTCAAGGGACTTGTACATTAAAATTGAGCTAAAAACCCAACAGCAGTTCTTCGCACTCTAGATCCAATATTAAAACTTGTTAAAACAAAATTTCAAGAGTGGGGTAAATGATTCATAGCAACTGAAGATCAACTTATGTTTTCTTGTTTCTCTACACATTGTCCATAGGTTAAAATACGCTGAGAACTTCCTCTCTTAACCAAGTTTTTAGGAGGAAAATAAAATGACTTGTAAACCTAAGTGTGCTGTTGCATTTTTGTTGGCTGTGATGTGGTCTCAGCTGTTGGTTAGTATTTAATCTGATTGCTCTTAGATTTCAGAAAGTTACCTGAAGTCACTGAGCACATGCTCCTGCATTTGCTTCCTCACATACAGAGTCATACAAGTGTACATATATCTGTACTTAGGTGCTATAGCCGAACTCACATACATGTGTGCATGTGATTAAATATTTTAGATATCTACAAACACTGTGCCTCCCTACATCCTTGAGAGCATGATAAAACCCTTACTGATCAAGATTTCTGCCCAATGATTTTTTTGCTGGGGCTTCCAAACAGGTGTTAGGATCTGTAGATACGTCCATACCTAGAATGTAGGGTCAAAATATTAAGAATTACAGTTTAATGCCATTTATTTCCAGCAAAATTATGTCAGGGTATCTTTAAAATAGCCTTTTCCTAAGTTTTCCTCCTGCTGCTTCACCTGATTGGATTAATCTATTTTCCACTCCATGGTATGAAATAACTGTGTAACAAAGTGAAAAAGAAATCCCAAACAGAATATAAAATTAGATATAAATTATTTGAAAGTATGTTACAGCAGAGGATAAAAACACATAATTCCATCAATGAAAAGAGTTGACTGTCAAAAATTCAACACACAAAGTACATATGAAATATACAATCTGTTTTTTTTCATGTTTGAAAAATTACATTAATCCTTTTAGTGAATTTTTTTAACGTGTGGAGTACATTAGTCTGGATTAACGGATGGTGTTTATCATACTTTGTATTGTGGTTTCAGGAAATAGTCTGGCAACGCTAGGTTTCTACAAATGGATTTAAAATTAATCAACATCTATTTATGAGAAAGTTTAAACCATTATTAATGCACTGTAAATACAGATCTCCTTAGAGCTGACCCCAAGTGTCTACCATCTGCTGAACTGTTGTAATCACATTTTTAAAGAGCATGGTCATACATAATGATTCTTCTCAGGAAAGAGCATCCTTAAGTACATCAGCAACATTTTAAATTCCACTTGTGTAATGCAATAATTTCCTACTGCCCTTTGCTAAGGAAAAAAGCATATGGCAGTGACTAAAAGCCAATCAAGCAATCCTTGACTTTTTTTTCAGTGCTGCATGGTGATGAAGGGCTCTTTGTTTATTTTTAGAAAAAACAAGAAAAAAACAATAGCACTCAGATTTCTTTTTTCAATTAAATGCAAGCATTAATGATAAATCAGCTTTCGTGTAAATATTAGCATACGTAGCATTGAAGCTAAGTACTAGCAGAGTGGTAAATTCAGATATATTAAATACATGAATTAAAGCACAGATTCAGTTTCCTGAATCAAAACCAAATAACTTAATTTGAAGAACTCCAGTGAATCTTTTCTAATCCCGACAGCATCATTCCATATTAATAAACAAGGTACGAGGCATCACTTTACAACTCATCTACTGGAAGCATGGACAACTCGCATTGCACTTACATGATTTACACACCAAAGAAAGAAATCCTATCCATTTAAAACATTTAGCTTCTTTGTATGGGACAAGTGGGAGAGAGGGGAGGAGAACACGCCTCCAGATCATCTGTCTGTTGACATGGCACTCATCAGCACACAATACAGATACAAAAAAAAAAAAAAATTTCCCCATACCAATCTGTGGTTTCCCCATCTCTGGTAGGGAAGCTGTGTGGGGGCTTCTGCAGGAAAGCAAGAGGAAGAAGTGTTGTTACGTATGAAACCATCTTCATTCTGCACTCCTCCTGCATATGCTTCCTGATATCAAATCCCTCCTTAAGCAAAGAAAGCCTACACGTATGTAGACAGAGGAAAGACAATTGCTAAGATTTCTGACACTTAGTATGTCTTTTTCCACCTACTGTGCATTCTTCCAGCTAACACAGGCTTCACCCACCCCTAAACAACGTAAGTCACCAACAACTGCATTAATTCACCGTTTAATAAAAGCCAACAGTAAGAACCTTTTCCATTTTCTGTTTTGATAGTGTTGCCTGTAATAGGCTTATGGCACACAACCAAGGCTCTTAAGTGCTACATTAACACAAATAATTGTAATGAGCATTTTTCCTTTCAAAAGAGCAGCACGTGCAAACAGAACGCATGCAGGCATATTACTCCAAAGGGCTCCTCTCCTTTTCACCAGTGCAACTGCGTAACTGTAGATACTGCATACTTTTTTGTGGAGCACACTGTCAGCAAAAGTGAACTTTATCTAATAAATGATATTGCAGTGATTCATCCCAGATGATAAGCTGTTTTTTGGGAGAACTTTAAAGGAGGACGTTAAAATTCTTTAGTACTGACCCATCATTTTGAAAATGTGTTTACAAGACACAAATGAAGGGGCAACTTCCTTCTCACTCTTCTGCCTGAAAACTCTTCAGTATTTATATATCTTATTTCTTTTCCTTCTACATGTGGAAAAGATGTGATTTTAGAGCTGGAATTAGGTCCCAGAATCTAGCACTGAAACACACACTGTCTTTATGGGATCCAGTCATGATTTTCAGGCTGCCAGGCTCCACGCAACTTGAACACATTGTTCATTCTGGATTAGGGGAAACTAGAATGAGCTGTGCACCTCTCCACACATCCCACCCTAGCGTCTATATAATTCCAACATACATTCAGCAGTCACTAACTCTCCTGGGAGATTTCTCTAGCTTTTCTTTTTTTAAATTGATATATTGTTCAATTATCAAGTCAAACAATCATCATTCCAGCTTATGTTTCTAACCTCAAAAAAATAATACCAATTCTACAGGTTGTTTTTAGAAATATTTTTACTGTAAGAAAATTAAGCATCAAGTTTATTCATCACTGTGGCCTGCATGGGGTTGCTATGTTTCGTATGGTATTTTCATTGAAATCACCACTCTTACAAATAAATGGAATAAACGCCACTAAAGAATTGAGCAATTACTCTTGATTCCCAACCTCCAACTTTCTTCAAGTGCTACTAGAACTAAAAATAATCGTAGTTCTCCCAACTAGAAAGAAAGGAGGAAAAACGAAAGACTAAATCAAACCAGAACAAACCAAACCAACCCACAAAATCCCTGAGAGTTTCAGTGACTCAATTCATAATCAGATTTTCAGCTTTCAGCCATAAGGTTAAAACTATCAGAAGCCAGTAGTAACAGAAAATCAGTGTCATGGGATGCTTTTAGAAGTCCAACACAAAGTAACATTATCAATGCAAGTCTGCAAAGTTTGCTGAGCTTGCTTCAGATTAGTTTGACAACTCATTTTCTCAAATATGGCAAGCTTGATTTCACCTGTTCAATTAAGAGTCTCCTATTGCCCCAAAATAATTCACAAGTTTCCAGAGAACATGGAGAAGTAGTCTCACAGACAATGAAATGTCCTAGTAAGCCTGCCACTACATGAGCAACTGACTTCAGTAAAGACACCTGCGAGCACAAATTGCCAAGGAACACCAGAAGTTTAAATAACTGTGGTAGAATGAATTGAACATCTTGAATGCGTGGGGTGAATTTACCTATGCACGTTCAACCCATATTTGGATCCATTATTATTTTATTTTTTGAAGAAATTATTAGACCAGCCTGTTCACATAGAATCAACGTTATCTGCAGCGATGGAGTTTGGTTTTTATTTTGTAACTGAGCAAGATTTGTTGGAATTCAGCTGTCAGGGAGAAAAGATTTGGGTGGACATAAGTTGAGGAAAGCCTTCAGAAACACCACCAGCAGGCTATCATTATGCTATTAGTGCAGCTGATTACTGCAGTAAATGCTAGAGCAGCCCTCACTTCCCAGGTTACTTCCAGAAGAGTAATCAAGGCCTCATTTTCAGTCATGAGGGAAATCCAAACAAATTACTCTTTTGCAACAGGCATAAATTCACATCCATGGAATCTGATGAATTTCCATCTGAGAGAATTATTAGTTACAGACTAATTATCAAACCGGTGGGTGAAAAAAAAAAAATGTTTAACACAACTCTGAAAGTTCCTCTGCAAGTTGTCCTATAAAGGAAGCTGTGCAAATCGGTTGCTTAGCCATCCTTTGCAAACTTAACATAAACATGCCTGGCACACAAATCCAGAACTTCTACAAGAAAAGACTTCACAGACAAAGCTCTGGTCACCTAGAAATCTGCCTGATGGATACAGTAAAACCCACATGAGAACATACAAGATAATGACAGAAATAAACTTGTTGATGCTGCACACATGTGACTGTTCCATGGCATTATATTGTATTTCTTTTCTAATTCTGTATTTAATAAAATTTAAAGTGTTCACCTTGATCCACACTTGTGTGCAAAAAGAAATGGTCTTTCTGTATAGCTATTTCAGAGGAGAAAAAGTATTTTTCATCTGTTCACTCACAGGCTAGGTTTGTGATTCTCAGATGTTCCTATGTCCATATATTAGCACATCCATATGCTAAATGAGCAAAAATGTGAAGGAGATGAATCTCAGTTGCCTTTATGTGCACTGTTGTTCTTAGCATTGTACTGAAGCTCTCTGGAAAAACTCAGTTATGAAGATGCCATTTTTGCACAAAGCAGCCAAACGTGCTCGAGTGATTATTAAGCAAGGGCTCAACAGTTACTGCCAATGTGCAGAACTAATTTTATTCAATGAATAGATTCATTTAATTTCTACAGCCTCAACTATTAAGTGTATTCTTTAATTTAATTAATTGCATTGAGATATTAATAATAAGTGGACGCAGTACTAGACTTAGTATTAACAACTTGGAATACAAACAGGCATTTAAAGACATCCCCATTTATGCCTTCTGCTTTTATCGCAGCATTGTTCCTTTATTATCCACAGGTCTTAACTTAGCACAGGTTAAGAATTACTTTAAACTATTCAATATCTTTTCCTGCTTCTGAGATGAACACAATGGAATGCTTACTTTGAATATAACTTAAAATAAGGCTGTAATCAAGATTTAAAACTTAAATCTATTGAAATGTGCAGAGACACCTGCCCTCCTCAACTATTTCTAGGAAAACATCACCAGCCCTTTAAACTACATATATTACATGTTTTCAGAATTATTAGTGACTAACACAAAAGGAATGTACATAATTTGTCTTTTATAAGAATAATGACCCTTATGAAAGAAATAATCCTAAGAAATCTATTTAGGACTTTACACCTGTGTTTGCACATGAATTTCTGTTTGTTAGCAGACCAGTGACAAACGCTTTCATTCTGTGATAGGTGTTACTGTTTGCCCAAAAGCAATTAACATAACCTCTGTCAGACAAACAAAGCAAATCAGAGCTCAGCTGCTTTTGCTGTACTGTCTCTGTCAAAATCACTCTGCTAGCAAGAAATTAATGCCTCAGCCATCTCTCAACATAGCATTGTCATGTCTTCCTTTGCATTAATACCTCTGCATGCTTTTACCTTCACAAGGATTCTTCTCATAAGCTCTGGGTCTCTCAGCCCTGCAGGATGGCAGGCAGCTTTCTACCACATAACTCACACTGAAATCACCAAATGGATATATTGGGAATTAACTTCATTGTCTGATTTCTTTCAATTTTTCTAGGAGATTTTATTAGGTTTCTATTGTTAAGTTTCCCATGTGCAAGAACAAAACGTTGTTCGAATTTTCTGGTTTCCTGGTTGTAATATTAATAATAAAATAATACCTTTCCCTAATACATAGTTTATTTGATTTTCAGATCACCAGGCAAAACATATAATGAGTATTTAGTTATGGTCGTTACACTTCTCAGGTAAATGAAAGGTGCACAATTAAATCTGTAATTAAGGGATATATTATTTAGGTCAGTTTACAGGCATAAGCCTATACACACCATGCACCTAACAGCTTAACTCATGAGCAAGTTCCATGAGTTACAAACTAGCATTAATAAACATGTCAGTCACTAATTATAAATGTTGCTTTTGAGTCCTACACATCTGTTTCCATTATTATTCCTATTATCATTTAAAATACATGTGCTGTGTATACAAACTTGATTGGGCAGTGACCAGCTGCAAGTCAACCTGACAAGCAATATCTACATGCGTGTGATCACTAAGCAACTGGCAAGGTAGACTTCAGCTGAAAATAAATGAGGTATGGGTTATGGCTACATCACTGCATTCCACAATACCTACAGCTAGGTACTTAACATTTTTAGCAAGAACAGTGTGCCATCATCAGGTGCCAGCACTACCTTTCATCACTCCTCTGGGAAGAGTTTTGTGCAGTGGGCTGATGGCTGGCAGTGAAAGGGCTGTTTTGCACCAGGAGTACTCGTGTACTCACATTAAGCAACAGTGGAGGAGGATAAGGCATGAGAAGAGCTCAAGTGAAACCCACAGACACCAGGACAATGTGATTCAAACACCAGATAATCCAAAAAAGCCTCTTTCACCCCAGCGTGGTATGCTGGTTGGGTCAAAAAGAATGTAAAGTAGGCTTCCTCTTAAGATGATCTCACGATTACAGATTTTGCTCTTTTTGTACACAGCTTTATTGGTGTAGTTATGCTCAGGCAATTCTCACCAACACTGCTTTGCATTTTGACACCACACTACACCAGGGGCTCAAAATGCAGTACTGCAAGTGTTTCAGTGATATCACAATGCATATTTTAGGATCAGTGTCATGGGAGACTTGAACAGAATTTCTTATTACTCCTGAAAATTGGGGAGCTGGATGCCAAATGTGCTGGCAGCAAATGACACAGCCTGGTAGAGTGGCAGCAGGCAGACCAGCACACGCAGGTCCTGGCTAGGTGATGCCACACAGAAGATCAGTGGGGAATCACAAATACACGCAAGGCTGAGTGGTTAATGGAAAGGGTAGAGGAAAAACATGAGCTTGACTGATAGGTGAAAGAACCTGAGAGTATAATTGATGGGGGTTGAAAAGAGGTGCGAATCTTTTCTGTTGAGAGCTGCTATTGTCTGTCAGACTTGATTTAATAGTCAAAGAAGGCTCTCAGGCAGCATGCTGACACAGGAGCATTTGAGCACAGCTGCTACAGGATTAAATACACCTCCCTTCACTCTCACTACCAGACATCAACCACCTTTGGTTCTGTGCCTTATCTCAGCTGTGCGCAGAATCAGTGTGCAGAGCTTTGGTGAGAGCCCACCCTGCTTTGCCCACAGCCAGCCTACCGAACAGTCACTGCCCCATCAATTAGTGATTGTTGCTTTTCGTCTCTCAAGGTCATCTAACCACCACACGTGACACAGGCCAGCTAGGCACACAGTCAAATGCATGTCCCCAGGTTCAAAACTCATTCACTTCCTTGGACAGCTTTTCACAGAATAACCATCTGGGACATGGCCAGCATCCCTAGCACACAATAACCATGGAGGATGGAGAAAGGCATCGAGACACATCTCTTCTCTAAAGGAACACAAGCTGCCCCCAGCGCTGCTAGTGAACCCCGGGCGGGTTTTGCCACTTTCATACTAGAAGGGGGAACAGCAAAGAGAATATTTTTAATATATCTCTCCTTGCCAAATTTGGCATAAGAGACGAGTAAGATAATGATAATAAACAAATAGAAAATCCCACTGATGTATCTAGTGTGCACAACCCAACAACTCCCCTCAGGATTTGGCTCCATTTATAAATCAAAACACCCCAAACACAAATCGCAGACCAGCTTTTCCATCCCTCAGCTAAGCTGTGAGCACCTTTCTCAAAACTTCAAGTCTTCATACTCAGCAGATCACTCCTATTTCTGCTACATTTTTAGCATTTCCTCACAAGTCCAAAATTTGCTAACAGCAGCTGAACTGCTGTGTTAATTCCTCTGGAGAAAGGCACCTGCGCTGGTGTCAGATGCACAGTTATCTAGATATAATCTAAAGGAAAAGCAAAACACTGTCAAAAACATTGAATAACAACTTCCTCCAGCATTACTTATTTCCTAACGCCTCAAAGAAGATGAACATCTTTCAGCTTTGGGCCATTAAGCTCACCATATAACAACAGAAGTAATTACTTCCTCTGGGGTGCAACCTATAGGTGCACCCCAATGAATAAGGAGGCAACTCCTGAACACTGAATCACATAAGATACAAGTTAAGCCACACATTAAACATGAATCTATGCAATAGCAAGCATTTTAGAAATCAATTTTAGAATGTCTCTATCATTCCATTACCGCAAGCAGCAGAGCTGCTTAGAAAAAAAGTCATATGACAAAAATAATTCCTTTTT
This sequence comes from Chrysolophus pictus, assembly GCA_037305975.1. Lineage (NCBI taxonomy): Eukaryota > Metazoa > Chordata > Aves > Galliformes > Phasianidae > Chrysolophus > Chrysolophus pictus. The sequence continues at coordinate 13,777,772 of CM074587.1, forward strand.
TTAAATTTTTTTTTTTATTTCCAATAAAATACAGTTGCTAACTTTTCACTATGATTCATAAAAAAGCCTCTAGAATAATAGGATTTAAAGTGTAAAATTAGGTCCTTAAGAAACTTTCCTTTGCTTCAACTTTGTTTACTCAGAATTGCATTTAACAGTCGTGGAAGACTGAAACTCAACGATGCAGAAAGCACTTGATAATTTATTTTGCAAAAATAAACAGTTTTCAGAAGCCACAGCTGCATATGCAGCAGAAATTAGATAAAAGTTGGAGTTTATGTCACGATGCGAGTTTAGTTTACAGTTCATTTAAAAAGTTTCCTAACCCTCACGTGTCAATTCAGATTTCTTTTTTTAAAATTCTTTTAAACATCACATTCAGTGCCTTACTATGAAATGCACTGTTTCTTTCTTAAAAGTTATTTATCCATGGTAAATGGATTTGTGTGCATAATTTATCATGCGCTGCAAAGATGAAAGAACTCCACACTTCTTTTCTGTACCAGATGTACTTGGTTCCAATAATTACTATTTCAGGCTAGTTTTATTCCACATTCTCCTTGCTGTAGGATAAATGAAATGCAGAGTATGGTGGAAAATGGAATCCTGCCTGCTGGTCCAAATATTTATTTACCAAATGCATTGTAGGAGGTGTTAACACATAGCAGTAGCTTCATTAATGGATGTCAAAGGTACAAATTTAGCATTTCTATGTGTAGAATTTTCTGAACTTATTGCTTGACAACAAACCATACCTGCAGATTTCATGAGAAATGAAAATTTCTGAAACAAATGTTAAACTGACATCTCATTACCTTAGCTTGTATTACAGTAAGTAATATTAGTATAATTTTACATAGATATTTAACATAAAATTCTTATCTGGAACACATTATAGCTTGAGGCAGACGTAAGATATCCGTATGTTTATGAGCACATCAGCTATGAGATTAAATACAGTGGGGACTGAGAGGTTAACGTATTCCTTCGTTCCTTCTGGAGGCCTGGGTTCAAACCTAGTTCAAGTCACAAGTGAAAATGAGTTTGGTGGTCCCAAAGCAAAACACATTTGTCCATATGCTACAAAACCACCACGTAATTTGGCACACACCTACTCAACTGAATGTTTTTGCTCAGAAGACCAGAGCTGAAATAGCTAGAACGTTGCAGGTTAACATCGTGGTGCACCGATACGTGGAAAACAGCATTGCCTCTCTGCTCTAAGAATAGATTCTGTAGGGCTACCCAACTTATGAGTATAATCCATTTCACCATAAATCTTTCTGCTGTTAATTTCCAAGATAATGAATTATCTTTCTACAGCTGAAACACAGAGGAATTTTTTTTTTTTCTTTTTTTAAGATTCTCTTTGCCTTCAGAAGACTTTGGAAGCGTGTCAGCAACTGAAATATGCAAAAGCTTCAGGATTCAAATAGTTAAATTTAGGAAGCATAAAAAATTACTGAAAGATGAAGCTCTGACTCCACTGCTTGCACTTCATTTATTTCAGTGAGCTTGGGATTTCACTGGAGTCATTTTCTTTTGCCACGTTTTCCATGCGGAGTCCTTATAAATCCAAACTGATACCAGATACAAATTTTGTAAAAATGCTGTTTTATACTTACTGAAAATATATTTTAAAATATCTCGTTGCTTAACTTAAGTAGCAGATAGCTGGATAAAATGAAGCATTTTCAGGCACGTGTTACTTCTGAATTATCAGATGAAACTGCCAGAAAGTCATTCCTCTTCCCCTAATTCAGGAGTGTACTGGAATTATTAAAAGTTATGTAAAGATGAAAGAAAAGAAGAGCACTGAATTCCTATTTCCAAATATTTCATAAATATTTCGTATTTGAGGATGTCTAACAGTAAATTTAGAATTACACATAAGCAAATAATCCAAAAGGTGAAATTCCTATAGCTTTCTCCACCCTTCCCCATTTATCATTCCTTCTCTACAATATCAATTAGAGTGGCTCAAAAACTAGGAAAAAAATAAGAAATTAAAGGCTCTCCTGTGACTTTCCACAGCGATTAACAGAAGTGATGGTAGGATTGCCAAGAACTGGCTAAATACAGCAGGATGCTTTCCACTTCTGTTAGATTGTTGGCTACTCCCACCTGCCTCCTTTCCCACTAAATATTTGCTTCTGCAAATATTTGCACATTTGAATTTAATTAACCAAAAAACTTGCAAGAAAGCAAAGCTTTCAGTTGGAATGTGTTTGAACAACTGCATCAGAAACTACCTGTTTGTTTACAGGGACAGAAATATGACATGTATTTTGTTAATATAAAACTGTAACTGGCATGTTCTACATCAGCATGAATGAAATAGTAAATTATTGTGCTTCAGAATGGGAAGAGAAGCAGTCTTTCACCATTTATGGAAGGAATTTTGCTCCTTTCAGTAACTGAGTTTTATGGAGTTGTTTACTGGATCTGGCTATGAACCAGTGCCCTTGACATCAGATAATTACCTGTTTGAGTGCACATACCACTTGCTAGCTCAATTTAGAACACAGCAAACATTTATTGAGCAGGAATTGTGTGACATAACACTGAAATGCTGATTGTAAGGTGTAAGGTTACCTACACAGATTAGAAAATCACTCTGAACTAATTAATCTCAGAGCAATTTGAGCCTCAAGTTAGGTACACATTTTACAATAAGAATCAGTAAGATACTGTTTGGCAAATATGAAAATAAGATCCGTCCTGTAGTCTAGACCAAAAGATCTCCACATGTGCCTGCTTTATCACAGAAAGAAACCCTGCTGATGTGTGTGCTGCCTTTAGGGGTGTGAGATGGCAGCAGCACCTTATAGCTGGCACTTCAAAACCAAATATAAAACAAGAACATAAAAGCTTTGGGATATCCGAGAACAGAGCCAACGGTGGATCTTTCTGTGGCTGCTGAGGTTGCATCTTAGGGTTTCTCAGCAATTAGCATGGAAGTTACTTCTAAACATTCCAGAGAGTAACTAATGAGTTTATGGCAGTTGATGTAAAGAAAATACTAGAATCTGGAAACCATTAATAAAAATTAAAATATTTTATTCTAATATTTATATTAAGTAGTTAAGTTTCTCAAAAGGTGTGTTTTCATTAAGAAGGGCCTACAGGAAAGACAATCATTAGTCTCTGCAAATTCTGGGATGTGGAAAACAAGTTTATCTCAGCTATTAACTGAAGAGCTCATAAGGTAACCAGCGAGCTCTAATGAGATTTAAAGGTAGTCTGAAGTACACAGCGCAATAAGAACATCTCTGTGATTTCCCAGTGAGAGACTTGGATGCTGTCTAGTTCTACATGCTATAATTTGGGGGAAAATATTTTTTTGAAAGTGATGGGAAGTCAGTAGTTACAGTTACTGCTTACTGTTGACATTAGGTGACTGTTCGTATGCCCAGAATACCACCTACCTCAGCTAAATGGTATCTTTATGAAATTAACAGAATGCGGTTACAACATGGCTATAAGAAAAAATATTAATGTCAAATTTTGGATTATAATTGGAAAACTGACCTTTGGAAAATATGTTACCGCTGCAGTCCTGAACTGTACTGTAAAATGACAACTTTAAGATCCAGAAGAATGACTGCATTGTGCAGTTTAGAAAACATAACAAAATAAAAATAATTATACTCTTTATCCTCCTGTAGAATTCTAAATAGAAAGACCTTGGCTATAGCCTATAGCCGTCCTTACGCAAAGTTATTTTCTGTTATTTTCTGTCTTCAAACTGCCAAACACTCTGAAATACACACAGTAAGATGTTTTTTGTCATTATATGGGCAATCTCCGTAGGCAATTGTGACAGGTAAATAAAGCTCTTCCCAGAAACAGCTCACAACAGTAATATTTAACAGCATATATGATTTTTCCCTCTAGCTGCCTATACTCAATTGAAAATCCCAAAATAGAAATCTAACAATGCATCACAACAGAAAAGTTTGAGAAACTTCCACAAGATTCAGTGAGATTATACAGCTTGTTTTGCTATGTTACTTTCAAGACTTCTGCCATTTGCATTTTCAGTTCTCAGACCATTGCCTTCCTTCCCAGTTCAGTACGTATTCACGTATATACTGCTGCATGCACATACAGTTTAGTCTTATATCATTAAGTTGAATGGTATTTCTCCAGTAAGATCTCAAATCAGCATGGAAAAAAAACTCATCCTTTCAGTATTTCTTAATTTATGAAATCAAATATGAGCACACATGAGGTGTTTGTGATCAGTTATGGTATTGTTTATCACTAGATACCTAAAAATCATACATCTGTATGAAATTGTGGTGAATAAATTAAGAGTTCTAAATAGATGAAAAATTCATTCTTGTGATAAACACAGAAAAGAAGGATGAAGGACATCACTTTGTACAGAGTTAAAGCAGCACGGTCTTAAAAGTTCCAGAGACCAAGTTAGACAAATCAGGACTTGTTTTCCCTTTTCAGGCAGAGTTCCTGGATGCAAGGCTGAATGCATCTCTTTTCTTTCCTTTGCCACCACATTGGAACAGCTAGCTGAGGAGCATCCTATTTCCTCTATGCCCAGATAAGCTTGAAGTGCGCATGGTGAGGACTGAAAGGAGGGTATAAAGGCTTGTTTGTCCAGAAGTGGTGGAGCTGACATCGGCCCAAACACTTCTGCTAACGGTTCATTTACCTCTTCAACTGTGGGAACATCCTGAATGCACCAAACCATACCATATTGCACCATGCTTCTAAGATAACCTGCATTTCTCTCCAAAACAACCTGCTCAGAAAGGGAACATTAAAAAGCCAGAGAGGATATATAGAAGAAACACAGCTCTAACTTCTTATTGGTTATTTCACTTGGTCACCAGGCACACAGGCATAGGAGGAAGCAGGCAAACATCCTTAGGATAACATACAAAGTGCTCAGACAAAGCACCCAGCTCAGAGCGAGACTGTAGGTGGAGCCAGTGGGAGGGCATCACTTGATGTGAACAAGTGTCCTGTGAAGTCATTTGCCTAAAGCCCTATCTGTGAAGACTGCTGCAAAATCCAGCAACAAGAATACAGCTGTCATAGCTTCTTGAATTTAACTATCTGAACGAACTTGTTATCTGCAGAAACTAGTTATTGCAAGAGGAGTTAAGCTTGAGAGCACGCACACATTCCTCTTCCAAGTAGCCTCCTGTAGGGGTATTTTGCTTCACCGGGTGATGGTTAATTTTAAGGTAAATCTTTCTCAGAAAATAATATTTGATTTAAAACACTGTACAGCATAAAGCTATATTACAATTGCATTTCATCTAGCTGTTTGAAATAGTGCTAAATTACAAGCTAATGGAGAATGTAGAGCTCGAGGCACTAAGCCTAATGTTTATTTCTAAGACGACGTTCAGTTTATTCACAGCATACAAAAAATTGTGAATTATAAATAGTGCATCTACCCCAGATTATCAGTGACTGGTGATTAAAAATTAAATCCCAGGGGACTGAAAAGCTCAAATGCAACAATAACATTGGTAAAATATAATTTGAAAAGTACCAACATGGAACAACTCAGTGAGGGAACAGAGCCTTGCTTGTGTCAATGGAGTTAGCATTGACTCCTCTCGCCAAACCTGAGCCAGATAAAAGACTCATACACGTGATACCTCTTGGAAAACTTGAGCCAGCAAAAAAACATACAAAGACTAAGTTTGATCTAAAAAACACCCATACATTGATTAAGCACATTATTTTTTTAATTACACGCTTGGGCTTGGTTTAAGGATTTTTGTTTCTTAGGGGGTTGGAATTTTTGTTGTTTTTGTCTGACTTGTTTTTCAGTTTAGGAAAAGAAATACATATGTATGTTTCCTTCTATAGTGACTTGGAAGTCCTATGTCAATGTCAGACTTAGATCTCTTTCAATTTAATGATTTTATGATTCAGAATGATTCAATTTAGCTTGGTGAGAGAAATTACAGATGTGTGAATACTTTATCTTTTATTTTAGACACAGCTGCTTTAAGCTAAAAGGTCTGAGTTAAGGCTCACTTGCAGAATGATGAGTGAGAATCTTCTGGACAATTCTACAGCATTTTTTCCACCTTGTTCTTTTTGGCAATCATATAATAAAGCATAGAAATTAGTGCTTCTAGATGCATGGCAACCATTCCTGGTCAAAACCTCTAGTGTTTGCTCTAAGATAATAAAGGTAATCCACTGAAAAACACTTCTAGGATCCTGAGAAGGAGAGATAAAATTACAAAAGAGGTTGATTTTTCTTCCCCTAAAACACTGCATTAATCATTATTGCAAATTTCAGAATACACTCGCACTGTACCATCCATCCCATCCCCCCAGTGTTCCATATTATATTCAGAACTACACCCTGTTCACCTGCAGAAAAATCTCTTCACTTCCCAGTTTGGTAGAGAAGCTATTTATTACTATATCTTCTAATTAAAATCTTAATGCCAGTAACATATATTAAATCAAGTTCCATTACAAGCCCAACTTTCAAAAGCACGTATTTTTTAAGCAGCTCATATTTTGTCAAGCCTAATTGCTGTAGTTCTACGCAATATTAGTTGCAGAACAGCCAGTAATAACCTTTAGTCCTGGCAAATTCTCTCTCTACAAGAACTCAATCACATAACATAAACAGCTATAAAAGGAGGCTTTTTAAAGCTTTATTCATAATATGTAGCACATGCATGTGGCAGTGTATATCAGATCACAACACTGAAGGAAATACGAGATTTATCCATGACATAAGTTGTGCCAACATTTAGTATGTTGAGACCATTAATTTGAATTTAATTATGTTAGAAAGGAGAGGGAGGGGGGAATGTTTCTTCATTAGGGCAGGCTTTCCCAAGATAACATTAAAAAATGGGTTTTGATTCCTGAGCGTACAATGCTGCAATGATGCAACTAAGCATAAAAAAAGTACCAAGCTGTTAGCAGTAGAGAATCAGGGTGGTCTATATGAAGCAATGCACACCGAGGATTAATGATAAGGAAGAAAGATTTTACCTCTGCTATGGTAGGAGTGTAAAAAGAAAGCTGTAAGGACTACAAATCAAGAAATGAGAATATAGGTTGGCTTCTTGACCTCACCAGATTCACACCGAGACACAGCTGATGTGCACGTGACACACCATGCAGCCCAGCACAGTGCAGAGCTCCTCTCAGTTCACACTCAGTGCCAGTACTCCAACAGCAGGCCCAGCAACACCAGCTCCATTGACCCTTATTGCTCCTCATCTCCCCACATCCCTTGGTTTCCTTAAGGCAGCAGCCCCAGGCCAGCACAGCACAAACGCCCGCGGGGTTGACAGAGCCCCAGCCTCAGACACATACCTGAGAACATTCTTCAAACCCACACGGCATGGAAAAGCCACACATTGGCCATCCTTGACTTACTTTGTAGCTGGGATATGTATCCCACAGCGCAGTTCTCAAAAGCCCATATGTAATTTATGGGGTATATTTACCAAATGTCTTTAGCTTAAGCCGCTAAATTTGTTAATCCCCAGAGATGCGGATACAGTCTTCAGTACAGCAAACGTACAGCAAGGATTTAATACCAACTTATCTAACACTCAATCTAGTATATTTTGAGGCTATCTATTAGAGAAATATGCTTCGCAGGCGGTTTCTAGGCCAGTGCAGAACAGAGAGTACCTAACTGGTGGCCAGTAAATGAGAGCGCCTTCTCAGATTCTTCACTACCATACCATAACTCTCCAAGATGCGCAGTAACAGAGGGTATATTTATTCCGTTCTGTTATTTTGCTTCTTTTGGATTTATTCATACAAAAAATTTACAAAAAGGAGACACCCCAAGTGGAATAATCACAGCATACAAGAATATTTTGAAAGCAGTAAATATGACACTGGTTACCCAATCTTTAAAAGAGAGAGAAGAATGAAAGCGACTTTTTTTATAGTTCTATATACAACTCATAAGAGCAGTACTCTAATCTGAAATGCAGGGAGAAGAACGTTCTTTATGATTTATTAACTTACCTAAACTAAAATATGCCATTAATTTCACAAAAACTAGCTGCAGAGCGGTATAGAAAAGGAAAGCCTACATCTCAAGTTTAAATCTGAAAAGGCCAAGATCCTTAAGAAACATAATCTTCTGTAGGACAATTACTTACTTTACCAATAAGTTTGCATAGTTCAAGCCATCTTTTTTCTAAAAGGTAATACAATCTCTTTTCAAAGGATCCATTGTCAAGTGTGATTATTTGCGAGCATTTGAGAAGTTCATAGAAACATTATGCAAGTTCAGTTTGAGAAGTTTTGGGAAGTCCAAATTCATTAGGAAAGGCTGACCACAACTGAAAAGTAATTTGTGCCTGTGTCCAGCCCATTTATGGATGTTTTGCAATCCTTGAAATGAAATGTTTTCTATAATAGTTAGAAAAACTGATCAATGTTGGGTACATTGTGTTCTACAAATACTGTACAATTGCTTACAGATAAGAAAAAAATATCATTAGGAATGAAAGAAGTTAAATAATCCAGGCATGTAATGACATACAGCTTCGTCCTTATTTTTAATGCACCTTTTCTACCCGAAAAAATTCACAGTACCCAGTTCTGTTCCCAATTTATGAAGATTTCAGAATTGGAAGTATGAAGAGAACTCTGAACAATAAACTTAGCTTCTGGCATGTTAACGATCTTAAAAGCAAGAATCTATGTAATCTGGATAATATAATTGATCTTAATAGAAAATTAATAATATCAATGCGTTAAAATAATTGCCTTCTAAACTGCAGCAAATCCACACAGCCTTCTGATCCAACCTTGAGCTTTTTCAATAGACCTTCTATTCAGTGCCTGAGCGTAAGTGTGAAAACAGGTTCAAGTACCTGCCTGTGGCATAGCCACCTGCAATTTGATAATATTTCTGGCATATTCAAATAAAAAAAAAATACAAAGTTACTGAGCAAAATCACTACTCCAAGGTAAGTATCAAACAATTCAGTCATTTTCTGAAGCACAATGTACATCAACAATATTTCCATATGGTTTTTATGAATATACCATATAAAAAAAAGGATTTTCAGAGCCAGTCCTGATCTAACAGTGGTTAGATGAATAGATTCTCCAGCGTAAGGTCTCGCTGCTGTCACAGAAGATCTGTGTAAGTGCAGTAGTTCATCCCTACCAGCTACCCTGTAATATTTGATAGTCCAATAAAGAAGTTATATTCTATAGAGTAACCCAGTAATTGCAATAGCTCATTTATAAGAATACCATTGAAGATATAAAGTCACAAAAGAGATAACAAAGAGCTCGTGAAAAACTAAGTGTTGTTTCTTCAAACAAACCTTACTAACACAGAGATGGTATTCACATAAACAGTGACAAAGCACAATGTTAAGAAAAAGAACAAATCTTCCTAAAGCAGTCTTTATAGAAAATGATAGAATATCCCAGGTTGGAAGGAGCCCAAAATGGTCAGTGAGCCCAACTCATTAACTGAGTCCAACTCAACAGGAAATTCATTAAATTTAGCATCTCTATTATGAATTTCATTTCTGCGTTTCAGCCGTTATTTTTCTTTGTAATTGTGTGCTGCTTCATATCCTGTTCTAGGAAGAAATTACGTACAAATGTCATTTAAAAAGCATATGCACAACTGAATATTAATGCCATGCTGTTTAAAGAACAATTTTCAGTTAAAATACACTTTCACATTACTTAAATATACTAATTTCCTGAAGATAAAATTTAATAGATTTAGGATTGGTTTATGTACCAGATAACAGGACCCAACAGAGTTCAAATCTCTAAAAAATAAAAAAGGTTGCTTTATTTGTGTTATTTACATTGCATACTAGCTTAACCTGTAATTACAGAAAAGTTGGCTATAGCCAAGACCACAGCAACCAGAAACTGAGTCTTGCCAAGAAAACTGATGCCTTCTCTGGTTAATTACTAAATGTGTTTATCTGAAAGAATTTTATCTTTGAGACCAATTTTCACATTCACATGGCCTTTTTCTAATACCTTGCCTGCACTGCCATCCTAATACACGCTCTAAGTGCATTAGAGACTAGGACAAGCACAATGGAGGTGAGAGAAGTTTTATAATTTCTGACATTCTTAAACCAGCATTACTAATTCCCATAGGTCTTTCCTTACAAAAGCCTATAAAGGCAACTGAGTATGTCAGACTGGAGACTGAGCAGGTTATTTGCAGAGCTAATGCAGGTTTGATGTTTGCGGTGTGATACTAACATTAAGTTGGCCGTGACTGCCAGAACTTTTCAAGAATATTTTCCATTTGCCCATGAATGCTGAGGATAATATCTACGGTAGTTAGAAAACATAGTTTCACTGTATCTGTTGACATGAGCTAAATAATAATTCCTATCCTGTGGGTTAACTGTTTAACTATACACATCTTACAGAGGCAGAGAAAGACAAAGTTGTTTGCAAATACATTAAGAAACCCATGAAAACTTGACATAAGAAACAAAGAGTGAGATTTCACAGTGCATTAATGGCTGCTGATCATCCAGCTCCTAAAAGAAGCTTGGAAAAATTTCCCTGTCACATTAATTTTCACCTAAACACACACAAAAAAAATCCCCTTTAAAATGGATGGGAAAAAAATGAGACTAGACCAGCTAACAAAACCCAGGCACACAAACATTTTCATAACAACATAAACTGGCCTCGTTCCTCAGTGTTGTCAAGGACTTGCCCGGACCAAATACTTTATTACTAAATCCAACATCATCTACATCCACTGTTATTTATTCTCTTGAATCATGTGGTATTTTTGTTATACATTAACATAGAGGATTTAAAGTGTCACAGTCCACCGTCACAAGGCCACCAAATTATTTCCTCTCCGTACTTTCTCCTCACTAGTGAGACAACTTCTCAAATTTCCACAGGTTTTCTCACTTTTTCATTTCACTTGATATTTTTTTTATTGCCATACTCCTTCTGAAAATCAGAGATACTTGTTTTCCTTGTTGAGTGGCTAGAAACAAAGAAATCTCTACACAAATGGGACTGAACCTTGAGTGCTTACTTTCCTAATAGTCACAAAGAAGATTTCCTTGCTCTTAAAACTCTTGAATCTTAGCAGGAACATCGAAGATGTCCCATCTGAAGTATTCTTTAGAGTCTTCTACGTACCATGCATTACTAACTCAAAAAACAGCATTACTAGCTTGGCCTTCTGTAGAAAAGAATACAAAGACAGAGCTTTGAACAAAATCATTTAAAATTGTTTTTCATGTGTAGCATTACAGAAGCCAACTATTTTATCTTTTCTTACATCTACAATTGGATTCCACCCAACCTGGTCTATATCTACAACAAGGTCCATATGCACCACATCCTCTGCTTACTAAAAGGGAAAAATAACCAAGTCAAAAATAACTAAGTCAATCCTATAAAAAAAAAATAATCACTAAATAAGAAATCTCTTTAAGACAACTCAAGATAGTATTAAGAATCTTGTTAGTCATTTTGGCCATACCTGTAAAACAAGAGTGACTGCCTGCATGACACCTGTAGTTCTCAAATTCTTTTCACTAAGAATTAGTAACAAATTTTCTTGAAAGAATAATCTTACATGCTGTCTCTAAGTGTTAATGATAGCTGGAACAAAACAGATTAAAGTAAGCTGAAGAGGTGCATAAGTACTGCCCATCAACCTTCACTTTCAAACCAGAAGGTCCCCCAAAATCCACCTCATCTCTCACTGTTGTTTTTTTGCTATTAAAAAAAGAATTGGCAAATGAAGAATTAACAGAATTAGTAGAAAATATCACTTTATCAATAGATAGTTAACACAATAGCTCCCGATCTTTCAAAGCTTTGTATATTTTTATTCACACCTATCCTTAGGCTTTCTGTTAAGCCATTTATTCCAGTTACTCTTGTCAAGTGTACTCTTGTCTCATTACGTGCAAAGTAAAGTCTGCCCCAGGGTCCTCAACAAACAGCAGGAGCATTACATGAAACTGAACATCAAACCCTAAGATGGCAAGATCTCATACTGTCACATCTAAAATCTATACTAAATTTTTCAGAAATACTACTTCTACTAGTAGACCTACTACTAGATCTAGTACCTTACCTAGCGCCTCATTTGGTGGATCACTGTCCACAGCATAGGCATTTGTACAGCAAAAGAAGGCAACAACAGTGCCCTCTAATGGGATACAAACACTACAGAGCAACAAGAAATAAAAAAGAAGGAAATTAGCTTACCCTTCCGATAACTGGCAACAGCTCAAGAGAAGTACAAGCTCTATGCTGAGAGAAGCTACTTCTTCACCTGCTAACCCTTAAATGAGGGTGAGGAGGAGGTGGATCCAGGATCCTCCCTTCAGATCACTCAGGTGCACTGCTTGCACCTGAGCTCCCTGGGTTAGTTGCACCTGGTGCTCAGCCATTGGTTCAGGCAGAGATCTTGTAAGTCCACTGCAGGGTTGGAACTAGATGATTTTTGAAGTCAGTCTACATATGATTCTGAGATTCAATGATAGGATGTTCAATTTAAGGAAATGTTCACTTCTTTGGGAAATGTCAATGACTTCAGCTAAATATACCTACAAATTCTAGTTTCTGATGTCCAGTATTCAGAGCTTTACATGCCCTGCACTTCTGATTATTAGGCTACTCAATACATGGTCAAGTGCTTAGTTTAGGTATTTTCATTTAAAATTCTTTCTGCAAGATGGTCCAATACTATAAAACTGGAATTCAGATCCCAGTTTGAATGTTAAACAACCCTAGTATGTATAAGTGGTGGATATTTTTTCCTTTTCATAACTTACCAAAAAGGGGTTGTTCATTTCATATAATCAGATGAACTGTTATGGGTAAGGTACCAGAAGTGTGTAAGTGTGTGTTTAAAACCTACTAACAAAATACAGAACTTAAAGCAATACCAAAATCTATTACTGCATAATGCATGAAGGTAGCCATTACTAGATCACTAGAACCCCAACCTTTCTTATCTCATTTCTAAAAGTGAGATCTAATTTTGTATTACTTTACTAAATCAATAAACTGTTTGTATGGACTTAAGTATCAGTTTGTTTCTAAGTTTGAAGTCTCAAGCTATGAACTCTTAAGGACATAAGCCAGACTTTAAATGCACCTGGACACTACTCTGGAAATACAGAAATAAATAGCAGAAGCAGTGGGAAAACCTGTCCTGATGGAAGAACAATGTTACATCCAAAGGGACTGCAGCTAGCAGATACAATTCAATAACTACAAGTGAAATGGTTTTGTAAGTAGGTATCAGATGGAAAACAAATTAGGAGGACTTGAAAACATCTGGAATAGATATCAACATAAAGCTCAACAATGAGTCTGAAAAGCAAACATAGATTTAGGAAGAAATATCATAGAAGTAAAAAACTGGAAACAATACTTAATAGTGAGTCATGGCAGCCTTAATTCAGATAATATAAAAGTGATAGTTTTGCTTCATGGTTATTATTCGTATGTTATATATATCCTGTCTAAAAAAAATAAAGTGATGAATGAAATTAGTTGACCTATTTGTACTGAAAACATGAAAGACCAAGAAAAAGAAATAACTAAAGTAACTTACTTTTATTGTATTTGTCAATATTTTACCTATTAAAGTCTGCACATGTAATTTTAGCATTAGTATAATTGAGAAAGAAAAGGGAAAAAAAAAAAAAAAAAAGAAACAAACCTCCATCCCCTTTCCAGAATGAGCTGGAAAGATATTCCATTGAAATGTAAAAAAGCCTACATTTTAAAACACACAAAATGCAGAGTATGGCATTATTCTATAGCAGATGTTTCAAATATGCAAGAAAATAGCCTGTGTGGGGTTAATTTAAGTGTCTTTTGTGCACTGAATCATATTTTACATTTTTCATATTCCATTTCATAATGAAATTTATTTTCTTATTATATAAACACCTATCTATTTCTGCAGTTGGAACATTAAGATTTTAGTGCTAATCGCATTACCAGGGCTTTGTTCACTGCACTATTTTAAATCTGTAAACTACTTTGAAAAGCCAGAATATCCCTTTATATCACCCCAATTTCCCAGACACATTTCTCAGTCACTTCTTTACCTTTTCTTTCATTGGTTGCTTCAGTTTCTGCAACGTCCACTCCTTGCTCAGTTCCCCACCACGTGTGGCTCTCCCTTCTGAGTCCGAATGCTATCAATGTCTCTTTCTTCAGTCAGGGTCCTTCAAAGCCTATCGCACACATGCATGCAAACCCTGTTCCTCATTCCCTCTCTCTTTACTACGCTTTGTATTTATTTCAAAGAAATTTTTAAAACCACAGAGAAGTTTCTTCTTACTGCCTCTACCATTAAACTATTTGAAATTATAGAGTTTTTCTCCCTGATCATTGAGAAGTAACATTATATAGTTATAAAGGACATACTTATCTTTAGCAAGCAATTCCACTGACCTCAAAGAAAACGTTAGCTATGAATTGCAGGTTTTGCAGAACTGGAGCATTGCAGAGATGCTATAAAAACTCTCCATTCCTTCTTGTTGTGCAGAGCAGTGAAAGACCATGAAGACAACACTGCCCACAGCAATAACTTATTCTTCTCTATGTGAATTTTCCACCTATATGCATCGATTAGTAATGTTTCCCATTCTGATGTCTAAATGATTCTAACTTTCAGGAAAAATAACTTTACAGTGAAACAAAGTAGGTTCCAATTTTAATTATTACTAACAGTAGGAATAATGATTTGCATTGGGGAAGCCTTAGCAAATCTCAAATTATTTTTCTTCAGACGACACTGCCAGCTTTTATTTCTATCCTAAGTTTTTTTTGTGTTACATGTAGTTGAATGCAGCATAACTTCCATATCATTCCTTTTCCAGGAGTATCTGAGTTTAGAGTAGACTTCTATACTGGGAAAAGTTAACACAAATGAGGTGCCTTCATGAAACAATTCTGCCACCATTTAAAAACTCTGTATTATTAACTGACAGCAATTGGCACATTCAGTACGCTCATTTTCAGCCAACATAAGTATTAACAAAACCTGGTGCTAAAAGATTAATTACTAGTGATAAAAGGATATTAGATTTACTTCTATGTTCTTGAGTTTGCAGACAAGGCAGGAAGAAAGAAAATAACCAAAGTAACATTGCATGTGGTTTAACTATGAATTTATAAGAATTAGTAAATAAAAATTAAAATTTAAGCTTATCTACATTTAGTCTGCTGTTAGTTACAAGTACATCGATGGATGGTATTACAGAGAGGTAGCAGATTGATTTGTAGGTCCCGTAGCAAAAGACTGCTTAACATTTATTAACAAGCAATAAATGCTAACTCAAAGTATAGCTTGACCAACTTTTATTTATTTAGTGGTGAAACAAAGATTTTCCACTAGAAGTAAATGGCACTGTTACAGCACAACCCCATTGAAGCTATGAAGTAGTTACTGGTCATGAAACACAAATGCTGAAAAGCAACTTTGAATAAAACAACAAAAGTCCAAAATAGCTTCAAATTTTCCTTTACTCTGTTGCCTCATAGATGCTAAGACGACATTCAAAACACCATTCAGATACCTGGATGGCATTTTGAGGTTTTGGGCAATTTCTGCTCCACTGATGTTTGTGCTACAAAGTGTGACTTTCTGTCCTCCAGCACTGAAGCTGCATGATATTGGTTTGGATCCACGCTCCAGAATTTCCACAGTAATTTGCCACAGCTACAGAAATCTTTTAGTGTTTTTGTGTCTCATGTCTTAACAATTTTATCGTTTTCTCCATCTCTACTGAATTAGTCCCACACACTGAAATTAATTACTTCTTCGGAGTATGTCACAATTCCAAGTAATATAAAGTTAACCAGAAGTCTAGTATACTTTTCAACTATGCGAGACAGCAAAGTGTTTGTAATAGAGCACACAACAAACGATTACTTTCATGGATGCAGTGAACAAGCTGCTATAGCACAGAATTGCTTTCAAGTGGAACAGATCATTGGTCAGGCAAGAAGCAAGGCCACTCACTGCCTCCCTATATTTTCCTAACATGAATTAAACTCATAAAACTAAGATTATGGCACCACACTTTGTAACAAGAGATTGTTCATTAGTTCCAGACTAAGGATTTGTTTGCAATTGATATTAAGAAATTGGCTCCGAATAGTCATAATTCCTTCTTAAAACTACTGTTTACTTACCAGACATTTTTGTAAGGTAAGGTTGTGTCTGGCAAAAAAAGCATTCAGCTAATGTTCTTCAACTGCAGAAAGTATATGCGCTGTAATGTGCTCTAACTGCAGAAGACTCAGTTTTCATTAAAGCTGTGTTTACTCTAGCTGAGTCACTTTTGGAAAGAGCAAAGATGCACAACAGAGGATGTAACAGACAAGGTGCTAACGGACACAGTGTCTGCATGTGATCTTTAGATTGCTCATTGCAAAAAAAAATTAGTGTGTCAAATTCTCTGGGCATCACAGAAATATTTAAGGGAAAAGAATTACGGATGAATTAGGATTGGTAAAAATCAACCCGCTAATTGCACGTGGCCTCCCTGAGATGTAGGTGCAAGAGAACAGAGCCCAGTTTCTCCACAGAAAATCTTTTACTTCTGTTCCTGCTTTATTTTGGTTTCGAATGACAGACACTACTAATTTAGTGAAGGAGTGACCCCTAGACCTTGTTTCTTCTCCCCGGGGGAGCTCCAATCAGTCAGAATTCTCTCTGCCTTTTTTGCTACCAATGTATTTCAACTGGTTTCCCTAAATTTTTCTGCTAATTCCCATTTCCTTCATAATCACAGGCTTTTATGTGACTTGCTGGCCAAGCGATTTTCAGGGGAGCTATAATTGCCACGGGTCTTAAACATTAACCCTGCCAGGTGTCAGTGGTTGGACTGCTTTGCGTTTGATTAATGATACCACAGCAAAAAAATTGTTTTTTAATTGGCTGTCGTGTTTTTCTTCTTGTTCAAGTGCTCCTGAAACAGTCAGATGATCTGGAACAAAGGTTTCTTGGGAAAAAACACATGAGATGGCATGATGAAATACAAGAAATACATGCTAGCTTAATGGAAAATAGGTCTCATAAGCCCTAGGTGTACTGACTGTTCTAAATGTGCATAAATTTCAGCAAGACTGAAGCATTTGCAGCTTTGTCCCCTTGGAAGAATGTTACATCATTGGAAGCAGGGATAGAACTAACAATATTGAATTTTACCTTTCATAAATAAATGCACAAAAATAAAGGTGACCTTGGTAATACTAATTAAGAAGAACTACACTTCTACTCCTCTAGGAACTAATTTCCAAGTATTTCCTCTGTGACAATTTGCACTTATTAAGAGCAACATTTTGATTCAACAGAAGTTTTCTATGTGCTACAAAGAGTTTAATAAACACTCCAAGTGGGTAAGGAGGATATAGGCCACAGCTAGACCCTGGGCAGATGATGGTACAGCCTAGAGCAGTTGCATGAGGGCACTGCACCATGTCAGCATTGTACAAACAGCACGGTAGACAATCTCTGCCCTCATTAGCTTGTAATCTAATTAGAAAAGCATATTTTGTAATCCCAAACTGCTATCCAGTTTAGAATCTCATTAGGGAAGACAAATACAGAGGAATAGTATGCACCAAGGTCTGAGTAAGGCAGAAAAATAATTGCACCAGATGACAGGACAAGAAGCTTAGGGAAAAGCCACACAGCAAGGCTTACTGTTGTAGAAGGATAAGGAACTCTTATTTCCCGGTTTGAAATTAGGTCAATGTTCATGCTTACAGTTCAATGCATGCACAGCTAAGGCCTCAAGTTTCAGATAATTTTTAAGATCCAGTAGAGAGAGAGATCCGTGTACCTGTTTTTCTTTTTAGCACTTTAAGAACCGGAAAATTCTCTGCTTTGAGAGCTGCTCAGTACAAGACTTTTCCCTTCTTAGATCATAGAAACAATTGAGGATCCACCAACTACAAGACCATACCCTTAAGAATCTTCCCAAAGGTGTCAACTGTGAACAAAATAAAATTTTTAAGCATGTATACATCTCTGCATGCTACTCAATGCATTACATTACTGAATACAAGTTGGTGGTTTGATTAAGCCAATCTTCTTTCTTTTTTTCTTTTTTTTTTTTGGATCAAATACTTGGAATATTTCCACGAAATTCCACTGCTCTAAGTGAAACAGGAGTGGAGGAAAATATGCATTGATAATTGTCCTATGGCCTGGAAGTACACACTTTTTCATAGCTCACTTCTGATGCAAGCTGAAGCACGTTCCAAACCGAGGTAATTCACTAGACACATCACATCTAAGCCAACAAATATAAGGCTCAGGATAGATTAAGTGCTTAAGAGTAGAAAGTGATTTAAATCAATTGAGGTGATACTTTCTTGAAGTCTCCTATTTCAGTAAAGCAGCCTTCAGATTTTAAGTGTTTTAATGATATTTTATAATCCCAATGACTTCAGGAAGCACTGGTCCAACTCCTATCTTCAGTACTGAAACAGACATGATTTTTTCATGTGCTGTTATTGGGGTGTGTGTGTGTAGATTATATATATATAAGTTTTATACATATGGCATGTGTGTATGTGTATAGATATGTACACACACATACAGCTCCAACTGACTGTTCTGCCACTAGACCATAAACACAGCATAATTCTATACATATTTCAAGCTCTTATTTAGTTGTGCTCTCACATAATCCATTGTTGCCTTCCAGCTTTTCAATTTCGTATTGCAAAATCACCCTCCAGGTGAATGAAATCATGAGGAAATGGGGTGGGAAGCAAGAAGCAATGGAAAAAAAGTGGGGTTAGAATGGAAGCCAGAACTGTATTTCTTAACAACAGTAAACACTGCAAATGATCACTATAATGAGTATTTGTTTGAGATACAGTTATTATATCTTGCCTAAATATTTAAGTTAGCTAAACCTCTGATCAACTGAAGCAAAACCTACTCAGGCCAAGAAGCTAAACTGTTAGGGTGAATATGAAGCTGGCATTAGCACTGACAAAGGAACAGAGGTAGTGTGAGGCACACGAAACCACAAAAAGTGATCTCATGTCTTTAAACTGTCCAAAGAATCATAAAATAAAGTTCTAGATTAGTGTTGAGGGGACACATGTCATTTCAATGAAAAAAGCAATAATTTTAAATGACATTTCGAAACATTCCATGGAAATGTATTTGAAATGTAATATAGGGACTCCAATAAAGAATATGCTTTTAATACATTACAGATTATATGTGATCATCAGTTTAAGACTTCCCCTCAGCAAGCAAGATAATTCAAACAGACATCTGGTCTGTCTATATAGTTTGTATTGCCACCCTTTCAAATGCAAACTCTGATGTTTCTTCATGGCTGGAGAAATACAGAGGAGGTATGGTTTTAATTTTTCAAACTCCTTTGCAAATAAGCTTAAACATTTTACAGTTAAAAGGACAGAATTTACATTTGCTGTGTCTGGTCAGTTTTAAAATTGTATCTGTTATGAATCATGTTCACTTTTAAAGTTCATTTAACTTGGCTTATGGTTTACTTTTGAAAAAATGTTATGCATCATTTGGAGCTGCACTCCTAACCACTATTAGTAATAATAATGGCGTGCAGGTTCTATCTGATGGCCCTTGTATAAACTTGGATTTCCATAGGAAAAAACAAACAGGATCCACGCAGACAGTATTTAGTCCCACAGGCTTGTGCCATTATCAATGCCAGGACTTTTACTCAAGGTACAGAACTTTCTGCTGCTTTAATGAGATGAAAAGAAAAAAAAAACCAGCCAGAAACGTAGTGAAGTTTTTCACTTCTAATGCTAGTGACTAAACATGCCTGTATGATGAGATGAAGTAATGAAGTAATGGAATATCTTCAGTAGGACATGAGGAGTCTCTGCACCTTTTGGCACTGAGCTCTTTAGACCATTGTTGATTTCACAACTACTGTGCTATTAGCTCAGGTTACCTAAAATGGTCAGGTAAGAGAAGTACATCCAGCAGGAGATGCAATGCAATATTGCAGATAATTCAGCTGTAGGTACACCAAGACACGAAGCAGAAGTGGTTACATATTCAGCTCTCAATGATATCCATATTATAAACACATGATAGCCTCCCATCTCTTGTGAAAGCCTATGAAAACTACGTTGGCTTGGATAAGACACAAAGTACCTAGACTACTTTGTCTGCAAACTGTGGTCACATTCACGTGTTAAAAGATTAGCTTTTTTTTCCCAGGTTTTGCAATGGAAAAAATAAGTAGTTAATCGTTCGGCTAATAATTGCACAACAGTCTTCTCTCAAACATAAATGCTATCATTCTTTCCCCAAAGTAGATAAGTTGTTTTCAAGGTGGACTAAGCTCCTGCAATTTACGCAGATGTGGTTGGGTGACCTCATCATGTTTATTTTCTTTTCCTCTGAAGTCTTCTCGTTATCCCAAACTGCAGTGTTTCTCATCAATTATTTTTTCTTGAGCCCTCTACTTGACTGCTCAGAACATACAGGTTTAGGGGGTATTTTTTGGATGATTTTTGTCAGTTTTGTTTTGTGTATGCGTGTCACTTACACTGAATTTTCTGATCATACACAGGGACCTAAAGAAACCATGACATCTGAGCCTCCTCCAATAAATACAAAATGAGCTGCTCCAGAAGCAAAATGTAGATGAGGAAAACAGGAATCCAGAACTCAGATTGAACACACATCATCATTTTATAACTATTTTTTCCCCTTACCAATTATGTACAATATCTTTTGTAAAGAAAAAAGGAAGAAAAAAAACAAACAGAAAACAAACAAACAAAAATACTTGCACAGAAACCCTTTCAATAAGAGCATAAACACCTTCTGTTCAGGGATGTTCACTGAAACATCAACACAAGAAAAACAATTTTTCTTAACAAAAAAAAGTTTTCTTAAAAAAAAGTTTTCAACACAAGAAAAACAATTTTCTTAAGGACATCCATCCAACAAAATACAATGAAATTTTCTTTCAAATGCTCTTCACATGAAATTCAAATGTATGAAATTAATAACAAATATAAATTTTCATAACTGCAACTTGTAGCTTCAAAAAACAAGCTACAGTTTCTTGCTACTTTCCTGATGCCCAATTTTATGGTTTACATAACAGTTCCTCCTGACTGCTATTATGACTTTAACCTCTATTATTCTATCTCCATCACAGACGTACAAGGGGCCTCACAGGTAAAATACTTTAGTGCTCTAGGCATGCATATATCCATGTTATTTAGGATCTGCTCATTTCCCATCCTTCAAATCCAAGAGTCCATTAAAACATTCAGTTTGAAAAGCAGAAGATAGAGAATCACATAAAATGTCAATGAGAGTGACATTACTGACACAATGAGCAGTCACAAAATCCTGAGGTTTAGTTCCTGAAGCAGGTGGACTTTGAAGTCTCTTCTGACATCAGGCTCTAGAAAACAATGCAACCGAGTCTGCAATGATCAACCAGGTCTTGGAGCAAAAGGAGAAGACACATCTCTACATCCCTGATATTATCTTCCCCCTCATTTCATCCTACTAGCTGCCACGGCAGTGGTACTCTCTTCACATTCACTGCAACTGTTGCATAATTGTATTGGCTTCTATGAACTATTCTAGCTTGTCTCACAACCAAATACTCCCACTCACCTAACACTCTGGCTATCAGCTGTTGCACTAAGAAAAAGCGCAAGATATTTAGAGCCCAGCTTCACTGTGGATACATGCCCAGATACTGAGTATTTATTTGGACAAAAAAAACATCAAAACAAAAACAAAGCAAAAAGAATATCCACTAGGGTTGTGCATATATGTAGAGCAGACAAAATCCAACCATGCAGCTGTTCATACTTCAAGAGTTAGCACTCAGCAAACCTGCGCTCTAAAGCAAAATGGACTAAAAATAACAAAAATAGATGAAACCTCAAATCCACAGATGGCCAGCACTTAAGCATAAAGTATTTCTCTGGTGCCACAATTGTATTTAGCAGCAGCACAAATGTTTACCTCAATAATGCCTCTAAATCCAACGGTATTTATGTATTCTGGAAAACAAACCTGAAAACAGGCAATGCAATTAGCCTCATTTACCATATTTAGCAAGGAAGCTTGCCAGGTCTTCCTAATAAATTCAGAGCTTGAATGTGAAAGACCAACAGTTACCTAATAGAAACAGGGTATGTGAGTAATGGCTAATGAATAATCTATTCCATGCATTTAGGAATCCTTTCCATTTCAAAACTGTCTATGAACACATCAAATAATTTCTTGAGCGGTCTCTTGAAAGCTTTCAAATTCAAAATATGTTATTCAGATGCGCTTACTTCTTGGCATGAGGATACTTGTTCCATGCTAAAAACAATAAACTCTAAATTTTCATAGAAACAAAAAGCTGGAATATGTGCTTAAAGTTTCCTGTTTTGCTTACAACACAACACACTGTCTTAAATATCCTCAGAAAGAAAACTGAGGAAAAAGGGGTTCCCATAACAAAATCTAACGGGTTTTATTTGCACATTTCTCTCTGTCATTCTGCAACAACTCCAATTTGCAGGTTGCCCCACCAAAAAAAAAAAGAGATTAAACCTTCATATTGGATAACATTCTAAACAGATCCCTTTTGCTTCTCTTTCTGCAAGGGTGAGAGGAAAATAGTATTTCTGGAAGAACTCTTAGGGAGGCAGGGCTATGCTGAGAATACCCAGCCAGTGCTGTATCAGCATCAGCCGCCTATTTGGAGCTCAACTACATGCCTCTTCAGTGAGCCAAAAGGAATGTCACTCCGAGGAGCCTCACCTCTTCAAAAAGTATTTACTTTGGAATAAAAGGTGGTGAGTTCACCCAGAAATGTGGCTATCTGCCAGCAATCGTGGAGACTGCTTTCTCCTCCCATTTTCAGAAGGAATGGGTAAGTGATTTGAGCACTAGCTTTGACATGCAGGTTGGTACTGAGCCTGAGGACTCCAAGCAGCTCACTCACAGGTTGCTCCTCGGAGAAATACAGAGCAGAAGTCAGATGAAAATAAGAACCATCTTAATCAGGTCTAAACCATTGTCCCTACTATACAAGTACAACTAGAAATGCACAGTATATGTTTAAAATATCAAATGTAAAGATATAAACAGTACTTGTGTGCACCTGATACACCATATGTGTGTTGGAGATGAAAAAGGAGACAATGCTCCAACTCCTCACGCTTTTTAAACACACACATATTCTAAAGGAAAGTCATGGCCATTTCAAATTCCCTGCCATGCCAATATAGAAGTAAAAGTAAGATTACAAACAAATCATAATAGATGTTACAGACTTATGAGAACAGATATCCAAGCACAAACAAGAGAATTGACGCCTAGAGCATGCTATAGATGGGCTTCTCAGTCTTGCAATCCACTGTATAATGTACGACCAAATGCTGCAGAGTTGAAGTGATCAGCATAGATGCCATGTCACAGACCTGAAAAGCTTTCTCTACCCATTGTCCTGTAGCACCACTTCATGGAGAGGATAACTGATCACAACCTAAGCAAGCAGTTACTTTCACAATGAAGCAGTTAAGTTGTGCTTCATCACATAAGTGCTTCTTGTTGTCAACAGAAGATTTGCCAACGACTTTCAAAATGTATTTAATAAAAATGAATTTAATAAAAATAATAATATAAATAAATATAAATATAAATAAAATATAATTCTGGACACATAAAATGTCCTTACTCTTAAAATGCAAAGTAGCTTTGCCAATCTCTACTTCGAGTTTCAGAGCACATTTGTGTTTGTCACTCTGTAGCACTTGGATTGGTCATCTAGCTCCACTCAGCCTCAACCCCCCCTTATATAAAATAGCATCTCTGTTTCCATATCACTCATGTTTACTAGAGCCTTCACAACCTGCAGTGATGGGCGTTACGGAATGCCTGCAAAAACATATAGCTTACACAACTGACTGCCTTGCTGCAGACATGGATTAGATGTTTAATTCCACCTGAAGTGCACTGACCTCACTGAACTTGATTCTGAACTGATACTGAACTGAACGCTCAACTGGAGTGAGGGAAACTTTCCCGTGTCAGTTTAAGCCTCATCGTTACATACACATGCATTAAGTAACGATGTGAAATTCCTATTGCTGGAGTACTGAAGAAGCAGTAAGAGTAAATGGCTGATTAGGAAGATCGTAGCTAAGGGATACACATTCAATAGCTTGTCTGTTTTCTGAAATAAAAGTTAAAAAAAACTAACTACACTTATTGGATATTTTACACTTTATTGGATATTTCCTGTCTGTTTTTTTCTGGGGCTAACCAGGCAATACATGCATTACAGTGCTTCTTTTAGTTGAGTTGCTTAATATTATTGTCTCCACAACTGCTGAAGGGGAAAGAAACACGTGCGTATAAAGATTTAAACTTTCCTTCATGTAAAACTAGGTAACAAAAAACTAAAACTGTGCCACGAGTGCTGTACTTATCATGTATGCTGCGTTACATCTTTCAGTGGTAACTCATAATGAATTGTTCCAAATGCAGTCTTGACAAAAAAACAAAGTCAAATAAGTTAGTTTGAATGTCTCCAAAAGGTCTCCAAATGTTATATTAGCTAAAACAAACAAAAAAAAACAACAAAACAAAACAAAACAAAAAAACCCCACACAAAATCATACAGCAAAATACTACACACTCTATTATCAATCTATTATCAATCCCAATAATAGGAATATCTTCCTTGCACAATTCCTGGCAGATGCCTGTCTAGCCTACTGTCCGATGCATCTAATGGCAGAAAATTCCCAACTCGTACAAATAATCCCTATCATTTTAATGGCAATGCTCTTTATAGAACAACACCAAGCTGATTGGTGCAGTTGACACGGTAGAAGGAAGGGATGCCATTCAGAGGGACCTCGAGAGGCTAGAAAGCTGGGCCCGGGTGAACCTGATGAGGTTCAACACGGCAAAGTGCAGAGTTTTGCACTTGGGCCGGAGGAATTCCAGGCATCCATACAGACTGGAAGGAGCGGTGCTTGAGAGCAGCCCTGTGGAGAAGCACCTGGGGGTCTTGATAGATGAAAAACTTAATATGAGCCAGCAGTGTGCCCTTGCGGCTCGGAAGGCAAATGGTATCCTGGGCTCCATCAAAAGAGGGGTGGCCAGCAGGGACAGGAAGGTGATTGTTCCCCTCTACACTGCTCTTGTGAGGCCCCATCTGGAGTACTGCGTCCAAGTGTGGAGCCCCCAGTACAAGAAAGACAGGGAGCTGTTGGAGCAGGTTCAGAGGAGGGCCACGAAGATGATCAGGGCACTGGAGCACCTCCCCTATGAAGACAGGCTGAGGGAGCTGGGCTTGTTCAGCCTGGAGAAAAGAAGGCTGCGGGGTGACCTCATTGCAGCAGTTCAGTACCTAAAGGGAGCCTACGAACAGGAGGGGAATCAACTCTTTGAAAGGGTTGATAACTGCAGGACGAGGGGAAATGGTTTCAAGTTGAAGGAGGGAAGATTTTGGTTGGATGTCAGGGGGAAATTCTTTATAGAGAGAGTGGTGAGGTACTGGAACAGGCTGCCCAGAGAGGCTGTGGATGCCCCGTCCCTGGAGGTGTTCAAGGCCAGATTGGATGGGGCCCTGGGCAGCCTGGTCTAGCATTAAATGAGGAAGTTGGTAGCCCTGCATGTGGCAGGGGGTTGGAGATTCGTGATCCTTGAGGTCCCTTCCAACCCTGGCCATTCTGTAATTCTGTGATTCTGTGATGAACTTTCTTCTCTATGGCATTCTGCTGCAGTTCATCAAATCAATTAAACATACAGAGAAAAAATGATTTTAAAAAAAGGTAATTCTCTTATTCATTACAGTGGCCTTCAATATATTTCATGTTACTTTCCCTCAAGCATTTTCTTCTATAAGTCAAGCACTGCTCTCTCCTTGTACTTCAGGTTTCCAGACTGTTAATCACTTCCTTTGATGCCCTTCTGACTCAACACTTGTACTGAAATTTGGTATTCAAAACTAGCTATGATTTTCCAACTAAGGTCTTTGCTTTTCAACTGCCAAGTAGAGAAGAACGGTAACATTATGTATCTCTCTAGCTATAATTCTACTGTTAATTTTTATCACTGTGTTAGCATTTTCACAACAATGAAATATTGCTAATTCACATTCAGTCCCATTAGACAATGAGTCCTCTTTTGCAGACACTGTTGCTCAAGTCCATGGATTGTGCTGAAGCACTTAATATTTTTTTCTCTATTCAATAAAGACAAAATAGCTAACCAAAATCCACATCCTATTCTTCAAAATCATTTGCAATGCTAAGCTTGTTCTCCAACATACTTGCAGATCTCCAGTGTTTCTATTTTCTTAAATATCTCTTTCATTTCCAAATACAATTCGGGAGAATAAACCAACCTCAAATGGTCACTCAGTATGCTCTTCCACTGTGGCAGGGAATGAATAATAGCTACTGAGACTGGTTTTCCATAAAGTGTGCACCCATTCCAGAATATTTTCTATACTACTACCACTTTATGGCTTACAAAGATAGTACAAGAGATGTTCACAACAGAGGAGTTGGACTAGATGACCTTTAACAATCCCTTCCAACTCAGTTGAATCTGTGATTCTACAAAACAGTCTCAAAAACCTTACTAAAGTGAAGATTCATGATATCAGCTACAGGTCCAAAAACATTTAGATAAAATGTTCATCTCTGCTATAAAGACACCAACTACGTAAGATCTGATAACTACTGAACTGAATTTGATGTGAAGCTAAACTCATTATTTGTCTTGAGGTTTACTCCATCTAATTCAGATGAGAAAAGGAGCTCGTGTTCCCCAGAGCTATTCTTTTTCCCCTAAAATATAACTTACTAAAAGATGCCACCACAGTTCCTCTCTGTTTGGCGCCAGCCTAAGCTCCAGTATGACGTCCAGAACACTTGAATCATTCCCACTTTATTTGGCTTCCACTTTGTCTTCTGACTAACAGAGACTGTGCGACTCTTGTAACCTCACAGCCGAGGATCCCACACTGAAGGATAACACCTTTACAACTTCCCAAGCCACACTGAATGAAACTTGCACCACTGCAATCACATTAGTGCATTCTGTTTTGTTCCCGTGTCCCAAAGTCACACAAAAGCTTTCATTCATCTCTCCCTTTCCACACAAGGCTCCTTACCTATACTAGGGAACTAACACTGCTGTTTGCTTTCCCAGACTGTTTACAAAACTTACTAACCATCAAACTGGTGCATAAAACTGAGACCAATTTAACAGCTCTCTGAATAGCATTTCTGCCCAAGTGTGTATAAGGTAAAGTATGTCAGCTTTGCAACGAGGAGAGAATTTTTAAAGGAAATCCAAGAGAGGAAAGTTCCATTTTCTTGAAGCAGTTATAAAACTGGATTATGAGCAATTCAAAGATGAGCCAAAAATGTACACCATTAGCAATCAAATAGGAAACAGGAAAAAAAAGACATTTTTCCTTCTCACATCTGAAAGTGGTTTTAGTTTTCAAGTTTATTCCCTTTTCTGTTGGACATTCTACCTAAGATTTAAAGATCTCTACTAGCGAACATAAAAAGTTTAAGACTTGGTATTAAATCCTCGCTATGCAGAAGCTGGTTATTGCAGACCCATGAGTGCATACAGGTAAAAAATTAAGAATTTTTTTCATAATGTAACTTTTTATTTTAGAATCTGCTGAAATTTGATATCTTTTTGGAGAAAAATCCCTCAAAACAATGCATCCCCTTTTGGAAAAAGGAAAAGTATTTTGCTCTGGTACAAACATAAAAAGGCTAAAGAGAAATATATGCCTTCCTTATGTATTTGTTGAAATATTATCACTTTAGAGTTCATTAGTAAAAGCTGTAGTAAAAGTGCTATGTTTTGTGGTTAGCAAATCTTCTGTCGTGTAGTTTGTGGCATTCAGTGACAACCATGGAAGAAGAACCAGTGAAAAAAGTTGTTGATTCCTCAGATTCAAAGCCAAACATTTTCAGAAATCTCAAGCCTTAATTACCCTACTTTGTTCCCATCGAAAGTCATGCAACTTCATTTAAGTATATTAAGTAATCTTTAATGATACAAACAACATGTGGAATATCTCCTTATCCATCACAAGATAAGTACAAGATCTGGTCCAGGATGTATCAAGATTCCAATGCTGCACTAATTTGTCAGTGTATCAGGGCTTTGTAGCATATAGGCAAAAAAGGAAAGACCTCAGGAAAATATTAGAAAGCTAATTTACTTCTCAACCCTGTTCATTTTGTATTAGTGCCTCCACAATATCTCCAGTAAATTTACCCATGTATTAAAATACACATACGTATTTACAGTAATATATTCTTGGGAATATTGTCCAATAACAGAATAAAAATCTAAGCTTTTTTTTTTTTCTTTTAATAGTGCTCCATGGAATATGAATGTATCCAGTGAAATGCAAATCCTCCTAAATTATTTGCTTGCTTTGCTTATGATGGAAAACAATAAATAAGGAAAGTGTTGAAAACACATCAACTTTTGCGTATTTCACAACTGCAGCAAGTAAAAAAAATAAAATTCCCTCATCTTCAACCACAGCTGAGACATCACAACAAGATAATTTGTCACACGCAATCAGGTAGACAGGCTCTAAAGAAATTTCCATGACCCTTTCTACAGCTTTCTCCTCTCCTGCTGTTTTTGTGTTACAAGCTATTGTAAACCATAGCGACCTTCAACATTCATTTTCATTACTCAGGTTATAACACAGCCATGTCAGGTGTCTGTGCACAGCTGAATTCTATGAGAATGGAAACAAGGATCCTGACCCTCTTTTCCTTCCAAACATTCTGCTGTGTCATTTTGATCTGCTGAAATGTGAAACTATTCTAACTGGATCACTCAGGTAGCATCCCAAATGCCTGTATTATCATCTCTGGGTGCACTGACAACTGACAGTGTCAATACTGTACTTATTTCCACCCTACTCTCAATGCTCCAAGGGCTCTTGGAAGGAATATCAGGCACCAAATGTGAAAATTCCTTGTTTTGGTTGCACTGAAATGTGCTGTTAATTGGATATAGGTTATATATAAATTCCTTGAAATTGCATAGGTATAAAATGGCTTATCCACATCTAGAATTTTGAAATGTGTGGCACTAGTGATGACAAAAATTAAAATAAGGCTTAAATAAATACTCATTTTGCGTTACATAAGGATTTGAAAAGTCTGAGATTCTGCAGTTTGTGATGAAAAGTCATGAGATGCTGAGTACTATATGCCCACACTTTTACTTTATCCAATACCACATAAGCAAATGCATTTCCATTTCTTTAAACTTCTTACTATTTTAGAATTGTGTCGCTCCATCTCAACTCAAG
Source organism: Chrysolophus pictus (assembly GCA_037305975.1). NCBI lineage: Eukaryota > Metazoa > Chordata > Aves > Galliformes > Phasianidae > Chrysolophus > Chrysolophus pictus. Next base: position 13,807,138 of record CM074587.1, read on the forward strand.
AATCAGATGCTTTGCTAGCACAATCACTGCACAACATCTGTGATGAACATTGGACACTGAAGTCATTGCATGCTATGGACAAATATTTCATTACATAGAAATTAAAGATTGATTAAAACGCACTGAACTCAAAATGCATCAGATTTCCAATCTCTGTCTTTCGGGTATTTGCCTTATTTCAGCTGTTGCTCAGTAATCACCTCTTGATGGATGTCATCTACAGTAGTTTTGTTCAAAACTGTGAACCAGATTTTTTTGTAAGCCGTCAGTTTGCTATTGATTTCAGGGAGACAGGTGAATTTGTATCAACTGACAGCACGTTTCTATATGAACTATGATTTTTATGTGAGCATACCTGAACACACAGGCACACAAAAGCTGCCCAAGCACAATTCCTTAATGACAGTCTCCTAACATAGCACTTAAGCAGCTAATAAAGGCATATTTACAAAAGCACTCAACAGCCAGCACTAAGGAAATTATAAAAGCTATGTCTGAAGTTCAGCTTTGTGTTTCCACTTCCAATACAAATTCAGCCACACAATTTGATTGCACTGATAGCTACAAAAACATTTTTTGTGAGACGGATGAAAACATAAAGTAATCACAAGCCCTGCACAAAAGACAAGGAGCTACTGTGAAATCCGGGGAGCAGCTGAGAGACAGAACTGCCAGGGAAACACAGAACTCCTAAGCTTGTCTAACCTGAATTCAGGTGCCCAGCATGCAGTCCAGAGAGGAGCGAGCTCTCCAGCCAAGTCCCACTTCTATTTCATCTCTATGAAGACTCTTGTTTGTGAAACCCTGGGCAGAAACAGAACACATGCAAAGGTATGAAAAGTTGTCGAGTATTGATATGCCACTCAGTCCAACAGAAAACACAAAATGAACCAAAGTACACAAAGAAACTCTTTATCACACCTCAGTCGCAAGGATTTGTGGACAGGAATACTTATTTTTTAATTGAATGAAATAAAAATTCCATACCCGTATGTAAGTAAGTACAGAAATAATGCAACCTGATGAATTATGTATCTGATGTCATGTCACAACTGTTAGAATTTATTTCTGATCTCTTTCATAACTGGACTGTGAATTCATTTTCTTTTTAAAAATTCCTTCACTGACAATATACCATTTTTCTGTTAAGAGGCAGAAACACTCAAAGCAAGACCCCACAGTGTACTACTTAACATCATGCGACAAGAGTCATCCTAAGACCGCGGGACCTATTTCCTCCCTGTCAGGAATGTGTGGGCACTGTCTGTCCTGTTCAGTGTTACTGAGCATTACACTATTCCAAACACTGCTTTTTGGATCACTTAATGGATTAAAGACTGTCAGCTTTTAGCCAAAAAAAAAAAAAAGAAACAGAAACAGAAAAATTGCCAAGTGACACATTAGAAGCTCTATATTGTTGCTAAGTACTTACAGCAAGTTCACCTTGACAATCTGTCACAACACAATGGGATGCTCTGTCACAGATGAATCACCTAACACCATTCATACAAAGGACAAGCACAGAATTCAAAGGAACATGACAAGCCATGATTTGCCTCAATCCTCTAAAACATGCAAAAGTGGAATGCAGAAGAGAAAGCCAAGAAGGAAGAGATGAAAGTTTAAGGCAACAACACAGTGTTTCAAGACAGCACGTGTTTTTCTCTGCTGCAGTTGATGGACATGGCATGACTAAATGGCTAAATATGAGGTTAATTAAAAACAAACAGTTCATTTTTAAAATGTGTATTATTGACTGAAAATATTATTTTCTCAGGAGCTTGTTACATGAGCATTATTGACTTGATGGAGCATTATTAGCGTGTCAATCACTTCCAGGCTATTTTTATAACCTTGTTCATGTTGTTTTATTGCAACATATACAGATAGAAAAGTAGATACACACAGCAAAGAGTATTGGAATTCATAATACTCACCAACAATATCTGGTTTTCAGTATCTGGGGCCAAGAGGAGGCTACAGGAGGAACTTTTAAAGAGGAAAAAAGGTGGAAATTCAATAATCATTTTTCTTAGCCTTGTTGGTTTGTTCTCCTGACGTCTTATAGCTGGGACTATTCAATGCTCAAGATCAAAGATGGTTTCTCAAGACATGCTGGATAATACAGTATGAAACAGACAAAAAGCATGTATTATGTAGAAGCACATAGAGAGGATGAAAACACCTTAATTCCAAAAGTCTGGTTTTTATGCTCAGTGTAGAAGTAATAATTATGTCAAATATTATAATTCAAGTTAGCCTTTTGAAAAGAGGCAGCAAGCATTCTGATGCCGGTTTGTCATTCTGACGCCTCTTTGTCTGTCGAGCCACAGAATAACAGCAACACTAACGGCTACAAAGCAAGGTTCTGCATTTAAATTGCCACAGAAGTACCATGCTGGAGAACTCCTGTGCTCTTTGGCTATCTTGTTAGCCACCAGGAGATAAAGAGTCTGAAGAATTGCCAAGGACAAGACTGAAATCATGTGCTATAAATAAATTTCATCAGGGACGACGAGTGTTCCCATTACTAGCTAGGCCAAATACAATGACTATACTGTCCCCAATACAGCCTGTTTTCTTGTGTTTGGCACAAATTAATAGAGATAACACTGCTGCTTTATGAAATGTATATTTTATTTGTTATCTGGAAGGCAAGCAGGTAACAAACATCTCCAGATGCTTTGGTCCCTTCCAACTGCTCTCCCAGGATAAACCCCTGCTCAGTTTCCAGGACTGCCTAAACCTTTTTCATGTGCAAAGAAAGTTAGCAGAAATGTTTAGTTTCATTTTTACCAGAGGAAGCGAACCATATTTTGTGTTCTTTACTTCAGACAGTCAGAAAACCCGTCTGCAAACTGAGCGCTTTTGTGCTGCTGCTTGTTTCAGGCCAGGCAAGAGCACTACTTCATGCAACTCTCCACAGAATACCCTAAGTAAAATGAAGGCACGGAACAGCTTATATAAGGCAGTGGGGAAAAAAATAAAAATAAAAATCAATTCAGACAGAGGCTTCTAAACACACGTATAGCGCCATCTTCCCCCACAGCTAGCATTTCCCAGAGTAAGCTTTGTCTGAGTACAAGACTAATTCAAAGTCCCATGGAATGCTAAAACATTCAGATGTATAAGGCAACTGAAGACATTTTTGTAAAGCGACACTCATTTATTATAGTGTCCACTGGGCATTGACTGGCTCCAGCAAAACAGGGAGATGCATGTGACATGAGCGTTTTCAATTTCAACATTGCTTTTTCTTGCATCTGTCATGAAAAGGAATAAACCACAGTGAGCTGACAGTTCCTTGAAATTCAGCGTCACGTGGGATAGTAAATAAAGAAATAAGACAAATTATTTCCTTTTATGAAAATGTCTAACCAAGAGACTTTGTCAAGCTACCACCACATCTGTGAGGATCTGATTTCCTTTTGGCCCTGGATGAAGTGCAACTATGCTGTGCAACGCTAGGATTTACTTATGCTGGGAAGAAAACAATTAAGCATTCATTTTATTTAACTCTTTTTCAGAGTTTGATACAAACAAGGTTAGATGTGTATTTCAAAACAAATCTGAAGGAGAAAGTATAAGAGGCTCCTGAAAAAAAGACTAAAAGCAGCACTCTACAATAAAAAATAAATACAAATCATTACTTGAAACCTTTATTTTAGTAGATTTAGATTTTTAAGTCTGCATAAGACCTCTCAGCAGAATTGGCTGTACTAGTGAAGCCTGTGAGCCTATTAATTTTCTTTTTTGTATTTTTTGCAAATGTATGGAACTTTCTGTTGATGGCTGTCTGGGTCAGTGCTATGCTAGAGGCCACCTCCATCATAAAAAACAACAATATGATGATATAAGCATGTCTGAACTAAAGGGTTTGCTGACCACACTAAAACTAACATAAAGAAAAAGCCTGAACTATTTAAAATATGGTGAGAGAAAGGAATCAAAATTCAAGCTTCATTTCAAATGTAAGTTTTTACTGAAATAAAACCTAAAATTGGCTTATTAGGTTATTTCACAGCTTAGAACATCACTTCATGAGATAATGTCAGTTAAACAGTTGTTACAGGGATGATCAGAAGAGACATACCTACACGTGACTAGGGTAACCTGATCATCAAGTGCTTTGTCTTGCATCATGCCTAAGAACACACCAAGGGAAGTAACCAGATTTTAAAAAAAGAAAAAATATCACGCAAAACAAAGTACACTGGGTCACCTGAAGGACTCTGCTGGCTACTGTCATGATTTTGTGTAACAGAGACTATATTTATAGCTTTATTCTTCACAGCTATGTATCTAACCTAAGATCATAAAACATGGTACACTGATAAAAAATGACACTTTGAAAAGGCTATCTCGTCACCACAAGCTTTTCATAGTATGATAGAATCATAGATCAGCTTGAGTTGGAAGGGACCTCAAGGATCATGAAGCTCCAACCCCCCTGCCACACGCAGGGCCACCAACCTCCTCATTTAATGCTAGACCAGGCTGCCCAGGGCCCCATCCAATCTGGCCTTGAACACCTCCACAGATGGGGCATCCACAGCCTCTCTGGGCAGCCTGTTCCAGTACCTCACTGCTCTCTTGGTAAAGAACTTCCCCCTGATATCCAACCAAAATCTTCCCTCCTTCAACTTGAAACCATTTCCCCTTGCCCTGCTACCTGCTGTCTACCCTTGTAAAGAGTTGACTCCCCTTTTGTTTGTTTTTGCTGACTGTGGCTCATGATGGCTCAAGATTTTTTGCTATTCCCAGCAGCTGTACTGCCATTATTCTCTTAAGGCCTGGTGTCTGCTTTATGTTTTCCTCCCTGTGGGAAGTATTGCTCTCATAGCCATGTTGGGAGCCACATCAGAGACGCAGTGTTTGCATCCGCGCAGGGGAAAAAGTGGGAACTTGTAGTGTAAAGGAAAGAATAAGATAAAACACAGAGATTAGACAACCTATATTCTGAGGAAGCAGAATTGCAGGGGAACTTCTTTGAAACAGAAGACACTTCTGCAAGAAGGAATCTATATTTTCTTTATAAAAGCTCAGAAAAGCCTTGGCAATCTCTTCCCCTGCATTTTTAGAGAACAAGACTGAGTTTGTATACACATCCTTGAGTGTAAGAAATTACACATGGAATCTTTTTTTCAGTCCAACCCTTTTTTTGCTTTATTTGCAAATAGCTGATTTAAGTCCGTATCTCCCTGTAAAGTTCATGGAAGTGTGTTCAGCCTTCCAGCTGGGCACGAAGTTACTCATGCCTTCAGAGATCTGAACAGTTCACTATAAAAGCAGTAGATTACAATTGGTTTCCCAGCTTCCCTTTTCTCACAGATGTCTTATGCAGATGTAAGAAAGTTCTCTATGCTATTTCTTTGCTTACATTTTCCATCCAGAAACAGGATTAAGAACAGCAACACTTTTATATTTCCCCAGCTCATTGCCAGACAGATACATAGAAGAATGTGAAGTACCTGGATACTACCTAAATGTGGGTCACAAAAACTAGAAGTAATAGCAAGGCATAAAGGAATAAAACAGAAAAAAACAAGTCCTAAGCATATTTTGACTGCTAAATGGGCCTTAAAATTTAAACCATTTCCAGAACAGAAGGAGCAACTGCTCCCATTGCACTTCAGAAGAAAATCTTTAGACCTCAACAATTCAGTATTTCTTCACGTTACTGTAAGAACCACCAAAGCAGATGCCACTGAGAGCAGACAGCAGGTAAACTACCACCACCTTTTTCCTCTCACAGAAATCCAAAGCACTCCTGGCAATATTTCACTTGTGACACACTGCACAGATGAAATGCTTTTTATCCTTATGGCAAATCAAGCCTTAGCTGTTTTATACTGATTCTTAGAGGTTTTATCAACAAATGGAATTCAGGTGTTCTGAATGCAATGAGGCATAGTTCCTTACAGGTGAAGCAGAGAGCTCTGAACAAATGCAAACAACCTTCTTCACACAAACAAACAACAGAACACTGGCCATTTTTCAGACTTGGAGATTTTCACTGGATTTCTGCATCAACAAGCAAAGAAAGACAAAACAATATCACTCCATTTAAGAACAAATGCGTTTGAAATAGAATTTGTAAAGCCTATAAGTATACATGTAAAACAGATAGAAAAAGTATTCAGAAGAAATGCATTGCTATATATTTATTCATGCTCATATTTTCCTGCTACATGTATACAATAGCTGAGTAAGTGAGCAATAAGAGTAATTAGAGGATCAAAACTCTGCCATATTTTAAAATAGTAATAGTAATAAATTGCAGCTCATGCTTCTGCAACCATTTCTAAGGTATCATTTTTTCATCATAAGCTTTTCAACAGCTGTGACTCATAAACCATAAACACTTCATACCAAGAAATTGTAAATGACAGCTGATTTATGATGTGTTTGTATCTCTCTGAATAAAAATGTTCTTTCTCTACGTATAGGTCCAATGTGTTGGATGCAGTATGACTCACATATAAAAAGAAATTGCTGATGCAACCAAGACACCTGATATTGAACTTTAATTGATACTGGCAGGTTCTCATTAGTGTGTTAATTAATTATTTAAATACAGAATCTGATCGATACTGAACTGCTAGCACTGACAAAGACTTTGATTTAAACAGAATATGCTTCTTATACAGAGCCACAGCATTCCTAATTTGTGGTATGTCTGATCACACTGTATTTCAGAATTGTTTTATCACTGGAATCTTTTTAAAGAGAAGCATATATTCTCTGTCAGCAGCACTCCACATTTCTCCAGAAACAAAGCAAGCTTATATCAAAACTCATCATATCCCTTCAGATGATGGTTTCCCATCATCCCTACATGATATGAATAAAGCCCATAGAGTTTTATGGGCTATTATGATGATTGCGTGGTAAAAAGGAAAAACTGCTTCACCGTACTTCACATGGAAGGTGCAGAAATATCATTTTCCAGAACTGCAGTACACATAATCAACCCTACAGACATAGATCAGGTAACCCTAAGGATGTATATACCCTTTATACCCTAAGGAGTATAAAGAATACCCTCTCCAGAAGCATAACATCTATATGACACTTATAATTCATCTACATGCATCAATATGAAGCAAAGTACTTCTTAAGGTAACCAAAATAGCAATTTAAATGGACCAGGCACACACAGACCATCCATAACTAGAAGAAAAAACAGCAGTTAGTTTCTTGGTTCCTGCTGTTGTTTCCTCACTCTGACTTATTTATCTCCACAGTTCACAATTAATTCATAAAGCCTGTGTAGGAGTTAAACTTTGCTTTTTTTTTTTTGTTTTTTTCCATCAGTACAAGGCTGTTAGTTTGGGCCATCTACAGAGCCCTTCACTGCACTATAAATGAGTAGTAAATGTAATGTCTATTTCACCAGCAAATGAGCAGTGGGAGTAAAAAAGAAAAATTTAAGGTTTTTATATATTGAATAATTTGCTGCAGTTGAAGCATACACAAGGAAATGATGCATCACATAACGTCATATGAAATTTAAAACTGGATTATTTGGGGTACTTAAGAGTTGGCCAAAAAGCACCTGCAATGTAAGTGCCTTTGAAAGCCCCTAAATTCCATCAGGCTGCATTTTGGCTGCAATAGAATAATCTCAGATCTGTTGCATGCAATTCAATATATGCTGCAATATTTTTCCAAAACAGAAGGAACTTACAAACAATAATAATAATCCATTCCTGAAAACTCTTGATTGTTTTCTGAGTGTTCAAATCTGATATTCCTTTTTTATCCCCATTCCAAGAGAAAATCCAGCAAAAAAAGAGAAAGAGAGAGACAGAGAGAGGAAATGACTAACACTACTGAGGAAATTCAGACTTGGCATTAGACATAATCAAGTGCAAAATTAGATAAATTGAAATTTCTATTTAATCTATAGGTTTCAGTTAAGATAAGAATTTCCATTTCCAATATCCATAGGTACCAACTGAAGGAGATACATGATTTTTATGTTGCTCTATCAGCTATTCAATAAGAACACTTAATCCACATTACCTATAAGACAAAGTGAGAATAAAGCCTGAAGGAACAATCCTGGACTGCATTATTCTGGTCAACAACCCAGAAAAACAGGTGATTTCAATTTCATTTTTTAAAAGAAAAAATATCACTGTGGTAAAGAACAAAACTTTGAAGAAGTACAGAAATCCCCACACTAAGGGGGAAACGTAATCAATGTTTTAAAAAGTGTATGCCTGCCCTTCTAAAAGTCTTTTCAGGTACGAAAACAACTAGAAGTAAGTGCTGGTTTTGATTTGTGACACTGAGTCCAGTTAGTGAAATGGTGGAGCCTCCAATCCAGATGAATGTAATGGTAGTGGACAACACTTGGGCAATGTAAAACTGTTGAAAAACTTGTGATTTCTGGATACATGGAAAGCTTGAAACTTCTTACTGCTCAGATGTGCATAACTAGAAGGAACTTGCATAGCATGGATAAATAAAACCTCACAGGGAAAAAATCTACGTTATGGAGATAAAGGCTCACTGAAATAGGCTAATATAAGTAAGAAAAGAAGATAAAATATAGTACAAAGTGAGCAACTGTAATGCAAAAGAGCCAGAGGTTTACCTGCATGAGGTTTACCAATCCCAAAGAAAGAATGCAGAAAGGAAAATACAGAAAGTATAGTAAAGCTCTATCAATGCTATCAGTCAGGCTAATGATGTAAAACATAAAGAAGGATGTTTCATCAGTATAAGGCTATGTAAAAAGAACTCCATCAAATGCTTGCAAAGCTCCAGAAGCCAAACACCCACAAGATGAAGGAAATCAAACCATTCCCAGCCCAAACTGAAGGAGCACTATCTCACACTAGTGGTTTTATTTCTACTTTTAGATTGAAAGTGATATCAGATATTCAGAAGACAGCAATGTACATATGGTTTCATCACTATGATTCCAGAAAAAAAGGTACAGAAGTAAATGGAAAGCAGAATAAAATGCTACATAGACAAAAACTGATCTTGATAGAGGCTTTTTTTTTTTTTTTAAAGACAAATGAAGGAGACCACGTTGTATAGCCACTTCAAGGACACTGACAAAGACAACAGATGAGAGAAACTTAGCAAATCATGACACAGAATAGTGAACTAATGTTTCCTAACTCCTATAATGGAGGAAAAAAAAAAAACATGGGGCATCATATAAAATTAAGAAGAAGGTGGTTCAAAGCAAACAGAAAAAGGCAAATTTTTACGTAACTCACACTAAATTGCAGAAGAGCTGACCCTGAGAGGATGATTGCTAAGAACTTGCCTTGATTCAAAAGTGTCTGGTCAAATTCTTGGAGCAAAAATCCACTGGGGCCATTAAGCAACAAGAAACCACTTCTGGCTCATAAAATCCCTACACTACAAACTGCTGCAGCCCACGAGTGCAATTTCATGCCTGACAAAGTTCCTGTGCCTCTCTTAAGCATCTGCTATTTACCACTACTTTAAAAAAGGAGAAAAAAAAAAAAAAAAAGATTTGGGCTAAATATATCATCCTGGTAGAGGATCTGTTCTATTTTCACTCTAGAAGAACGTCCTAGGTAACTGACTGAGGAGTGAGATTGGAGGATTTGAAGAATTTAAGAATTTATCAGCTTTTCTGCCTAGCTAAATTCCTAGCTGTAGTCCCTCCCAAATTACTTCCAGAGCATTTGCATTCAAGGCAAATATCATGAAAAAAAATTGTAAACTATAATATAACAATGCAGAAGAATATATGGGTAAAAATTGATGATTAATACATTCCAGTTTAAAATTTAGAAAAATATTTCTAATATTCTCAGACAATGATTGAAAATAAGATTTCAGTAGAAACAGTGAAACAAATGACTTTTTAAGATCGAAGTTGATCGCAGAAGAGATTACATCCCATAATTTGCTGTAAAAGCAGTAGATTGGACACATCAAGACAAAAGATTCTTTCAAGTCTTATACTGCTAATGGAGCCCTTGATCTCAACTAGGACCTTGACAAATTAAGCTCCAGAAGAAAGAATCCAATTTGTTTTGTTTCATCCAGACCAAGGAATGCAGAGGAATCTGAGGCACCTACTAGCAAACACAAAGGTAAAAACCAGCAGTTCCACAAAATGATGTCTGACAGAATAAACACGAGGAATTAAGCATCACTTCCCACAAATCAAAATAGAAAGACAGTGTCAATAATAACAACAATAATAACAGCAGGGAGCTGCCACAAAGAGATAGACAAAAGACAGAGGTGAGACAAAAACAAACAAGGTCCTAGAAACATTCCTCTGCTACAAAATGAATTTGGCTTATTTATGCAGAATTAATCTTTCATCTCCTTTGATTTATTGGGAGTACAAGTATTACCTTATGCTCCACGGTGATGCCTAGATGAAGAAATTGCTATGGCTGAGAAATTAAAACAGAGCACAGTTGTAAAATATTTAGAAAAGTCACAATCATTACACTTGTTTCCTGTACTTGTGTCCCTCTTCCATTTGAATATTTGTACAACTGTACCTGTGTGATTCTATCTTGCAACAGCAAATTGTATAGATCAGAACATTAGCTATAAATAAGTATATCTTTCTTTGGTCTTAAAACCTGAATTCTTTCCAGGGGAAGACTGTAATTAGTATGACATGGGGGCTTTTAGCAGATGTGAAACCGGATAGATTGAGCTCTCATATGAATAGTCTGAAACAAGGTCTGTCTTGCATGGTTTGTAGTAATGGAGAGGAAATTGAGCATTAAATACAAATCAACAATCATTCATTTCACTGCAGCAGCGGAGCAACAGAACTAGTGAAGTCACTCTTTTCAACACCTTGCATCCTGCTGGACTTTATTTACAGCACTGAAGCTCCCATCTTTGGAAACGGCCACCTACAGGGTAACTCAAAGAGTGATTAACAGAGAAAGCAATTTAAGGTGCAATTTTTTATGCACAAGCATCAGAGAATTGTCATTTTCTCTTTTTGCCTTTAGATATATTCATTAGGCTATCATTCTAACAGCCTGAGAAGAGGTCAGTACGGCACAGTACTGCAAGACACAGTAACAGTAGATATTAGCTGGATACTTGTACAATAAGAGAAGTTGGAAGATTTATTAGTTTTCTAATCCAAAGTCTGACCTGACTCTCCATTTAAAAGTTGAATAGGAAGTTGAAAATCCCCTCTAATGTTTTTGAGAGGTGTGAGGAGACAAGGAAAGCACCTGCAATGCATCACTCTGTTTAGATTGTAGCATGAAACACTGGGTTTGTTGGCTGCAGTGGTCTCTCAGTAGAGAGAACAGACAACAACAATCAAGGAGTTCACTGCTCATTATGTGCGAAGAGAAAAATTGATTGTTATTCACTGAAACACTGGAATGCTCTCCAGGTCAACAGCTCTAAAAAGCTGCCATAAAAAAGCCTGACTTAAGCTCTGAATAACCCAAGTTCATGCTGATGTTTAGATACAATTCTTTGAACAATTTAAAAGAAGTTAATATCTGGCTATTCAGCTGGCAGTTGTGATGTCCAGCAAGCCAATACAAGTTCCAGGAAAATAAGGCTGTCTTAACTGTACTTAGTATAATTGCTCTCCGCAGTGCTCCCCAGAGAGACAAGAATGCCACAATAAGGCTAATTTGTTAATGAATTTTACCCCGTTTATTCAAAGCTGCATTGTTACCAATGACAATGTCAATATTAAATGCACTATCAATTGGATTCACACATTGTCACATGCACTGTTTAGAACCATGCTGTCTCCTGTGAAATAACAGAAGACAATTGCTCCTCCTCAGCTAGCTCTTCCTTGCCTTCAGACAACCAGTGCCCATCCCAGTGCATGAAGGCCTGCTGTGTGTAGCTCCTACAAGTCCTACTGTATTTCTTGCATAACAGAAGGAATTTCAAACAAAACAATGGTGTAAAATTCTTCCTGAGAAAATGATGATACATCTCACCATTTAGCTAAATAATTTCGGAAAACATTTCTCTGTTTTCTCAACTTGATTAGAAGTGAATACAAAGCTAACAAATCCATCGACTACAGAACCCAAAGCTGTTAACCTAATTAATGTCACTGTTCACAGCATTTTAGGAAGCTAGTAAGTGAACTTAGAAGAGAAACTCCTTTAAACACAGCTGCCTTAGAGAACAAATACATTAGCATGAGAGCAAAGACAGATATTTCTACTCAAAGTAGAAACAAGAATTTGATAACTCCAAATAAAAAGATCTACACATTGAAAACATAAATCCAAGTAATATGATAAGAAGTAATAGTATTTTCTGAGTTAAAATAGCATCCACACTGTGCAACTTGTAGCTTCAGCTTATGAATCATAGCATAGGAAATACAATCCATATTTTTGTGTTGTATCCATAAAACATTTGTTTAAAAATAATAACAATAATGATTATTTTATGATCTCACAATGAAAAGTTTTAAACAAATCAGCAGATGATATAAACTTTTTACATAGGATTATAAAGCAAGAGTCAAAGAGATGACTTAAACCAATCTGTCTTCAAATGATACCAAAAATGCAATATGGTTTCAGAATTTCTGACAATGAGAGCATCTCTAAGGATTTTTATCTGATTCAGCACACTGCAGTTGAATTCATCAAAAGTCTCCTTATAGGCTAAACTGGATCTCTGAGAAAAATCTATGCATTATCAGCAGCTCAATAACTGGATGCATAATTTTATATTTACTTACAAGTTTAATCATATCTTCTTCTTATTATTATTATTTTAAATACGGAGAAGTATAACTGTAACTTGTATATTCAAATATTTAAAAATATATATATGTCTTTGAAAACTGGCCTTTTCTTGAAATCAAGAGGTGTCTCACTAAGGTTTTGTCTCTGATTTGACAAAATTCTGAAATTCAAGCTTTCCTTTCATTCTTGATCATATGCATAAAAATTGGCACTTTTATTCACATTCATATAAATTGTGGTTAATAAATAATCATTGTAAGTTTATAGCAGTACAGCTTTGTGAATCAGGACTATAAGAAAGAACTCTCTCAGCTCTCTTACCCTGATGACAAACTTGTAAGCAAAGTGAATCAGTCCCCATTGCTGTGGAATGAACTTCACCCTTCTGTAGCAGTCAACTAACATTACAACAGACATTCAGGATGGTTATTCCCAACCTCTTCTTTTACATGTTACACACATACACAAAAGTTTTCACGAGCTCCAAAGGAGACCAGAGAAGAAAACACACCAACCCTATCACTGAGTCACAGAAGGCAAAGTGTGTGAAGTTTTGTTGCAGTATAAAAACTGAAATGTGGTTCCGAAAAAGGAAGGACAGAATGCAACCTGATCTTACTGGATGAGAACAGGAGAGACAAAGGTCTGAAGCCTGTAGGTCATCAACTTCACTTACACCAGCACAAGCACCATCCATGACTATTAAGCCCAAGCATTGACTGATTGACATTTGCTTTGAAAACAAAAGAGGGGGGTCTTGGTGATCAAAAATAACCAGTCAGATAAACATCCATTCATATCGTCCAGAAAGGATACAAATCAATATCCTGTGATAGATGACACATTAAAGGAAATTATTTATCCCCCTCATCTAAGAATAGCTCTCATATATTGTTTCAACATTATGGATATGTGAAACTCAGGCTTATCCCACATTTTTTAACCATGAAAAGAGGCATCCTTTACCATATATTAGTCAATAAGTAAATCATCAAGAAAAATGATTAATAGACTTGACTTAGAAATTCACTGAGCTTTTACAAGTGCAGAATGTCGACAAAGAAGCTCCCCACTACCAAACACAGCAGCAATGATCCTACTTGTTTGGGAGGCAAGAATCCTTTTGTACTTCCCCATTCTCTGAACTGCCATGATAATGACTGCATTAATGATGGACAAAGACAACTGGGCGTTACTGACATACAGAGGAGGCCTTGATAATACATCTCCTTCAGCAGCATGGCTCATCACGTTGGCTGCAGTGTGCTTGAGAAACGGGGCTGGGAGTTGGACAATTAGAGATGTACATGTTGTCAAAAAGGATCTACACCAGCTACATGCCAGCAAACGATCATACTACATGAAGTAAAGCTGAATGTTTCTGAGTATAGCTTTAACGTTGCCAAGAGGAACAAACAAAAATGAGGATTTCTACCAAGACAGCTGCAAAATACAACCATGAGTTGAATTCCTCATCAACAAACACGCGTGTTCCTGACACTGATGACTGTTATGATACACTGTGCAAATACTAACGACATCAAAGGAAAATTTAAATGAGCACTGCTAGAAGATTGCCAAAGCAGCATTCAGCTTCATTACTTTTTTGTTCAGCATGACAGACTGCTTGATTTTGGTAACTGTATCTTACCAAAATAGCACAAAGAAGCGCTCTCATACTTTCGTTTTGTATAAGCTAAACAAAAATCATAAATTTATGAACTCTGCAAGGTGTGCAGGATGATAGTGGTGAACAAGATTGCTAATCTAAAAAGTTTCACACTGAAAATAAACAGAATTAATAAAATCAAAGTTTTTCCAAGAAAATTTTGAAGTAACTTCTTCTAATGTCACCCTGCAAATTACTTGCATTTTCCATCTTGCAGTGCTGTTGTGTTTCTGTGAATGCAGCACTGATGAATCCCAGTGGTAGATCAGGAACTTGCAGACACAGAAGTACAGGTCTATTAGCATTTATTTAAAAGCCCCAAGGCCTACAAAGAGAGGAAAAAATTAAGAAAAACAACAAAATTAGAAAGGATGACAAATTTCTTGTGATCAGAAGTAGAAATTAAAGGGCCAAAGCCTCAACTAGTTCTGTACACCATTCCTCAGCACGGTATGATCTCACCTAATAAAATGAAAATCAGAAACATGTAATGGAAGCAATCAGGTTTTCAGACACCTGAAAGTCAACAGGAACCGTGTCTGCTTATGCTTAGGCTGCCTTTAGTGCATTATGTGAGCTCCTTACTACCAAATAAGAATCCTACTTATCCAGCCACACGCTGTCGTCAGAAACATAAACACTGCCCCACTGCGTGACGGAGTCTGACTTTAGAGAGTAACACACGGGTATCTGCTGTGCGTTGGCTGGCAGAGCTTTGCTATTATGAACGACTCACATAAAAGCAGGCCTGATTGCTTCTCCGTGCCATTTTTATGTATGGCACTCATTAGCGCACAAACACTACCGGGGAAAAAGATTTCTAGTTCTTCTTTTTACCAGACCGATGCGGGGGGAGGAGGTTGGGAAGTAGTGCTCATTTTGGAATGCTAGCAATAAAGGCCATTACACTTAGTACTGACACCCTGTATAATTTGAAAAATGATGTGACTTTCGGGTAAACATGAACATGCCATAAAGAAGGTGTTCTTATATTAATTAAAAAAAAAAAAAAAAAAAAAATCAAGCCTGCAGTCTCTGGGTAATGAGCCAGAAAAGGGCCTGATATTTAAAACATACATTACAAGGCATGAATTATGTCCTTAGCTATTTGAAGGTATTTACTGCCTATATTTTTTTAAGCCTATAGAATCTGAGATTGTCTTCAGAAACCAAGAAAACGCAGAACAGATACACTTGATTTAATATTTTAAAATGCCATCCATAAACTGCTAAATCAATTTGAGCGGCAATACGGTATTTAAATTGCCACATTTGTACTGTGAATTACAACTGTTTCACAGAAGTCTTTTAGCAATTATGGGAACTTTTCTATGGGCTTCAATGAGTCACAAATCTGAGCAGCTGATGGGAGTTTTGCTGAGTAAGAATTAAATAAAAACCTCAAGGCTTGTTTGTGTGATACAAGTGCACAGCACCACTCAGAAGCTGCTTTTAACCGAGCCCTCAATGAGGACCGCAGGAGTTGGCCAAACAAGCAGAAATAACATCACTTTTAAAAATCACTCCCAGTACCATGAAATTGGATACCACACATTACCGTACTCAAAAGTTGAGAGTCTACTTATTTAATTTGGATGAGTTTTCAAATAACTGAGGACTAAAGTAATCTATGGTGGGCAAAACAACACGCAGGAAATACTGCAGCTGATGTGTCATACACCCTTCCCTGTAGCTGTCGAAAGAGAACTCGTAAACGCTTCTGAAGGGCCTGTGCTAGACGTGCCAAAGCACATTTTCTCAGTGAATGGTTTTCAAAGCTCGTGCAAAAAAAAAAAAAAAAAAAAAAAAAATAGTGACAATTCAAAAATTAATTTAGGCTCAAAATGAATTTTTATCATACAGGGAGAAGACAGAAAGAAAAATAGAACAGTGTCATAAAGTACAGTTATTACTTATTAATATTCTAAAACTCCAGGTAAGTTTGAGTTCTAGTATAAGACAGGCTGATATAATTCTAAAAAAGCTAGGTTTATTTTCCAAATAAAAACAGAAATCAGAGTCAAGATGCTGGGTATGCTAACAATCACGTAGTATTCATACTTTCCAGAATGAGCATCTTGTAGCAAAATTCTTAGTCCCTCACGCACCAAAGTGAAAGTCAGTGCCCTCAGGTTTCATCAACACGTTCCACCTCACCACTACCAACAGAAATACAACAGCTTACAAACACTCAAGACTAAGGTAATGCTGAATTACCATACCTCCCTGACTTCTGAAAATATATAGACTACATTACAAATAGGTTTAATAAGAAGTTCTTTCCCTCTACATTGTCAAGAGGAGGCGTGACAAGCCTGTGGCAATTTGAGGTACAGGAATATGAGCAGTGCCATATTCCAGATGCCCACAGAGGACAAGAATTGACTTGCCAATTCAGATCACAGCCCACCAGGTTCACTTCCTCTAGATGTCTTCAGAAACCTCACAGAGCTTGGTTATTTTCCAGACGTTAATAGCTCTTCACCAAGTCTCTAAAGCCACTGGGCTATTAGATTCATTTTTATTTTACTATGAACACCTCAGTACAGGTGTATATGGTTACAATTAAGTTTATAAACAAACAAACAAGTAAAAGCATTAACCACTCAACACTTGCAAGCATAGGCTATTTGACAATCACTGTTAACGCATGAGTAACTCCACTTCTGCTCATGGTCACCTACACACCTCTGGTGATTTAGAAACAAAGCAAAACAAAACACAGGTATGTCATTGTTTTCCCTTACACTTTGTTTACTTGTGTTCACTTGTATTTTGTTTCCTGTGGCATATATTGCCTTACTGATCTTTGCACTTCAGTTCATTTCCCTGTATAATTTCTGTTCACTTGCCCTCCTTTAGAAAACAGAAATAACTCCTGCTCCGTGTTATTAGGTAGCTCTGCATCTCCATCATCTTCTAACTAGTTAAGGGACTCTGTCTTTGGCTCCCATACCTTGCTATGGACCTAATAGGCAGCCTCTGTATCATCTGTCAGTCCTCAGCACTACTGAATGCCAGCAGCAGCATCCGAATGCATAGATTTCCTCTATCTATCACATTTAGCGTGCAGCTTCAGACACAGCCAGCAGTAGCGCGCTGTTACCTGGCAGCGCACAGGCCCAAAGTTGGTGCGTACACATCCGTGCCAGAAATGCAGCATTTCACTCTGATTTCCTAAAGCACTTGTCTGGATGCGAGGCAGCAATGTGACAACACAGGGCAGCAGGTGCCTGTGTGCCCTTTCCTTCTGGTGTGCCTTGCGTAGGGAACAATCCTGCAGCAGGCCCGGCAAAGCAGACAGTGCCCACCGCAGGGATGCCATGGGAGCAGAGGCTTACACTTGCATTTCTTCACTTGCACAGAACTTCTCTGCTCACATTCTGAAGCAGCCTAACTTCTGTCTAAATAATCTCAACTAATCGTTACTTGTGTGTATAAACAGAAAAAGCAACAAATCATAACAATAAAAGGCAGCCATATTAAAAAAGAACCAACTTTGTCCTATTCTTTGAGCAAGAGTCTCAGTTAAATGCAGGATCTGCAAATTTTCCATTTCATCAAATCCTGCTAATAGAATTCTACAATCTGGTAGTTTAAGCTGCAAGTTAGAAAAAGCCAGGGAAACATTTGCTTTGGCACTGGCAGGTTCTCAGATTTTTCCAGTTGGAACAATGATAAATGACTTAACCCTGATCATTTTTCTGAAACCTGATTTTTTTTGTTTGACATTTATTTACAGTTTCTATAAACACTAACACCTATAAAACATGGTTTACTGTTTGATTGCTTGGCGGACAAGCAAGCCTTAAATATATAAATTATGAGCACCTAGTTAATGAGTGACATGACGGACATGAAGTTTTATTTACCATTGGCATGAGCCTTCATATAAAATTAGTGGCATAAGAAAGCCAGGTTTTGTGAATGCACATAGTCATACCTATTCATGGCCTGACTATTTTTTTATTTTTTATTTTTTTAAAGACTTGACATAAGACTGTGGCCTATGTGTAATTTCATTGCCTGGAGCAAGGTTAGGGGAAAGCCGCTCCATCTGGCAATTTCCCTTTGACTGGCACATAGTTAAACAATGATGCAGTTTGACAAATTTCAAACCCTGCTTATGAAAAAATAACATAAACACAATAGTCACTCTGAGTAGATTGTCCACCTGTGCAAGCGGGCATGAAGTGTTAAGTAAAGGCTGCTGGTAATGAATAAAGATGCAGTGCATAGTTGGATTAGGTCGTTCCAAATGTAAATCACTGTCAGATAAAGCACTTGTGTTTACATGTAGCATTAATATTTTGATCAGTATGTTTAAGAGAATTAGCTTCTTAATGCAGATGTTCTCATTTGGACCTTCACACCCGTAGCTTCAGCCAACTCCTTTACCATCAGTTATGTCAACATGTCATAAATCTTAGCAGCTTTAACTTCTATTTTAAACAAAGCTTTGTTGTACAATTTGGAGGCGTGTTTCCTTCGGGTTTTATTTTTGGCAAATTTCTTGTTATTTTGTTGAAAATCTGACACATTAATGTCCAATTAACCATCTTTGAGTATTTTACTGACAGGGATCCCAGCAGCAATCAAATGCCTTTTTATTGTAAGAACCCCCACCCCCAATCCAGCCAGCTGTATCCATTATATGAACAAGAAGTCTTTATAGTCTTGACGCACAAACAATGAAGGCAATACATTTAGCGGAAACGGGACATATGTCTCAACAGCTACTCACTCTGCGTCCTTTCAGACTGCGTACAATAAAGGTAAATACACACATCTGCAAAATGGGATACGTTGAGATTCCAACAAAAAGTTCGTGAAGAGCTTTATTTATTTATTTTTATTTTATTTTAAACAAGAGGAATTTGTTAATCTACCTAAGTTATTTTAACATCGGTGCCCTCACCGCTAAGAGGACAGGACACCTTTGATAACAAACAGCCCATACACAAGATGGTGCAAAATCTCTCTTACGTAACTGTGAGAGTGGCAGCGGTGTTGCTTTATAAACTTCACACCTTTGTCATGAAGTGAACATTATTCCTTTTTTAATTTTTAATTTTATATTTTCCTCTAATTTCAGTAATTATTTTCCCAAGTACTTTTAAGTCCTGAGAAAGAAATAACAATTTTGTATGAAAAGTATACTATAAATTATTTTTTTTTTACCTGAAAAACTGATCCAGTAGACAATATATTCTGCAAAACTTTTTTTTTTTTTTCCTAAAATTTTGAAGAAAAAGGAAGAGAGGAATCTTTACGTTTTGGATAATTTTGTACCATCAAAAAATATTTTGCATGCTTAATAACAATGGGAGTTCTAAAACTCACTAAAATTTTACTATTTGATATAGTTTTGTAACTGTAATTTGTAAACACTTAGCCTCCAATTGATATTTCCATACATCGTTCTCAATAATTAATGCACACTTCTACATGCATAAGTTTGTCTAGAAAGACTATCATCTATCAGAGCTTCTATGTCATGACTGAAATCAAGGTATTGAGGTAAGTCCTTGAGCAATTTCTCCCTTTTCAAAGAATTTATTGGAGCATTCTGCTGTTTTTCAATATAAACATAAATGGAAGAGCTAACAGCCAAGGCATGAATACTCTGCAATAGAGATTTGCAGCTCATACATCCATCATCAAGACAATGATCTGAAAGTTGTAGAGTGTAGATACATTGCAAGGAAACAAATTTGTTTTGAACCTCATTTCAGTGGCTGGAAGACAACCAAAGTTTTTGAGCTATAACAGTCTGGATAAAAGGAAACTGGACAAGAACAAGCACCACAGTAAAGGTATCGTAAAAGAAACGATGGGACAAAAATGCCATTCTCCTTTTGCCTCCCAAATGAGAGGAAGTTCTTTGGTGTTTCAGAGTTTAATTGTTCATATAGGTATTTACAAAAACATATATATTTTTTAAATGTACCTAAAGCAAAGCAAGAAAAGCTACCATGGATTATAGATCATTTCCTTGTCTGTCACAGAAGGTGAAAACTCAAAAGGAATAAAAAGTGGATGTCTGGAGAAACTGTCATATGCCTAGAGTCCACCATTCATGTTGCAAAGTCAGTAAAACATTACACAGCTATTGAACCAAGCTGCTGAGCAACTTCACCACCACTTCTGTACTAGCACTACTGCTGCTACCTAGGAGATGATGCATCTTTGTGTCCACAGACAATGTGAAGCTGTCTGAGGGGCAATAACATCCTTTTCTGGCTGTAGTAGCTGTTTTCCATGTATTAATCTTTAGTAAACCTGCAGTTGGAGTGAGTATATTCTTCTAAATACCTATAGCTGTGGGAGAAACACCCTTGTTGGCAAGCTGAACAGACCGAGTGATAAAAGTGGAGGGTGAGAACCACTTTCTGGCACCTAGTTCTAAATGTAATATCCTTACACAACTGTCACATCATGCTCTACCACCCGCACTGGATCTGTAGGATGAAATTTCTTGTATTTAATGAAAACAGTATAGTACATAGATTTAAGTCTGGGTCACTACATCACATAATGATGCCACTGCCTGGTGGCAGAATGTAGCTCTTAAATCTCCTTAATTCCTTATAGGTGTAACAAAAGACACCCACAATCAAGAGCACGGCTCCCTTCCGGCAGGGAAGGGCCCTGCTGTAAACTTCATAGGAAGACAAAGCAGAACTAAGTTTTGAGCACATCTCCTCATATTGAACTTCAGAGTCAGTAAAAAATGAATGAAGATCTGGCTGTTCTACTCAGAGTCCCTAACTATTAAGCTAATATCAAGTTCATTTCCTGAAACACTTTAGCAAAGAAAATCAGAGAGTCTCAAAAAATGGTAAACACTACTCCTTACTCTTACTTGAATTGTGGAGATTTGTTATTTGAAAAACACTGTAAATAAACATTAAAATCTGACTGTTTCTTTGCAAGAACTCTCCTCACTTCAGTGAGAAATCTAACTCAGATGTATCAAAGTCCTAAATACCATTTTAATTTCCAAAATTACCCAAGAAAACTATAAAACAAAGCTGAACAGTTTCTCACTACTCCTTCCAACAGTCCACATGCATTTTCTTCAGATGCTTCCTCAGAGCCACAGTCTCAATTTTCCAGTATCCATAAAAAACAATAAGCAGCCAAAGGCTGGTCTCCTGCTGCAGGGCCAGAAAGCTGATGATGAGAAAAAAGGGATGATGAGAAAAATCCTAACACTGAAAGCCTGCAATGACGCTCTTGCAAGAGAAAGAGCACTTCGTCCAACAAGGAGATACTGACCCATGTGACTGGAAAGGGAATGAAAGTGTTCATATTAACCATTTTTTCTTCATTGTAAAAGACATTAAGACCTTGTAAAAACAAAACTGAGAAGCCAGAGAAGCTGGTGTCACAGACAGCCTGTGTGGGACCTATGGGTATGACAACCAGACAAAATAACGTGCATCACTATCTTCCAAACCCTGAAGTATAACCCTATCCTATCTTGTTCAGCCTGACCTGAAGGAAGCTGCGCAAACCAATCCACATCTGAATCTGTTTTTGACCTGAAGCTGTCCTTCAGATACAACATAATTGCTTACTTCTGCTCATTAACAATCTCTTCCAATATTCCACAGCGCTCAATTAATTCTCACATCATTTGGCTCTTAAGATCAGACAAATATAAAATCAAAAACTATCCATTTCAAGTCCCAAAAGATATTTTATTCTCTTCACCTTCTCCAGTTTGTATATTTGATATTCACTCTTTTATTTTATGACCTTCTGGTCTCTCCTTCATCTTAGAAATGACACTACTACAAAACTTCTAAATTTATGTAACCACTCTGTCCCATTTTATTGAGATTTCAATTTGATACAGAAAAGGTCTGATCCATTTTTACCCATAAGATAAATGTTCCTCCCTCCTTTCTATCTATTCTTTAAATTTAATCATGACAAATCAATGAACCAAAGTGATTAATTAAAACAAACGAACAAAACAGAATGATATACTCTTTCAAAGGTGGCATACAAAAACATTTTAAAAAATACCACGGTTCATACACCAAAGGTTTCCAAAATTCAACGTCAAATTAATATAAACATAATATATACATATCTAGACAACATTGTTTAAAAATATATTTGGGAGAAATAAATGCTTCTGCTGTATGATGGTCAAAAAGCAGGCTCCTAAATCTTCCCACTGCCTGGAATGAAATCAAGTCACTTAACACTTGCTGTTGGTTATGCTAATCCTTTAATATTACTATTTATTCCAGCTAAGGAAAAAAAGGCAAAGCCAGCTGTTCAAAATGTCAGCATTTTAATGTTCTCAATGTTGGTGTAATATTTTATCACCTGTTCTTTATGTGTCTTGATTCATACACTTAATTATACCTCAGGGTTACTTATGGGGATAGCTATCAGTTTATACTGATTTAAGACTCCAATAAAAAGTTGCACAACAGTCTGAATAGATATAAAATGTTAGTGACATAAAATTTTCTAGTTGCCATCCATCCCAACACAATAAGAAAACTTCCTTAGAAAGCTGTCTGAAATTGACATAATACCTTTTTATCATTATGGTTAAGGGAAAAAAAAAAACATAATAAAACATTTTAGGATAACATTTTTTCCAAGACTTTTATGCTGACAGTCTTATTTTTGTTTAACGTTGGGGTAAGCAAGCAACTGTAGTGGAGTTAGCACATAAAACACTCAAAACCAAAGATCAAGGTATTCAAATATTTGCCCACATGTATTAAGCTGTCAATGATGGTACACAAGAATGCAACCAGTTTCTTCAAAAACCACAACCTCAGCTGGAAGAACAAAGTTATAAAACTCATAAAGCCAAACTGAGTGCAACCAAGTGCCCAAGAATCACAATCCTTACACTGATGTTCCCCTACCACATACACCATTTCATTGGCTCTCTGGAACAACCTTATGTTATAGCCAAAGCACAGCTGAGGGGAGCAAAGTCTTTTCCCCGTCTATTTGCACAGAAGACCATAAGGTACTCACCTCTGCAAGCAGAGAGCAGGGGATAAAGGAACAGAACACCAGCAAGCACTGGCATTCTCTTACTCCTTCACACGGCTCTAGCCATGAATCCAATCAGAATCCAGTCTCTGTAAGTTTCCTGGAGATAGCCTACACTATTGTATGAAATATTTTGCTATATGAGAAAAGAACAAGCCTTGTAGTGCTACAACATGTCTAGATTGGAGAAGTTGTGTTCTCTGTAAAAATGAAGCTTGCACTTCATCCAGTGGGATTCTAAAATTCCTCTTTTGTTCACTTTCATTGACTTCTTGTGGGAAATGCCTGAAGATTTCTAGAAATGCTGATGTGCAAACAACACAACTGCTGTGGACCAACTTAATTTCTTATCAGACACCATTTTAACACCTTGTTTTTTAGCACC
Source organism: Chrysolophus pictus (assembly GCA_037305975.1). NCBI lineage: Eukaryota > Metazoa > Chordata > Aves > Galliformes > Phasianidae > Chrysolophus > Chrysolophus pictus. Next base: position 13,830,950 of record CM074587.1, read on the forward strand.
TCATTTTTGGAACTTGCAAAGTTCTTTCTAATTGTTCTTACTGTACCACTTCTCAATCTTTTTACTTCTTTTCAAATGTATTTACCTGAATATTAGGTTGCTATGTTTATTTGATGTTGTGTGCAAGTGAAGGCCAATATAGTAGGCTACAAATCAATTTTTGCCGCAACATTTAGAAAGATCAAGTATTAATTTCATATTTTCTCAATATAATACCCGAAACCTCATTACAGTTTTCTCATGATATTAAGAGGATTCCTGCAACATTTTTCTGCAACAGTAAAACGTTAAAGATTTGAAGATTTACTAGTTATATAGTGCATGACCTTTGTAATTTAAGTGGCCACAGGATAACATTATCCTCTCATTAATGAATTGAAAAGCAGATGAAAGCTAAGAGGATTTCAGAGATACACATCAACACTGAAACATAGCTGAATACGACCCAATGTAAGGAATGCAACTGTTTGTTTCAGAATGCAACATTTCATCAGGTGTCGGGTCCCAAAAATCATATCCATTCAAGGCTTTTCTGGAATCCCCTCAGCAACTTTGTCTTCCTAAATGCTCAGAATTAAAGAACTAAATTTGAAAAGCTATCGCTTAGTAGGAATTGGAACTCAACTAAGGACTCAACGGATCACACAGTTCTTGCCTAGGCTGATAGTTGGGAAGTTTTGATGAAGAAAACCAACAATTCCCCATTAAGACAGAAGAGAGAAGGCTTCTGTTAGAGCCAGGAAGCCAGGCACTTCCCAAGGCATGTGAAGCCCTCCAAACACTACTGTTGTGCAGTTTTCTATTAATTCTTATGTTCTGTTTGTCAACTGCCTATGACAGTTTTGGCAGTGATAGGAGCAAAGTCCATCTCCATGAACAATAGATTTCCTTTGTTTCAATTGAGCTATTAAGTATGAACCATTAAGAAAACTACTGCGTTCTCATCCCATCCTGAAAACAGTGCAGTGATAAAGCTCACAATCAACTTAAATCTATGGGCAATTTGAAACATACTTGCTAAGCTTCAGAGGGTGAAGATCCTCAATTTTTTTTTTCAAAATTGTAAGCTGCTTCTGTTGAAAATCTCAGCCTTCTTGAACAATCTTATGAGTCTTCCATGGTTAAACAGCAATCACAGAGCAGTTGTTAATGGAACAACATAACAAAGCAGAATGATGATGCAATCCAAGAAAGTCTTTTCTTTCTTGAAACAGACTTAAGTCTTAAGTACACTTAAGTACACTTAGTACTTTTTACAACTGTGGATTTCACTAAGTACTGCTCAGTATTAACAAATTACAACTGTTCTGTATCTAATTAATTTCAGTAAATTCTATCTTTTCCTCTTTAAACTTTTCGCAAAGGTTAACTTTGTTTCAGATGCCTAATGACTTGGAAGAATACAGTATTTTATCACCTCTTACAGTCAGCCCTTCCCACAGTTACAGTATGAACAGTAAGTAGGAGTTACCATGGGTCAGTGCAGAGCTGTAATATCTTATACCATTCTCTACTCTGACAAAATTTCCATCGATCCATTTTTACTCGAAGTGTACTGGTGCAAGATCTCACGCCTGTTTTGGTAAGCTCTCAACAAATCCAAAATAGGGGATACATGTAGTCTGCACTCCCACATTCTACAGGACACAAAAAGCCTTAAGTGTAGTTTCTTCCTTCTATATGCACAATAATAAAGCAGTGGTTCGTTAATTTTACATCAATATCTCTTATAGTAGAGGCCTAAAAACTCAATTAAGAACTTGCTATATTCTTGCAGGATGAAGACACAGAGCAAATATGCACAAGAAACATCAGTTTGATTATACTTATTTATAACTTTCAGTGTAATGACCTGCAGAATCTTTCAGGAGAAAGAAGGATTGTCTCACGAGACGCATAAAATTTTGCTTTGCTGGGATGAGGTGGAGGTGACTTCCACTGAAATCCTCCAGGTCGCTGTAGGGCAGATAGTTGGGGAACCAAGAAAAGAACCCAAAATATCCAATAGGCATCATAAACTCTAGGCATCTTTTCCTGGGAGCTTATTTTGTGACCTGAGTACTTCAATATCACTCTGAGTGCATGAACAACTATTTTCATTCACAAAGATATACTAGTAAGGTCATTAATTTTGCTGATTATCATTTGAAACAACTAAATATCCATACTCCACAGGGATCCAGTAGTGTGGCTAATCAGTAAAAATGCTCAATTATCTTACAGAATTTTAACTTTTACAAATTTCTTAGATGAGTATTAAATACAACACAAAAGGATCATTAGGAAACAAACACCACAGTTCTAAGTATCTGTAACTGTTTCCTGCACACTTTGTAAATGATCAGCACTATGGTTTCTGATGTAAAATATATTTAAATACTCAGTTTAAAAAAATTATGTTAAAGCACCCAAATGGATGGAATTAACTTCTCCAGAGGCAGCATATTCCAGCCTTCATGACAGAGAATATTAAAAAATGGTTTAGAGACTCTTTCACTAGTATTTTTCATTTTTTTGTACATCATACTCCTGTCTGCTCTTGCTAGTTGATTATGAATATGTGGGGACGTGGATTGTCTCCTATTCTATGTCTGTACAATGTCTAGGGTTGTAGGGCCTCTTCTCAGCTGGGACCTTAAAGCACTAATGCTATGGAAGAATTACTAACAGCAGTAAAGCAGTTCTTTGATCGCACTGAATTTTGAGAACTTAGTAGAGCAGTGGTTCAAAAATAAGTAGTGACCTGCCAGAACCTTATTTATCATAGTTCAGCCGCAATGTGACAAAGAAATGCAAAGCATTAAATTCCTCTCTGATGAAACACTACCTGTTTAAATGGGTTTACTGGAAGAGTGAATACAGTACCCTGTATAGAAAGACAAATTCAAGACTAATTTACAAGCAGAGGAAAAAGGGAGAGATGGAAAGAAAGAAAAAAAATGACAAAAGAAGAAAGAAAAAAAAAACATTAAGAAGAAAGAAAAAGAACAGGAAGAAATGAGAAAGAACATTTAGTTGTAAACAAACAGTTAGCTCTTTGAATATTCAACAATAAACTGGCTGTGCGTGTATAATATAGACTGGCTCTTTTCCAGTACAACACAATCCTAATTAGTGATGTTGAAACTGTGTATTTTTGTAAGTGATTAGATTGTTACAGGGATCCATACAGGGTTAAGAAACAGTGCAGATGATTACTGATTACGGAAATGTTTACTGGATCTAAATGAAGTGACCCACATAGCTCCTTGGTATCCTCTTACCTCAGAGCATTGCAAAACTTAATCCACACAGCAGCTAATGTCACCATTTGTCTGCCCGGAGTAACTGTTTCTATTTCACTCTGGTTCTTAAAGCATTTTAAGAGATTTTTTTGAGGTTTCTTAGGATTTGCTGCAATAGCAAATTGTCTTGCAATCACAACTGTTTCTATAAACACATTGTCTTTAGGGATTTTGCCTTGCATTTAAATTTCAAAAAATGAGAGAGGATTTGGGAGAGCCCACATCATCCAACAGCAGTGATAAGCAGTTGGTGGGTACAGAGATGCTGTGTACTCTCTAATTCATCCTCTGTCTCTCCTGCATGCATCAAGAAGTGGACACTTCCTCCATCGAATCCCACACAGTTTATCTTGAAGATGCGTTACAGGACACACAGTTTTCTGTTCAAAGAAAACAAGCTGTGATATTTGCTACTGACTTGCAATGCTTTTTTGCTATACCCAGTAGAGGTTCATAAAAGTCCAAAATCCAGAAAGGCTCAAACTAGCTTGGAAGGCCTCATTAACAGGTCTTGAGCAGTGACTGTGTCTGATTGTTAAAAAAAACGCAGACTTAAAAATAATTTGGAGTCTGATTCAAACTGAAAAACCACCCATCAACCACCATCAATTTGCCCTTCACCAATATTTTGGATCAAGGGGTTTCAGTTCCTGAGTTTTGGTTCTAACCTCGCATAGCCATAAATCTAACTACAATTTTCAGAATGAGTGTAGCCAGGAACCCAGTTTTTAGTCCTACCTACCAACTAATGCACATTCACAAACAAACAGGAGAAAAAAAAGAACATAAAATAACAACAACAAATGATAACGAGGTACATTTCCAAAATAAACCGATCTGCTTCAAGAGTAAATGCATAGCATCCATAAAATATCTATCCCTCAGAATAAAATCATATCCTTCAAATGAGAGTATAAGTGAAAAAATGGACAGCCTACTTTTTTACTGACTGCTTTGGAAAGAAAACATGTTCATTATGATACAGTTAATTTATCAAAAAAAAAAAAAAAAAAAAACCCAAACCATAACAAATAAAAATTAAGCCGACATATCATGTGTAGCAAGAAAAAAAGAACTGCAGATTGGTATGCTGCAGTATATAGCAACTCTGGAGGTGATCCAAAGTCTCAGAACCACAGCTGACAACCAGGGGAATAACTGAACCACCTTCTCGTCTACTGCCTTGTAACAAGCTTCCATTGTAAAATCACATTATTAGAAACTGCCTGTTTTACAGAATGTTTAAAAAAAATTGAGAGAACACAAGCATAATTTTTTAGGGCTCACTTAAGGCCGACTCAGAATGTAGAGGGCTTTCCCTCCACCCCCCTCCAGTAATTGCTATTTAAAGATCATTTGAATGACCTTCTAGTACATCTTAGCCATCTTTTTATTTACTTGTCTGGTAAAACCCAATCCTTCATCAGGCCAAATAGTCAAAGAGATGGAAAATTTAAACCTTTCCAGCTCCTGAAGGAAAGTTTCTCCCAACAGCTGTCTTGCTTTATGAAAGCATGAAGTCAGTACATCCAATCTCATGCTATCAATCACACAGGCTGACATTTCCTGCAAACTGTGTCCACAAGACAAACGGGAAAAGAGAACCTAAAAGGAACAACAAATTGCCAAAAAGCAGATGGAATTATGTGCTCTTGTTTATATTTGGCTGTTCAAATGAGCCTGGTCTAAATGCCTTCCCCTTCAGAATTATAGCACTAAGCAGTCATTTGCATCACTGCTGAAAACACCTGACACTCGTATTAAGAAATATTGGGTTTAATTGCAGTCCATTAAAATGTGGAAATGTCTTCGGTGTAGGATTAATGATTTAAGTGAACTGTCGGCTTTTAGAGTATTTTTAGGCCCTCCTCCTGCAGATGCAAACATCCTCTTGTTTCCCCCTCCCCTCCCTGAACTTTTGCAAAAAAGGTCTGCCACATGTTTCTCATCTCCTGGCTTTAGGTAAGTAGCATTTAAAATGACTCTGAACATCAAGCATCTATGATTTGTGACTTTCAGAAGAGTGTTTGTGTACACAAAGGGATGTTAAATTGTTGTTTTGACTTTAATCTAAATAATTTTCATTTCCCCTTACAGTGAATATTTTCTACACATACCAAAACAGGATTTTGTTTTTGTCAGTTTTTATACTTGCAGGAGTATGAAGTTACACACTGGATGGAATGCTCTGACCGCTGGTACTCGGCTCGTGACTCTCCTTACCATACAGCGAGGTTCTGCTCCAGACACAGAACGTGTGGTTGGATTTCAGTTACACTGCCATTTATGTCTATGTCTGTGCACACGAAGCAGAACGAGCAGAACCACCGTTGTTGCTCCCCATTTTAAAATCATGGGGGGAAAAAAATGCCTTGAATACTATAAACACATGGAAACACATGGAAATACAGATGCTTTAATTTTCTGCAAAATAAATAAAGGCATAAATCTGCACCTTGCATGAAAGCATCTCTGCAATATTTTTACATTCTAGGTTATTAACTTGAGATTTCTTGACACTCTTTAGGGGAAACTGAAAATCATTTGTGGCGTTTGCCCTAGCAAAGATCACCAGCCCGCTACACCCATGAAGCTTCTGGTCCTTGCCCAGCACTGACCACTGAAGTACATGAGTCCTGCTGGATCCAGTGACCATAGAATGATGCCTGTCCGTCTCCCACCCTGCTCTGCAAACCTGCCATTACCCAACCAAGATTTACAAGGTTGTGCTAACTGGGTCTCAATTTACTGACAAAATTATGACAGATAACGTTTTCCCTCTACTTACCAAAAAATACTGATGATAATAATGCAAGAAATTGGAGTTGGCTTCAAAATCCAATCAGTTTGAAAAACAATACTCAACAATTCGGTCGTCTCCTAGCTTAAAAAACACAATTTTCTGATGTATCCCTTACACTTGGCTTCTGGATCTTGTACTTATATGTCATTATCTTCCCTCTTCATCAAAATACTAAGAATCAGGACATTCAGAATCATTTGAACTCAGAAATCTTACTGGATCAGCTCTGGTGACTGTAGATATTGAGTGTGAGCAGTCTGTAAGTACAGGTGCCATGTAAGTACCCTTCCAGATCAGTCAATCAAAACCGAAAGAAAGGAGAAAGAGAATGTTTGTTCTTCTTCCACTATTCCCACAGCACGGCATAATGAAGAGCTTAATTCTCAAATATATTTGTTGTTTGAAATTAAGCCTGGTATATCCTCAGTTTGCAGATGTATGCTGTATTTATAGTATGTGCCTGACTGTGAACATTCAGTTGTTAAAAATGCAGTTTTTTGCTAAAGACCAGCTTTAGCTACATCATTAGCACATCTCATTCTCTGTAACATTTTCAACACATAAATACAAACCTAATGCTTAGCAGACTGCTACATTTTAAAAAACTTTTTATTTAGCAATTTGAAATACTTTTGTTCAAGATTTTTGACATGCCTGTGCTTACAAACATCCTGTGCTCAAGTAAAGCACATACAGAAAGGTAAGTTGCAACGGAGTTGAAACTTGGCTTAAACCATGGCTTTAAATATGCTTTGGAAAACAGGACCAGTCAAGGATTAATGAATCCTTTTCTTTCAAGTAGGTGGCAGTGTCACAGTCCTACCTCAGCACACTTAAGGCAGAGAGCAGAAGTCCTGGAAGACATCTGATCACATTTCTCCCTCATTCATTTAACCACATTGGCTACTGCTGCAAATACCATCCTTCATTAAAGCTCATGATCAAGAGTGTTAGCCTCTCAGCAACAGTATCAGAGCTGTCTGGACTTAGTTCCAACATGACCCATGCCAATTCCAAGCTCCTAAAGACAAAGAAGCAACTGAAGGTAGAGTGTGCTTCCCAGGTACATAAAGGACATAATCGTGTATGCTGGATATTTTCAGGGCCATCTTTTTCATCTCTCTGACAGAGGATTATCTCTTATTTTCATCAGCAGGGACAGTATTTCATAAAGGAGCATGTTCTGTGATAAGATGGCTAGAGATAGGGCCAAATCTTAAAAACAAAACTAAAGAGAGAAGTTTCCCAAAAGTTATACGTTTAGGAAAGGAAAAGTTAAGACAAAGTCATAACAATTTATTTGCTTGTTTAACCAGGAACCCTACTCAAATTCTGTCTCAACCCCAAGAATCTCAAATAAGAATGAATACACAGAGAACACTGAAGACATAATGAAGTAAGAGAAGTTAAATTTAAGCAGTCAGAGAAGCCATACTGAATAGTCAGAAAGCCAATAAATGACCATATACAAGGATTTGATTACTGATCAGGAAAACCTTTACAAGGAAAGTAGTACAGCCCCTTGTAACTCCCATTGCCCAGTCAACAGGAACTTCACCAACAGAAAAAGGAGAACACCCCCACAAGGCATTTTTGAAGAAGCCCCACACACCCTCTTTGCCAAACTCTGTAGACTGAGCCTTTGGCAAACGTGTTCTAGAGACAGCAACCAGTCCTAAGAAGAGTACTTTAGCTGCTTTAATAAAGCTCAAGCACCTGGGATGGTATAAAAAGGAAGACTTGTCCTATACGATTCTTTTCTTTCTATAAGAAAAGCTATGCCAGGCTAATAAAACGCTGTATCTCATGAAAATTCTTTACAGCACTATATAAACATTCCAGTTGTTTGGTTCTTGTTATCAGAGTACAATGTCCACCTACCTTCTTGCTTCCATTTTCAAACATATCAGCCAAACTCTAGGAGGGGACTTCAGGATTCCAGACCTTCCACAGCTTTGGAACCAAACCTCAAGATAACTGAACATGGAAATTTTGGGAAGTCCACTGGCAACCAATTAGTATGTGTTAACCACCAAATCTGTCTGCAAAACAATGTCTCATGATTTGGGTCTCCGTCTGCTAGTGAAGAGAATCTAAGATCTAGGGCTATTGTATTTCCACAGTTAATGGGACATACATCTGCAGTTGCATTTACGAAACATATCAGAGCACCTTACTCTATTTCTGTGGATAGAGTTGACTCTGATTCCTACTGAATAGAGTTACTTTACAATCCAAGACACGTAGTTTGGACAACAGCAAACCTTATTGTCATGAGAAGCAGTACAAACTCCAAGTTGCTGGAGGCACAGACTTTCATTATAAAAACATTCTACCTCTAGCAGAGAGTTTATATTCAAATTCTCAGTTAGAAAACATTTTGAAAGGGTACTTGATTACCATGCTCCTCAGTGCTCTAACCCATTCATGGGAGTAGCTGGATGCACCCCCTGCACCCCATCTGTGATGCTGATCCTGCTCACTGTTCTGCCTTCCAGCCTCCTGTTTTGCACAAGCATCTCTCTAGATAAATCCTATCACTGAAGGCCAACGAATGGGGCAAAACAGTATAAACAAGGGAAGTCAGAGAGGCCCAGATGCAGAGAGAAGACAAGCCCTACAAGTTCTGTTTGTTTTTAGATCTGTTGATTGAATCTCTCCTTCCCAACAATATATTGACATACACAAAAAGAAACTAAATTGAAAAAATAGATTATTAGGCATGTCTGAACACCTGCGTTTGTAGATCAGAAATTTCTAGATCATTCAAGGCTGGATGTGGCTCTGGGCAGCCTGGTCTAGCAGCTGGCAACCCTGCACATGGCAGGGGGGTCAAAACTAGATGATCTTTGAGGTCCTTTTCAACCCAGGCCATTCTATGAGTCTATGATCAGGTCTTACCAGCTGATATAAAAAAAATAATAGACTAATTTTTATTATACTGTATCCTTATCCCAGTAGCCTTTGATCCTGCAGAAGCAACTGAAGTAAATTTCAGTTTTACCAAATAAGATTGATGTGCAATTAGAAAGCAGAAAACCTGTGGTAAGACAGAGAAGTGCATGAGTAGAAAGATAAGATGAAGAAAATAAAAATAGCAACATGATGTCTTGGGAAAAAATATATGATAAGGGCAGAAACAACTTCCAAACACTGAAAAGGTAGTGGGTGAAGTAAACCATAGAAACAGTTCAAAAACTGAAGTGAGTGGCACTGCCAAATAAACAGTCAATTAGGGCATGGAGAAGGAACAGCACAAGGACAGACCAAATGCCAATGAGGTCTTTGATTACGCACACACTTAAATTCACTTGACTTCTGTGGCAGAAAGTCATCTGTCCAGCTGGAAATATGCAGATCACAGCAGGCTTGCAAGCAACTCCAGGTTTAATTTGTTTTTCATCTGAGTATGCTACTGGAGAAGGCATTTGTGTGCAGTGCCATAGAGGATGGACTACTGCTGGTAAAACAGCATGCAGATGATATAGAACTGATGAATTCACAGTATCAAAATCACTATGAGAACCTACCAGGCAAAAAGTTATATTTTCTGCTAACTGCAAAAATCAAAGAGTATAAGGTGCTTAGAAAGGCAATGCTTTTGACAGAAATACTGGGGCTAATTAATGACATACTCTAATTAAACACCTTTTTACAATCGGTGGACTCAATTCTGGAAAACCAAAGCTATTTGTATAAAACTGACTTAATTTGTGTTAGCCTCTTAAGCCCAAGGCTGCACGCTGACGGCACTCAGAGCACACGTTGTAACAACAGCCACAGGGGTAGAAATTTCATGAGAAATAAAGGAGTTCACAGCTCCTGCCACACACTTTCACCAACTGGTCAGAAAAGTGGGCTCAACTCAATTGAATAACCTTCCCCACCAGAAAAAAAAAAAAAAGAAAAAAGAAAAAAAAGGATATTCAGAAACCTTCAATTCCAGGCAGTTTGTTCTTATGTGAATAGCCTGGGTTTCATAAGGGCAGCTTTAACTTTTTAATACATTATTTTGTAAGAGCCTACGTACTAGCCTACACTGTGAACAACACAGGTTCTTTATGCAGTGAGACACATGTAATGTTACGTGTGTGGACAGAATTAAGTATAAAACTAAGACTTCCATGAGTAGGAAGCATTTTTCAAGTGAGAAATCATCTGACAGTTCTGCTTGAAATCTTCTGGTCACAGGGAGATATGACTGCCCACACACTGCCATCCACTCCAGATCCCAGTGCTGTCATGTCCATATGGATTTGCAGCAGGGACCTGAAGTTCAGTTCTGCAAAGCTTCCAGAACTTTGTCCCCAAGCCACATAAACGTGCACTTCAACCTTACGTTGTCACACCACCCGAAATGAGAACAAAAGAAAGCTCACGGACAGACAAAGCCAGATCACTGGAAAGTGTTTATAACTGATTTCTTTCTAAACTTGAAGGCACAACAAACTGTAATCACTGACCTGTAAGCACGTTTCATATTAACCCCACAAGAAGTGGTCAAGCAATTATGCAAGCGTAGGAAGCAATTGTTAATAACTTATTTTTTCAGAAACAAGATCCCAAATTTTCAGGAATAGCTTCCAATGTAATTGCTGTGAAACTTGAAGAGCAAAAACAGCCACTCTGTAAATAAACAGATTTTACAATTTAAATAAACGGTTATTTTTTCCCTATAAAATAAAGTGTTACCTGATGCCTGAACGTTTCATATGGCACAATAATTAGGCTTCAATTGCACAAAGAAAGGAACTACTTTGTACTGGTAATGGCTAAATGCTATAACAATTTGTAAATTGAACTGTGTTGTAATTGCTGTAGAGAGTTATACAGTAAGTGAGTCTACAGCAGCATCAGGCTTATAAAACAGGGTGACACATTTTGCATTAGGCTACTTTAGGAACTGCAGCTGCTTCAGAATGCAGCGTGCATTGGCAGCACTAAGCATAACTGCAGTTCCCACAAGCAACACACTGTGCCTCACAGCACTCCATCTCCAGTGCAGTCACCTCTAATCTGCACCAGCAGAGATTTCAGAAAGCCATTATCCACGTTCCTGTGCATGTAAAGGTTGCTCTCTCCACTCTGGTTCTCACTCCACATTCCCTCCAAACTTAATTTGCTAACGGTTTCTTTCTTGACTGTGCTGGCTTTGTGAAGTTGAGTGCAGACCAAACCTCTTCTTCACTTCAAATCAAAAGAAAACCACACACAATCTGATATTAAGATATAATTCCACCATGCTAACTATCCTCATTCTATTCCGAGCATGCTGAATAATTGGAAGTAAAGAATTACGAATGGATGTTAAGAATTAAATTACACGAGGAATGAAGTATTTTAAGAAAAAAACAGCTAAGCAGAAAACTATTTAGCTGGAGATTATCTACAAAACACAACTACTATGCTGCAAAATTATGGAGTCAGAAGTTCTAATTTGCTTAACGGAATACTTTTACTTGTCTTTACTTTATTAGAATAAGAATCTTAGTTGCTTGGCTGCGCTCATGAAGTTGTTCCAGAAAAGCTGATGTGCTGTTTAGATTGTCTGGCCTAATCAACGATAATGTCTATAATTAAATCAGAATGCTATCATTCAAACATACTTAATTTAGAATATATTATAGATTTAAAAGTGTAAACAGTGACAAGGAAATAGTGAGCTTAATACAGCAATTAGAGAAAGGGTTTCATTAAGGGTCACTCCAGCATATGGATTCCATTTCACAGAAAATATCTGCCAAAGCCACGCAGAAGCCACAGGGGTTATTCTGTTACCACGGAATGCGAGTGCATCTGATCTTACAATGCTACAGGAGAAAGAGAGCGTGTAAATACTTGCTCTCTGATGTCAATGGAAAGCCGTCCACTGAAGCCACTGCCGATCAGAGTAAGAAAAGGAGTCGTTTCAAGATGCAGAATTATTTCAGAAGCTGCAATGGATTCCTCCTGGTTACTGAAAGTCACACAGAGCATCCGCTGCCGGGCTGTTCACCGCAACGTGGCTCAGTGCCACTCTTAGCTCACCAGGTAAGATGCTCTTCAACTTCAGCCACTGCACTGAGGAAGCACACGTGCTGTTCTCAAGGCACGCACTTTGCACAGCCGTAAGGCACTGATACCTCTGTCATTAGAAGTGTTAGAAGGGACTTCGTGACAGTATCCTCCTGTAACTTCATTAGATTCCTTTCAGCGACAAGTTTTAGGTTCCTCCTTATTTATTTAAAACAAAAACGGGAACAGGAAACATTGCAACGTGTGACTTCTTTGCAAAGCAACTGACAGCTCTCAGACAAAACGTAGACCCCAATCAACTTTTCAACAACCTCTTCCACACCGAGCTTCAGAACTTGCCCTGTGCTAACTTACAGACACCTTCTCTTCCCCAACACACGACAATCCTTTAAAAAGAGAAGCCAAAAAACCCGCAGAGCCGCAGGCGCCCAGCGCTGTCCCACCGCCGCGCTGCGCAGCGCTGCTCTCGGGCGCCCCCTGATGGGCACCGCGCACGGCGCGCCCCCGCCCCGCTCGCGCTCCTCCGCTTAGAAGCGGGAGGTTGTGCGAGGAGCTCCTGGCCGAGCCGGCCCTGCGGGGCCGCGATGAACGGAGGAGGTTCAGGTGCACCGTGCAAAACCTGATTTGTCTTCTGAAACGGAGTTAGGGTTTGGCCGGTGCTGTGATGCTAACGGCTCCTTCTCCTCCAGAAAGGACCCTTTTCTCAAGATTGCTAGACCGAAGCTTAGCGTTTTGTTAGAAAAAGACAACTTCACACCACGGAACGGCATTAATTCCGTATTCAGCCCGCTCCCCGCAGGCACAGAGCTGTACCCATCTCCTGCAGCCGCCGTGCAGCTCCGTGCTCGGGTCCTCTTGGGTCCGGAACCCCTCCTTTCCCACACACGAGGAGCCTGACGGCCGAATTCTCTCTGAGTAGTTCTAATATTGGTTTGGAACAGCACTTAAAATGCGATGATACCAGCTCGTTAGAGTTTGTGTTTCCAGGATGTTTTGGGATTAGTGGTTAAAAAAAAGCAGTCCCAGAAACAAGCTAGAGCAACTGCTGTGTATTAAAACAGGATGGAAAAAGTTATTCTATTGATGCCAGCTATGTTAGTCCACTGGCTAAATGATTAATGTTGATAATTCCCCTCCAGCAGACTCATTAAACCTGGACTTATTTTTCTTACAGACCTTTGACATTTCCTACTTTCTTAATATCAGAGGTAATGACAGTGGCGTGATTATATACTTATTCCTTTCCACCTTCAAGCAGTTTTCTTTGGCAGGAGTTACTTTTTAAGCAGAAAACCTGCACACGAGTATTCATTCTTTCCCAAAAACTGTTACAGCTCCATTAGCAATCCTAAATGGCAGCGCCCAAGAGGAATGCACAACAACTCCCCTACAAACTCAATAGTCAAGGTATTCAGAGCAATACCTTGAGAACGATATTTTCAACAAAACTGCAGTTTATAATGGTTGGGGGGGTTCTGCCCATTCCCCCACGTTTCTTTTAGATCCTGTTGTCAAAAAATGTCCAAGTTAAACAAAGAAGAAATTACAGAATGAATCTGGAGCTTAGCCTTGAAGAATTAGGTTTCACTCTAATTGAGATCATACGCTGCATGTGCAGTTTTGGCACATAAGCCATATTAATCAGAAACTCTTTAATCGTGGATAATTTCTCCTGTGTGTGCCAGATCGGGCATTCTGCTGCTGGCCCGGCTTCTAAGTCTGTTTAAGAGTCCACCTTTGACTTCATAAACACCCGCTTACAAAATTGGGGTCAACTTCCTCCTATAAAGGTATGCTACGCTGGCGCTAAAAAAAATTCCCTTAATGATTAAATTGCATCTCACATGGAAATAAAAATGTGCAGATTCCAAAGGAATGACTATTTCTAGTGATTACAATTTGCGTTGGAAGTAGCCCTCACTCAAGCCTGTCTGTGAAGTACACAACAGATGAAAACCAGGGAAGATGATCCAACAGCCACAGTATGAAATTTGATGAGTGCGCTGAGCATCATTTAATCTACTGTTATTATACTACTGCAGAGATCCAAGTCCAGAAGGAGTAAACAGGGCACAAAATAGTTTTGTGCATTCCATTTAAGATGCAGTAGGCAGTGTGAGTAATAACATCTACTGGATTGTCATACCTTTATTACAGGAATGAAGACGGAACTTGCAAAACAGACAGTGAGGTGCCCCATATGCATGGATGAAACCCTCTTCCCACCAACTGAAGTAAATTATGAAATTTTATTCGCTACGACTTCATTGGAATCCACAAACTTATTCTAAAAGTCTGGCTGTTTTTGCAAGAAGTAAAATTAACTGCATTCCTCCGAGTGAAAAATGCTATTGCTTGCATCACTTGTGCCTTTTATTAGATTGTCAGAATACTTAAACTTTAATATTCTGAATGAGTATATGGAACCGTAAAACCTAGCTGAGATTTATCATAATGCACAAGCAACCTTGTACAATAAATGGATCTTTCCATACATTTCTACAGCTGTAGGTTCAAAATGAGCTTTTGTCTCCAGAGTACGTTTCATATTTAAGCTACTCAACAGTATGACACCCTTGAAAGATAAAATTACTACTCCAGACTTACCCTGAGAGGAATTTTAAAGTAGTAAAGCAAAACAAATTGCAGCATAATGTATAAACAGAAAAAGAAAAAAATTAAGGGAATCCTCTCTACCCAATCATACCACTTCCATGAAACATCCGACACTCTGCACTAATGCCCATAACTTATTTTAGTGGTGACTGCTAGACTTTCCATTATAAAATTCCCAGCTTCAGACACCCCTCCTTCTTTCTACAGCTCTGTTAACTACCTGCAGCCTGCCTTATGCATCGTGTCCCTCTTCTCTCACACTTCTCTACAGTAAAATGTTGTGTTCTCTGTCTCTCTTCAAACATTATGATCCACCTTCCTCTGCATTTCATGGAAGAGTGCTGTTCCAAATCTTAGTTTGTTCTTACTTCAACCTTTTAGCCCCACAACATTTTCAACAAGAAGGAGGAGCCAATTGTAAGATTATGCTGGAAATCCAGAAGTTACCATTGGACACAGAAGCTGCCAGGAGGCCTGTATGGCAGGCACAGGCAAAGTGGGAATGAGAGAAAAATAAGGAATTGCTGTAACCCTACCCACTTATTTTGCTAATTGCTGTCTTTACGTAGCTATAATTTGCAGGTTTCTGCAAACAATTAGTACATTTAGTACATACATAATTCTGCTCCTCATCAGGTTCACCACACATTTTAATAGGAGACACGGACCAATGGTATGTATTTATAACAAACAAGCAAACTTTAGGTGCAATGACAGCCAACCCCTCCCGTTTCATTGCTGAGCACCATGCCACATGGCATGGGATACCCCTGTGTCCAGGTTGGGTTGGCTGCCCTGGTTCTGTCCCTCCTGCTGGCTGGCAGGGCAGCATGAGGAGCCATGAGTCCTCAACCAAGTGTAAGCACTGCTTTGCAACAACCAAAACATGGTTTTTTATCAACTTTGTTCTCGTCCTAAATCCAAAGAACAAGAGCATACTATGAAAAAAATTAACTTTATCCAAGCCAGAACCAGGACAGTGACTTACGAAAACTCCAAATAGTACACATTATGTCTTAGAAGGATTCCCAGTGATTACATCTTCCTATTTATATTGCATTGCTCTAAAAGAAACGCGGCAAAAATAAACCCTCAGAAGCACCAAGAGATGCACAAAATCCACCTCATGTATTTCAGTGGCTGTCCCACACCTTCCTCTGAAAAAGCAAAATACAACTTGAATAGAAAAATGCTTCTTGTTATGAACACAATATTGTAAACTCTTCAGAAAACAAACAGAAACAGCATTATGGAAAAGTAGGAATGAATGCTTCAATTTTACCAATTTACCAAGACTTCCAATTAAAACTAAGCCTCTGTCAGGCTTTTCTGGAGATCACTCTCTCGGGAAGCTGATTTTTTTTTCCAAAATAACAAAGACAGACCCCAATTAAAGTGTAGAGACTGCTACCAGAGAGCTTCAGGCAGCCCCCAGTGATGAAACAGTAGCAATTCTTGCATTTCATGAACGCAGCTGAGTTCTGTTAAATCCAGCTCCTTTTTTAACTGAGCTGCGTTTCCATCTGAAGCAGGATTCTCATTATGGCTGCGTGGAGATTCAAGGAGAATTAGAAGAATTCCTGCACATTACAGAGATTACCGAAAAAACCCAACCAACACCTCTAAATATCTAAAAGTTTCAGTATCTTTCAGCGGAAGACAGGCTGTGAAGTAACTACCAGAGGCTTCTGTGGTCCTTGCATGGAATGTGAGAAATTCTGAGGAAAGAGTGTGAGAGTTTCGTGCTCTCTTAATGCTTTTCTAATGGCAGAAGCCTCCAAGCGGAAATAAGCGAGCCTGCCGTCCCAGACAGTTCCAATGTTTCCACAAGGAAATAGAAAAGGAATGAGCACATTGAAAAACCCCATAAGGATGGCAGAGGACAGAGAGAGAACCGCGACATACTCTGTTCACTCAGGTAACCTGGAATGACTCATTGCTCACCTCACGTGGTCAATCAGAGGCTCAGACCGTGATCAACAGTTCCCATACAGCACTGAATGCTGATGCCATGGCAGGCAGATCAGAAGCAAAAAAACCATATTCATTTACTCATAAAAACAAAGCCATGTCTCAAACTCAAAACCAGATGACCTTGTCTCAGTGGCTGCACGTCAGCAGTCGTGGCGGCTCTCTGTGCGTGCTCTCTTGGCCTGCAAAGCAGGCGAGGTAATGCCACGAGGTGTGAAATCTGAGTTAGAATGATCTGAATAGCATCATGTTTTGCTATGGGCCAGGGAAATTAAGACTGAGGGTTACCACTGATCATCTGAAGCACTGACTTGTTAGATCAGTGATTTTATTACAGGTTGTGGCCGTGAAAACTCAGTAATTGTGTGCAGTCTGGTAAAGCTGTGCTGTTGGTTGTTGTCTTCTTGTTTAGGAGTCAGGAAAAGTCTTCTTGTCAGGTGCTGAATTTGATGTTTAAGTCAGACCAAGGATCAGGTAGGACTTAACCAGCACTTTTGGAATGATTCTTTGTTGCCTCCTAATTCAGTACAGCTTAATGCTGTAGTGAAGTCCAGGCTTCATTAAAAACCTGGGAATGGCTTAGGGAGATATCAGACTATGAATGGGTAACTTTTATAACTGCTGAGAGCTGCTGTACAGTACAGTCTTGCAGTCTGACTGTTGAAGCCCGTTTTGTATATTTACAAGCTCAGTTTCTGCATTTTTTCTTCACTTAAAAGCTTTAAACCTCCTTTATTTCAAAATAGTTGTAGAATGACGTTGGCTTTTGTTAAGCATTATACTTGTTCTACACTTTACCAAATTTGCTGTGTAAATGACAAAATTCCATTCATAAACTGTCTTATCTAGGAAAAAAAAAAAAATCCTCTTGCATTGGATCAGCTAATGACAAAGGCTAAAATAAACTGCTTTCTTGGTTTTGAACTGAGAAAATCAGAACCAGAGAGCAGGAAACAAAGAACTACCTCACCAGATATACCTATGGCAAATTTGTTCTTTCCGTCTGACTTTCAAACTATCGTGGTTTTTCCTTATTAGTATATCTAATTATAATAGGAAAAATGTGTAACATCACTGACTTACGGTGAAATTGGCACTAGTTATCTCACTATTCCTCTTAATAATACTTAGCAAAAATGGTCGTGTAAACCTCCAAAGCATAACAGCATGCTATTAGCCATCAAACTTCAGAGCCGTATTTCAAAGCTCATCGCTTGGAGTCAAAGAGAAACTCTTTGCAAACAGCTGTGCTCATTAGTAATTTCTTAACATTTAATATAAGAAAAAATATAAAGACTGAAATCTTTGATGGAAATGAATGAAAGTTCTATCTGGATTTCAGCAGGGCTGAGGTATCACTGACGGAATTATGAAAGCCTTTGTCAATGGATGTAAACTAGTAAAATGTGCCCTCTGAAAGAATGTTAACTTCCAAGTCTCTTGTCAGATAATGGCACCATTCACCAGCAAGAATGGCATGTTTAATCTGATGGATTGAACATCCTTTAATCCTTCCAGCTATCCGTTAAACTGTTTATTCTCAGTGTAAATTGTTCCAGCCATAAATTTACACCAGCTAAAGTGCCTATCATGCTGGTTTACGCTCAGCCACGTCCACAGATTTTGTATTATCTGACACACATCTACAGATTTTCAAAGTAAGCTTGTACTGCCTAAATTTTAAGTCCTTAGGCAGGCCAAATTAAAGCTTCATTTTCCAATAGGAACATTCCAACATTTAGGAAAAGCAATCTGTTTTTAAGGGGCACGCTTCTTATATTGCACCTCAAATGTTTGTGCTCTGGTGTCTCCAAATTGGAGGAATTTAGCCAAAAACCTCATTGAAAATGCTCGTATTTGTATTGCTCTGGGCTCAAGCTAGTATTCACGTAAGTTAGCACGACTCTTGACCGCATTGTTTGGAGAAGATTTACAATGCAGTCACATCAATAGTAAGTGTCCATTATACAGTGAAAACAAGGCAAACATTTCCTTAGCACAAACTACTGAAAAGTTTTCTAGAGAAGTCCAAGATGCTCTTCTTGCGTTTCTCCCCCACCTTCCCTGGGCCACAGTTAACCTTTTTCTTTCCAGTTTATGGGATTTTTGTCTGCCCTGCTGGGGTACACACCCCCATTAAAGTTGGGCATTAATTCTCCCTGCTTGATTCAAGATTTCTGCTCTGTTATTTTGAGTGGTACAGAGTAACAATTTTATACCAAACTTTTTTCACATCTTTCAATATATTTATCAGGAATTTTGTTGTGTGTTATTGACTAGAAGTAAAACAAACTTGAGTGTTAATAGGAATCGACATTACTCTCCTTTTCTCTGGCTTGCAACCAGCAAAGGAAATAGCAATGAAACACCAAATTCATCTGACGTTTTGAGGCCAGTCTCTGATATTTCATGTCCTCTGTCACAGTTTGCTAAGGGGCATGATATTTCCTAAATGTCAGACTCAAAAGCACGGTATGTTTGCTGATCAGTACAAACATGCAATCTACCAATTTGCACGCTATATGCTTGCATGATAACTGTATCACAGACAGCACGAGCCAACTACTGTTACCAACTAGGATTGCAACTCCATCCCAGCTACAGACTGGATTTTTATGGAGCAAATCCCACATTCAGCTCCTGGGAACTGAAAATGGCAGAAGTTTTATGCAAAATCCAGGCAGCAAAAAGCCCAGGTGGCCTTTGAGTTCTGCTCCTCACCTGCTTTCTTTTTTATGTCTCATTCACCCAGCAGCTTGTTTACCACGGTCACCAAACATCCTGTGTGATTCACTCTCTGCCAGGCAGAGGGCTTCTGAGACTAAAGGAATCATTTTTGTCTTAAAGTCAGTGATTCTTCGCAGTCATATCTGTCTGGAAGATTTCAGCAGCCTGAAGAGAAAACTGTTTTTTTGTGGGTTATTGATGATTATCACTGAAATATTCAGAGAAGTAGTTGCTCACCCCAGTTCCAGCTTTTTGTATTAAAGCATGCTTTTGTCTGTAAGTCTGTTTTGGAAGTGTGCTCACAGTTTTCATCTAATGCTACAATAATGAAAGGTAGAGGTGTATTTTGTTAAATACAAAATCCAACTGTCATTTTGAATTATATGTGGAAACAAAGTTGTTACTCCATATGGAGATCTACTTCACCATTTTTTCATGTAAAGCTCTGACTTTCCATCATTCTATTTCCAATATTGACACAAAGTGAGGATTAGAAATAAAGTTAGTGAAATAATTGTTTTGCATCACTTCAAAGCTTTCGGAGTTAGCTGCATTTCACGTTGTTTTCCTTTTTCTGAATTGGTTCATTGATTGGGGACATGTTTCTGCAGGGCATCAGGAATCACATTCCTTATGTTTAATGTGAAGCCTAGCCATCCATTTCATCCACTTTTTTTTTTTTTTCCATTTCCTACCACACTTCCATTATTTGATAGAGAAGTATTTTTTTTGTTTAATAAAGACTTGATTATTTGCTAGTTTTGGGATGTGCCTTTTTAAAATATACTGGCAAGGCTTTGGAAAGAAAACATTACTCCAAGATGCAATTTTAGCAAAGCCTGTAATTTTCTATATCCCTTTTCCCTCAATTCTCTTTAAAATTGCAGCAAAGAGGTTGACATTTAAATTCGATCTTCCTTCAGGATTTTTCCAGCTCCACCTTTATTAACCCCTTCCTACAATTAGCACACTTATATATCTGCAAGATATCAAACAGGCCGTTTTGCAGGAGAACTGCAGTTAGGAAAGTTCAGTTTGACTTTTGAACATTTCCAGTTTCTTTCAAACACACCCCAGGAGGAATAAAAACATGAAGTGGCACCTAAAAGTTGAAGCTAACATAAAACATCATCAGTGGTTTAAAATTCTGATTCTGGTAATGGACCCATATATGCTTCACCACAGAACCATCACTGTTTAAGGGAGAACCAAAACTCTCAAACTCCAACTGACTTAAAGAAGAAAAAAATCCTATTCTGAATTATCTTAGTGGTTGAAGCTGATGACAAGAATTGCACATCAGGACTGCCTTATTTCAATTTCTGCATTTGAAACAGATGAAGACCTTACTCCCTACACATCAAAGTTCAGTACGTGCCCGAGCATTTGATATAATTTACATCCAGCTACAAACACTTCTGTGGAATGAGAGCTCATTTTAAAAGACAATCTCCTTCCAGTCTCACCACTCTATTAAATAACTTCAGCTGCACACTACCTAAGCATTTAAAAGAAAAATCTTAAGTGTTATTTTTTAAGTTATCTCATCTGGTGGCTCTCTGGCACATCATCAAGCAACAGAGATATCCTGACCAGTGCAATGTGTTTGCTTCTAACCACCTGTAGCTTTCACGTCAAAAAAGAAAAAGCTTCCAAAAAAAAAAAAAATCCAACCCAGTTGATTTAAATAAATTTGCAAAACTGACAGAAATTGTACTTTTCTGTAGCATCTCTTTTAAGGCGTAAATGCCGTTCAGATTAGTGGGGGAATGAACATAAGTTTAACAAAGCAGTGTTCCATGTTTGCATTTTATCACCATCTACACAAGAATCCACAAGGAATACACGCAGCCCATTTGACAAACACCACAACTCTTCTAGTGCCAGGCATGAGGACGAGCAATGCACAACCAGCAATAAAAAGGGCAACAGCTGCTAAAACCCCCAACTATTTATCCCAACAAATTGGGATGCTGGAAGAGAAGCATATTACTCAATCTATTCATTTTAAATCATTCTTGTTTGTTTGTTGTTTTTGCTTTACTTATTTTATATACATATTGTTCACTGCTTGTATTAGCCCAGACAAAGATGCACAGAGATAAGTATAGAAATATTTGAGATCGTTTCTTTCAGGATGGCACCCATGGAAGCCCTTGCTGTGAGGGAACTCAAAAATGCAGAGTGAATTTTAGTCCAACCTTGTCCAATTTGGAGACGAAGCACAACAAACCAGGAAATGTCAGTTCCTTTTCCCCCCACAATCTGAAATTCAAAAAGTAGGTAATGTTCTCCCAAACCCAGGGCCTACTCTGGACTTGCACAGTTTCCAGTGTATATTTATATCAGTTGCTGCAGCTGTATTGAGAAAGAAATATTACCATAGTGAAACCAGCCCTTCTCACAGTAGTACGATCTTACAGAACTGGGTAGACTTCCAAGGCTTTGAGTACTGGTTTTGTTGAGAAATGCTTCCAAAAATCAAAAGTTTATCTGTAACTCATGCATGTCACTGACTGACTGCACCAGAAATGTCCTAACCACTGTCCTGGGTTGGGTTTTTTTTTTACCATTACATCTGTAGCCTCTGGTATTTGGTGCCATGCTGCAACAGCAGCACTCCACCTGACTGTGTATTTGCAGTTCCAACCAAGAGCAGAAACAGGTGGCATCTCTCCTCAGCAATGTTAGCATGAGGAAGTTTACCACAAGCTAGATAGCATCTGCAAATCACCTGCCTGCAAAGCCGTGTTCCACAAGGTTAGATCACAAATTACAAGCATGTAGTGCTTAGTGCTCTATATACTACCAAAGGGGTTAGATGGAGAGCTCACTTTGGGTAGCTTTACACAGCAGACAGTTCTAGGATTCACATGGTGCTTCCATGTTCAGATGACACTGCTTTTCTGTGCAGAGACAGGAGTATAAACCTCCCATGAATTACACATCAACACTGACCATTCTAAGGGTAAATGCAAATAGCAGCCAAGAGCAAGGCCTTCACATGTCTTCAAGAGTATTCAGGAGTCTGCTTATAGACAAATAGCAAAATATTTATTACTGCACTGAAGCTTACATTCAAGAGATTGATCAATATTTCGTCTGGAGAGTTGATGAAGAAATTAAAGGCTAAGATTCAGGCAGAGTTGAGTTTTATTCTTTTCTTAAGGTGATCCACGGTTCAGCTGGCATTATGAGGAGCGTACCCCACACCATGTATCAATTAAGCATAAATATAACTGTATATTTACTCTTTGCTTCTAATCTCAGATTCTGTTGTCAAAGTCTGCATGGAATTCTCTTTCCTACAATCAGTGGCTGAGATCCACCACTAACTGCCATCTGCCCTCTCATTTCCTCCAAGTCTAGTAACTACAAGACATACACAGCCAGGCTTGTTTGCTCTGCTAGTTCATTTAATTTTACCCAATCGCTGCCAAATCAAACACCATTTTTACTCACATAAAGTTAAAAGAGTGACGTGAGAGAAAGAGGAAAAGAACAGTTTTACTGACTTTGGGTTTGTATTTTAGATAAGACATATTTTTGCAGTTTTGCACATTTAGCAGTGATTTTACTTTTAAACTATCTCAAAACAAAATTATTTCAATGCAGTTTGAAGTACTACTGAAAAATCATTAATTGAGTCTCTGAATAAAGGGAAACATTACAGAAATTGTGATGCTAGCAAGAGATGATGCAGAGAACTTCGTTCCTAAGTATTTGGGAGAGAGGACTGGGGAATGCATTTCGCATTTACCAGACACTTCAATGACTACTGAGGCAATATTTAAACAGCAGGAAAACAAAAGCAGTAAATCATCTCCACTATAACTGGCACTGCTGCAGCAGACTAGATCAGCTCTTGGAAATACAGCAGAGCTTCCAAGCTCAGTTAGACATGCCAGCGTACAGCCTTGAAGCTAAGTAAGATTAATGGAGAAAGCCTGCATGCCACCTACCCCTAGTGATGTTAGTGCTGAAGAACAGAAAATTGATTCCAAAACCACAGCATCATGCTCACACACAGAATGCTGGACATGTCATTTTCAGGAGACTAACTTCAAATTCTTTCATCACCATCACATATACAATTTCAGGTTCAATTTGCACTATGCATATATGTTCTCTTGCTCAGAAAAAACTCAGCTGCTGTGCTAACATGGACCCAAAGCATGCTTGCCCCAAATGTCTGAAAGGTAATTCGTGGTTGCAAACAAAAGTTTTCTTATTTCCTTTTCTTTGTGGAATGCATCTGAGCACCTGGAGAGCTGGTGCTCCTGCTTTCTGCCTAACTGCTGTGGTGCAACATGGGCTTTGCAGAATCACAGACTGTTTCTACCATTTATGTTCCAGTAGTAACCCTGGCTTTTATGGATTTCTAAACTAGTTCAACGAATTTGTCCTAGAGGCAAAGTAACGACCAATCTGCCCTTGTCATTTTTGTCATTTCAGGAATTATATCATTGCAAAAGGTCAGTTCTCACACAGCCTAAGCTTTTAAACAGTTCCCTGCTGGGGCATTAATATTTCTCCTGGGCTGTTAAATATTTGGAACACAACCCAACCATATGGTCATAAGTAACAGGTGATGACCAGATATGCCTAGGGACATTGAAGTTCCCATACTATCCTCCAGAAAACACTATAATGTCTGTTAAGTAGTCAGTACTATTTGCAGTGCTTTCTTTGGGGCTTTTTCGTTCTTTTCTTACTTTAACCTCCAACCAGTGACTATTGGGGATAAGCTGAATTCAAATCCGTGCATCCTTCAGAGAGCTTACTATGTTTGGTGACTTGAGTTGTTCCTAGCATGAGAATAACAGTACTATTCTCAGTATTGCTGTACTACTCTTTAACAATAATTACTATTTTTTAGGAAGAAAAAAGACTCTTTTCAAAATACAACTTTAAAAAGCAGGAATTATGTATCAAAGCAACATCATATTTTAACATTTGTATCTTGATACGATAGCTAAGAATATGCAAGCCATTTAAAAAGCACAAAGAAAATAATTCTACTCGATGTTAAAGCAAGAACTTCCTTGTAATGATTGTCATATTTTCCTGCTCCTAACAGACAGACTTGCATTGGTAACAATAAAACGCTATGCGTTTCATCTCATGTTCATACTTTAAGTGACATCTCTCTAAAACCTGGGAAGTTATTTCCTTAATACACCATCAGTGATGTCTAAAAAATTCACTTCTTACATAAAAACTGCTCATTTCTGTGCATCTATAATAAACACTAGATGATTTAGAAATCTTCTTACATTCCATTGGGAGAAACTTGTCAATTTTTGTGCCGAAAAGCACATTCATATTAACAAAGTGATAATTAGCTTTTGTAAGGACATGGGTTCTACACTGAAAAAGGTTTCTTCAAGTGAGATGAAGTAGGAAGCAAACCACAAAAAGTACTCATAGACATTATCAAATTAGTTCACTTGATAACAGCTTCCTTTCTAGCACCGTACAGTTTCTGCTGGAAAGGCATTCAGAAGCTGTGTCTGAAGTTAATATTCCCATAACATTAATGTAATAAATAATGCAGTCTTATTCATTTTCAGGGGCTGTTGATGACACAGGTCTATTCAGCAGCCCACCCACCTTCCCTTGCTTGAGGCAGCTTAGGAACTGAAATACAATCATCTCATTGACCACAGAAGAAAGCAAGCCTGGCTATCTCATCCAAACTGATTGAGAAGAGTTTGGGTCTGACTTTACAAGTGTTTTGCACTCAGAGCTTCAGCTGAAATCAACGGTAGCTGAGGTAACTCAGCACTTTTATACACAGGTTTCCTGTAAAGGTTTATGGCAAGTATTTATTTCCATCTCTTTGCATTGTTCCCTTTATGTATGTATTTTAATTCACAGGAAAAACAAAACAAAAAAAAAAAAAAAGTCAAACACATGGAAATGTTCGTGGCATCTCAAGGGACAAGAACATGGCAAAAAGCCAAATAATAGATCCTATTTATTTGAAAACTACTCAAATGCATCTACAGTTGTAAATGATGGATAAATTGGATATGCATAATCTTGAAAATAAAAATAAAGATATTGAGAATATCCCAGCAGCTGTTAATCCTACTGGCTTTGTGTGAATTACTATGCTGATACAAAAACTTAACTCCTCTTTTTTTTTATCATTATCATTTATGAGGGTTTTTTTAGGTTGATTAGTTGGGATTTTGTATGTTGGGTTTTTTTTGTTTGTTTGGGTTTTATTTCTTGCTGGCTTCTCAGTAGATTTTGTTTGTTGGCTGGTTTGCTTTTAATTTAAGTGCTGCCTAAATGGTAACTCAGACACAGAGCCTAGGCCCATCCTTCTGCTGTCTTTGGCAATCCTTACTCTGAATTTTTTATCCTTATTTTTGCTGAGGTTTCTGACATTCCCAGTGCAGGTTCTGGGCTCTGTACACACTGAGCACTGACTTCAGAAACTGAAATAGTTCTGCAAGACGTGATCTCTGTGGTCTTCTAACAGAAGACAAAATTTGATACTTACAAGTATGTTATTAGAATAGTCCTATTCACTCTTACAGTAAGTCTGAATAACCACCTGTTAAATTACCCCCTTATCACAAGAAGCAAGTCCCCCCAGGATCAAACACTGTTTATAAAACTCTTAAAATTGTCATTAATATTATTATTAGGCTATCGGATCACATACAAACTGAGATAACTTACACAGCAGCAACTGAAAACTAATGTTAGATAACCTTCTGTAAGGAAACACGCATCTGTGCGTTAGGGATTCAGAAGGCAGAAGCCCCGAGCTGACAGCCCAAGCTCCCAGATGCACTTCTGCCATGTAAAAAGGCTGTGATTTGCAGCCACTTGGCTGCAGTACAGATAGCACTGCCTTGATGCAGCAACCGAACTGAATGAAAGACTCTGTGTATGTGTGGGGAACATAAACGGGATATTAATTATTAATTTTGACAAGTCTGAATGCTTTAATAATGTATATTTTAAGCTGCAGGGTTTTTAAAAAGCCATTGAGGCTAAAACAAGCTGACTTTGCGGCTTGGGCTCTCATTCCTCCACTTACACCAAAATGCACAGCGACAACAAAATGGGTTGTGACAGACTTTGGTGAGAGCGGTCTTGTTTTGTATATATTTAATAAAGGGTTGATAAATGCAATGTTTAAAGTATAAGGTTTGGAATACATCAGCCAGAACACACTACGTGTTAACCAACCTGACACACGAGGCAATTTGAATTCATGCTTGCACAAACTGACTCATCTGTTGATCCCCTCCTGCCTTAGTACTTCCAGTAGTGTAGTACCAGCGCAGGTGACATTATTTTTTAAATACAAATGTAGAATTGGTGCAGCAAAATGTGCCGTATACTAATCCTACCTGATTCTGCAAACGATGGGAACTTTATGTTAGAGTTGCTTCTTCCTTTCACCCTCTGCAACTTTTGAAAGGTTTTCTAATTTGATTAATCATACTTTTTCATGCTACAATTTGTAATATCAAGATGAAGTAGAAAGTTGTCATCTCCAAGAACGGTCACAATACTACCTGTTGTCTATGCTACCTGTTAGTTATCTTTTACCTTGAGCGTGGTGATTGGTTTGGGCCTTTTGATGTTTTTTGTTTTTGGAGGGGGGGTTGTTTGGTTTGATTTGGTTTGCACTTTGTGTGTGTTTGGTTGGTTTTATAACCAATAGGAAATTCAATTGAGCAACATGTACCAAGTCACATAGTTCAAAAATTCAGTGCCAAATACATAGGAATATTTTAATGAATTTGATATTTTCTGACTAGAAACGGAGAGAGAATTTTGGAGTGAGAGGAAACAGGTGGGAAAACAAATTCTCTTCCTATTTAATTCCACCATCATCACACACAAAATGAAAGTAAAAAAAAGCAGACCCTGCAGTTGGTCAGCAACCTAATGAAGTCTGGTTTCCTGTGGTTTTCTGTTCTATATTCTTCAGCAATTCTGCTTTGCCCCAGTTTGAATGCAAAAAGAGCTTACCAGCAAATCCACTAAATCCTCACACAGCCACAGTGGTCAATGGCTTCTCAAAAGGTGCTGGAACTGGCATGAATTGGAAAGGTTGATAGACAATGTGCTCATGTAGGTCCTGTTTCCATAGAACAGAGAGTGAAAAATCAGAAAAGAGCAATGTTTCATTTTGGAAGGAAATCAATCTTCTGTCAAGTTGCTTGTTGCCATGGCCAAAGAACAGGTCTGCCTATGAACTAATACTTCCAAACACAAGTTCCCCATAGTTTCCTCTTACTTCCTAGTTAGAGTAATATGGTTAGGTCGTGGTTGGACTCGATGATCTTTAAGGTCATTTCCAACCTGAGTGATTCTATGATTTTATGATCCTAAATTCTCTTTTCTCTCAGCAGTTGCTCTTAAAATCTTAACATCAACCTTTACGAAGACAAACACAGACCATTTTTTTCCTGTATAAAAGACATGCTTGCAACTAAGGATACATGAAATGCTACATCTTTTTTGTTCCAGTTAGTAAACACTGAAGATCTCCCTATAAATAACTCTGACACATCAGTTTGCACATCTCCATATCTTTTATCTTCAGCTCCACTATTCCCTTGCTTCATTTCAGAAAATGTTATCTTGAAAATGAAAACAGTTCAGAATAAGGCCACCATTTTGGTAAGTCTTTAAAAGACCCAAAAGTACCATTTGTGCAAACATCTCTAGCAAGCTTAACTAATCCGTATGTAAGGCAGCAAGTTGGCTGCTATTGGCATCCTACCCACAGAAGCAGAGTTCTGCACCACTTATTGGTGTTGTGGTTGACCAGCCAACACTGTAGACTATAATGACAGCGAAAATAAAAAAAAGAAAGTAAAAAAAATCTAGGCACTCTGCTCTGCAAAAACCAACAGGGATATGTATATATTATTAATTTATAGGGAGACGCAGTTAACAGGTATCAATCTATGCATAATAAAAGAAAGGAAAAGGGCAAAAAAAAAAAAAAAAAAAGCCTGGCAGTATCAGAAGATCAGCACGCAGTGCTCCCTGGACTAAGGCAGCAGACAGATCTGTGATTTTTAATTGGTGCAAATTATTCACCATTCTCTGCAGCTTAGCAAATAATCTGTTTCAAGAGAAAAATAGGTGGAGCTCTGTCAAACCAATTCTCAGAAGTGGCAGTCAGAAGTCTGCATAACAATATAGCAGCTAACCTGTGTGCACATGTACATCTCATTGTCTGCAACTATTTCTAGTCCTGCTGGATAATGATAGTATGAGATGAAAAGAACAGTTGAAACTCAAGCTGTTAAGACATGAAAAGCATTTCTTTAAAAAAAAAAAAAAAAACTCACATTAATGAACTCACAATAAGCATTAACCCCTAAATTATCTGAAACAATAAGAAGAGCATTCAGTTAGGCACGATTATTAGAATTCCCTGTACAGTAGATTTCATTAAATCTAATATTAATTGAATAATACCTAGCAGTACCAATTAAGCCTAATATTACCCAACCCCTCATTATTAAAGCAGAGCTAGCTTTAAACCCCATCCTAAGACCTGCAAAGGCAAGAATCTTGGTCATCTTCTACCAACGCTGCTAGCCTCAAGTCTGTAAAACACATTCTTAACATGGATTCAGCCAAGCCCTGAAGCACGTGCATAATTCTGAGCCCTGCTGGAGACCCAGAACTTCAGAGCATGCTTTAAAAGCACAGGATTTTTTGCCAAAGTAAAGGCTGAGATTTAACAGGAACAAAGCAACCTAAAATTTAAGCAAAGCCCTAAAAATAGCTGTTTCTTTTGTGAGGAACAGTATAGTCGGCTTCTTCCTGTGTGTTCAATTAATCAAAAAAAAAAGTCCTTTTAAGCAAGGATTAAATTGCAGTTACTACCAAAAAACCTTAGCAACGTAGGCTATTTAAACGGATTTTTTGGACTGAATAAACTTCTGCTTCTGTTTTTATACCCAATTCTGAATACAAGAATGTATTTCCCAGTCACATCTGAAAGATGCATTATAAGTGAAATAAACGTACCTTCATCTTTCTCTGTATGATACAACGTTCTTCTGATGTTTTTAATCACGCTTCAAACACTGGGGGAAACTGCTTACTCCTTAAAGTGTCCTGCTACAAAACTGGAAGACTTTTATCCTCCAAATATACTGCTAAAAAATCTGACTCACAAGAGTCTGTGGGAGACATTTGTATTTAGCAGCTTGTGGTAGCAGTGGTAATGTAAAGATGGTTGGACTAGATGATCTTATAGGTCGTTTCCAACCTTGTGATTCTATGATTAGACCAAGCTGTGTCCTGCTCAACAGGCAAAGTTAACTCACAGCTTTGAAAACTAAGCCTTTGCTCAGGCAGCAGACAAATGCATCACCCACAGAGATAAAATAGAGTCAATAGGCACAAACACCTGAAATGTTGCCCAGCTGATTCCTGCCCCAGGCATTCAGAGGTGCAGTCCAACCCAGCCCCCAGCAAGCTGCTTCTAGATGTCTCCAGCCAGTTTCACAGTATGATTTCACAGTATGCCATTCAATGAGAACAGGAAAGAAGTTTCTCTGTTTACAGAGACACGTATTTACAGCGTTCATTCTTCTTTTTGGATAAGAGTTCAGCTATAATCCGTATCTTTTGTTCAGTTGCAGATATGAAGTCAGAAGATTTCACGTTTCCCAGACTCGACTCCAATGGAGCGTTTAGCAGGTGTGCTGCAGATGGCTCAGCATTGGCACGCTGCTCCACACAGGTGTTTTATTTTACACTTTGTGCTAGCCAGCACAAAATCCAGTTGTCTGGGGACTGAGATCCATGTTCAGTCCTGAAGGGCAGGAATCT
Organism: Chrysolophus pictus; assembly: GCA_037305975.1. Classification (NCBI taxonomy): domain Eukaryota; kingdom Metazoa; phylum Chordata; class Aves; order Galliformes; family Phasianidae; genus Chrysolophus; species Chrysolophus pictus. The sequence continues at coordinate 13,861,202 of CM074587.1, forward strand.
TCCTTGCTTCCTCTCTCACTACCAGAAGAGGCCACAGCTTTATTTATAAAAAGATTAAACTATGAGTCCTGAAATGTTTAGGTTAGATATTAGGAGGAAGTTTTTCACACGGAGGGTGGTGAGGCACTGGAACAGGTTGCTCAAGGAGGCTGTGGATGCCCCATCCCTGGAGGCATTCAAGGCCAGGCTGGATGTGGCTCTGGGCAGCCTGGGCTGCTGGTTGGTGACCCTGTACATAGCAGGGGGTTGGAACAACATGGTCATTGCAGTTCTTTTCAACCTGGGCCAGTCTATGATCCTATGAAGTGTAATACAGAACATGTGGATAACCTAGGGAAAGTCCATGTCCATGAATAGGAGTAATCTGTGCAATGAATGCCACGCAAGTACATCAGAACATGGTAGAGGAGATGTACCCACATTGTTATATTATCACGTACATTATCCTGGATGGAACCTATATAAGGCACACGTTCTGAGCAGCCTTCCTTCACACCTCTTGCCATTACCTTCTACAAACTATATAGATGCAGATTTAATGAATCATTTCCTGCACGTGACTTCCTGATAAGGCGCTGCAGTTATGAGGACTGAAGTCCTCTACTCTCGAAATGCAGGCAGCAGCAATGCACGCTACTTGATGCCTCTCAGCCAAAGTGCTTCAACTAAACCTCCATTTCCCCACCACAGCTGATGGCACAATTTCCACCCTTTTATTGCTGAAGAAGTGGCTAACAAGTATCCAGCTAAACCACACCGAGCTTCATTAGATGTGTAAATTCAGATATTTATGCAGAGAACAGGCATTTTGCATTAAGCAAGCAACAGACTGCATTCTGCAACAATTTTCAGCCAGTCACTAACAACCCCTGCAATTCCCATGTTTATGCCATCTCCTCTAATTTTCAACCACGTTTTAAAGACCATTGCTTTGTTACTGATGTGGAACAAAGGCCAAACTCTGCTGTGAAATGACTAAATCATCTTTGAAAATCCTGTCTGTTTTCTTAATTTCCTGCTTTGTGTACAAAAAGATCTCTTTAGGAGATGAATATGCAAAAAATTTAAGATAATAAAACTCTTGAGGAACTGACAGAAGTCAAATCACAGTAATAAATGTCTTGTATCCAGAGAAGCTGAGGGTATCTCGAACTGTCTACTAAGCATTTGTTTATTCGCATTTTCCTAAGATGTTCAGTGAAATTCTTTAAAAAGAAAAGTTAATTTTTGGATGATGTTCTAGAGCTGCCATAGATAAGATGAAAATCATTTGCAGACACATAAAACTAAGAAGTCAAATTAATAAGGAAAACGGCTTCAGCCAATAACTTCTTCCTAAGCTCAGAAGGATATCCAATGGAGCTATTACCAAAGGAGAAGCTTCTTGCTTAACTGCAGTGTCTGACAAAATAGGTTGAACACCACATTAAAACAGGCAAGAAACCACTACAGCACTGAAACCAATAGAGATCCTTTGAGAAATTCAGAAGATGGACACTTTTATAGACCTTCAAATATTTGATAAGCTTTTCAAATAAATATTCAATAGGACCATAATGCCATTGTATATTAGACACAAATAACACCAAGTGAGCACCTATACTGACAAATAGGCAATTATTACCTAGCTTAGTCAGGTAGCTATCACTTACAAAAATGGCAAATAGCAATATAACAAATCATAGCTTGGTCTCAGACCTGATGTGAGGAAATGTGACCAGCAGTCTTTGGGAGTAAAGACTGCAGTGACACTCATGGTAATGAATAAGTAATTCTTCAGCTCCCTCCAATGAAACAAGTCACTGCTTCCAGTGGACAGATGAAACTTGCTGAAATCATCCTTAAAAGTGCCATTTCAGTGGGACAGTCTGAGAAGAGACTACAGATAAAACAGACATTTAAAAACTCAGCTACAGGTCAGAGGTGAAGCGCGTTGGCAGGGGCCCATGAGGAAGTTCAAGCAAGCATGGCCATGATGTTCTTGTTCTGCAGCCAAGCAGACAGTCTCCGAGGCTGCAGATCCAGTATTTTTCATAAGCACAAGATTCAATTAAAAAAAAACGTGATTTAACTGTGAAAAGACGAGTTTCTGTTAAATGCTAAACAGTTGCATCCCTAATACTTAAAGCTTGCTGTGCCTTCCATTGCCAGAGCCTTCAAATAAACTAAGCAAGCTTGCTTATATAGCAGGAAAAAAAAAAAAAAAAAGATATTTGAAATGCTGAGACAGTGCCAAATGCATCCCAGAGCCCTGTGTTACCACAAACTGGCCAACAGTCATTGCAGCTGAGACCAGAGCTGGTTTCCACATTGCTTTGTTTATATTGACTGCATTTATGATGCCTCAGAAGTTGCCAGTAAAATATTTATTTAGCAGTTAAAACGTTCTGCAAATGATTTTGCTGTCCCAAAAGATAAATATTTCTCAGCATGCTGAAATGATACATTGATGTTTTTGTTAAGGAAATTGCATGTTGATAAAATTTTCTCAGATTACACTCTGTCGTTCCTTTGTATTTGAAGTGGCCACATTAATTTTTTGTGATATTTATTGTAATTGTAAATTGCACTGAGATTAGAAACATTAAACTTACCATAAAATGAAACACATTTCAGCTATTTCCGAATCATCTATTTAAGGGCTTGAGGACACTTTTGATCCTTCAGGTGGATCCGAGCACTCCAAGCTTTCAGGACAAGGATCCAACACAAACCAGAATCCCACTCTTAACTATTTGGGAGTTATTTTATTCTCCTTTCATTTCTTCTTCTTTATTAAGTTATTATCCAGCACTATTTCGGTGTGTCCCTGCACTGCAAAATTTCAGCCTGAGGTTTGCAGCAGATTAGAAATTTAAGCAGACTGTAAAAAAAAAATAAAAAGACACCACACTGCTATCTTCTGTCCTTCCTTCCACTTCTTTTATCTGCCAAATAACAGTCACATCCATGGTTTTGGTTAAGCTTAACAGATTTAGGCAACATAGTATATCTCTAGACAAGGCCTGGAACTGCAAACAAATGAGAGTTGTCAGTAATTGATGTTATCAACGTTTCCATTGCACAGTGAGGTCTTTGTGCCTGCTCCCAGACGGGCAGGGCGTTGGAATTACGTATCAGGTCCACATGAACCTACACCATAAGCAACTGAGCAGTTCTACTGTACGTGACTGAAAAGTAGCTTCACTTCCACCCACAGGTGACCCCAAATTGAAATCTTCGGATGCAAAACAGGAGCTATTTTTGGTTTAACATCTGCAGTAATGTATTAAACTTCAATTTTTGGCTATTTGTGTATTAGGCATTAATAAAAGCAAAGAGCCATCTGAAAAGTAATAGGAGAACCAGATGTCTTTCCTCGCTCTAACATAAAGGAAGCCAGCCTTTGACTTCTCTGCATATCTGCAGAGGTACTGGGGCTTACCAAGGCCAGGAGGGATGCTTGCTTCAACAGACTCAGTGCTTCATCTAGTACAGAAAGGACCTCCAAACAGCATCACACATTGCAAGTCAAGTTGTACCAAGGGAATAAATACACCTCAGGTGATGTATAAATGCACAGAGATCAACACGTGGAATTCTCACACTGCACGTAATCACACAAAGCTGTTCTTTCCGAGTGCAAATAAATACACGCACATTGCTCAATAAAACATCTTTAGTTTGCTCCTCAGATTGCTGTACCGTGGGTCTTTATGGGTTGTTTCATAAATCCTTGTGTCAAGAGACTACATCGTCTTCATTCTGGAAGCATAAAAAAAAATTAAGATTTTGCAACTATTATTTCAGGATCTTCTTATTTATTTTCTTTTGTGTAAGTGGATTTATTATCATTATTACTATTATTTAGTAATATTTAGCTGCATTACCTACTACCATCAGGTAGTATCTCTAACCAATCATATTATTTCATATCATGTTATCAATATCTGATCGTATTATATCAGTATCTGTGTCAACTGAAACAGGTTTCTTAGTTTTATGCTATGAGTCTAACCCATAGTGCATCCCTGGCAAAGTAGAAGACACATTTTCAGCTGTGCCATCTGAAACTCATTCCTATCAATAACAGTAGTTTGCACTGACACGCTTGATTTCCAGCCACAGATCTCAAGCATTTTATAACAGAAAAGAAATAAGCATTACTCACATCCATAGCCTATTTAGGTGCAAGGACTCTGATGAACATGTCTGCAAGTCTCTGCAGCATGCTGACCAGCATTCCAGTTCATCCCTCTAAAGAAGAAAGCTATTCCTAGCCCTGTCATGGTCTTCCTCCTCAACATTCGGTCTTCAGTTATATCTTTTGGCATCCTGAACACATTGCCTAGATGCAGTCAGAATATATTTGATAAGATGAAGGATCCCAGAAATCCATTTGAATTCAGAGCAGTTCCAGATTAATCAGTCAACAAGAAAAATATTCTACTTCCCAAAAATTCTCATCTTCCTTCCTCACCAACTTTTTAATTAATCAGATTATCTGGGTTTTATTATAAAATAAAACCATTTTCCAGCATTTAGAGGGAGAGCTTTTTCATATCTCCCTATGCAATAAACATTCTTTTTGCCTTCTTTTCTTCCTGTAGGCTTTTTTGTGCCATCTGACTTTACCAAGCATCCCTGTGACTCCACTGGGAACCTACATGGACATAAACATTGAACACACAGGAAAAGAAGTTCTGATTCTAGCTGCTTTCAGACCAACTCTTCAAAAAAGGCAATACAAACTTTTCAGTAACTGATCTTGAACATCAACGAATTCCAGCTCTTAAAATGTGCATTCGTTAAGAGAAATCAAACCCAGCTTTATAAATGAACGTTTGCAACCGCAACCTACAAAGAGGCTTCCACCCTTTCCTCTGAAAGCACGGATGCATCCCTCAGCCAGCACACGAACCAGAGTGAAACACTGAGGCCTCTTCCATAGGAATTTAAGTAAGTCCTCTGGTAATTAGCAGGCCTGGGAAGATTCTGAATCAAAGCTAACCAAGAGCGGGCAACATGATTGTGTGGGGAGGGATTATTCTGACACAAGGACTGGGTTTCACTCCAAGGACGCTGATACTGGGGATTTAGGATATCAAGACTGATATGAATTTACAGCCAGGACCCTGAAAAAGCTCTCCATCACATATGGAGACACACAAACCAGAACATTCCGTGCTAGTGATTTTTTGTTACTTTAAGAAACACTGTACGTGATCATTGGTAGATACTCTTTGGCTATAAGCTAGGACTATCACATCACAGACCAAATATAGTGTCAAAAATCAGTACGAACTCCCTGATATGACTGAGACGTGGGGAAGGCAGAGGGATACTGGAGGAAAAGTTGGCACAGTCCCACAGAACAAAAAGTTGCACGGAGAAAAAGAGGATATTGTCTTTGTCAGAACATGATCCAAAATACATCAAATGAAATTAGTGAGTTAAAGCAAGTTAAAAAAGCAAACAAGAAGTCATTCTTCAAATGTTGCACAGATTAAAAAAAACATGTCTCCAGACAATGTGGCATATATACCAAAGCCTATTGGCTGGAAACAACAAATAAATGCAACAAATGACTACAGGCTAATTGCCACTTTCACCTCAGAAAACCCCTGAGCAACAAATGCCTGCAAAGCAGCAATATGCTTAGCTCTTCTGTACCTGTCACTGGGCACATGACTGACTGCCATCAAATGTAGCACACAAAACAGATTCAGATCTGTCCTCAGATTCTTGGGAAATCCTACTTTCTCACTGTCACCTTTCTCTGCAGATAAATGTTACTTTGACAGAAAAGTAGTGAGGGTAGGGATGCTGAAACCTTCGGCACGCACTGATATAACTAAAGATTGAAGTGAGCAAGAGAAGAGTATAAACAAATAAATAAATGTGATAACTGAATTATCTCATTATTAATCTTCTAATATTTGATTTAGAAGTGGCTCATCAGCTTATGTCAGCTCTTACAGGTACAGCTGCACAGGAACTAAAGGGATGTGAGTAGGACAAATGAGACTCAGTCATGTAGACAGAGACAGGCAGTGCAGGGAAAACACTTCTGATTTGGAATAAACAGGACAGGACCTACGTCCACACCATTCTGGAACAACCATTATTTCCTATTCTCTACCCACTACCTAAGCTTCTTTATCAAAACAGTGCATATATGGATTCAGGATTAAACTTGCAGGTTTGCTCCCCCATATGTATCTCCCAGCTGTGGCAGATCTAGTTATAATACATTCTGCATTGAAAATTACCCTTTCTTTGAAGCTTTCATCTGCATTGAACGCAGTATCCGGATGTATATCTGACAGACTTTGTGGGACACTCAAGGACACATTTACCATAAATACACCAATAAAAATATCATCAGGGAAATGTACCTGGAAAATGGGAGATGTGTAAACCTAAGGTCAAACAAGAAAATTTGTACAGAGTGTATATAACCAAGCCTGAGAAAGCAGAGCATTTTATTAAGAGGGCAGAAAACACAGATTCATGCCAAAGTCTTTGACCCACTTTTGGTTACCTCCAGTTATGGGCTCTCTAATAGAAAGGTATTCTTTTCTTACCCAACCCAAACATAACTATTCCAGATTCTTAAAGGGATAAGATCTTCACTGGAGGTCATCTCATCTAATAGAAAATACTTTGATGGACTGTACACAGTTCAAAAACATTTGTTAAAAAACCTTATTTCCCTAATTTCTTTTTTTGCAGACCCAGTGAACAATAATGGTTTCTTTCTATTAACTGTAGTATTTTAGAACTTTCTAGTTCTGTCAGGATGTCAGTTGCTTTTATAAATCCCTATTAAATAGAAAGGTTGCAACACAAAAGAGAACACAGCAGGATGACAGTGCTCACCTGACACTGCAACAACCAAAAGAGTGATGTTGGTCAACGAGTGGAACTCCTAAGAATCAACATAGTATAAATATACCCTCAACTACACTGTGACTGTTTTAATAATGAGAGGTCATGCAATACTTTTGCTTACAGAGGCTTTTTTCTCCCTGATAGGTGTTTCTGAGCAGCATTTGCACATGTGGTACTTTCTCTGCTTCTCTGTTAAACAAGATCCAATAGGTTTACACTAGAGGCTACAAGGCTCACAGCAAACCACAAGGATCTCATCACTGCCTTCGTGGCAATCTGCTTTTCATTCTGAGAAGAGCCATCTTCTGAAATAAGAATTAAGTATAGTTTCTAAATCTAAAAAATACACCATACAACAGAATGAAAAGGGATCCACTGAAACAGTAAAGATCAAGGAGGAGAAGGAAAGTGCAGCAAGTTAAAAAATGGTTGTATATATAAAAACCCTGCTTGCAGAACTGTGGAAAGCAAGGAAACAAGAAAATGCCTTCTATTTGTTTAAATGCCTGGAAAACAGAAAACGTGACCCTTTCTGAGAAGAGGAATTTGTGAGTCTGGGGAGGAGACAGCTGGTATGACTTTCTGACCACACGAATGCCACAAACACCCTCTCCAATGCTACAGCTCTTGGCAGCAGACCATCACTCTTTCACTTCATCTACAGCTTTTCTGGCCATTTGTCCAGAATTTCTGGCTGTCCATAGGCTCAGTGGAAGCATGCAGTATGCACTGAGTCCATCATCTTCCAATTCCTCGGGCTACTTTTGCACTGTAAAAACAGTGAAAGCAGAGGGGAGAATCAGAAACCCAGAGCAGAAATATAAGCACGAGTATTATTTTAAGTGTCAGGAAAATAGCTGTAAGACCTTCATAGAAACCTGCGAAACTGTTGTCATTCAGGTATTTCCTGGTCCATTGGGATTAAAAGAGCAGCAAAACTAAACAGGAATTCCCTGCATCGAGGATGCTGAGAGGTGGCTAATCAATGCTGCATGCTGTCTCCAGAGCACATCATCCAGCAGTACCAATACAGCTTGCCCTGACCAAGCTTGCCAGCTCCTAACAACCTGTGTTCCTTTGAAATCCACTACTCTTTCCTGAGTTCTGCTCCTCATATCTCTCTAGAATACTACCAGCTTTCTTTCGCTGCTTCCACGCACAACACTCTGTCTACCCTGATTTCTTCCTCTTCCTTTGAGGGAGGGAGAAAAGAATTAGGATGAATAAATGGCAACTTTCCCTCTTGAAATTCATCACTGTTACCATGACCTAATAGTGTACCCACCCCAGACTAGCAACACTACAATTAAGTAATCTATACAGACCCAGCGTCACCCAATCCATTCTGCAAGGAGAGCATATGCTGCGTGTTAAGCCTGATACATTCCTCCTTCCCCACTCCAAGTTGTGCTTCTCCCACACAGCCTGTTTTCACACTGCAAATGCAAAATTTAGCTAAGACAAAGTTTCCTGAAGACTGTCACAACTTCCATTCAGAGAATCAGTTCTCTGGAACCAAAAGGAGAAATCTTGACTTACAGAATTCATCCTGAACTGCGGATCCTGGGGTTCAGTTTTCACATTGCTCCTGCTGGGGATGAAAGAGTTAACAGACACTATTTCATTTGTACCCACCAGCCAGCAAAGGTTACAGACCGCTAATTGATGTGGTTATGTAAAATTTCTGATGTTCTGTGTATTTTCTAAGGGTTTTGTTTTTGTTTTTTTCAAACTTGCCTGTATTTTTCCATTTAAACTAAGGATATAAAAGTTAAATCCAGCGGGCTTAGCTGCAGTTTACACACTGGGAAGTGTAAAGCACTGGAATTTACAAGCTTTCTGTACCATACACACACACACATTACAGCTAAACCAAAATTCTGCAAATATTCATTAAAATTCAGAAGCAAATTCAGCCATATTTACAGCTGCTTCACTTTTGCTTTCTGCAAATATTTGAGCACTTGTACTTTACTAGTGCAAATACTAGTGAATAATGAACTTTAATTTCAAATAACCCACGGCCGTAGCAAAGGACATTCAGATATGAAATATGTGGTCTGTATGCTTATCCAATGAGAAATGTGTGCTGATCAAGAAACAGTACTTTTAACTTCTGGAATTGATGGTATCAAGTCTGAATACATTTTCACACCTATTAACGGGAAACTTTCACACCACATCACAGAGTTAAAAGCAGTTAAAAGGACAACGAAAATCCTCACAGTGGCATTTCCATCTCAGCTGTGACAGTAACACACCTCGAACAGCCAAAGCCAGAGGAGGCTGAACAACAGCAGGAGCTTCTGAACCAATTTGGGGTTTGGTGCACAGCCCAGAGCCCCACTGCGGCCCAGCAGCCCTAGGGAGAACCCCTGCCCAACAAATGGGAGCAACCAACAGCCCGGCTCTCACGTTGACAAAAAGGAGAAGAGGATGATCTTTGTTCAAGTATTTATTGAAAACTATTTTAATTTACTTACGATGCTGTTCAGTTCAGAAAGCAATGTAAATGGGAGGTCAGCATTCAAAAGTACTTGTGGTTCATGTTCAGCTCTTAGTAAGTAGCTCAGAAAATGTCAACTGGGGGATCAGCTGGGAGCTGGCAGTCAGCTGGGCGGTAGGGAAGGAAAAAGCCCCTTAGCCCAAATGGAACAGCCAGCTTCTTGCTTACAGACCTTGCTGTGTTTTGGGAGTCACTTCCTTGACTGCCAAATCAGATGAAACCTGCTGCTGTAGGATGACTTACACACACTTACCTAACACAACAGCCACACTACACACAGTGCGAGTTTGGAGGTTGCTGTAAGCCATAGAAGAACAGCCAGGGCAGAGTTTGGGTTGGCAGTTCTATCAATTGCAGAATTGTCTCTTCAGAAAAGCATCAGAGCTGCTGTAACACAAAGCTTTCGGTGTGTGAACAACCACTGCACATCCGCCTCTTCTCTTCACAGCTCTATTTTCTTCATCCTCGTGGAACATCTCTGATGGAGAGGGACTTTGCACAGGCAAGTTCCCAGGCTATCAGCTATGAAACATCAGACTGGGATCGGTTGTCACAAAGAAACATTGTTTTTGCACAATTTTCCACTGCAAGTCATGCTCAAGTAACTTCTGAGTATGAATAACAAGTATTTTTCGAGTATGAGTAATGCTGTAAGAACATGTGCACCTGAACCCAGCAGGCACTCTGTGGCACTGAAAGCCTCCTCCTTGAATAGCACCCTTACACAGAACACACGGGCTTCAGTATCTGCTCAGAGAGTGAACTTACACTGCCAGCAGCCCTGGAAATAAGCAGCTGGGGGGAAAAAAAAGCGTCGGAAAAATAAATCTTTTCATTGCGGCTAATGCCCAACCTTCAGACACAGATAATCTCCTCGTGTTCATTCAGCTTCCGTGTCATTTCGTCCAGGCAAGTTTCCACGTTCCCAGCCTAAAACCTCTCTCAAAAACGCTACGGGCTTATTTTGTGGTTTGTTAATATAGGTGCAATGTAAACAACGGATTTGAGGATCTCGCATAGAAAGAACCCGTTTGGTACATAATCGTGTTTTAATGGACGGCGTTTGTAAACCGGTGAAACCGTACCGGGCTGTGAGCGCGTGTTTCCATCAGCGCGGAGCTGAGCGCTTACTCACACACGTCTCGGGACACGAAATCCGCCCCCTGACGAACGCCATCGATGTCACTGGAGGCGGTCATCGCACGGCGGAGCTCCGGTTCTGGCGATTCCCTGCGGATCGCATGGAAAGGTGCAGCCCAGCGGTGGGCACAGCCCCCACCGCCCCAGGGCTGCCCTGCACTCCGACCCTCCCCGCAGCCGTTCCCCTTACCCGGTGCCAAAGGCCGTCCGTCTGTCCCCCCCGCGGGGCTGTTTGCGGCCGGGAGCTGACGGAGGGCAGAGTCTGGCGTGGGTTTCCTCGAGAAGCTTCATAAAAAGCGAATGTAGGGCGTCGGAGCTGGAAACTCACCTGAAGGGCGTTTTGTTCAGAGAACCGTCGTGACGTTCGCCGATTAACTGTGACCGGATCGGCGCTCAGACGTACGAAGGAACCGCTTTGATGGTGCTTTTCCAGCCCTCGATCCACGCCCTTTGCTTTGCTTACAGAGAAAACATCTCCCGCGGCACCTCTGCTGCTACGGCGACAGCGGGAGAGCCCCAGCAGCGGGCGCGGGCCCGGCAGGGCGCTCACGTAGAGCACAGCACCGTGCACACCGCTGCCCGGGGGCCGCACAGCGCTGCGAACCACCCCGGGCGGGGACAGCCTCCGCACCGCGGGCCCCGCAGCTCCGAGCCGCTGTGACCGCCAGCCGGCTGCTCTCCGTGCGTCCGCGTCACGCTTCATTCGGCTATGAGAGGTAATTAAGAAACGGAGCCATCAGGCTGCACTAGGAGTGTGTGCGTTGGCACCAACCTGCTCGCTGCCGTTCCCTCCGGGCAGGCGGCAGTGCGGGGCGATGCGCCTCACAGCGCCGAGAGCGCAGCGCGGAACGAGCCCGGGGGTGAGGGACGGCTGCAACAGAACAACGTAGAAACTCATTAAGAGATCAATGGCTTACAGCGAACGAAGTATTTTATACAAAAAAATAAATATATATCTATATTTTTTCTTTAAATCGGATATAATTTCGTTTTCTTCCGGCTGATTTCTCACGTAGCTAAGAGGAATTTGGTTTTAATTCTCATCCGTGCGGCCGTTCTGTTCCGTTCTCACGTCGCCGTGGTGCGGGCAGCTCTTTCCGAAGGGAAAGTTTGTCGTTAAAGTCAGCACTGTTAAAACAAACGTTTCTAGGACAATAATTCCACCGACGGAGCCACGAACGCGGAGGTCGCAGCAGCGCGGTGCCCCGCACACGGCTCTCCATTCACACCCCTCTTGCACACTATCATCGGACTGCCTGCTGGCAGCCAACGCGAATACCGCTCGGGACCGCCCGTCCCGCAGCCGCCAGCCGGTTCCCGGCCCGGCCCGTACGTGCTGGAAGCTCCCGGGGAGATCTTTCCTTCTGCCGGGAGAAGCCTGAAGCCTTACTGCTCCACCTCTACAGCTCCCGGGCTGGCGGAATGCTGCCATCGCCCCGCGGTGCCACACATCGGGAAGCGGCTCCCAGCGGCTGCTCGCGGCTCCAGAAGGGCTCAGTTACACCCCGCCTGCCCCGATCCCCAACCCGAGGGCAGCAGCCCGGGGGGACGCGACCTGGAGCCTCCGCGGAGCCGCTGCGTTCCCCTAGCGCTGTTTGGAGGAAAAAAAAAAAAAAAGGAAAAAAAAAAGTAGAATGAGTTTTCTTATTTAACGCTTTTACGGTCTGTGAAAAATAATCACTTGCTCACCACTTACTCAAATGTGAAAAGAAAATAATAACACGATATCACAAGTGCAACAGGAATAACGTTTCCAAAGCGCTACTTAACGTTGGACACAGCCTGTCCGTCCGTTAAGTCAAGGCAGCCGGGAATCCGCCTTCTAATTACACGCGGTTCTTCCTTTCGGCTGCGCTGAAGCTGCTGTGCTGCAGCAGAACCACGGGCTGAGAGGAGACGGGGAAGAGCCGGAGAGACCGCGGGGTTCCGCTCCTCGAAAGCGCCGTCCTCGCCCTTCCCGACGCTGATCCCTGGCCCCAGGTCACGCCGAACCTTTCCAGTTGATTGTTTGTTTAAATCCAGGAGTCGTTTCAATGTAAGAATATGAGCTCGCTTCCTGTTTACTCAGTACGGCCGTATCCTACGCTTACCGACACTCCATCGCTCGGCCCTGCGGTTTGCTTAACGTGCTCCGGCAGCGGGAACCGGGGGGCACCTAGCGCAAGCAGGGCTGGGGGGGCGGGCTAATGACCGCCGGTAATTACTCAGCAGGCGAGCAATTAGCGCCCAGCAATTAGCGTTCCGCAGCCAGGTCTCGGCCGGGCCCTGTAAGGAACGCCCGGAGACCTCGAGGCCGGGCCTTGGGGCGGCTCTCCATCGCTCCCTGCCGCTCGCCACTTCCCGCAGAGCTTCTGGATTTGTTGTTGTTGTTGTTGTTTTTCGAGGACGATGATAATTGCCTGTCTCTGTAGATGCTTTATCATTCGATACCTCGACGGAAAAAAAAAGTACAGCAAGGAATCAGAAAATTAAAAATAAAACAGTGCCACGGCTCCTTGCTACGTCGCCTCAACGAGCGCAGAGCCCTGGGGTCGGTGGAAGATTTCTGCTCCCTGTGCCCGAGCGCTGCCCAGAGTGGCACCAACAGCGCTTTCCCAAAGCGGCATTTAGATGTACCGCCGCATCGCAGCCGCCTGTTAGACAGCAATGCCGCATTTCTTAGAGAAAAGACGACCATCGTGTCTCCCTCTGAGCGCGCCCAAGGCCCGAGTGGCCTCCGGGTGTGACGTGTGGCCGAGAACGAAGAAAAAAAAATAAAACAACAAATAAAACCAAAAATATAAAGAAACGATTAAAAAGAAAATAAAAAACATTACTCAGAGCAATAGTCCATAAAATACTTTATTGAAATAAAGTAAATATCTTCGCATTAATAAAACCGATCATAAAATGCAGTTTTCGAGTAACTGGGGGCACCACAGGGTTTCACGCAGCGAGCAACGCCGAGGGCGGACCCGGTGCCCCCCGGCCGCCGCGCACCGCGGGTCTCAGGGCCGGGACCCGAGCTGTGCGCTCAGTGCTCCGACCGCGGCCCCACCGCCCTCTGCCCCCGTCCTCTACCGCCCGGGCCGCTGCGCACGGGGTTCCTCCCGCCCGGGGCAACGCGCTCCGGGGCCCGGCGCGACGCTGGGAGTCCCCGCGCTCCCGGGCGGCGGCGGTGGGGCCGGGCCGTGCCCTCACTCCTCCTGGCTGACCTCAGCCGGCGAGCCCAGGCTCTCGGGGGGTTTCTCGACGTCCCGGGCGCGCTCCTGCTCCGAGAGCTGCTCGCTGCTGGGGATGGAGTTCTTCTTGGGGCGGCCCTTGGGCTTGGTGGGGGACTCCAGGCCGCCCCCCTGCAGCACCTGCGGGGCGGGGAGGGCACAGGGATAGCCGCGTAAAGCAGCGCTCCGGTCCGCGGCCCCGGCGGGGGAAGGTCCCCGCTCCCCGAGCCGTACTGCGCGGAACAGGGAGGGCTCGGGCAGCCCGTGTGCTGTGACCGCATGGAGCGGGGACATACACGTATATCAAAACATACATTTTTTTTTCCCCCCCCGGGAGGGCCCGGCGCCGGCACTTACTATTTTCTTCCATTTCATGCGCCTGTTCTGGTACCAGGTTTTCACCTGGAGCTGACTGAGCCCCAGCGATTCGGCCAGGTCTATTCTGCGGGCGGGAGAGAGGCGATGAGACACGGCCCGGCCCGCGGCTCTCCTCCTGCTCTCCGGACGATGCCCCCGCGCAGCCCCGCCGGTACCTGTCGGGCGTCGAGAGGTACTTCTGCTTCTCGAAGCGCTTCTCCAGCCCCATGAGCTGCAACTCTGTGAAGACGGTGCGGCTGCGGCGGCCCTTCTTGGCCTTGCTGCCCGGCTCGGGGCCGCCCGGCTCCAGCTTGCCGCGGAGGTGCAGCTCCAGCGGGAGGTGGGGCGAGGCGGAGCCGCCCTGCAGCCCCGAGCCGGCGGCCAGCAGCGCCGAGCCCAACCCCGAACAGCCCAGGGGAGCCAGCGGGAACTTGAAGACGGCCGCCGGCTCCGCCTTCAGAACGGCTGCGGGAGAGAGCGGCCGTGAGAGCCGGGCGGCCCCGGGGGCTCCTCGAGTTGGGCTCCGCGCACGGCCCCGGGCCCTTCTCCGGCATCCGCCCCGAGGTCACTCCGTGCCCTGCAGCCGGCGGCAGACAGTCACCCGCCCAGCGATCCTCGCGTTACCCGCGGAACCCTTTTGGAACCACATAAGACTTGTGCCGACTGACAGATTCAAGCGCTGCCGGGCCCACGGCCGCGCCGTCAGACTCGTGCTCGGCCCCGACGTGCGGCCGTGCGGGGCCCTCCCGAGAGCCCAGAGTCTCGCACCGAGCGGGCAGATCCCGCTGCCCTACGCAGCACCGCGACCGCTCTCCGAACGCTGAGCATGACCCGGAGGCTTCGAAAGCACAGGCGGGCCCGACCCGAGGAACACACACACGGACACACATCGGTGCAGGCCGGCATTTCAGACCGGTATCTAAAATAATCCCGAATCCCCAGTGTTCCAATACAGGTACTTCTCCACTACGGGACTCGATGCTTTCTCGATTTCTTTTTTAAGAGGAAAACAAAAATTTGGAATCCTCCCGTTCCGTTCGCTTCTACAGATAAATGAACAGCGTCTCTGCAGATAAAGACAGCTTTGGAAGCGAAAGCGTTCGCGATCGCAGATTAAATATTCACGTTAAAATAAAATAAATGTAAAATAAAATAACAAAAATCAACCAAAAAAAAATAAAAAGCCAAACAAATAACCCCCCCAAAACCAAAACACAACAAGAAATCTGTGCTTAATACCCTATCCTGCACCACGTCCCGACACAACACCGCGCAGATCACGCTCTCCATCCCCCATCTCTCCATGCACAGCACCGCTCCCTACGGCCCCACCGCCACCCGCACCCCACAGATGCGGTCCCGTCCCCGCCCGGAGTGCCGCGGCGAGATTTCCGAGCTCTCCTCCCATAGCAGCGGCCTCACGCGCCGGGAACCGCGGCCCCACTCCCGTCCGACCCCGGCGGGACATACCGAGGTGGTTGTGGTAGGGCCGCGCCGACAGCAGTGCCTGCACCCCGAACTTGAGCAGCTCCCCGGGCGGCGCCGCGCCCTTGGCGTCGGGGGGGTCGGTGAGGATCTCCTCAATCATGAAACTGCGGTAGCGGTGCGAGCGGTGGTCGGGAAAGGCTTCGGCCGGGAAGTAGTGCGCGGCCCCCAGCTCCAGCGGGTGCTGCATCCTCGCCGCCGCCCGGGCCGTGCCGAGCCGAGCCGAGCCGAGCCCGGCCGCCGGGCCCTAACGCAGCCCCCCGGCCGCTGGGAGCCGGGTAGCGGGGGCTCTGCCCATCGCCCCTACCCCGCCCTACCCCTGGGCAGGGCCCGGCGCGGCCCCCCCTCCCGCTCCGGCTCCGCGAGTGTCTCGGGACCGCCCCGAGCGCCGCCGGCCCGCGGCCGTTCCGCCGCACGCACGCACGGGGCGCGGCACCGGGCAGCACCTCCCCAACCCGGCCCGGCCCGGCGGGCAGCGGCCCTATTATACGGCCCCGGGGGCTGCGGCGGGCGGGGGAGGGCGCGGGAGGGGCCGCGGAGGAAGGAAGGGGCCGGGGCGGGCGAGTACCTGGAAGCGGGAGGTTACGGCGCAGCATTTGATCCGCTGCCATATAAAGCAAACGGGCCCCAGGGCGGGCAGCGGGCAGGCACACGCCCAACCGAGCGCGGGCTCGGAGCTGCCGTGTTCCCCCCCCCCCTCCTTACGGTAGGGCGCTCCTGGCACCGCCCGCCACCTGCCCGCCCGCTTCCTCGGCCACGGCCACGGCCACGGCCACGCTCACGCTCACGCTCGGCCCCGGGCAGCACAGCACAGCACAGGGCCCCGCGGGGTACGGAAGGGCCACGAGCTCGGCTACATCTCTATGGGGAACTCAGAGCAGTTGGTCGAGAAAAGAAACAAAGCGCAGCGCGGAGCGGAACGCTTCCCCCGGCGTTTAGAGCCGTTTGACGAACATTCCGCTCAGCACAACGGGGTTCGTTTCGTTCCCTCTAAGCCGTGCCGCGCACCACCGCACGATTCGTGCTCGCTGCCGGAGTGCCCTGAGCGGGGCTCTGCGGAGGGGGTACAGAGCCGTCCTCCGGGAGCCGCCGTCGGGGCCGATCCCGCAGCCCCGCGTCTCGCCGCTGCCTCGGGCCCAGCGCTGCGGGAACCCCGCACGGAGCGGAGGGCACTGGGCCGGGCCGGGCACTGGGCCGGGGTCACTGTCGTTCTGCAGTGCTATGCCACAGCCTGCTACAACAGCCAGGTGCTCCCTCAGCTGCTCGATGCTCCGTCCCACACCGACTCCCCCGTAACCCGCACCATGTGCTGGCAACGAAGCGGTTCTGCTCGGATTTTCTGTTTTTTTTTCCACGTCCCGTCAATTTAAAACGACTCTCTACAACGCGTGAGAAGGGGGGAATCCCATCCTCCTTTTCACTGCGGGGTTCCGAACGTCCCGGGCAAAAATGTATCCTCTCCCCTCGCCTCCACCTCTGGGCACAGCACCGACCCGAGCGCACAGAACCGCTTCCGACAATTCGTGGCCCCGCAGACGCCGAGGGTCGGAGCCGCAGCGGTGCGGGTCGGTGCGATGCTCCGCTGCGGGGAGGTGACGCTGCTCTGCGGGAAGAACGGGGGCTTTCACCTTCCGGCTGCACCCTCGGATAATGGTTTAAAATCGTTGCAATGCGAATCCCACCGCTCAAAAAAAAATCGGTTGATGTATATATATGTAAATATATAGAACTGTTTTTAATCGTGACTCTTAAAATGACGGAAATCGTTTAATTCACAGAACCCCCAAATCCGAGCGCCGATTTCGCATCTCGTACCCGGCTCTGCGCCGGGGGATGCGATCCTCTGCTGCTACTCAGTCAGCCCCATGCCGGGGGGACGCGCTGGGCACTGTTTGCCATTCGGCAGCGATGGGGCGAACGAACGCAGCCCCGAATTACGCGCACTTCGTTTTCCATCGAGGGAAGCGCCGTGGTCTTAAAAAGAAAGCGCTCCGCATTTAACGGGTGTTTGTGTTGTTTGCACCAGGCGAAGCGTTAATCGTAGCGTTAGAAATGCAGGGTATTCCTAAAGTCACCTCACTGCTCGCAATTTGTTTCTATTCTTTAACCAAAACGTTTTCATTCGTTTCGGGACTCATTGATCCTCCCAGGGCACACTTCACAGCCCTCCGCCGCTCACTGTCACACACGCGGCTGTTCCGAGGGCTGAGGGGGATGGGGGGAGTGGAATCCCCGCGGTTCCGCATCTCTCCCGGTGCTGCGGGCGGTTCATTCCCGTTTTGAAGGGAAGGAGAGTTTTGTCCATTTTCCCATCTTTCCTCCGTTAAGATCCCATTGCGTTTCCCTGCTCAGAGCAACCGTAACACGAAAAATAGCCAAAGAGAAACTCTCTCCCATCGGGGTACTTCAGGAAACGCCCTGAGTGCAACGGAGAAAGCGATTTTGTGCAGAAAGGGCGAGGAGTAGGTATGGATTAGATAGAAATATATAGATATTGATAGATTGATAGATACAGAGATTAGAGATATATAGATGTAGATACAGACGTATATATTTAGATATAGTTATGGAGATGGTGATGGCGATGGAGATGGATTGACCCCACCGTCCCGCTCCGCCCTCGCACAGCCCCGCACCACCGGCCACGTCCTCACGGCCTCGGGGCGGCCTCGGAGCGCTGCGGGCCCCGGCGCTGCCTTCTGCTGGCACTCGGCGTCCAGGAAATCCGCAAAGCGGTTGGAAGAGAGTGGAAGCCGTGACATCACGCGGGGCAGGAGGGTGAGGGAGCGGCTCCGTCCGAGCAGCGCGCTGCGCTCGCGGCCGCGGGGAGCTCAGCGCTGACACGCGGACCCCAAAGCGATGATTGCGGCCACGCGGCCCGGCCGTCCCTTCCTTCCAGCTTCGGGCAGAAGCTCTGTGCCCCCGCACCGAGGCACGTCCCCGCCCCGTCGTCTCCGGACCTCTTTCCTCCAAACCCTGCAAACGGACGGAATCTATCCTCATAGCTGCCGCTGTCCGGGGAGATCTGTGCCCGTACCGGGAGCTGCCCTCCGTGAGACCGCCGTGCTGCGGAACGCCAGAAATGCACGCACAGTGAGTAGGACACGCTGGGACAAAACGGTGAGTCCCTCTCTTTTCTTTTTCTTTCTTGCTTTCTTTCTTTCTTTTTTTTTTTTTCTTTTTTTCTTTTTTTTCCCTTTTATAATGGTATCTTTAAAAGTGCGGAGTTCTGGTTTTTGTTTTTTGTTTTTTGTTTTACTGTTGTTTTCCTTTGTTTTGTGGTTGTTTGTTTGTTTGTTTTGTTTTGTTTTCCTTTTCCCTCCTTCACAGAGGAGGGGAGCAATTCTCGGAAGCACAAACCAGCCGCGAGCGTCGGCAGAGGCAGCGTTGGGGCTGAGACAGCTCCTCCAGGCACTGCCCTCTCCACACACCGACCTCGGGGCTGACACGGGGCTCCGCGGGCTCAGCTCGCCCAGCTGCCCCGATCAGTGTCACGGCTGTCAGAGGACCGCGGTTACGCTTTCCCCTGCTGACAGCGCATACAGAGCTATCTATCTCCCTTCTCCACTCGGACCTGCTATCAAACCCAAGAAAACCAGCCAACCAAAAGAAATAGCAGAGTCATCTGCATTGCTCGGGGCAGCCTCTGCACTGCCCTGCCCAGGGGCCTCGCAGAGTAGCAGTTCTGGGGTACTATTCATGCCGATGCTGACACGGTGCTGACATGGCACTGGTACAGCCTTTAGCACCCAGCTCTCCACGTGTCACACACGAAACCAACGTGTTGCTTTGATGCACGGCTCCAACACGGGGAAATGCCGCTGAGCCCCTCGGTGATGTGATGGGGAGCAGGAGCAGAAATCCTGCAGTGTGGGGCTTCGGGATGGCTGTGCCACATTTCCAGCCACAGCCAAACTCCGCACAGCACAGCACTGCCACAGCCACGTATGGGCACGGAGTCACGTGCAGAGCTGCAGGCGGTGAGTGTGCTCTGCAATGGCCGGGCACAAACACACCGTGAGACAAAGGTGGGTGCACCAGGTCAGTAATTACAGCCTGTCTGAAACCACAGCTATGGCTGTACACCTATTTCTAGATGCTAAACAAGCCCCAGACAGAAAGCAAGGAACTGTCCTTATCGCCCTGGTGTTCAATTCAAGCAAGCCCCACCTCTGCTGCCCAATAAGAGCTGCCCTCCCTGATATCACATCATCCCCTATGCTGAGAACAGGTGATGTGTGCTGAGACAGCTCACTGTTCACTGACTGGAATAGGACAGTTTATAAAATTAAGTTAATGATTACATCTGTGCAGAGAGGGGCCTCCTGTTATTAACAGCGAGATGAAGAAACAGCAAACCCCACATTCCGTGGGTTTGCAGCAGTGTTGGTCTGCTGGTTCCACCTGGCTGTGCCTTTATGGAGCAGCAGGGAGGTGCTGCAGGCATTTAACACAATAATGGCTAATTGAAACTTTTTATTTCTAAAATAGCACCATGTTTTATACATATTAAAATCATATGAAAGCTGACTTGCCAGACTCTCCTGGGCGCCACTACAGCCAGTTAAAAAGCCTGTTAAGAGCCAATTAAATTCTATAACAGGCACATGATATAAAACAATTAGGTGGTGGCGGCTCTTTTCTGTTAGCTTATTTCTCCCGCCTTTGCATTTCTAACCAATTCTTATTTTAAAGTGTGGTACAGACCCATCAAAGTGCCCTCCCAGCAGAGCGGGGGCAGAATCTCTCCCCACTCCCATGGAACCAAATAGTCTGGAGCTGGATGTGCTGCAGAGTGCGCCCACTGAACACAGAAGAAAATCACACTGATGAGAAATGCTTAAAGAAAAGTTCCCAAACTGAACACCCAGGTGTCTAAAGTCCCACAGATGGTCCCTGCAGGTGGGCTTGGTGGTGCCAAGCTGGGCACCAAGCAGTGTGCCTGATGTCCATGGCCCCGGGCAGCCTCTGTGGCCACCACCAGCCCAGGGCCAGCAGCTATGGGAACTGGGGATCCCAGGCACAGCACACGCAGAAGGTGAAGCTGATTTACCATCTTGGGATGGAATAATGTTTTTGGAATAAAATTATGCTGCATGGATTAGGATTTCCTGTACACTGTTTACATTCCTGAGAGCCTTTATCTGTTTTAATCTCTATAGTTTGGCTGAGATTCAGTGGATGCTTAAAAATGAAACTTGCTGTAGGAGTCTTGGGCAGGAGTCTTGGGAGCAGGGCTTGGGCACAAGGAAACCTGATCTTCAGGAGGGATGGCAGGGAGCAGATGGCACTGGTTTAGATGGTACTGGTTTGCCATAGAAATGTGCATGGGGGAAGGTTGCCTTTTCTATGACAGGGAACTCCACATTTTCAGCAGTACAGCTGTGCTGCCCAGAGCCATCCCAGTGCTGTAAGACCAAGCTGAGCAAAGGCCGTGTGCCTCCTCTGTGCCTCATGCCTTGGCAGGAGAGATCCCACTAAAACCTTCTTTGCCCAACACCGATCATGGAGTGGTGTGATGACATGAAGGTTGGTTTCACCTTGCTTGCTTCAGTGGGTACCCAAACAGCTGTGCCCTCAGTGGACGTCCCACATCTGGTGACTTCCCAGCACAGAGGACACCAATAAACCCCTGTCCTGGGACCCACTCAGGGCGATGCTCACACTACCAAACAGCTGCTTGGTTCCTATTGATATTGCTGCGGTGCTAAAGGAAGGCAGGCAGCTCCTGGTCTGCATTCTGGGAGGGAAAACGCTGCCTTCATCAGCACAGTGCCACCACCTCAGGCCAAATGAGAGCTGACTTCTGCCCTGTCTGCCCTGCAGCCCGACGTTCGATACACACATTTCTATCACCACATCCAGAACAGAACCGTAAACCCATATATGGACACGACCGCTTAAGAAGTTTAAACAATTTTGCTTTTCTGTACGTATATTATGACACTTCCAAATTTTTTGGACGAAATTCCACGACCCGATAGCGATCTGATCCACAGATGGGTTCGCTTAGCTCAGTTCTAGGCCTTATCCGCCAACTTCTTCCCTTCGCCTCCCGCTCACCGCGCAAGGTCGGCGGCTCCCGCAGCATCGCGGCTCCCGGGGAGTGGCACCGCGGCGGGGCCGGGGCTGGGGATTGAGGGCCGGGTTCGTGGCTCAGGGCCGGCGGATCTCGGGCCGCGGGTGCCCTCTGCCGGGCCGGCCCCGCCGCAGCGCCAGCGTCCCCGGTACATCGCGAGGGATACGAGCAGCATCGCAGTGTGTGACCGCCTCGCTCGAATCTTTCCAACAGTTTTCATCATTTCGGTTCCAAAAAAGGAAGAGGACTCAAAAGCTGAGACTGTAAGAGCCTAATGAACGAGGATCTTTGTTGCAAAGAAGTTTTATGTCAGTGGCAATAGAAATGCCTCTGCGCATCGGACCGTTGGGATACTGGCACCAGCAGGTCAACTGCAGCAATGTTCTGAGATCCTCCAGCACCAACAAAACTCCTGTTTAATCTCACAGATGCCATGGAAGAACCAGGGTGCACAGCAATACACAGGAGAACCTCCTCACACCCATGCTGCTGGTCCCTCTTCCTGCACACCAGCTCACTAGCTGCTTCCTGCTAAAGCTCCAAGCTGTACTAAAGCAGCATGCTCTTTCCAACTTCTCTCCCTCACCTCCCATCCTCCATTTTGGTCCTACCTCATACTCCTGCCTCCCAAGGCTCTTTGAGTGCATCCCAGAGGCACTCCCAGAGTGCTCACATACTGAACCAAGAAGACAGCAGTTTCCCAAGCCCGTTGCTCTTACAAAGCTCCTGCACGCTCCCCTTTTCCCAAATCCACGCTCCAGCCATGCTCTCTGCTGATACTTTATTTGATTCCAAGGCAGGAAGCTGACCAGCACTGTTAGGATTGGGCCCAAGGACTCAAAGCTCTCCCAGCCTGCCCTTGGCCACGCACAGCTCCCAACACAGCCCTGTGCCTGCAGGCAAATGGCACAGACCCATGATGATCCCTTGTCTTCTCCTGACCCCTCATTTGTCACCCTGCCAGCCCTCCTGTGGGACAGCACCACTCCGGCTGCAAGGAAGGGTTTGTTCCATTTCCAACACCTTGCAGCAGAGTGCCAACCGTACTCAGAGCTTCTTTTCCTTCCAGTTCATGCTGAGCTCCTAATTAAAAAGCAAACGGTGGTGATCAAAACCCACACCCTTGGGAACCAAATCATTTCTGTAGCTGTTTCCTGATCCTTTTTACCAAGCCCAAGTTCCCTCAGCCTTCTCTCAAGCCTGCTTGCTGCTGAGAGTCCCAATGAGTAGGAACTGGGCATCAGCTTCCAGCTTTCCACTCTGAATGACAAGCCTTTGAGTTTTAAAGGATAGCCATCCTCCAGCAAGCTATGGAAGAGCCTTTCAGTTTGACGTTTTTATAAACACCAACCTTTTTATCCTCACTGTTTGTTGTTGGAGGAAATCCCTTCTAGTTCTTACGCATGTATAACATATAAAACAATTGAATTAATACCATATGGGGGTAGAGGGGTGAAAAGTCACGTCTACAGCCAAAATAGTTCAGCAAAACTGTACAGCTGAGGTTTAAGATTGCCTACAGTGACTTTGAATTTTGTTTAGACATCAGTGTTAATATTTCGTATGGATTGTGTGCAGATTACAACAGTATGTGCTGCGCGCTGTGTAATTTATGAACTATTAAACTTAATTCTTATGCTTTGGGGTTGTGAGTTATAACTGAGCAGAATCTAAACTACCACCAAATGGAAGACTTTCTCCTTTTTCTTGATTAACATAAAACTTCAGCGGGTTGGCAGGGTGTGTAAAACCCAAAGTCAAACACTTGCATACCCATCCTCAGCAAGCTGATAGTTCAAGTTTTAGAAATTTCAGTATCTTCTACGCTCTTCACGTGTATAACAGTAGTGATAAAGTTCCCAGCAGTCCCATCTGACTGGCTTAGTGCTGTATGTGAGACTGAGGGTGGCAGCGAGGAAGTGCTTTTTGCCTCTGAACTACTGAGGAAGGGCTGATGGTTACACTGAGTAATGTGGGTGTGTACATCCAGAAAATCTGCAGGCATCCCGGCAGCACTGACAACATGCCTGCATGGTCCTCAAAAACAGAGCTGCAACTTCTTCACTGTGGTGGCGTGGGGTGTTTTTTTTCACCTAGCTTGACTAGACACCAACCCAGCTGTGACAGCAGGGAGCTCAGGGCAGGCCAAGCCTCAAAGCTGGCTTACTTGGGCTCTCGTGAATGACGTTTCTCGCTCCCAATCCACGAGTTTACACAGCAGAACTTCAACAAACAGCTTTGCAGAGGAGGAAGAAGGAATCACTTAAAGAATATACCTGGAAATCCTGAGCAGCAAAGAGGAGGTGCTGCTACTGCCCCGACACAAAGCTGCAGGCAGAGGTGGCCCCCACAGCTCTCCCAGCCCTATCTCACCCATCTATTGGCAGTGCTCAGAGAACAACCAAGGTTTGGCTGGATTGGGCTTTTGTTCCTTGTAGATATTCAGCATCTGGGGCTCTATCCAGCAGCTGAAACACCATAAGGACTTCTACAAATTACACCCTTCAATAAATTATATTTTACTTTGACACATTTTAGTGTTTACAAGGTTTACTTGGGAGATGAAACAAAAGCTAATTACATCAACTGATACGTCAAGAAAATGGATGGATTTGATATCCCCTCCAGATGGGCTTCCTTTGCCTGGCAGCATGCACAGCACATCTTACAGCAGGGAGACAGAACGCGTTAGGAAGGCACATCTCAGCCATCAGACTGACACTTCTTTATTACAGCGTATTTATTTTTTATCACGTGCTTTGACAGAAGTCTCATAAAGTGTTACGCTCCTTCTGTAGGGTCAAAGTCTGGTGACCTTCCATGATTTTACAGAGAAGGAACATAATTTTAGAGGGCATGTTTATTATTTCTGAAAACAGTCTGTTTTCTATGCCAAGAGAACAGTTTTTCTGGACGTACTTAGATGACAGCTCCACTCCACTGGCTCGCCCTCCTGACGAAGTCTCTCCTGCCAAGTGGTTTTGATCACAGTCTGGCAAACACCACCACATTAATAGTAGAGCTGAGCAAATAACCTCCAAAAAACTGCTGATTTTTTAAAGAAACTTCTTTTTACTGCCTGCACAATATCTCTGAATCAAATGTGGTTTCCTTGAGCTGTAAAGTGCTCTAATTTCTATAAAGAAAAAATGAAATCCATGGAATCAGACAGGCAGTTTGCAGAATGGTTAGCAGTGACGAAGCAGCCCGTCTCCCTGTGCCCTGGGAAACAAGTGGCTGAGACCTTCCTGCACAACTGCACGTGGCTGTCAGTTCAAGCCCTGGAAACACAGCTTGCAGCTCTGTTTGTACTGACACAACTTTCATGGAAGGGGGCAATGAGATCACAGCCAAAGCAAACCTGCTTTAAAATCCAGCTCTCCAGCAGCACTTCCATCTGTATGTGAGAGCTGCCCCTGCATACCCAGTTCCAGTAGCATCAATGGATTCATAGAATCACGGAATCATTTGAGTTGGAAGGGACTCCTAAAGGCCATCTGGTCCAACTCCTCTGCACAGAACAGGGACACCTAAAGCTCCATCAGGTGCTCAGAACACAAGCAGCCTGACCTTGGATGTCTGCAGGGATGAGGCACCCATCACCTCTCTGGACAATCTGTGTCAGTGCTTCACCACCTTTATCCTAAAACCTTTTCCTTACATCAAATCAGAATCTCCCCAGTGAGAATTCTTCCTCTGAATATCTGTAATTCCCTTTACCAAAGCCTAATCCTGAAGTCTCTCTGGGTTCTGTTCAGTGCCTTGAAGACCATTTTAACAAGGCTTCACATCTGCAGCTCAGCCTTCCTGACCTATCTTTCTTGCCTTCCTACACAAACTTGGGACAGACTGCTCTATTTTGGCAACTAAAACCAGCACAGAGTCATCGCCCCACTCTGCTCCTCAGCCATCCCAGTTTGTTAAGAAGTAATTCCTCCTTGACCTGGTTCTATCTTTCCAGGGAATAAAAAAAATATAAAAATCACTCCTTTAATCCCTGCTCTTTCAACATTTCCCTTCGTTTCCCTTTGGAAGCAGCCATTCGACAGTGCAAACTTGTTTTCTTTAGAGGGAAAGAAAACTATTATTTAGCTAGTAATTGTTTCTAATCCAGCATACCCACTCCGGTAGCAAATAGCTGCTTTCATGCACTCAGAGGCTCTTGGCAGGCACTGATTTTTAAGAAACTGACCACATGTGTACAGAGGTGACTGAGAGCAGTCACTTAGCATCACAAGGGTTATGGCATTTATCCTTTGTAGGTCCACCAACCCAAGCTAATGTGGAAGCCATGGAAAACCCACTTCAATTGAAGGCTTATAAAGTCAAAGAGAAAAAATTTAAAAAACACCAAAAAGCTGTAAATTCATAAGCTTTAATCATCCCCAAATCACTACTAGATTGAACTACGCCTCACTTAAAATATTTCTTTCTAATGTTCAAGGCAGAGTGGTAAGAGAATATGGTTTAAATTAGCTCCCTGCAAACTTACAGCTGCTATGGTATCCTATTAAAATTTATTTCCTTCCATTGTGGCTCACATTAAGTTGCAGCTATAGGGTTGCATGCAACTTCAACCCTTACAGACTTTATAAAATGAAAAGTACTTAAGAATTTTTTTTAGAAGATCCAAAAGTTACACACAGATGAATGATGAAAGCAGATTACTAAAATAAAGAGCAGGTCACACCTTCACCTACTGCAGCAGCATTTCTTTAGTGTCTTTTTGGAAGGCATTGCCACCTTCCACTGAGCACTCCTCCAACCTCAGAAGCAGCCCCTCCAGCTATTTTTTCTTGCTACAGCTTGTTTCACTGCACCTGCCGATTACCCCTTTCAGTCTTTTGTTCCCTTCCCATAACACTGATGTTCACTGTGAACAAGAGAGACATTGTCCCGTGCAGTGATGTGCCTGCATAAACACTGCAAATGAAAGGCTTGCAGTGAAAGCCTAAATCATCTTTGTAAATGCTTTGTTTATTCTGGAAAAGGTCACTGTGACAGTAAGCAAGTGGGACTTGAGAAAATAAGAGGAATAACACATTTAAATTCAGTGCTTGCACAAGAGAGGTAAGGAGCAGGAGCTTCCTGGATGCAGAAATCATGGTACAAGTTTGAAGGTAAACATCCTGCGCTCCTCGCAGTGTCTTACTCACCAGATTAACCAGGTACAGTTTTCACCAGCTCCCTGCAGGCTTTGAAGTGGAAAGTGCTCAGCATGTCTCGCCAACAAACACGCTTTATATTGGCAGAACATGAGATCAAAGTGCAAAACATCACAGGTGGATCTCCAAAACGTGTATGAAATACTGCAGTGAAGCACAGGCACTTCGAGATGAAGCAATCTGAGCCCCAAAATGCAAGGAATATAAAAGGAAGGCAGCATCTTACTAAGGAGTAAGGTGTGAAGAGTTGAGAATAAATAGCACAGACACACGCTGTTAATTTGCCACAAGGTGGCATGTGCTGATCTACAATAAGTTTCAGCCAGGTAAGGTTTCTAAGATTCAAACAGCAGGACTTAGATCTGGGAAAGGTGGGTTCAGCCTCACGGAGTTACTCTGCAGGTATCTGCTTTGAACTCAGCCCTACACAATCTCACTAATGTACCCAGAAACATCACCAAACTCGAACGCATGCTTCTTCCTGCAGGAAGTTTGTGTATCATGTAATTACACGAGCACCAATTTGGGAGCAGATATCCCAAGGCACACACAGCTCAGCATTCCAGGTCAGGCCCAGCACGAGGCTCCACCACCTCCCAGGGCTGCCCATGGCAGTGCTCCTGCTGAGGAGTGGATCAAAGAAATCAATGCCTAGAAACTTAACAGCACAGGTTTGTTACCGTTCAGTTAGGCATTCTTTATCAGCAGTGCCAGGTGGGGATATTTCCACCATAAACGCTTCAAAGATGACATGATTCAGAGTCCATCAATTTCCACAGATAGTACATACTCATCAACTACCCGTGAGATAATTAACATATACACACCTATCTCAGGCAGTGATTTATCAGGTTTCCAGTCTTCCATTCCATGGTCTCTTCTACCGTCTGGTGTCCTTTTAGCATGACAGCCCATTCAGCAGCCTCTTCCTTCATCCTATGGTTTTCTTCACTCACCCTCTAGATGAACTCTTCATTGACACGTGTTCAGTAGGAATGCCTATTAGAAGTAATTTATAGGTACCAGAATTGTAACGTTTGCTCACTCAGCCAATATTTCTGAACACCTGCTCGTCCTTGGATAGAGGTAAGTTTGGCAACCTGCTTTCTAATGCTGTAAACCGGAGTTCTGGAAGACAAGGAGGCTTCTTTTGATGCTTGGCAAGCCTACTCATGTGGTTTCATTATTGTTTCTTTTGCTGTAAAGCAGAACAGCCTTACAACACGCTTTCTAGTCTATAATGCTACATCCAGAACTATTCACAACATCTAAAAGCTATTACAGGTTTGCAAGCAAAAACTAACCACATAATACAACAATTCAACAGCTGTATTTCTAAAAATACGCTACTACAAAATATCGCGCGTTTATTTCTTCAAGCCAGAAGGAATTCCTCCTCTCACCCAACCTCGCTACTGACGCAGCCAGAGAAGCCGCCCCGGGACGCCAGGCAGCGCCTATGTGAAGGCAGCAGCCGGCAGTGCCTCAGGAAGCGGCTAAGAGACGTTACGCCGCATCGCAGCTTTCCACCGCCACCTCCTCGCCGCCCTCCCAAGGCCCGGCCCGGCACGGCACGGCACGGCCCGGCCATACTCCGCTCCCCCGCCAGCGGCGCATGCGCGCGGCCCGGCCCCGCCTTCCCCACGCCGGGCGGCGGCGGAGCGGCGGCGGAGCGTTGGTGCAGGTGGGTGCGGCGCCCCCAGCCCTGCGCGCGGCCGTCCCGGCGCCGTGCCGGCGCGGTCGCTCAGTGGCGGCGGGTGACGCCACGCCCCGGCCGAAGGCGGCCGCGCCCGGGGCAGCCCGGGCCGTCGGGGCAGCGCGGGGCGGAGCGGGGCGGGGTATCTGTTGGGTAATGGAGCCCGAAAGGACGCGCAGCGCTGATGCCGGCGTTTGCAATGACGTGTTGCTTGAAACATCCGTCCCTCTGTTCTTGTCGCGGGCGGTTTGTGTAATAAAACATAACACAGAGCCACGTGTGCGAGGAAACAAAGGCAAAGCGAGCGGCGGAGGCGGTCCTCGGGGCCGTGCTGTAAGAACAGCGCTCCGGAGCTATAATTAGCGCTGTAATCCTCTAATTAGGTTTGGTAGAACGGAAGCACGGGCTGACCCTAACGGCGTGCCTTCGGGTCTCCATCAAAACCATGGGAACGGCTCCGAGCGCGGTTTGTGAGGGAGCCGCGAGCAGACGGGACGGCCGCCGGATGGCGCGGGAGGATGCGGCGCGGGATTGCGGGGCTGCTGCTGCCCCGCCTCGCACAGCGCCGGGCTGCTGTGCAACGCCACGTTCGCACCGCAGGGAACAGCGGTGCCCGAACGTTGGCTGTGGTTGTTCGTCGTAAGAACCTGCAAACGACTTTGCTGCTGGTTTTGGCTAGCTCACCGTTGTTGTAAATTACGTAAAATCGTACCTGCTCCTTCAGTTTCTCTCCACCGGAGCGCTTCCTGGCCTGAATTTCATCAGGAGAGCCAGCAAAGCTCTCATGAGCGGCTGTGTCCCTCCTGCTCCCTGATGGCCGGTTTGCTGACTTCCTCTGCTTCTTCACTCAAGCAGTCCCCACATGGCAAAGCTCAACCATTTTGTTCCTTAGGTGCGTTTTTCAAAGGACTGCCTACCTCCCATCTCCTTCATTTCCTCAGCCGTTCCTCTTTCCCACTTCATGTGCTGTTTCTGAACAGCTGAGCTTTGTTGTGTGTTTCCTCCGTAGCTGCAGGGCCAGTGTTTGCTAGATGTCAAGCAAACATTAAGCAGTGCTTTTGGAAAGGTCAGCACAAATCGGCAAAGCCTGTGGTAGCCCTTCAGAAGTTGTATGAGGGAAGGAATTAATTTCCTAATTTTGCAGTTTTCCAACAACCCAACGTTTAGTGTTTCAGAGACAGAGCTGCTAACCCAAAGCAGGCAATGACTGGATGAGGGCTTTGCCACTGTGTTCCACGGTCAGAAAATGAGCTGTCTCACAAAGCAGAGCTGAAGTGGGTTGCTGTAGCCCAGTGGCAGCTCTCCTCTCCTTTTTCAACCTGTATTTCCTTGAAGTTGCAGTTTTTCTTTAATTTCAAAGCCTATGGCTGAACAAGTGCTTGTAGCCTGTTTCCATAGGCTGGTGGTCACCTGTTGCATTGTGAGCACACTGAATGATCTGAAAGTAATGCGTGATGCAATCTGTCAGTTTTAGAATGCTCTTGAACTGAAATCTTCAGTTCTGCCTTTTCCTAACATTTCACTGCATTTCTGTTATATGCCATCTTGTCAGTTTTATCCAACAGTGGAACAAAAGATGAAAGGAATGAATGTAGGAAGTACAAATGACAAAGGAGGCCGGGGCTCCTCGGTGGGCTGTTGCTCTGGGATCTCATTAAGCATCTACACGTGTGTGTGTCTCACAGGAGTAACACTGCTGTTGTAGTCGAGGTGCTTTTATGATCAATTTGCAGTGTGATGGCAAAGCCTGGAAAAAGTCTTCAATAAAATTTCATACTGTTTTTGAAAAACACAAAACTAAAGCATTCCCTGCATTGTTTTCATGCAGGCTGAAAATGAAGCAACATTAATTGATTTTCATTACCCAAATTATAAGAGCAAAAAGCAAAAATGAAGCTGGAGATGTTCCAAGCCAGCTAGGAATCTAAATACACTGCTTGTGCTAAATTCAAATCAACCTTAAAGAAAGATAAACTTTAGTAAACTTGAAGGTTTTAGAACAATTTGGTCTCTTATGTAGCAATGAGAACACCGCAGCCTAAATGACAGTCAGATATTTCAGTTGCATTCATCCGATGCAGTTCTACCTAAGGACATGGGACAGGTGCCTCTGCTTGTCACACTTCAGAGCTGCTGGGAGGCAGCCCGTGTGATGCTGGAGGAGTGAGCTGCCCGCAGCCTGGTGACCCTGCTCTACTTACCTGAAAAGCCTGTTAATGTCTTTCAGTGGCCATCACAGTTCAGTAGAATTTTCCAGAGGACATGGGATTCTTATTTTGTTTAAATAGGAAAATGCCAAACCTAGAGAGAAAGACTGCTAGTTTAGTCACCAGCTTCCCACCTACTCTGAGAGCTCTTTCTTTGAAAATGGCAGATTATTTCAGCCTAATGGCTGACTCCCCCAAAAAGTCATCCCCAGCACTAAGCCTCGTCTTGACAACAATGCAATGACAGAGCCTGTTGGAACAAACATGTTTGGCGCCCATTCCTGGAACTAGCTCAGCTTGTCAGACCTCTGGGAAAAAATCAGTTGTTCAGCTGAATGAGCTGCCATTCCTTCTGAAGAGTACAAGTGCAGGAATGAGAGGCAGCAACTCACTAATACCTACAGATGCAGCAGAGCAGTAGGCTGCTGCACCAAGCATTGAAACCATCCAAGAACAAACCTTCTTCTAGAGTCAAATACGTGAATGCTGCTGTTGTGTAATCAGTGTGAACATTTAGAACTTTCCAAAAAAGGCTGCACTTCTATTAAGAATTCCATTTAGTTAATGTTTCTTAATTATCTGAAGCGTCTTTCTGTTCTTTCATTCGCTAACAAATCTGCTCACTTCCTCCTACCAAATGCTTTACCAGATTTTAGTGCAGGTTCCTACCGAAGGCATTTAATTTGTAGGAGCTCAGCGCTGCGTTCTGCCTCTGAGGCACTGATGTGCTTTGCTTACTGCCCAGGGTCCACCAGACCTCACGCTCTTTAAGCTCTATTTTCAATTAAGACTTTTTTTGCACAGATGGGCTGATATGCGTGTATATGTATGATGTCAGCTATTTACTAAAATGATCAGCTGCAGTTGAATTCATGCCCGTGATTTCTTTTTTGTCCCTGCAACATCAGCACAAAAAAGTGTGATGTTAAGGACTACTTAGTCCTCTTTTCAAGTAATTGCATTGTTCTTCTTTCCTTTATTAGCACACAACAATAACAGTGACAACTCGCTACATCATTATTTTTGAAAATTATTGTAACCATTTGGTCCTGTTCTGTGTGCTCCATCTCCCTCCTGACAGCAAGGCAGGTGTTCATCTGAGACAACACGTTTGGAATTAACACAGATGTTGGCATCAGTTTCCAATTGTCTCCTGTAGCTTGTTTAAATAAAAAACGCATCCCCATCTACAGAAGATTGCACACACACTTTTTTTTTTTCTCTAACTAATTGGGAGATATTAATGATGAGCAGTGAGTAAGCGCTTAATTAATGCTAGCTTGTTTGTGTTGGTTTTTTTTTTTTAATTTCTTTTTAATAAGACACGTGGGGAAGCTGTGGAAATAGATGAAATCTGTTTTCTTGTCAGATAATACTGTAGTTGATTTGGTGAAATAGAACATCAAATCTCATTTTATTTAGCTTGTTTTATTCCTTTAGTCTGGTTTGTATTAATTAAATCAAGTCTTTGTTTTTTTTTTAGCGGATCACATCCTTTGCATTCAGAATAACTTCTTTTTGTTATGCTTTCGGGATGTTAATGCAGTGAATTTGCACTCAGTATATATGCTTTGATGACAGTCTTTGCTATACTGGATGAAAAATGAAAAAAATTGTTCAGGGTATAACCACAGCTGGAACAATGAGACATGAATCTGATTTTCTTTTCGTGGTGTTTTAAGGTTAATGCATCAGTTGAACCGCAGTTGATGTGGGTGCAATCCCAGGGTGACCTTTGTAGCTGTGCTCACTTGGCTGGTGCATGCAGACCCACACTTCTGGTGCTGATAGCAAAAGGAGGTGAACGGAAGGGACAGAGCAGGGTGGTGTGGAGGGCTCTGTTCTTTGAAGAGCTTGGCGTGGCCTCTTTGCCTCAATCCCTCTGAAATCTAGGCAGACACAGAAAGCAGTTCATGAGATGATTATCTGCATAACCCGCAAGGCATTCCTCATACAGTCTTAAGTTAAGAAAAGATAGTTATTGGCTCCTCCCAGATTACCACCGTGAATCCAATTAACTACAGGAAACACTGCAGCAACATAATTCAGCATCTCCTCTGTAAACGGGATTTCCCTACAGCACATTTCTGGGGGTGGTACTGCAGCCATGAAGGGATCAGCATTCACTCACTCTTTTTGCAGGCTCACAGGTAAGATGTTAGGCTGAAATTCCTGCACTTCTGTTTGAAGACTCACTTAAATTTACTACGTTTTTGACTATTTGAGATGTAACCCCTTTACCTTGTAGAGTTCAGTTTCAGATCTTTTCCACTTCTGAATTCCTTCAGTAGCACTCAGCAGCACTGAAGGTATTTCACTCTTTTGTATGTAGTCTTACATACAAAAATCTGTCACAGTAAACATGATATTCACGATCAGGAATATCAGAGTTGCTCGTGTTGTTTGTAGAGCAGTTCCTTGATTCATTTTCACCCCATCTCCTTTGTACTTCTCAATAGTAATTACTGGTTGCCAGCCCATGCAAGGTAGGTTAAGACAACTTCTGTTAACTATTGCGTTAGCACTGACAGCTAACGTGACTCAATGAGGTGAATCCAGTCAGTTGACAGACCTGCCCATTTTCGGTTGCTATTCATGTAAAAAAAGCTATTAATAGCAAACAGTGAATCACCAGACCAGCACCTACATAACTTTCTAATGAATTAAATTCTTTTGTCTCTTTTGTATGTGAAAGCTGTTATAGTCCTTTAAATACAATGCGTAATGATTAAGTGGCATTCACCTTAAACTAAAACAAACGCTGAAATTTTTTTTCCTAAAGGTCAAAAAACCACTCACTTATGGAAGTAACAAATCAGTTCTGGCTGTGTGAAGTCAGAGCAGTTCTACAACAGCTGCAGTACTGTTCTGCTGTGTAAATCATAAACCTCTGAACTGTATGAAGATGTGTTCAAATTAATACCTCGTCTTCCCTTTGTCCTGTAGTGAGTTTATTTGCCTTTTCCAATTGCTGATAGCGCTCTCAATTTTGTTTCACCATTCATAACAATCAAGCTCTTAACCTTGTCATTAATTATAGACAGTCCTTATGTGATCATATTTTTGCTTAGTTTTGTTAACCGAGTGGTCTTTAATTTCTAAACATCTTAATTAGTGCTGTTTTCAGAACTTTGCATTCAGGCAATGAAACTTTATCCCATATAATCTCATATTTAGGCAGATATCCTCTTGACTTTTGTGGGACTGCTCCCAGGAGCAAAGCCATTCAAGAAGATAAGTACTTGCAGAACCAGGCCATGGAGTAAATGTTACCTGAGGACTTAGGTACTAACCTAGTGTGGCCCCTACCTGCACTTGCATTGACTGTGTTCCTTTAGCAGGCTGCCCATTTGCTTGTTCCTCGTCTGTGAATGCCACAGGGGGAAGAACAACTCACTTTAAAAGCAAGAAAATACTACAAGTGATATCCACATTTTATGTGACAGGCATAAGCATCAGCATTTGCCTCTCTTGTATGAACACAATGTATTTACAATGGAAAGATTAACCAAGATTTTTCATGATAATACATGAAACCAATCTTTTCAGTGTGTGGTCTGCTGTTATATTCTAGGTTCCCAAATCCATACAAATCTGGAGAAAGGGTCCACACTGTTAGTAAACAGCTCCAGAAATGCGGGGAGGATTACTGTGTGCTGGCAGCTGCACTGCCACCACTGGAATCATTCCAGTTTGGAACGCAAACTCTCCTGTTTGAAAGCATGTTCTGAAGACAGTAACTGCATCTGTTAAACAACCATATTAATTGCTAAGATATAGTGGGAATCTTAGCACTTCAGGGCTTATTTTCTGGCTGCTAAAACATCAGACATTATTTCCTTCTCTCAGTCCAATCTGAAGCAAAAATTCAGCCCCGCAACTAGAAAACACTGATCTCCAGATCCTGCAATAATAGGAAATGCTCATCCTGAATGCAGGGCAGAGTGACACCTCAGCCAGTTTTGGGCTGTGGAGTAACTGCTGTGATCTTTCTTTCCCCCTTTCTGGGCAGCTGCCCACCAGTCAGTTGCAGGCCCCCATCTCTCACTTGTTCTATTTGCTGCATGGCTTTTTGCTGCTTAACCTGTTCCTTCACTAAGGGTTCTTTTATTCTCACCTAAGGAAGCACAGTGTGCCTGTGCAATTTCCTCTGACAGAAATCCACCTCTCATTATATGACACAGCAAGTTGGATGTGACAGCTGTCATCTGTTACCAAATGCAGTAAGTGAATCGGCAGCAAAATCTGAGACATCCTTTCTGCTAGGAACTGGTTTGCACAGAAGTGGGGAAAAGCCCTCCAAGGTACACAGAGAAACACCAAAGCAAGTACAGAATGCATGCCTCAGAGGGGCCTGCTGGAATATCCCCTTAGTGCTTGGTGCCTGGCTCCAACAGACCCCCATTTCCCTGGGCATTCTGCCATTTGTTTCAGTCAGCCAGCACCACAGATGTTATTTTTACTCCCGTTTCATTACCTGTGTTGTTTGTGCAAGCTCCACGACATTGCTTCCCACGGTAAAAAGATGGAACATCAATCACCTAAGACACTGTTCCATTTCTTAAGTTGTGATACTGGGATTAAAAGAGCAGCCTCTTTGCTGTCATGGCAATAGAAGAGCACGGCACTGAGCGGATCTGATTAAGGTGGTGTCATGACTGCCACGAGGCACGTGACTCAGCTCCTCGGAGAGCTCATAAGGAACATGACCTGGAATAACATCTGAGGCTTGATTTTCTCTAGCGTCCATCAGGTGCTAACTGATGAACAAAATGCTGAAGAGGAGCTTTTTAAAGCTAAGAATATGCAGTACATTGGAAAAACAGGAGTTGTTCCTTGTACCTCAACACTATTCTAGCTCTCAACACTCTTTTTATCAGTGCAGGAATGTAATGCACCTCTGCAGTAACACCAAGACCAAATTAGTACTCACTACCTCAAAACACAGCTTTTTCCCTTTGGTGTCAGAGTGGTGTGACTGCTGCTGGTGCTCCTGCTGCCTGTGTGATGAGACCTGACTTGTTCAAATGCTTGTATGCTGCCCGGAGAAGCTATCAAAATTTTTTGAGAGAAGTTTCTGAGAAATAGACTTTTTTTTTTTTTTGTCAGTTCAACTGTATTAACCCTAAACGGAATTTCTGGGGATAAAATAGTGATTTCTTGAGCTGCAGTTTCCTCTGACTGTGAAAATCATCCCTTACTGATTTCAAAAGCCACTGGAAAAAAAAAAAAAACAGAGATACCAGAGCTTCTCTGAATGCAAGTACAAACATGTATTCCTGCCTGTTTATTATGGGATGGACTTGTATAGTGCAGTCAGATGGTCAAGCAGCTGAGTAGAAAATGTGTGTCTATTCTACATTAAGACTATCTTAATGAACATTCTTCACAATATACATATTTACATAAGGAATGTCTTGCTTAGCATCACTGAACTTTCAAAAGACCCCTTGGCTTTCACAGACGAATGCAATTCTCATCTCTTTGAGGCCACTGATGCAGCAGGTATTAACGGGTTACTCATGTGTATGTGTCTGCTGTTCCCACCATAAGCATCTGTAAGGGACAGAGCTGTACTCGGTGACTGATGTGGAATAAAGTCCATAAACACTGTTATAGAAGAATAGTTTCAATTCAAGTATGTGTTAGATAATATAATATCTATAACTGAAATGTCATGTGAATTGATTCAATTACTTACCTGAAGCAATTACTCAGAATTATAGTTAATATATCATATTATATAGTTAATATTCATGCACGATGAATGACAAACAGTTAATACCTCAACACAGCACCGGACTGTTTACCACATAATAATCCTCGTTATTATTATTGTAGTAAACCTGTCTCTTAGAACACTGTGGCACTGAACCTTAGTATTTTTTTTGCAGAATTTGGGGCAGAAGGTTTATTTCAAGAAGAATTTCAATAGTCACAGCATGGACATGCTTTTTTTAGTACTGTATTTGCAACTGTTTTACTATTGAGATAAGAGAAGTAAGGTTGTGCACTCAGGAGCCATGAAGTTGTTTTAGTTGAACACCACAGTGACTGATTAATCAGTTCACACTGACAGCTTTCCTTGTATTATCTGTTTTTCAGACACAATCTCTTCAACTTGTTTTGTATTACAGGAAAACATGCTTTCTGCTTAGACAGTCTTGTGTTCTGTTTTCTTATTAAAGGAGAATCTTCATACAAGTGATTTCAGACTTGCCAGCTTACTAAAACAGAATGGAGGAAAGAGAGCAGAGAAGGCACGTACCTTACACATAGTCTGTTTGGACTAAAATTATGAATGATATGATCTGGAAATAGTGCTATCATCACTGGTTTTGCTGGAACTGCCCCTTGGAAGCTTCCAGTTCAGCATTTGTAGTTGTATGTTTACTTTTAAGAATTTGAGAAAATTGAGATGGCTGTAAAGGTTTCTAGGTGAGTGGCTCCTGTGCATATAAAACACAACTGTAAGGTACATCATCAGCCACACTCTGGAGCTGGAAATACACCGGTGACTTCTAATTGCTAGGACAGATAGCAGAACAGGTGAATTTTAATATTGCACACCACAAAGAAAGTAATGGCCTATGCCTGAATGCCCAGATCTTAACCCTTGGATGACTTTGTAACCAGGTGCCAGGTACTGAGCATTAATTCAGCTTTGTTTTGCATTTTCGAGCTTGTAGAGTGACAGCAAACACGTTACTGTTTCCACAGGTACTGCAATGGCTGCAGGAGTTTTGCTGCAAAATGAACTACCATACTCTTCGTTGCTAGAGAGCAGTGTGTATCTTGCAAATATGAGTTCAGGTAATGATTTTCTCACTTACGCTATTCATATAAACGGCTTCAATAAATTCTGAAAAAGAAGCAATTTTCCATAGGGGAAAAATGGACATTATTCCCAAATTTTAAGCATAAAATGCCTATAACAAAAACTGTGTGACTTCTCATTGCCACGATGTGTTAAGATGTCAAACTTTTCAGTAACTTTCAATTTGCCAAGTCTCTTGCTTAAAGAAATGGTTCCATGTTCAGAAGCTGCCTAGCTCTCTGAAGGCACAAAAAACCTTCAACAAAAAAAACCCTCTCCAATATTGAAAGTTTCTGGGTGAGTACTTGCAAATCATGCTAGATTCAGTGGAAAAATAATGGTATGCAGCATTTTCACTTGCTCATCTCTGGCTCCATTATCACTTGATATATGCAGGAGAAAAAAATCTGGGAAGAAAGAGTTAAGAATTAAATGTGAGAAAGAAAGGAATTAACTCAAAAGCATTTTTTGTTTGTTTGTTTGCTGGACGTAGGCAGCACTTGAAGAACCTTTTTCATCTCCTTCCCTTCTCTTCAACCTGATGCCCAGAATAAAAGCATTTTTAAGTATTTCCCCATCTTCTTATATCGGCTTCATTAGGATAGTCAGGTCTTTGAGCATTCTCCTTTTCACATACGACATCACCACAGATGTTTCCAGATGCCTCGTTTCTACAGAAATCCTTACTGTGTCTTAAGAGTGTTCAATATTCAGTCACTCACTCCCTGTTCGATACCTGGAAGAAACAGCAGATTTTTGCCTCAAGATTTTGTATCAAAAAAGAGCTTTCTCATACACAATTCCTCTTTAAGGATTACTGTTTCCATAACACAAAAGGAAAAATCAGACTGAATGAAGTAATACATCCTAGGGAAAACACAGTGGGATTTTGTTAACTGACCAAAGCTATGGTGAGTTCTCCTCATCTCCCTGCTCTCTCCCCCTTTAACACTCAGACAATTGGATGACTTTAAAAAAAAAACATAGCCACATTTCTGTAATCCGTTCTCCACATAAGTTGCTTGAGAATGTTGTGCTTTTGAGAACGCAGTAATCTTTCTGGCCAGCTCATTCTCTTTCTTAGCACACTGGCAGCAAAGTGGGAGGCAATTTGCCACCTAATATCTACCTTCAAAAGCCTGAAGCACTCAACTGATGCATCTCCTCCTCCCCATAATCTGCTTTATCTCACTCTGTAGGCTAACAGCTCTGGTTAATAAAAGAGCTGTGCCCTGAAAAAAAATAAGCCTTTTGTTTTGAGTAACAAATTGTGTTTGTTAGAAGATATGAATGGTCCAGAGTGAACAGTCTACAATTCATCGCGTAATGAGCCATTTCAGTAGGAGCACACTAATCCCAATTATTACAGAGCTAATGATGCATTTTGCAGCAGCTCAGCGGAGGGAGAGAGGTAGTTGTGGAATGTAAAACCAGGAGGTGGGGGTGTATAATGTACTTACAGATTTCTCAGGAAGCAGAGCCTCCAAATACATTTTGATTGTTCTCTTGAATATACTATTTTGTGTCTCACTGAGTTCTGAATGTATGTTATTTACAACTAACTAAAATACTCACATTGTTTATGGAAAAATGTTTTGGTTGTTCCCAGTCCATTTTCAAAATTATCTACTTGAAATGCAACTATTTTCATCAGCAGCGGAACACTTTGTCCCAAACAGAATCAATTCATATAGAATGTCACTGCCACGGGGCTGGCTGGCAGCAGAGCCCTCATTGTTTGTCACTATGGAGACAGCTCAGCCCATGCTGACTAGCTGCTCCAGCAGACGGAGGGATGCGCATCTCGCTGCAACTTCAGCGCTGAGCAACTTGGCTTTCAGACCCGTGCCTGCTCAGCACCCGCGCTGGGCTGTCGCTGGGGCTGGTCATCATGCAGGGCTCACCCCGACGGCGCTCAGCAGTGAGTATTTTTAGCAACTTTTTCCAGGGTCGGAGGCATTCTTCCTCCGATCCCCTTCTTCGCATCATCCAGAGGCGCCGGAGCTCAGTTGTAGAGGTTCTCTCATCATCGACGCACCGGGTGATGGTGGCGATATCGTCGCTGAGCCCCGAGGAGCTGGATGCAACTTTTCCTGAGAAAAAAAGTAAAGTAGTTCTCATTAAGACTGTTGGCAGTTCTGTTGTTGTTGTTGACTCTCTTAATAAATTCATACACTTCTGTTCTGTTGACCGTATTTTATATCTAAATGCATAAAATAGTATTTTTTTTCCTGTGTTTTATATTTTGTTCATCTGTTCCTTATCTGAGGATTAATGCATGCTTTTCACTGTAACATAAAATAGAAGCACGCCTTCATACACCTGCCACACGTATGTGGCTCTTTCTGATTTCAGGTGACGGTCAGTTGCTCCCCTGCACGGGGTACTGCACGCCAATAGCTTCATCAGGAAAAGAACACATTTGCTGTGACAAACGCCAGCTTTAGTAATGCAAGCAAATGGGTTTTTTCCTCAGAATCCTTAGAGTCTGGCTTGAAAAACATACACTGTATACTTATGCTCTTTGTAACTTTATCATTTAAGGTTGAACAAATACTTGTAGGGTGGAGATGAATTCATGAGGCTCTTAATAAAGGGGTTTTTGCCTCTGTTATAGGAAGTTCAAGGCGGCCAACAGCAAAATACACAAAAGTGGGGGAGCGCCTTCGCCACGTCATCCCTGGGCACATGCAGTGCTCGATGGCATGCGGTGGTCGTGCGTGCAAGTATGAGAATCCAGCTCGATGGAGTGACCAGGAGCAAGCTATTAAAGGGCTCTACTCTTCTTGGTAGTATGCAGCATTTACTGTCACTAAATGTAACTGGAGCCTTTATATGTATTAAAAGAGAAGTCGAAGTAAACTGACATGAATTCTAATACAAATATCCTGCACTACGGACAGTTTTCACTGAGATTTAAAATGCAAAGGAGTTAAATGTGTTTGTAATGGAGTTTCAAATGAAGTAAAAACATTTATTGGAGATGAAATACGTTTGAAAAAAGCATATTCATATATGGCAATACTGACGTGAAGCACACCTTCACATTCTTACTGATCTTCTAACAGTGAATGCTGTGCGGAAGCATAAAAGCCTTATAGGGCCAAACAGGGAGCAGCTCAGATTTCTATTCAAAGGAATTTTTTACTATGTTAATTGGACTGGCATTCAAACAATTCCAGTAAAGGTTTTTTGATGTGTAATATCTGTATCCACTTAACAGGATTCATCACTAACCCTGTATGGTAAGAGTTTTTTTAAAAAGAATTTCTAGTACATCAGCAGCATGTCTGTCATTATGAAAATAACACAGCAGCCTTATCTTGGCAAATTAATTCCCAGGAATTAACATAATTATTCCCCTTATTAATGTAAAAATAGTAAATATTATTTTTTAATTCCTCAGGATAACAGATAACATACTGGCTATGGCTCGACCCTCAACAGAATTAATTGAAAAGTACAACATCATTGAACAGTTTGAAAGGTAAGAAAATTTACCCATTATTTATTATACATATTACTAATAGAATTCCCAGTCTGTTTTCTCTTTCAACCTATATTTGGATTGTTGGTGAAGGACCTTATTCTCCACTAGAAATAAACATGTATTTCATCTCTTCCTTCCTTAGATGTGGCATAAAAACCATAATTAACCTGCAGCGTCCTGGGGAGCACGCGAGCTGTGGGAATCCATTGGAGCAAGAAAGTGGCTTCACCTACCTTCCTGAGGCATTCATGGAGGCTGGCAGTATGTGCACTCCTGCTGCTGGGCCTCATTCATTATTCATTTCAGCTCCAGATATTTTTACTTGAATTTGCATGTCTTAAATAGCTATGTAAGAAATGTTGCACTAGTTAGGGTGTAAGCATCAAGGCCAGGCTGGATGTGGCTCTGGGCAGCCTGGTCTAATGGTTGGTGAACCTGCCCATGGCAGAGGGGTTGGAACTAGATGATCATTGAGGTCCTTTTCAACCCAGGCCATTCTATGATTCTATGATAAAGCTTGGCAAATATAATCCATGGTGAATAACACACTATCCACGACTCTATACCTAGTGCTTAGAAGAAAGAAGGGACAACAGCTGGTTAATTTTTTTCTTCTCAGTTCCCAAATATCTAATACGTTAATGGTGTTTCAAATTCTGGTACATTTCATTAGAAGCCATTTGTAATGACAGTATTTTTTGTGTTTTCGTGTGATGACATGCGTAAATGCGCCTCTGTATAAGAAAAAGCTTTTGACTGAAGTAGTGCTTTAATTTCTAAAAGGGAAAAATGATGCTTTACTTCTAGATAGCTCAGTAATTTTTGTATGAATCATTCAGTTTTGTTAAATTTTTTGTATTCCAGATGAACTCGAGATTGACAATCTGGTGCTAGCTTCATGCATTTATCAAATTGCAGTAGCAAGAGTACTCTGAAATAGGAAAATAATCTCTTGTAAACAGTATGTGGTCAGATTCCCCCAAGAATCTTTATACAATTTTCTTACTACAATTTATTATGAGTCATCTCTCCTCTGCATATAGTACTGAAAACTTCACTTTCAGTAAAGCAAATAACTCATTCTGTTTTTATTTTAGTTTATTTTTATAATTTTGGATGGAAGGATTATGGAGTGGCATCTCTTACTACTATACTTGATATGGTAAAAGTCATGGCTTTTGCGCTGCAGGAAGGCAGAGTGGCTGTTCACTGTCATGCGGGACTTGGACGCACAGGTATGTTGTTCTGCTGCACGATACCAGAACTGCCTTTCTGAAGATGCAGAACACTCTCTGTTCATATATTATTCATAATTTAAATTCACTGCAGGATCTCCCTGCTGCACTCAATGGGACAGTTTCCTTTGGAGCCTCCGCTGCTCTCACTGAAAGTGCAGTGAGAATGGATTTACTGTCTTGTGATCCAACAAAAGCAACTAACCCCACAGCATCATATAATAGTGGGCACAATGCTTGTATCTTCACCTGTATTCATTTTCATCCCATAGTTCTTCTGAATAATTGTTTTAGTTTGAAAATTCTTGAACTAATGCTTATGTTTCTGTGTTCCAGGTGTTCTAGTAGCTTGCTACTTAGTTTTTGCAACAAGAATGACTGCTGATCAAGCCATTCTTTTTGTCAGAGCAAAAAGGCCTAATTCTATTCAGACCAGAGGGCAGTTACTGTGCATCAGAGAATTCACTCAGTTTTTGATTCCTCTCAGAAATGTCTTTGCTTGCTGTGAGCCCAAGGCACACAGGGTGACGCTGTCCCAGTACCTGACCCGCCAGAGACACCTGCTCCATGGTTATGAGAGCAGGCACCTCAAACACGTGCCAAAACTCATTCACCTAGTGTGCAAGCTGCTGCTAGACTTGGCTGAAAACAGACAAGTGGTAGAGGCAGAACTCTTAGACATAGCAGATCTCTCAGCTGAAATTGAGAAGACTGTCTCCCAGCTGGTGTCGACACAGCTGGATGGAGACCTTGCCAGGCAGGACAGTGACACGTCGGACTCCTCGCACACCCACTCGGCCACTTGTGACACACAGGATTCTCTATTCTCCCTTGCACATGAATGTGATCCTCTTTGGAAAAGGAGGAACGTCGAATGCCTTCAGCCTCTGTCTCACGTGAGGAGGCGTCTAAGCTACAGTGACTCGGACTTAAGGAGAACTGAGTTCCTCCTAGAGCAAGGAGAAACGGCATGGACGGTACCTGCTCAGATATTACTGTGCAACAAACTTAAGCAGAACAGTGGTGAGGAGAGTTCTGCCACAGACAAACAAAAGCCACAGCTGGATTTAAACAAAGAAGCATTAGTGCGTAATACGTGTACAATTTGGAGTCAGACTAAGAGTAATTTGGACGGACAAAAAGATGGATCTTCACTTTATCAGAGAAGGAACTCTACCAAAGAAGTACAACGCAGCAGAACTTTTTCTTCAGGTCTAGCATCTCTCCACTATACTACGGAGCCTGGAACACCAAGGCATAATTTCACCAATGAGGTTGGCCATAGGAAAGAACGTGAGACTCGTATGTACAGCAGAAGAGTCTACGTCTCTGAGGACTCTGATTCTTCTTCTTCTTCTAAAGTGAACTTTTCCATTGGATGTGAAAGCCAAGGTAGCAAAGATCCGTCAGAGGCAATTCCACACATTGTTCTGCAGTCAGAATTAAGTTTGGAAGCTCGAAGAGTTTTAGCAGCAAAAGCACTTGCAAATATAAACGAATTTTTGGAAGAGGATGAAGTGAAGCAGAAGGTAGAAATGTGGCAGGTAATTTTTAATTTCATTCAGTGTTATGTATTCTGAATATTTTACCAAGGTTAATTCTTAG
Source organism: Chrysolophus pictus (assembly GCA_037305975.1). Classification (NCBI taxonomy): domain Eukaryota; kingdom Metazoa; phylum Chordata; class Aves; order Galliformes; family Phasianidae; genus Chrysolophus; species Chrysolophus pictus. The sequence continues at coordinate 13,905,057 of CM074587.1, forward strand.
AATAGCAAAAATGCCACCACGTGCTTTGAAATGGCACACTGGGACACAGATTTATGTTCTGGTTGAGCAAATAATTGTATTTGTCAGTTAGGAGTCAAATCTTTATAATATGTGAAACGAACCTACAAATTTCAGTACCCAACAGGATGTTAGAACATTTTTTCAGGTTGTGTTCATCCATTTCACTAATGAAAATTGGTGCTGTTATCTGTGGTTTAACTTAGCTCCTGATAGCACAAAAGTACTACAGATTTTAAGTTATGTTGTTTTTAATCAGTGCTTCCTCTGAACTAATCAAAGGATTCTGCCTATAATTCAGTAGAGATTTAACTGCTTATTCTCAAAACCAAATCCTCCCAGCAGGAAGTAGGAATCCAATGCTGTGTTATATATTCTGAGAGATAACAGGGAGATTCTGAGCTGCACTATTTACGTCATCCTTCTGTTTTAAAGAATCATTTGCATTACTGCTGATTAATATTGATGTCATGGAAAAAAAAAAGTTATTTTTTTGTAACCATTAAGTCGTCTTTTCATGTTGGAATGTAAGCAGCCTAGTACTGTTGCAATTGAAGGGAACATTAGCAAAAGTAAATAGATGATGCATTTGTAGTTTCTTTTTCCTTTCCTCTTTTCCCTCTCCTTTTCTTTTTTTTTTTTAAAGAAAGAACTGAATTCTCGAGATGGAGCTTGGGATAAAATCTCTACCGAGAGAGATCCTTTCATCCTCTGTAGCTTGATGTGGTCCTGGATAGAGCAACTGAAAGAGCCTATTATATCCAAAGATGATACTGACATGCTGGCAAAAAATTCCATAGAATCACAAGATGCACTTAACTTACTGAAAAAGGTAGATGTTTGATATGTCAGTGCATTGTTTGAGCATGTTTTGTTACTCTACTCGTGACCTTTAAACGTGGAAATTAAACATTCAAAAGGCACCTTCAGTCTCTTTAAAAAAATCAAACTGGGGATATGCCTGATCACCCAGAAATTTCCAGAGCAATTTGAGACACACAAGAGAAGATTTTCTCCCATTGTGACTATAACAGTTACATAAAAAAGCTCTTTAAGCTTGTGAAAATTCTCTCACCTCCTACACCTGAAGGTTTCAATACAGGAAGGCACAGTCTGATATTTAAGCAGCAATAAACAAAAACTGAAAGTTAACTGTTTTTCATGAAAAGATTTCTTCTAATGAGCTGCTGTTCCTTTCATCCACCAGGAACAGTGTCAGACTATCCTTTGTATTTTACACTGTGTGGTGAACTTGCAAACACTACCAGCTGATGTGGAGGAGGCCTTACTTCTTCGTGCTATAAAAGCTTTCACTAAGGCAAGTAACTGTTCGTCCAAGGCATCGTATTTGTTCGTTTAAATCATGAATCAGCAGAGCAGTAAAAGTGACAGTAGTCCCTTCACACTTGGTGTACTCGTGCTGTCTCCATTCAGAATTTGTGGTTACCATCCTACATAAAAGATAGGGAATATTCTCAACAAAACCCCATTCTGTCACTGCAGCCATAGTCCTTTCGTCTCCTTTTTCTGTCTCTGGATCAATTCCAATTCATGGACTTCTTCATATTAGGGAAAAGATGTTTTTTAAGTGATGGGAATAAAAAGGCACTGGGAGTAGCTTACCAAAGGCTTCAGTGGGCTGTATTACTTGGACTCTTCCCATCAGATTAAACTGCTTTCTAAATTAGCAGGTTCAGTAGGTGGAAGTATTTAAAAAGAAAGTTCATCATTTTGCTTCCTAATCTCTTGTAAATCTACAGACGTGCCAGCTGTTAAAATAATCATAACATTTCTTCATTAGTTTGTTTTAATATTTAGGAAAAAAAAAACCAAAACCCCAAACTATTTACCATTAAGTACTCCATAATGAAAGCACTCCGTGTTTGTATTTGTTCTTTTTTTTTTTTAATAAACCTGAAAACTGATTTATTCCTTTTAAATGTTGCTCATCTCTGCATTTTGCCATGTGACATCTATTTAACAACTGAATTTCAATTTCTGCCTTTTATTAGATAAGCTTCGATTCTGAAGATGGACCATATGTTTACAATACCCTGAAAAAAGTATTTAAGCAAACACTGGAAGAAAAAAGAAAAAAGCTGAAGGAAGGAACAGAGAATCCCTCTTGATTTCTGCAGTGATGCTGAAGGATTAGATGGCTCTACCAAATTATTTTGCATTTTCCAGCTACTGTAATTTGTGCTATTTTGCATGATTTACCTAATGTTAGGTGGCAGCCATTCTTAACAAAACATTTTATTTTTTTAGAGGGAGTTTTACTGTGAACTGTTCTATCTACATGGTTCTAAGGAACAGCTCCTCTTTGTACTGCAGCTTTTTGATTTCTAGTACTGTTTTATTTTATGAAATGTTCACTTGTTTTCAGCTGTATTTATTATTTAGAAACCTCTGTAATTGGCAAGCTATGCTTTGTACAAGTTACACAGTTGCCATAAATTATGTGCCATGGTACAAAAGGTTTGAATGGACTGAGTTAATGTTTATGTATTCAGTATGTTTACATTAATGTTACTTGATTTTTCTTTGAGGACAATAAATACCGACTGAAATAACTCTCCTTTTAGAAAATTTAAAATAAGAGAAATAATTAACAGATCTTGAGGTCTCCTCTTAGCAGCAGATGAAATAATTGCCACCAGTGCTTTCCTCAAAGGTGCTCCACTAGAGAAATACATTACATTCTTTAAGTTACAAAGGTCTTAATTTAGAAACTTTTGTCAAAAAAAAAAGGCTTCTAATTTTTTCCTTAATGGAAAATGAGTTTTGTCTTCTTAAATGCTTTGAATAAATTATTTTTTATTAAACTTTCATAGATTTTAAGTGAAAAAAATATTTAATTATCAGACTTCTGGCCATACTTACGTTTAGCAAAAACTTACATAAATAACTGTCATAAAATAACACTCAAAAATAATCAGTGAAGATCTTATGATCTCCAATGCACTTTATAGAACTATTTTCATCTAATAAGACAGAAAACAACTGGGATATCATATCTGCAGTTTTTGATTACAGCCTTAGGATTCAGGATGGATTATCAGGATGCCGGATTAACAGTTCACCCATTTTGATATATATGTAGCTAGACAAGAATTTGTCATTTAAAAAATATTTTTATTTGGCACTGCAAATGCCTGTTTGGAGTTAAAAGTAGACCAGTTTCATATGTGTATACATACTTTAACTTTTAGATGATTATATATCAAATTCAGAGCAAGTTCTTCGGTAGAACCATCCTGAAGGTAGCACGCTTGAAGGTAAAACACTAGATATGAAATCACATGCATGAAAGCAGCTTTGTAGGAGTGGGACATGGTATGCAGCTTAGCTTTAGCCAGCATGACTTAGCTGTGTGATTTTGGAATACTAAGATACATTTGCAGGTGTCATAGTTTCCCAGGGAATTACTTCTGCTTATGAAAGCTGAGCAGTTCCAAATACGCAACACCAATTCCTGATATGATACATAGAGTTAGGAATTGTTTAAATGGGGGTAATTAACAAGGACTGCATGTCATTAAACATAGCTAGAATAATCTGTTGTGAGTTAATGGCAGGTGTTTGCACTTGAAAAATTACCTACAGGCTGTCCATGCAGATGGATACTGTAGAACTGGGTGCTTTTTTATGTACTATTTTTTTTGTTTCAATGACAAATGTGGTTGCAATTACCAGCAAACAAACCACACCTGACTGAATCCATCATGGGGAAAAGAAACCAAGAATAGCCCATCTAAATGAATAATCAAGCCCACAAACTTCAGCAGCATCCTATTAAGTCATTTCTTACCTGAGTGATGTATTTATTTTCCACATCAGTTTCTCGTGCTCTTAACCTGACTCAGATTTGTGTTACAGCCTTGCAGCTGTGGGCTATGTGTGGGCAGATTTCTCTTCATGCTTACCAGGAGCACTGCCGGGACACGCTGACAATCTGTTACCTAAACACACCGCAGCAAAACAGTCATGAGCTAGTGGCAGGATGGGACAGGAGGACCCCATTTCCTGACCCAGAGGTTACCTCAGTATCAGCAGCAGCAATGAAGTACCCCTCTGCAATAGCTACTGCAAGAGACTGCTTCAAACAGTCTCTGAGCCTTACTGAGTCTTGTCAGAAGAGCAGATCCACAAACCCCAACAAATGCCATACTGGAGAAACCCTGCCACTGGTGCAGCACTGCCCATCTCCATAACATCAGGACTCTTCTTCTTGATCTTCTCCCGCTTCAAGTCCACCAGCCAGCTCTCTTCTAACTTGTAGCAAGTTACAGCGACCATCAAACTGTCATCAGAGAAGTCCTGAATAGAGAAACATGCAAATAATGCCCCATGTGCTCTTCTCACTCCCCATCCATCAGCAAACTCAGTCAGCTGTTTTTACCTATGGGTTTCCATACATAGATGTAACTTTTTTTTTTTTTTTAAATAAGATGGAAATATTTAAAAGAAAAAAAAAATTGTGAAATTTATACTACATCTTGGTCAAAACAACCAATAGTCTGAAAAATAGTTGGATCTTCCCTTCATTTTGACTCATGGATGAAAAAGAACCTTTAACTAGTAAACAAATACCTCTTGCTGCTTCTTTTCCTTGGCTCCAGTCGTCTCCTGAGAACAGAGCACTGCCCTGAGTCAAACACTTCAGTTCTTCTCTCTCCACCTGCACAGAAACAATGAGTTGAGATTTTCCTGTGGCTCTTGGATCAAAATCTACTTATTCTAGGTCTGAATCTGCCAGCATATCAATTGTGCACAGCTGCTGATAAAGACTTCTCCTATAGGATTCTATGTATTTTGAAGTGTAAATAATTCACACACACATCTAGCTACCTCATAAAGCATTTTGAGAAGGGAAAGTGATCTTAATTCTCTCATCACCAGTGTCTTCAGGGTGCAATATTTGCTTCATTCTTTTGCTTTAGGGTTGCTGGAAGATCAATAAAAGCCCATCAAGAAAGAATAAATTTAGATTTATTGCTGTTCCATCTTCTCGCTCTCCTGCAGCAGAATGCAGAGCAGAAGAGAAGCAGTGGACAATGACAGACAGCAGCTCCCTCAGGAACACAGTGCATAGCACAGTCTCACTGAAGAATTCCCTTCATTTCAGTGACACGGTCTAAGAGGTACAGTGGCACTCCCTGCCCACTTTGCACATCTATTTTCCACAGAGCACTGTGCAGTTGGTTTGTTCTGGAGTTACAACATATGACAGAGTAGCAGATTAATAAATATTTGATAGGGCATGTTCTGATCAGCATAACCTAGCTTTTTGGCACGTTACCACATTTACCCTAAAGAATAAGCTGAGGCCAGTTAGCATAAAATGCCTGCATAAGCAACACAGCCATATGTGGATGGAGGCTGGGTCCTGTCCCCACGGCCCAAGCAGACAGAATTCTTCCTTGAGTCCTGGTTGCATCGCAGCCCCACTTGACACCAAGGAAAGGGCTCTACCAACAGAAAACAAACGTTATGTCAAGATACTAATTTAGAGCACAGAAAATTTAAAGACAATATCCTCCACAATAACTTAAAGCAAAAAAAAAAAAAGAAAAAAGAAAAAAGAAACATTCAGTGTTGGCACTATCACTGAGTGCTTTAAGTGCTGAAAATAACACTGTACTTCCCACACAAGGTTTCCATGCACCTCCATTGATACTTCCCCTCACATGCCTATTTTTACACCTGCACATCCTATCTGTTCCAGAGCACCTGCTGCCAGTCTGCACCACCTGATGTGAGCTGTAGGACACAGGTTATGGAAAAAGGAGGACTCAAGATGAGAGCAGCAACAGGCTGCTGTTGGGAAATGGGGAATACAAATTATCTTCTACGTTTACCAGTGACTAGCCGATCCTGATTAGTCTGCAGTCAGACTGAACACTCAAGCAGGCATTTCGTCTTCAGTGGCTGGAGTAGTGCCTCACCACTTATTCCTTTCACTTTCTCTGGGAAAGGTCTTGAATCAGAAAGATTAGGGAAAAGTAGCTCTCCTTCACTACGGAGCTGAGGCCTGCTGGCTGCACTGAACATAGAAACCTTTCATATTTTTCAGTATCTGGCAATAGATTGCAGGAACTTGTTACTGGAACGTTCCTCAGACAGATGCCATTTATACTTTCATGAGTGATCCTGTTCCCTAAAAAACGTTTTAAAGCAGTTAGTGATAATGTAAGAGACATTGCTAGCAAGGTGTGGGCTGACTTTCTGGAGAAGCTTTCAGCACAAAGCAATGATAATGTGAATTCGAATGACTGAACAAAAGCAAAAGACGATTCTAAAAGAAAAAAAAAAAGCAGGTAATAAAATAATTTACCACCTCAAGGAAATTGTCTTGCATTGAGATGTAAAACTCTTCTAATCAGAGCTACAGATGCTGAGCAACTTCAACATCTGAGTGTTAAACACCCAAGGAAGTACCTAAATCAAGCCCAAGGTGTTCCAACAAAAGGGAACATTCTGGTGTAATACAGCGATTCGCACAGGGGCCTGGTGAGATCAGAGATGCAGAAGACCCAATTAAGCTGTCAGAGGGAGCAGCTGCTGCCATAGAGCTATTAGTACAGAGATATGAGCTGGTTCAAAAACGCCAGGCTGCCAGCAGAGAGGGGCTGTCTGATGCAGTCAGAGACCAGCACAGAGACCTTCAGAGGGATGCTGTTGGGCCCCATATGCCTGGAGCTGTTCACCCCTCCTGTCCTGGTCCTGCGCAACTTCGGCAAGCAATGCATGGAGAAGACACACTGAGAACAGAAAATAAATGGAACACAGTTATTTTAATATTCATGTCTTAGAGACTTCTGTAAGTGCAAAGTCCCCCATGAAAGGCTTTCTTAGGGATAATTCTGCTGCCATTAACATGCGTCGGTTTAAAACCTCCTCACAGTCCTTATGGAGACAAAAGTTAAGTTCTGATAATGTCTGTATTCCCTGTATATGAATGAACTGAAAGTGTCTATGTTCCCTGTCTAGTGTGCAAGTAAACTGTGACTTCAGAGAGTAACATGTTCAGAACTGGACTCTCACAGTGCTCTTCGGACTTGCTTCTGAATATGAACAGTTAAAAATGATACAATTCTTGCCTGTTAAAAGAAATTACAATTGTCTCTGCTTGAGTTGCTGAATTCTGTATTCCCAAATAAACAATGCAAGTATTGCTGATTTAAGATAAACTCTTTATATCCAGATGCAAAGTATGGGCGGCTGATGGTCGCGAGCCTTAAAGTCACAAATACATGGTTGAATGAAATGGCTGCCTAGATATTTCTGCACTATTTCACTATGGTTCAAAACTCATTAATGTAAATAAACACAAATTATGCATTTTTTTCCACATAAGACTGAATTATCAGAAAAATAAATTGTTCCTGTAACCCTCAAATTATATTACTTTTTTTTCCCCTGATTTAAAGGTCACTTATTTGAGGAGCAAAGGAATCACTGGCCTGATAAGAAAAAAAAACTTCATCCATAGGTACCTTGAGTTTGAATAGTTCCTGGGGTCAAACATAGGTAGCCTACTGCTTGAGACAAAAACAAAGAATCACAGAATACCCCAAGTTGGCAGGGACCATGAGGATGATCATGCCCAGCTCCTGGCACAGAACCACCAAAAACCAAACCCTATGTCTGAAGGCAGTCTCCAAACACTCCTTGAGCTCCAGCAGCTTGGGCAATGTTGGCGGGCACAATTACTTATATTTCATTTGGCATGGAACTATTCCGAACACTACTGAAAGATATGTTGATGATTGAACACATAACTTCATATCAATTTATTTCACACAGAAAAGGGAAAAGCTGTTTAAAAAACTAGCAGCTGGTGTTGCAGACATTCTGGTAATGATTGACATGGTTGGAGTTAGTTTGCTGATGGGCATTCTGCACTGAACAGCTGAAATGCTCTCAGAGTTACACAATGACTTTTCTACCAAACTGGAAAAAGAGCAAGAAGTGTCAGACAAAGCTGAAGCGTGTGAGCAGACTTCCCATCAAATGGAAACCCTCCTAGAACAGCATGTACATTCTGTATAACTTCCACAGGAAGACAGAAAACTCAAGGAAAAAAAAAATTAAAAATGCTCTAAGAAAAAGGCTTCACATCGAGACCCATGAAAGTACATTTAATTTAAACAGTACTTTGAAAGCATTAATATGAGAGTCTCTGTGCACTGCTTGCCAGGAGGCGCTGCCAAAACCCACAGACATGCAACGATTCTGAGAACACAGCCTCGTCCACACAGCAGCACTAAAGCAAATCCTAACGTTGAAAATGTAGCTTTTAGGGTGCCTGAGCTGGCACCACAGGCTGCTGGCACAGCATGCAGTTAGGGATGGCAGGGATAGCACCCAGTGTGCACTGTGACTCCATCTCCCTTCCTCCAACATTGAGCTGCAAGCGTGTCAGGTTTACTGTCTATTAGAAGTGTAGTTCACATCCCAAGCCCTGCATTTGAGCTTTAAACCACCAACAAACACAATTCCTTATAAGCCAACCTACTAAGGTGAGCTAATAACTTCCGTAAGAGAATCACAAGGTAATGCAAATATGTTTTAAAATTAGGCTACAACACCATGGTTTTTGTAATCTGCTTAACAATCCTTGTCCAGTGGCAAAGAACAGCTGGCAACACACTCATATGAATGCATCTTTTGAAATCTACCTCTTTTTTTCCCTTACATAAATTATCTGCATTCTTTAGCTAACTAAAACAAAAACAGTTCTGTTTCTCAAAGTCATTTCTGCTCAACTTCCACGCATTTTAATTATGGAAAAATTAAAAGTTATCAGACTGGCTTTCCCTTAGCTCTCTGGTAGCATCAAAATTACTTTTTTGGAAACCTAATAAACACAGGACACAACAATATTACTGGTGCTATCTGATAAGAAGCCCATAGAACCCTGGGTATTACATTCTACACATAAAAGGATTTCCTTCCCAGCTCAACTCTGGACTAGTGTGTGCCTACTCAGTGCCAAACCTCCCCATGTGAATACAGGTGTTGCTGATAACTGAGGAGACTGGGTCCAACTATGAGAGCAACTTCAGTTGCCGCTTCTGCATTAGAAAAATCCAGAAAGAAACAGAAAACAGGTGTCACTAGTTCCATTGCTGAGTGTCTGTGCCACATACACCAGGCTGAGAGTCTCCATGCTCCAACACTACCATGTCTCCTGATATCTTCACCTTTACTATTATAGCTGTTTTCTAATTTTATATGATTTGCAAAGTCATACGAGCTGGCATTTTGTCTTAGATGTCATTGTTACGTGCTGGGACCAACCACAGATTTTATCATACTTTTATCTCGCTTCTCAGTTAGAGAGCTGTCCTGAGATGCTATTCCACTGCTGTTTAGTTGTAATGAATGCCGTGTGTAAAAGTTAAACTGAGCTTCAAGAGACCAAGGTTACAACTTGCAATGCCTTGCTGCCTGCAATCAAGCAATGCATAACAAGTCAAACCACCACAGTAATGTCGTTGTCATTTCTGATATTTTACATTTGGTGCAACCACAGCTCAGGTGAGGTATGAAATCCCTAGGGGTGCAGTTCCAGCAGCTCACTGAATCCAATGCAGTACATCCACTGCATCATCAGCTAGGGTCAGGCTTCTCCAAGGAGCTCGGCTTGACATAATAACTGATTTATACATCTACTTTCTTCTGTACTCATACCAACTGTATTTGTCCACAGTGTTTACTGTCAGCATCTCCTAGACTGGGTCCACTTTTAGCTGGAGAAAAGGCTTTAAACTTTCCATTTGCCATCTGGCCTTGAAAACAGAGTAAGGTGAGCAGAACTATTCAGGCTGTTTCACAAAATCAAAGACTATTCCTAGAACATGACATTTCAAGACACATCCTTTCAATGTTCCCCAATCAGTTTCAAAACAATTACCTAGCTATTGAAAATCATTCAGTAGTCCAAAACCATGAGCATTCCAGTAAAATGGACAGACTGGCATTCCTAGACAGAGTCTAAGTCTAACATTTATCAGAAAGTGATAGAATAATTCACTTCCTGAAGAAAAAACTGTCACTTCAGCAACTGATTTCTCTTTCCTAAACCAAAACCAATGTGCCTTTCCAATTATGGGTGTAACCAACAACGGCCACCCATGAATCAGCAAGCCTGAGGCTATGCAGCAGGCCTGGGAGAATATCTCCACTCAGTATTTCCTGCTCTGGAAATAAATGTGTCATCTGTAGAATGCTTCATTTTTGAAAAATGCTTCTGTGTCTCTTCTCATTTATCCAACAGCTGGAATCAACCTCCTTAGCTCTCTCCAGCAATTCTCACTATAGACACCAGAAATTAATAGAAATGTGTATTTGAATTTACATATTAAATTCCATAACGGATACTTCTAGTAATTGTTGTCTGTGTGCCAAGAAGAACTATCTCAGAGCCGAGACAAAATAAGTGCTGAGACAGCTCGTCACTGCTGCGTGCTTGAGAGCAACACGCGTCGTTCCTGGGTGTTCTGACCCCATCTTGTGACCGGCAGTGGAAATGCAGGAGCTATGAAAGATGCTTGGCTTGAGGGAAGTTTCTCACCCAACCAAGTGCTGCTGCTTCTGTATTCATCAGAGAATGAATCAAAGTACACCTGAATGTGAAAATTAAAATGTAAATTAACAGCTGCTTTTATGCAACAAAGTTTTACCCGAACAAGGATGAAAACTGCATTTGGGTTTAACTTTTGGCTTTGGAGGCATTGCTCCTTCCTTTGTTCTGCAGGCCAACCAGCTGGCTCACAGTCAACCATTTGCCACTCCAGTCACTGAAAACAAGGCCCCATGTTCCCTTCTCACATTCATGATAAAAATAGCCACTGGTGAAGCACGATGGGACACCACATGCATAAGGGCTTAACCATACACATTCTACACTCTTACAATTGTCAAGAAATCACAAAAACTTCGTGATTTACAATATTTCTCAAAAGAATAGAAAAGCCTGTTAACAAAGATTGAAGGCTTCTTTACACACGCACTAACCGCATCCTTCAGTGCCACATCTACATCTTCTTGAGCACCTCCAAGGACAGTGACTCCACCACCTTCCCATCCAGCCTATTCCAAAGCTTTACCACTCTTTCTGAGAAGTTCTTCCTAGCACCCAGCACAGCTTGAGGCCATTCCCTCTCATCCTGTTGCTGTTACCTGGGAGAAGAGGCCAACCCCCACCTTGCCACAACCACATCAGAGTTGCAGAGAGCAGTGAGGTCTCACTAAGCCTACTCTTTTCCAGCCAACACTCACTCAGATTAAACGTATCCTATTGGTCAATATCAAGAGACGTGGGAAAGAAGTTTTGCATTTGAAGGCTGATCTTAAACTCAGCATTTACCTCTAGGAGCTTTTACCAACCCACAAAAACACACAGGCTGCAGGACCACCTCCTCTGGAAGACGCCGTGTCCTACAGGTGCTGCGTGCCCCCAAACCATGCAGAAACTCATCAGGAACGCAGTAGAAAAAATGTTTGGAACAACACAGTTATAGAGATGACAAACTGGTTGGCCCGGTGTGCACTGCTTGAAAACGTGGACTAGCTGAGATAATCCTGATTCACATCGGCTTATCTCAAAGCTCCAGACTCCTTCACAACCACTGCTGTCAGTTCTCAACTTAAGTACCCTGTGCGAACCAGCCGAACCGCCAAGTCCGCGAAACAAGCGGCCGCAGCTGACGCAGCCGGGATGCGGCGCCTGTAAGCGGCGGGGCAGCAGCGAGAAGCGCTCCAGCCGCCGACTGCCCCTCCCACAGCTCAGCACGCAGCCGACACCGGGCCCAGCCCCACCCCTGCCAGCAGCAGCACGTGCGCTGCCGATAAGGCCTCGGCCAGCCCTGGGCACACGGAAAGAGACTCGCGGGGTGAGGTTGAGGCATCCGCGGCGCAACGGGACAAAACGCGGCGCGACCCCACCCGCACCACCAACCCCTGCCGCGCCGCCGGGGGGCGCCATTTTAGGAGTGCCCCCATGCCGCCTCCAATAAATGGCGGAGGGAGGCGGGTCCTTTTTTCCCGCCACCCAATGAAAAAAGATCATTCCAGGTGGAGGCGGTGCCGCGCGGCGTCAGACCCAATGAGAGCGCGAGAGAGGAGATGATGGACGAATAGCCACCCCTACCCGGATGCGTCCGTGGGCGGCGCCTGTCGCCCGTCGGCCAATGGGGCGGACGGCACGGGGCGCGTCGCGCCTTCCCGTGGTGCCGCGCGGCGAGCGGCGGCAGGAGCGGCCGCGACTCCATCCGGGTCTCGGCGCGGCTGCGGGTCACCCTGCGGCAGGTAACGGGCGCGGCCCCGGCTCCGCGCGGGCGGGCGGTGAGCTGCGGGCCGCCCGGGCTCGGGCGCGGCGGGAGGAGGAAAAGAAGGAGGGAACTGGACCTCGTCCCGCTGCGGGCCCAGCCCGACCGCTCTGCTCGGCGCGCGGCCCCGACAGCGGGTGCTGCCCAGCGCTGCGGGTTACGGGAGGGGCGCGGCAGGAAGCGTTGTGCGGTCGCTGCCGCCGCGCGGGGCCCTCGTATCGTCGGGCCGCGGGCGGTTTATTTACCGTAATGGAGGCGTTTTTATTCCCCCTTTTCCCTCCCCCCATCTCTCCTCAGACTAACTTGAAGGCCCGGAAGTGCCGCCCCCGGGCGCTCCTGATTGGCGGCCCGGCCGCGCCGCCCGCCGGGGATAGGCTGCGGATGCCGTCAGCGCCGGGTACGTCACTTCCGCTAGCAAGTGTGTGGGCCGCGGAGACCTTGGCCTCGGGGGGGCCCGGGCCGTGCGGGGAGCGGGCGGTCGGGGCCCGGCGCGACCAGGGGAGGCGGCTGAGGGCCGCAGTGCGCCGCGGGCAGCGTGCCTCAAGCGGCGGGAAGGGACGCGTGGCTGTACGGCGGCCACATGGCAGCGGAACCCTTCGGTCGGGGCGGAGCGGCGGCCGGCCGCGCGCTGGTAGCGGGCTTATGGAGCCTAACCGTGCCGCGGGGCGGTGGGAAACGCGGCACCCTGCACGGCTCCCCGGGCCTTATTTCTGGTGTGGGAGTCGGCACTCAGCCCCGTGCGGGAGGTTCGTTAAGCCTCGTTGATAGATCTGTTTTCTGTGCATCTTTTGTGCTTCTCTTTAATCGCACTGGAAGTGCGGGCAGCTAGCTGGCTAACAAAAGCAGTAGCGGGGAAACTGCCTCGCTTAAAACATTCAGAGTGACCCTGCAGAACGTGAGTGCAAAACATGAGTGACCCTGCAGAACGGTGCCAGACAACGTGCGGTCAAGGCCAGCACATATCTGGACTTAGGAAGATGGGCCTGTCCTTTCAGAATCAATAACATTTTGTTATTTAGCAATGTTTAATGAATAGGGCATCCCCGCCGCTCTCTCAAGTAGGTGAGCAGCTCCACTCCTTGGAGATGAGCAGCTCCCAGGGCCCCGTGCCCACGAGGCACTGCGGTGGGACAGCTGCAGCTCCCTGGGCTCATTGCAGCTGCTGCTTCAAACCCTGCAGCCTTTCTCCAGTAATCAACTTTCAAGAGGAGATTTAATTTTTTTTTTTTCTCCATAGTAGCTATGTTCATGAAAATGACCTTATTAAGTAGCAGTATTGAGGTTGATATTTTTATAAATCAAATATTTTAAAATGCAAAATCGATGCATATAGTCGTATTAGGAAGTTACTTTACATAAGACAAGAGACTTGGCAGAAGGAAACAGACACGATTCCATTACTTTGTCTGTCACTACTACCAAGTATATCCTTATTTTCACTTTCCTTTTGATAAATACCTTCTGTATTTTCCTCTGTTGGCAGTGGAAGCATCATTTTATTTGCAGATAAAAGGCTCCTGTGATGTAGAAGAGGCAAAAGATGTCAAATTATGTTGTCAATTAATAACATAACACAGCATTATTGGAAATGTTCTTATGTGTACTGACTTGAATGTTTGCTGAATTGGTGTAATTATTAGATGCATAAAGATTGCATGTTAATATAAAACAAGCTTCCTGTAACATGCTGTTAATAGGTAAAATGGCTTTCTTAATTGCTATTCTATGGAGAAAAACCACCTATGAGAAAAACAAATAAATGTTTTGGTAATGTTACCAATAAAGTATCAGTAAGTTTTCGTCTTTAAAAAACAATCCTATATTTCTTCCACTTTTCCCTTAGTTATCTGCATTCTGATAAACTGACTGGGGTTGTTGGAACAAAAGCATTGCCTGCTTCCCAATGTACCATGTCCTAAGAGACACAGATCTAGTGAATAAATACACATGCATTTATTGGTAATAAAATGCACATTCCTGTTTGAAGCAGGATCAGACAACTGAAGTGATGGTTTCTATTGAGAACCGTATGGCATTTGGAGCCGTAGTAAGCTGCAGTATGCTCATATCCATGTTTCTACTGCCAGTGTCCTGATTGACAAATGTATTCAAAAGGATTTGTGAAAATAAGACATCACAGTGTAGTTGTTTCCCTTACTGCACTGCATTACTCATGTTGCTGAGGCTCTTGCCAAGGCTGTACCCCACTGTATGCTACATACTTAGTGTATGCTGAATGGGAAATATGAAAACCTGATTTTTCTGTCACGTCACAGGATCTTGCATTCATATCTGCAAAAGATGAGTTCAAATTGCACGTTACACATGAGTTTTCTGTTGTGTTTTCAGTACACTCCCAACATCTTTATACAGATCTGTGAGTCTTTGTGTGCGTGCACAGCCTTACATCCTCACAAAGTATTTGTAAAAGCTTAGAAGCCTCAACAGACCTTTTTTTTCCCATTCTACATTGTCAACTGAAATAGTGCAGGTGCTTTGCTGTTTTGTAGTTGTGCAGTAGTAAATAACAAACCTGGCTTCTGCTTTTTAACGCTTAATTATGCACTGATTTTAACACTCAGCACAGTTTTTTTTTTCTTCTTCTTTTTCTTTGGTTTCTATCAAACACCAAACCAAACATTTTAAAAAAAAGGAATGTAATTGGAGCAGAGTGTTGGGTTTATGGGCACAACAAGAGGCGATTTCTAAATGCTAAGTTACTGAAATGCATCAACAGGGCTTAGTTTTGAATAGCATGGAAAGGGTTAAATTTACAATAGAATATGCAGCATTCATTTGTGTAGTTTGCTTTGAGAACTAAAGAATTAATGCTCACTTAGATGCAGATAGTTTAATACTAACATAAAAACTGAGTACATGCAGAGGATGTTGCTAGAATTTGCATTCCTGTCATTCTTTGTTCACGTTCAAAATTATTAATCATGATCACATACTTTACTTTTCTGCAGGAGATGTGCTTCATTCCATGCATGAGTGGGCAGTAGTGACTCCTAATTTCTTTCAAGCTGTGTTTCTGGATATTTATATTCCTTCTGTAACGACATGGCCAGCAAAATAAATGAAAATCAAACATCATAATTGCAAATGGAATAAACCAGTAATATTTCATGTTATGATTATTCAAAACCAGGGTGCTTTATATTAAAGCAATTAAATGTAAGTGGGATGCAGATTTTTTGAAAAAGTTTGGCATTTCTGGTGGAGGCACGAGATACAGACATTATTGATGACTCTCCAAGGTATTAATCTAGTGGACACTTAACCCTGCCCAGCTGCGTGGATTTTGGTGCTGCTCATATTTGGAGTTAAAGCATATCAGTGATTTGTATGGCATGCATGTTTACACTTACTCAGTGTATTGCTGCTAAATTGACTACCGTGTCCAAATAAATACTAAAAATAACATACATACCAAATAAATACTAATAATAACTAAATTTTAAGGTTTTGGCCGTCAGCAGATGACTCTTAGAAAGGCTTCTGGCCTTCATCATCACATCTTGCGTTCTGATTAAAGCATGTTTGCTCTCTTAGATGAGGCCTATTTTCACCGTAGGTGAATTTGCTTGGCACAAAGAAAAAAAAGAAACTCATCTGGTTTAGTCCTAACTGTCATACATGATTTTTGTTTGTTTTAAACTTAAAGCTTCGTCTTCTCTGCTGTACTTAATTTTATCCACTGAGTTTTTTGAAGTTGAATTTAAACATCAGAGTGAAATAGTCTTTGGTAACAAGCTGTTTACAAGTGGTTGCCAAATGGTCTTTTTGTAGAAGGGCATACTAGAGCATTATATACCTCAAATTGATGCATCTGTTTATCTCCACATCACATAACAACAGATATCAGTAAAGTACAGTTAGGATAAGAAGTGTTGCTTTACAAACATCCTTTCAGCTTCAGGTTATTTATTCCGTGCTGCAAAATTGACAAAGTCAAGTGGGAGGATAAAGCATTCATCTTTTAGGGTCACACTGAAATGAAATGGAACTTTCATTATAATAAGTCATACTTTATCCCTTCCATGCTGTAAGGGATACAAACTGTAACTATAGCTTGAGCTATTTTTCCTTCTGTTCCACAGGTTACAGACTGATTAAGAATGCTGCTGTTGTGCTATGTGCTACTGAGAACACGTGAATTCCAGTGGTTTTTTTTTTCCTATACAGTTTAGAACTGTTCCACAGGTTTCAAATATATACAGGTAGTTCAGGAAACTCATGGAAAGCATTCTTCAGAAAGCTAGTCATCTTTAGATTCTACTTTGTCACTTCTCTTGGATGCTAAGTAGGATTAAGGCTTCATCAAGACGAGCACAGTATTAAAAAAAAAGTACAACCCAAAACTGAATAGAGGTGAGTTTTTAACTCACACTAACTATAGCTTTTGTTTCAGTAATTATGTGATCTTAGGCTCTTTTGGAAGGAGCGATGAGATGTGGATGTAGTGTGTGACAGCAGTATAGGGGGAGCTGAGGGGAAGCAGTGTGGAGGATAATTAAGTTTGCTCTAATCACGCTATTGTGCGTCCAATCCCCAACACCCCCAATCCAAAAAAAGCAAGTTTGCAAGTCTGCACGTACTCACTGTGGAAGCTTGATTGTGGGGTCTTCATATGGGGCTGGAGAAGGTGGCAGAAATTCCCTCACCAGAAGTGTCAGTGGGAGTCAAAGTACAGCTCCAATGCAGGTGATGCTACTGAAATTACAGGGCAAAAGCACCAGACGTTGGTGGTAGTGCTTGTAATGCGAATGCTAGAGCTCCTCCACGTGGTTAAAGCTGTGCACTGTGCACAGGCTGGGCCCTCAGCCCTGGGCTGCAGCGGCCAGATCATTAGAGAAAGTTTTGGCAGTGAACCTGGTTAGCTTCATTCGATGCTCCATGATAGCTGCACAATTACAGTGCCATTTTCTTCACTTTTACTGCTTCGCAGATTTTTAAATACAAGCACGTGGTGACTGGAAAAACATTACTTTGAACACAGCAGTTGATAAGGAAAACAAATATGTATTTCTTGAAATACAAAAATCATGAAGTGTTTACTGCTAAAGTAGTGAGCGTGCTGGTGGCAGCACAAACAGCTTTGCTGTACTCAGGTATGATATCATCAGCATGGTGACTTCAGTGCAAGGATGTATGCCATAGCAGATTCACATGAAGCTGAGAAGATACCAAATCAGTAGAGGCTGTGCCAGGAGTATAATTTATCAGGCATGCAGTATGTCAAGCTTCTCTGCCCACGTGTGCCAGGAATACGTAATGTGTAACATCAGGGAAGCCTGGCAGATCCCACTCCTTGAAAAGATAATGCAACTTAGGTAAGATCATTTTTAGAAGCTGATAGAAATAACCATTAACTGCAGAACTGGTGTGAAGCACAGCACTGCTGAGTTAGATTCTGCATGAATGTCACACAGCACCTTCAAGAGACAGTTTGGACTAGAATTTTTGATTCTTTTAATTTTATACCTTTCTATTATTAAACAGAATAGTAAAAAAGACAGTAAGTACCTACCAGAGTAACGTACCATCAATAAAACTGCTTTTCTCCTGTAGCTAAAAGGCAGGATACGTGATGATCTTTCATAAGGTGTATTTGTTGGAGAATGAGGTTTTCCTAGTGCCCTGTGTGCAGTTCACCATCGATCTCAAGCCAGACTGTTGCATAGAACCACAAGATAACAATTGGATGTCATTCAAAATATTTTTTCAAGGACATTTTTGACCTTAAGTAATAGATAGCCCTTCCTGACCTGTAATAATGAAAGGATCTTGTTTCTGGAAGCTAAAAGCAGACAAATGCTTCAGGAGCTGCACATACCTAACAGGAAAGTCTCACGGCGGCAGTAGAAAATAGTTCAGAATTTCCTATAACAGAACTTAATTGAGAAGTCCTACTGCCAACAGCAATAATAATAATAAAAGCTTTTTAGGCTTTTAGATAACTCCATCTATGGGTGATGAAACGCTACAGATTATAATATGTACAGTAATTTTAGTATCCTCCTGGGTTCATTTTAAAAAAGGAAACTGACAAGTATCCTACATATTTTATATGCTTTATACTCTTTAAATACCTTTTTTTGTACAGTAACATCTGTCTAGCTTTTCCAAAGCGCTTAAAACATTTTCAGCACATCAGAGAAGCAGCAGCTTCATTTTAAAGATCCACCTGAATTGAAATGTCTTGGACTTCATGGATTCACTAAATGACAGATTGAAAATAGCAAGGCAGCACTCTCTATAGCAAGGCTGAGTGGGCAGAGGTCTCAGCAGTGCCCCTTCCATGTAGGAATGGGCTCCTTGCATCAATTCTGCTCAGCTGGGGAAGGTTTGCATGTAGGAACAAGAGACTCTGAAAGGACTGTCAGCATCCTTACCAAATATTTGCTTGACAGGAAGATGTCTAACCGAGCTAATTCAAAGGATGTGATATGTCTCAGTGCTTCATTATCATTTGCCTTGTCACAGCGCTACTGTTGTAATTTATTTCTGTTTTGGACATTAGGACCAACTGCTTGTGTCCGTGTGCATCAGAAGCATGCGTTCTGATTTGTAAGTGGTTACAAGCAAGACTTTAAGTGTGATTCACCAAAATTTGTCATCAGTATTTGTACAAAGGATTCTGGAGTAAAGCTCTGAGGGGGCCGGAAAGTACTTTTATTTTTTTCTCTGCTTAAGGAATAACGTCATCCCTTTGTATATTAATGCATTGGATCACGCGTTGTGTTTTTTGGCAAGGACATTAACATGCATTAAGAGCTCTTGTTCTATCAAGGCTTTGTTTGATGACTGGTCTAAAAACCTCAGTTCAGAATTGGGATGAAGTATGAGTACGACATGTATTTAATGTTTGGAAATCTGCATTTCAGTAAACACTTTCAGCTATCTTAGAAATCATGTTGATAAAATGATCAGTTTTCCTCTTCAGCTCTGTTCTCAAGATGTCCTTGCTAAGAAGGGGACTGTAAGTCACATCAATCTGGCAAGTATTTTGATTTCAATATTGTAAGACTTTTTAGCTTGAGGTCACGCTGAGCTCTGGTAATGTAGAAATTGGCTTTAAAGCTCTATCAGGAGCAGTCAGAGGAGCCCAATTGTTTCTGATCTAAGGCAATGTATATTTTAAGTGGCGTTTTGGTAAGGCAGTTTAACAATTAATGTCATGTTATAAGGCCTTAATAAGTTTATTAAAAATAATATTTTAAAAATAGTGATAAGTAGAATAAAAAATAGTGATTTCTTAAGAATTATAAACATTAGGGTCTTAGACTGAGCCATGTAAATCAGCTGCATGGTTATGGTCCTAGATGTTATTACTTTAACTTCTGAAGAAATGTAGATCTGCATATGATGTTGCTCATAGACATTTTCTTATATTTCAGATGAGAGATTACATCTGTGGAACGCTAATAGTATTTTTCCTGTAACAGACAAATTTAATGACTACAGTTGCTATGACTGCTGCAGCTTGCTAAAGATTGTCTAAAGATTAAATACATTAAGACCCAAACAGTTGGTAAACTTTTGAAATGAAGGAATCTTATCTTTACAGTAACGTTATTGCATGACTGGAGAGAGAGGGGAATTTTTTTTTCCCCCCCCTGTGACCAGTATTGTACACTGTAAATGTCTGCAGTTCACTTAAGTTGTTTTTATTAAAGCACCATTCTTTGGACATCACCTCTGAAGATGCCTGCACTGTGGGATGAGGTAGTAGGTTGTATAGTTTTAGGGTCATACCCACAACTGGGAGATAACTATACAATCTACTGTCTTTCCTAAAGCAGCAGAAAAATCAACAATGGAGACTGTTCAGTTTTAAGTTCAGTGTCAGATTCTACCAAACTTCTGCACTTGGAGTCTTTATTATAGGAGACAAATAATTCTGCAGCATCTACAGGTAATTACTTCTGGATTTTTCTAATTCTCTACATTAATTTATCTTCTCTAAGGATAAAATGTAAGAACAGATTGATTCCTTTAAGGTGGGGTAATCAAAGACAAATGGTTGATGTTCTAATAACTTGCGTTAACTTTGCTAACTGAAGCATCAAATATTAATACTCTAGAATGAGACTGTGGTTAGCTACTTCAGCAAAGAGCTTAAGTACATGCTTCTCTGTCAGAGTGAGGTAGTAGATTGTATAGTTGTAGGGTAGTTATTTTACCCTGTTCAGGAGATAACTATACAATCTATTGCCTTCCCTGAGGAGTAAAACAAACTGCGGTCCTTTGCTGTCGTTCGTTTCCACATTGACTAAAAGTAGATTTGTCAGATAAGTTTAGGGTTGTAAAGTATCAAATTAATCCTGTAAATTCTGTCACTAATTAACAGTCAATTTGAGTGGTGCAAACCCCAAACGGTATTTGACTAATATGACTTTTCTTCCAAGGTGAGTGGCACAGCACTGTCTGGACATCAACAATGCATCTCTTAGTAGATATAGAACTGAATACACCATAGACTGGAAATCATTCTAAAACAATTTGGTTTTGAATCTAAAAGTAGCCTTGGCTCAAGCTCATACATTGTGACATAAACTGTTTTAATTTCTGTAATACATTAACGTTCTGTGACTGTTCAGTAGAAGCTGGAAAACTTACAGTTATACTTCATTAATATGTCTGCTTATTTTTCTCTAGCTTTTCTAGCAAGTGAGACTTAAACAACGTAATACAAAGATTAAAGTGTTGAATGGCCAAAATGCATCCCTTCAACTGTTTAGGAGAATGTAAAGCTATGAAATTTGAGTGCTCAAGATCCAAAAATTGTAACTTCTATCTGAAGAGGTTACTGTTTTTAGAAGAAGGCATTTAGAGATGTGTTCTTTTTCCCCCGTAAGACTTAGGTGTACCCCATCTAGCTGCTTCTGCTCTAGAGTGACCAACTAACATCTTCCTATAACAAGGAAAAAAAACCAAAACATGAAAACACTTTCTGGGACTGGAAGTTTAGCATAGTAAGAGTGAAAATGGAGCCATTAATGAGTATTTAAGCCAGGAGTGTTACTAGTTAACCACTTGTTAAACAGTGCTAACTGTAAACTTGTAGTACACGCCCTGGCCTAAAAATGCAGAAGACCAAAAGCAGCTGGTAAGCTAAGCTGACTTCACAAAGCAGCTGCTAAGCAAGAAGAACTGCAAAAAGGAAGCACTGGGCTCCTAGGAAGAGGTAGTAGGTTGCATAGTTCTAGGGCAGGGATTTTGCTCACAAGGAGGTAACTATACAACCTGCTGCCTTTCTTAGGGCTTTATTATAACACCAGGACCATTTTGGCTCCATCCTAACCTCTGCAGCTTTGGTATGTGAAGAGAAATGAAGCTGTGTCTAAGCATATTGAGGTTTAATGAAACTGGTGTCTCAGCAAATTTGGTACAGACTTGAGCATAGTACTATTAACTGGAATTCAGTATTGTGAAATACTGTATTTCAAGGCACACGTGTCATTTTGTTGATACTAGTGTTGTGATAACTTACAAGGAAAATACTGAAAAAAATTCCAAGACTAAAATCAAATTCCCTACAGTTAGGATGGAGGAGTTACATACTTCCTTACATTCAGTTAAGTACTAATGCTACGTACTTGCAAACTGGCAGCTATAACACACCTTTTGGCTTTGTGAAGTTTCCAAGAATCAACTTACAACTCACCTGAAAGCTGGTGGGCTCCTGCAAGCAGGAATAGACTCTCCCAATAAATCATGCTCTGTCATGAAGTTCTTGCAGTCCTACAGGAGCGTCTTCAAAGTGAATGACTGCATATCTGCTATGGAGTTGTATGTTGAGAAGTAGATGATAATTTTTTTACATAATTACAGTGCAGTACCACCGTTGTTCTTGTAGGACTTCATCCAGATGTGCTCTGCTGTGGGATACAGAGACCCTTAACTGCTGATCATCTTGTAAGATTAATGGTTTATGCTTGCAGCAGCCAGTTTTTAAAGTTCTGGCAAGACAGAATCCTAGATATTATAAACCTATTTAGTATGCTAATGGAAATTGTCTATTCATTGAAGTGTACACACTTGATTTACTCAATAAAGGAACTTTATGGAACTCTTACAGTGAATTGACTTTACTTTCTACACAATAAGGAAGTGAATTTTACAGAAAAACACCGCTCATACTATTGAAGTAAAATCAAGACCATATAAAAAAGGTTTTAACAGGAATTACTGTTAACTAAAAAAATTCCAGTGCAAATTGTGATTTTTGATATGAGGCTTCACTGACAAGAAAGGAGATGAATCCTCATTTACAACATTACTGTTGAATGGGTAGGAATTCTGCTTACTCCAGAGCTGTTATCTGAGCATAAGTTTTAACTGTTGCTCATGAATGTAAACTTTTGAGAAGGTGAACTCTTCTCTTGACTACAGCTTGATTTTTGCATACGGTTGGTAAGGCATCAACAAGTACTATTCAGGGAAAGAAAGATACCCTGAAGTTTCATTTTTTGCAGTTTAAAATGCCTTAAAAGCTTCAGCATACCAAACACTAGTCTATATATAACATGCATGCTTATGAAAGACTTTAGTAATCAAATCATGCTAGCAACTACAACATGCTGTTATTAAAGCCTGTGTTACCTGTGTTAGGGAAGAACTATAACTAGATGGAAAAACAGCAGCTGCATAAGCCTGTTAATGTTCAGTTTGGTGTAATATGCAAGTTTTAGGCTTGATATGCAGATATCTGTCCTGCTCCTATAACACTTCATATTACTACTGTCAGTGCTGCTGGCTCTCTTAACTTTGGAAGACAAAAAGTACACGTAACTTTTAATTTATTAGTTTGACTGAAGTTGTATACATCTCAACACTGAAAAAAGGCACTGATCAGAAAAAGTTAAAAACAGAACCCCTCCTCATGGACTCTCAAGTGCTATTTAGGTGAAAGTACCTGAACTTTGGGATTAATACCTCCATATACTTACAATGTATTGTGAGCAGATGGTGGAGAGAGAGAGAGATACTGCCATGTCATGTATGGTCCTTCTTATATAAGAACACAAGCAGCCTTAAGAAAAGCAGTTAATGCTCAGTTCATTGTAGTTAAATAGTTAATTAGTTCTTTATTTAAGGATACTAACCCCAGCCCCTCATCTTTCCACTAGTGACTGTCTCACCCATGGCAGGTGCAGGCATTTCCTTCCTTGTAACTGGAAGCAGCTCAATAAAGTGACAAGGCTCAAACTAGTAAAGAATTATGCTGTGGTTCAGCTCTCATATAACAATCAGATTATTTCTTTCTTTGATGATCTGCAGGTTCCACCCTGTGAATGGTATCTGCTTAACAGAGCACATGATTTGTTTGCCTTTTTCCACTTGTATATCCAGTGAGGGGTCCAAGGATGAGGTGGTAGTGCAGAAAGAATCCTTCCGCTCAAGAAACAGTAGCTGAAGAATGCATAGCAAACAGTGCAGAAAAGTTTGCAGTAACAGTAGAGACATGTTTACCACCCATACTGAAGTAGTTTTGTCATGGTGGTCTTGGAAGCATTCCAGCAGAGCTCTGAAAATAGAATATAGCTTCTATGCTGATCCACATCCCAGGAGAATTATTTGTGTCCCCTGCCTTTCCATGCAGGAAGGTGTGCACAGACATCTTCCTGGTAGAATGAAACTGACACCTGCTGAGATTTTTCTACACCAGAAAACATTACCTGCAAACACTCTTCCATTTCCAAGGAGACTTTGAGCCCTTAGTGCCACCTATTAGGTTCTCAACCTACGAACTTAATGCATTAAGAATTACCTTTGCTATGTTGCCTTACAGATCTAGGATTGTGGCAGATATCGTATTAAAATAGTGTTGCCACAAGAATTACTTCGAGATTTCTGCATAGCTTTGAGATAACAAAGCTCCTAAGGAGCATATGCCACCACACGTTGGTCTTACCATGGCTTACAAGGTGTTCTCTACTAGAGTTTGTCTGGGTGGCAAAGGTTTGCGTTCTTAACCATTAGTTTTCCCTTGTGCTTCTTTATCCTTCTGGAAGGAACAAATGCAAGGAAAAACCTCTTGCTGTTAAACATATACAGAGAGATGTTGCAACACACACTTAGAACTTCCATATTATTTATATTTAGATTCCTGGACTGCTTGATCCAGTACAGTGGTCACTTGCAACACCATGTCATCCTTACACCAAAATGTAGCCCTTACTGACTTTGGGCAAGCAGCAGACCTGGCTCAGTAACAGGTACAATATAGGCAGTTCATCATCTCTTGAATTTACAAGCAGTCCGTGTAAAATATCTGATATACGTAAGGGGGGGGAAAATGTCTGAAATGCACTGATTGAAACAGACAAGCGTGTCAAGTTCAACTGAATATCAGTGAGTTCAGCTGAAACTCCTAAACCATGTCACTCAGCTCCAGAAGCATCAGTGCCAGGTGTGGCTTTCAGACCTCTGCTAAGGTTTAAGGGCCCCAACAGATGATACAGCTGGATTCAGTCAAAAAAAAAAAAAAAGCAGATTTCATCTAACAAGCTGTTGTGTATTCTATGAAATCATTCTGTGAAGACAAGTTATGACAGGAACTACTGGAAGCATCAGATGGCAATGCATGTTTTGTTGCAATACAAGAAATGAGATTTGTCTTACTGCATGTACAATGTTACTGGAGCTTTGTTTTTGACTATTAAACCCACAACAGCAAAGAGAGTTTAAGACACTACTATTTTGAAGATTGCTGAAATACAAAGTTGTTACAGGTCATAGAGCTCCTAACGACTGCACCTTGGGAAACTGAAATGGTCCTATCTGATATAGGAGAACTTAACTGAAAATATATAAATAAAGTGAAAATACCAGAAGTAGTATATGTACATACATATATATATAAGCAAAAATGAGCTGATTATTTAAACCATAAAACCAGAGCAGAGAGGAGGATCAAAGCTGCAATTCCAAATCCCAGTTCTACCAAGGGAGTTCACATGCCTTACACTTAACACTGGAATGCAATGGAAAGTGCAGTAATGGCACCATAGTAGCAAAGTCCTACGCTACAGCAACTGAGGATATGCCCAAACGTGGCAGCTGTAGACACAGAAACAAAGGAAAGGATCTGCTTACCCTCAGAAGACCCGAGGCAGACAGGGATCTCCAGCAGGATACCCTTGTCTCCACTGCCAACCCTTAAATGAGGTCTGGAAAGAGGTGGATCCTGGCTCCACCCCCTCCCAACACTCAGGTGCATTGCATTGCATACACCTGAGCTTCCCTGGGTTGGCCCTGCCTTCCCACTGGGTGCTTAATCACTGGTTCAGGCTGTGACAGCATTTCTGCTACACTTATCTTTTTGTACTGCCTTAAGAATTTATTACTCCCTTCAGTCCAGTACCTTTGCAGATATATCTGTCATCTGTAGGTGCACTGATCCCAGCATCCTGAGATGCTGTCACACATGAAGCCTGATGCACAACTGGAACCTTCTGTGGCTCCTCCTGCAGAGCTGCCTAAAGTGAGGAAGGGCGAGTGCAGAGAAAAGGAGGGACGAAGAAGAAAGAGACAAAGTATGAAGTTCCCAACAAAAAGAAGTTTGTACAATGTCAAATAGTACTTTTTTCGACTGACTTCTCTTTTAAGCTATGATTGATGCTGTTAAGACCTGGTCCATAAAACGAAAGTGTATCTTACGCTTAAATAAGTACAAAGACTTTCCCTGATACATTACTTTTTTTTTTTTTTTTTTTTTTAAATAAGAAGGATGTGAAGCTGTTTTTAGGAGTTGATGTAATGCCATCCTGATTATTACCTCATCAGCTGGCGTACGCTGCCTAAACTGCCGTATAATTTATGCAGCAGCGAAACAGGTGATGCATAGCTGCTGAAACCAGTGCACAGAAAGATAGCACAGGACAGTTTTTCCTCAGTTCTTCATGTTTTGAACAAATACACTATCCCTCCATCTTCCATTGCTGAATCAAAAGCAGAGTATATGAGAGCCCGCAGTTAACGCTACCAGTGCAGAGCAAACAAAGTCAACATGCCTGAGTAATCTCTTTCTGTTGCAGTGGTGGTGGCAGTGATCAGAACAGTATTTCTGCTGTTCATATCTTCTCCACTTCATCACTTACAGTGCAGTAACACTGGAGATGCCGTTCTGATACGACAGTTTTTGCACCAATTGATGTATTCTACTGCTGACGCTTTTAATAAGTGAAATAGGAAGATCAAACTTTATCAGAGCAATGGGAAAACAAAACAAAATGCTAAGGTAATTAAAACAGTTGAAGCACTAGACATGAGAATAGTAATGAATAAATAAACACATAAATAAACAGTGTGAAATAACTAGAGTAGATGAGTATCCGAAGAGTGCAAAAGCAAGGAACACATTAACAGCATAGTAAGGATGCCATTAAAAAAGTTTCATCTAAACTTTGGCTACGGAAGTTTCAGCACTGAAGTGCATAAAACTCTGTGCTTTGCATGAAGTGCCAGCAACAAGCTTTGGAAAGCTGTCCTTTGGCAGGAGCAGACATTTGATTCCTGATTCAGCTCAAGTCCATGGAAATCCTTCCCTTAATCTGTGAGCAGGATTTCACATTAGCATGAGTACATTTGTACAAGTTATTGAAATACAGTACACAACTAACTCATTATTGTGTAAATCAGCAAGGATAATGATGAAGTAAGAGATGATTAATAAGCATTAGCACATTTTTTTTAACGTTACTCACAGCTAGGAAAGGCTTGTTTACTCAGTGAGTAGTCAAGCTGCAGGAAAGCAGCTATGTGGGAAACACGGTGAGCTTCTGTTCTGCATTGTAACTCCTGCTGGACTTCTGTCCCCGCCGGATTACTGTGACTCAGCGCACTCTGCTGTGTTTCAGAAATCCTAAAACACAGCCAAGAAGTTCCTTGCAAAGATTACCTTGTTAAAGTGAAAATATCCATTGTATCGCCTGCCCTTCAGGTCTCAGGCACTGACTGCAGGTTGTTGTATTGCAGGTCAGGGCAACACAGGAGTTTTCCAGTCAACTCGTAATATACAGAAAGCAAAATTGCTTCATCAGACTTCCCCCACTCCCTCTTCTTTGGGTTTTGCAGCAGCACTATGGTCCCACGAAATCCAGAGTCCATTTCTGGATCTACATAAAGCACAACTTTATATAAACATAAAGTTTTCTTTCTCTGCCAATTTGCTTCACTGCTGACTCACAGAAGGACATCCCAGGCGTTTTAAGACTGCACTTGTAGCAACTATGACAGTGTCAAATCTAAGCTGCTCCTGAGTAGTATGCTGTATTTGCAGGGTGCCTAGTCTAAATGCCAGCATTCAGGAAGTAGTTTCCAAAAGAAAAAATCAGAAAGTCTGAAGTGCTGATCAGCAGATTTGATACTGAACAGTTTCCCTCATGGACACCAATATCGGATCAATCATTGTGTAGTCCTTCCACAATCCAAAATTCATTCCATCAAATTCAGCAAAGTTCATTCATCAAATTTCAGAAAATAATCAAAAGCTGCTCTTAAGTTTGGTACAAGTTCTTTGATGGATGACTACTAGACTTCTCATTTGCAGAGAGCCTTCAGTAGAAGACAAATGTGAATTGCCACAAAAACTGCCACAACTCTTCCCTTCCTTCTTTCTTTATTTTCATGCTTCAAGAAGCAATAAAATATTTGTAGATCCTATTTTTTTTCTGCAGTGGCTTAAACTGAGCCCTAAAAAATACAATTAGCAACTCAAGTATCTTAAGTTTTCTGCATAGGAATGAAATTTTCACTACAGGGAGACATTAACAGAACCCTGGCTGAGTGGCACCTTTGAATACTGCCGTCCCACTCTCCATACCATCTGTGTTGCAAGCAGAGTTCACAATGTCTGAATTGGGAAGAGTTCAGTGTGTGAAATATGGAGGTTAGCTTTCAGCAGGTAAATCACAACAGTTGTTTACAAAGTGGAGTAGGAACAAGAGGGCATAAATACAGTGGGGTGGATTTTGGCCTGAAGTTCACATGTTTTTCTTTTCCTTCAAAAATGAAATTTATGTATTTTCTCACCTCTCACGCTTTCCAGGCTATAACTTGCCATCAGTACAAGCTACAGACATCAGCTTTCCAGCACCAAACACATTATCTGTCAGGCAGATAAGCCATGACAAATGTTTCTCCTATTGTAAAATAGAAGTTAAAAAGTAAAACATCACAAAACAGAACTGAAAGTTTGATTCTCCACAAGCTCAGAAGTGTTTAAAGATGTGGAGCACAGTATGTCTGAGCCCTTTAGATGCCATATTACTAAGGAATATTAAATATCTACGTGTATAATAGTTCCCCTCTTACGGTATTGCATTAAGGATGATTAGCTATTCAGACCTTGCTGTAGGTTCCAGAAACACATCTGCAACGTTCATCATAGGTAATATCATTGGTGTGCAGATAAGCAGCAGAATATTTTACTCAAATGTGGTTCGTGATCATGGAATATGGGATGAATACTAAAAATAATGCCATTTCTCCACCTCCATGGCTGATGAGATGTGCTCATGAGATAAGGCTTTGCGTCATCATCGTTTATGTAAATTTTGTTCTATGGCTGGTAAGGGAGTGATACAATTTGCTGCTTCACAGAGAAAAAGTTATCCAAGCGTAGTTCCATTTTTAACTCTCTAAGAACATGGCAAGCAAATGGCATTTTCCAGAGGTGATTTGTTTAATTTCCACGTTTCTGCTTATGGTCAAAGCTTTAAAAAGAACAGTATGGATTCGCAATCTAAATTCCTGTAACAGTTGCACACAAAATCTTTCAGTATTGCATTTCATACCTAACCTAAAACGTACCTGTAGCTTCTTAGACTTTATTAGTTTGGTCAAAGACCAGTCCATTCCAACCAAGCATTTTGAAAACTGCTACCATGAGACAAGTAACCAGGCAAAACAGTATTTCCTCTGCTGTCATATGACTCATTGGCACATGGGTGCAGGCAGCTGGTGGCTGTCCTGATGCCATTTGCTATTTTAGCTGAGGACAGTGGAGGTGATTCTTCTTCTGTTTGTGTTCCTGAAATCAAGTCTGGTACCACCAGATGTTCAGTGATGTGCCCATCCCTGGAGGTGCCCAAGGCCAGGCTGGGTGCAGCCTGAGCTAGTGGGGGGCAGGGCTCATGGCAAGGGTTGGAGCTGGGTGGGATCTGAGGTCCCCTCCAACCTAAGCCATCCTATCAGCCTACATATGCACTCCAGTGCGAAATGAAGATGACTATTGCCATGCGTGCAAGAGTTCATTAAAAACAGGAATAATATTACAGTAAGTTTGAAAATCACTAGCTGGATAGAGAGGTTGCATATGTAAGTTGAAGTACTCGATCTTTTTGGTTAAAACCACAGACAAAAGCAGAAATTGAAGCTCATCCACATAAGATGTATCTGTACCAGGTGAATAGTTTCATTTCAATACTGCACAACCAACTTCGATGCTTTGGGCACTGAAAGAAGCATTGCTTCCTCCAGGAACTGCTCTCCGAGGTGTTCCTCCAGAACTGCTGTGCCAAAAAAAAGAATTTTCAATACACTGAATCTGGTTCAAAGTATTCAACAGCTTCTGCTGTCAAGTCAGTAGTACCAGATTGAGTCCCAGTTCTGCCAGGAAAGCCTCAGTTCTTTGAACCACTTCTCTTAAACATTCTGAGCAACTGAAATGCAAATGTAAGCATAGGCTTGTGGAGGAATTTTCAAAACAAATCATATTGGCTATGTTTACATTAACTATTTTTTTTTTTTTTTAAATAAGGAAATGTGAGAATAAAAAAATTACTCTTATATTTCACTTTAAAAAAAAAAAAAAAACTAATAAGTTACACCGTTCATAACTCTATACCAAAAAATGAAGGGTAGGGAGTTCATACCTCCCATCTGCTGGATGGCACCTGCTGGAGGGCAGTGGTTGGGTGCACCTGGGAGCACCTTACCAACACATTCAGGTTGCTACGTGCACAGGTTTTCACTCTGTGGGTGTCACTGGGTGTGCTGTTTGTCACTTCTTGATACCAGAGGCTGTACACCCGTGTTTGGAATCTGCTATTGTGCTCCACCTGCATTGGAAAGGTACAGGAAAAGCATTCTACTGCTTGACTGCGTTGATACAGTGAGGTTAAAATACACTGCCTATTAAAAAAAGGAAAGAAAAAAATATTTCAACATAGGAGAAAAAAGAAAGAGCAGGTTTCATACCCCAGTTTCTCAGTGTATCAGCAGATACCCCGCTGCACAGTGAACAGCTTCCACAGCTGGCTTACACCTCCTGGAAGGACTGCAGGACCAACTGCGGCCGTTGCCACCTTTCACACTGTATGCAAGACTCTTGAAACTGCTATTTTTCTTCTTTTCTCTGCCCCCAGAGGGGCCTTACTAAAGACTTAATTTCCTTAATTACACCCCAAAGCAGAAGTAAAAATCAAGTGAGCTTGGCAGTAGCAGCTTGCCACCAAACACCATTGGGCTGTGCTGGGAAGCAGCTCAGACAGAGCAACACTGCACGAAGTGTGCGAGCTGATTCTCACCCCACCTGCAGGGCGAGGGCCTGAGATCTCAGGGACTGGGTGCCACCTGACCTTGGTGCAGCCCACGGGAACACGGGACACACAAGCAGCTCGCTGAGCCAGGCAGGAGCAGCCAAGCCCAGGTCTCGTGTGCGGTAATCCTGTCCGCTGGGCATATTCCTTTCCTCGCAGCCTCTGGGCCACGCACAGCTCGTGTCAAAGCCTGCACAGGTTGTGTTTTTCACGTTAAGTAAGAATTGACTCAGTTTGTGCCAAGACTTTCAGGATTCTCCCTCCCCTGTCCTCCCATGAGTTATGTTTCCTTGAAAAACCACAACCCTCTTTAAGTACCTTAGAAATGCACCATAAGCATTAAGCCAATGCTAGACAATAATAAATGAGTAAACTACATGCCAGGATGTGCCGGTGATAATGCTTTCCACTGAAGATGGGAGCAGTGACATTTTCCAGCACGGCAGCAGCTCCGTGCCCCTGCAGCCCTGGTTGTCATCACGCCTGGAGGCACCCGGCTGGTGGCACCCATTGGGCACACGTGGAGCTGCACACCGGGGGCAGCCGGCCTGTCCTTGCTGACTCCCAAATCCATCTTCTCTTGTCTGTGTGCCTAAGAGGAAGTCACGTGTGTGGCACGAGCCTGACCCAGAAATATCGCAGGGAGCAGGATATTTTGTGCGAATAAGGAAGGGCAGGGTCTGCAAGATGAATCACTGAAACAATAATTATCCTGAGGAAAAGCCTTGGAGGGTGGATTACCAGTGATAACTGCCCTTCCAAGGTAACAACAATGTGAGCCGTCAGCTCTTCTCAGCCGCGAGGAACGCTGAATCCTTGAGCACAGACCATAAAAATAAGAATTATGGAAGCTCGTAAAGAAGAGGTTGGCCAAGAGGCATCTTCCACTGCCCAGCCGCTCTGATTGTGGCCCGCCATTGTTAGAGTCTGCGACAATAATTGCTCCGAAAATTATTTTTAGCGTGCCTACAGCTTTCAATGAAATAAATACAGGGACAGACAGTCGCTATAAAGACAGGAAATAAACTTTAGAGAGTACTTAGCTTCTGGTCGAGCAGGGCAACTGGACTGCATAGTTCCTGAGCACGCATGGCAGCCTCAGATAAGAGGAACCCGAAATGGACCTTTCTTTCCTTGCCTCCCTCAGCCAGTTGCAGGGTAACAGCCTGGAATGCTCTGCCATCACCCACACCCGGAGCAGCAGGGCTGGCAGAGGTGTGAGCCCAGCCTCACAGTGACCTGATGCAAGGGGAGCAATGTACAGGCCTCACTCTATCTCCATTCCAAAGCAGCACTGGAGTTGTTCGCAGCCCAGCTGCAGGCTTGCTCTGCTTTGGAACACCTTTGCTGAATGCTGCTGGCTGCCCTGGTGTCAGTCAGAGCCCGTAGGGACACAGCTTGTTGCCATTCAGTTCCCCTCCAGCCACCTCTATGTCCAAGCACCAGGAGCTGCCCCAGTCTTGCCTCAGCTGCATTCCCTCTCCTCTCCTGGGCAGCCTGGTAAATAAAGCCGAATTTAGAAGGGCAAAAGGCAGGGAGCTGCAGAGGCAAAGGGCTCTGTGCTCAGGGTCTGTCCGTGCTCACTCCTCACCTGGCTCAGGAGGAACTCTGCCTCCTTACCTGTGCTGGGTAAGGAGCTGAATGCCGGCCAGCAGCACAGCCTTGAAAGTGAAAGCACCTGGTGAGAGGCAGAGCCCAAGAGCTGCCCAGGCACTGCTCTCACCCTCTCAGATGCTGAAGACTCAAGCCTGCAGTTACCACGAAATTCTTGTGCCCTTCACAATAGAAAGCCAATTTGCAGAGTAATTTTAATAATGCTAAAATAAATAAAAGCGTTTCCTTGTCCTAGCTGTGTGTGGATGCCTTTCCATCTCACTGCTCCTGGATTATGAGAAAGAGCAAACATGACGCTTGCAATTCACCATTGCTAAGATTGTTAACAGCTTTCCGTATGTGGCCACTACTTCCGTCTCAGCTGGGCAGTCAGCACCCTGCCATTCCCCCCACATGCCTTCCCCAAAGCCCTGGATGTCTGCTGTGGGAGATGGGTCCATCAGCACTCAAAGGGTGGTCTGGGGGAAGGCGAGGTCAAATTCCTTAAACATCCTTGAGCCACTTCATTTGCTTGTTTAGCTGCAGCGGGAGTTCCCTCCTGGCCACAGTAACATCCCTGGCCTCTGTTTTTAATTTAAGGTTTAACAGAAAGGTTGTCATATTTTGATGTCTGTAAAGCATAAAAAAAGCTGCCCAGCCCCAGCCCTTCAGCTTGGGCTCGGTCATACAGCTCAGTGACAGAACCGGTGTAAAACACGTTATCAATGTGACCAGATCAGTTTCCTCTATGGTGGAGTTGTTTTCAGCACACTGTGATGTGTATTACAGAAGCCAAAGATATAAATGATCAACTGGAAGCTTGATTTTTCCTCGTGTCTAAATTAGGAGAGTGAGTAATTGCTGCAGCAATCACAAGCAGAGCCTGTTTATCAATGCCGGTGAATAATTGGCTATTAAACAATAGTGTACTTTGCCTTTGAAAATTCACAACACTCCAACAGGAAGCACGCTGCCAGTGTTATATGAGTCTGATGATGGATGAGAGGAGTGGCAGGATTACAAATGCAGTTTGGGGACAAGCACTCTGACATGTCTCCCCAAAATCATCCCTGTGCTCAACTCGTTATCCACTCTGCAAGGATAAGCACACAGTGGGCTTAGATTACAGCATCTGAAGTCACAGGGCCAAAATAGAACAAGTCTGACTGTGATCAATCACTCCTGATTGCAGGCAGCCAAGCACTGTACCTAGAAACCACCGGAGCTGCCTCTTGTTTTCTGTTTTTGTACATGTGTCTGTCTGCCACTCGGCCACTGCTCTGACCTCACCCTTTGTTCACAGCAGCATCTGGCCCTGTTATCTTCTTACGCTCTCCCATTTTCCGTGCCAAGCCTATCCTCTTCCCACCATGCCCTTCGTCCCTTCCTTTGACTGCTCTGGATCGAGTCCCTGTCCTAGCATACTGTCCTCTCCACCCAGCTATACCCACCCCTCACCTCCACCTGCTTTTCAATGACACACCGAGTTTCTTCCCCCTCCTGGCCGTCCCTGGGCTCACCCAGCCATCTGCAACTCTCAGGACCTTCCTGTATCCCCTTCCTCTACTGCGCATCTTTATTATTCTGAGTTCCCTGGATCGGCAGCAAATGGTCACAGGTTCCCTCCTCTCCCCACAGCTTCCAAGCCCTTTTTCTCTTGTTTGCTGCTTCTACTGTTTGCCCAGCCTCTTTTCATCCTCTGTGCTAAGGCCTTTTCCTCCTCCCAGATTTCCACTTCCACTCTTGGTGGTGTCAGATTCTGACTTGACAGCTCAGTTTCCGACAATGGCATGTCTATTTCCTTGTGCCTCCAGTTGACCCGTAGCCCTTGTTTGACTCTTTTGGTGACTCTGGAACTGTTAATCTATGTTTTTCATCTACAGCCTCTCTTTGTCACCTCTCCACTATGCAAATTCTCCCTCTGGTCACTGCTCATTCAGACAACACAATCAGTTTTTCTTTCCTCCTCTTTGTGGGCCTCTCCTCCCTGTCCTTTTCTCCATTTGAAAATTCCTGATTTTATTTCAAGCTTAATTTCAGTCCAGTCTAGACTACCTACCCACAGGCTGGCCAGCTGAATGCTCAGCTCACTTTTTTTCCACTCTAATGGCATTAACATGGCTACAAACTCATTCTCCCTACCTCTCCAAACTGTCACCTTCACAACTAATTAGCTGTAAGAGCCAGCTGAATCTGAAGAAGTGTATCTACAGCTCCCACTGATTCAGCTCCAGCCTTTTCAAACTTTCTCCTCCTGGCTCCCCTGTTCCCTCAAGAAATACAAGCTAGCTGGTTTCTTTGTCTCTGTGCTAGAGCTCTGGTGAGTTCATCCTCCCCAAAGGACCATCTCAGCTTTCTTCACACTTTCTATTTTAATTATCCTTAACCATTTCCAACCTCCAATCTTTCTCCTAATGCCCAGTTTATTATTCCTCCCCTACAAATGCGGCTTAATTCTCTTGATTTTCTTCACAGAATCCTAAGAAATGACAGCCTTTCCCAATATGCACTTAGAATCACAGAACCATAGGGGCTGGAAAAGACTTCTGAGGTCATCTGATCCAACCAGCCACCCACCACCAATACTGCCCACTAAACCACATCCCTCAGTGCCACATCTACACGTTTCCTGAGCATCTCCAGGCATGGTGACTCCATCACCTCCCTGGGCAGCCCATTCCCGTGCCCGAGCATTCTTTGGAGAAGTTGTTTTTCCTAATTCCCAAACTGAATCCCCCCTGGAGCAACTTGAGGCCATTTCCTCTTGGACAAGCTCTCACCATGTGACACATTAGTTAGACTGCCAGTCTTACTCTTGGTTTCCTTTTTACCCCTCATCCTCTACTTGACAACGTAAATTTACAATGCAGCATTGGTTTCCTGATGCCAAGTTTGTTCATCTGGCTTAGGCCAGTGAGCTCAGCTGAAACCAGTGAAGCCAGAACCACAAAAGTCCCAAGTCCTGTGGCCTGCTATTCATTTGTCTCCACCTTATGTCTTTACAACTGTACAAAGTATGTTAGGACTCGGTTGTCTTCTCTATCATTACATCCTCAACAATTTACAATATATATTTGATACCTTTGATTTACTTATTCCATCATACTGTTTGGAAATACATAACTAGAAGACTGAGTGGATGTGCACTAGCAGGCCTGTGGTAGACAGATGTGCTTCAGGTGTCCTTACAAGCAACATTTCCAGAAGAGCAAATCAGCCTATTCAGGTGTCTTCCATCACCACACTTTTTGACAGATTAGCTAATATTACTTACATAACTTAAAGTAAATATCAACTGAAAACCTATTTTGCCTTACAACAGGTAGATGGGATGAAGTTCCTGAGGAAGTCCCCTGCAGGGAAATAGGAAATATTAGTAAGAGCCCTGACCTCTGCAGTTCAACTCACTCTCTTAGGGGCCACAGAATTCCCCCCAACTTTTCCTATTAACAAAGGCCGTTTGAACAAACTTGGCTGAAAAACAAAATCCAGTTCAGTACTTTTCCTTTTTTCACTTGCAGTGCTATTTTAAGAACAGTTTTATGGTTACAGTTTAGGCAATGCCTAAAACGGAAGGGGAAAAAGTTACAGTATGTTTCATTAGGTTTATGTGCCTTTGCCCATAACTCTCTTTGACACCATGATATCACCATGCTCTCATGCATTTCTAGTGACACCTTGATATCAGCCGTGTAAAACCGCATCTCAAACATTTGAACAGGAGAAAAAAAAAAGAGGGAGGGGAACTTCATTTTCAAAGAGTATTATTTTAATTACAGCTATAATTTTAGTGATATCAATCTCATCCAGTACTGAGAGTCTTCTGTGAGATCTGTGAATGCATCCAAGGTCAACCTTCATCAGGATAGAAAGTAGACCTGTGTCTTTCTGCGCCCTCCTCCCCACCATTCCACTTTCTCCACCCTCTCTCCTTCCTGCCATGAACATGAGTTTGCTTCCCCTGATCTCCACATGATTTCCTCATGCTATTTGTTACCCCTTCCCATACACAATTTTTGTGACCTCGCCCTGTGCACAGTCGGGGAATGGACAACACCCTTGTTGTCCATGCTGCTGCTCCCCACCCAGCCACACGTGCCATCTGCTCTGCGCATCACCGTGCACGCAGGCCACTTGTCCAACAAGTGATCCTTTCCACAGGATCATCTAGTCCAAATCTGCCTCATCTGACTCCTCGACGCAGTGTCCCAGCACTGCAAACAGTTGTCAGTCCAACAGACTGCGTGGCAAATCACGGGCATCTGGCAGGTTGTCACCTTACCACGCATCAGCAGGACTCCCACATTCAACACTGGTTGGCCACAAGTAACCAAAACACCTGTTTGACAGCTGCTTTTACAACAGAACTCTCTTCCATCCATGCATGCTATTGCTATTCCTCCTCTCTGCAGACTTGGTATTTCCAGAGCTGTCAAATTCTCCCTTTCAACAGCATGTGAGGCTCTCTGGTCCTGGCTGCCTGGAAGACTGTGTCATGCTGTCTGGACCAGATCCATGGTGTTTAAGACCTTTCTTTGGCAACGGACAATCTGCTTTGACAGTTCATCGTTTCACCTCTGTGTCCAGTAATAAATGTGTAAAGGAAATGTCACTAAAGGAAATAGTATTTGCCTAAGTGCAGATTGTGACAACTGGGGAATATCAGCTTTTACATATGCCCACTACGTTCATGTGTGACTCATTATGAGGTGGAATCAGGAAAGTCTCCTAAAGAAACTGTGCAGAAAAGAAAAGAAATAGTAACAAAAAACCCAAGTCAGTAGCATCCCTCTAAACAAACAGCCATGTTTTTACCTGTAGAGAACAAGAGATTAAAAGAGAAGAAATGAGCCGCTATAGAACTGGAGGCCTCCATGCCATACTGCAATAGGCATGTGGTGATGCTTCACACTGGGATTCCCATACTTTGCTCAAAACAACTGACAAAAAGAGGTCTGCTTCTCCAACCCTGCTGCTGCTGTGAAGGATCGCTGTCTGAGACGGCAGCTCACTTCCTGCGCATTAATCATTAGCTCCATCTCTGGTATGCGCAGCCATGCACATACCAAGGGTCCAAACTCCAGCACTCAAGATGGTTCAGAGGGAGGCACAATCCGTAGCCATATGCAGCCTGAGGACCGACTGCATTTTGGAATGCAGCCCCCGCACCAGGCCTGAGAGCGGACACACAGGTGGAAAGACACAGGAGACCTCTCAGAGTAACTGCAAGCTGTCCAATCCTCCAGAGAGTGCAGAAAAATCCGTTCAACTTCAAAACAGCAGCTATACAACCTGTGCATTCTGCCGGCGGTTCTTTAACACCTAAAAGGTTGAAGACTGTATCTTCTCCTGGGGACACGTCCTTAACTCTGGGACCCAAAACCTAAAGACATCTTCCTTCCCAGAACAGAGCTGGTGACAATCAGCTATTCAAGCAGTTTCAGCAAGCTCTTCCTTCAGCTTTCACGTATCCGTATTTAGATTCAAGAGTCTGAGCAAATCCACCTTCAGAGAAGGCCTGGCCTGAGGAGCCCCAGAAACCAGCAGACACACCAGAGGCTACAGCAGAGGGGTGTTTGCTGGGATACTTGTGCACAGATACAACCACGTCTGCCCCGCATGGCCCCTCATGGCACCAACTCTCATGCCCAGCAGCGGGCTGCCAAGTGCTTGCCTTGCAGCCCCCAAATGCCCCTGACAGCTGACGAGTTGCTGTGGCTGCCGGTGATGTATCGCGGGAGCGGGCGAGGAAGAGCCCAGGAAATTAACTGGCTTTGGGAATGTTATTTATTTATAACTATTGTATTTTTTTTTAAACACCCTTTTAGGAGTTAGGAGATTCTTAATACAGCGAGCATTGGTATATTAAGCTCACATTTCTGCTACTGAAAGGATTCTCTGGTCTGACTTTTACAGGAGATGTTTTGACAACAAAACTGTGCAGCTATGATTAGCCTGATAAAAGGGAGCCAGAGCTGGAGTATTGATGGTATGTGCATCCAGGATCTAGTTACAAAATGGGCTTTTAACCACATTCTCCCTTGTGAATTCGTGTTATCAGAGGCCATCTTAAAGGGGAAAAAAAAAAAAAGACAGACAACCTTTCTTTTTTTGTTTTACGTGGGTATGTTTCTTGCGTTTCTTTATGTTTATGAAAAATGAGACATTAATAACCTTGACCAGAACCACACACTGAGCAGACAGCATTGTGCAAGCTTCGCCCCGAGCTCCGCGCACCTCCATCAGTGCTGAGAGCAGCAGCCAGTCTGCCTGATGGGGGACCTGGGCCTGGTGCTACCCCTGTGAGCAGTCCACAAGTCCAGCAGTGTATTGAGACCTGAGGATTTTTAAAGCTTTTTGGTTTTTTTTTCATTATCTAATTTATTTTGAGAATATATTCTCAGAGCTGATTAGCTAGCATACTAAATCATTGCACTGCCTAACCCCAAAAAGCAACCCTGACAAACAATTAACAATAGAAGCACCATTGTGGCAACAAGTGATGGATGGCTCCAGGGTGTAGCTTGGGCCTGGGCTTTGTTCAGAAGAAAGTTGCTGCTGCTAAATAAAGAAATGGGCAGTAAAAGGTGAGAGCGAAAAGATCCTATCTGGAATAAAACTATTCGCTCTCCTTCAGGGTATGTTTCCTCATAGCAGCGAGCATCTCAGCAGAGGTCCCAGAGCCCATGGCAGGCTAAGAGCCAGGAGCTGCCATGCACCAGCCCTGCTTCTGCACAGCATGGGCAGAATGCTCTTCCACCGTAGACAAACAGGGGCTCTGCTTGTTGCAGGCTGGTGGTGAGGTGGGCGGCTGATGTCTGCCCTGCCTGCATTCAGGACACAGCCATTGCAGCTGTCCCATGCCTGCCCAGAGGCTGCTGCACGGAGAAGGATTCCACCCTCCTTTCTGCTTGTTCCCTTGCAGAGTCTGATGATGCCAGCAAATGCACTTCATGGATGTGCAAAAACTCTTGAGTGTTTAGAAAACGGAATTCTTTTAGGTGCTGGATTATTAAAAAGAGAGTGCCTGGCAGCGTAAGAAAGTTTCTTTCTAAATCTCTACAACAGCACTACACAGCCATGTCACATTGGCTGAAAGAAAGAAAGAAAACGCTCTGATTTCTGCCTATTATCAGTGCACCAAATGACAAAACCTAGGACATCATCTCAGCTAAGCAGAACTGCTGATAACTGCAAGACAAATTGCTGATAACTGCAAGACACAAGCTGGCTCTGGCCGTACAGGACAGACATACATCCCAGGCACAGTGCACACGTGGACACAGCTGAGGGCCAGCTTTCACCTGCAGGCATCTTCACATACATCAGGATTGCTGGGTTTCTTTTTAAATGCTTTCAAATATGTTTTTATTTCCAAAGACTACATCCTGATTCCTTCTTTTCTGACAGTTCTAAGCACTGTTCCAAGTGTTGTGTTAACTTACCCATAACTTGTTGCTATGCTGTTAAGAGAATGGAATTATCCATCATAACATCTCATACTGATTTTATGATGACGAGATTATAAATCAATAGATATAAGGAGGCAGTATGAAAAAGACAGGTGCACGCATACACACTGTAACTAAATAAAGATGAGTTATCATGGAGCACTGGAAAGACCACATAGGATGGAAGGACCACGTAAGGTCTATGAACATCTTAAATGGTGATTAAAATTGTTTTCGAAACGTTGCCAAACAAGACAAACTGCCCTTCTGTAATCTGCCCAGGAATGTTATTTTATGTGCAGTGCGCATGTGTGGCACACACACTCACTTATATCTGGGTCACAATTTTTTAGCAATAGAGTAAGAAAAAGATATTGATCAGCCCAGTAACTGGTTTATCTTTAATTTCTGAGGAGGCTCTGCCACTTTCTGCTCTCACAGAAACTTAAGACAACAGTTTGCTTAGCCCTGACCTACCCCATACCCTGTGCTGTGCTAACCAGCCGCCCTGCTGGTGCTGGGTCAGACAAAACAACTCTAGCACCGGGAATAAAGAAAGGGCAGAAATGGAGCCTACAGAGCAGCAGTTGGTGTGCCCGACCACCACAGCATGGAACGGGATGAAATTCAGAAGCAAATTGAAAATGACCTCCCCGTTCTTTTTGTGATCAGAGGCTAACCTGGAGGAGATTGTTCTCTGGAGAGTAGGTTTTGTTTCAAGATGAGACTCTTGAGACTGTTTGTACCCGTTTCTGCTGAATCAATGCGGCCAGTTGCACTAAAAGCAGCGAGCCCCTCTCCTCCCTCTGTGCCACTGATACCTCTTCAGCAGCAGCTCTATGGCTCACAGGATGTCGGTTTGCAGGTTTGCACTGAGGAGCCCAAGCAGCGGATCAGGACGGCATCGAACCAAGCAAAAAATAAAGGCGTAGAAAACATCTGCTTTATGCGCGAGGGTGACATGAGTGGAGCACACGGATATTCCTTTACAGAAATGGAAGCGTGTTACACGGCCGCTCCGCGCCTCCCCGCCTCGCCCAACGTGCTGGCCGTGCGCCCACCAGAGCCGGGCGAACACCTCGGCACGTGCTCGCTGCAGGAGCGCTCTGTGCACAGCACACCGCCGCTCGGTCAATCTCCGGCTGTTGCACACCTGTTTGCATCGCCCCCCTTTCCCCCCCCCACGCACAGCTGCCAGCGCCGCGTGTGCCGCTGCACGGCGAGGGGTGCCTGTCCCGGCACGATAGCTGGGGCCGGGTTCACGTATAGCCTCAACGCTGTACGTTCCTCGCTGATTTACGGAGATGATAGATAAATGCAAGCTGGAAGAACGCCGTTCTGCCTCTCTTAACTGCCCCATTCCTTTTGCGGGGGCCTTCCCTCCCACACAGGGAAGACGTACCCTAAAGTCTTCTATTCGTTTCCCATTAAGGTAGCCGATCCCATTCACGCACGCCGAGCTCAGGGCCGCTCCCCGGCTCGTGTCACGCCGCCGGCCCCAGCCCCCGCCCCGCCGCCGGTGCCGCCCGCAGGTGCCGGGGCCGCCGCTCCGCTCCGCGCCGTGCCCGCAAGGTGGCGCCGTAACAGAGAGAGCGGGCAGCGCCGCGCGCCCCGCCCCGACCTGCCCGGCCGAGTCCTGCTGCGCCCCACGCCCGGCTCCGACTGCCGCCCGCCGGCTGCCCGCGGGATGGGGGTCGGTGCGCGGCGCGTGAAAAGGCGGTGTGAGACCAGACGGAGAGAAGGGGAAAGGAGAATAGAGGAGACGGAGCGAGGCGGGAGAGACAGCCGGGGGGGCGCTGGAGGAGGTCGCGAAGAGCCCTCCGTGCCCTTTCTCTGGAGTAACCTCGTCTGCAGCCCTCCGCCCGCCGCCGTCCCCGCTTTTGGGGCGCCTCGAGGCCGACGCTCCGCGGAGGTGTCTGCGCGGCTTTCCAGCGCGGATCCCGGGCACGTTATATTGCTTTTTTTTTTGTTTTGTTTTCAGAAAAACACTATCAGCAGAACAATTCCAGCACCACACCCCTGTTATCATTTAGGTAACCTCCCTGTTAGAAATATTTTAAGTGGATAATAAAATAGCCACCACATCCGCGCAAATTCCCGCAACGAGGAGCGGCGATACTCCTCTCGGCCGCCCCGTGCGCGTCCCGCGGGGCCGGGGCATCCCGCAGACACGCGGCGCTCCCCGCTCTGCCGCGCCGCCGGGGCTGTCCCTATCGCTGTCATCAACGGAACCGACGGACGGAGTGGGAAAGGCGCTCCAGGTGCATGGAGGGGGCGCGCGGTTGACGCAGGCCACCGTTCTCGCCCTCTGCGGGCGGAGGGCTGCCGCCGCCCGGTGCGGAGATGCCCGGGACTCGCCCCTCGCCTCTCCACTTCGGCCGGGCAGCCGGGAGGGAGAGAAGCGACGAGTTACGCGCGTGGAGGCAGAGCGAGGGGAGGAGCGTGGGGCTGCCGCGAGAGCATAAAACCGGCCCGAGGTGCTGAGCGGCCCCGGAGCGGGCGGCCGCCGCGGGTCAGCTGAAGCTTCTGCCCCGTGCCGGCAGC
The DNA here is from genome assembly GCA_037305975.1 of Chrysolophus pictus. Classification (NCBI taxonomy): domain Eukaryota; kingdom Metazoa; phylum Chordata; class Aves; order Galliformes; family Phasianidae; genus Chrysolophus; species Chrysolophus pictus. The sequence goes on from CM074587.1 coordinate 13,947,555, forward strand.
AGCAGCGGGTGCGGTGCGGTGCGGTGCGGTGCGGGCCCGGCACGGCGGCCCCATGCCGCCCGGCGCCCCGCGGCCAGCAGGGCGCACCGCCGGGGCAGCCCACGGGGCGCCCCCCGGTGACACCCCGCCGCGTCCCCGTCGTCTTCCCCCGGGCCGTGCCCTTCGGAGGAGCCGTGCCCTCCGCCCGAGGAGGATCGCTGTGAGCCTCCTGGCAAGCAGGTGATCTGTTTGCCATTTCTCGTTACCCTTCTTCCCACCTCCCCCGCCTTTCTTCCCCCCCGGCTGGACAACTCCCTCCTTTGGAGAACACGCCCAAGTAGCTGAAGAAGAGAGAAAGGGAGGAAAAGAAAAAAAGAGAGAGACGGGGAGATAGTTAACATTGAACCTGGGGGGAGAGCCCTGAGCCGCCGGCGCTCGGGAGGATCCCGCAGCCCCGTACATCGCCGGCAATAAAGCGCTGCGTGTGACAGGCATACAAATCCGGGAGCGAGGGAGAGGCGGCGAGAGGGGCAGAGCGGAGCCCCGCGGGGCCATGCTCGGCGGCCCCGGGCAGACCCCGGCAGGCAGCGGCGGGCGGCGCGGGGCGCGGCGGGGGCTGCCCCGGTCGGACGCTCTGCCGTGACCCGGCCCGGAGCGGGCAGCGAAGCCGGCCCAGCAGCGCCGCGGGCATCATTTCGCGGGCATCATTTCGTTGGGCTGAGACACGGCAAGCAAGGAATATGAACAGGAAAACAAGGCGCTGGATTTTCCACATCTTCCTGAGCCTGGGGATTGTGTATATCAAGATCGGGTAAGTAACTTTTTTTTTTTTTTTTTTTTTTTCCGCCTTTTATAACAATTGCGCTCCCTCTCGCTCTCAGCCTAACCTGCCCAGACCTGTTACTATTTAACTCGGGAAGTCTCAAAAAACCCGGTGGCGGTGATCACGATGATTTTGTAAGAGACAGGTAGAGCCCCCGCGCCTCCGAGCGACCCTCGGGGCGCAGCCCGCACGGGGTGAAGCGGCGGCTGGGCACCGAGCGGAGCAGGTGGGACCCGCAGGGGCCCGGTTCTTTCCGTGCCCGGCGCGGGGTGCCCCGGCCGCCCCCGACCCGCCGCTACCTGCGCTCGGGGCGGTCCCGCTCCCACGCACGGAACGCCGCACGCGCGGGGCAGCGGCGGGTCTCGGCGCTGCCCTTCAGGTGCGCCCGGCCGCGGGGCAGGGAGCGTGGGCTCTTCCCCTCCCTCTGACTGTTCGACGGGAGAGTTAAAACCCTCCCAGCCCGGTGCCTGTGCGTGGCCCGGGCACGCAACGCTGTTGCATGCGCTTGAATTTACGAATGAGGAAGTTGGGTCCCGTTTTGGCAGGAGCCCACGCGCTCCTTATCTCCGCTTTAGCCGGGGAGAGAGCGAGGGAGAGGGAAGCGGCGGTGGGAAAGGCGGGGGCTTTCCGGGGGCACCTGCCGGCGCCGGGCTCCGCGACACCGCGCCGCGTCTGCCTCCGGGACGAGCCTCCCCGCAGCCACCTCGGTCTTTTGTCGTTGCAGGGGTTTTTCCTCTGTGGTGGCCCTGGGAGCCAGCATCATCTGCAACAAGATCCCGGGTCTCGCCCCCCGGCAGCGGGCGATCTGCCAGAGCAGGCCCGACGCTATTATCGTCATCGGGGAAGGGTCCCAGATGGGCATCAACGAGTGCCAGTTCCAGTTTCGCAATGGGCGCTGGAACTGCTCTGCCCTGGGAGAGAGGACCGTCTTCGGGAAGGAGCTGAAAGTGGGTACGTTGCCTCTCTACGAGCTGTTGGCCGGCCCCATCCATGTGGCACTGAGAGGGCACACGCTGGGGGCACGGGCACGGCTGTGGGAGTTGGGAGAAGGCAGCCTGCACGCATCGCTTGTGTCTGTGTACCTGAGGATGTGAAAAAGGTGCTTGGTTCTGGTTAAAGGCAGAGGTCTGAGACTGAATGCTGAGTGGGGTTAGAATAGCACTGCTGGGGTGCAGAGCCCTCAGCGGCGATTCTACCTGTTAGGACAGAGGTCCAGCAATCTGCCTCATCATAAGAGATTTTTACTGTGTGAAATAGTGACTCTGTAGTGACTCCCACCAGGAACAACTGGGTATGCTGCAGTTTGATGTCAGGGCGTTTGCAACAGGATTGTTCCTATCAACAGTTAGAAGATCCCATTTCCATCTTTTGCAGTTGTTGCAACAGCACAAAATAGATTAGAATTCTTAACTAAAATGGCACTGGTATTGTTAAACACGAGTATCTGAGGAAACAGAGCTGAGACTAAAACTCTCACGGCCCTGTACTGCAGAACACAGGACAGGGTAGAGGAGCTTACTCAATATTTGTTGATTCCGCAGCACTTAAGGCACAAAGAGAGAGGAAAAGTATTTTTCAAATACAGGTATAGTCATTTTCAGGGCCACAGCTGAAAGTCGATCGCTCACAGTATGCCGTTCCACATCCAGAAGGTGAAGCTGGGAGCTGTGGTTTCCAGCCTTGAGGTCTCTCTGCCTCCTCCCCATCTGGAAGGTAGATACAAAAACCACAGAGCCAGTCAAGCAGTGCTTTGCGTGATGGATAACACGGATGTTCTGTGAGAACCCCAAAGAGTTCTACAACAGCTGTGGCTTTTGGCATACAGGGAAACCCTCCAGACCGGTCTGCCTTCCAGGCGCCATTCAATCATATATGCACAAATGGCAGGATCTGGCCCTAGAACCCCATTCTTGGCATTCTTGCAAAGAGACAGTATTGCCACTCTGCTTGGGAAAGCCCAAGAATGCTTGGCATTAACTGAACGCTATTTTATCACGTGTGCACATTGATAGGCATATTTTCCAATACCTTGAGGTACTTAAGGAAAGAACACAAAGAGAAAAAAAAAAAAAAAAAGCTAAATTTTAAAGTCCGGTGTGAGCTACAGGTCTTTCAACACCTGTGATAATCAAACACAGTGACTCAAGTAGGGTACGTGAAAACCACACTGCCCGACATTGTGAAACATCTGAAAATGGACCATTTATTCAGATTAGCTCATGCTTTCTGTTCCTTGAGCTGAGCTGTTCCTGTCAGTGATCCATGCAGGTATTTGCCACTTATGTTGGTGAAGAGTCCATTTGGATGGCTGACAGGTTTGGGCTCATTTAGTCTACGAGTAACATTTCCTTAAGCAGAAAATGTGAGAAGGATTTCTCCTCTAGCAAATCATAAAAGTGCAGAGTTATTGTGGTCTGTTGCATAAACAGGCACTCAGTTCTTCCACCCCTCCCAAAACTGAATTATTTAGCTAGTGGGTTATATTTAGGTCCTTTTAAAGAAAGTCAATATTGAAGGAAGTAGACTTTGATCTGTCTTTGAGGTGATAACTCTTAATACGTTCTATCTATCCATTACGATGCTAAGATGGATAGGGCAGATTCATCGCTGGTTTCAGAATGGAGTCAAGCGTTGAACATCATCCAAATTACAAAACTCGTTTAAGGAATAAGCAAAACTTCAAATTTAAACAGCTTATGCATTTACTTTTAAAAATAACGTTCAATAAAAGTCACAAAGGGTTTGAGATCTGCAGTGGTGAATCTTACATACATGCATGGTGCTTCAAATTCTAGGGCCCTCTAACTCCATGAAATGCTACCTGAACTGCTCAGGTTGTCTCCTTGTTCCTCTGCTCCTTATCTGTTGGTATACGTAGAGCCCTACGATATCTGACACAAATCAACTTTCTATGGCTATGAGGAAATAGTATCCACTTCCTAGATTTTTCTCTCTTAAGATCTCTGTAGGGATGTGCTCTGGGCTACTGGTCATAGAAATGGAGGCTAACGTTTGATTCTGGTTAAGAAGGGCAACCCCTATGTGCCACAAAGCCAGAAGTCAAATTTGGTGCCCCCAAATGGGAAATGAAGCCCTTGTGCCTTACACTAAACAAGAGAGACAGAGACGTGCAACATGGAGAGCCATGTAGCCTATAGGACATCCTTGAAGCTACAAGAACAAGCCAGGTTATGCTTAGGGCAAATACATTGCATCCTTCTATTTAAAAAAAAAAAAAAAAAAAAATTTTATAAGTTTAATTAGTAGCAACAGCTCTTGCTTCTCAGCCCTTTGACACAGTGTGCGTTACAAAATACCACTCGAATGACAAGTAAAGCATTAGCACCTTCTGTAGCATTCAGAGGCTGGCAGTGTTTCCCGGCCAGCTGCGTCCTTGCAGCAGTTACCTTGGAGGTGCACGGGTACCTTTGTCTTGTTGCTGGCGATGGAATTGGGGCACATGACCTCATCCCACTTGCTCCTCTGGGCGGTTGCGCTGGGACGAGAGCAGCACTGATGCACTTGCTCTAAGATTAGGCTATGACTTCAGAATGACAGTAATGTGGCTCTCCTTGCCGCTGCGCTGCTGAGCGCGTGCAGCAAGCAAATTCTAATATCAATTTGGGAGGATGTGCTTAAGTAACTCTTATGCTAATAGGATTTGTGTGTGTGTTATTCCATGCAAATAAGTTACCTTGGATACCGCATATTCCTGTGAACTACTTCCCAGCCCATGATTCTGATGGCACGCCGAGCCACATCTCTTCAAAACCAGATTTCATTACTTTCACCTTTACTGGGTGATCTAATTTATGAATGCTATGCAAACGTACCCAGATTATTCAAGTTCCCTCCCTCACACTGCAGGGTGATTCAGGAGGCCTAATTTCTCCCAGTGGCTCTGCCCCACGGGCTGAGGGCCCTCAGCACTCCTCCTCTCTTCTCTGTTTCGCTTTTCCCATTTTTAAAATGGCAACAGGGATTCTAGCCTTGGGGAAACCCTTTGAAGTCTGCAGAAAGAAAGCATCAAACAACATTTTCCTTTTCTTCTCTGTAGCATACGTGTCTATGTATTTTAACAAATTTACATTTAATCTGTCTTCCAGTGATGAATTAGATGTAGAGTTACAGTTAGTTAGTTGTCACTTCAATTAATCCATACTTCATACAGAGTGTCTCCACTCACTGTAGCTTGCTTCCAACCAGTACACAGCCTATACACTCTGTTTCTTGTGTCATTTTATCTGGTTTGTCCTTCAAAAGAGAGATTCTTCCCTACTGACACACCATGGATATCTTATCACGAAAGCTGGTGGCAATAGTGCCAATAGCATGAAGAGGAAGAGCAGTAAAAGTGACATCAGTTTACTCAAGACTTGGTCCAGTTACAACAGGAAATTATAAAATTGCAATCAAGGTTAACACAAGGAATTTTTCTAGACAATTCTGTAGAAATCTTATTAATAATGTAAAGTCACAAAGAGAATTTTTAAATAACCACGGAGATGATGCAATGTTTCAATTATGGAGACACTTGAAACCAAGTACATTTGTGACAGCGGTCAGCACTTCTGTTCCCAAAGACAGCCACAGTCAAAACCAAGGTTTTAAAGCAGGATAGACAAGAAAACTCCCATCCACCCTTGCCCAGGTAAAATTAGCTTCAAATCCAGAGTACGTGAGCAACCAGAGTGTCTTTGACAGAATCTGCCTGTCAGCTTTGGGCTCAGATGGATCTCAGGAAGATCAGGTGCTGTGCTGAGGGCTGCCCATCCTGCAGCGTGCTGCCAGGTGCTCAGCAGTAACTTCACCATTTGTGGCAGTGATGCACCAGGAACAAGCAGGGAGTAACTATCTCAATAATTCCTTCAGGATGGCTGTATTTTTCATGGTGTTAGAAGGAGAAAAGGCAAAGCTATGTCCTGTGGTCATAATGGAACATTGCTGTCACTATTCAATGAGACTCATATGAAAATTTTCCAATACAAACTGTTTGACTGCATCTCTGCAAAGTGACAGAGTAAGTGAGAACTCATGTCAGTGCAGATCTACGAGAAGAAAGGTGGCACAGCCCTGTGGAAGCTGTCATGAGCCCTGCATGGGAAAGGCTGAAAGGAGGCATCCAAGGGATGAAGATACAGTGGTGGTCCCTGAAGAACCTTACAGCAAATCTGGTTTCAACCAGGTATTCATCCTGGACTTAGTAAAGTCTATTGATTCTTTGGTTTCTTTTACATTGGAAAGCTTTTCAGTATAACCCCCTGATACCTCTACCCATCTGACATGGCTTATGTCAGTCAGGCTGAAATCAAAAGAAGCCTCCACATGAACAAACTGGCCTTAAAACTCTGGGCCCAGCAGGCCAGCTCAGCACCAGCCTGCACTGTGTGCAATGCCTTGGCTCAGGGGTCAGTGCAGACGTGTCCAGATGTGCACATCAGTGCTGGAGAGCCTGTTAACATTTCTTAATGCAGTCTACTTTTAGCAACTATCCCACAATCCAAACTTCAATGAGCTTGCACAGCAGCTGCTAGTTAGTGTGCAAAAAGAACAACTTTGCTAGTGTGCAAAAAGAACAAGTTCTTGTTCATTCTCCTTTGTGGTCTGGTCTGGTTAAAAGAAAGATAACACACAGTAAAACCTAATTTTGTTATTATTATAAATAGAGAAACTTTTGAAAAGATCCAAGTACAGGTGTGTTCAGAAAGTGGTTCCATCCTCAGTCATCGTGTAGAGCTTTTTGATTTTAAGTACTGGTACAGTCTCTTGTGTCAGGTTTTAGACTGTCTGACTCTTTAAGTTACAAAATGTGGTTGTCTCCTGGGGACAACCACAGGTAAATCAACATGAAAATTCTTGCTTTTTTCATATTGCACAGATTCCTTATGCAAGTCCGTAGGACACCAGGTAGTGCTGCTGCACTATCCAAAGAGGTCAATATTTGAAGAGAGTTTGACAAATTCAGAACCAGTGGCTAACCCTGAGATACAGAGAAGCTCTGAGACATACAGAAAATAAATATTGTAATTAACAGGAACCTTTTTACCTAATCAAGTAGGGCCAGGATTTGCATTTCTGTGCAAAGTTTCCAACTCCTGAACAGTTTCTAATGTCAATATCTTGCATGTGAACAGTTATTTGCAGGCAAAACAAAGGCCAGGCTGAAATACGGCCTGAGCATCCAAACCCCAGCACGCTGCTCTACGCCAAAAAGTCAATCTTTCTAAGCAGGGACTGTCACGGTAAGATAAAACATTGCCCCAAGGTCACTGTAGTTGGAATTCCCATCAGAAGGTTTTCATACCTGCCTTCAGACGTGTCTTGTGAGTACATGTTTCAGAGAAACAAAAAGATTACATTTCCTTAGGAAGGCAGAAGACTCTCTGCTCCTGCAGGGTCAGTACCTGGGCTTTTCTGAAAGGACGTAGTGGTGTGGAGGGATCAAAGCTGTCCGAAAAGGGGAAACTGCTGTTTGAACCCCAAGATCCTGGCTGTGATTGTGGTAATGCACGTACCCTGAGCAGTAACTTTATGAGCTTAAGATCATATTTTAAAAAATAGATACTATATCTGGGCTGCCTTTGCTCTAAGAATCACCCCCCTTGGAGAGCCAAACTTCAGCCTGTGAAAGTGGGCAGCGACTGTCCCCTCAAAGACTGAACTGTCTTTTAGTGCAACTCCAGTTATTTAATGTACAGGCACTAATGTTTTCAGAGAACGTTCTGCCAATTTATAGGGATCTGTCATTTTTCTTTCAAGATAGTATTTTAAGGGCACCAAACCCTTCAAAACTTTGAGCCATTACGAAAAGGAGGAAGAAAAAAAAAAAAAAGAAGGGGATATTTCAATGATTTTAAGCTACTATTTGTATCGCTCACAAATGTTGGGGTAAAGAAAGATGTAAAAAAAATCAACCAAATCTCCAAGAGCATACATTGTCTATCAAGAAAGGAGGAGGCACACCCCAAAGCAGGCAGAGGATGAGTTCTGCTCTTAGTTTTTACTCGTTATGAATTATGACCTCCATAGAGAGAGGTGAAGTAATGTTAGCTATGGCACATAATTGGCAAGGTACGTTGTATTTTCCATCTTTATATTTTCACAATCATATTTCAGCTCATGTCACTGCAGATAACTCCCTCTTTGACCCTTTGGCTTTAAATAGCAGAAAATACATCCCATGTTTTCCAGTGAGATAAATAGAAATTTGTCTTTTTTATTTCACAGCTCAGTCAGTTTATGATCAGGGCCAAGCTGTTTAGCAACACACAGAAGAGGTACCCAATGGATGAGCACTTGCTGCCTTCCTGCAAGTCAAACCTGCACCATGTCTTGCAGGCTTAGGCCCTGTTTCCCATTCACCACCGTTATTTTGCCTCTTTTTAAAAACAGCTTCTCATTTTTAATCCTCCTGAATGAAGCCCTTTAGTAAGAAGATTGAAGATTAAATATAAAAACATTAAGCTAGCTGAATTAATACCAGAATGCAGACTTCTCTTTAAACCAATACACAGGTGCTTGCTGATCAGCCAAACATACAAACATGAGAGCAAAGATGTGCTTGTGTGTGTTGCAGGATTGATGCTCCAAGGTATGCATGAGTTGTATGTAATTTTGCTCAGTGATAGGAGAGTTACCTGTGCTGGTAATGTCTACATTTTCACTTGTTTGTGATTCCCTTCTTGCTTTCCCTTCTGATTGCCTGTGGTGGTGGTGGCCTGTGCAGATCTCGGTTAAAGAGCTTGGGGCTGTCCCACGCTACGTAGTGAGGGGTCTAAAGACAAGACTCCAGTGCTTTGGAGGTTGGATTGCATTGTGGATTGGAGTTGCAGAAGCACTGGAAGTCGTGGATGCCATGCTGCCACCAATCAAAGCAACAGAGCTGCTGCAACCCACTGTTCAGTGGGGGAGAGGGGATATATTTGCAGTGGGCACAACATGTACATTGTGTATTCCAGAAAAGACTGAAAGAGAAGGGTGATATTTGTGTTCGACACGTGAAGAACAGCCTCTGTGCTTTCCCAGCACTGCAGCACTCATTCAGAGTGCTCTGGATGAGGAATGGAGCCAGGCAGATGTCAGCACCCAGCTTGTGCCAGCCAAGTGCTGATGGGTGGCAGTGGTCCCTCGGGCACAGCGTGCCTGTCTCTGTCCCAGCCAGCCCCAGCACTGAGCTCCAGCATCACTTCCAATAGTGCCACACTTATACCTGGCAGGTTGGAAAGCGCTGTGGGATCACCAGCCTTGAGAGGAACGGGACAGCTTCTGAAAGCCTGCCAGACCCCTTTTTGAAGTTTCTCACATCTGAGTTCAGCTTGAGTGTGTGCTTAGCCTTTGCTCATTCTAGGCAATAGGAGAGTGGAACCATCTGGGAGCAGGAAAAATGGCTTGCTCACAGGTGGCTCTGGGGTTGCCCTCTTTTCCCCCTTGCTTTCTGTAGTTTTTCAGCAATTTCTGCAGGGCTGACAGCACAGGTGGGGGAAGATCCCCAACCACCCAGTGGCAGCTCGGGTTGTTCTGATCCTCCACAAACACTCTTTAAATAGATCTGGTGTCTGGGAGCTTGATTTGTACCAGTCCCCCACTAAAATCAATTGATCTGTTTGTTACATGCATCTAAAAATTATTATTTTTTTAATTTTTAAATCATAGATTTAAAATAAGTTGAAGTTTAAGGATGAATTTAATGGAAATTGACTGCAAGATGAATAAATTCCTGGGCCTCCACCGAGTGGTGCTAGCTCATGGGTCAGGCGATTCTTGAAGAGACAGTTGTAGCTGCTCATGCCAACAAGTAACATTTTATTTAAACTATCTCCAAAAGGTCTTTCCTGATCTCACTGCTGAAAACATACAGTGTACTTTTCCAGCTACTGTCTGACCTTTCTATCCGGCTTGAGAAGGCAATGACTGCGCTTTAGGGTTTTCCTGCACCCTTTCAGTTTCATAAAAGAGAGAAATCCTTGATGTTGCTGTCAGCCCACTGACTAGGATCTGTTTTTACTGGGGAAGAACTGTTTTGCTGGTTCTGGTCATTGGCCAATGTGGGCTGAACGTCTCACAGTGCGTGGTGCACTGTCAGTCTTTTCCCTTTACTCTTTCTTTATCCTGTGTTTTCCTCCCATCCCCAGCAACAACCTGGCAGAAGCACACATTTGCACCTTATCTCCTGCTTCGTGAGCTTTCTTCATCCTCCTGAAACAGGAGCGCTCTACCCTTCTATTTAGTATTTTGTGATGCCACAGTCACCATTATCTACAGTTAAAATATATACAAGAGAATCTGAGAATCTCAGTATTGCGTTGATATCAAAGCTAACAGTATGATCTTGAATTTTTTACTGAATTTTAAGATGAAATTTAAGGCACAGATGCAAAGGCTTTATTTTTTCAGGTTTAGGCTGAAAAAATAAAGAAGGGTCCAACTATTTCCCCAAAGTTCTGGCTTCCACAAATTGTACTGGGTCATTTCCAAAACTGGTTCATCTTTGGGAATCCAGAATGGATGAGGTTGTGCCTTCCAACCTCTGCATGTGCTAAGATCAGGTTGGAGCAGGACCTCTCTTGTCAGCATCCGGGCGGTAACAGAGCTGCCTGTAAGGAGCCTGTTAAGTGCTTCCAACTGAGATCCTTTGCTGAAATTAGAAGTCCAGCACTAGTATTTGTAATCTAAAATTGGCAGGAAAACACACGTTCTCACGCTTATCCCATTTGGTAACAAAAATCATGTTACGTTAAAACAGCATCACAGTTCAGAGTGGACTATGCCTACACCTATGCTATTTGCTGACACTTCTGGGAGCTAGACACGCTTAAAGGCGAATTTCAACTCAGAACCATTTTCTGATGCTGTCCCACTCTTGCAGTCCCATGAAATGGAACCTGGTGTAGTGCATTGCCTCTTTGAGGAGGGGCTTCTGAGTAGAGAAATTGTGACTACTTGTTGTACCTCCCTGTTTACCAGTGCATTTTTCATTATGCTCTGCTTAAAATAGTGAGGATGTCGCTACAGATAAGGAGGAGCAGAATGAGAAAGATGCCACAGCTTCTGTCTGTGCTTGTGGCTGCACAGGGGCACTCAGAGCACTGCTCACGTGCACTTAAAGCCAAGGGTTTCTGTTCCATGTTCATAAAACGCCACTAGCTTTAGAAAGCCTCACCTGCCAATTCTGCAGTTACAATTCAACATTTTATGATTTACTTTGAGGAATCCTTTCACAGTCTCTAATTCCTCACTAGAAGTTCCATAATAAACACAGTCATATTTCTAGGTTGATTTTAAGAAGAGTTGGATACGGTTGTTGTAGCATTTTCGCTCCCCAATTCCACCTGTTTTCTTTTTATTTGCTTCTTGAGCTCCAGCCTTTCCCTCCCTTTTTGCTAAGGAGAGTTCAGTTTGACTATTTCTAATTCCATTTGGAAATACACATGCAAGTTGCCTGAATAATACATTGTCTCCTACTGCCTTAAGGAGAACTACCATTTCAGACAGTGAACATCCACAGAAATCAATACTTAGAAGAGCAGAGACCTGCTTATGCGTGCAGATTTGCAGCACTCTAATAATAGCCATCTGATGTTTGCACTGCAGGCACTTGCCTGTCTCTTCTGACTCATGTCCCCATGCTGTGCCATGCACTTACAGCACTGTTGTCATTTCAGGTAGCAGAGAAGCAGCCTTCACCTATGCCATCATTGCTGCCGGAGTAGCCCACGCCATCACGGCTGCCTGCACACAGGGAAACCTGAGTGACTGCGGCTGTGACAAAGAGAAACAGGGACAGTACCACAAGGAGGAAGGATGGAAATGGGGCGGCTGCTCTGCCGACATCAGATACGGAATAGGATTCGCCAAAGTGTTTGTGGATGCCCGGGAGATTAAGCAGAACGCGCGGACGCTGATGAACCTGCACAACAACGAGGCTGGGCGCAAGGTAGGTCCTCCTGCACCCCTGGGACTCGGCCTGAAAGGTCTGGCCGTGTCCTGCACCATGCCATGTGCTGCAGTGTGCTCCAGTGCCCGGCTCATGGTGCAGTGGGCACCTCTGCAGGGGACACGGGCTGGTAGGGCCATCTGTCTGCCAACCATTTGTCTGAATGTTGCTCTTTGCAGTTGTAAAAAGAAAAAGCAAACAGACATTTTAACTGGAAAGTCAAATGGTTCTTACGCTAAACAGCTCGCCTGCTACTGTGTGGGTGAATGGGATTCCCGTCAGGTTCAGACATGAACTTCTCACTCATTTAAAAAGGGATCATTTTCAACCTAATTGCTTAAACCTTGCTCTTTGTGTGAAGACTACGTCTAAAAGAGAAAAACACTTGAGCACAACGGCCGCAGCTTCACTGTCACACACATTCACTTACTGTTTTGCACTGCATCCCGCCCCTTTCCCATGCTCTGGGAGGGGATTGCTGCCAGCAGCTCTCACAGCAGCAGCACTGGGGAAGGCAGGAACCCAGCAGCCCCACGTGCACATGCCCTGCCTGCTCTGGGAGCTGCCTTTGCCTCTTGCTGTGTGCACCCATCCAGCCCCAGCCCTGCACAGGACTGACCATCTAGTTAATCCCATCTTCCACAGCTTCCTGCTTTCCTAGCTCTGTTTTACTTTCTCTGCTGCTTGCAGTTCTGTGCATCAATCCTCATTTTAGCATTATCTTAGTGTGACTTAGAAGCAAATGGGAGAAGGAAGTTAGGAACAGCGATTAATTTGTGGATACTATTTTTGTTGTGGTAATTACCTGTAGGCTCTGAGACATCTCCACTTAGGTACATATGCTGGAGCAAAGCAGATGGTATTGAAGATTTTCCAAACCAAGCCATTTTCCAAACAGAACCTGAAACCCAAACAGAAGCTGAACCTTTTCTTTTTTGTGTAGTATGACTGTAGTAGTTTTATAGGTCAGATTATGTCCTCTGTCCCTGGAGGTTTTAAGAAACATGTAGATGTGGCACTGAGGGATGTGGTTTAGTGGGCACGGTGGTGATGGGTTGATGGTTGGACTGGATGTTCGCAGTGGTCTTTTCCAACCTTTATGAATCTGTTTCTTACCATGCCCAGTATCCCAAGTGCTGGGGTCTTGCTCTCTAGTGCAAACATGATACTTCAAAGCATCAGCAGCTGACCATTAATATTGGTGGATCAAATGACTGGAGGTTCAGTGACTATATTACTTGGCTTCTGGTGGAATAAAGATGTATATGGAAGAGCCTAGTGGAACATCAAGACCTAAACTGCTCTGCCATACAGGCACAAATCCACAGAAATCAGAACTTGCAGAGCTTCTGTTCAGTGGGAGAGCTACTCTCCTGAAAGGGCTGCTTTTATTCAGTAGGAGACAGCAGTAAAACATTTGCAAGAAATGACACACCATGATTCAAAATACAAATGGAATGAGCTGCTGTCTTTGAAGATTATTTCAAATGTAAAGCCCAAAGATATAGCAAAAAAAAAAAAATGTTGGTTTCATTACTTCATTGTATTTTTGGCTCCATTGTCTCCTAGGCATGGAGTCAGGGCAGAGGAGGAACTGGTCAGTGCAAAGGCAAAGCATCCAGCAGCTTTCCCAGAAGACAGGAGCTTCTTGCTTCTCACCTAGGTGTGCACAATTCGCTTTCCTAAAAGTATATGCCTGGAAGATTCAGCTCTGCACATTGTTATCTGGGAGAACAGTGGCTGTGCTATCTCTGGCGATCTGCCATTTCTCCAGCAGGCTCAGGAACTGTTCTGATTTAGAGATATTTGTACGCTTCTTCCTGCATCCCTTACAGAGCAAAATTACTGATCTTTGTTCGAACAAATCTCTGTTGGAAATCTTCAGGGAAAAGAAAGAGTAACATGGCTGAGAAGAGGCATGTTACTCCACCAACCTGTAGAGAATGAATAAATGATGTTTTTGCTAGAGAGATTCCTTTCAGGCTTTTCACTTATGTGAAAGATCACAGTATTTACAGACAATTGGCAGAGAGAGGCCATTACAGATATTTGGCAAGCTGGGTCTCACAACCTAACCCTTTCACAACAAAGACCGTCTTGTTTTGAGGTGGAACTCTCTCTTTTGGAGCAATACGGATCTTATCAGCCTCCACACAATCTATTCTTGGTGGCTTTCCTTTGGGCTATAAATTCTTGTCTAGTTTTACTTGCCCATGGCGAGGTTTTTGATGATATTTATGCACCTAGGAGACAGACTGGCACCTACTGGGCTTCCAAAAATAAACCGGGTGTTCAGTTCTCATTGATTTGTTATCTTCACCTATAGGCACTGCTCCCGTATTCAGAAGTCAGCCTCTTCTACATTTTTGCTCTTGCAGTGTGAAACTGCACTGTGCGCTGTGCCTCACTCTGCTGGGTGCTCATGACCAACCTGTGAATCAGATATCCCAAGTTGGAAGAGTCATGTAAGGATCACTGAGTCCAACTCCAGTGTCAACACAGGGCTACCCAAAAATCAGACCATATGACTGAGAGCTCTGTCCAGACACTTCTTGAACTCCACGAAGCTCAGTGCTGTGATCACTTCCACTAGATACAGGTGACTCAGGATGTGCTCCGGTGAATCCAGTGTGTATAATAAAATGGTTGTCTTCTTGAGCGTCACCAGTCGATTCATGTGCCCCACCTCAGCAAGCAAGAGACAACAGACTTTGCACTGCAGCAGGCATGACTGCTGGACTTGCCAGGGACACTGGGCACAGGTAGGGCTGTATGATACAAACTCACAGAGAGCCACCAGGAGAAGTGATCCAGTCTCTTTGAAGACCTTCCACCCTACAGTCTTGTTTTACCGAGGCAGATGTCTCGCTGGTGCCACTGGTTCCTACAGAATGAACACCCATGCTTCCTCCCTCTGTTGCAGGGTGAAGCAATTAACAGTTGTCCATACTGTTAGAAACCAGACAGGGCTCTGACTCTCCATTTCTCTTGTCTCTCCCCAAATCAGCTGGCCTCTGCTGTGTAGCACATCCGCAGGGCTCCAAACTTCCTCGTCCACTTAGAGGGTAAGGGGCAGAGTTCAAACCAGGGGTTGCATACACCCTACGAAACTGGCCCCAAGTAGATCAAGAAACCTTGCTTCATTTGTCAAACCCATTGGAGAGCAGCTATTTCTGACCTCCAGAATCAGAGTCCAGGGTGTCTTTCCTCTTTGAATTAGTATTTCCTGAAATGCTGATTCACTGCAGGAAGAAGTAAGCAGGACAGGGAGAACAAGAAGAGAATTCATAACAGCTGGGTCAGAAAAAAGAGATAAAGCCTTGAATTAATTTAAAGGCATAATCCTGATTTGCCCTGCAAACTTCCATGTAAGGGGTCATAATTGCAAGACTGAATTGTCTGTTAGCAAATTTGTCTTCTCAAGTACAAACGTAATTGAATTACTGTAAGTAACACAATAACATACGTCTGAGAGATGTTTATGCTCCAGGAAATAAAAATGTTATTCTCCCCGTTATTCTGCTAAAATAGCAAAGCAGGTGCTGAAATGTTCTATGTACATTGGCCGTATCGTTTTCATTTCAACAGCATGACATGGTACATGACCAGATTGCTCCCTCCTCTCTTTTTCTCTGTGACATTGAAATTCCACAAATGGCATCTTGCATCAGCGTTACATCATGTTAAGTATAATGCAATATTATGAGTCACTGTTATAAATCATGGCCACAGGCTACATTAGAAGGCTTTTGCAATTCAAGAGCACATCAAGGTGGATTTTTATTCAGCATTTCTCGTTGGAGGCATACATAGGTGCGCTAACTTTGCAACTCATCTTCATCCTCTGAACCAGTAGCATCTCAGCTTTCTCTTTCAGCTCCATATAGGAGTGCCAAACATGCCTAATGGTGTTACTGTACATACAAAACAAAGCTACCAGAAACCAGGAGGTATTTCTAAAGTGGGTCATGCAATGATCATAACAAAAGGAAGTGTTTGGTATTGTATTCTTTAGGGAAGGCTGCAATAAAGCTGTGGTGAAACATAGGCATTTGGAAAACATGGAACTGGGGAGTTTTTCTGAGCTATTCTGTAAAGCTCCCAGTTATGCACTCAGCCCTTTGCTAGCATCCCTGGCCTCAGGCGGCTGCAGCCACTGAACTTTGCTGAATCTCTTCCAGTTCTCACACAATGTGACCTCACCACGCCACTGCCAGAATTTGGTTGTCCTCTAGAGGAGGTGGTTTCTTCTGCTTCATTCAAATGTTTTCCTTTAACTAACCTGCTGCAAGAAGTAATGCAAAACACTAATTCTTGCAGATGAAACTTTTAAAAGTTTCTAGCTCATTGTCAGAAAAGAAACTAATAAAATAGGCTACCAAACAATTTAGCCTTTATAATTTTCATGAAGTTCTGGAGATTTAATAGCTCTGCCTGACCTTGGCCTTGATGTGCACGCACAGGCTCTGGTCCTGTCTGTGATGGGCCAGGGGTGGGCAGTGAGGGATGGCAGCCTGTACCTCTGGGCTGTGCCTGGGAATGGCTCCAGCCTCCTGATGCTCAGTGCCTGCTGAGTGCACTGTTAGCAGGGACTGTCACTCATCCAGGAGGACAGCGGACCCATAGTGAAGCCAAAAATTACTTTCCACATGTATACAGCAGCTGATTTTGGCCTCAAACAATCCCTGAACGTAGCACAGCTGGCTTGTAGTAACCAAACCATGTATTTCTGTATTCAGCTGCCTCACAACTCCATCAGAAAGAACATCTCTAATGGCACACACACACCGGAATAAAACTTGCTTGTGTCTGGAGCTGCTGAAAATTACCATAGACTCCAGAGAGTCTAGGAGACCAGCTTGGAGCAGAACAGCACTGGGTGAGGCTGCCCTGATAGTCCTGGCACCAGCAATCAAGTGATATTATAGCATCAGCAACACAGCCTGTTTCTTGACGCCCAGAACTTAACGGTGCCTTTGCAATTGCACTTACTATTTTCCAGTTGTTTTTCACTTTCTTTTTTGGCACAGCTACAGAAATGTTCCTTACTTTTGCATTCAGAAGCTTCTGGGTTTTAGAACTTGGGATGCTCTTTAAATACAAAAAATGATTAATGGTTTTCCTCTTTATTGTTGGATCCTATCTACCGCTGAAACAATCACAGCTGTGGTACATGCCTGATTTAGAGGGGCTAAAAGTTGGAAAGCATTGTTCAGCAATAACTTTCTATGCCTTGTTACCAAGTTCCGATTCAGCAGAGTGTAACATGCCCAGGACTGGCTGCAATGCACCCTCAAATGCTTGCTCCTTTACATCCAGCTCCCCTAACTGCTTCCTCCCTCACCTGCCCCACAGCCTGGCACCACAGCTCAGCAAAACCAGGAAAGTAGAGTTAGCTGCAGCAAAGTCCTTCCCAACAATTTCTTCACCATACAGTTGCTGCGGGGAGCAGGATTTCCAGCAAGGCCAAGCCCAATGCACTGAATGGGAAAGCTCTATTAATGTTGGTGGGAGCACAGGACAAAGATGAATGCTTCCAACAATCCCATCCCTACTGAGTGCTTGCAGTGCACAACAAGACACTGCTGGGCAACCTCCTAGCTGTGAAAAAACCCAATACACAGCTGTGCACTCTCACAGTATTGTGGTTGTATTTGAAAGGATCAAAGTTCTATTTTATAGCTTCCCAATTTTTTTTTAGATAATAGTCTTAAAACAAGACCAAACTTGACAGACAAGCTCTGCATCTTCTCAACAACCCAGAGGGAAGATAAAGGGAACATTAATGTTAGGCTAAATTATGAGAGTGAATTGGACTGCACAAAAACTGTAATCCACAAGAATGAATTTTCATTCCACTTGTCCTCCACTTCCAGCTAATCAGAAATTGTGATACATAGTCCTTCTTGTATTTTGGCTTTTAACTCCCTCTTATATCTCATGTGGTTGAAAGCTGAATTCCTGATTTATGCTGAAGATTAGGGAATGATAAATGCTATCACTTGCCTGCAGTCGCAATTTTAGAGGATTCTGGCATTATGAGCAAAACATGCATTTCATGTATGTGCTTACTAGAGCTGACAATCTGCCATGCTGCTGACAAAGATAGCTGGGTCTGAGGGCCAGGGTCTGTTAATAAATAACAAAGATCTCAAATTCCAGATTTAGTATTACCCACCTTTTATAGCTGAAATAATCAGATGCTTGCTTGAACAATTAATTTGCTCAGCAAAGCCACTGGATGAGTCTCACATTTTTTGACTTGTCTAACTTAATTCAGTCCTTCTGTCTGGACAGTTACCAGCACTTTCCACAGTTTGTACACCTGTCATTCAGAACCCAGAGGGGAACGTAATAGAAAATATAGCAAAATTAGTTGCAGTATAGGTTATTCAGGTCTCCATGAAAGACTCCCACAGTTTTCAGCATCTTTGGTTGAGGCTCTAAACTAAGATTACTGATTTGAAACAAACATAATTGTCACAAAGCATGAGAACTTCAAAGCAAATTTCTTGCTGTGTTTGGATATCAATACCATAAGCTTTATGCTATCGTGTAACAAGAATCACAGGACAGAGAGAACAGCATCTATCAACCTTAACTCTGACCATGCTTAGATTTAAGCCAAAGTTGTTGAAAAAAATGCCAGAAATAGGAATGAGCAGAGCTATGTTGCTTCCGTGTTCACCAGGTGACATTTGTCACACTTCACACTGATATACTTGCACGAAGCTAAACACTCCTGTTTGCATACTTGAGGCATTAAAAAACAACAGAACTGGCCAAGTTAGCAACAAACTTGGGGCCAGACCAGGCTGTTAACTAGAAGCAATCCTAGTACACAAGCAGGCACTGCTTCTACTATGCAAGGTTTGCACTGAATGATGTTGGGGATCTTACATAGTGCAGTCTCATTATTCTAACAGAGTACAGCCATTCAGTATGCAACCCCACGCTTGTGTTGTTGAATTTCTGCAAACCATTTTGTGTCAAGAGGGACAGAAACTGCAATCTTCTGCATTTAAAGTACCTCCAGAAATATTCCCAAGAGCCTTGACACGAGGAGTCAGCAATGAGAACTCATTGTTGGGCTAAGCAGAGACATTTGGAACAGTGCGTAGCAGAGGTTTTGGTAAAGGTTGGTCCAAGTGCTATATTAGACAGTTGGTGACAGAAAACTCTGAAATTACAAAGCCCTGAAAGACTCACACAAAGCAATAATTGCTAGAGTTTGCTGTACAAATGAAATAGACTTCTGCTTTAATGGAATTTCCAGGTATTTTGAAGTAAACAATTA
Source organism: Chrysolophus pictus (assembly GCA_037305975.1). Lineage (NCBI taxonomy): Eukaryota > Metazoa > Chordata > Aves > Galliformes > Phasianidae > Chrysolophus > Chrysolophus pictus. Next base: position 13,966,587 of record CM074587.1, read on the forward strand.
AATGATCGATTCAGTGAAGAACAGCTTTTAGTTCAAGGACACAAACAAGGCCTGTTTGGTACTGGAAAAGTGTAGCACGAATCTATCTATTAAAGGATGAGGGTTTCAGGTAATTGCAGAGAGGATGCTTTGCTCTGCATTGCCAATTAGTGCCAAAAGGCACTGGTATTCATTTGTGTTAGGACCGGTTATTGAAATGACCCCAAGCCTTCTGGTACTTAAAAGTGAGTGGTACCACACAGACTGCATTTGGTCCCCTGAGACAGACGGAATGAAAGCATCAGAAATCACAAACTCGAAATAAAATCTAAGCCAGTGCTTACTGCTAGTTGCTGTAGCAATAGGCTGTCTTTGTAGTGTCAGCTGGTGGCCTGCTAGGGACACCAGCCTTGCCTTAAGCATACTAGATCTTATAAGAAATGAAAGACTACGTGCAGTTATGAGTACAACTATGTGTGCACTTAGAGGACTATTCACACATGAGATTTTAATTGAGTCATAACATACTGTTATCTTTGGGTGTATAAGTCCTGCAGTCATAAAACAATTATCTGTTGACATGGCACAATAGTTAATGCATAAATAAAGAATTTCAATAAGGAGTCAAGAATATTTGTCCAAAAGGCTTGGATTAAGACCTCGGTTAAAAAAGAAAAGATCAAGAAAACATAAACTGTGAAACAGTGGAGATACCCTCCTGCATAAGCTTGTCCTATGAGCCATGGCAGACTCTTTGCAGATTGCCCCAGAGGTGTAACAGCAAGAACATGCACACTGTCACCTGGAGCTTTTACAGGATCTTTCTCCTCCCTGAGATCTTTAATTTTTATGGAAGTTGCTTCGCTCTATCCTTTCCATATTTGGTTGAAAATACTATAAAGGTTCAACTGTTTCCAGTGGAGCATAAGAAGACAGAAAAGCAGAAGGGAGACAGGCATCAAATAAATGCTTAAGCTCCGTTTTTTTAGGAAATTGGTCTGAGAAGTTTGTATTGCTACTGTCGGGAGAAGTTTAGGCCAAATGGTGTAATTTTCTAATGTTCTCTGGAATATAATGGATCCAAATAACTCTACTAAAGAATACCATAGCATTAAGGTATTTTTAAAAATTCTATATAATTGAGTTACACTTCATATGAAGGTGCCCCACAAAGGGATATTTATAAAATTAATATCTGATTAATACATTGAATGCGTAACAGATGTCCATGGTTTCTGTTATAGATAGGTTTCTGAATGGGTAAAGCTGGTGTTTACAAGCTGCTGTTACAAGCATCCTATTATCTTGTGAACTAAAGACCTACAGCAGCTGGTTAACACTCTGTTATCAGTGTTGATGTCAAGGCTCAATTAATAGAAAATAAGTGGCTTACTAAGGGGAACAATTAATGGTATTGTTGGATGTTGCTTTTTAAGTCATCAATAAATAATACACAGCTAGTCAGATCCACTAGCAAAAAGCAAGAACTATGTCTGGTATGGAGGATGAGCTGACTGAGGGTAATAATGTGCTTCAACATATTGCTCTTTAAAAGTGAATTTCTGTTAATATGTGATTACTCACTTGTTAAATAAAAGCTTCAGCTATTGCTAAAATATCTGTTAGAATGAAAAAGAGAAAAATCTAGTATGCAAGACAGAAAGCCAAAGAAGTTTACTTAGACTGCACCGGGAATTGTAAATAAAATTAGGAAATTCCATGTTCTTCTGCATTGGAGGAAATTTTAATTGACAACAGGCCAGAAGATCCACGTTAAAATTCTTGGCCTGGACACGGGCATGCTAATCTTGGCAGCTGCTAAGCTACAGAGATAGGCTCTGCTGGTAGGATCTTATCTCTGATAAGTGGGAGCTATTTGAAAACGTGGAAGCATGGATCTATTGTCCCAACTGCAACTGGAGGGGGAAAACTCTTAGGTATATAACTTGGAAGTCTTCCTTGTGGAAGAGTTATTCCCACCATAATTACGATATCCCAGAATATCATAATTAACACCATGTTATTTTATGATGTAAATATTTTGACTCAAAGTGATGTCTCCCTGTGAACCAAACATGAAGATAAGTGGTGCTTCTTTCTGGGCTGAAGAAGTTCCTTAAGAAGTTAAGTTAGTTTTTGTAAAGGAAATACTGAGACATTAGTGTAGAAGTACTTTGAGATCAGCCAGAAAGCTTGATGGAAAGGTAAATCATCCACTATTTACCAAATATACTGGCTTAGAGAACTGATACTAACTTATTTTTAATCATGAGAAATACTCCTTGCATGGTATTATTTGCTGCGTACCTAACGGTTAACTCTCATGGTCTGGAACCTAACTAAAAAAGCCTATAATTGTGTATGTCTATTGGTTAAAAATATGTGGAAGCAATGTGAAGTGATATTATTTTGCAACTAGCGCTCTCGCCAGTATCTGGCTTTATTAGTTTAGCACAAGAGGTGTTTTCTGATGAGTTGTCTGGAACAAGTAAGGCTGTTCGGTTTCTATCACACTTCAGAAACTTTTCTCTTGACAGCTTAAGCATTTGTCAAAATGCTCTACCTGGGTGCTCCCAATTCTTTATTATTCAGTGCCAGCAGCACTTCATCTGAGCGCTTTGCTACCAGTGGGGAGAGTTAAATGGAAGATGAAGTTTAGTGGGAATGAGTCAACCCTGTGCCGTCCCTCACTCTGTGTACATTAGCTGTGACAAAGATGGATTTGAGTTGTGTCATTTCCTGTTTTCCCTACCTTTTTTTCTTCCTCTTCTTTTACCTCAGCAGTGAAGTATTACTCAGGCTGTGTGAGATAGCCCTAAGCGACGGCATTGACATCCCTGACTAGCAGAGCAAGGCTGTAACAAAACCTGAGTAACCCCTAAGTCTTTAACCCGTTGTGTTCTCAACTTGAGGAACATAAATAGATTTTGGTTCATCTTATCTAGGAGTACTTCCAATTACTTCTGAAATGGCATCCTAAGATATAAACAGTAGACAGATGTTATTTCTTATTGTTACTTTTTAAAGCACACCACCCTACATCTCGATGCACTGCCATTTAGAAGCACGGAGTACAAGTGAAGATCACCATCCCAAGATCATAGCTAAAACCAGATTCACTAGACATAGGATGTTAGAATGATTATATTGACTTTGAAGAGGTCTATGTCTGCAGACATTACTTGGCCAAGATTTAGCTGACTTCATTAGTCTCTGATCCATACACTGAGCTCATAGAATGAAGCAAGATTAGGGAAAGTGGCATTTTTAGCAATGGATCTTCATCATCTTTCAAATACATAATAGAATACTACACAGATCACAGGCCTGTTTCAGAAGTATTTTGGAGTGATTTTTAATTTGTGACCAGAATGTGAGGAAAGTACATATGATATGCTCAGGGACGTGCTTTAGTGGTGGTTGTTAGAGTTAGGGTAGTATGGTTAGGTTGTGGTTGGACTTGATGATCTTGAAGGCTTTTTCTAACCTGAGCAGTTCTGTGATTCTATATAAGAAGAAATGTTATATTGATAACATGCCCAAATCCAGAAAAATTGCTATGTCATTTTCTTTGTAAATCATCTTAGTGTCAGTGAACATCATGTTGTTTCTCCATTTTCAAAACCTTCATCATCACCTTTTATTCCCTTCTGGCATGAACAGACTGTTCAGTATCTTTCTGCAGAGGAAGATATGTACTATAGAAAACTTACGTAGTGATAAGAAGGTGAACTAGATAATATAACCAACAACTATCCATAATTCTGTAGCACCATCATCCCATTTTCCAGTCTATTTTAGCTTCATGATACAGGTAAACCAGACAAGAAGAGTATTTCACAAGCTATAATCCATCATACCCACAGTGTCAGTTTTGCTTGAACAGCAGCAAATAATGATCCTAGATAACGTTTCTCTTAATCTCACAATCTTGTTTCTGTCTGAGGTTAGGAATTCATACTTTCACTTATACAAATAGAAAGTATAAATTCACATAGAATCATAGAATCTTTTAAGTTGGAAGGGGACCTTTAAAGATCACCTGGTCCAGCTTCCCTGCAGTGAACAGAGACAACTACAGCTCCATCAGGTGCTCTGAGCCCACGCAGCCTGACCTTGAGTGACTCCAGGGACAGGGCATCCACCACCTCCCTGGGCAACCTGTGCCAGTGCCTCGCAGCCCTTACTGTAGAAAACTTCTTCCTTATAGCCAATCTAAATCCCCCTTCTTTTAGTTTGAAACCATTTCCCTTTGTCCTACGTCTTGGACTCCACTAAAGAGTCTGTCCCCTTCCTTCTTACATCCCCTCTAGTTATTGAAGGGCTGCTCTCAGGTCTCCCTGGATCCTCCTCTTCTCCAGGCTGAACAGCCCCAGTTATTGAATGGCTCTAAGAAAATTCAACTTCCAATAATTGTAGGTGAAAGCACATTAAAAGAGTTTTTTTTTTTTTTTTTCCCAGAACTATTTTTTCCAAACTCCTTTTGATGACTGATTTTTAAACTTCCTACATGATGACACTTACTTGGCATTACATTGATCCAGTCTAATCTTATGTGATAATGGGTCTCCCAAGAGTTATTTTTTTAAATAGCAAGTAGTTTATCAAACACATTGACAGCTATGTTTTCAAATTATTTCCATTTTTTTCCAGTTAAAATACTTGTCTTGCTTTTAAATAGAAAAATCTGTAGAAACAATATACAAGTCAGAGCAGTCTTGCAGATGGACGTACCAAAAAGGCATCACAGCAGTAACCACTCAAACTCTCAAGCTAATTTTCAAGTACAGTGTGTTTGTCACTAGCAACTCAGAAAACAAAAAATCCCACACCAAGAACCCCCCGTCTCACAACCTATTTGCCAACTGCTCAATAGGAACAACACTAAGTCCATTTCCTGGTATAAAACTTTATCTAAGCATTAGCTTCGTAATTCATAGTTGAGAAAAGCTTTTATAAAAGGACTTCCTGCTAACAGAAGGAAAGGTGGGGAAGAGGGTTTTGTATTTGTGTTACTCAGAAAACTTTGTCACCAGCCATATCCCTTAAGAGCATGTGAAACTCAGCCTGAAGCTCATGGTTCCAGCTCATGAATTAATGGTTTCGTTTTACATTTTGATGACCAGAGAAAGGTGCAGGTACTTTCTCTCTGGGGAAAACAGGAATGTGTTCATGAGAGACGTAAAAAGGCAAGGAATCCCACAGACTACCAGCTTGTAGCTGTTATCAGATACGACGCAAATGGAGGGGGTGAGGGAGAATACCTGGCAGGAGACCTGCTCTGAGGAGGGACTGCCTGACGTGGCAGTGTGGATTTCTTTGTGTATCATTCCTTTCAAGTCCGTATCAGATTTTGTCGAGCTATTAACATCAGGTGTTGCCACATCGCTCCCACTATCTCCTCAAGCAATATCTTGATGAAGATAAATAAAAACTGAAGAACCTTATTTGACTTTCAGGGACTGTGATTAGATTTGTGGAGCCGTCAGAGAAAAATACTGAGGAACGAGCAAGCAAGATACAGGCTTTGAGCCGCATACATGGAATCCACTTTTCTAGATACTTTTGCAAAGCTGAGAGGTTTTGGCAGGAGCTTATCCTAGGAACAGCTAGATGGGATATAAGGTTTTCTCCTAGAAGAACCCCTCAGTGGCAGAGAGCCAAAGTATCATGACACCTTGTTTTATTTCAAAGAGCTGTCCCTGCAGTTTGAAGAAAGGCAAGGGCCGTGCCTTGCGGTTAAATTTGAGAGGAGCATTTAATATGGTGTGAGAAGCTGTCTCATTGTGTCTCTGGTGCCCTTCCTATCCTATGTCCAACTATTTGTCAAAGGTGGCAATTGTGAAGGTATACCATAAGAATTGTTTTCTACTGCTGTTTGGTTTTTGGTCTCAGAAGCAGTGATAAATAGATTTAATGCATGGTAAGTCCTGAAAGTTAACAGAGCTAAAATAAAAATACATAGGAGAAAATATTTTCGCTTCGTTCCTCTCAGCTTTTACTGGTGCTCTCAGACTTGGGTGTTCATTTGCTATTCTGCACAGCATCAGTCATTGAATGAAGGGCATTAGGTCTTCTGTCCTCTAATTGAAGTGATGCAACTTACCAAGGGAAAGAAAAGGAAATCTCATTCAGCTTGCGCATGCTGACACCACTGCGTGAGCGGTGTGACCATTCTGAATTTTTCTTTACTCATTTGATACATAATAGAAATAGAAGCTGTATTTAGAAAATAATTGCTGCACGTGGTCAACTTCTTTACAAAGGTGAAGTAAAGAGCAACTAACGTTACAGGTGAGAAAGAATCAAAACGATTATCAAATTCTGTAAAGAAAGGTGAGGAACCTCCTGCTTTGTGGGAGTGCACAAAAGGTTAAATTTATGAGAGAACAGAATTTATGAACTCTTCATATGGAAAGGAATTATGAGTTAGAATTTGGAAGAAGTGTTTCTGAACTTTAAAATACTGAAGGTAAATGGTTGTACTGGGTACAAGCTGGGATGTTTCTAGCATTCTGTCATTTATCAGCATTCTCTTGGCTGTCTTCATAATTAGTCCTTAGACAGTCTGCATGATTTTCTTTAGACAGCTATTTCTAGGAAAATGAAATGGTGGTTTGATTGGTGTATGATTAGTCATGTTCTATGCTGATTTCCTGGCCATTTTTTATTAGAAATGGAAAATTTCTTACAATGAGAAAAAAGGCTTAAGCTACCAATGGTAGTAGTATTTTGGGTAGTCTGTGTAACAAATCTGTCTGATGCTGAATTCGATTTCAGATATTATTTTACACAGATTTACTAATGAAAAAATACAAGGAAAAGCCATCATCTGACTGTGCTGATGAAGTTGATGATACAATCAACTGAAATATGAAAGACAGTCTGGAATGAGTCACTTTTAGTGTGGGACACAGTCAATTCCAGACTCATTCACAGTTAGTTTGCCATAAGATATGCAAAAAATGTTTTGTCTCTACATAACACATTTTACAACAGCTCTATTAATATTTCTACTGGACATCCACTGGTGGTAAATAATCGCTTCGTTTCGCTCATGTTCTTGCCAACTTTAATTTCCATGTTGGTACTTTTAAGATACACTGTTTCTCACACTTTTTAAAGGGTTTGTAGGGTTTGTCTTTGGCAGCATTTCTCCTTTTATGCTCTTTCATGTTCATTTTGGGTTTCAAGTCAAAGGGCACTAAGTACTACTTTTATTTTCCTCAAATTTCAAAGTTCTGGTGTTAAGACAGTCCTAGCAAGCTACTTACATGGTTGTATTGTTTTGAGATTATTGTCACACTTAAATGAAATTAGTGGCAGAGTAATTTTCTACTTACTTCAGATAGAGATAGCCGTTTTTCAGCTTGCATGTGCATTCTTTGCCTCTCTCTTTCAGGAGAGCTTATGAACAGGAAGGGACCAACTTTCATATAGTCTGATAGTAATAGGACAAGAGGGAATGGCTTTAAACAGAAACAGAGGAGATTTAGATGAGATGTTAGTAGAAATTCTTTACTCAAAGAGAGGTGAGGCACTGGCACTGCTTCCCAGAGAGCTGTCCTTCCATGTTCTTCTCCAGAGTGAAAAATTCATAGTTCTGTCTGTGGTTTTGTTTTCTCTGATCTATAGTAGAGATGCAAGCCCTTATAGGAGACAGGTATTTCCTGATCCAGGTGATGCAATGTCAGACGAAATTAAGAGAGTTTATGGCCCCAGTAAGACAGAAATCAGTATCCACTGTCTCCCTGTTTGCATGTGCTTCACACATAGACCGAGTTAGAGTTATTTCTGATGCTGCACTAAAGGGTCCCTGGCCTCAAGCACGATGATACTGGTACCATGCTGTGAAGCAGAGTGTCTGTGTGAAATCTTGGTGAAGAAGAATGCCCTGCGGATGGGAGTATATTTCATGCTTTAAGTCAGGACAGCTTTGGCATTGAGTGCTTTAGTATTCTGGTGCAGTGTTGTGCTTTAGCATTACCTGTCCACACTGGGGGGGGGCACACTGTGCTCCAGTCTGCCCTGGAAGATGCATTTAGAAAGCCATATGTGCTTCAGTGTTGAGCACTCAGGGAGGTACACAGCACTAACTGGATGAGTTATGAGCCAGAAGGGATGCTGAGCTGAGAAAACTCATAGCAGGAGGGAAACCAGCTTTCTGGCCATGTCAGCCTCACGGCCACCTCTGCATTTGCTGAAACCCACGCACCCAATCCCCTTTAGTTCCTGCTGTTCCAACGGCTCTCCAGGGCTTCAGCTTGCCACCCTCACCTGACACACCCTACAGATTTTCTACAAAACTAAAGGCAAAGAAAAAACATGTTATGTTCCTTATGGCAGTGCCCAAAGGTACTATATCTGAAGATAACATCAACAGAGAGAGCCAGCGCAAGTTCTCTTCACACAAACTATTTCCCAGAGGCTAATGGCAAAGGAGAGAGAAAGAGAGAAACAAGTACTGACAGTTTACTATAGGAACTCAAAGAAAAAGTGGACAAAGCTAAAAGAACTCTAGCTCTTTGTTAGCATCTGATCCAGTTTAGAGCACTCGCTGGTGCATACATTTACTTTCCATGGCTGACGGAGGTGGATTTTGTCATTTGGTAAGAAACAGAAGAAATAGATTTAAAATTTGTCACCCTTCAAGCCTCGTACACTCTAGGAAAATCAGTCTGCAACATACATGAAGTCTTAATCTAACATGAAAAGTATGAGCTGCTGGCTAAAACCTCCAAAGGAGCAAATCCTGTTTTCAAAAGATTCAGTGTTTTCTCTTTTTAACACAGACCAAGTGCTGAAGTGAAGGGGTAGAGTGCTTCTTTTGGCTCATGGAAACCACAGGGAAGGCCTCCTGTCCCTACCCAAAGAGTACTTTCAAAAAAAGAGTCCAGGTACCAAATATCACAGTGCAGTGAAATTATCAAATCACCATTACCAGCTTTTGCCCAGGACAGATGGTTCAAACCACATGTAGCCTATTTTCTAATGCTGTAAAAGCAAATTAATCTCCAGCTGAATTTGCAAAATGCTGCACTGAAAGAAACTGCGAGGAGGATGTATGAATAAGAACAAAACCAACACAAGGGTTTGTGAGTGGGAGGCTGAGAGTCTGGGCTAGAAGAGTCAGAGACGGAAAGGAAAGTTTGATGGCATAGTGCAGTAGGCCAAGTTAGGCAGTTGTATTTGAGTGATAGTAGCATGTTTCCTCAGAAATACAACCCCAATAGGTGCCAGTAGAAATGGGAGAGTTAGCTAGAACACCTTAGAAAGTATTATGTAAAAAAAACAACAAAAGCCATCAAAACTCTTTCCTATCTGTCTGTCTGTTCCCCGCCCACACCCCCAAGTGTTTTTTGTCACCTAAAAGGGACCCATAGTGCTTGGGCTCAACTAGTATTCGTCAAACTTCCCATCTTCAGGTGAAGCGAGCCCGTTTAACTGCCTGTTCCCAGCCCCAGATGAGACCAGAAATCCAGTGGCTGGTTGGGATGGCATTTTGTCACCTGGAGCACAAGGCCAGCACATGACACACAGTAGCCTGGTTCTGGACCACTCCAGCTGCTTGCTCAGCTCTTTCCAGGGGCACTGCTCATTTCTCTCCGAGATCCCTGTCTGTAAGTGGGATGGTAATGAAATAAACCAAAAGGCAATAGAGACTTTATACACTTTAGAAAAAAAAGCTCTACCTGGATAGATGACATTAGGCCATTATGTGGTTTGTATTAATGTTTCAAGTCAATTGGGAGGATTTGAATGTTAGAAATATTTTGTTGCAAGTTTGAACATCTGACCAGATATAGGGCCAGACACTTGAATGCAAGCAGTGATTGAATTAGGACCCAGAAATGTATCCCTGGCTAGTTTCAAATTAAAAAAGGAGAGCTTTTAAAAAGGTACAAATGAGACTGAAAGAATTTATGTTATTTTTCCGGTTACTGTGCTATAACTCCTTTTCCGTCTCCTAATCTATCTTCTAAGCATACTACCTTATGAATGAGTGAGCAATAAAAGAAGTATGCAGTGGTTGAGAGAGAAACTCAAGATAACAAGATAATGCAAAACGTAAGCCAAAGTCTGAGCAGAGCTGCAAGTTAAGATGTAGATCTGAATATAAAAGTTTCTTGCATCTGAGTTTTATGGGCAGCCATTGGGTGGATGGTTTGCCTGGAAATTTAATTTTAAAACAGTAGCACATAATGTGACACAGTACAGGCTAAGTTCACAGCCATCAAAATCTTAGATCTGTACTTTCTAGGGGTTTTTTATCCTGTACTGACTGACACATCACTGGATGGACTGAAATAAAACCAAAGCCATTTTAATGCCTTTGAAATCTTTTTTTTTTTTTTTTTTCTTCACTGAAAAGGGGCAGAGGAAGACCAGTGAATTAACAAAACAGGTACATACTAACCTAAGGTTAGGTAATAGCAATTGCTGTGCCTCGGTGACATAGGAACAGCCATGAGTAATAAGCTAGTAGAAAGCAGCCGGTGCCTGCATGGTAAGTTTTCCTAATGTCTAAAACTAAAAGTGGGGGATTATAGCAAAAGGTTAATTCAGATTTCCATGTCACTGACCTCCTCCTGCCTTCCAGGCTGCCCAGGTTTGGGGCTGCACAGATCTACTGAGAATTCTAGAGAAAAGATACGAGGCCACACCCTGAACACAGATAATCCCCCACTGGGCTTCCCGCTGCTGCTATCTGCATGGCTAGGCAGAATGCAGTCAGAATTGTTCTGTTCTCTTTGCAAGCCAACACCAGTGGGAAATTAATTGCTTGAATGATTCTCTCAATTAGTATGTTCTCTAGCATTAGCATAGTATAGCCATGAAGTGAAGGCAGCTATTGGGCTCAGGACAAACAGCAGGGTCTAAGTTGGCATCCAGTTCTAGTTGGCTGTGACTGGAGCCGGTAAGCAAACAGCAGGAGGGAGAAGATACAGGGATAAAGTTTCAAGGAGTATGAAGGATGAAGGGAACACGAAGCTTGTGACTGTCAAAAGGGAAGTAGTGACAATTCAGTCTTAAACATAAGACGTAACATAGAAGAGAATGTGAGACAGGATGGAGCAAGTCATGATATTAATATTTTGAGAGGCTTTTACATTATTACGGAGGTAGATTTTTATTTCTTTCGTTAACAAGAATCGATGACAAAACATGAATGGAATTCCTTCTCTTTACTCTTACTCCTCATGCTTTAAGACAAAGGCAGTTTTCTTGAAGAGTACCTTGGGCATTTTTTATGCTCCATTATCCATGTGACAAACGGCAAAATTCTCTAAAGCTTCCAGAAAGAAGTGGGAAGACTGTGTTACACTATACATTAAGCAAAGGCAAATTTAAGGCTATGGTATGCTGAAATAGTATTTCCAAAAAGACTTCCAAACTGGAGCACTAACTTGCAACACTTTGAACAGATGATGCCCGTAGCTCTGCTGATCAGCCTGGCACCAACAGAAGGATAAGCATTGATAGCATTTATCTGCTTGTTCGCATCTTGCTCCAGCTTACATCGTTTTCAGGTCAAAGCACCAAAATGTGCTTTATTTTGGAATCTCTATTTGCAAAAATCAAGGTCTGGTGTCTGTTGCTGAGTTCAAAGGGAATTCTGCATTTGGTATTTTGTGTAAAGTTGCTATTGTAAAGGTGGGCTTTTCTGCTAGTTCCTTACTTTGCTGACATATGCAAAAAATTGGAAAACAGACAAATCTGAAGCACAGCACACAGTAAAACTCTTTGGCAAATGAAGGAGAACAAAAGCTGTGGTTAATGAGGATCTCAATTTACCTTTGGCCCATAGGCTATGAAATTAGGTAGTCACCTTCCCTGCTTAACCCAAATTGCAAGTGGGGGATTGGCTTTGCATGTAGAGCTCAGCTGACACTTGCAACAGCATCTCCAGGAAAGCAGAACCCACAGCTTTGGTGGGAACCCAGCTTATGTCTGGTGGCAGTTTGTGATGGAGAACAAACCCCTCCACATGCATCATATAACCCTGGCTTTGTTTTTTTTCCACTTTGATTTTTAAAAGTGTCTAGTTTTTATTAATGCGTCATTCTTTGTTCTTCCAAATCCAGATTCTGGAAGAGAACATGAAGTTAGAGTGCAAATGCCATGGGGTCTCGGGATCCTGTACCACTAAAACATGCTGGACAACTCTGCCAAAATTCCGGGAGCTGGGCTACATCCTTAAGGACAAATACAACGAAGCAGTTCAAGTCGAGCCAGTGAGGGCAAGTCGCAACAAGCGTCCAACCTTCCTCAAAATAAAGAAGCCACTTTCGTATCGCAAACCCATGGATACAGATTTAGTGTACATAGAAAAATCTCCCAATTATTGTGAAGAAGACCCCGTCACGGGCAGCGTGGGAACGCAGGGGAGGATGTGCAACAAGACGGCCCAGCAGTCCAATGGCTGCGACCTGATGTGCTGCGGTCGAGGCTACAACACACACCAGTACTCGAGAGTGTGGCAGTGCAACTGCAAATTTCATTGGTGCTGCTATGTTAAATGTAACACATGCAGTGAAAGAACAGAAGTATATACCTGTAAGTGAGTCCGTGGCTGGACAGGCTGACCGTGTCCCTGCCATGAGTACGTTTGCACATGCGCTCAACAAACCTACACAAGACTGTAGCAAAGACCTGCTCTCCCAGAAGAAATGCTGACGAATGGATCCCCGTCTTTTCTTCTCACGTTTGTGGATGCAAATTTCAGACTCTTAACAAAAGTCAGCCGAGAAACACATAGTAAAACCTCAAACTCCACTGAGCACCCTGCCACATGAAACAGAGAGATCACATCAATTTATCTGCGCTTCTCTAGCAAAAAAGCAGTGACTGCCTTGTGAAGAGACACCAGAGAAAATTTTCTGACCACGGCAATGAACTCTCGGTTTGGAAAAAAAGATGGTCAAAAACTTGTGTGTAGAAGGAGCGGGGAGAGTGGGGGACAAACCCTCAGACATGGGCTTTGCACAGGAGGCGATGGACAGTGCCCCGCTGTGACTCGCCCATGTGAGTGTGCGGATGATACAGATGTAGGCTTCTACACGTGTGAAAAGCTTCTGCTGGTCTTGCCCATCCTTCCACTTCATAACATTTGCTACAGCGAGTAGAACTGTTGGAATTTTCTGTAGACACTGCTTTATCTGCCTTTTGTGTGCGTGTGCGTGCTGCAGATTTAGCACAGGGATTTGGGACACTTGGGACATAATAATAGCAATATTTAACAATTTATTCAGATAAAACTAATATTAATTTATTTAATTAAAAAGAACTCTACCGACATTTTTGGAACTATTCTGCAATTAAAGTAGATAGCTTGCTTTCTTTGTGGAATAATTTTCTAGAAACAGCAAGGTAAAACTGGAGCTGTATATATCATTCTTTCCTAGGATATTTCTAATAGTTGGACTTGCAGGATGTGTTCTACCGTACTAGATGTTTAAGTACAAAAGTTGGCATTTTATATATATATATGTACATACACAAACACACTGAATTTTTTCTTTTTTTTTTTTTTTTTTCTTTTTTTTTTCCCCCTGTTTGCTGCTAGTTGTCTGGAACAAAAGGTAGTGGTAAGGGTTGCAAATCTTTACCAGGTTGTTTTTTTTTTTTTTTTTTTTCTTCAATTAAAGAAAGAAACTTTAATAAAATCCTGTTTGAAATATGTCTAAAAATAAGAAACTCCAGACAAACTTCCATCTTTTGGAAAATCACCATAGGATAAGAGAGTATATTTTGTAAGAGACTATTTTTATATAAATATTTTATTTATACTACGTCTGCTTGTTCAACCTGTACTTTTTCTCAAAACAGGCATACAATTTGTAATTCTTTGGCTATTTAACAGAGAAAGGCTAATTAGCTTGTGGACACAACAGCAGCAAGCTGGATACATTCAGCTGCAATTGGTGGATGTGTCAGAAAGCAGAATGAACTTTCTCTCCGGATGTGTGTACAAACTGGCTCTTTTCCTGCAGCTCAATCTGCAGAATATGCAAAACAAGAACATGGTATGTAGCATCAATTTTGTCACATGGCTTGAATTAATGATTGGTATTAACTGGATGCTCGCTTATCCCATTCAGGAAAAAAAGTCCGAATTAGCTTCCCACATGCATCAGTCATTAAACTCTGGCGTTATGACTAGCAAATGTGCTGTGTGTGCTGTCAGTTAAACCTCTATATTGTGTTACTGTCAAATTTGATTTTAATCAGTGGAAGACTGTAGACTGTGACTGTAAAAACTAGCGTGATACACATCGTCTGCTTCACATAGATAGGATACAATGCTTACTTTTTGTCCAACTCTCTTTGGCATTTACATTATTCTTTCCTCCAAAAGGCCGGAGCTCAAAAACCCAAAAAAACACCTAGGCAAATTTAAAGACTGCTGTGTTGTTTTTCAGAGCCCAGTTAAACCTTCTTCTGTTCTCTTTATGGCATTTCCTTTTTCATCACTGTTCATTTCTCCAGATATAAGAGGAGCAAATATTTTTCTGCTTTTGGAAGCTTTCTGTTCCTCCTGCTGGATTCTTTTGTGGCTGATAAAAACAATCCAATTTTAATGTTTGGTTTTTTTTCCTTCCCCATTGGGTAAGAAACGTGGTCCAGACTTACTGATAATGCTGATAATACAGGATCTCACACCTTTAGTGAGGCATCAGTAAGGGAAACAAACCAGTAGGCAGTATGCACTGTATTTACTGATTCTTGTTAATAACAGCAAGTGTGGCAAGAAATAGGTGATACACATCTTGGCACCAGTCCTCTTTCTAAGGCATAACTCCCATCTAAGACTGCAATGGGGAAAACTGTCAGAAAACTTTTTGAGACAGAAGCATCCAGAAGTACTTTAAGAGATGCACAGTTCCAGCAGGATAGCCTGGCCTTTCAGAAGCTGCCTGAATGTGACGTGGCTTTCTTTCAAACTCCCCTCTCACATATATATTCATGTAAGAACAAAAGCCCAAGCAGTTTCCTTGCAGTGCATAGCTGGAATTAAATATGGTTTTTGCAGACCTGCCATTTAACATGTATAATTTTTTTGTTATTCAGACACCAGCATGAAAGAGCTAGGTAAAATGATGAACATAACTTCTATTCAAACTTATGACTCGTCAATATAAAGCTATATAAAAGCAATTATTTTCATGGAATTTTCATGCTTTTCATTCTGAATTCCATGCATCGAGAATTGAGAAGGCATAAAATGTAATGAAGTATGGGTGTTAATTACAACGCTCCGTTATGGTTAAGTAGCTCAGATCTGATGTTTAACTTTGGAATCTCTCCTCCTTTGTTTGGATTTATTTTTACTTTTTTTTTTTTTACATTAGCAGATATCACATCCTCATCAGAAGTGTGTTTTCTTCACTGATTACAGCTATTTTACAAGTTGTTACTTTTGTGGCATGTTTTTCCATAGGAAAGCAACCCAAAAGTCTCCTGCTTCTTGTATATTTCAGTTTGCACTGACGTGCAATGGACAGCCAGCAGGCTAATTCTTGAAGGACAAATGTCTTTAAACAGTTTTTCTCATATACCAAAGGAGTGCATAATTAAATGAATTCGGTACACATTAGCCCAACCGCTGGGTTTACAGTACTGCTGGTGATCTGTGCACTACTTAGAGAAAATTTCAATTTGACTGATAACTGAGATATCAGTTTGCAAAGTATGAATTAAAGATCAAGGAAAATCAAATGCATTCAACTAGAAAGTGTTTGAAAATTTTTGGCATTGTCCAATCCACTTAGATAAGGGAAATCTGGCCATCAGAATCCACTGTGTCTGGAGTTAATTGGCCATTCTCTAAATGTGCTTGAATGGCATAAAGAATAAACAGGAGAGGGAGAAAGATTTACGATCTTGTAGATATTTCTCCCCCCGACAACAGTTTATTCTTTGTCCTCTGGGATAGAAGAGCTCTGTTTTGACTTGGTGAAGAACCACACAATGGGATTGAAATGCACACAACTGCAGAACAATACAGCCCTCAAAAGAAAATACATCTTTTCATCTGCACTAACCCAGGGAAGTGCTGGATTGCCATCCACATTAACAACCTAGCAGAGGTTTTTAAAGAAAACATACATTCAAGGAAGAGTAAGAGGAGCAGAAAGAGTAAGAGAGCAAACACAACTGCAAATAGGAAAGCTGTTATTTATGAAATATCACTTCCTTATTTGATACTAAAAGCCTGACTCATGGAAATGATGCTACTCCACACTGGGATTCCTACACAGGTTTTAAGGATTTTACCTCAGTGCCTTTTTAAAAGGACAACTAACCTGAATACAATTCGCTTGGATACTTGAAGTACCCACCTAAAACTCGTATTGGTCAATAGCTAAGATTTCTTTGCCATGCATGCACAAGCCTAATGGAAGTATGACTTTCAACAGAGATAATTAAATGAAAAACATCCTGAAAATATACACTTACGTGGCTCATTTGGTCAAGTTATTGTAAGGGTACACAGTTACTTAGAATAGGAAAGTAATGGACATATACGATATTACACAAAGCTCTTAACGAATTACCTTGTGGATTATAACATTGTTTGTTACTGATCACACTCTAAAAGCAGTTTGTTGAATGCAGAATCACAGACTGCAGTCAGGTGCACATATTCAAGTGAAGATTCCACATAAGTACTTCTGAGAAGGTTTTTATGTTTACCATTACTATAGGTGTCCAGAGAGGTGCACTGTGAAAATAAGAACACTGACTATTATAGTCCCCTTGCTACCCCCAGGAAGCTCAACCAAACAAGCCCTCCAGCTCTCTTTGGCAAAACAGCAGATGCAGTGTTAGACGTGCACAGACAGGGGTGGCCCAATCTACCTGATACTGCTGCTCTCAGCCAGCAGGGTATCACCTCCGTCGGGACGTTACTGTTCCCAAACTGTACCAAACTGAACTGAGTACAGGAATTTTATCACACAGCAGAACTGCAAACAATGAACCTCAGCTTCATTCCAAAACATTCTTCCTCAATTCATGGTTATCTTGGATAACTCTCACCATGAAAAGTGACGTAGTCTGCTAACCTAAGTTTTGTTTTTGTGGTCAAAACCATACCAAGAATTCCTAAAAGGCAGGTGTTTGACTCTTGAACAAAAATTAAGGGATTTCTTCTTCTGGGAACAAACAATAACATATGATTAAGTCAAGATGAGAAGAGATCTAAAGGACCGAAGAGCGATACCAAAACTTGGTGATTCTCTTACCCTGCTCAGAAGACATGCTGTAAAACCTCTAAGTTTGGTGCTTTGGAGTTTTAGGAAAGTATGTTTTTTCCCTTTTGTTGATACACATTCATGGATTCATTGGTAGCACGCAGTGCCATTGGCAACTAAGGGCGGCCACAAACAAGTCCCAGAGAAATTACACTTCTAAGGGCAGCCTGACTATTGCTGCTCTCAAGTACATCTTTTCTTCCTGTCAGCTATGTCACTGTATCAAACTCTTGTTAGGAAACATTTCTGCTCTGTAACTGGATTTGATATCTCTGGGACAAGCTGAGATTATATTTACATCATACCTTATATATATACCGAAGGAAATATTTCTAGGTTTGCATGCACAAAACCAAGAATCAAGGTAAAGAGGATGATATCGATATTCTATCAGCACCTGTGCTTATTAAGTCATAGCCAAATTCTTTTCATGTGAAAATATAAAGTTAATTTTTGTGCTTCCTCTGCTAGCTCTCATCCTTTCTCTACACCAAAAAAATATGTTTTGTGTATCATACCAGATCCACAGTTAGTTTTGTGGCTTTTGATACAAGCAATTCACTAGCAGTATGTCACCAACCTGATACTAGCAGCACATAAAACCTTGTGCACCTCTTACTGATATTAATGAACAGACAATTTTCCTTGGGAACACCACACTATGCACAACTTTCTTGTACTGCAGTGCTTCACTGTCCTATTTTCACCAGCATGCCTGCCTACAGCGTATATTTGTTCCTTGTTATCTTATTCCCTCCCAGCACTTGGAGTTTTAGCTCTCTGTGGTGTTTATAAGCTCACTGATCCATGCCTGGTCCCTGATGACTTGTGCATCATGACTTTGTGTCCGTATGTGGGGATACAACACAATGGAGAAGCACTACGATCAGCACCAAAACCATTCGTCCTCTCACAATGTACCTCTAGTTTTTCAGACCAAAACAAGAGATCTGGAATTGCTCTGCATCCAATACACCACGTCCCCCTAACTCATCATTTCAGTACTATTCAGAAATTCATACTGGCAGTTATTTAAAACAAAATTAAATAATGGGCCAGAACAGGTGTTCTCTAGTTGGTTAGGCTTGTATAACAAATTGTAGCAAAAAACTGTAAAAGGAGTGCTGAGGTTTTTTTATCCATCAGGTAGACCCATCAATTCCAACAGGACAGCACAAGACTTGCACCAGAGATGATGCTTAGTTTTGAAGTTGTAGAACTTACAGAATAAATTAAAATCAATTTAAGGCATTTCTGGTATAGTCCCAGGCATTACATTTTACTGTGACATATTCTGACCCATTCACAGCAGTGCAGCATAGATACTCTTCGAATGATGGTATTTTTCAGAGAGGCCATTTCCAACCAACTTTAACAGACTGCTTTTTGATGTGGTCAAAGAAAAGCAGTTTGTCAGATAAGTATCACGAAGAGACACAAGAATAACCTAGAATGATAAAGAAACTAATGTCCTGTTGCAGATAGGGTGCAGCCTGGAAAAGCTTTGGGAAACAGAAGCAGCATTTAGGAAGGAAAATCCTTGAAAATTTCAGTGCATGAAGACTCATTACTGAGTGTACCAGGGAAGGAAGGCTTAGCTGAATGGACAAATTTCAGCTTAGTTGTTGCTCAGCTCATAGTGCAATGGTATTTGGCTCAAAGCAAAACCAAGCATCTATTCCATTGAATCAGCAAGAAAACTGTTTTGTGAGTTGTTTCATGCACTTAAATTATCTCCTAGCAACTATTCCTTAATAAGTGAGCCCACAGTAATATGTACTATGGGTGGCTACACATCTGTCCATATAGAGCTTAGTGTTCAAATTATTTATATTTGATCAGAACTGTTTATAACTACAGTGTATCTTTAAGTACTTGACATCTTGAGAAGGGAGTCAACAGAGAAGAGCACAGAAGATGCAGCACAGGCAGCAGCGTTGGACCGTAACACTATCACACGAAAGTATATAACTTATCACTACAAAAAAAAAAAAAATCTTAAAGAACAAACAAACAAACAAAACCAAAACAACACCGCCACCAACAACAAAAATCAACAGGATAACTCCTTTTGGCCTTCTATAATGCTATGGTGTCAAGCTGAACAAATGTTCTGCACTAAGCCTGGCCTTAGTCAGCCACTATTAAGCAGACAGGAAATCAGGACACAAAGCACGAGAGGGTTTGCCAGTGGGCACAAAGGAAGCCTGTGAAAGAATCAGGACTGTGGCCCAGATTTCTAGCTTTTGCCATGCTGCTTTATGGAACTTGAGCAATATCTAGTTTGCCTCAATTTTTATATATATAAATATTATATAAATAATATATATATAAATGGATTTTAACATTTTAGAAATGTATTCACTGCATGCAGCAGATTCACTGTACGCCATATATAGCTGAAGTGAGGACACTCCTTCCTCCTCTCGGCCTCATTAAATAGCCTCCACATTAAGTATGAGTCACACACTGGGGCGATCACACAAACCTGCTCTCCTGTTTTGTCTCCTTAAGTCAAATGACTGCCAAAGATGTGAAGCAAAGTAGGTAGCAGAGAGCAAACTTTGTAAGTCAGAAGATGCAGACAGCAGTGAGGACAAAAAGCTGAAAGCTGAAGCTGACTATAAAATCTGTGGGTCTTCATAAAGCAAGAAGTTACTGCGATGCATCATCACTGAAAGCAAATAAAACAGTTATCCAACATTCTAGTGGGAAGCATTTAGCAGGATAGCACTGAACTGCACAGTGTTTTCTGTTACCAAAGGACAGAGATGTGAGGTGACTCACTCAGGTCAATGAGCTGTGCTCTCTAAGTACAAACTGTGAGATTGAGAACAGAAGCTAAAAAATACATAAATGGATTAAAAACTTTCTGAGCAGTTAGAACAGTAATTTTTTCTGTTTCTGTCTTTCCTCTTGGGTATGAGTCAGGATATTTTGACACTTGCCCATCTTTAGTTGCAAGCCACGTGAACTGCGTTCAAATGAAGCAGTAAAGAGAAAAACTTCCCAGAATATATATTGTGTTTATTTAGGCCAGACCAGCTTGGACGAAAGCGCAAAATCAATCAAAGCTTAAAGGGAAGCTGGCAAACCATCAGTGCCTCTGCACATCCTCGCTGTCGCTGCGCCGTCTCCGTGAGAAAGGCAACAGTGAGGGGCTGAGAAATTCTCAGCATTTATAACATAATGTTGGTCTATGCATGGAGAAGATGAGTTAAGGTGATAGGCAGATCTTAACTGATGTCTGCACACCAAAGTTGTCATTTTGATGACTTGTTTGGGCAGGAATGGTAGTGGCTGGGTGATAGATTATTTTCTCTTTCTCCTGCCACAATGACATCTGCTTTATTCACAGATCAGCCACCAGTTGCTACAACAACGCCAGTGTGCTTTAGAAAATGTTGTTGAGCTGCTGAGAGAATCTTGGCTACCCATTAGCAAAATGTTAACTATGCAAAACCAAATAGCGTTTGGTTTTGTTGTAGGAAAGAAGTCAATGCTCTGCAATAAGTAAGAATGTCAAGAAGAATTTACATTCAAAAAGTAGAGAGGGGTTTAACCCATGATATCACCATGATTCAAAAATCCCCCTGGAATTCATTAGTGAGACATTAGGCCCAAATAAAAGAGATGATAAATAATGAGTTTTAAAAAGAAAGAACAAATACACTTTCCTCTGAGCAGCTTGTTGTCTGCAGCATTTTAACACGTCCGCTGCCCTTCACTTTTCCTGCTCATTGTCTTAGGTTTTTACACAGTAATCCTTTGCTAATAGGGTTTTATTTTTATTTATTGCTTTTCTTCCCGCTTAGCACTTTAGGGGATGCTAGGTGCTGTTAAACCATTCTAGCAAGCTGATCTGGCTGCCAGTGAAGTCCCTTGCTCCCACTTGAGAAGGTGAGAGAAGCTTACACTCCAACACGTTCCTTAGAAAGCCAATTACAGGAAAGCATTTGCAGGCCTTTCTGGGAGGGAGAGCTTTGTCCTGCAGCCAAAGGACGCAGCATCATGCTTGAGAGCCGGACAGTGAGAGCCATGCCTGATGAAATGGGAGCAACGCTGGGAGCAGGTGAACATCCCCGCAATAAGTTAAATATTGGTGCTAGAGTGAAAACATATGGCTGATAGCACTGAAATCTCCAGCTGCTAGAGTAGCTACTTTGTGAAAAATGAATCTGAGCTGCAGTGTTTAGAGTGAGATTCCTCCAATTTCTAGGAAAGCACTGCTTGTCATCTCCCAAGTGATTCATGTCGGGCTGCTGCAGCTGCTGACAGCGCTGTTAATTTATTGAGCATGGCACCTAACATGGACAGAGGCTTCCTCTGGTCCCAATCCTGTCCTTTGAATTAGAATGGGTCTATATGTCTTGATTGTATTTTTTCCTCCACCTCAAACTTAAGTGAATATAATTCTTAATTTGTTTTCCAAATGACTCGGACAATTTTCTTCCCTTTGTCTCCCCAGCAAGATCAGCTCAATTTTACAATGTGTTGTACTTCAAATCTAACTTCATTAAATGTTTATAACATTAAGAGTCCAATGACATAAACCCTGCCTGTTGTATTTATAGGCTGTATGAAGAGAACAAAAACCTGAAAGGACTGAAATTCAGATTAATTCCTTGAGAACTAATTTCAACATCTATTCTCATCTGTAAAGCACAAAATGCTACTAATATTTCAGGGATATCATGTTAATTTAACTGCAAGTTTATCAACTATATTTACTGTTGAAATTAGAAATCTAAAACCAGCTCGTGATAAATCATAGGAGTATTGTTTTTCTGTCACAGTAAATAGGTCCCGAATGTTAATCTAATGATCTAGTTACATAACCGAGCTCAAGAAATGTTAAGCTACTGATTACTAGAAGAATGTATGTGGAAAACCCTTAGTAGATGTTTTTCCAATGCTCTAAGCAGTGATGATGAACACTAGCACTAAGGCTGAATTAGCACTAGAAGAATTATATTACAATGCATTATTATTATCAGTTTCTTCAACTCTTTTAAAGAAAATACTTATTTTCTTCCAATGCATTTTTACAAAAAAGTTCATGGTGAATTCAGAGCTTCAAAAGCAGCTGTTGAAAACCACGTTCAGGCACTGTGAGCAGCCATACCTAATTTCCACAACTGAGCTCTGCTTCTCTGATCTTTGCCTGTCCCCGTGCCTTGGGAAGGTCTTTCTTCAAAGCCTGAAGGGAGTTGTACCCTGACACTGCTGTGCCAAGTGCTTGGGAGGCTGAGTACAACAAGGGACACGGCTGTACAACACACAGCTCAAAGATTTTCACATGGTCTCATCACACCTTCCCAACCTCTCCCAGGAATACTGGCAGAGATGGCATAAACGAGCAGTGTCTTAAGCTCAGGCTACAGCTGGCCTCTCCTACGTGAGGAAGGAGCCAAGGGGCTGAGCGCTGTGCATCCAGACGTGCTGCAGTTCAGCACCAAGGTAGCAGCACACCTACCCACAGCACCAGTGGCTCACTTGGGTTTCATCTGTTCAGAGGCTAAAGTTGGCTCTCAACTCTACAAAAAGAGCACAGCACAAAAGCCAACCTTCAAAAGGACCCTGCGTATCGCAGGTAGGGTGAGCAAAGAGGAAGGCAGCATTCACCAGCATGGTTGCCATGACTACAAATTGCAATCTCTATCTTCCACACACTGGGTATAGGACGTGGGAGAAGGCCAAAGAGCTCCTTGGGATGTCACCAGTGTCTGCCTGCAGCCCACAGCAGAGACTCAGCCCAGAGCTGTTCTGCTCAGCCCAGCCACATTTACTTGACATTTTTGGAACGGTCCGCCACGCGTACTTGCAATATTGACAGAGAGAGCAGCTTCTTTCATAGCTACCCAGCTTAAAATACAGCACTTACCCCTGCTTCCCTATGGACTGCCATTTTAAGCTAATTATATACTGGGAGCTTTATTTCCTGAAAATGTATATTGCCTTACTGAGAGGTATGGATAACATCTTCATCTGCCAGGAACAGGATTAGTTTTGACAGAGTTATGTTTACAAACATAAAATTTATCACTTTTTTTTTTTTTTTTTTTTAAACAGCACCTGTGTACACCTGGAATGAGACAGTAGCTAATGATTTATGTCGGACAGTAACAACGGCTGCTTTTGCTGGAACCATGCCATAACTTAGTGTCTGCTTCTCTGCCCTGCTGGGTCAAGACAACACATCAGTCACGTAAATCACTTAAGTAAATTATTGAGAACTTAAATTGACTTTTTCTACATAATATGTAATTACTTCCTTGAACCAACATTCCCTTACATCACCGATCTAAAAAGCTTTCTATTTATTTTTTAACTGAATATTGATTGAATTTAAATTACAGCCAGCACAGACTATTTGTCTGAACTTCAGATTCTAGTGAAGAAACTTTCCAGCAACTTTGTCGGCTGCAGCTCACACTTCCTTGCCACCCACATCACTTGCACAGACCACAAGCTGCTCTTCTGCCCACCACCAGGTCTGCAAACCAGAAATGCACATCTGCTGCAAACAGTGCCAAGATAGCTGAAATTAAACTGCTGGGTGACCTGAAGATGCTGAAGCTACTTCGGCTGTAAGAGAAATATAGAAGACAGTATTCCAACGTGAATTTTTCACTAGGATGTTGTGAAGGGATGAGGATTTTTGCTGCAGAAGTGTAAATTCTCTGTGGGGACCACAGAGATCCAGACTCCCACAGGGCTGTATCCAGTACTTACTGCACCAGTATCCTATTCTAGGACTAGAGACAGAATCAAACATGCAGAGATTTCACATGTTATCACAGAAAGATAGCAAGAGCAGATCACACTCTGCTCGTCAGCTCTTGACCTCACTTAAAATGCTGGGTGTGAGGACACAGCACTGCCATAGTCTCAGGGCTCAGCAGCCTGAGTCAGAGAAGCCTGGCCAAGCTAGCTGCTCTGCCCAGGTTTTCGACCCATGATCTATAAGTGTAAACACAATTTATTTAGTAGTATGTAGGCCTGTGTCACTGCAATCACCTCAAATGTCAGGAAAAAAAAAATCCTGAGTGCAAATATCCTTCCTGTCAGGTAGTAGCGTCCTGTCCTCAATCATCCCACCAAAAGCCTATAAAATAACTCAGTAAAATATTTTTCCTCCTTCAGGAGATGATCAAGTGGAAACAAATACCAAGCATTTTCAGAAGTGCCTACTTGCAGGTCTGGGGGAGGGCAGGAGCAGACTTGGAGCTTTAAGCCTTCAATCCGGGGGAATCTCACCATAAAACCCAGCACAGGTATAGGAAGCATATTCCCTGGGCTGCCTGGGGCGTGATTGAAAAGCCCTTAGATTTAAGTCTGACACTGTGGTTGGGTGAACTCGTACTGTAACGTATGTCTGGCTGTACTACCATGCTGAGGACCAGTACTGCCAGACCCAGCCAGGGCAGCAGGAGCCCAGAGCTGTCAGTGCAATGCATTTCATGCTCCTGAGTCAGAACTGCTTCCGGTTAGAATTGACAGAAGTGGTGAATATAATTCTCTTGGTATTTTATTAGTGAGATGGGAAGTTAATGGGAAAGGGCAGCTAAAAGTACTTCTGCTAAGGCTAGAAAATACATTAAAGTCAGCACTGCTATGGATCACACCCAAGGTCACAGGATTCAGTCAGAGGAATTGATCAGTGATATTTACAACTCAACAAATTGCTTTAAGCAAGCGTGACATCATGGCCCGTGCTATTTACCAGAGGAACTACATATGGGGAAGTTATAAAGCAGCTCATCAGCCCATAAGCAGGTTAATGTCATTGGGCAGAGCTTCAGCCAGAGTAAGAACAGCTCCGGCTTCCTAGCCTGACGTGCTGCATGAACCTAAAAAGCAAGAGGGGTAGTGGTAGTGAGCTTATGTATTGCTGAGCATCCTGCTGGCTAGCAATCCTTATTGAAAAGTGAGATTAAACTGCTTTCTTTTTAATGGACTCAAGTGTGTTTTTAATTAAAAATAATTTTGAGTAGCTAAATCCTACTTGTGTCTGTTGCAACAGCAAAAATGCAACCCTCTCAGCATGCTGTCTGCTGTCAGTCCAGCTCATACCTGTGTGCTGAGCCCTTCTCATTAGCAGGCAGTTATGGACATCTGGACCAAATGTTTGTTTCTCTCTTCACCCCGCAGCCCTCTCCAGTTTTTATGACACAGGTGAATTTTATGCTGACTTAACTGAATGTAGCAGTGCAGACAGACACCAAGGAATCCTAAAGCAGGGGTCATTTTCCCAGATTGCATGAAGTCAGCCAAGACGAGTGGCTGAAGGACCAGCCCTGATGAGGTATGGACTGGGAGTTGTCCTTTGTGCATCTCCCAGGAGAAACGTGGTGACAATAGCACCTGAGCTGCCCACAGCAAAGCACCTCCAGCCCTGAGCTTCTGCACAGCAGGGTGCAGTTGCTCACTATAGAGAGGGCAGGTTTCAGTTGCCAAAGGAGGCAAATTTCCTTCCATGGAACTGCTGGTGGACTGTGCACCAGCTGGTTTGTGCAATCAGACTTTTCTTCCTCTCTGCTGGAATCCACCATTCTCTAATGTATCACACGAAATTGAACGGTCTTCTTCTTCTTCTTTTTTTTTTTTTTTCCCTCCTCTAACCTTTATGAATCCTCTTGAGTGATCTGTGGATGGGATCAAACAAATTTTGGTCTCGCTCTCTCTAAATCCTGACACATGAATTGATTTCAGCAGGACACATTAAGTGAATGATGGATCTCTGCCAAAAGGGCATGTAGGATTTTGCAAGAGGGAGGGGAAGAAGAGGGAGACGTTGCCTTCTCCCTTTTTTCTCCCTCTTAGCCAGTCTTGTAAAGAAAGGGCGAATGCACTTAAATTCATTACTCTAGAAGGAAATTGGTTTTCTTGCTACCCTCTCGAAAGCCCTTGTGGGCGCATCCCGTTGCCGCCCTGCCCAAAGCCCTGGAGCAGGAAGCAGTGAGACAGGCTGGCCCCCAGTGCCGCGGCCTCACACTCCCCACCAGCCGCACACCTCCCATGGGCCTGCTTTCCCACCGGCCAGCTTGGCATCACCAGCCCTGCTTTCTAAGGCTCAGCCGACAGTTTCTCAGCCCATTAAGGCTGGCAACAAGAGCTGGGTTGTTGTAATAAATGACAGTAAGATCACAAGCTCGAGGGAGCTTGTTCTTCTCCGTTCGCAGCTCACTTGAGAAGTTTCAGAGGCTGTAGTCATTCCCCTGCTCTGTATGCCAAGCCAGAGCTTTTGATGCTAATTTGTTGGCACCGCAAACTCCCACTGAAACGATAGATCCTATGACCTTCTTCAGTTACAGATAACACAAACTACAGTTATATTTAAGTGGCATATTGGTTAACCTCAGTGGCTTGCAATACTTTCTTTTGACTTAGTTTCCATCATTAATAAGGTTACATTACAAAGGCACCTTGGAGTTTCTCTCAGGGAAATCCAGCCAACAAGCTCGCTCTTGTGAGTGGAGCTTTCTGCACCCAGCTTGTGTTTTAGCCAGGCTGTGCACTGCAAGTGTTCTGAAATACCGGCAGCAATGGAGACACTAACACTGACAAAACATCCAGCAGACAAGCACTTGGCCAAAATAATTTCAAAAATAGATGTAGTGATTGCTGCTGTCATTTTCAAATACTCTGAAAGGACTTTTTGGACAAAATCACCAAATAAATTTTGATCTGACCTTCCAGTGGGACTACTGGATTAGAAAAAAAAAAGACCACTGACAAAAGAATAGGATTTGCACCACAGTTTTGCCTTCACCAGCATGAATTGCAGCTACATAACAAGGAAAGTCCCTGAGACCCGATTTCTCTTGCATCATTGATCTGGCATCAATCATCAGAGGAGATCTAGATTGAATATAAGGAAGAAGTTTTTTACACTAAGGGCGGTGAGGCACTGGCACTGGTTGTCCAGAGAGCTGGACTCCAATCCCTGCACACACTCCAGGTCAGGCTGGATGGGCTCCGGGCACCTGATAGAGCTGTGAGTGTCCCTGTTCACTGCAGGGGAGTTGGACTAGATGACTTTTAAAGGTCCTTTCTAACTGAAAAAATTCTATGATTCTATGATTAAAAAGAACAGCATTTTGGAGGAGTCGAGCAGTGTTTGCATTTTGCAGTCAGAATTCAGTTTTCTCACACATACACACACATTTCAAAGTTCAGTGCCTGGCACTGGGAAACCTTTGCCACAGCCTTTCAGAACTCGTTCCTACAGATCGTGCACACGACCCAGCTAACTGCTCCCGGTCACAGGGGAGTGATAGTTATCATTTTTGCTGCAGATTCAACTACCTGCCTGAGAATCCAGAAGGATTGATAGAACCAACACGAGGTAAAACTTCTCACCTTCCTGGAAAGGCTTGGACAGGTCCTTTGGTAGCTCTTCCACTTATAAAGACAACATATTTTCCTCTTTTGAGAATATCATTTTCTTTCTTACTGAATAGATAAGGATTAGTTTGATAATTAATCAAATAAAACAAGATATCAATGAAAATGCAGAGTTTGGTTTGTTATAAAAAGCGCCAGGTCCCGTCAGTGCTAATAACTTGCAGAACCAAATATACCATGGCCTGGGATTACACACACATTGTTCCTCAATACTTCTCCCAAAAACCTATTTCCTGTTATCCCTGCAGATCTACCTTAATAAACAACACATTGTTTTCACAAGAAAAACGTATAATCATATCTTCATCTCCCCTCCCTTCCAGCAAGAGAGTAGAGATTTTCTTTAACCAATGAAGCAAGGCAGATACCACAGGCAGCACTGCTTCTGCTTCAGCCCTAGATCTGAAACTGGATAAGGAAGTTAATCCTTGTAGTTTCTTACTGTTGACATTATACCACCTTTCCTGTGTATATTTGCTTGAAAATCGAACTTTCAAGAGCATAAACAATGTCCACAAAATGCACCTTTGATCACAGCAAGTTATTTATTCATATTAAATTTGACTTTATGTGGCTACATCATATCTATGGTTGTTGTCAACTATGGTCACCAAAAAACCTACACAGAATAACAGTGGACAATGAAATCTTGCCTTAGTGGTGGTGAGCACTCCAAAGTAAATACAGCCCTGTATGTTGTACGTCTATGAGCTTGTATGTTTTGATGGCTACTTGACATCAGAGTGCAATCTATGGCTCGAGATCTCAGGAAGTTATCCTTCTTCTGAGAGCACAGCAGGACCTGCAGCATGTAGTGATAAAATTTATATTAAAAGCATATATAGCTGTCAGATAACAACAGTGTTTTGAGACACCAGCAACCTATGTAAGCATATAGTGCACAAGCAACGAGAGATGTTCAGAAATGAAAGAGTAAGGAAAAACAACTGTGTCCCAAAATAAAAAACAGAATAAAATCAACAGGGTTGTCCTTTTGCTATTCAGTCACCATGGATTGGAACTGATCCTCACTCAGGTATGCTGCTACTGAAAGGAAATGTGCTGTAGGCAGCATCTCACTCCTCAGATAAGCAAGTTCTAGACTGTTAACCTTGTTTAAATATACACATAGAATCTACTAAGAAATAAGTCACAGATAGTTAACTTCTCCCTCTGAAAAACAGAGAACAGAATAAATAAATAGGTAGGGATCCATGCAGACAGATTGCATGTATAAGTGAGACTACCATCTAGACTATCCCTTATGTCCTCCCCCACATTACCTCTTTCATACACTGCTTCCTCTCTCCTTACTCTCATTTCTGTATTCTCCCCAGTACCATCTCATCATTCCCTGCACAACTATAGTGAAGTAGCATTCATTCCAGCAAGGCAGAACTGTTCTTTGTTTCCAATATTCTGCATCTGTAAGTCAGTGATGTGCCAAAACTGTATTAAACTAAAAGTTGATATAGTTGCATAAACAAAAAGTGATTATTAACTCAGCTATGGATCTTCTCACTCATCCAATTCCTCAGTAGTTTGTTCAAGAATGTTAATAATTAGAAGCTTACTCTTAACCTGCTTAGTTACTAAGATTTGTCTTTGATTTTCCAGGGACAAAACTGCTGAAATTCTGTTCTGACTTGCATCTCGTTGAAGGTTAGGAGTTAGGAGTTGGATTGATGCAGTATGAAATGATGAATGGAGATTGAATCATTTCATAAATTAGCATTTTATATTTGCTTAAATGAGACAATCACCTAAAATAACTTCTACATGTGTAACTCTTCCTGAATGTCTCAAGTCAAGAAATAGCACAGCTTCATAATGTCATAGTGTGAAGCTGAGCATCCTGATACCTCTTAATCCTTCCACTGAGATTTAAGATTATGCCAGTGATACATCTTACTATTACTAAAATGAAGCACTAGTATGCACCAGCACCCTACATATCCAGAATTTTTAAAGCCACACAGCAACCTACCTGCATTGCAGCACTAGCAATCTTAAGTGAATCTCTTGGAAAAGACGTTTTTCTTTATGAGTTTCCTGGAAACATGTATCATGTTAACACCAATATAGCTAAGGAAAGCATTCTGTTTTCAAATACGTTAAGTCAGATTATTCTGCCAGTAAACAGAGTTCTCAGGTGCAGCAAGACTCAGATGGGGCTGAATCTACCTTCAGATGTATGTGACACAACACAGAAGCACAGAGCTGCACCACTTGCAGGAATGCACGCATTCTTCACTAGAATTTAGTTACCAGCTTGCATCCCCTTTTCTCCCAGCCGCTGAAGATGACAAGAAGGACATCAGAGGGTCTTCCCACTGCTCAGTGCCAGGAGTCATGCCATTTCCAGACTATAGAAAATAGAGTGCACACATGTACACTGCATGTATTGTGACACTCATCTGATGGCATCCCACTAAATTAGGAGCTGACTTTTGTATTTTATGCAGCTGCAAGCAACACTGCAACCACATACTGCTGTGAAGCAATGCTTGGGTTCCAGACCTTTTGCCTTGGCATGCGTAATTCTTGGCAGATCCTGACAGCTCCTTCTCCCCTGCACATTGCTTCCCTTCTCCACCTTCCTGAATGCCAAAGCATCCTGAGCTTTTTTCTAGGCTAGCTCCAATTCTTTTCCATAGAAGTCTTAAAATGGAAGGCAACTTCCTGGATTGCCTGAGGTATTAATAGCACAATATTTGGATGTAATTAGCTTAGAATGATTTCCTTCTCCTGCAGTTATTGCTTTGGCAATTGAAAAGCATTAACTAACAAAATCAAAGATAAGTACGATTACAGAACGACTGAATGTGAATTCTACTTTCAATTATTATTCAGTTAAACTGTTAAAATGTACATTAATGTATTACATTGAACAATTTCTCCTAGTAGTTTCTTAAGTTATGAGATTGATTTCATCTTTCAAGACTAGTATTCATAAGCAACCCAGGGGAGAAAACACCTTCCTTTCTTCTATGGAATAACCCTGTGGTCCATTCTTAAAATTGCTTATTAAAATCTCAGTTCAACTCAATTAAGTGGACTGAAGTCACAGAGAAATTTGACTAGCTGAAGAATGCAATCAAGTGATGTTCTGCTATGTTTAATGTTGCAGCAATGGAAAAATTACATCACCACCACAGAACAAAAAAGATCTCTGTAGAATGCACAGTATTAGATACTAAATTACAATCTCAGCCACCGAGGCACTTATTATACAGGAAAGCTAAATTCACAGTCTAATGTCATTACATGATAATTACACTACTGAGGCTTGCATTTTTGTGGGGGGCCCATTGATTTAGGACATACTGTCTCATGTTCTAAGCTATAAAGCATTACGAATAGGATTTACAAGGTGAGTGTTCCAGTTTTAAAATGGAAACTTTGCTATGAAGAAAGTAACATGAAGATCTGCACCTCCACGGAAGAAAATTGGAGACAAGTACTGCACAGCCATGATCAGCTGACTCCTATTAGGCTGTATATTCAGATTACAGAATTCTTCAGTAGAAAGAATTTTATTGCTTCCCGAAAACAAACAAACCGCCTCACTCTTCACTGAAATGTGCCTGCATTGCAAAATTATTGGTATTTTCTATAATGTATAAGGTCATGTCTGATGAGCACTAAGGAACCATGACTACGTCAACAGCACTTTTGTTCTGCAATACTCTTGCATTCACCTAAATATGGCTCAGTGACTGCTGGCAAAGTACTTGTACAAGATTTCTTCATTCTGCTATCATTTATCATGTAGATGTGCCATAGTCTCCTTTTCTAACAAGCAGTGATCTGGATTGTGCTCTGATGTGATATAGACTCATATATTTGATGTAGTCCCACAGTGAAACCTAAAAATTTGCATTTAAATCCTTTGGTGCTTGTGAATTTGGGAAAAGCAGCCAAAATATCAGGACAGCCTAAGAAGCTCCCTGAATTTCCCAACCCAACTTCTACAGATCAAATTAGTCGTAGTCATGTCACAGTTTTAATCTGTCCTGGAACTCAGCTGAGTCAGTTCAGCACAAATTCTGAAGCTTTCCTTGATATTGTCCTATATATTAACACATTTAAAGTCCTTGACTAAAGCTGTTGTGAACTGAAGTTAATTCATATTTGGGTGTTTTGGAATGCAGGATTTGGCTCAGAACAGATAATCTTCCATCATTTAAACATTCAGTCTTCCCTTGGATTTCATTGTCTTTCGTTTGTTCTGATTTAATCCAGGAACAGGGAATGACTGGGTCCTTTCGAACTGCCCCTTCCTATGGCTTCTTTGCCAAATCCCTCCCTATTCATTTGTCACTTGTGAAACCATTCAAAACCTCTTTTGATCTCAGTGACCAGATGCATTTCAATAACAGGAACCTCCTTCCAAGTTGCATTTTACACCTAGACTCACACTAGCTTACAGTTCAGAAGAGATTTCTGGTGATAAGAAGAATGGATACATTCTGACTTTACACATTACACTGATAATTTTCAGTTCCAGCAGAGATAAAAAATAAAACTTATAGTTTCTGACATAACATAGCAATATTTCTTGAATTTCATGTGTTGCTACCCTTTTCAAAATTCCTGAACAGCTTCAGTTTTTCCCCATAGCACATCATGATTGGTTCCCATGAAGCCTTGAACATCAGCAATCGATAACTGTGATATCACAGTAGTGTCTGAGATATTTCTGAGGTGCTTTCTACGGTGTCCACTGAAGTATTCTGCTGGTTTGTCATTTGAGCCCTGCATGGTTTAAGGCCAAATTAACTTGGTGATTGAAATGAGTTTGGATAGCAAAACACTCAAATCACAGATGTATACAATGTTATGAATGATACTACTTCCCTTTTCTATGGGAGATGCAATGTGGTCCATGAAGAATCTGGCAGGTCAGCGTAGGCTAGGTACAGCCTGCTGCTGTGGGGTTACCACGGGGTTCTCACACTTGCTGTTGGAAATACTGTCTCAAATTATGGTGAAGGATGCTGAGGTCCCCTCACAGTATCTCTGGTTCTTCCTTCTTTCTGGGTTCAGCCTAAAGTTGCATCGGGGTAAGTTTAGGTTTGATAGCAGGAAAAACTTCTTTACCTAAAGGGTTGTTAAGCACTGGAATGGGCTCCCCAGGGAGGTGGTTGAGTCCCCATCCCTGGATATGTTTACAAACCGTTTGGATGTGGTGCTCAGGGACATGATTTAGCAGAGGATTGTTAGAGTTAGGGTAGTATGGTTAGGTTGTGGTTGGACTTGATGATCTTTAAGGTCTTTTCCAACCTGAGCAATTCTACTACTCTATGATTCTGGCCCCACAGAATTCCATTGTTTCCCTGCTTAGGGGATGGAGCAGTCTCTTTGGTGACTGATCTGTTCCAAGCAAAATGCTGTATTTCAGCTTTCTGTTGGTGGTGACAGTGTTCACAATTTGCTTGTGCAGAACACATATCTTCAGACTTAACAGGTGGTTTGGACAGTTTGCATGTAATTGTGGTTTTTACAAGTGGATGAATTTTATTCAGTCTTTTGCTATGCAACTTTTGGCAGCATCTTTTTTTTCACAGCTAGCTTGAACAGTTCATACTCCCTGCTGTCTTGGAATTCACAAGCTTTTTTCAAAAGAATTCTTAGGTGAAATTCATACTTTACCTCCTTTTCAGTTAGGCTTATGGTCCCCTGCCAACTTGTGAGACTTTCCGCTAAGCAGAGCTATCTCCTGTTTCTGTATCACCCGTAAAGGGAGGCAGGTTTCAGAAATATTTTATTTGATCAGATTTTGTATTTAGAAACTACGTATGTAATTTTGATGCTCCTCCAGTGGAAAGAAGTTGAGATGAGGAGACAATGACCGTTTAGATAGCCAAAACAAAAGGTAAGATTGAGTTGGTGTGTAGAGCACAGAAAAAGGTATCAAAATGCTGGTTCATTCTGATTTCTGATTCGTCACTTAAAGCAGAATCCCACCAAACTGCCCCTAAAAGCATTTCCCTTGGTTTTGCCTACCAAGAATTTGGTAACAAAGTTGGAGAAGAGGCATGTTGCAGGGAAGAAACAAAATTTCCCAAGTTCTTAACTGATGTAAGACAGACAAATTATTTTCATCATTAAAGAATATATATACTTCATCTCCTCTAAAATGACAGATGTATGAAGCCTTAGACTTAAATTCTAGATTTTATAAAGTGTACAGAAACATGAATTTGTTGCTCAGAGCACTAGTTTTTAGAACACAAGCACTCACACCAAGCAAAACCAAGCAGTTCCACCAAAATCCACGTTCTCCCTGCAGAGCCCGACATATCAAGAGTGCAGTGAAGTTACTCACAAGTCACGACTGGAGTCGAAATGTACCTACAGAACTGCTTTTCACACGTATTCATGATCTGTGCACCAGTAATACCAAGATTTTAGAACTTTTCATGTGATCAGTGAACTGACTTGGATCTGTAAACACTTTAAAAAAATTCCTGCAACTTAAGGAAATCTTATTACAATTGGGGAAAAATTCCTATCCTTTCTCCTCATAGTAGGCAGCCAGAAAACTTGAATGCTTTAAATTCCTCAAATTTAAAGAAGCTTGAGATGTGCTTTGAAATAAGTAATATATTTCCTCTCCTTGTCTATTTCCATTTACTCTGAATGATTGGAGTTACTCTAAAATGTTTTATTATACTTCACAGAAACATTAACAGCAAGGAGATAACATAGAGAATATCAGAATGCAGATCCTGTTTTTCCTTCCCTTCTTTCCATGGTGGGGACACCATGTTACCAGGAAACTCCAGTGCATACCAATATTGGACGCACATGCGCATGGGAAAGGAGGAGAAACATAAGAGAAGAAATACAGTTTTCATTCCTCATTGGGATAAAAGCAATTTTTCTCTACATGTGGATGAAAGCACACAGCCTTGGTGAGCTCAGCAGCTCTCTTCAAGAACCTGAAGCAACCACCTGCACGGGGCTGCGTGCTCAGAGAACACAGCTACAAACTGTCCACATCCTGGCCTTTTGTCCTGAGCACGTGCCTATTGACAGCTGAATAGACAAGAAACATCTTTTGGCACTTCAGTTAAAATCAGCATCTTCTCATGAGAAGCTTTCCTGAATACTTTAAAAACTAGTGAAATATAATGTAGGCACACTCAGGCTACTCAGAGCATCTGGAAGAGCCTCTCTCTGCAGCCCAGGGCTTGGCACCCGGTGCTGCCCCAGGCACGGCCGTGCCTGTGCTCCCACAGCTGAGCTGTTTGCTGAAGCTGAGATCACAGTTCCCAGAGGAGCTCTCATTCCTTGCATTTTTAAGGGAACACTTAACCAGAGGCAGAACCAACAGTTGATTGTTTCTCCTCTCTTCTACCAACAGGTGACTTTGAGCTGAATTAAAATGGGACATGGAATGAAAAATAGCCACTATTGCTCCGCAGCCTCTAATTACTCGAAGCCATTAAGAAACTCATGTAGAATGGAAAAGCTGCAGTGTTATTTTCATTTCTCTTTTCCCTCGTTGGTAACCCACACGGCATCTGAGGCACTCTCTTTGTGTACACTGATCTCTAAAACAAAGTCTGTGCAACACACTCCATCTGATGAAACTGTGTGAGCCCCCTGATACCCTTTGAAATTTTCTTTCCTGTCGTTTCATCTCTTTTTTAATTCCATCCCAGCAAATGCTAGTGCTTCGGCTGAATGCATGGCCCTTCCTCTTCAGAAGCTGATTGTAGCAAGACTTAGATTGCCACCCCTTTCGAAGAAAAATGCCTCTTGACAGCTCTTTGGAATGAAGGGGGAGTTACGTGCAGGGGTGACACTGGCAGAAAGAGTTGGCTCTCACCATTTCTTCAAACTGCATAATGAATGAAATGTTTAACAGAAGAGAGGATGTAGGGCTGGCAACACGTATTAGTTAAAGGGCTTTTTGAAGCCATCTGTCCACCAGCTTTAGCCACTACTGAATGAAAATTCGTTTTGAAAGCACAAGGGACAGACACTCTAATCTTCCAGCTCTTCATCCTCCACTGCAAGCCAACCAAAGGCAGTTGTGACACTCAGGAAAGGAATGCGGTTCTCAGCTAAGGGACGATTGCTTTGCAATCATTTTAAATTATGATGCTGACAATACTTACATCAGTTAATATTTTTAAATGCGAAGTACCACTAGGGACTGAAATGATAAAAATCATCTGCAAAAGAATCAGCCACCCCTTCCGTGCAGAATTTTAAGTAAGTAAAAGACAGTCTGTTTTTCAAAAATACAACTCTGGTTTAGCGTGTCACTCAAGAGTCACAACTTTCTATAATCACTGGACCAAAACTTCCCAGCTCTCATGCCCTGTGCTGGTACTCATTTCAGGGGTAGCATTTTTAATGATTCACAATCACCTCCAGTTCTGCACAGAACAAGAGGCAGAACAATCCCCATACTGTGGGGATAATTTGTGGTATTTGTTCTTCACAGGACTCAGATCAAATGAAAAAGCCTAGTAGTTGGCGAGCACAAACCAGAGATTACCAAAAGGAAACATTTAATTAAAAATTTGTGGAAGTACCAAACAAGATCAAAAACTGCAGAAGCAAGAACTCATTACTATCCTAGTTATGAGCAAACAGTAGGAAACAATGATTGTTTCATACTCAACAACACATGAAAACTCAGATACTTTGATAAATCACTTCATACTTGAGACCTGCATCCTACCCAACTCTGTACACTGTTGATTCAACACAAGCAAAGAAGAGAACGAAGCACCTTTTAACCACTGACTGTACGCTGCCAAATGTGGGAAAATGACGTGTTAATTTATGCAACAGGATCTGAAGAGCAATGCAAAAGGAAAGAAAACCATCCAGGCAAATGTCTTGGGTGCGCCCTGGTCTACTGGATCCGTGCACCTGGCAAATCAGCAAACTAAAGCAAACAAATGGGGGAAGTAAGTTCATGTTTCTGAAGAAAAGAAAATAAGACAATTTCCCTCGCCCCCATTCTAAGTTTGCATTATTATACTTTCCCAGGGCTATTCCATGTTAGTTGTTACCATCCTTCACAGCCATTGTTTAGACAGCTTGAGCAGTGGCAACAGAAGTGAAGTAGATATTTATGCAGTTGAAACCATAGCATACAAGTGCATCTTTGGTCCTAATTTCAGCAGGAAGAGATTATATGGACAGAGTGAAACGGATATAATATTGAGAGGAAAATAAGTCCTTGAACGCTTTATCCCAAAATATTTAAAAGTAGCATTTGAACAATTCATTCTTTCAATGGTACCTCACTGGTTGAGTTGCATAGTTTGTCATCTGCAAGCAGCCCAAATAACTCAAACAAAATCACAGCTCAGAGAAAAGGCTGCAGAACTCCAGTCCTGCTAACTGAATATTTTGACACCAGTTTGTAACTAACATATAGGCTCTTTGCAAAGTGCTTGTGGTGAGAAAAACTAAGGTGACATTTGGAAATGTTTGCACTGCTCTTGTGGGAAAAGCATTGAGAAGCTGTGCGTGAACCAGGTACCTGCAAGACAGATTCGGGACTCGGAGCGGAGTTTCAGGAACCACTAGAAAGGATCAAGGTGGCACCATGATGCAAGGCAGAGGCAATGCTGGAAGGACCTCCATGGGGATCAAAACTGAGATTGGTGAATGACCAACTCATCTCTTGGCTGCACGGAAAGCTTTGCTAATGGACTGCAGCAAATCTGCCTCCAGACTTAGCTGGAAGAACAGAAATGGAGAGAATGACATGCAGACCTTGAGAGGCCTGGAGAAATTATCCCTAGCATAATTTCTAGGGAGAAAGCTGCAAAGCAGACAGGAAGAGAAAACAGACACAGCAGTTTGCTGTTACCATTGCCTTTTGAAAATTATGAATTGAAGAGAAATAAAGGAAAAAAAAAAAACCCTGAAGGTGAATGGTGCCATCTGCCCATTCCACCAGCAACATACTAGCCTGAGTAGATGTGTGTGTAGCAGACCAACTCACCACTGGAGGAAAATGTTCACTGACTTACTTGCATGCTACTTTCTCCTCTACATTTAACAGAAGGAGGGCTGGACAGAACAGGTGAAAACATGGTGTAATGAAAGACGGAAAATGTGCTTTGTCCAAATGGAAATGGAGTTTGGATGAATAGTCATATAAAACAGAATATGGATTTCTGTTTACTTGAAACAAGTGTCTACAGACTAAAAAGACTGAAACATATCTACATAGCTCTATTTAAAACCAGAGAGAGAAGCAATTTGAGAAATAAGTATTTTATCTGCTATCAAGCTGATAAGGGAAGTGATGTGACTGAATGCTGCTTTTGTTTAAAAGCAATCAAAATGATAAGAACCAGAATCCTTGCAAAGATGTGTGGCCAGACTACATTACTAGCCGGACACCACTTAAAAAAACCTACCCCTAACTAAAATGGCAAATTACTTACTTGGCAAATATGGAAACATAGCCTTGGCTTGTGCCAACTCCCAGTCCAGCTCCACCGAGGCACCTGAACAAAGCCCTTTCAGAGGCAGTGTAATTTAGGCTACCCGAGGTAGTCAGGATGCTCAGGTGTATAAAGGGGCCTCATGGAGCGCCAGACAGAGACAAATTCACATGGAGTAAGCAAAGCACTTTGCTGGCATGTGGACGTGGGTTCCGGAGGCTATTCCCAATACAGAAGACAATCACTGGCAGGTAATAAAGGAGGCATTTATGTGATATGTCAGCGGTTAGTGCAAAGCTTAAAAGAAATGAGATCATGTGGCAAGATAGCATTCTCTGCCTTTCCCCCAGAGATAGGAGCATTACTGTTATTACTATAAGCCATTG
The DNA here is from genome assembly GCA_037305975.1 of Chrysolophus pictus. Lineage (NCBI taxonomy): Eukaryota > Metazoa > Chordata > Aves > Galliformes > Phasianidae > Chrysolophus > Chrysolophus pictus. Next base: position 14,005,053 of record CM074587.1, read on the forward strand.
TTACCGCTACTTCTTTGAAATAAAACGTGACACAGTATCGTCAGCTGATACTTGTGCGATCGCAGCTATCATAAATTGTGGTTTCCAGAATATTAATCTCCGGTTACTCTATGCAGCTACCACACAAGTCTGTAGCACAGAGACAGACAGATCCCTGGAAAATAAATACATAAACCAACCAGCAGCCCTCCAGCAAGGTCCCCCACGTCCCCTAGGTGCTGCTTTACTGCAAGCGTTCAGAAGTTAAAAACAGAAAAGTACAAACCAAAGTAACAATAGGTTAATAGGACTCACTTGGCGTCTTGGGACAGACAGTATAGCTACAGCAATTCAGACCAAGAAGGACAACAGAGACGTAAGTTATCCAATTCTTCATTCCCCATTTACTGCAACACTTAACTAGAATATTCTTCCATTTATTTTCTATATATATTTCTAATTTTTATGTAGAAAAATAGCCTTTAATATCATTTTTCATCTGAAATGCCAATCTAATTACTTACAGTAATGGACAGAACAAGTAGAATATGGGTCCTGCTAAGATACCTTGAGCGAAACAGCTTCATTCTAGTTTTTTCTTACTATTTGAAGAAAACCTTAATGAACCAACACTGAAACATTTGAAGTAACTGGAAATTTAAAATGAACTTCCAGAGTATCCACAAATTAAGAAAACTTTAAATGAAACATTTGTATTGCATCTGTGCTTAAAAAATGAAACAATAATTGAAGAAGAGACGGACATCTTCTGAGACTGCACTGTTGCATGTCTACTAAAATGCTTGTTAAAACACTAAACATAAGACTTCAAAAGCTAACCTGTCAGTATACCATATTACAGAGGTCACCTTAGCTATGGCCTAGTTACCTTCAACCAATGGTCAGAAAAGTTAACCAAACTAAAAAGTATTTTGAACATTAGAAAAACAGAAAAACATGAATGTATTTATCACACTGTGACTTGCATTTTTGAGACTTTTGTTGTTGATGTTGGTGGTGGTGGTAGTAGCTAAAATTACAGTATTTATTGAACAGAAAAGTTTTTGCTCATGGATTCTAGGCCATGAACCAATGAGGTACTTGTAAGTAATACTACACAAAGCTAAATTTCCAAACCATGGGAAAAGCACACTGCTTATTTTCAACATAACTATACAGAGCTGAAGTGAGTGAGTATACAGCAGCATCAGAGCTATGCAGTAGCACTAGAACTGGTTCCATTAACAGAAAGTTGCCCATATGAATCCCTGGCCAGCTCAGTAAAGACCTTGTATTTGGTATCTCAAATACTTAGGATTTAATTATACCTAGACATTTCCAAAATCCTCATAATTACTATTTAGCTGTTTGGCAGGTCTGGTACCAAGGTAGAATTTGTCACCCCCAACTACAATAGCTTCATAATTTCTTCTGTAAAAGTCAAAACACAATATGCATTTTCACACACTCATTTATCCTCAAAATATTCTCCTGCTGCCCTGACCTGCGTGGTTACACAAGACATGAGTCAAGAGAATCCTACAGCCCAACAGCAAAATGAAAGTTCATTTCTTTGCTTTCCAGAGAGACTATTGCACAAATAGGGAATGTTTCATTTACCACAAGATCTGACAGCTGACAGAAAAATACAGTGGCACCAAACTGAGCTAAAGCTGAATGGAAAGCAGACCAAAATTTCTATTTCCATCTGCTTATGTTGTACAATATTTGATATAACAAAACTCCATAAAATTAGGCTTTTATGTATACTAGGACATTATGCATATTATAATATAATCCATGACCTTATCTCTTCTAAACACATACGGCCATGGTTTTCCACTTTCAGGAAAGTTTAAAAACTCAAAAGCAGGTGTAAGCACATGGCAGGATTGCATGGCAGAGCTGGATACATGTTGATGCCACATTTACAATTAACAGTGCAAACGTTCTTAGCTAGCTACCTGCCTCACAACCTTCACATTGGTTTTTCATCACACATCTCTATAGAAGGGGCTGGAAAGAGGCTTCTGGAAGGCTAGCTGTGCTGCCTGTGTGTGTAATGTGCCTCCCAAATGCAGAGCAGACAGGTGCAGAAGGACTTATTAAAGAAACTTGCTGACAGAAAACACGATGATGGTGAGGTGAAATGATGATTTTTTTGATCACTTCAGTTGTTACAATACTGACTTGAGCCTGAAGCACTGAAAAAAACTGGGATGTAATGGAAGCACCTGAAATCACATGAAGTCGGAGGTAGATGTTGGAGAAAAGTGCATATTGCTGTGAAAATGAGATAGGGGAACATGTGACATAAAAGATAAATTGCAGAACATTGAAAAGAGACAGAATGAGCTCCATTAGAAGACCTGGAGAAAATAGAATAGATAAGGAAGTTCAGAGAGTGAGGGACAAGTAGTTATCAGATGAGCCAGCATAGCAAAGCTGTAATGTTGGATCCTGCTGGAGGAAGGTTAAGAAGAGTCAGCACGTGGATTTTGAGTGAGGGATGTGATCTGGCTGGGTGAAAGATGGGACTGTCTCAGCTGGGGAATTTAGAAGAGGAAGATAGCCTACCCTGGACAGGAGAAAGGAAGCCACTGGCAAAGCAAACTCGCTCCCTCCTTCTATCAGTATAGGAATGCAGGAAGGAGATGCTGGGGAAAAGTAGAGTTGGTGAAACATGCTTGAAGAGATGAAAAGACAATAGCATGAAATTGAGAGTACAGCAATTCCATAAAGTGCAAGAGAAATATAATCACGCACCAAGGAACTACTAATGTTCTTCATGTGCTGGGAAGAAAGATGAAAATGCGAGAAGAGGCACAGCAGTGAGCTCTGCAACACAAACTAAAAGCTACAGAAGCTAAGTTACAATTCTCTTACACAAAATGAAATTTTTATGTTCAGACTGCTTCTTTTTGTTCATAGGATCTTTAGTGCACTGGTAAAAAACGTGCAACATAGTTGAGAGATTTTAATGGTACACGTACTCTTCTGCACAGCATGTCTCTCACTACAGTCTCTGCAGAGTTCATACACAATGCATTAATGACTTAGATGTTCTTGCTGCTCTTACTGCCCTATTTGTTTTGGGGTTTTGCCACCATCCACATGAAGTCCCCTCCATTCTGAGCTGCAATGAAGTTTCCACCAGTACTTTCAAATCTGAATGGAGTCCCATATGATATTGTAGGCTAATACTAATCTTGAAAAGCAATTCCTAACAATATTAACTTCCTATATATTAGATCTCTTCCAGTGCACAGAAAACTCGCATCTCTTTTATTGAAAAGCCACATACTTCCCTCCAGGCAGCTCACAAAATTAAGCAAGTGGGATTTTGTTTCTAGCTTGTGCTTAGCAATTAAATTGCTATGCAAGCTTGAACAGGAGATCTAAGTTTTGACCCCATTTATACTTGTCCAAGGGCACCAGGTGGGAAGGGAAGAGCAGGATAAGCACAGCCATTGGCAGAGCTCATTACCAAGCATGCTGTACAAACCCTGCAACGATTAGGAAGTGCAGAGTACTGGCTGGGTGTACCAAGCCAGCAGACATGTAATAACAGAGAATATCAGCTAACAAGACTATCACAAAGTATTTTTATTCACTCTTTCAAGAAATAGCTACTTTAAACCAAGAATTTCAGATAGAAAGCCTCTTGGACTCACGGCTGGCCTCAAACAGGCCAATTTTTGCAGTTCATTTGAGAGGACTCCCTTAGAACTTCTGCTTTACGGGAGAGTGACCAAAAATTAGACTTCCTTTCATGCTCCAGTCATGACCAGTGAAGCTAAAATATACCTCATATAAACCTTCTGGATGAAAGATATATGACAAGGAGAGAGCAGTGACAGTTTCAGACACATCACTTGTCTTCACAAATCTAATGACCCAATCTACAGACCTGACTAGCAATTTTAAAAATCATGTTTGTATATATTGGATTGCAACTGTGTAGACAATGGCTGTTCTTTTTTCATGATAATAATGCTATGAAATCTAAAACATCATCCCTAACAGTACACAAATAAAAAGACTGTTGTCTCCAATTAAATGGAATTTCCTTTTTGATGTAACATGTACAGATGCTCCTCTTATCTCATCAACCCCCAGACTCAAATATCATTGAACATGACTTTTATTATCCTCCGGTTTTTGGCCAAAACCTACAGGCTTTATTTGTAAGAAATCAAAGAAATACTTTCTGGAATAGCAGCTCTGGCACTGCCCAAAGATCTAATCCTTCAAAGCTGATTCCCATAAATTGTTGAGGTTTGTCAGAAATTAACTGTACATTCCTATAATCCTGGGAATAAATCCCAATTGCTGGAATATTCTCCAAGAATGAATTAGAAGAATTTTTTTCTTTCTCATTCTGTAACCTGGCTCTAGTGGGCACTAACTTGTTAAAAAAAATTAACAAGTTAAAAATCAGTATGAAGACCACTCACAACCTCATAATAACTCAGCAGACTTAAAACCTCCTTTTAAAAGATATAATCCTACTAAATATTAAAAACCGCAGTCTTCAACACAGTGGGAACACTAATGTGAACTCTCATGCAGAAGACTCCTCCTATTCTCCTACAACTAGGTAATTGACCTTGATTTTCATTATGTTTTCAGTTTGGGACTTATAACTCACTTTGTGGTTAATTAGCTTGCACTGAAGTCCATGACAGTGGTTTGAGTGTAGAGCTATTGTGGGCATAACCAGATCCATTAGAGTTGCACCGAGCACAGGAGCAGACCCCAGCTTAAGAATTTACCAATTTACCCAGAAAAAGTAGTGTCAGTACAAGGCAGCCAAGTATGCAAGGAAGAAGAGAAGAATCATTTTTTTCCAACTGTGCTAAGTTGAAGACAATCTGAAATTTCTGTAGAAAAAAATAGAGGGTTCTGTAGTTGTGGTTTGGTTTTGTTTGTTTGAAAAGACCTTGCCCAATTCTTTAGCACCAGCTGCCTCCAAACATCTTCTTCCTGCTTGCCATTTTGTAAATACTTGGGCTAACCTGCAAGTAATTAGTGGACATTTAAGCTTTCACTTTTCTCTTTTTTTGAATATAAGGGAAGTTAAGGATGTGCTGTTTAAGAAAGGTGACGAGCAATTGTTGGCAAAAGTGGTAAGAAGATGCAAAGGAAAGACTTGAAAAGCATTTATGATGTAGCAATTGCCATACAGCAGTTACGTCTTGGTATAGAAGTCATAAAAACTAGAGAATTCTAATAGCATTTCCAGCAGCGTGAAGAAAGTTTGTTAGTTTGACATAGACAGGGTGCAGGGCTAAGGTGCGTGTAACACCCTGAAGAAAAGAGGCAACTTCTGCAGGATTGCAGGTGCCTCTGACAAAGATGTTTAGCTGCCACCTGGGTAAAATTCTAAGGATCCAGGCAGAAGCATCCCATTTCTACTGCAAAGTTGTGTCACGATACAACTATGTAATGAAACTAATTAGATATTAATGAAACTGATTGGAATATCCTCCAGCCAGGGTGCCAGTCAGACTGAGGGTGGCAACCTGGGCATCTTGCTTGGCCTCCACAGGCTCTGTGTGCCGCAGGCCAGCTGCCCTGAGCAGGCCCACAGGGGTTCCATGGAGGCCTTACACCTGCCCAAGGCATCGAGGAGCTGTCCACAGCTGTGTGATAAACCCCTCTGATTTCTGTAGGAAAAGATGCTGCTGGGTTTTTCACTCTGTAGTTCCCAATTAGAATGGGAGTTTCTTCCCAGGCCCGAAGTGCCAACTCCATGTCTCATACACCCCAGAAAGCACAGGGCTTCTACAAGCAACCAAGGTAATCACATCGCTATGAACTGCTGTTACTATTAAAGACTACAGAAGCCCAAGATGCTTATTTCCTTACAGTTCTCCCAGAAAATCACTTTTTCACAATAAAATATTTCCCAGCCACTGCGCGTACTGCAGAGTATTTAAAGAAAATAAATAGCTATTGGATTATGTTACTTTTGAAGCAGATTTGATGAAAGGTGGCTTGGGCAGATGCTACCTTTTCTGTCTGATAGCAGAAATTCTGAGATCACTTCAGGGTTTTGGTGCTGCCATTATTCACTGTGGCTTGCATGTTTAGCAACTGAGGGCAGTGTGGAAGAGGGAGAAGACCATGCACCAATCTCATCCTTTAGCAATCTTTGTCAATACAAGGGCTGATTTCTCAGGGGATCGGAGGCATCTTGAGCTCTGACCTCCTGTCTACCTGTACGCACTTGCATTAAGGAGGAGGTTTTCCCAACTATACATAAAGTTATGTCTGCACTGTTACAAAGCATCTAAATACATATCAGCTGCAAGAGGTTAGTAGTAGCTAAGTACAAGTATATTGCTAATATTTGTGCCACAGTGGTATTTTCATATCTGTTTTACACATTTCGCTCTGAACTGGAGATGCCCAGTTCCTAAAGGAGTTTCACTTGCTATTTTCCATCAGGCCAGGCAGATGCACACATTCCTGGAGCGGCTCTTTTTGCTGCTGGAACAGACAGCAAGCCCTTCACAATGTGCACTGCTTTGCCAGTTCTGCTCGCAGCTCTGAGACAGCAGTCCTGAGCTGCTGTGATCCCACAGAGCTGCAGTTTGCTGTCTCCTAGGAGATCGAATCCCTTATTTCCCCCTCTATCTAAGGTTTTACTCTATAGCCTCGAGGAGGATTCATTCAACTCTGTTCTGCAAATACTTTAAATATTCGGTTTGCAATAGCTTTCCCCAAGTCTGTGATAAAACTTTTTGACGTTCAAGCACTTGTTCAGTTTCACTTGGAATTTAACTGAAGCATATATAAAAAAAGTACAAACATGACCTGTACCTATATAAATATTTGCCCATATTTGGTAAATGTTTATATATGTATAATTTCTAAAATACTCCTCTTACTCTGGTAATTTCAAGGTTTTAAAAAGAAAAATCTTTCATCCCCACTTTATTCATGCTGTTACAGGAAATCAGTGGTTACGCAAACTTATAAAAACAACTTAACAAAGCACATTTTGCAAGTTCATTTAGTTTTGAGTGAATGCAAATTTTGAAAGCAAACATTGTTGGAATTTGACCAATTTTAGAGTGCTGAGGGAAGAGCTCTTTTCTATTTGAATTTTAAAGATTGACCAAAGTCTTATGTTGGCTGTCCTGTTCTGCAGCCTGTCTTTGAATCCTCTTAGGAAAGTCAGGGATACCCACAAACAATAGAATTAAAGTCTGTCTTTAGGACTGGCAAACCATTCACAGTTCTGTCTAGCTGCTTAGCATAGGCTGTGCTAGGCCTCAAGGAGAGAATAGGCCCCTAAAGAAGCAATAATTTTCAGATTGTTGTGTACAATGCAGTGATAAAGCTCCCTGTCACATTTTTCTTCCCAGTTACTGAAGTTCCCATTCAGACGAATTGTCACAGCTTCTTCAATCCAAACAAGCACCCTTCCGGCCTTGTTTGCATTAAAATGTGATAAAACTAAAGGTGACTTTAGCACAGCTGTGCAGAAAAGTGGATTAGGTCAAAGTGACAGCGTTTGTTAGGGCTTGCCACAAAGGTGGTTCAAGATTTGTCTAGAGCGTTAATGTGGGAGAAGCAGAAGTTTCTTAAACCCAGACATTTGTAATAAGGCTACAAACAAAAAATAGTATTTCTTTCATCCAAACGTGGTTTCCCAATGGCAGCAGGCCAGCCTGTTGACCTGTTGTCACAGAAAAATTTGGAATGGCACCACAAAACAAAGTGCCTTGTATTTTCTGTCATTCTTGCCTGCCATCATGCAGAAATCAAGCACTGCTGTCAATTGCACAGCACTGAGCAGGGAAGGGCCAGCACCCGGCAGCACACCGTGCTTCAGCTCCAGCAAGCAAACAGGCACAGCCTCCAGAGCTCTCTTGAAATGGGAGTGAGTTTTGTGACTTCTTGGGAAGAAGAAGTAAAGGAGGTCTGTTTCTCTTACTGATGCTGAAGCAGCAATCTGATGCTTTTCAGCAAACAGCATACTTTCATGTCACTGTCTTTTGAGCTCCCATTTCTATCTTATTGTACTTTTAAGGGGAAACACCACCAAAGTAAAAAGCCATCAGAAACAGCACCCTTTGCATGCCACCTGCTGGCAATTTTTTGTATTTGGTTATGATAGGGGCAGAGCATAATTCTCTCCATTGCAAGAAAAAATTACCTCAAAGGTTAGCAAAATAATCAGGGACAGTCCTGGTGTCCCAGCACATGGGGCTCTCCAAGTAGAACTTGGAAGAAGCCACCAAAGACCGGCTTCCTTCCACAGCTCTAACATTTGCTCCTTCAGCTCATTTACACAAAGACATATGCTGAGATACACCATTAATTCTCCCTGTACTCAAATAAGAACGGAAGAAATACACCAAGTATTTGTAGAGGATTTACATTTCAGTCTTCTGCAATTTTACTAGTCAAAGGTAATAGAAAGGTTGAGGGAGTTGGGCTTGTCTAGCTTGGAGAAGGCTCCATGGAAACTCACTGTCATCTTCCAATACTTGAAGAGAGCTTATAACCAGGAGGGAGACCAAATTTTTACATAGGTGGATAGTAATAGGACAAGAGGGAATGGATTTAAACTGAAAGACCGGAGGTTTAGGTTAGACATTAGAAAGAAATTCTTCATTCAGAGGGTGGTGAGGCACTGAAACAGGCTGCCCAGAGTAGTTGTGACCGCCCCATCCCTGGAGGCGTTCAAGGCTAGGTTGGATGGGTTCCCTGGGCAGCTTGATCTGGTGGCTAGCAACACTGTCCATGCAGGGGATTGGAACTAGATGATCTTTTAGGTCCCTTTCAACCCAAGCCATCTATGACTCCTTGTATGAAAGCTTCAATAGTAATTGGGTTTGTTTTTGACATAGATGTTACAGGCAGTAGTTATCATTTCCATGCTTTGTCCCACTGTCCCCTCCACGAGCTGTGCCCCTCAGGATGTGTGATGCCCCTCAGCACAGTGATGTATCACATGGAGACAGAAGCAGCTCTGGGCAAGGCAGCTCTGATCAGCACCAAAAGTGAAAGAGAAATAATGAGGGGCACACTAAGAACTTCTGGGTAACCTATGGAAGTAAGGAATTTCTGGAAAAGCTCTACATCACTTCATTCCTGCTAACAGATTATTCGATCTGCTCTGATACAGGCACTGCAAGCTGTCTGTGATGTGGGTCACTTGTGGTAAGGTTCTAGTGAATGTAAAGCTGAAGCATATTTCATTTTTGCAAGTTTAGCCAGGGTTAACTGCACACAGTTGTCCTCAAAGTTTTTCTTCAGCTGCAAAGTGCAAGAGCCATTCACATCCTATAGAAAAAAACACTTGCCATAGCTGAGGTCGGACATGGCTCTGCTGGTGAGTGAGCTGCAGTGCCAGCAGCCAAAGCACTGGGATCTTAATAAAGGACACTGATTTGTTTGAAATGGTCTCCTTTGGTGATAGGATAGGTATCTCCTAAGACAGGTATTTAATATAATCTTAGCCTATTGCACCTACAAGAAAACAACTGCTGCAGCTATAGAGGTAGACACCTGCAGTGAGACAGCAAACTTAGCTACATCGGTTAGAAAGTCCAGGAAAGCACTGTGCCACTGTTTTATGGAACTGGCTGTCAGAAGAGTAGTCTTGTAACAAAGCGCAGAAGAAACAAAATCCACTCCTGGTTTACGACAGGACTTGAACAACCCCTCATGCAGAAAGGAGCCTATGAGGTAGGTCTTAAATGGGGTGGGGTTGAAATTTTTTGGAAAGAGTTCAGGAATTCCAAAGGATAGAACCTCAAGTCAGACAGCAAATATCTGACTTTTAAAAATTAATATACCCTGGGAGCAAGCATGTCCAATGCCCAGCCAGATAAGAAGCCAGCTGACATAAGAACAGATCTGTAGCTTGGCAGATGCTCTCCCAGCTCACTACATACACAGCACTGACGTAGAGATGTAAAAAGCAGCGCTATCTGGTGTAGCACATGGAGGAACAGAGTGCAGCATGTGGTCCTGCTAGGTCCAACTGTGTAGCAAGACCAAGACAGATGAGACATGTATGTATGACAAAAATGTCAAGAGTACAATATATTAATGTGTTTGCCACCGAAATTAACCCCAAGACTGCCAGTTACTGGGAGATGTACAGCTCCTGTTGCATTTTTCTCTGAAGAGAGCAGTATTGCTGCAGTGCAAACTTTCCTTATCCAGAGAAATTCTAAGCTTTCAAATTCAGAATCCTCCTTCAGTGGTATTTTTGCCCACAGAAGATTTAAGATTTATTCCCTTTTCATCACTTCTTCAAATGTATTGCTAAGCTCGAGTTTATGTTAATTTACTACTAAATTACTACTAAATTTACTACTAAAAGTGAACTGAAGCTCACTTATGCCTTTGTAAACACTAACCAGGCAATCCAAAAGTGCAAGTGTGCATAGATAATCCTAGCTTTAACCCAGAGAAAATATTTGCAGGAATCTAATTGACATTACTCGTTCCCCTTTGAAACATGGCTGGGGGAGGTGTGTGGAGATCCATGTGCCCACACTGACACAGCACAGCTCAGCCCAGTGCCCGGAGCTGTTGAGCCTGGTCTAGCAGGCTGTCTGCTCACTCGCCTCCAGTTCTTGCTCTGCAAGTCAATGAGATTATGGTAGTAAGGGTACTCCCTTGGTGCTAAAGCATGGTGAAACCTGTCACACTGCTCTTGATAATGAAGTATATAAAAACACTTTCAGTGGAAATTTATTAAGGCGATACTGCTAGGGCACCTTGAACGATAGCTTGAAAGTGCTTCAGGCTTCAAACAGTCACTTGTGGAAATTTTAGAGACTGGATTAGAAAGGATCAATGCTATTGTTCTCATTTGTGAAATTTTCTGCTGAGTCATCATTTCTTCACTATTCGGGGTGCCACTGTTACAGTTCTACTGTTGATTTTCTATACACAAAGAAAAAATTTCAGAGGTATTTATTTTACACTAAAAAGCATCGGACTGTCATCTTTACTGTTTTGGCACGGCTGTACTTGGAGGCTGGAGTATTCCCATTTGTTGATAGATGGGGATGTTTATCACTGCATTGATTTCATAAGAACACCTTTTATTCCCATTGTTCTTCTGGCATGAAAATCACTTCCTTGAGTTTTTAAACAGCAGAACAAGTGAGTGATGCATTTTCTCCATTGTAAAGTTGTCCTTAAATTGCGTTTAAGGAAGTTTTAGAAGTTTTAAACTGCCTGTTCCCATTTCTAGAGGCACCTAAAAGAAAAAGGCCAGGTTCAAACACTGAGCATAAAGGTATACATGTGTTGAATGTATTATGCGGATCTGTCAGTGTATTTATACATGGAATCGTGTACTCATTCCTTAGTTGCAATGAAGATAATTGCATTCTTTCTGAATAGCACTTCTCAATCCTAAAACATACTCTAAAAGCATTTTGTATAATGACTTAAGAAGTTCATATCACACCACGCCCTCAAAAGAGCCTGAAGAGATTAAATGCTGTTTGGCCAGGGACAAGCCTTGCAGTTCCTGGTTGGAGGGAGCTTTGCAGGAGACAAGCTGAGAGACGTGGAGCTCACTTCAAGTAACCAATGGGCGAGAACACTGCCAAGAGAGGCAGCCTGGGGCTGTGCAGACGTGAGGCCTGTTGATTGCCAAATGTAAGAAAGCCAGAGCAGCCTACGTTACGGAGAGATAAGGCCGCACTGAACCTGTTGGCCCTGCACACAGTGCTGTGCATCGTGGGCACCGAGCAGGCACTGGGCTCTGCAGGCGTCTGAGCTGCACAGTGTCAGGCTGTCCCGCATCTCTGCTGGCCCCTGAAGCTTTCCTGCTGCTTCTGGACTTCTCTGCCATCACAAACGTGCTTCACTGCAGCATTCCTAACAGAGATCTTACGCACAAAAAGAGGAAATATACCCAACATGCTCCTACAGAAACTAGATGCAGGAAAATGAGCGCACGTTTACACAGGAGGGGCAGGATTTCTACCAGAGCTAGCCAGCTGGTACAGCTGGTGTAGTTGATGTTTGAGGTCAAGGAACTGCCTTCACTCCACCAACCCACAAGTCTCTTGTCCCTCTGTCTGCCTGATGCCTGCTACAGCTGCTGAGAACGACGGGAAGGAAGGAAAGGGGAAAGAGCAGGAAAGATATCCAAGTTGTACTTGGATATGTTTTCAGTACAGTAATGGAATCAGACCTAGAAATTATTACAATGATTCAATTCTGCTGTGGAAATAACAGTGTTACTTTGCCTGGCCAGTGTAAACACCAGGTCAAGGTGTAAACACCACGGAACCACAAGCCAAAGAGATGACCCTTCCTTGAAAAATTGTTGAATTGGAACAGTCTGGCGTGCACTGCACTTAAATGACAAAAACAGAGTTCTAGATTTTACAGTTTAAAATGCCTAGTTCTCCAGGATTTACACCAATTACTTGAAGTCCAAAAATCTGCAAGTCTTTTATCTCTGTATAATTTCCTTAAGCCCAGCCTCACTTCTAGGACTGATCTTTAATTTTGTATTGTTTGAAAATAATTTATTTTTATGTCAATGCACTCACCCCGTACTCTAAATATTGTAAGTACAGCAAAGACATTCCCAAATACATTTTTTGTCCTTTGCTTTCTTAATAATTACAATCCTTACTATGCACGTATGTACTCTTGTTGAAGAGATTTTCACCTTTGGAGAACTGCATTCTCTAAAGCAAGAGAATGAATTTATTGTCTTTGCTGACTCTTGCCTGTTGATGCATGCCCCTAGGTCAGTAGTACACGAGCTCTAATCATGCTGAGATGACGTTAGTTTAAGTTTTTCCCAACCTGAAGGCAAATGCCTTCTTCATCAGCAAAGTGTGCTTTTATTTCAAGGCATCCAAAGTTAAACCTCTAGGCTTTGGATTCAAAGCAAATGCATTAAGCACATAAGGAATGATTTGGTGCAACAGTTGGAGGATACATGCTATTTAACCTGTAATCAAGGCTTTTCCTTCTATTTTCTCCTAAGAAAAGAACAAGCAGTGCAATACACATTCACGGATATGATAAATGAAACCAGTTCAGTTCAGCTTTCTGTTTAAAGGAGTGCATTTTTATGGAGTCAAGTGAGGCAACACTTTACTCTAGAATACACACAGGGATATTTTACATGTGATTTACTTACGCTATTCCTGAAGTTGGAAACTAATGATTTCGAATGCCTTCAATGTTAACGATTTGAGAATTCTACGTATAACTTTCTGTGGTTTTCAGTGTGCCCACTTGCCTCAAAAAGAATTAATATTGAAAATCAAAGCCCAGAGAGTGATATTTTATAGCTTATTTTCCTGCCTGTACATGTACCAATATAAGTGCTTTACTGTAGATCAAAGGGAGAGGATCATGATTAGCTTTAAAGCTTTCAGTTCATCCAGTGAGTGTTCCTTTTCCACTTCTTTATCCTCAACAAAAATCCCATCTCCCCTCTGTACAACATGTTAGGCTTTCATGCAGTTCTTCACTGCTGCGCTACTGCCCCATATACTTGTCAAATCAGGATCAACAGTGGCAAAGTACATTACTCTGAGGGGCTGGTATTTCAAGAGGAGCCCTGCTGCCTTCTGTCACATTGCAAAAAGTGGAGGAAAACCAAAGTGTTGTGTTTGATATACCTATGAGGTATATAAATTGACCATAAGCAGCTGGCTGTGCATCACATGAGTATACATGCATGCACACACCTCAGTACAGAAACAGAGTTCTTGCTTGGCAAATGGCTTCTCTTCCTTAGTGTTCTTCTCACTCAGCAAGACTAATCTCCTTGAATGATACTAACTGGTATTATCATCTGCTCTCCTTTCCTTCTATAAATGAATTTGTGTACTAACAACAATGAAATTTAAGTAAGTGCTGATAAAATTTCTCCAACTTTTATCTGTAATATTAGTGTAGGAAGTACTGCAGCAATTAGAAGCCCACTGATATACCCAGCTTTGGATAACAAGCCTCCCAGATGACAGTCCCAGCATCTCTATTTGCTCATTTCAACCAAAAAAACCAGTGTTATTTAACTAGACCTATTTTCAAGAATGACTTTCAAGATAAAAGCAGCAGCAGCATAGTCACAGTTTTATTTTTTTCTGTATATTTTACTTTATTCTAATAACCAACAAAGTAAATCCCAAGTTAATAAAAAACAAACAAAAACAACCTGACAACATAGTGTCTTATGTAGAATTTTCTGATTCAGCTGTATATTATGACCTCTTTACAAACTGTCAATTATATCATTTTCAGAATTGATTTTAATTTTAAACTTTCACTTTATTATGAAAAGAGTTTTCTACATTTTTGTCTCCCATCCTCCCACCTTTTAATTTCCTTCCAATGGGTGGAGCACACGTGGTTTTAGCTACAGGTCATCATTAGAAGTGTCTGAACCTTAAACAACAGGAAACTTGAATCAAGGCTGCAATTCTGCATTCAAACTATGAGCTCAAGAGAACCCCTCAGCTATTTGTTGCTACCCATTTATCAAAAGTAACTATTACCATGCCATAATTAACAGAACAAGCACTGCTGCTTTGGATGTTCTCATTTCTTCTGGCATTTTAAAATTAGGTCTAATTTGTCATACATTCAAGACAAGTCATTGTACTGTGATCTGGAGTGGTAGTGAAGTCCCTGCTGGACTGGGCAGTGGTGTGGGAGGGCTGGCATAGCTTACCTCTTTAATGCAAGAATTGCCAGAAACTCTCTGTCAGAGCCCTAAATTGTGTACATGAAAGAGAAGTCAAGCAAACACTTGGAAAAAATGTGCATCTATATGACTAACCTGGGAAAGTGGCAAATGAGAGGAATTCAGGGAATTTCAGTTCTATCCTTAACTCCCTTTGCTGGATCCCTCCAGTACTGATCCGAGATGTTTCAGAGATCAGTCAGACATCCTTCAAACTTAAATCATAATTTTTCCATACTGCAATGCTTCTAAAATTTACTGAAAAGGATGGAGAAATCAACTGCTGACAATGAAACCCATGCCAGTAATCCAGAAGAGTCATTTCTGTAGTAAACTAAACTAAGATGAGACAGTAAAATTTGAAGCAACAGCTTGGCTCATGCACTAACGTGATGAATTCCTGTGGGTATACAGCATCTTTCTCTTCATTAGTATTCTCCAGTTTAATTTTCATTTCAAATTAAGAAGGATTTCTCTGCTCTTACTTTATACTGAGTGCAGTATAATCTTTCCATCTCTGATGAGAGATTTGCATAAGCTATGTTAGCAGTAGTTGAGCTAATGTTACATACTTCATTTTAAAATCTAGCTAATCAGAGTGATGGTTTAGCAGGCTGGAAAAGCTAGAATACAAAACAGACTATATGCACCCAGCTGTGAGCATGACTGAAGGCCCCCCTTTACTTGTGGGCAGCCTCTGGACTGTCTTAAAAGTCACTTAAAGTCAACTGTTATCTTCAATACCTTCTTGTTAGAAATCTTAAGAATGGCACTGGAGAAGAACACAGTTCAGTCTCCACGAAGACTGAGATCAAAAGCCTTCCCTTTAAACTATATTGATGATTCCTAAGATGGCATAGAATAATCAGTAACTTTAATTAAAAAAAAAAAAAAGGAAAACAAACAAACCAGAAAAAAAATATGGTTTAAAGCCTCAAAAGAATGGCATCCAAGGGATCCAACTCTTGAAGTCCTGAAGTTATCCAGAGTACAAGAGGAGCGCTCAGCTTCCTCTTCTTCTGAAAGATGTGGAGAGTATCACAGTGGGACAAGTAACAGGCTGATCATTGGTTGTTCATTCTGTTCTTGCAATTCCTACTTTATCACCATCTAACTTATTTTGTTTTTAAGGGGTGAGATTTTTTTTCCCCCACTTCTGACATTGAACCAGCTGAAAAACCCAACCCTTCTCCAAATTTGAAGACATACAAGCCTTAATATTTTTATCTAAACACAAGTTGAAAGCAATCATTCCAAAGGTAAGCAGCCAAAACCCACACAGGCCTGAGCTGATGAGTACAAACTAAAATACTTGAGCACGTGTCCATCACTGGGCACGAGAAGGCCCTCAAAAAGAAGTGATGTTTTGCAGATGCCATAAGTGCCATAAAGCCATTGAGAAAAGGACTTCAGTATATCTCCAAACTTCTGAGAAAGAAAAGCCTCCACAAAAAAACTCACTACATAGTAATTACTGAAAGACCTAGATAAAGGGTTTATTACTTAAGATTTTATAATTAAGGTAAAATATGTCAAGATTTGTAGCTCATCCTTTGTGTGCATATGCATTATTAAAGCTTTAGCAGCGGAAACCATACTTAAATCATCAATGCCCAAAGAAAATCACTAATCTCTTCTGTTCAGTCCTCAATATAGCTCACACTTGTCTTCTCAGACAAGACTCAGACACTTCTATGGCAACATTCTAGGAAAAAATAATAATAAAACAAATCACTGAAGAGCACAGGAATTTTTTGGTTATTTTCAGTTTTGAAAATTTGTTAAGTTTGGTCAAATTTTGAAAACTAAGCTAAGCTAAAGGCTGTTCCAGCTGTCAAGGAGCATCCCACTTCACTTCTAGAGAGGGTATTTCATAGAGAGAAATCACACCGTTCCTTACACAACTAATTTAACTTTGCCACTGCACTACCTGAAAATTATTAAATAGGCTAGATAAATTTTTAAATTGTATTTTAAATGAAGACATATGACAAGGTTCAGCTTTTACTTCCTGTTCACAAAGAGGAAGGTGGGCAGACACCCATCCCCTGCTGCAGCCAACTTACACTCCCCACTCCCTTTTGCACTAAAGGGAAAATATTGCTATGAAAAACTGGTACAGAAAATTAAAGAGAATTTGTATCAATATAAAAGCTAGTTGCTAGCATTAAATTAAATGTTTTTCTGCAAGCATGCTTTAATATATGCTGGGTTTGGCTTGCTATTTATTGACACTTTCTAGCAGGGCATTTTGTCATTTTTTTGGCATAATATTTAGTGGAGTCTCTATTGCCACTTTCACAGTTTGCTTTCTTACCATAAATGTGGCTATTAAGTGCTTTTAGATTTTACTAGAAAGTGATTATTCAGACCAGAAAACGTATTTATTTGCAGTAGGGTTGGAAGAATGAGCTTTCAAAACACTGCTGAAACAAAGCTGATCGAATACAAAAACATAATCAAAGTTCACTGAAATGTAATAATTTTTTTTTTATTTCCTATATAGTTCTATAAATACAGTCCATCAGTATATGCTTCCTACACTGGGGGTTAGGCTTTCAAAGCACTAGGTAGGGGATTTAGCCACACAGTTTCCATCAACATCAATGAGTCACTCAGCACCACTTTGAAAGGTTACCTGGGGCGGTTATCCTTCTCTTATTGCACAGGGTTTTGTACCCCCAGCTCCTCTTAATGTTAGGAAGAATTAAGTTTGTCTCTCTTCTGTTCCCTGATCAGAGAATAGATTTTTGTAACTTCTGACTGATAAATTTATAAGTCCCAAAACTAAATGGCTGTTTTGCTCTAGGGGAAGGAGGATCAACAGGCTCAAGACTTTCCACCTATTAAATCCCTCTTCTTAATGCTAAAGTCTGCTGAGCATATATTTTCAATATTGCCGTTGCTAAAAGTTTAATTAAAGTAACTATATGCACATACACAGAAACCAATTCTGTTTCACAATCCTTAGCCAAAGCTGCATGTCAATCTAAGAATTAAATAATGGAAAACAGACATTTAGCTTAGTTTATATAACCTGACAGTGCTCCTATCCTTCCTCTGTTTCACCTAGTGTCATCTTTCAGTGTTCCTCTCTAATTTTATTTGGAACAAAATAAAAAGATTAAGATAAAATAATTCCCAAAAGATAATTGCAAAATGATTTATGTGCAGGTGTTAAATTATTTCTGGCATTGATGTTCCATGGAGTGCAACATTACAACATTATGGTATTCAACAGAGCATCTACATTTGATAATCCTGCTAATCATCAAAAGACGCTGGATTTGAATCCCGAAGGCAATGTAACATTTTGATTAAATTTTATCACCAGTGATTCTGTTTATGGTTCACTAAGGTATGAATTTCTTTCACATTCCATCGGGTTTACCGCTTACTGTGTTTGACTTGGAACACAGTCAGTTTAAGCTTTCTATAAGCCACCAGTTTCTCAGCTACTGCTTTTGCACTCTTTAGACATACCTAGTAATCCTGAACAGAAACAATTAATCAGTTTTTCAGTGTCTCAAGTTAATGACTCTGTTCTCATAATGATTAAAATCCTAGTCACAAGAGACAAGATGGCTCGGCAGGTGGCTCGGCAAGCACCCTGAGCTACATGAGGATCATTCCCAGCTGGCTCTGCAAGAGAGAGCTCAGTCAGTAAAACATGTTCCTGAAATTGTATTGCCAAATGGTAGAACAACTTGTATGGCAGCCTGCTAGCATGTATTAGTATTGTGCGCGCTGCTGCAAGTTGGGAAGTAATATGCTTGAGAGAGTTTGTAATTAAACTCTACTCCTTTGCAATCTGAATCCTGAGGCTTTCCAATTTGTAATTCCACCTTCATGGCTGCACAACCACTTTTCTGCTCTCCAGCCACCACAGTGTCTCTCCACCCCAGCCACGCTGCAAGGAGAGCACACGAAGGAACCTCACTTGCAAACCACACACCCAGCTGGAAGAGCCACCGCTTACAAAATCCTCTTGGTGCCTGCGGGCACTGCTCACATTTATTGCAGATCAAATCCCTGCAGTTTCACCAGGTTTCACTCTCTCCCTCCTTCCCTTTCACGCTGCATTCAGCTTGATGTCACACTACCTCCTTCCACTGATTTTACATCAGAAATAGCATCTGTGCTATTTCTACATGGTTCAGAATGTACCTGGCAAGTCTATAGTAGACTTGAAAGTTATTCTCCTCCATCCAGCTAAGAGTGGATTTAGGAGATTGAAGAAGAGGAAACAACTTATTGGTATGCTGTGGTGCACAGCTAGACACGAGCACACACTCAGAAAATAACTGTCTGTCAACAATTAGCCACTTGCAGCAGCAATTCTTGTAAGCAGAACCATATGAAAAAAAGCCTGCCTTCCTGGGATTCTCCCATTTATTTGCGCTAATCATAATAACACAGATCTCACAGACCATTGAGCTGGCTGCCAACTGTGGATACCAAAGCACTATCACTATTTAGAGTAAAGGTACTTTACTCTAATTGTTGTCCCCCATCATGTTTCTGCATTGGGCTATTGCAACTGTGAGGACACAGCTGGGGCTGCATTTGTGCCATGACAAGTAATGAGAGCTGGCTGGGCTCTGGTAATGAAGATCTTTGAGTCTGAGCTTACATTTAATGTGTTGAGGCAACAAGAAATCCTCTAGTTAGGGGAAAATGGGAAAAAAGCTGGATCTGTTCCTACATTTACACATCTCTTTCATTTTAAAAAATAATTTCTATTTTCTCTTTTGATACAAGGACAGTTTTGATATCAAACAAAAAGAATAAGAAGGAAGGAAAATGCTTAGAGAATGAAGAAATGCCTTCTAGCACTACAGCTTAAAAAAATGAAAATATGACTATGAACGTTAACTTTATTTTCAGCATTCCTCACATTTTTTTTGGTGATAAATGACTTCACATGTAGTTGCCTTCAGGGTTATATCCACAGCATTGTTTCATGTTATTCTAAATAAAATTTAAGGTGGACACTGGAACATGCTTTCCTAAAATCTAATCTTCTAATTGGCACTTGCATGCGATCTACAATTGATTCACGTGTGGAAGGAAAACAGAGTGTAAAGCAATTACTGGAAAAAATTGTTACAAACAAAGCTGGCATTTCCCTCTTGCCTACAAACGTATTATTTACACGTTTAGCCTTTCTTGTGCAGTGAAGACAAACTTCCATAATATACAGTGAAAAGGTGAACAGTGAAAGGAATTCAGCAATTATGGGAGGACTAGAATTTGTGGAATAGCCTTGATTCTTTCCTACTCACAAGTAAATAATGATTTCTTGTAACGACTGAGTAGCTTTGGTTACAAGAATAAGGCAGAACCAAACAGGAGGAATGGTAAGAGATTCTCATATTTCATCGCAATTAATGAAAAATACCAACTTAACGCCTGTAACATTCTACAAGTCAATCAATGGGGGAACACAGCCAAGCAGCGTGGGGGACATGTCATTAGTCTTTGTTTTATGAACTTGTTCAGCTCCACTTAATTGTTTCAGAGGTTCAGTTTAAAATTCGCACATATTTCTTTATTTATTTTCTTTTTCATGCAAACAAAAAGTTTGGCATTGGCAGAGCTTTGTAGCTGGCACAGAGCTCCAGTACACCAGCAACTAATTATTTTACTTGCAGTTGTTTTGCTTATAGTTGCTCATAAATGGTGGAGGGATGAGGGGGGGGGCGAAAGAGCTTTAGATTACATTACCGCACAGTAAATGCTTTCACCTTTAAGCAGCATTGGGATGGCAAGTGCAATAGCAGTTATTTTTTTTCTCTCTGCAGAAGGACTGGAGATTTCTATTACTGAAAAGAATCATAATTCACTCTACCAACTTTCTTCTGAATAATATGAGAAAGTTGGTACCTACCAAATGATTAGATCTCACTTCCTGACCCCAGCCTGGGTTACAAATTGTTAATACCCTCAGCACAACGAAGGTTGTGATCTACAAACTTCAGAGGCCTGCACTACCCCATCAGACCAGGAGCAAAGCTACCTCAGACGTTTCTCAGTTTTCTCCACCTGCAATAGCAGCTTAATATTTAGAGAAAGCTCACAGAAGAAAACAACAAGCCAACATCCAGATAGTTAGAAATCCTAAAAAAAACCCCAAAGTACATAAAATGAGTGCATCATTTGTTCCTCCACGTTCTGCATAGGAATTTACTAGAATGACACCAAAGGCTAAAGGAGATGTGCCAGCTGAGCTCTAAAATGTACTAACACAATGAAAGTATTAATCAAAGGACAAAAGAAGAACAAATGTATAGTAGTGAAATAATCCTTATTTCACTGAACTGCAGTGAGCAAGACTAGTGTGAACTGCTGATAGCAAAAAAGGTTTCAATTTTCTATTGGGTATCAGTAGACAGAAACAAAACAGGAATTTCAACTTGAGATTATAGGGAAATTCCAATTTGATCTAAGAGCTCGCTTTCTCTTTAGAGCTTCCTTGTATATCTGTGTATATAAGTAATTATTCTTTTATGCACAAATGCTATCTAATAAAGCTACCCTCTAAGGTAAGCTAATGCACAAGCACTCATCATAAGGCAAGCTGCAATGCAAAGTGTATATAAGATGTAAACAAGAGGCCAGCTTCTCAGCTTCTGTTCCCCTAGAAGCACATCTTGTTCCCTTAGGAGCTGCAAAGATTAGTTTAAAGGCGAATAATGCCAATCAGGATCAGGAAAGGAGACTGTATCTTCTAATACCTACCAATAGCTAGGGATAGCTATGGATAGCTACAGGCTCTATCCTGTAGTGAAGCAAGAGGAGGGACATCTAACTCCCAAGACTCACCACCTGTGAACTCTGTAGGCTCTAGCATAAGGCAGTGCAAGCACCTGTACTCTGCTCCTCAGACCAGGAATGAGTACCTGGGGCTCTTCTGCAGAGCAGGCAGCCACTGCTGGTGGGAGCTTCAGGATGTGATGACAGCTTATACACAGAAGAAACATTACACGAATGTCTGAACTGGGATGCCTGCAGTCTAGAAGCCTTTCTTTCATCTCAGTAACATTCTCCATAGCACACATCCACACTAATGTGTTGTTTCCCATTGCAAGCCATACCATCTTGCTATCTTGCTGTTACTGTGGGTTGGTGACACACAGAAAAAGATCAGTTTGAGCCCCAAAAAGATCTAAGATCAGCGTGCTTCCAGAGTTGTCTTGGGATGTTGACAATTAAAAAAAAAGAGAGAAAAAAAACATGAGTATGAATGGAAGATTCTACAGAAGGTTCTGCAGTAGCAGAAAACCCCACACAGCCAAGGGCATTTTACAGATTCTCTCTGAAGGCTTTCAGCACTGCTTTGCACAAGTGCTCAATCTGAGAAAGTCAGCATTTTTCTCCTCAACTTCACCCTAGAAACTTTGAATAAACAAGAATACTTTACAGCCCACACAGCTCTGCTCAGCTGTGGAAATGTGGAAATGCCTATATTGGTTAGAAGACGCTGTTCCTTGTCATGCTATGGCAAGATATGGCACATGTGCTCCACTTCAAAGAGCAACATTTATATTAGTTCATTTTCAGATGTAAAAATTAACTACGACAGCATGTTTTGTTTGGAGCAGTGTATTTTTAAGCCTTAAGAGCTGAAAGAAATGATGACATCAGTTATTGATCAGATACTTATCAATGAGTCTTCTGCATAAATACCTCTGCATTGTTTTCTGCACATAGTGCAGATTTTATATCAAAAACACAGAAAACAGAATAGGAAAAGAAGTGAAAGTATGCAGTAAATAGCAACCAGAAGCTGACAGATCAATCTGAATTTCTAGGAGTTGCAACCACGTTATTTGTTCTTTGAGCTCTGCTGGTTCATTCCACTTTATATCATGCTGTATGTGTTGCCAAATGTTATTCCCAGAAAGTCATTGTCATTGCTAGGCAATGCAATCTGTGTGAGACCCTTCAGCCAAGAAGAACTGCTGGAACTAACCTAGTAACTGGAATCCCAAAGTCGGAGAACAGAAGTTAAATGTGGATATACACGGGAAAGAAAAGATCAATATGTCATTAGGTGGAATTGAGGCTGCAAGCAACTACAAAGCTATTACTCTGGTTGGTTTTGTTTGGTCAAAAATAATTAACAAGTAAAAATTCAGAAGGAAAGTGAACACATTTGAAAGTGCAGCATCTTTATTGAACGCACTTGAAAAGCAGATTTTTGAATAAGCCATTTGCCTGTTTATAGAAACAAAGTATGAATTGTGAAGCAAGATGACAAAATTTCATCTCTGCGGGCTGCAATGCTTCAGAGGCGAGCTTTACTGCTGACAGTAGGAGAGCAAGTATAGATTGTTATCTTTGTAGTAATGGAAGGAATTACATTCATAGTAAGAAGTTTGGGAATTCATAAGAATATTATTCTTGGCTTCTTTTTTTTGGTGACAGAAGGAAAAAAAAAGGAGAAAATAGCCCTAGGAACAAAGATCCTGGTTCTCTCTGAAAAGATTTGAGTCAGTTATGGTTGTTTTTGCTCGATTATCTATGAACACCGGAGGGACAAAGATTATGGGATGAAAGGTACACTATTATGCTGTTTATGTGATCTGTCTTCTAATTAACTATATTGAATTCTGTAGGTAATTTTCTGAAAGACGATGCTTACTTATTTGAACAAATTTAGGAAGTCCTAAACTGCTTTCAGGCAGCTAAAATCACCATGGCATATTAGCGAATTCTGTTGAATCTCTGTTGCTATGCATATCTGAAATCACGCTCTGAAGACGCCCAACAAAACTAGGTACTGCTTTGGGAATGGATCCCATGCCAGGGGAAATCCTAGCTTCTGGGTCCTATGACAGGACGTCTAATGCCCCTTTTGAAAACATCTGGCAGCTACTGGCTTCAAACTTGTAGCAGTCTGTTTGCTGATGTACAGGCAAACAAAGAGAGGGGAACTGCAAATTATTATGTGGATAGACTTTACATAGCTGGAAGTCTATCTTGTTCTTTATATTTTTGAAGAGTTGATTTTTGTTTTAATGCCGGTGTAACTCTGCATCTTGTTCATCAAGCTTTCATATATTAGCATTAGAAAAAGAATCATTGGTTGTGTATAACACCAACAACAAAGAACCAAAAACCTGCAGATGT
The DNA here is from genome assembly GCA_037305975.1 of Chrysolophus pictus. Lineage (NCBI taxonomy): Eukaryota > Metazoa > Chordata > Aves > Galliformes > Phasianidae > Chrysolophus > Chrysolophus pictus. The sequence goes on from CM074587.1 coordinate 14,028,874, forward strand.
TGACATATGATTCTTCTAATTAAAAGAACATACTGGGGTAAAACCAAGTCAATGGCAAATTAGAAAACTGAAAATATCTGTTTCCTTGCACAATATATATTATTTCCAGAATGTAAGAAAATGCAATGCAAGTCATAACTAGGCAATCAGTGCTACAGATGGACTTTTCTGGAAGTAGCAGTAAGGTGTGATGCTGCTACAGCATCCAGCAGGCAAACCTACTGTCCATCAGGCTGGCAGAAGTTGCAGGTGCTACAACAAACAGCAAGTCTCAGCTCCTTAGCACAGCAGTAAATGCATGAAGCATTTTGTTCGTGATCTCACTGACAGGCTGAAAAGTGTTGAAGATCCACTATATTCTGTGAAGAGACTGGAGTGCCTCCTGAGGTATCTTGCATCGACAGCTGTCTGCAGATCTGCAAAGGTGAAAATTGACTCCTGCTCTAAATCCGATATTGTTTGAGATTTTCAATTATTTGTAGACAGCATCTCATTTTTGACAGACACAAAGCTGTTTCTGGAATAGAAAGGAGCTTGCTAGTGAAAAAAAGGCAGGGTCTTTTTCCCCTTCAAGTCAAATTTCTGGTTTATAGCATAAGGGTTGCAGATTTTAGTTTCAATATCCTGGCTTTGCTTAGGAAAGCTACAAATGCCACATGATAAACATTTTAGATACAGGCAAACAAGATGCACTCTCACAAAGCGCTCTAATATCTAGAATAAATAAATATCTATGAGGCGGGAGTACTCCTTAAAAGTAGCCCTGCTGAGAAGGACTTAGGGGTCCTGGTTGATGAAAAACTGAATATGAGCCAGCAGTGTGCGCTTGCAGCTCAGGAGGCCAGTGGTATCCTGGGTTCCATCAGAATAGGGGTGGCCAGCAGGGACAGAGAAGTGATTGTTCCTCTCTACTCTGCCCTTGTGAGGCCCCATCTGGAGTACTGTGTCCAGATCTGGGGCTCCCAACACAGGAGCTTTTGGAGGGGGTCCAAAGGAGGGCCACAAAGGTGATTCAAGGGCTGGAGCTCCTTTCCCATGAGAGGCTGAAGGAAATGGTCTTGTTCAGCTTGGAGAAGAGAAGGCTGAGGGGACACCTCACTGCAGCTTTGCAATTTTTAAAGGGAGTTTATAAATATGAGGAGAATTAATGTTTTACTTGGGTAAATAATGATAGTACAAGGGGAATGGTTTTAAACTAAGGAAGGGAGATCTAGATTGGGTGATGGGGAAGTTCTTCACTGAGTGAGTGACGAAGTGCTGAACAGGCTGCCCATAAAGATTGTTGGATGCCCCATCTCTGGAGGTGTTTGAGGCCAGGTTGGATGTGTGGCTCTGGGCAATCTGATCTAGTTCTTGATCTAGTGGTTGGCAACCCTGCCTGTGGCAGGGCGGGGGGAACTTGATGATTCTTGAGGTCCCTTGCAACCCAAGCAATTCTACGATTCTATGAAAGTGCTCAAATATCTATTAATATTCTGATAATAGCACCAGTAGATGGTGCTGAAGAATTCACAGCACAGCTCAGGTGACTTGCAGTGATGCATATGCACTACAAAAGGTTTCCTCCAACACCTCTCTCCAGAAATACCAAAACTAAGCACCAGTGTTAGAGTGTACAACGTTTGGGCAGTAGATCACTCTCACTATTAACATGATCCAGGGCTCACATCTGGGAGAATCTCCTACCATCCAAGGTCATGGTGCTACCAACCTGGGTTGTACATATGTCTCTTAGAGTTGAAAACAAAATTAACACTACTGCAAACTACTAAAACAAAGTGCCAACAAAACTTAAGTGTTTTCAGTGTTTATTATTTTATTTTGAGGGGAAAAGGTATTGCATGCAATGTGAATACACAAGTGTCACTGAAAAGCATGCTCATGCCTTACACACTTCATCTGTTGCACGCAGTCAGCATTGGATGAATTTACAGATGAAGGTGGTGCATGCCATCCAAGAACTTGAACTTAAGAAAGTAGTAAACCTGCCTACTTATAACTTAGGTCCATGAAGTACAAGTTGCAGAACAATCAATTTCCTCCAATAGAATAAGAGCTATTGACAGGCTCGGTAACTTTTCTTTTTTGGAAGTATTTTTGCAGTGAGAATTTAAAGTTTATGTAAGTAAAGCTTTTCAATAGAATATGTGGATGGCCTCAAGAAGGACCTCAGGATGCTGTGCAGCTCATCCCTGTCAAGAGATCTAGCACAGCAGAATGGTTATTATTCCTGGGAACAGTAGTAAACTTTTTTACCCAGGAAGTGGCATCATCATCTTTTTATGTTTTTACAGCTAGGATGCTAAGATGGAGTGTTTCTTCCATCAGGCCACACTGATTCAATTTCCTACAGTACCACTTGAGTTTCCAAAAATGAATTCCTGTGTCTAAAATATACCTATGTATAAATCTATTTTAAAGTTATAATAATTAAATAATTAAATGACTTTTAAAATTATCAAAGCGGTTTTTTTTTTAATGTCTGCTCTCATACTACGAGACAGGAACTTCTCATGGAGTTACATGACTAATGCTCTCTGTATTATTTTTTATTAACTCACTGAATGCCATATATATGTTCAATAACTAACTAAAATTTGATGAACCAAAACCAAGACTTGTTTAAAGAATCTGATGAGGGGGAAAAGAGGATGTAAAGATGTGAAATACAGAGGAACCTGCAATTATCAGAAGGATGGATTTTCTTCCCTTTCTGACAGGGATGGAGTTACCAAACCTATTATTACGTGGTCCTAATTACATATCTCTTCAATAGATCACTCAGTTAAGGAGAAATATCTATTGACTGGGGAACATCACTAATTGTTCCTGTTTTGTTGGCATACTATCTGATTGGGGTAATTATAGAGCTGTTTCCCCATTCTCTTTGGCTCTGAAGACATATTTCTTCACAGATTGCATAGAATTTAGCAACTTGGATCTCTTGATTTTAGCTTTTATGTTGCTCTTCCCTACCCTTTTTTCACTTGGACGGTATGTTGTCTGTATTACTCTCAAAATGACCTATACAGCTGTAACGTGCACATGCATGTAAGTAGGCCTATAGCAACAGTTTCAGCATCCAATCAGGCTATGCACTATTTATGCTGCACAAAGTCTTTGCTTTCAATAGTTAAAAAGTTCTTCCACTGATAATATAAAAGCCTTTGACTTCCAGAATTACCACACTTAGAAAAAGGTGGGGTAAAAAAGTTTAAGCTTATTAAATGGTTCATGCCTTTAATACAGGTACTTAGCCAGTTTGCTTTGATACACTGAGATCAAGTTTTAACTGTCTGGGGGACATCTGTGATAGGTCTGCAAGTTATTAACAAAAATCTGCAACCTGCTGCTGCAGCACACACTTGTAGATAGTTCACACATCAGCACAAAAAGCTAGAGCACATCTAAACACAAGTGTGATGTAATAAGACCCTTTATTAGCCAGGATTTACAGATTTTCACTAACTGGTTCTTGCACTGAGCCCAGTAGTTTTCATTTGCCTTTCAGTTGCAAGTCATAAAAAGTCCCTCTTCCTACCTAGCCTGATAGTTCCATGCTGACCATTTATTGCCAGCCTGAATCAAGATAAATTCAATCTTCTGGCATACAAACTACTCCAACTGCATTACTTCTCACCCTGATGTGCACAGGCCATTTTATTCCAGCTGCAGATACTGATCTTTATTAATACTCCTCAAGAGAAATCTGTTCTCCAGTCATGCTTTCAGCTTCCCTTCTAAAGCTATCTAAGTGGGAAGAAGGTTTCATACTAAATTTCTGGATTTTGCTGCAGAAACAAAACAATTAAAATCTCCTCTGCTATCAAGAGACTAATTTGAGATTCAAGTGTATCTCTGGAAACCACCATTCCTCTGTACAGCCAGATAAGATAGATACCGTGATTTTTACAAAGGCAAGTAACAAAAGTTTACTTTTATTATCTTCTATTATAAGAAAAAGCACCAGAAGTTACTCTCTCCTCATTCTGTGCCACTGCATAATGAACTCAAAGAAGCATCATCTCCTATTCTGACTCCATGATGTAGAGATGTATCATCCTCGGGTGTTTCTACCAGATATACATGAATTGAAGCAGCAGAAAAAAGTAAAAATAAAAACGAAGAACTTGATCTCATTAAACAGAACTTAGAAACTAGATCTAAATCCAATCTAGTCAGTAGGAAGACTCAAGTACCTCCCACAGGGTTGTGAACAAACCTTAGACAATCTTGTTTATTTACTGGACCTACTGCCTGTCTAAGAAATGCTGTAAATTCTCCAGACCTTTATGTAACCTGATGAAATGAAGTTTCTCTAGGAAAATTTGTGTCTTTGGAGTAGTAAACGTATCACGTGATGGAACTGTTGCCCTGGTTACTACAGAAATTATTCAATAACAGAGCAAATTGGTATGTAAACAATTACACTTATCTAACCTATTGGCACAAATACACCTGCTGACAAGTGCATTCCACACACTCCAAAGACCCTGTCCTGCACAGATGTACTTCCTTTTCAGTCTGCCTTTATTCAAAACCTATTCTATAGTATAGAGAATTACTTCTCATCATCCCAGAAGACTGATAATACCAGTATCAAGTCTATTCAACTGTCCAAGACATCTTTTTCCTTGGACCAGAGCTGAATACCCTGGACATGAAATACATGGAAATAATATCAAAGTACTGCATCTCTTATCAATCTTATGTCAGACAATTTGGTATCAGATTTAATCTTACAATGAGAAGACAATTGCTCAAAATGTCAGGTAACCAAAGCTCATTGCCCCTCTTGGGTAGAAATTTTTAATAAAGGATCCTGGCATTGAGAGCAATGGTCAATAGAAACATAAATTCTTTCCCTCCTCCACGTAAGACTTGAAGAGTTTCTACAGTAGAGACTGGACCCTCAGTTCCTTGAAATTAATATGGTACCCTCACAATTGGTGGGACAATAACCACCATAGGAAACAAATGTACAGTTGGGAATGTGCAAAACTCACAGAATAAGTTACACATAGAAGCAACTCCCTAATTTAAGAGCCATTTTTTCCCACTGAGGAAATAAATGCTAATACATGCTCCTGGTGCTCTACACACTGGATTGCTGAGCTGCGATTTTTACACAATGTTGAAAGAATGTGCTTTCTATTATTCCTTCTTTAATTGCTTAAAAACGATTGTACATAAAATCATGGCCAACTACTCTGAAACTACTGCATTCATCACAGTGTGTTTTTTAGCTTTAGGACTTCCCACATATTCAGTAGAATTCACTTTTTTATGATGCACTCTCTAAAAAGAATTCCATTTTTTTGGTTTGTGCTAATTTTCAAAAGAAGTTTCATAAAAAAATCCTGTCTCATGTGCTAGAGAAATGATGTCCTACAGAATAAACTATAAGTTCTGTATTAATGGATTCTAAGAGAAATATTTCCTCAAAAATTGCTTTTCTGAATTTCCAGCTTCTTTCCAATTTTGTCCCTTCTGGGGACTTCATTTCTAAGCTTCCTTCAAGCAAGATAGCTTCTCTTTTTTTTGTCCATTTCTCAGTGTATGAACTAGTAGTACTGCTTAAACATGCAGAGAAGGTCACGTATTGCCATCACACCATGTTCTGTTCGTGAATTCACAGGCAGACACAGCCCCAGCTACCTGTGATGGGGAAGCTCTCTCCTTGTGAACAGGACATGACACAATGTCCTGTGCCAGTGCTAAAGCACATTTCAGCTGCTCTTCTATGCCTTCTCTGCTGAGAAGCCTGCATTTGATTTACAAAGCAAAGGTACCCCAGCCAACCAAGCCCCCAAGCGAGTGAACAAATGACCACCATTCAAGCAGGAGACCTGTCCTACTACACAGCATCAAAGATGCCATGAAATTCTCCAGCACAGGTTCCACAGGAAACAAAACAAAAACCCTATGAAAACCTGCTACAGGTACATGTATATTCATATCAGGAATTTCTATAAGTGACTGCCTTGTAACAGCCATTTCTGTGCACTGACAACTACAGCTATGACCTAATTGTACACGTAGTTGAGAGCATTATTTCTGTGTGATTTTGATCCACAATCAAAATAAAATAATTATGGAAGTGCAGGCCTTCATTATGCTTTAATGCTGGGGAGCCTATTTGGTGGTTGTTCTTGTTTAAAACTGAGGCATCAAGAAAGTTGCTCTTATAAGTAGCTCTTATAGATTAACTATTGGAGGATGTGAGAAACTGTATAACACAGCATGGAAAAGTTTAACAATTATTATCTCATGCATGCAAAGGTAGCACAGAAGATTTAAAGGTGAAGCCCAAGTTCAGACTAACTAAGATGTTTATTTCAACTGGATAAATTTAGACTGATGGGGTAATGAAAGGGGCATTGACAACCACTTGTGAGCTCCTTTAACATATCTATTTTCAGGAAATGTAACATCTGGTGTATACTACATCCATTATCCTATCTGTCCAACTTAAGTGCACACAAATAATATATGTGCATGACTGATTTCCCTGTTGATGTCTTTATTATTACTTGGAGCAGATGAAATCTAGACCAGTCTTTTACTGTTACATTTTGTTTTCTGCATTCCAATGTCAAACTGCTTAATTATGTGATATTTGGTCACACTCTCTAAACATTTCTTGCTGACATTGTTGTGCCCAGTAATTAGCACAAGTGAAGAAAAGCAGGACAAAGTGCAGAAACCAAAACAGTTCCAATCCAAAACTTATCAATCCATAATTTCATTATTTACAAAAACTAGAAGCAAATCATTAATGATTTATCAGGACACAGTAGCTGAGACTAGAAGCTGTTAAGAACAGAAGGGCCCGCTCTGACTGTGTGTCCTGACCTCCCACACCCCCAGGCCCTGACCTCCAGCCACTCATCTCCTCCTGCAGCCCCCGACTTCTGGCTGCCTTCCTGCAATTCATTCCAAAGCTGCCTAAATGTAATTGAGTAATTTCACTTGCCATGGAAGCTCCTACAGCCCAGCCCAATAGGCTGCTCTGGTGATGCAATATCAACACTGGGGAGCACAAACACTTTCACATCAAACTTCAGTTGTTACAGAGATGTTTCTTTTATTAGTAATAGAGAACATAAGTTATCTTAACCTTGCCCTCACAGATAATTTCCTAGACTGGTGATAGACTAGCCATCTACATAAGAAACCACTGTTTTATCAGAGCTGAAAATAGCACTTGTTTTGCTCTAAGGATCTGTGTGTTCAGAGCATACTGACTTCTATAGGACAGCATTTTGTACACTATTAAAATTCTTACCATGAAGAAAACAGCCTCAGACTCATCTTGTCTTCCCCACTGGCTATGTTTACATTTTGGCAGAAAAACAGCTCCTAAAAGAAGAACTGCTTTCATACTTTGTGATGAAAGTTGTGTTTGTCTCAAGCTTTGCAAGGTGGTAAAACTCACATTTTGTGGAGTATTATCTCTACCACAATTAAGTCAGAGAGCCCTTTTTCTTGTTTAAGAAAAAAGCACTGCTGTAGATGCTGCTTTAGAGTTGGTACAAACAGCTAACCAAGAAGAGCAGCATGCTGTCTCTGGGATGCTGAGGACCTTGAGTCCTACATGGGCAACTCCAGGCTGTGAGCAGCACTGCTGGCAGCGAGGGGAAGCAGCCCCAACACCTCTGGCAGCTGACAGAGGGCACTGAACTCACACTGTGGCTTGCCTGCCTGCTCTAGCACTGCTATGGCCTCATCTAGCAGCTCAAAAATCAGATTTATAGATTAAGACTACTACTTTAGAAGTGCTTCAGAGGCCACACACAAACCTAGAGGTGGTACAATGAGAAGGAAGAAAGGGAGATGAAAGATTTTAATCAGCATTGAGAGCAGTATAATTTTGAATCAGTCACAGCAGTCATTTCTTGGCTGTAGAATTGAGTGCCAGAAAAAGAAACGGGAGCTCAAATCCTGAATGTCTGTCAGACCCCAACACTTGCAAACAAATGTTTGGAAACAGAGCAAGGCTGGTTAACAGGAGTGGTGATAGGGCACATAGCAGAAAGTGTCAGAGGGCTGCTGCCTTCTTTTTGGTAATCGTCACTTCCTGGGGCTGTGCACTGCTATAACTCTAACACCACTGCTTCTGCAGGACCAAGGGAAAGGAAAGAGCACATGTGGAGGAAGATGATAAAGGCAGAGAAATGGCTTTTATTTGAGATGTACCACATTGCTGCTCCTGTGGATATCCCTCTCTCTCCTCACATCCTCTGCCCAACACTCAGCTTGCAGGAGTCCTCACAAATGCAAAAGGGAACTTAACCTTAATCAAGAACAGAGACTGGAGGCCAAATGGATGCAAGCAGAGAAAGAGAGCTGTGTGCTGAGCCTCTTCTTTGATAGATACAGGCATTGCCATGGAACCAGTGGGAGCAGAGGGCTTAATTTGGTAGAAAACAAAAAACCAATACTCAACACAGTGTTCCAGTGGCTTGAGTGAAAATTGTCTCCCAAATACGTAAAAGTGGGATTCCAAAGTCAAAGTGATGACACTATAACTAAGACGGACCACAAATACTTGGCCTGTTTTCACGGTAGACTTTAGTGCTTCAGAAAAACCTTTCTAAAGCATTCCCTTCACTTATCAGCTGGTGAAGCCAAGAGTTACATACTCTATTTTTTTTTTTTTCCTGAGACAGGCTATGAAATTCCATCCTGAAACAGGATACACTTGATCTCTTAGAGTAGACACACATATCACACCACATCTTTCTTTACAAGATAGAGTGAAGAAACCAGGCACAAAAGAAGAAAAGAAAGTAACTCCTGAAGTGCCAACCTGATTCATCCCTTAGAGGCATGCCTCAGTATAGCAAGTATATTCACTGTATCCACATACGGTAATGCTTTGCAACAGGTCTCAGAAGCTCTGAATGACACCCCTCCTCTAGCTATAGCAGCAATGAAAAGCCAACTTATCAAGAGCTGTCTACAAATGGTGCACTTTTAGAGACTGGGAATATCAGCCATTAGCAACCTACAAAGCTGAGACATGGCCTTCACATGGCACCATAGCTGACCCAGTTTAACTTGGGACTGAGAGAAGATGCATCTCAATAGAAGAAAGAGAAAGTCTTTCTCAGAGAGAGGGAGAAAAATTCTTTCAATCCCACCAAGAAATCACTCCATGATGCAGTACTATTAGTAAGAAAACTTCAGAAAGCAGGTACACGTGTGGACTAGTTATTGAAGTTCACATTTTCAGAACGTCAAACATCTTCAACCCAGCCCTTCCTCACATGCAGTTATTTTGACAATGCTTGCAGTGAGCTAGTCCAACTGACTATGTCCTCAGGAATGAAAAAACAGCATAATGTTGCAAACTTGCCATATATCTCAAATCTTTTTCTAATTTCTCCAAAATATTGGGTATGTGTTGCCTTAACTCTTGATATCAGCCATTTGGAAACTTCAGGAAAGCTGTATCGATGCTTTGGAATGTCCCAAGTTCTCTTTATGAACTCATACAGCATAATCTTCACCTTAAGAATTATTTTCATTGTCTATTTAAACCACTGGCTGTTCTATGTTATATGTGATAAAGAATAAAGTTAAAGAGTGATTTTTGAAAAATGAATCATAAATATCTGGGTCACCTGATAGTCTTAAAAATGTTATTTTTATATTTGAAATAGCCTGAAAAGTGCTTCTGGAACAGTATCATCTCTGCATAGGTGAAATGCTATCATAAGTAATGAGAAATCAACATGCACTGAATGTTGCAAAAAATCATGAGGACAGAAGATTTTAAAAGAGCAAACACTGGCCAAATATAGAAAAAAAAGTAAATGTATGTCATTACCCAGGGATCCAGTATAGGTGCACAACAGGAAAAAGTCAGCTAAGTCTCCTCGCTTTCCTCAATTATCAATATGCACAGAATTTCATTTTGCTTACTTCAGTATCAGTACCTCATCAGTAAGAAGAAGGGCAGCACCTGCACAGAGAAGATGCAGTTCTTCGGATCTAGGTGCACTGGACTCTGTGCTTCTGAACTCTAAATGAACAAATAACCAGAATTAAAGTGGCTCCACAGGAGTTGGATTTGTGTGCTGCTGCAGCATCCCCCACTTTCTTACTTGATATGGAAGCTAAAGGATGCACAGAGGATTAATATTAGTATTTCAAGGCACACAAAATCTCACCAAGTGTGCATGTTGAATGCTGCTCTCAAGGAACTCTTCTGCTCTAGCCCACCCCCAATCACTCTTTCTGTAGGAAGTTGCCATGGTAACGATAATTATTCTTGATCAGCAGGATACAGTAATTATTGCAGTAAAAATCACGTAAAGCTTGTCACTACATGTGCGAGACAGGGATTGTCTCCTCAATTATCCATCCTTCTTTGCCCTTATAAGGTTGGTTGGGTTTTTTGGCCTTTTTGTTGTTGCAATTATGGTACAAGATATTAAATCCAATTATTTTTTGCTAATATGAACTTTGCAAGAGATGCTTGGCAGTTGCTAGCAGCTGTTTGGATGATTCCAAGAAAGCAGTATCTGATTATTTCCACAGTAAAGAAGGTAAACAGGATTTGAGTTGAGAGAATTACTGTAATAATTAAATGGCTTAATACTTTGAAACACTTTCTGGAATAATTTAAATAGCGGCCTAAAGGTTTTGCAAGCAATAAGTCCCTCACATCTACTGTCAATACCTAAGTTCATGGGTGTGATAACCTAAATTCAAGAGAAGAAGGCCCTATATAGGATACATTTTCATGGGGGATGTGTTTGCCATCAGGACAGGGATAATGCAGCAAAAACTGGTTCTACAGCAGTACTTGGGATCTTGAACTCAGCAACTGTTCTTGCTGCTAAGAAATACAGCAACTTCTTTTAATAACTGTGTACCCTCTATTTGCCATTTTAATTGGTAAACCTTCATTTACAAACTAGTTGCAAAAAATGATATGATTGATGGAGAGAGTAACATGATATCAATATTCTGAAGACATCCATCGTGAGTACTAATCTTATATGTAACTTTACGTGGAAGCCTTTCTAGAAATAAATCTTCTCCTTCACACACCTGAGTGCATATACAATGTTAACCTGTACATAATATATATAAAAAATTTTTTCTGTAGGATATCTGCTGTATTTTGGTATTTTGAGGCAAAATAACTCTTGCTATGCTGAGTCATTCTTGACTGGCTTTTGGGTATTTGATACTTTGGATATTGCTTACAAGCTTTGTCATGCACACTGCCCAAATGTTTCTGTTTCTCTTGGGACCATAAACAGCATCCCTTTCATTACCCGTGGATCAGGGTGAATCTATCTAGATTGCATTTTACGGTATCTTGTTTCATCTCTACATTTTGTAACTACTTAAAAGAAGTAAAGGAAAAACAATATCACACAGTATTTTCCAAAGGTCTTATTTTGGACAATAATACAGCAGAAATCAATCAGCATTTCAGTAATGCAAGCATTTTAAAGAACAGAAAAAAAGTGTTTATGCTAGTGCAAGATCTGCTGAACCAACAGGTTTTGAAACACTGCCTTAGGAAGTTAACCATGGGGTTTTTTTTAGTACCTATATGACACAATCTTTTGTTATACTTCTATATGACATAATGTTCTGTAGTCATTAATATGGGACTAATCTTATAGGCATCTCATCTGCTCTCAGTGGAATGGGAGCAGTGCCAGGTTCTTATGTACGCAAAAATCCAAGAAAAAGATTTATCTGTCTATCAGCATGTATTCATTACACCTAAATTATTATTTGCTCACTATCAGCGTAACCAACACCTCAAAATGCATAGAAGTTAGACAGACTGTAAGACAAAGTCATGGCAAGCTTAAGGGAAAAAAACACAACACAAAACACAACCAAGAAGTCTGTTTGCCTCCTTCCTTTTTCTAATAATGATCAGAAGCCAAGATTGAGAAGCTTGCAGGCTAGGGTCTGCACGGAGAATGCAAACCTGGGTTTCTTTCCGTATTACAGGAGACTATGGAAATGAGCGTTGGCAAATTGCCTGCCAAACGCTTTTGATGGGTCTGCTTGGTTCCTGCATTTGACCAGCTGTAATTTTAAGTATGATAATTACAAGCCTCTCTCAAGGCAGCAAAACCCAGCATTTTTTATGAGAATCCTGAAATCAGGATTCATGGTCCACCATCAACATACCATGAGCTTTCTCTATGACCTTGACCGTACCACTAAGGCTTAAATTCAAAGGCCAATAATACAAAGGTTTCTAATTTTTTCTGGTTTTGACAAGGTCCCAGACCCGAGTGCTGACCCAACTGTCAAATGGAACAATGTCTATGTCCTTCTTGTCCAGTCATATATCTTAAAAGATAAAAACCCCAAGTGTTTGTAAAATAGTTTGGAACTAATACACAAGCTGTCACAGCATGAATTCAGCACAATCTGAACCACTAGACCACTAGAAGCTACTATTGTCTATTCAAGTAATGTTTCTCAATTAATTTCCTAAAAACCTAAACTCAGTACAGACAGCACATTCCAAAATGAAGCCAAATACTACCTAAAAATGTAGCCTTTCCATTATTTTGCTCTTGATAGGTGTCTCAAATTGCACTCTGACTGTTCTGTGATAGACTAGTTCAAAACAACCCAACATTTTTCCTGTCAAATTCGCACACACAAGCCCAAAGATACCTCATATACACATACACACCAGGAGCGGCTGGCCGATTAATTAACAGCAGCTTGGCTATCATGCCCTTCTTTTCTCCACACCCACACCCCCTGCCCGCCCCCAGGACATCTCCTAAATTTTCCTTCCAGTGTGGCGTAAAGAAGGTGGTCAGTTTTCCTTTCTATGTGAAGTATGCAGACCTCTCTGCCCCAACAAGACAATATTTCACTTGTTCACCTTCCAAAAGGGATGGCTGGAAGATGCACCAGCCTTCCGCTGGGAGATCAAAGAGCTGCTGAGACATGCTGGTCAAGTATTTCCCTTTCATCTCAATACATTGTTTGTGACCATATGCCATTCTTAAAGGGTGAAGAAGGTTTCTAATCGTTGCAGAAACAGCAATTGGACATGATAGCAAGAGAAAAGTAAAGATTAAGAATTGCTTAAAAGCGGACCATTATGCAGAAATAGCAAGTTAGATATTTGGATAAACTGGATATAGGCTTGAGCAGCACCAAATATTAGAAATTCATGGAACATAAAAGACATAATCATCAAGCATTGATACTTTATGATGTCACAGGGGTTGCTTTATTCCCAGTATAAGTATTATACTGCTAGACATGCTATTTATTCACCATTTCCAAGAATGAACACTGCCCTACAACAATAAGGACTTAAATTATTTGCAATGCATATAATAATTCTGCAGAAAGAGAGGCTCACCAAATTCATATAGCAAAACAGTGCAAAAAAATCACCTATGTTCTGATAAATCATAGATAAACTACAAATTAAGCAAAGCTTTCTAAGTTGCAGCAGAACAGAACACAGGATTTAAAGTTTCTCCTGGTGTAGCTTTTCTTTTAGGTCAGTAATTCAGTTTTAAACCACTGAGCTGAATTTTATTTGGATTTCATTTTGTTAAATCATCCCTCATGAAAAAAACAGAACTCCAACTGCAATTCATTCATTAAAGATGTGTTCTTTATCCTTAGAAGATATCCAGTAAGACTTTGGTAATTCAAACTGTCAAAAAGATAAAGACTTTTTTCTAATCTTCTGGAGCAGGGCAGCACTGAAGGAATGACCAGCCAGAAGAAGTCACTTATTTGGTATTTGGTAAGGCTGCACACCTGGGATCACTGCAGTAATGCTAGAGCAAAGAGCAAAAATAAAGTCCAGCATTGTACTCTTAGCAGGACAAGGATCCCAGAGCCCAAAGCAAGCTTGCCACTTCAGCAGGCATTCTGGATGGCCCAGCAGGTAAGTGTTTGCAGAGCTATGTGACATGGCAAGGTATCTGGACAGAAATATGTTTGACCTCCAAGAATTCAAACTCATTCAAACTCACTGAGTGGTTCAAGTGTAACAAATGTACTGAATGGGGGCATAGAGGAAGGGCTGCTGCGTGCCTGACCTCCCCAAAGGAAGAAGTAAAACCTTTGCTGTTCCCTAGGTCCCCTGAGGTCAGCCCCATCCCACAGTAATGCTGCCAGTAGCCTGCAGCTCCTGGCTTCAATGTTAGGGAAGCTCTTCAGTGACCTGCCAGTGAAACATGTTCACCTCAAGGAGCAGATTGACCTGCTATGTGTAGATGAGTTGCATCGTATTTCTGCCCTATTCTATTTTAATAGTAACATTTTTACTAAACCAAAATGAAAATAAGCAGTATTAAGTGCAAGTATCTCCTATGCAAATATTTATCTAAGGAAGAAAAAGTGTTCTTGTGTGCAACCACAGGTGCACGGACAAACACTCAACACCAAATTCAGTAAAATAGCCTTTGGACAAAAAGCTGAGCAGTGTTTGGACAGATGGCCAGTTTTTCCATAAATGCTTAACTTCTATTGTTTTTCAGGGCAAGGTTCTATATTAGAAGAAAAATATCTACAACACATTTAGTGCTTCCCATGAATTACACAAATAAGGGTCTACCACAATTTGCAAATAAAGTGTAAGGTCTCTAAAACACTTAAAGTACGTGTTTCTTCACAGAATATGTGTAGTTCTGAAAGTAATTCTATTTACTTCCATGGAAACAACAAGAGACACAAAGAGCACAATAACCCTATTTGATAGAGCAAATTCTCAGCTACAAAAAACTATTTTTCAACATATTCACCACCATTAACTGTGCATTTTTCACCGGCTGTGAACAAAAACCTCTGTGCTATGCTGAGAAAATCTGTATGTCTGTCCAGAACATTGCTTGTCTTTCACATTACCGTTGCCACTGTTGAAACACATCACCTACCACCTCACTGTACTCACATCCAGTTTGGTCTCCATAGATGTTCAGCAAGTGTTGAATGTCAAAGAGTACAATGGTTTCTGCACGGAGGGATTAAATCCCACACCTTTGTTTCCTATGCAGTTCCATGTCAGCCACCGTTCTGTCAGACTGCCCCTCTGCTGCCATCTACCACACAGCAACAACACTTCATAGAATACTGGTGGGAAGCTTCAAACACCACCATCTGCCTCTGACATTGCAGGCCAACACCATAAAAGAGGAGGCATTACTTTCAGAGCAGTCCTTGTATACGGCAACAGGCACAAGCTGTGAGTCCTGCTCTCAAAGAAGAAGTAGGATAGCTGAAAGTCTCAGAGGTCCAAAACAAAGACAAAAAACATCCCATAAAGATTGTTAGATGCATATTAAAAAAGAAAAAAAGGAAAAGGAAGAGACTTCAGTGAAAAGAGTAAGTGAAATTAAGTGAAATCTTAAAACAACAAAAAATCTTTCAACTAGTGCAACTAGCTGAGGCAAGCTGCCTGGTATTTCTAAACCAGGAAGGCTCTTTCCTTTGGCAGTGTAGCAACTTATGTCTACAAAGATGCTGATAACTAGGGTTAGGTGAACCGGTTTAGATAAAGAACCAATTTGAACCTCTGCCCAAGTTTGAACCTGAGGCCTTTTTTTCAAACCAATATTAGGAGGTAATTTTTCTCCTTTTGATTTACCCCTCTGCTTCCTCTCCAAAACTTGCTCTTCTCCATTCTTGGCAAGAATAAGAAGACAGGCTCGGACCTTGCATCTCCAAAGTCTTTTGACAGTCCTGCAAATCCTGTAGCTCACCAATTTCCAGATCTGAGAGATTTGGCTGAGAACAAGCCAGCCAGGTGGCTTGAAATTGTGAGTACCAAATCACAATGCCGCCTTGATTTTATCTTTTGCTTCTTCTGTAAGCACCTAGTGATGCTTCAGAATGTATCACCAAGGAATCTTTGGATAAGATTACCACATAATATAGAAGGCGGGAAGAAAGCTTCCCAAAACATATTAAACAGGAGATCCGGGTGGTATCAGATGAGAAGTCATTTTGACATCAACTGCTACACATGCACACACAGCCACTGCTCTTGCTCTCTAAGCAGCACACTGACTGCAAGCCAGATAACAGATGAGTTTTCCTATTGCCACACAGTTGTCAATGCCAGGTATAGGGTCAATTTTTTCCCTCCTTCCAATAATCCATATTAAGCTGGCAAACAGCCATCCTCCAAAGAAGCAAAATGCTTATACATGTGAAAAATCCAACTGCCACCAATTTTGTTAAGTTATAGCACATGCTCTTGGCAAAGCATTAATGACAAGTTTTTCAGTTCTTAAACTCCATAAGTGTTCTGAGAATAACAAGAGTACTTGTCAGGATGATTTTTTCCCCCAACAAATTAGAAGAACATCATATGTCTGCAGCAGATCTACACTGTGACTTAACTCAGTGCCATCAACAGACAAAGTAGAGATGAGGCTCATGAGTCTCCACATACTCCTGTTACTTTCTGTCTGTACCTTGTCACACCAAAAGTCCACTTAGCACAGTATTCTACCTTTGAAAGTAGCCATACAGCTGTGTTAAGTAGCTTGGGGAAGAGATGCACCAGGAACAAAACAGTTAGCTTAGGATCATTATCTGGTAGATAGTAATATATGGAAACTCACATTTTGGATATCAAGGGTTTCATCAACATTTTCCTGTTCAAAACACCTGAAGCAAACCTAGCATCCAGTAGTTTATCTACCAACTCTTCCCCACGTCTTCCCAAGATATCAGCTGGCTGCTAGAAAAATACTCTTATATCTTTATTACCTCAGTTTTTCTGTGTTACAAGCTATTCCATCATACAAATTCTGGTTTACCATATGGATAACAAATCATCCAGCCCTCCCATGTATTCAGCAACCAAGGATTGGGTCAAGTGAATAAATGTGCAGTTAGTGCCACACGGTAGGGATGACATGTATGTCACATCTCATGATGGATGCAAATGCAGGTTTGGGACAAAAGTGACACTGCAACAAAAGGCAGATGGTAGGAAACTTCCTTTTATCTGGGTTTCTTTCAGCAGAAGGTCTTCTTCCCCACCACTGGCTCCCCAGCCTTCTGCTACTCCTTATCCCACTGGCCAGAGACAAGAGGACACTGCACAGCTATAGGAGGGTTGTGGTCTGAGAAACAGAGCAGCTGTTGGAGCTATCTGTGGGAGCTGATAAGGCTGATAGGAGCAGTGCAGAATCTTTGGTGGAGGTGTCGCAATGAATGATGAACATTCTTCCAGAGGAAAAGAATAGAGCCCATTCAGTGCGTAAGTAGTAATAGCATGTGCAGATTTTCAAAGGATTATATCTCTGTTCTCCATATTGGCTTGGAGTCATCATGGCAAAATGATGTTTTATGGTTTCTGGAAAGGTATTTGGTGAATTACTTCAAACACTGGCAAAGAAGCAGCCCACTAAGCCAAATTCATTCCCAAGGGTATTTTGTTTGAGTAACATTTGCAGGAAAACAGCAGAACATCTCCCCCCTGCCCCCCATGCACCTTAAAATGGCTGTTTGGAGGGAAATAAAACCCAGATCCTTCCATATGAAAAAGGGAATAGCTGCATTTGAAGAACTTTCTAATTTACCTCAGGTTTTTTTTCTGTCAATTTTATAATGAGCGTTATTAACAAGACAGCAGCTTTATTTCAAAAGTGCTGGGAGCAAAGGTTCAGCACTACAGTGAGAGGAGCAATTCCTTAAAAACATCTCCAACACATGCACTCAGTTTGAGGTATGAAGATTAAAGATGAATGAATGATAAATAAGTTTAGGTGGGAAAGGGATACGTATTGAAGTTATCTACCTGGTGAAACATGCCTCAGAATAACCTTCTTTTCAGTGATCTCAGAAAGATTGAGCAACTAAATGGGAGTCGAACATCGTGTTGACAGGACTTCGTTTGGCCACCTAAAATCTTCATAAGCAGGTTAGATACTTTGCAGATACACAAAATAGCTTACTAATATAGGAGTAAGAAAGCTGGTCCTCTGTCACGGGTACGCAGACCTTCACGGCAGCATGGAAAGTTATTTGCAGCCAGCATGTTATACTTGTGCTCTCTGTGTGCTCTAAATCCTTACACCAGCGAGAAAACCCTGGTATTCATAGATTCTTAAATCACGGGGTCATGATATTTGATTCATCCAAAAATATTCAGTACTCTGATGCTTTCAGTGGCTTCTGTAGCCACAACTTTCTCTGGACTTTACGTAGACTACCTATGAAAGAAATGCATGAAAGCTATTGCAAATCAGATGCTTTCAAGAAATGTTACAAGTCAAACACTTAGGCCAGGGCACTGCTGATAGACCCCAGGATCACATGCTGAGTGCTCTTTTTAACACTCCCTTCTAAAGCTGCACAGTGTGTATTTTGAGAAGACAAAAACTTATTTAGTGTGTGAACGTACACTTACAAAAATCCATAGAGATACCACTTGGGCATCAACTATCTATTTACAGACAGTCTCTTTTCTAAAGCTAAGTGGATGCATCAATAAACAAAAAAAAAAAAAAAAAAGAGAGAACCTTAAAATGAAGTACTCAGCCATTCCTGCTCAATTGTTCTTTAAATATTTAGCTGGTATGAGGGGAAAGGCAAGATCAAAATAACAGATTATCCATCTAAACTAACACAAGGCCTAAATGTTACTAACCTGCTCTTATTTCTGTTCCAAAATATTAGAAAATTAAATACGGCTTAAAAAATGAGCAAGCTTATTATACTCTCAAATGAAAACTAAACAGCTGAAAGAAGCCCTTCATCCCATTCTTTTAAATTGCAACTAATGTGTAATCCTGGTAGCGCTTAAGTCATTTGAATATGAAAAGACTTCAGACAAGAGGTGCTAATAAGAACACCCCACACTTCAGATTTCAACTGACATGGCAATTTGTATTTCAATGACACAAAAAAAATCACTGCTAAATCTTGAGGAAAGAAATACCTTCACTCCTACACTGTGTCCATTTACAATACTTATATGCATATATTTGAGCATCACTAATGAAAGCCACGCTTCAGGAAGACAATTTAAATTGCCCTTCAAAAGGCAGAGAAAGGAACGTATCATTAGCATGACACCTCTACTCCTGTTTAATGCAAAAAAGGTTGGTTGTGCTACATGAAATTACAGGTAGGTGTAAATGAAAAAATACATTCTTTGCTTGGTGATAAGGAAAATGTGGAAACAGAAATGTCGAGGTGACAGACTGTCTTCTGCTTTTTCTCACTTTTGAGATCTGACAGCTTCAAAATGAAGCTGCATTATAATAAAAGTTGGGATCCTTTGCCTTTTGGGAATGTAGTACACATCTGCTGGTACTATAATAAGGGAGAAAAAAAAAAAACAAAACCCATCGGCTGCACTACATCTTGCTCTTTCATTTCTGGTGTGCCTCATGAACATTACCTGTTTTGCCAAAAGTGAGTTTAATTGCGATATGATGATATGATGAAAGGTTTTATGGTGTTGCTCTGTCTTTGGCCAGATCTGACTTCAATTCCTGTATATAGAAGGTATTGTATAAAGTATGGAGTAAGTTTTGAAAACAAAATCCTTGAGAAAATTCAGTTTTGGCTGATTTGATCTTTTAATCTGATTAAACTGACTACCTGAGCTTATCTGTACATCAACTGGCACCCAAGTCAAGCAGTCACCTTTTTAAGCTCCGCTTCTGTCACTTTTGAACTCATCAAGTCCGTCCATCTTAATTTTAGAAATAGGTCCTTCAAATAGCATTTTAGGAGATATGCCTCAACAGAATCGTATGTTAGTAATATATATGAACAGTAGCTTTAAACAGAAATTCTGATAGCAGAATACTGGAAATTGGGGGTAGGGGATGAGGGGGAGAAGAGCACAATCTGCAAAGAACATTTGAGCCTTCAGTTTTTTTATGGTATAACCCAATTGATCTAGCTTAAGATGACTGCAGATTCAGGGGTTTACTGAGGCTGTTTGAGGAAGTCACACATTCCATTGGTGTTCTTAGGAAAAGAGGATATGACATCTGCTCTATTAAAATTAGCACAGGCTGCTATGGGAATACCTTAAGCAGATTCATGAAAAACCTCCCGTGCTGCCCAGTCAAGTTTCAGGCTACAAAGGTGAACAATAAAGATCAGTAGTTCCGAGAATATGCTGCAGAAATAAAACAATACAATAAACACTATACTTCTTCCTTCGAGGTAAAGTGAGGAAAGACTGAGGCTTTTAAATTGATTCCAATATCAGCTTTGTTATGATACACATGTTCCTAAATACTGATGTGATTATCTGCATAGACCTGGGTATGAGACAGAAGAAATAGCTTCTTTTTTTCCTCCTCTAAGTGAGCTTTCTTTTTTCCTGTGACTTTTATGCTTTTGCCATTGTTCAAAAATATCTTCTAAAGTCTGATGTAATAAAGACAGAATTACATCCCTGAGCCCTCAGAAAGATCAATAAGTAAGTTAATTTCCTGAGTGGCCATACAGCTCCTGGTTTCTAAGAGAGGAAAATGACTAAAGGATTCAGAAATATGGGCCTGGAGAGAGACATCTCCAACAGCACATCAGTCCTTTGCAAATGTAGTCACCTGTGATGTTAATTCTAGGTAGAGTCCCTTCTCCCTTCACACTAAGAAATATCCATACCTCTCAGAAATGAGAAGCAAGTGTGCTATGCTTAGATAACATCTGAGACCTGTGGAGGAGGAAGAAGGGAAAGGCAGCAGGTGAGGAACAGACAACCATGGGGCTTTGCTTCCCATCTCCTCGCAGCTTGTTTTAGTGCAACATCACCTCAGCTGTACCAGAGAGCAGCCAGATCCCTCTTACTCAGACCGAATGCTTCTGTCCTCCTGGACACTTATTTTCACTCCTAGGAATAACAAGTCACGCAGGAAGCAAACATAACCATATAGAAAGGAAAAGATAACTCTGGTAGGCAGTCAATCCCATATCCTCCTGCTGGATTACAGACAGGCAACACAGGGACACTGCACAAGGAGATGATTGTTATACCTTTTTAATCAAGATACTCCCAGGCTTTCCCTGCTCTACAGAGACAGCTCCTCTTCTTCATCCTCAGCCTGCTTATGCAACCCTTACACAGCAGACAACAGCTGAGTCAGTCTCACTTGAGAACTGGACTAGAACCAACTGCAGGGAGCAGCCAGCACATCCCGCTTGTGAATTCAGCCCTGTTCTCAAACAGAAGCAGGCATTTCCTCCTCTTCGGGGACTACCTGAGACCTCCTGCCCATCTGCTCAGTGACCCTCTTGACTCATGAGAAGGCAGCCCTGGATACTGCAGACACTACAGATTGCAAGAGCCACACAGAGAGCTTTTTTATAGCTGAAGTACTTTCACTGTCAGTCTCCTCCATGCCCATTCCCTCACTGTTGTCTGGCACTTGCGACTCTCACCAGAGAAAAGGCATCAGCTATTAACTGCTACTATGATGGACAGAGCTCTCATTCTAATTTCCCACAGGAATCTTCAGTAAGATATAATGTCAGCACCGTCATATTTATCTTTAAAATTCTCCATTGTGGAGAATCTGATGCAACTACCAGTGCTAGCTGCTTTCAGTTGGAGCTTGTCTCCACTTGGTTTAGAGGACTGTGAGCAACTGGCTGTCCTCCACATCAACCATTTCTTAGTGTTGTCCATTTTCTTTCCAGAGTAATGATAAAAGCAAAATAGTATGGGTTAAACCTAGTAAGATCTTAGACACATATTTATTCAATGATTATTACCCAGTTCACAGCCAGAGGTCACATTTAAGCAGATTTTAATCCAACTTGAATGTACAAATTCCTTCTGCATCGCTCCAGTTTAATCATGGACCACCCTACCCAAAATGAACAGGTATTTTCTATTCTATACCTGCTTAACAAAGCTTGTTATGTCACACAAGAGTTATACCTAGGTGTTATTTTCTTTGAAGCCACATTTGTTGGCTGACACAGAAACATTCAAACTCAAATGCATAAATCATGTATTTTTTGTGTGACATGCTCCATCTAGCA
Source organism: Chrysolophus pictus (assembly GCA_037305975.1). NCBI lineage: Eukaryota > Metazoa > Chordata > Aves > Galliformes > Phasianidae > Chrysolophus > Chrysolophus pictus. Next base: position 14,050,873 of record CM074587.1, read on the forward strand.
AGTCTATGGTTTCTTCTGTCATTCATTTTGCATGTATATAATATCATGTCCTGGTGCAACTCCAGAATTTCCCAGTTTTCCCAAAGCTAGGGAGGGGGATTGGGAAATAGAAAACTACATTTCTCTCCTCAGCAATAGGAGTCCACAGAATTCCTTGCTGAACACTTTGAAGGCACTTGAACGTCTTGCATCTAGAGACATTATAAAGTAATATCAGCTTTGTAGCATTGCTAGTACTCCCCATTAGAGGAGCAAGTACTTCACTGTCACAGTGCACGAACATCATCAATTTTTTCCTGCTCAGGAATATGAGCAATTGGTCTGGATGGTCACTGATTTGATGATGATACCATGGTATCAGACTAATGTATGGTCAGAATCCATTTTGTTCCTACTGCTCTCAAGTAGAAGAGAAAGTTGACTTCTTTCATTTTGTCTTGTTTGCAACCAGGAAGCACTTTGACCATCTGCCTTAGGCTGGCACCCTGCAGTACTGCAGCAAGGAAGGAGATTTGGAAAGGGACAGCATTAGTAAAGAAAAGATACTCATGTGGATGCTGGATATTAGGAAACTTTCTCATGCACTGTGATGAGTAGAATGCAATACTCAGATAATGACTGCAGGCTTCACTTAGCTTACACAACACCAAGAACCAATGAGACAAATACTAGTATGGAAAAGCCTCGTCTCTTGATAGTTATTGCACATTCAGCTTTACCAAAGTCCAGTTCTAGTCTGAGAGTTTCCTGGAGAACCCAAGAACTAATTTCCCATGTTTGCCTCTAGAATGGAAAGTTTTAGAAACTGCCATGTACTTATGTGTCATGGAGAGAACCTCAAGAGCGACAAAAGAAGATCCTATTAAACTTAAGGCAACACATTCAGCTCTGCATCATAGCCTTATTTTTCAGTTAAGGTTCAAACATAGCACAATTCAAAAGTTCTGAAAGTAATCAAAACCACTTTAACAGGCCGTTAGTATAAAAGGTAGCATGTGTAAGCTTTCCTAAACAGCTTTAAAAAAGTCTGCATTAAAAGATGGAACAGATACACAATTATGCTCAAATATTTTTATTTGTGTAACATATGAAATAAAACAAGTTGCAGCAAAGCATGAAATCTGATGAGGATTCTACCTTAAGGAAAAAAAAAAAGGCTGTCTTTTGTAATAACAAATAGTTGGAACCCGTGCATTGCTTTAGCGACATTGTTCCCTTCTAGACAAGTCTAAACCGTTCAGCATTATGAAAATGCTGCCTATTGCTTTGTACCAGAAAATTTATTACCCCCAAATCATTTACAACAGACAGCATGCATTCCAAAACTGATTTGTTACTTTAGGCCACAACAACTCACTTTCAAAGCTTAAAGAATCCATTATATAGTGCAAAGGAAAGAGCAGGAACAAGACACATTAGAGATGAGTTTAAGAGGAATTCCATTTAAAAAGTTCAGGTTGAGAAAGCCTACAAACATGGCCACACAATTCATCCCAAGTGCTTTTGGCACAGGCGACTGGGGAAAGAGGGGGAATACAATTTTCATTTCATTAAGTGAGCAAGCATTTGTCACAACTTCAGCAACCTGCCTTTTTAGTTGTGAGAAGCAGGCAAGTTAGAGAAGTCAGATATGATTAACAGGAACACTTCTGTTTGGGAGATGTTATTACTTGCTTACACAATGGGCATCATTTATTTTACTTTGGTGCAGTACAGAACACAGTACATATGTTCAGCACTACTCTATTTTGTTACAAGCGACAGTAGGCACTTGGGTCAATAGGAGCTATTTGATTAAATTGCCTTATTCCTTTTCTACCTACGGAGGTCAGTGAAGTTTAAGAGCTACTTCCCTGGCCTAATCAGTTTTCCTAAGATCAGAGTGCATTACACCTCCTGAGACGTGTGGAGTGAGCAGCCATGGAAATGGCAAGGCAACCCAAAGCTGTGAGCACAGAACCTGCTCAGGTGGCTGTCCGGGCAGAGCTGATGGGGCAGCTCTGGTGCCTGTCCTGCTGGCTGCAGGTGGCAGAGGGCACAGGGCCGGCATTCATAAGGGGACATGGGCTCCAGGGGCAGCCACTGCCAGTCCTGACTGTAGCACCAAGCTGAACATCTGCACGTGGAGATCAAAGAACTAAAGCAGAAAGCCAAGATGTAGCAAGTTACCTCCATCCTTTGATTTATAGCCTCTTTAATCATGACAGACAATTCTCAGGATTTTTTTTTACTTATTTTGATCACTGAAAATTCACATCAGGAAGAATCTTTTTCTACTAGGTTATCACAAAAAAAAAAAAAAACAGTATGAAAGGTAGCATAGAAATATAGAATAGAGAAGTGAAACGTCAGCATTTTTGAAGTCCTGTATTTCTTAAGACTGTGGCATATCCAAATAGCTCAGCCTAGGCTTTAAATCATGTGTAATTCCATACGACCAAAACACATGGAGCTGCTTTGAAAAGAAAACAAAACTACACAGCACAAACATGAATAAATGACTGTGAGGGGTAACTGAGTCACTGTCAAGCGATAGTGCTCTTCCCAGGCCAACATGTGGGTGTTCACAACCTGCTCCCGTGCCCACAGCCACAGCACTGAAGGCAGTCCCAGCATTGCAGACTGGTTTATGGCCCTTGCAGAAAAATTTTTCATAACCCTTCTCAGGGACTGATCAAACTGAAAACCATCTGGCTTCCTTTATCCGCTGTCACTCTGCCTGGAGTCATGTTCCAGTGGTTCATTCTATAATTGCTACTGTGGGAAATGGCAGGTTCTTTTTATTATTTTTTTTAAATAGTCATTAAAAATCCCTTCTTTTCCTTCAGCTCATGTAATTGTCTCCTGTCTTTTGTTCTACTCTAAAACACACCTATTTTGTTTTTTAGTTTTCGCGTGAAAGATAGATTATTAAAAACAGACAAACAAAAACTGGTTAAAACCCAATCCAAGCTATTCTTCTGGGGCATACAAATTACAAAATGAAGTATCATGTAAAGAAAATCATTATTATCAAATACAAATTATTTTCTAAAAGCCACCATGTAAGACCTGGCTGTTCTATAGCCTTCACCCAAGGGAAGTCACCAGTGACTTTCATGAGATTTATTTAAGCACATTTTAGGTTAACTGGGGATTTTAAGATGTGGAACCGACCCTGTTACAGGTGAGCATTTACATTCAGTAGCAGCCAGAGGGGTTATCAAATGAGCTTGTATCTAGATGCTCAGTGAGTGTAAGCAGTACCCAGTCTATACAAGCTGCTTTATCCTTCTAATAGTAGTAATACTACTACTTAGTGAAGTTAATATATTCTCAAAGAAAATGCATTGTTTGGCCAAAGTAATGTATTTTGATTTTTGTTTCTGGGTGAACTGCCCATGTGTATGCTGTAAAAAACAATTCTAAACAAGGGCAATATATAAATTGTAAACTGACAAGAACACAACAAAGGAGAACAGCCCAGAACACCAACTCCCTGAGCTTTGGGAATCAAAACACTGCAATTCAGAAACATACTTCAACAACAGAAGCACCTAAAAACAAAGTAAGTCTATGCCCTGATTCCTGCTTTCCAGCCAATCTCTGCATGAAAACCTCCCTGCATTCAGATGAAGAAAATGCAGCAGCGCTTCCAGTAGGAATACAGCTTCCAGGTCTTGCAATTCGTAGTGTCAAGTGCTCCACATACCCCCCTTTTAGCTCCACGACTTAAGCTGAACCACAGTTTGTAAACTGAGAGTCGAAAGAACATGTTTCTAGTTTCAAAACCAAACAAGTTCATAGAGCTTTTTTTCTTTTATAGAAGTAGTAGCTTGCTGACAGGTAGGTGGAGATCAGCACCACACAGTGCGACTGCACAGTGATCAGTCAGCAGCTTTTGTCACACCAAAGACTTACTAAAGGTAGGTGTTGAAAGTACAGGTGAAAAGGCCAACTCTTCAAGTCCTGGAAGACTTTTTTTTTCCCCTCCACCCTGACTTTGGTTCTTATTTCTGGTCACTTAGTGCTGCAGCAGAATGTTGAAAACAAGAAGCCTTGAGTATTACCTTGGAGAAATTAACAAGGTGAGTGAAAAACATCTGCTGTTCACCACAGACAGCTCTGCTACAACAGGCTCTTGGTCCCCTCTGATAGTTCACAAGCACTTTCAACTGTATGCGCTTGTGAGTGCTGCGGTAGTAAAAGGGCCCAATTTAGAGGATACTGAAATATAATTACATCATATATCCATTAGAAAGATGGTTTTGGCATCTCCCAGATAATCTGGCAGCATTAAAAGCCTGTAAAGGTTGACCACAAAGTAACTGAAGGGAAGAAGAGGAAAAAAAACCCAAACACTAAACAAGTATTTCTAGCGTTTTCACATCATTTCTTTGATCTAAAATAGATCAAAGATATACTTCTGCAATACAATGACAACAAAACAGCCAGGAAGTATCCAATATACATCAACCTTCCCCCTTTTCTCTGTCTCCCCCTCCACAAAAAAAACAAAACACTGGGGTTCTTGATAGAAAACCTTCATCTCTGAAGACATTCCTACTGTTACACGTTTATCTAGAAGGTCAGAGGAAAAGGTTCACATGCAAAGCATAAGAACGGAAAAGCTCTGCAGAAGTGGTCCTTAAAACTCCTCCAGTGAAAACCCAAACTGACCATCCACTTTCCTTCATTTTAAGTTTACATGTTATTTCAAACATCTCCTCAGAGATTCTTTTAGGGCCAGGAGACATGATTTTTTTTTTTTTTTTACCAGCTTTAACTGCAACTTAATAAACACAGATTTTGATTAACTCGTATCCAAGTTGAAAGACTGAATAAGTTATAAAAAGAAAAACAAAACACCCTTCCCCTGCTTTTCCAGGTTCTACCCCTCTCACTGATCTCCAGCCTAGCCTTAGAAACCAGCACTCAAATGTTAAGATTTTTTCCTTTGAGAATGCTGATAGTAATTGTGAAGAGAATCTCCTCACTCACTTATTCAAGCCTGCTAGCACTAACAGGGTTGCCATAATTCCTGTGGTCCATTTACAATGATCTCCATTTTCAGAAGGAGCTTGTTTTCAATGTTGCTGTTCTGGAGAAGAACAGATTAACTTGTATGGCCATCACGGTTTCCTTCTCAATGGTGATACCTCCCAGTTTCTGCTTGGAGAGCTTACTTTCTCCTTTTTTCTTAAATACTATTCTTCCTGATCTTTCTCTTCAAGTGATTTTTGGTGCAGAAAATAATAGAGAATAAAGAGACTAAATATAAAGCTCCCTGAGTATTCTAGAAAGATTTCTTATGAGGTTTTCCTCCATGGAGTTGCATGTTTGATTGATTTGGGTTTTATAGCTTAATAAATTGAACACTGCTCTCATGCTGGAAAGCCAAGCCTTCCTGCTCAAGTTTTAGCTGGTGCTAGTTTGCATTCCTCAGTTTGGAACAAAGCAGGCTCATGCCAGCGTGGGTTCTGGCTCATGCTCTGCTTTTACTAAGGCTCACTCAGCCTTCCTAACCAGGTTTGACCCAGAGTATACTTTGACACTTTTTCAACCCTCATGGCTTTACACTGAACTTGAACAGATTTGATTTTCTAATCCCCTCTATTGATTTCTAGACATGTTTTTGAAATGTTAAATGATTTAGATCCTTCATTTGGAACAAAGGACTTGGCACAGGGCCTTCTCACAGTACAACCAAGCTGTTGCAAACACCAAATAGACTAGAAGAAAGTTGCAATGGTTATGTCAAATCCATGAATTGAAGATGATGTCTCAATACCATTATCTGCCAGGTATAGAAAGGCTTCCAACCAGATGCATTTGTGGCTGAGGCTTACAACTGTTTATCAACAGTTACCAGGGCTTCTAAGCCAACTTTTTAAGGATGCCCAGGGACAAGAACTTTGGAGTAAGGCTTGTTCTAAGGAAAATTCTTCTGCATTTTCCTGCCTGAAGAGAAGATATGTAATCTAGCCCTGCCATCAGTCACTAGGACTTTTGTATGAGCAGGTAACTACACTTAGAAGAACAGAAGTACTTAAAGAATTCAACACTAGCTTTGAAATGTTAATGAATGATTCGTCATAAGCATTAGAGAGAGAGTGCCAGATCCTGAAAGCATGATGCTACAGATGACAGGATTAAGCACTTTTTCCACCCTTTGATTTTTAATATTTACTGGGATGTGTTAAGTTCAGCCATGTTAAGTACTTATGCGTGTCTTTCTATTAGAACTGCAACTCCAGTGAGCAAACTCTTCCAAGTACAGAGGTAAATTTTACTTTGAAATACACTTCTGAATAGGAATTATTTTATGATGTACTACTGTCTGAGTAGTATTTACATGTGTATTTACAAACATTTACAGTGTTTGCTCTTTTAGTTGGTCTAAAGACTGTCCTCAAAAACATATGGCATCTCAATGTTGTCATATACTTCTGAACACAGAAAGTATTTGACATACATGAAATAGAAATAATTCCCTACGGTCTCTAAATTTCTGTCCCAGGATGAGAGCCAAAGGTACGTCTTCATTCTGCCTATAGTTGCTCTCTTTCAGCAGTAGCTTAAAGAATAACAGGTACTGCCTACATCTCTGTTCCTCTTCTTGTAGGGAATTTGGATCTGAAGTACTGAACCTTCCATTTGAAAATTATTACATGAGTTTCCTATTTCAGCTGGTAACTCCCCTGCTTTCCTTGAGCAGAGGCTCATCCCCAGAATTACCACACCTTTCCTTTATTTATAGAACAGACTTTCTTAAACATGAACTAACTAACCAGAGGAAATATGCAGTAACAGCAACAGAACATTCTTAATTAATTTTGTCTCGGATAACTGATATCTCAGATTTTCTGTGACAATACAGCACTGAAACACTGAGCAAATTCCTCATTGGTTCTTAAATATAAAACAAACAAATATAAACCCAATCAACAAACAAAAGACAGAGAAAAAACCACCATGACCCAAATCAAAAGTTATGTTCAACTACAGGAACTTAGATTTCTCCCTCTGTGAAGGAATAAAAGAAAGAGCACTCCAGCATTTTTACTCAAAACTAATAAGGATACTAATTCAAGTACTGATATATGTTCTTGATTCCCACTGAAATCTGTGATGGAAGCTTAAGAGAATACATTTTTACATTGGAAAGCTTGAGAAAGAAAAAGAAACTCGTGCCTTCACAGAAATCAGGGATGTTTTATACAGAGAATAAAATTAGTGCGCTGTAAGTAAAAGTTAGCAAATGCACTACCAAGATATGTTTTCTTTCAAATTCTTTTCAAATTTCAAACTTCAGAACTGAAGTACATTGGCATTGCACTGAAAAGACGGGAAAAGAAAAAAATACATCTCAAAAAGCAAAGAAGTTTTTAACCCAGCCTTTTAGAATCAAACCTAAGAGCTGGAACATGTTAGCAGAGGAACAACCTGCAGCAGCTCCACTAGATGGCAACACGCAGCGTGAGCATTCCCTGCCTTGCTGTAACACTGCTTTGCTGACTTTCCCCCTTCTAATCAGTATCGATCCTCAGCATGAAACACACGGACTTATTTAACTGTGTCCTTCTCACATCTGAAATCATGGCCTTATTTGATCTCACTCTATTCTGAACCTGCAGTTCTGCTTCCTGCGCTCTGAGGTTCACTCAGCACACACACAGGGCTAAAAGAGCAAGGGAGACTCCTACTTGGAGCAGGTAATTGTGCTAGAGTGGGTGCAGGTACACAGCAAACAACAGGAAAAGGTTGCCATGTTCCCACTCATCATTGCTTCAAGGACAGTTATTTTGCCTACACTGAGAATGCCATATCAGTACTATCTTACCCCTTAAATCAGTGCTTTTATCTCCTTGCATCCAAAATGCACAGACTTGCCTCAGTGTGTCAGCTGCAGTGTGATTCAGCCCTGAAGACCTTCACCAACACTCAAACCCATCATTCAGTCCCAACTTTTAACCATCAAGAATCTCAAACATATTCTGGGACCTAACTGCAGGAAAATCTCCATCAAAAATTACAAAACCAGTCCTTGTTTGAAACACAATCAATTGCTCTCCCCTTGTCACTCTAGCAAATCCAGCAATGAGATTAGGATATAGTACTGACAACAATTTAAAGTAATTCAATAAAGTTCTCTTCTTTCCTATAAAACAATCTGTTCTACTTGCAAGCAAAATAGCCTTATAGATTGTACTGCTTTTGATGTCATCTTTGATCATATTTACTCCTTAACTTCAATCGAGCTATTTCAGAGCAGCACCTGCCCAAACGACTTCAGAATCAAAACCAACACATTAACTTTTTAAATTTGTGCATTGACAGAGAATGTTTGTCCCTGATTGCAATAATCATAAAGAGTAAATGTTTTCCTAAAAATAGACAAAGTGCAGCATCAGCTATATGATACATCCTTCCCACAAACTGCACTTCTACTTATTAAAAATTCACAAAGTACATAAACTCACACAGCATCATACAAGACAAACTAAGGCCCCGTCTCTGCCCTGAGGAGCCATCTTACAGGCTCTTTTGCAAGCAATAGCTGTAAGAATTCATTTCACATGCTCCATTTCCATGTCAGTTTTAAAGGCAGAGGAACATTAACTGAGAGACAGAAACATGTAGGTCCTGTGTAGAGCATATGTTTGATGGAACAAACATAAGGACGAGATCCAACAGCTTTGGTCCTTATGCTGCACTATTAGCCCTGTAATGTTCTGGAGAATATTACATCTTGGTCTGAAATGTTATGCACAAGGGCTGCTCAGAAAGTTATGCCCTTCTGTTTTCTGATGTTGGCCCACGATGTCAGAGGTGGATGTTGATGGGATGGCAGTAGAGGATGAACCTTCCCACCAATATTCTCTGACACTGCCGTGTGATAGATTGCAGCAGAGGGGCAGTCTGACAGAATGGTGTCTGATATGGAAGTACATATGAAGCAAAGGAGTGGAACTGAATTCCTCCCTGCAGAAACAATTGCACTCATCGATATTCATCGACACCTGCTGAATGTTTATGGAGACCAAACAGTGGATGTTGGCACAGCAAAAGACAGAGTGCATGGGCAACATTTTCCTAGTGATGTTGCCATCAAAACAGCTGTAAAACAGCACATACATAATGGCAGTGAGAATTGAAAAATAGCTGAGAATTTTCTCTATCAACTAGCGACATTGTGCTCCTTGCATCTGTTGTAGTCTCCATGGCAATAAACAGGAGGTACTACTTTCAGAGCAACCTAGTTATAGATAGGTGACTTTTTTCCATTGTCTTTGAAAAGAGCATCTTGATCATGGACCTGTAAAACATCATGAAAAAAATGCATCCAGCACAAACATGACACTAAGATGCATTCAAACTATTTAAACTGCATCCTTGGTCAGCTGATTTGGTTATGTACAAAATGCATACTGTGGAACATTTATTTCAATATAAAACCATGTCACTGTTTAGTTGTTTTTGGTTTGTTTGTTTTCCTTCATGCTCCTTATTCTGAGAGGGCTTACAGCATCCAAAGGATGAAACAATGTAAGTTAATGCAAGAGACCTAAGAGCAGAAACTAAAATGAATCTGGCAGAGATCCTAACACCATCAGCTCACAGATTTCTTGCAAGCTTTTAGTCTGGGGTGTATTGTCATTAGCAGCAAAATGTTTCCTTTGCAACCACCTCTCAATTCTGTGGAGTGTAAGTTTATTAACAGCTGCATTTCGACTATGGCATTTTGCCATCATGTAATATTAAAAACATTTTCTGGTTTTGAAATATTTTTTAAGAGAAGCAAGATAATGCATTACATTTCAGGTTCCTGCTGGTCATTACACTTCTCTTTTCTTCACAATTCCAGCATAGTGGAAAATTAATTCATCTGATAAAATCCTGGGGTTAACTACCACTAATAGAGAAATCTTGATTTTTTATTTTCAAACCAGATTCCCTTGAGCCAATAAAACTTTGCTGCTTATATCTGCTTCCCTTCTGGACCAATTCAATAATAGTGGTCTTAAACAGAGCTGAAAGTATGGTCAGAATTCAACAGCAAGAAGAAAGATGTTGTATACCAAAAACTGCTATTTCTGAAGGCAGGAAAAAAAAAAAAAAAAAAAAAAAAAAAAAAAAAAAAAGAGCTGCGTAAAAGGTGAGAAGAGAAAACCAAATACCAAGCCCACCCCAAATACAAACCAACATCAACAAAGAAGCTCTGCACATTATACAGTGAGAAATTTGTCTGAGAAAGAATTTTAGCTAGAGACATTGTTATCTACTTGCAAGTGAGAACAGCGATGCCCAGATCCCTAGAATGCTGCTTTATCTCCTAAGCATCCACGTCCCCTGTGAAGAACCAGACTGCAAGGCAAAAATGCAGCCCTTTCAGTATTTGCAGATTCTTAGGTCAAGAAGCACTTTCTGCAAAGCTGGTAAGGAATAGCTGAGATACATTGTTAAAGCCTGAAGAAAGAGCACTTCTCATCGCTTCAAAATCATAGAATGGCTTGGGTTGCAAGGGACCTCAAGAATCATCAAGTTCCCATCCCCCTGCCATAGGTAGGGTTGCCAGCCACTAGATCAAGAACTAGATCAGATTGCCCAGGGCCACACATCCAACCTGGCCTCAAACACCACCAGGGATGGGGCATCCACAGCCTCTATGGGCAGCCTGTTCAGCATCTCATCACTCTCTCAGTAGAGATCTTCCCTGTCACCCAATCGAAATCTCCCTTCCTTTAGTTTAAAACCATTCCCACTTGTTCTATTTATCTACCCGTGTAGAAAGTTGATTTCCTCATGTTTATAAACTCCCTTTAAAAATTGGAAAGCTGCAGTGAGGTGTCCCCACAGCCTTCTCTTCTCCAAGCTGAACAAGCCCAGTTCCTTCAGCTTGCCTTCATGGGAAAGGTGGTCCAGCCCTTGAATCACCTTTGTGACCCTCCAAAAGCTCCACATCTTTCCTGTGTTGGGGGCCCCAGACCTGGATGCAGTACTCCAGATGGGGCCTCATGAAGGTAGAGCAGAGAGAGACAATCGCTTCCCTGTCCCTGCTACCACTCTTCTTCTGATGGAAGTCAGGATATTATTGGCCTCCCAGGCTGCAAGTGCACACTGCTGGCTCGTGTTCAGTTTTTCCTCAAGCAGGACCCCTAAGTCCTTCTCAGCATGGCTACTCTCAAGGAGTTCTCCCAGTTTGTACACATATCTGGGATGATCTTGATGCAAGTACAAAACCTTGGACTTTGCTTTGTTGAACTTCATTAGGTTCACACGGGCCCACCTTTCGATTTTATCAAGGTCCCTCTGGATGTCATCCCTTCTGCTTTATCAACCGCATCACTCAGCTTAGTGTCATCACCAAACCTGCTGAGGGTGGACTCAATCCCATCATCAAATAAATAATAAAGATGTTAGAGAGTACCAATCCCGAGACAGACCCCCTGGGGGACACTGTTCACTACCAGTCTCCACCTGGACAGAGCCATCGACCACAACCTTCCAACCAACTCCTTAACCACAGAACAGTCCACTCTTCAAATCTGAAAATGAAGAAGTGTAACAGAAAAACACCCTTTACATAACAGTTTCTGAAGTATCCTCCAAACCAAGAAGTAGGGGAAGGACCAAGGTTTTCATCTGCACGGGTGACAGCACCCATTTGCTTTAATCACCCTGTACAAGTAGAGCAAGTAACTTTTTTTTTTTTTTTTTTTTAATCACAATAGTTGACTTTTCCTGTTTTTATTTTTTCAAACATCTTTTGCTCCTACTATATCTGAAGGTGCACCTGTCACTTCTGTGTACAGAGATCTGAGACAGACTTGTTTTAACATCCTCTGGACTCAGACAGAAAGAAACCAAGAAGTTCTACAATTTCTAGATAAGGATAAACTAATTTGTTTGCAGAAAGACTCTGTGGACACGTAAAAGGCATGGCCAAGGAATACTGAGGCAGGACTTTGACTTGGTGCAGAACGTGCATTGGAGAGCTTCCTGATACAAGACTATGGAAAAGATGAGAGAAAAAGCTAACACAAAATAAAAATGAAAATCTGGGAAATTGTGCTTTATGACTAAACAGGAAAGATATATTTCCTTATTGTTTTAAAATGAAGTGATGATACAGAAACTCAGAGAATGAGAGAGGAAACACCCTATAGCTATCTTTGCAGAAGACAGCAAAACAACAATAAAACTACATTTTACTGTTGGGGTACATATCCAGAGCACCACAGATACGAGATACAGTCAACAAATACTTGAGTAATCTTAGGATTAGTCATCCTAAGATGACTTTGAAGGAAGATATCACCCCTACCTTACAAATGTTTTGTGAATATGCCCATCTAAAAAATATTTTTTAGTTTTGAGAGTGTTAAACTTTCCAGATGCAGGTGATTTGGCTGGAGAGTCATCAGTGTGCCTCTGCCTGAGCACATATGAGTTTGGATCGAAGAGCAAGAATGCCATAGCAGAACACACAATGCGTCTGGCACTCCATTATTTCAGTGCATGCACAGGGAGGTGATAAATCATTTAGAGCTTCAGGGATCAGGGACTCTTGCCAAACCCTCAAAAATGTTTGAAACTTGATAAGAAGGAAACAAAGAAAAAGTCAATACTAAATAAGCTCTCTTTCTCAAACATGGGCACTATAAATCCAGAAAAATTATCAGAGTATTTTATAGAGCTTATGCCATGATTTATTCAGCATTTTTCAGGTTGTGCATAAAAATAAAAGTGATACAAAATTCTATGTTTGTGCATCCAATCATTTCACTGAAATCAGAAAGCTTATAGGTAGAGGTCTCCCTTTATGTTTTTCCTACTGGTATGACAAGGCAAACACGGTGCTTGTTACATATTCATGGTGGAAATTTTAATGCCATTATAGCCATTTTCAGAATTGAAGTTAAAAAAAAAATAAGCCAAAAAATACACATGCAGGTAATCCTCACACCACGAGAGGAAGAGAGGAAGAGAGGAAGAGAGGAAGAGAGGAAGAGAGGAAGAGAGGAAGAGAGGAAGAGAGGAAGAGAGGAAGAGAGGAAGAGAGGAAGAGAGGAAGAGAGGAAGAGAGGAAGAGAGGAAGAGAGGAAGAGAGGAAGAGAGGAAGAGAGGAAGAGAGGAAGAGAGGAAGAGAGGAAGGAAAAGAAAAGAAAAGAAAGAAAAGAAAAGAAAAGAAAAGAAAGAAAAGAAAAGAAAAGAAAGAAAAGAAAAGAAAGAAAAGAAAAGAAAGAAAAGAAAAGAAAGAAAGAAAAGAAGGAAAAGAAAAGAAAGAAAGAAAAAAAAGAAAGCAAAAAGCCACAATCTCTGAACCTGCCAAAGCAGCACCAGATTGTTCTTTTCTGCAAAAGCTGAAGAATTATAATAGGTAATGTTCTACTACAGCTTATGAGAATTTAATGTGGACTCCCTGTTTGGTACCTGCTAACATCCAGAAATAGACAAGTCCTGTTTTGTCATATGCTTGACTGATCTATAGCATGCAAGTGACATTGCAGTGCTTGTTATTCCTGGTTTCATCCTCTGGATGGCAAAAGCCACAGAAGTTCAGAGTTGAGCTTGGCAGTAAGAGCCCCCAGTACAAGGTATGATATGTCCGGTGGTCTGATTGATGTTTTGTTTGCCAAAGAAGTGTTATTAGGGCAAAACTCAGCCAGCCCAGTCACTTGGTGCAGGTCGTTCCCCCTGTACATCCCTGACAACCCACTATTGCTGTGTAAAGGCTGTTAAGGAGACATCCCTGCCTTGCCCTGGTGGCTCATGCATGAATTTCTCTGTGTTTTTAAAGCTGCTCATGCTCCTCGTCTGCATCTCTGCTTTGGGCAGAAGATCACTCCCTGCTGTGTTAGGCATTATGTCCCTTTTCAATTGTTTTAGGTTCTGGCAGTATTTTTTTCCAAGTATTTCCTATATTAGTGTTGCAAGATTTGGTGAACAGCTCCATGCTTGGGTCATGTGCCATGATTCAGGACGTCCTTCTGGGGTGATTTACCCTTTCCAGGAGAACTTGCAGAAAAAGCAGCAGCACATACAAATGCTGCTTACAGTCCTGGCCCAACTCATACACCATATTAATTCCATAGGACCTTTCAGCACAGAAAATACCTTCATTTTCCTGTATTTGGCAACAGGAAATGGAAGCTCTGATCACAATCTGTAGATATTTGACCAGGAGATCAATTCCTGAATGTCCTGCTCTTGGGGAGGATTTAGTGAACACACACTCAAAGAAATCAGCTCCAACAGAAGTACTGTGTGATTATGCATATTCTAGAATTAAAAAAAAGAAAGACAAAAAAAGAAAAGGAAATCTAGTTCTGTAACATGAGCCCTCAACAAAGACTGAACTCGGCAACGCAGTATAAAGGAGCATCTTCTCATAACTTCCATATACACTAAATTACAAAGTCAAGAATTGGGACTCTTCTAGAAGAGTCTTAGAAGGTACAGCTGCATATCACAGTCGTCTGGTGTGGTATTTTTCAGCCCATCAAGCATCCTGACAGAGGGACTTGTCAAATCTCTGTGAAGAAACTGCTGTGTCTTTTCAAAACAATGATTCTTCTCCATTCCAAAAAAAAGCACAGAGAAAGTGAAGACGAAAAACTATTTAAGTGGAAATTAAAACTGTAGTAAAGCAATTTCCTTTTGAAAACTTGACAATTGCTCAAGGCATTGGAACGAAGTGGCAAACCCTATTCACCAGAGTATTGGGATCACTAGCAAAACCAAAACAATGTTGCAGATCTGCATCTATGGAACAGCTGCCTGGCAAGTAAAGGCAACCCCTACTCCATTAGTATCAAACACTGTTCAGGCACTCATCAGCCCTGTTTTCACAAGTTTGAAAGTGCAGAATTCTCTCAAACCCCATCGCTATAATCCACCAGTCCTTGGAGTGAAAGGCACCTTTTTAGGTAGTAATGAGGCATTAGACCTTGATATAAAACCTACCTATAAATACCTTGCCTTCCAATCTCCAAACAAACCTGTGTGGATAGAGCATTGACTCAGAGTGAGAGTTTGTTCTGCCACCAAGAGATATGCTTTTTTTGCCCTTCCCACACCCACACATATACTTTCAAACAAGTCAGCGTAAGATCAGTAACCAAGCACTTATCTGGACTCTACTCTGACCACATGCATTTAAGCAACCAACAAATCCTTATTCCCACTTTATCTAATTAAAAAAAAAAAAAAAAAAAAAAAAAAAAAGCCCTAGATTTCCTTCAGCATTCTCCTTCTTAGGAGAGCACACTTCAACAGCCAATACACTAAAGCAGAGGTCTGTTTAGCCTCAGGAAAGTGCATACAATACCTGACTGCCTCCCAACTTGCTCAATCTTGTACTGTTTTCCTCTGTGGTCATGAAATAAAATTAAAGATCAATTTAACTGCCTGGAAGAAACAAACCTATAAATAAGTAATCATAAAACCTAGAAGACAAGACAGGAAGAAACAAAATATAACAAGCAAGAATGGCGGCTGAAAATTTAATTCCAGGACTAACTCAAAAAACAGCAAAATTTCTGTTGAATAGCTCCGGTAAAGCAAGTCATTTACACTTTCTCCTGCAAGCACTCGTAAGTCAGTCATACTTATGTCCTGAAAATGGCAGATTCGTGTGTCTTAGACTATGGTTTCTTCAGTTCTAGAAAACCAAGAAGTCTCTACCGTGGAACGTTTACAGTAGGTTGCTGTGTGACACTTTCTGGTGTAGGCTTCCAGACAAACAGTATTTCATGAGTCAATGTCTACACACAAATAACCATTGTCCAAGAACTCTTGACTGAGGAATTTGCACAAACTCCATGAGAATATTTACAAAAACACAGGTGACTGCTGAAAGACATTCTAAACTAACCTGCTTTAAATCAGATCACAAAGTCATCCTAGAAAAGGTACAAAGGAACTGACCTATAACTCAAGCTTTTCCGGGGAGAAGGCTGAATGGGGTATGCTTAAGCCATTTTTTCCACTGCATATTAGAAAACATACATTGGAAAGTTAAAAACCCTGTTTCATTAAGCCAGCGACAATGTCCATATTAACTTCATTAGAAGCAGATTTCATTGTAATTAAACTAACATGGAAATCTTGCCCTGAATTCTGGTTATTAATATACACCAAGAACAAACAAAGACAAAAAGGCAACTCATTGCTACCAGAGTGAAAATGCACAGTAGAACTCAAAGGCACCACATGCTTATCTTTCAGCGTCACAGCAATCACAGTCTCACCATCGATTAAGCAACGTGTTCAAAGAGTGGAGAAGAGGGAAATGATAATATTAAACAAATCTGATGCATAGCAATTTCTGTTCTCTAGTACTCAATGTTTATTTTAGAGATTTAATAACAGATTTATTAAATTCCAGTTCTGAAGCTTCTGTAACTTCATGGATAACTTATTAACCTGCTAGATAAAAAAAAAAAAACCGAACCTAAAAAAAGTAATTTCTTAATTGGCTGACTGCCTGCACTCCACATTAAACTTGTGCACATAGACCCCGAAGTGTCTATACATTTTGGGTGGGGAATACTCTCTAGAGTACATATCCCAAAGGGTAAACATTTGTTGCTGTTTTTACAGCTTGCTGAGTGAGTTGATTTTCAACATGAAAAAAACACAAGGAATAAGTCAGAATAAGAAGTACCAAGGACAGAAACAACTTCTTTCCTTGGGGCAAAAACTCTTGACTCTGCTGAACACCACGTCTGTGAAGCGTCAATATTTTTCATGTTACATGCTTTGCTAATTCAAGAGAATTTTATTTTTTTTAAAGTCACTTCAAGTCACACCACAAACTTTACAAGACAAATGTTTAATAAACAGATGCTGGTTTTGTAACTCCAAAAGAAAAAAATAATACAAATAGATCAGATTTTTCTTCCTTAAGTCTATTGTACTGGGGGAAAAAAATGCACAATTTTTACTCCATCTTAAAGCAAATCCATATCCTTAGGTACTGATAGGGGCAAGGAGGTGCAATATGTTAAGGTTCCTTCAAGACCGTTTCTTCTACAAGTGCTTGATTAGGGAAAAAAAAGAAAACCAAAACATAAAAGATGAACTTCTCTTGAAGTTTTTCACATGGTTTGTCTTTTCTCCTGATGCTGCTGTCCTATCACTTACCAGAGCTCTGCTGCTAGTTGCAAAAATAACAAAAAGAAACATGAAACGCAGCACCTTTCAGTTTTTACTTTTGCACACCCTCAACTGATTCCAGAATTTTTTTTTCCATGCTAAACTCCTAAATCAGCACTAATACCACCTTATTCAACAGTATGTAGCCACTAGAAAAAAAATAGAAATGGTGTGCTATCACCAAACTCACTTCGCTGCAGATCGGAGAAAGGTCTCCGGAAAAAGGTATTTGTGTTCTATGAAACAAAGGAATAATTACGTAGAACAGAAAGAACCAAAACTATGCATCTAACACGAACCACTAAAACTAGCTTTTCATTGAGGATACACTGGGATGAACTTTTCACTTCTAGTTACTAGTTCTGAGCAATTCGATCAACATCTGAAATTTTATAAATAAATAGATATATAAGGATTCATCCATAGGTAATGCTACTATAAAATACTTCTCAAATCATATCTAGATTCTTATATTTGAAGGACACTGGGAGCCTATATTACTTCAGCATAGGAAATCTCCATTGTTCCCCAGGTGAAGCCAGTGAAGAACAGGAGTCCTGGGAGACTTCTCTTCACCTACAGCCCTGCTGGGCTTCTGCTGTATTGAAGACATGGTTTCATTACTGAAAAAACATGTTTTGCCTCTGCCCATCTGCTTTTGCCCCGTTTGAGACATGTTTCTCTTCTCATCTTCCTTCCCCTAAAGATAATTACAATTTTTTTTTAAACATTTTCTTCCCACTCCTTCACACCCTCAATACCCAGCCAGCCCTGCTGTGTCACCCCAATAACTCTCCTGGGGAGTGCACAGCAAATCAAACTGTACAAGGCTACTGAAGTACAGAAGAACGAGAATTTGAGGAACAGACCTATCTGAGCAAAACTGTAGTTTTACAATGGAACTTTAGACTCTCTCATCTCAAACAACTTAATAAATTTTTTCCTAGAATATTTGTTCAAGTATCTATTTATGAAAGCAGAGGTGAGACTGAGGAGAGGCGGGAGAACTTCAAAGAGCTAAGCCACAGGTCTCTCAGATTTTCTGCAAAAAAAAAAACACCTGAGGAAATATGTCAAGTGGTGGGTGTTATGCAATGATTTTTCATTAATTTTAATTACTGTCATTCAATAGGATAGGGAGCATCCTCAGTCCTTTGCCTTCAAATTGCACTGGGACTTACGCCAAATCTCTTCTCCTTCATTGGTTCCCTCAAGCAATATTTAATAATGGAAGCGCTTTAACTTGTTTAAATAAGAAGCGTAAATGCCAAACACTTCTAAATGAGAAGGAACTTGTATCTTAAATGGCATATGAAGCCTTTATTCCTAATTCTATGAACTAAAAGCATGGGCTATTTGGGATCAAATAAAAGGCTTGATCAGGCTTGAGAAGAGAGTAGACAGAGCATCCTCATATATACAGCAAAAAGCCTTTTCATAACTATAAATACTGCATACTGACAGTGGAGGGGGAGGAAGAGGTCAAAAAAACCCTTGATAGTATCCTTTTATTTTGCATAACACAATTACGTTCTGCACTAGATACAGGTGACTTGAAAATAATAACCAACAAATAACAACCTACAAGAAGAGCCTCCTGAAGCGTGCTCTCTCTTCTCTCCTAACATATAGTTTATTTTCTGGAAACTAAATTTAGGTAATTTAAATTCAACTTGAATTTAGAAACCAGCACTGTATATTGGAAGGACTCAGAAAGCGCACACAACTATTTCTACACGGATATCATCTTTCCTTCTCACAGAGCAATCGCTATTGTAGTCACTTCAGGTGGATTTGATCCTGAACCTCCTTCAATTTTTGGCTGACTCAGAGCAGTGATATTAAGCCAAGCTCCACCCTGTACCACATGGATCTAATATCTTGCAGCAAGGCCCCAGCTGCTCATCTTCTGAGATGGAAGAGAACAAACTGATTTTGTTTATTGACAGCCTGGAATGGGAAGGTCTGTGTGCCACCTGCAATTAAACATTGGTCTGGGGAAAGCAATTCATGCTATCAGAGAGACCCTTCTGTTACTTAAATTGAAATCTGAATTGAACGTGTCTTTAGGTGAAATACCACCCAAAGGCAGAACTTACATCACTTACAACACTCCACCACCTGCCAGTTTTACTGATAGCTTTATTTTCATTTTTCTGGTTAAAAAAATGTTATGAAAAACAGGTTGAAATGCATCTGAAATGAAATATCTATGTTTGGATGGTTCAACCGTCCCATTACAAATAATTGGGTAACATTATTTTGGAACAACAATTATATTAATTTCACTTAACAGCTCTGGAACTATACAGTTTGATCATTCCAAAACTTTGGCTGGTGGCTCTTCTTGGCTGAAATATTTACCCTTTTGATGTAAAGTCATAAGTATAAGTCACTTACACTAACTGAAAACTACTGAATCTAGCTGTGCCCTGTGTGTTGAAGTGCCCCTTGGGGATTCACTTGGTTCTGCTCACACCAGAAATTCCACTCTGCTACTTGCTTCAGTTTTTCAGACCATGATCAGACCTAGGATTTTCAGCACCAAAGAGGAGATAGATAATAATATAATCAGGAAATGGAAATTCTTATAGAACTTACCACAGAGCAAAGGAGCTCTATAAACATCTATAGTGTCACACGATAGCAATGCGTCTCAGATGCAACATACAAAACTATGAAATTTGCAATATATAGAAAAAAATTGAGATGTTTCAGGAGACACAGGGAGAACAACAGAAAGCATCTTCTGTGCTCTCTTTGAGTCATATTTGATAATGCAGAAATTAGTTTTCTGTAGAGTGGAAATGCTTCACTATGCAAGTATTTCATATGAGTATATGATAGTGTAATTTAAATTGCACAAGCTGGACCTGAAATGGTTCTGTATGCTTTATCTATTTAAAAAAGTACTGCAGAGGTAGCATAGAAAATATCATCAACTTCCCCTGTTTCCATGGTGTATTCTCTCTTTTGTAACAGTTTCTACATAGATTCACAGATAAAATACAAGTGAGAATTTTTCATATCCTCCTTATCAACTTCCAGAATCCTTGCACTAATGATGAGCATGGAGCACTTTTATATCAAGCTTTGGTGTTTGTTTTCCTTTGCATGACATATTAGAGCATAGCCTCCAAGAGACGTAACAAGGTCACTCCTTCACTGGTACTCTTTGTAGCTGCTTGGCACAGTGATTTGGACATGTGAAGAAACACATCTTTCAGCATCAGCAGATTTAGAAAATATACACTCTGCTTTGAAAAATGGGAAAATTGATCCTGCAGGGCTGTTTACTTCATCAACACACCTCTAAGTGCTATCAGGGCACCTGCATGTTGCATAATTGCTATTTCTCTCTCAACCAAATGTTAGTGAAATTTGTAGTAGGTAAAGCTATAATCAGAGTGAGTGCTACAGCCAATTTTCACAGATCATATTTAAAGAAAAATAAACATTAATTATCAAGATCTACTCCGGAGTCTACCTGCTGTCTTCCTTTATTACACACCCTCTGTACTGGCATTACTTAAGAAAGGTAGCTCATTTGAGCAGCTGAGTTCAGCTGGTAAATGCTAGCCAAGTTTCCAACCAAATTTCCCTTGTGTTAAATTTTCTTACAAACTCT
The DNA here is from genome assembly GCA_037305975.1 of Chrysolophus pictus. Lineage (NCBI taxonomy): Eukaryota > Metazoa > Chordata > Aves > Galliformes > Phasianidae > Chrysolophus > Chrysolophus pictus. The sequence continues at coordinate 14,071,643 of CM074587.1, forward strand.
CACTAGAAATTATACAGAAAGACTCAGTCTTCCTTAATATTTTTTAGAAGATAGATTTGTTTGCTTAAAGAAAGTAATAATGGTAACAAAACAACCCTTTTTCCTCCCATTGAAGCAGCAGTAGCTCAACACATAATACCACCAGAGAGAAGGAATTTCTAAAGAGCCACATATTTATAAGGACATAAAAAAAATAACAGTTTTGAGATAGCTCTACATCTACAATCACAGATTCTAAGAGGTTTTAAAAGAGAATTAAGCATCACTAGTCCAAGTCTCCAAAGTTAAAACAGTCTACTTCCTTGACCTTCATGAAGATGATCATCTACTTTTCTTGATCTCTAAACTGATCCTTCTCATTGTCAAAAGTTACAGCCTCCTTTCCTCAAGGCATAAGTCAAAAGCTAACCTGGCAGCACTCACTCAACTAGGAATGTTCCCTTTGCATTAAATTGTACGTTTTTGCAGCATGACTAAGCTTCTAGATTCACAGGCACAATTGGAACGTTCTTTCCTCTTTAGTCTGTCCACCATTTCTCAGATTTCTTTGTTTAGATGTCTTTTTTTTTTTTTTAATTATCGACATATAATGGAAACTAGAAGAGCTAACTGAAGATAAATGTAATGAGATTTCATCAAGAATTTCTTCTATACGTTCCCCAAAGAACTATGAAAGCCTTAAAATTCTTCAAAAAGACTTCTCTTTCTTACTTTTTGCCTCACGTTAAGACAGTTCCCTTGATCTCCTCTTTACCAATGGCTCTTCGTAAAGTCCACCACACTCCAGGCTGAATGTTATGACCTATCTCATCAGTCACAGACTGTGGGTTCACTGTCTGGCTTTGGGTGCATCTTCAATTGAACAACTGATAAGACGCTGCCTAACAAAATGAGCCACTGCTTCACTCTTTTCATTAATATAACAGTGAAATTGTAGAACAATTGCCAGAATGAACGTATAAGGATGCTGAAGGGTATACAGTGGTAAATAGATATTTTTCATGTGACTGATCAGAGTGAAAACTATATTCCAGGTTATTGCATAGCCTGCAGCCATAAAATTGAATAGCAATTGTTTGAACTAGATTCAGCAATACCTACCACAATCCAATAATGAAAAAAGACCTGTGGTGTCTTGCATTTCTGGATTAAGATTGTTGAATGTTGTATTTTTAGAAGAGAAATAAAGACCTTCTACATTGCTCATGAAACACTTGCCAAAAGTTTAACCAGATAGAACAGTTAGTCTAGTTAGTAAAGAACTACAGCATTTGAAAAGCTAGGGCTAATTATACTTCTATATGGTACTAGGTATAAATCTAGTCTAATGTAAGGTTATCTTGAGTCAGTAGGGGACTTGTGTTGTCTTCACTGGATTGTACGCAAGTCTATTTTTTAGCCTGGAAAGAAAAGCTTCAAAATTAACCTTTCTTCTCAGAGATTACTTTTTGATCTGTTGCTGCTTTCCTGAATGTAATTTTGAAACACAAGTCTTTCATATGTTTATGTGTTTTATACAAGAAACAAATAAAAAAAAGTACAGATCCACCTCAGAAGTTTTAGGAATGTCTATAGGAAGTCCGTGCGGCCTTAAACATTTACTAAAGGTGTACACAAAGTTGATTCTTCAGAAGTAGCTGATGCAGAAAAACACCTGATGCGGTCACTGCCTTCACAATCTGCTATTAACACTAAAGCACAAGAACGTAAGCATACATGCCAACGCACATCAGCTTTATTATTTAGAAAAAGTAGAGTATACATTTATCATGGGCAGCACCGACACATCAAAGCATAGATTACATGCCATAGTAGGGCTACCCAAACTTAATTGCTTTGTGGTTAACATCAATATTGTAAAAAAAAAAAAAAAAAAAAAAAAAAAAAAAAGTTGTGGGCTGATCCTTGATGATTCAAACCAGAGGACGCAGCAGACTCATGTATCAGAGAGAAGACAGCAAGGAGGAAAAAAAAAAAAAAAAGAAAAAAAGAAAAAGGAGCGATTTGGATTGCTTTCCCTGCCTGTTCTGTGTAGGCCTTGTTTTGCTCCTAACTTTTTTTTTTTTTTAAGACATTATCTACTAGTACACAAGAACAAGTGCACAGTACAAGGAAGGCATTATAGTGTGACTATGGAGTAGTTATAGTTAAACTCAAGCCTTCATAAGTAGTAGTGCAGGAGCAAGGTAAAAAGTCTGAGCTCCCGTATCATGCTGAGATGTTGCTTAGAATTAACAGTCACTGGTCAGAACATGTGCAGAACATGCTCTGTAGGAAAACAAGAGAACAACAAAATAAAACAAAACTCCCAGAAAACACAAATGACGTACAAGATTCATACCTCTCCAGCCACTACGAACAGCACGTGTCCAGAAACCAGGAAGAGAACTCAAAATCTGAACAAAAGCAAGATAGTATGGAGAATCAACTATTTTCTGACTATATCACTTCAGAAATCATGCACGGGTCCATAACCATAAAGCAGATGAGCAAAGAAGAGCATTATAGTCTTCACATTCACCATCTCTAAGCACTGTAGCATGGCACAAGATCATAAGTATAAGAGAAAGCTCAGCAGAGACACGTCTCTCCCTTCCCACGCACTGTGGAAGAGCTTCTGCTGATGGTCAACTACAAATCTAATAATTACCATTTTCCTTTTAAAGGAGAGGAATTGTACGTTGTACAGTCAGAACTTTTGATGTAACTAGAATAGAAAGCCCCTCAGAACTAGATACCATAAAAACTGGAAAAACACTACTACAGCACTGAATAACTCAAAACCTCCACTATGTGGATTAAGGGTTGAAATTCCATTAACACTTGGGTTTCCCACAGCCAAGGGTACGTAAGGATGGAGCAAACTGCAACCCATTGCTAATTCAAAACAATATCTGACACTGAAAACCCATTCTTTGGAACATAGAGGTCAGAGAGGAAAATCGCCTGAAAGATTCATTTGCTCCACTACCACCACCAAAACACAGACTGGTTACACACCACAGGAAGAAATCAAGCTGTTAAACTGGGCCTGCCCAAAGCACCAGAAATGCCTGCCCAGCCCTGGAAACCCCCATGCTGAAGCTCAGCTGAGGCAGCAAAGAGCACTGATTTCACCTGCACCCAGCAGCACCTGTGCCAAGAACCCATTGGCTCCAGGTGCTGTATTTACATCCTCCCAGCTTTCAATTAGGAGTCAGACAGAAAGGTAAAAAGTAAAAGAGAATAAAAAGGAGAATAAAAACTGTGGTGAACAGAGGTATTTTTTTCTCCCTATATCATTGCCAGTGCTTGATTAGAGTCAATCTATGATTAGATTAGAACATTGGGGTTCTAATGATAACTATTTAGAAATATTCTAAAACTGACACACAGCTCAGAGCTATTCACTATTGCCCTCGCAGTCCTATAAGGCTGCTTGCATAGTATGTATTTTTGTGATAAATGAAAAGAGCAGAAAATATTTTGTGAGAATATTTAAAGCTGTTTTTCATTCTTGTGTATTTATAGTTCAGTCTAAAGTCTAAATTTAGATTTATCTGAATTTAGGCTGATAAAATTGTGGCATCTGTAAATGTACCAGATCTGACATTAACAGGGAACGCCTAACATCTGTGTGTGCCAATTATTTTTGGAAAAAAAACATTGTTAGGAATTAATATGCATGGGTGTTTTCAAAAGAAAATAGGGGTTTCCAAATCTACCATTTTATTGCTACTTGCACATAACCTGCAGCAGGGCTCAAGCTGCAGAATAAAATAAAGTAAGGATGCAGGCTGTGGCTGGATGCTCTCCTTCCATGTAATGCATCTGAGCATCTCATGTAGCATCCTTACTCAATACAACATCACACCTGAACCAGAACCCCACATAATGTTTTAGCTCTTTGCTGTGGCTTCCAAGATGCAGCAATAACTTATATTACTATCTGTAGTATGATTGAAATACTTTAAGAAAGTCTCACTACATTACATGTAATCTATATAAAATAGATAAATGACATATCTTAATTTCTAAAAGTCATCTCAATCATGAGATGAATTAGACAAGCTTAGGTATGCAAAGCCTTGGTAGCCAGGGCCATAAGTGTTTTCTCTGAAGTACAGGACTGATATGTCTGGTAGGAACAAACTGCAGGCATATAGTTTGGCTGTGATTGTTTTCATATACATATCTAATAAAATAGGGTTAGGATGGCTGATAATGAAACATGGGACTTGAAATATATTTTTGGCGGTTGAATACATATTACTTAGTCATCCAATAACATGTGTTTTAGTAGAAAACCATTATGATTATCAGAATATTTTTTGCACTGGCCAAGGAACATTTTTACAAACTAGTTACCTTCCTGAATTTATTCATAAACACTTTGTAAATGCACCAGAATGATCTTATCCATTCTGCTAAGAGCTGCCTTAGTGTTTTCACTAGCTGATGGCTTTCTTCCCAGTGAGTTCTGTCTACTGGCAGCTATTGAGTCAAAGCTACTGAGGAATGTCACCCCAGTCCTTTGCATACAATTAGCTACAGATGCTGGTGTCTGAAGTCACCATATGTATGAAGTCAACCTCCTACAAATATCCTAGGTTTTGACATTTGTTTACGTGAATTGCAAGAGAAGGAAGAATAAAAGAACACTTACTTTCTATTTTCAGGAGCTGAATTAAGTCAGCTCTATTTACAGAAAAATCGATGGAAAACACTGACTTGAAATGTAATTTCTGAACTCAGTGCTCTACTGTGAGAATCTCATTGAGGATAACTGTATTTTTTTCTTCCCAATTTCATTAGCTCTCTCTTAATTGCAAACACTGAACCAAATTTATGAGGCTGAGCAAAGCTGTGGTGTTTACATCATTGCTTAAGAGCAGTGTTCACCTCAGAGCTCACAAAATAGTAACAACATTAGCAAAGAGATCTCCAAGGGAAAACACCCTTTTGATTGCAGTAGTGGCTGTGGGGAAGCTGATGAGCAGATGAAGAAGGCTGAGAAGGAAACACATTGAAGATGATATGGCTGAGGGAAAAAAAAAAAAAGGTTCCCATTCCTTTAGCACATTTGGATTTGCAATCATATCTCACTTTTTGTAGGAAGCTAAAGAACTACACACCCTGCTGTAAGCAGGGACATGAAACTCCCAGCGCCACTGTATCAGAAGACATTAGTCAACAGAAACCAGAGTCTTTCCTAAGGAGAGAAGCAAGAAACTAGTGCTAAAGGATGGCTGCAGGCTTGAAACAGGGCTAGAGTATGGAGCAGTGGGCTATCTTACAACTCCATTAGACTGGTGTCTTTAGGAAACAAAGCAAGAGCAGCACTATTGACACCCCTACCTAGTTTTTAAACAGACGAACTCCTACCCGGTCTGGAATCACACGGGTCGGGAGCAGCATCATCCCAGTGGCAGCAGAAGGGAGACTCCTACAATCTCCCCAGGTACCTGCCAGGGAAAGCCAGCCCTGGCAGAGTCCCACAGAGAAAGCGCCTTGCAGGGCTTACACACAGGACTGCAACCAACAGCCCCGCTGGGGACATGTCTATCCTAAAGTAGAAAGGCAGTAAACTGAATAGAACCTGGGGTTGGATCCAGCTGGCTTGCATTCACTCACAGCTCTGTGACTGACTGATCTCACAGAAAGGTTTGCTGCCACATGGCTACTCCATCGGAAAGCCGTGTACAATGGTATTCACCTTTGCAGCTGAGTTGAGGGGCGTAGTTTCATAATTTGCACTGGAATTTTCACATTAAAAGGACTGTTAGTATGCCAGCTACAATATTCCATTTACATCTGGTTGTGAAGTGAGATAGGGAAAAGTGAAAAAAAAGTGTTAATCAAGTGCTAATCTTGCTGCTAATTATTTTAACTGCCTTCACTTGGGATTTCTGTGTATGTTTCTTTTACTTTCCTCCCCTAAATGGGAGTAAAACGTACAAAAGGGCAGGTATTTCCTCCTTCCTGGTCCTACCCCACCTATTTATTGGGCCATACCACATGCCTGGGAGTTTCATAATGGGAATTGGAAATGGAATTAAAAAAAGGAAATTGCTACAAATGAAGCAATTTCCTGGGTGTAAACAGCGCTTGTAATTTTGAAGAACACAGTTAACATGAAAGCATATTTTGTTCTGTCATGCCAGTGTGATGATTTGTTGTTAGATCTTATTTAGCTGAGAACGTTAACAAATAACCTCATTATGATCACTGATGACATAAAAGACCAAGGGCTGAACACTGAGGTCCAAATTTGGGCAAAACTCCAGAACTTCGGTAATACTTTTGTCTGAGTAATCACATTAGGATCTGGTCTTGACAAGTTCCAGCTCTAATGGATAACTCTATACTCTGGACTAAGTAATCGAAAATCTGGTAACACACTTTAAAAAACAAAAACAAAAAACACAAGCTGAGATTCTTGGAGCCAAAACCCATTGACTTCCAACAAACAAAACTTACTGCAGAGTACCACAACACCATTTAGACAGCTCAGTGGCCGTGCTAGCTGTTTCCTAGGATCTCAAATGCATGGCTTCAATAGGCACTACGCACTTGCCTCATCCAGCTTCTGTCAGAGTAATGCTATGACTGAATCATGTAAAACAGGCAGCACCCTGCTGCTGTATCAACGACCTTCAAGATCTTCCCACAGGAGCTTCATAAGTCCCTAGAGCTGCCTGCTAGTGAGCAGGCCACACATGTCATTCACTGTGTCTCCAGTTACCCAAACTCATCTGGAAATCCATTCCCAAGTTCTTCTGGAAATAGAAATTTAGGCTTCTACTCATGTAAGCTTCTTTAATTTCTCTCATTCTTATTGTATATGTGTATTTTTTAAAAAAAACTTTACTATTCCTTTTTTTTTTTTTTTTTTTTTTTTTTTAAGAAATTGTTTGAAGACTTGAGGTTGAATTTAAAGGTATTCAATTCCATTTGTCCTTTGCCCTTCTAATGCATGTGGCCTGATGAATATGTGCACCATACAGGCATAAAATATCAACATCAAAAGCTATCCAAGAACACATACACAGCAAAGTTTAAATGAATTTCACTACCACAGATTGATGTATCACTGAGGCATAGTATATAGTTATTTGACTATCACTGCACTAAAACTAAATTATATTTCAGCAGTCCTGGATGTACTAGAGGTAAGAAAAATCATTCATCCAAGAATAATCAACTTTTGGAAATCATTCACTGCTGCTATAACTGAGCACAATGTACCAGCAATTAGTTGTGCATCATTGCTTTCAAATTGCACAAAGCTGACTGCAATGGGAGTGGTGACATTTGTTAAACTAGCTTTTGTATGAAGTAAGAGATCACCTGGAGGAGGAATATTACTGGAATTTATGTTTCAGGTCATATCTGGGAATTTACATTTCAGTTGCAGAATGTCTCCTCTTGGCTTTCACAACTAATGATGTCATAGATCAAAGATACAGGATATCTTAGAAAGCCCTGCTGGAGACATACAATGAATAATTCAACATTTGTGGACAAGTTCCTACTCTCATTTGTACATGGATTAATAAAATCTGATTTCATGGAATTCAAAAGGAGATTTTATTCTGGTGTGAAGGCTGTCTGAATGAGACAGATAAACTGCAAGCATGGATTTACTGCCTTTACATCAGGTGTCAGGCCCATATTCAGTCCACTCAAATGAAATACTGTAAAACTATCTTCTACAGTCCATGAAGAGAGAGAAAGAGGCACTTTGAGCAGAAAAAGCATGGCAAACTACACCAAAGACCAAGCTACAATCTTAGCTCAAGAATTACAGTGCAACATTAGATAATCAGATCAGATTAATTCATCACATACACATGAACGCGTAGGTCAGAACAGTAATGAAGTGCCTGTGTTTGGATGAAGTACTCATGAGAACGCTGTGATTTTCTTTTTTGGGAGTATTTTGCAATGGCAGGAGAAAACAAGCCTGGTAATTTTTTATAATAGGCTTTTACGTACACCTAGGAAACAAACAAACATACTTAGAAAAAATCAGTGAAGAAGTAGATATTAAAGGCTCAGTTACAGCCACTGCGGTTGGATTACACCTGGCACTCTCCAGAGAGTGTACATCTGGGCATGGAGATTGTGTACATGTCAGTCTTTATTGCCAAATTCATTAACCACTGTGTTCATAGAATCATAGAATCACAAGGTTGGAAATGACCTATAAGATCATCTAGTCCAACCGTCTCCACACCGCCACAATCCGCAAAATTACTGAGGGTACACTCAATCCCCTCTTCTAGGTCATCAATAAAGATATTAAACAAGATAAGCCCAGTACCGACCCCTGGGGGACACCACTTGAAACAGGTCGCCAGCTGGACTTAACTCCATTAACCACTACCCATTGGGCACGGCCCTATAGCCAGTTTCTTACCCAAAGGAGTGTGTAGCTGTCCAGGCCACGGGCAGCCAGTTTCCCCAGAAGAAGCCTGTGAGAGACCATGTCAAAGGCTTTGCTGAAGTCTAGGTAGACTACATCAACAGCCTTTCCTTCATCTACCAGTCTGGTCACCCAGTCATAGAAGGAGATGAGGTTGGTCAAACACGACCTGCCTTTAATGAACCTGTGCTGGCTGGGCCTGATCCCCTGAAATGTGTTCTACTACATTTGGATTCAGTCCCATAGGAAAGTTTTCAGTTGATCCCCTTTGCATGTTTTCCCGGTTAGATTTGTCTCATGAGTTTCCTGAAGAAGGGAGAAAAGAACTAGCAGAACCTAAAAATCTATTGGATGAAAACTATCTCTAGCAGTGGATCTTGTTTGCTGACGCATGCAATTAGAATGCAGTTATCTTCAAATATCAGAAATTAGTTGTTTCATATAAACCTAAAGCAATTTTTGATTATGTTTTTTAAAAGAGAGGGACTCCTATGACTCTTCTTCTTTGTATAGGGAACAGTCAAATGCAAACACTAAATAACTTCATCAGTCTGGCAGGTGTACCTTTTACACTGAGATGTTTGGACTGCTAAAACCAGTATACATAAATAAAGTCAATATGACAATTTTGGATAACAGAGGAAATGAAATTGGGACATGATGGACCCAAATACCTTGGTTTTTTTGTGTTGTAAAACAGGAAGCCTCTTATAACTAGGTTTACAATACTTATTTAAAGACAGACTTCAGGGATTTTTAACACAATTCAAACACAATGTAATTATAATTCATGTAATTCCTTCGTTTTTATTAAATAAAAATGTGGGAGCAAATTAATAAATATGTCAAATGGCAACATTTTCTGCTTAAACCCTGGGGTGCATATTTAATATTTAGATTTCTGTCTCCTCTAAAATTAATAAGAACAACTGGAAATTAAATATGAAATAATTGAATGTTTGTAAAAATACACAAGCTTGATACAAAAACACCTTCTACTCAGCAGGCTAAAAAATGGAAAATAAAGTACATGGTTATTCTCCCAGCCTCAAGTGATTTGTGGCTCAAGGTTTTACAAGCTCAGATTCAAATTCAGATCAAATGTTTGGGAAGTAGCTTTGCTCATTCTGACTCCTGAGCTGACTCATCCTGTCCTGACTCACTTTACCCTGGAAGGTTAATCTGTGAAAGGTTCTTATCAGGCCTGCTTCTGGAAAACAATACGTTCTCTCTCTTACAGACCTCTGATAGCATCAATAAAATAGCAGCTCTAAGGGAACTGCCATCTGTTATTTTGGAGTTCAGGATGTCTTCACAGCTCTTGCGTAAGACTTTGTGAAAGAAGTTGAAAATCATTCCTATTTCTATGATCAAATGACTCTTCTCTCTGAATGCTCTGGTAGATTTCTTTTTGTCTCTATATCAAGTACACTTTTCAAACCTCTGGTGATATAACTCAGTGGTTTCTCTATCAGTTAACATCTGCACAGATTCTAACCACTGCATCCAGGGCTCTCCTCCCTGCCTTCTCTCACTTTTTCTAACACGATCTTCTCTCTGTATCTTTCATTTTCTGTCTCCTCCTGTTCTTGTCTTTACTTCTTTTATCCTTCTGTTTATCCTGGAGACAACCTCCCCATTTTCTAAGCCACAGTGAATTTTAAGTTCTTATTCAAATCCTTCCTTCAAACACTCTCCTTCCCTAAAGTTATCTAAGAACACTTTACTGCAACTCCCGCAACTTCCAAACGATCCTGATCTTTCACTTGCTGTTTTGTATGTTGCTTTAAAAATGGCCTGTCCCTCTGTCCTAGCAAATTCCTATGTATCCCTTTGTATTACTGTGCAAGACCTATTTCACTGACACTACACAAATGAGTAATACATTTGGTAAGTTAAAAGAAAAGCCTGAAATTACTGCAGACCATTCGGTAGAAGCAGTAAATAAGGAGCAATTAATACTATTATCATTTACAGTTAGAATATATACACTATCCACAAGTCTGGCAGTTCAAAGGAGAGCTAAGAACTATATCAGTCGGCTGTTTTGTCTTGAATAATTAGTTTTATACAAGAACATTGATCAAAGGCATTGGTAGCAAGTTTACTGAAGTGTTCATCATGTACAAAGACCCTGGAAAATTGCTCAGACCTGAACTCAGCTCAGCCAAAATCAGGTAAGCCATAAATAATCAGAGTTAAAGATGAACTGTCAGATCTGAACAAAGGAATTCCACACACAGGAAAAAATGGCTACAGTCTCAACAGCAATGGATGTTTTTTAATTAGGACCCTTGCCGGACTTACGAACTTCAGTACGCAAAACAGTGACAGAGTCATCATCATACATGCTCCAAACAGCCACTTACCTTGCGGCTGCAGCTACTAATAGATGTGCTGTAGAAAACAAAGTAGTCTGGCTTCCTCATTTCATTAATCAAAATCCATAATTTTGGAGGGAGAAAGAGCAGGTCATTCGTGTGAATGCTGTCTGATGCCCAAAAGAACCTACAATGACAGAAATGCAAGCTTTCTTAATGTCATAAAGTTAAACAAAAATAAAGTGAAATATCAGAAGTTGTGGGGAGAAGTTCATAATATTTCATTGAAAACAGAGAAAACAATTCAGGCTTTCTGGAAGAAGTTCTTTCCTTCTCATCCTGCTGAAGCATGGGACAAGATTACTAAATATTTATCAACTGTATTTTTTGCACATCTACAATTGGATAATAAATGGTTATTCCAAGGGGAAATAAACATAATACATTTTCCATGGAATCTTCTATATTTGTTAACAATCTGTCACAATATGCCTTTCTGTTTTTCTGAATTGCTGACAGAAGATTCATTGAGGACAGTTTGTGATACCAGTTCATGCTCTTCAGACACGCTCGGTACGGAAGTGAATGGAAAGCACTAATTCGTTTAAGTGAGCAACTGTCAGAGACCAGTGACTTTTGACCCTCACTGATCAGGCTGAAAGTAAAGAGACTACATACCTCTGCCAAACTTTTGAGTCACTCTGAATTATGTTCAGTGCTGCACTGTTTTAACCCTGTAGAATAGCTGATTTAATGTTGATGTAACAGCTTATAGTACATACTTTTCATACTCCTAATTAAATTAATTAAATCCTAATTAAACTAGTTTTCCAAGTTCATAAGACACATTTCCAATCTAAACCAAACGAAAATGTCCATTAGTTCAACATGCACCTGCTGAAATTACTGGAAATATATTAAGTCATTATTTCTTTTTCTGGGGATCAGGAAGGGAACCAGAGAAGTTAACATCAAAATTGTTCCCTAAAAAATGTTTTTTTTCCTCGTGATTAGCATAAGGAAAAACAAATTAAAGGACCAACTAGAAAACTAGATATTGTTTGAATTACTTACTAGTCCCTAGTAATAGTTACATTAACAGCAGTCATCTTTCCCTTTCCAGGAACGGAGTAAATGGTAGCGCTAGTTCTCTTGTTCTTTCATGCCACCAATCAACGTATTAGGTAGCATTTGTCACTAAGAAAAAGTTACACTTTTTCATTCTTTCTTAAAGTTCAGATACAAGACGAAACTCCAAGGAACTGAATTTGACCTTGAACTGATTCCAAATATTTGGCTTGTGCACTCCTAGTTGAAAGAAAAATCAGGGATCCTGGCTCAGGGGTGAAATGGAAGCCTTGTTTGAACTATAAAATTAGAGCAGCTTGAGAAAAATGATTGCATAGTATAGAAACATAAATTAAAGGTAAATCATGAAAACAATGAAGTTTAAAAAAAAAAATCACTTTCCGTTAAAAGTCAATTATTTTGCTAGAAGGTCAAATATATTTTCAGTAATAACATTGTTCACCAGTAGACCATGAAGACCTGTGCATGTCTAAAATACGTAGATCTTTTAATACGTGCAGCAGAAACTGAATGTTGGAACTGTGTCAAACAGCCTCTGCAAAATTACAATGCAAGTTTGACCACATGAAGTAATCAAAGTCTCAGTTTATTAAAATGTGTTATTTATGACTTACAGAAAATATCTCTTGCCCGCAAAAGAAAAATGAGTTAAGAATTAACCCTTTTTAATATTAAAAGTTTCTTTTTTTACCTTAAATTTACCAATAATTTTATTCACAAAGCAGACAAAACAGAGATGCCAAGTCTCCCACACTACCATCAATTAGATTCACTAATAAATTGTCCGATTCACATAGTCTTTTTACAGAACCATAACACCCTACCCTGCTGGCTAGGGTTGCTGACATTCTGTAACGATTCCCTTGGCTGCTGGCACTGTATGACACTGTACCATAACTGCAACTGAGCAAACAGTGATTTGCAGGGTTGCTTTAAAATGGTTAATGGTTGTCTTAGACCAATGCTACTCAAGATCTTTTGTCAAAAGTTAGATAAAATACATTGAGTTCTCCTGGATCAACTTAGTCAGCATGAATACTGCTTTCCTCAACAGCAACAACAACAACGAAACAAACAGAAAAAAACAAAAACCAAAAAACACCAGGCTTTCATATTCTTTAATTTTTATTTTTTAGGGTTGAGTCCTTCTGTTTACAACTATATCAGAAAAAAAAAAAAAAAAAAAAAAAAAACAACTAAGGACCAGTATAACACCCTTCAGCAATCTGTACAGTTGCAAAAGCAGCATTTTGAAAAGTTTGGTTTCATCTCACCTGACATAGAAAACTCATGGCCAAAATTTGCCTCTACAAACACTGAGCAGTAAACCACTACCATGGCAGCTTACGCTTCCAGCCTGAAGGCAAAACCAGGCTTTCTAGATATACATCTCAGTCTCCAATGGCTCCTTGATTAATACAGACAGGAGAAATTGAGCAAAAAGTCAGTGCTTGGTATGCCTCTATAGTCTTGGACTCTAATCCTACAGGGAGCCTTAGGATGTGGCATTACTGCATGGCAATACTGCCTGATTGAGGAAGTGCACTACTCACACATGGACACACTTTCATCTTCAGCTTTTCAGCCGAAAAATACATTTTTACATGAAAAAATAACGTAAAAAAAACCCACATTTAGACTTGAACGTAATTTAGAGTGCATATCCTTACCAAGATTTCCAAGATTTCCTTACTAGGGTTTCCTAATGAGGACTGCTTGGTTCAATATCACATGATAAGGTCAAGTGACAGCCAGGTTACCAATTGCATTAATATGACCAACAAGTCCCAAGTTAATACAGAACAAATTGAGAAAAAGTGGGAGATATCCACTGCACTCTACATTCATGTATTTAACACAGAGAAACCAAAGGAATAATTCTAACTATGGAAAGTATTAACTTACGTTGCAATAAAATGAAGTTTTAAACAATTTTTTTGTTCTTGCCCATGTTGACTAATAAATATTAGACAAGGGAAAGGCTAGATTCAATCAGGGTTAAAAAGGCACACAGATGGCCTTTACTAGGCCTAGCACAGTGGGGTCAATGTGGCAGTGCCAGTGGTATTAAAGAACAAGGCTCTGAGCCTCCACTCACAGTTGTACATAGTTTTTAAAAAGTGTCTCCAGTCAGTGTTTAATTCAACTAGTTTGGTTGTATTAAAGGGTTACATGAAAGTACACAGGCAAGGAAATAGCTTCAATAGTGATCTTGTTGTTAGAATACAGGAAGATGCTTTTCACAAAAACACTTTGTATTGCATCTGTTCAGTGAGGTTTTTGGGGTTCTGTTTTTATTTCAAAGGCACAAACGATAGTGGGTTTAATGCTTTCCAAATGCTTTCAAGTCTGAATACTTCAGACCTGATGTAAGTCTTCCCTTAGGGATTTAATGTATTTAATTATCTCTGAAGTTTTATCCATCATAATAGCTAAGTGAAATCATTGCTCTTGTATAGAACAAAGAGAAGCCAAAAATATAAATCAATATTTGATTTTTTAAAGTTATTTACCAGAGCAACACATGACAGTCATTGAAGCAGTAAAAGAATTCCTAATAATTATTTTTAGAAAAAGATAACAAAAGGACATTTTTGAATAATGCTAATTCTTTCAGAGAGGCAGAAATACACTCAAGCAGCAAAGTGGGAGAGAGAGAGGGAGAGATGAATAATGATTACTTTTAATTACTCCTGCATTCATTCCAACCACAGAATCAGGTAGGACTTGAAAGGGTGTAGCTTATATGAAAGTGATCCTAAAGTTGCCCCAGCCACAAAAGACTTTCATAATAACCCAAGGTAGCCAGTGTTTCATGAGTATTGCTCCACTGAAAACTTCATTCTCATCATTTTCTCTATGGTTGCCTACTAACACAGTCTCTGAAGTTCGGAAAGGGCATTGGCAGACTGATCATTTTTCACTTCTACTCCTTCAACCAGTCACAGCCCTCCATCACCAAGGTGTACAGAACTACAGATCTCGATGTAATCAGTCAGACTAGATTCAGAATCACCTTTTAGCAAAAGTGTGACTTTTCTTATCGTTTCCCCCTAAAAGTATGGAGTAAGAGGCTGGAGGAAATGAGTTCTTTCCCAGAACCCTTGTGCACTCCAGTCCTACACCGTCTGCTTCCTGCACTCCAAACCCAAACTCTGATCTCTCTTAAAGCCCAGCCCAGGCTCCCATATCTTCTGCTTCTCCAGTTGTACTTGTCCCCATCCTGCAAAGTACATTCATCCGTAGTCTCATCCTTCATTGCCTGAAGATCAGGAAACTTGTAGACTTTACCTGTGATCTGAGTGGGTGATTGCCTCTACTTCAAAGGCAAAGACCCCAGCTGCACCCCGCTTCCACTTTCCCCTGATAAATGAACCGTGTATCCCTATCCTTGTCTCTACCTTATGAGACTTCTCATGACCCCCTGACCTCTATACGACCTGATATAACCTGTCACCTCCGGACACATCAGATAAGATCAAATGAGAGAGGGCTGCGGAGCAGTGAACTGGAATTTGCAGTCTGTAATTTTGCCACTTCTGCCTTATGTGTAAGGATAACTTGATTAAGCCACTGCATTTTTGCATTCCAATTTAACACAAATATTATATCATGTCTTGTTAAGCAGTAGACTGCTGCAAGTGCACTTCTATAACATTTTAATCTAAACTGTGAACTGTAAATCCATGTGGTATTTGGGTACTGAGGCTGTGGAACACGTCACTTTACCTTCTAAAACTTTGTTTTGCATTACCTGCATTTCCTATCATATTACTAAATACGTAGACTACAAGGAGTACAATTTGAATCATTTCCCAGGCAGGCATAAGAAACTGGGTTAATTCTCAAGTACATTAATCAATGGTTTACCTCTTGGCATTAATTCCTCATTCTCCCCCACTGAGTGGTGGTGCTTGGAGCGAGCTGTCACTGCCTGCCAGCTGTACTGCCACTGAAGCTGAGAGCTGGCAGAGCAGACAGAAAAGGAACTATTATATTAGTATTTCATGCTGACATGCCATTATTGGAGTCAATACTGGCATAAAAGTGGACTGACAAAATGGAGAACGAGGACATGAATTCTGCTTTAATGTGGCATCTTTTCCACAACACCTGCAAATAGATGCATTTCCCTCCAGGATTTGAGATGCTCACAGATTAGGGGAGCCACACCCTGCTTAGAGAGAGAAAGGCAATGCCACTCCTCTGATAAGGAAATTCAAAGCATTTCCTTGGATTTATGAACTCTGTGTTTCCTGACCCATGTAGTTTTTGCCCATGTCAGGTATGATCTGGACCTCATCTCCTGTTCCATTGCAAAACATGCAAAGGCAAACACGTTATTGCAAAAATACAGTATGGAGATATTCAATAGATATTAGCAATTGTTATTTCATTCTACTCCATATTATTGCCCACAACTGTGAGATAGCTACTTTTTAAAAGGAGATCGATACAGAATTCTCAATTTACAAATAAGAAAACCAAAGCACACAAAAGAGAATAACTTGCCCTAGTTCCCAAAGGGAACCAGGGCTCCTCAGGGAATAGAATCCAGGGGTCCATGTCACAGAATCACTATCTGATGTCACGCATTTGGTAAATATCATGGACAACACCAAACAGTGAACAATCTACTTCAGATATGCATTGTGAAACATCCTGATAAGCAGACTTGTTATTTACTGTGGAAAAGATGGATTGTGAGACTGTGCCACACACAGTCTGATCAGTTGATCAGTTCCAAATGAAGAGGCTCAACTGAGGTAAAATAATTATCCCAACAAGATTGTTAGAATGTAAGTTACTGGGCTGGACTGTTTGTTTGGTTGTTTTTTTTCTTAAATCTCGTTTGTTTGAAGGTAACCCTGCAGCAATAAGATACCAATCATATCACCACCACAAAGTTATAAACAGGAAGGAAGATACAGTCCAACACATGCACCCAGGTTTCTCTAATCCCTTTTTCCTTTTAGGCAAATTCCAGGCTATTCCCACCTGCCTTCTGTACCCTTGCTGATCAATTATCCTGTTGAACTGAAAGTGAACCTGCTGCAAAGGGTTAAAAGGTGGCTGCACTCTTGTAGTCAGTTGCATTGAAAACAAGTTGTATAAACAGTATCAGAAGAGAGAAATAGTAATACAGATGTCCTCCTTAGAAAAGTTCTGACATAGACTGTTCGTTTCTTCTCACTGAGGAAAAGGATCATAATCTAATTAAGTGTAAAAATGATGATAGCTCTAGAAAGGATGAAGGACTTCTGTAAGACTACCACTTTATCAGGCCTTAAAAGTATGTGGAAGAGTGCCATGATCACAACAGCTTTCTGAGACATCAGGTCATTTGTTTAGAGTATTTAGGGGAAGACAATGGCCAATGGAAGTTTGAAGCTCCTTTTGCTACACTTAAGGAGGGCTATTGAGGGCAAAGGAGAGGAGAAATTTTCGAGGTTGAGTTTTGGCTGTCCCAGAGCAGAATCACAAGCACCAAGTGGACAGGACAGTGGTCACACTTCAGAAAGCATTCTCTACTTGCCTGCTTTGTTGAAGGTGTCAGTGCCATTTACTGGTAAAAGTAATGGCTATGCTAGGACAACTATATTCTGCAAACAGCATCCTGCCTTACCAAACTCACTGAATGTCCTTTAGAACATAAATATTTTCTGTTAGTAACGACCTGGACTAATCTTGAACTGTCTATTTTTATATATGACTCATTCTTCTGGAAAAGCATGCAATATACAGGACACTGAATAATTGATGCTGTTCAAAGTTTTGCATCTTGTGTTTTGCATTCAGACTCTCTCCTCTGATTTAAATTTAACAGTTTATTCTCTCACTCCCCATCTTCCAGAAGAAGATTAAATTTTTTGCTTTCCAGAAAAAGATAACATTTTATTTTTTGTTTTCAAGAATTCTGTCAGTGGAATTTGTGAGAATTATCTTGATCTGGAAAAGATTCCCCCTTCCTTCATTCATACCTCGGGCACGTACTAACAAGACAAGGTATTTAATGAATGTCAGAGAACAAATCTCAGCAGCATGCTGATAGAGTACTGACATACAGTGGTGACATGTGTTATCTTCTGGGCCAGACTGATGCACCGTATGATTATGCATGCCATCCTGTACCAACTCAGCTTGAACTGGAGACAAAGGCAACAGAAGATGTTAACA
Source organism: Chrysolophus pictus (assembly GCA_037305975.1). Lineage (NCBI taxonomy): Eukaryota > Metazoa > Chordata > Aves > Galliformes > Phasianidae > Chrysolophus > Chrysolophus pictus. The sequence goes on from CM074587.1 coordinate 14,089,637, forward strand.
CTCATGATCTCATGAGAAAATGAACCTGCCATTTCACAACCAGGTAAAGCACTAACAAGTATTTGCACCGTCCTACTTATAAACCTAAAAACTCTTTTCAACAGATATGATTAATTTGCTGCTTCTGCAGTATTATCAACCCCTCACTCTTTCAAAATTCATGAGTCAAGCCCCAAAAGCTCACGTGACAGGCTTAAAGATGGGGGGGGAGAGAGGGGAAGGGTCTCTCTCTCTGTATGTGTATAAAGACACATATGGACTACCATTTGCCTTTGGGATATCAAATCTCAAGGATATATGTTAAAATTTTCAGATTTTTGCTGCAACTAAGAGAATGTAAGTAGCTATATTTAAAAAGTGTATCAAATTATGAGATGAAAGATTACATTCAAATATTCAGTTCAAATGATATTCAGATAATGCACCAGTGAAGTACATTGTGAAGTAAGTTTTCAGTTTGATTAAATTTTCTTCACTGGTTTCAAAGATTAAGTGACAGGTTTTCTTCCACAATCAGTTTGCTTAGTGGGGAGTCTGTTCTAATAAAAGACTATTCTAACAAAAGGACATCTCATCATCTTTGTTATTAAATTAGTAAGTGAAAAGCCTGAAGAAACTCAGAAGCTGAGTTTGGATTTTTCTTCATAACTTGCTCAGGAACATGTTATCCTCAACAAAGCTGGAAAGACTGGAAACTTTTCCAGACTGGAAACTTTCTAAAAGTTAGATCCTCCTCATTTTGGTTAAGACAACATATAGTACGTACTCAACTGTTTCTTAAAGAAACATTTTCCATTTTAAAATGTTTAGGAAACCAACATATCAATAATGAAAATGGTTAATTGAATCCTAACCCAAATACTTCCTAAAGCTGAGAGAAGTCTGCTGATTTCAATCCAGTTCCAAATGACATTGGGTAGAAAGCACTCAGGATGGCCATGCACCAATTTCTGAAGAGTCCACACAAACAAGTGTCACTGTGTGCTTGATTTGAATTTTTTTTTTTTTTCCAAGAAAGTACATTACCAATTTGCACTGGATTATTGCATCATCAATTACAGATACTTAAAATATTTGAAGGTATCAATGTTCAGCTTAACTATATGAAGTAGCCCAATTACTGTTATTGGGAGACAATACTGAAAGGGAGACACAGAGATCAAGCAGGAGTCCAGGATTTATCCTTGACTTGAGTCATCATTTAAGCTCTGCACAAATTTGGCACCTCCATTTTACAAGACGTCAGTGCTTTTTGCAGTGGAGCTGAGCTCTTGGAAGAAACACAGCGAGGTAGGCTGTATTAAATTGAACTATTTGCTTTGAACATACCTTTTATGTATGCTAAAGTACAATAAGTGCCTTGATGAGACTCAGTTTCAGAAGTAAAAAGATGCTAATTCTGTGTAGGTGTTAATTCTGCCCATGGAGTTTGCACTTTGAACACTGCCTAACTTCGATTTTCTCAATTTGGACAAGCCAAAAGATTACTTTTGATTTTCAAGGTGCTGAGTGCTCTTATCTTGCTTTAATTTGATACAGCCTCCCTTTTCAATGGGAGCTGAGGATACTCAGCACCTTTCCAAATTCATTTGGTGTCTTACAAAATCAAGGAGGTATTGCTCAGATCCATGTAGTTCAGCACAGCAGCAAACAGCAATGACTATTCCAAAATAGGTGCTGTTCAGCCATTCAGATATTGATACCGATACTCCATGAAGACTAATTCAGATACTTTTTCCTTCTCATTTTCTCCACTGTGTGTCTTTAATGAGCTTTATTTTTCTTAAGGCCAAGGAAATTTCATGTACAGTGCCACATTTGCACAGGAGATGTAGGAATTTCCTACATCCATTGTGTATAATAGATATTCTGGCACTGAGACATGGAACTCCCACACTACTACTACATTAGTCTAAAACAAGCACAGGCAGATCAGAAAGACAACAAGCTGTGATAATAGAACATAATGAATGCGTAACACAGCTTCCAAGTATTTGGAAATGCTTTCCTACAACATCTTAACTACCGTGCCAGAAATATTGCTTTTCAGACTTGTGGGGGATAATTCTCCATGTCAAATTCTGTAGTGTCAGGTCATATGAACAAAGGGAAGTAAGCAAACAAACAACCAGACAAGACAAACAAAACAGACAAGATCAATCCAGTTAGAAAAATCACTATTCTAAACAGGGACATCCCCATGCAGCACAGACACATCAGAAAAATATTTTTCTGTAAAAAGATGAGAAATTGGGGAAACAAATGCACACTTTTAATTGATAATAGTTGGGCATAAGAAGTATTTCCCTAGAATGCTTATTCCATATGCCTACTTCCACTTTTTATTAAAGCAATCATAAAACTGCCATGGTAACTTTCATTCATTACTTCTAGGACTAAAAACAGGATCCAACCTATAAATAATAGCCTCTATGCCCATAAAGAGTTATTCCCTTAAGTTTGCCTTGATCACAATGGACTGTTGACTTTGCTCTTGCATTTTTGTGTTTGCTTACAAAATCACTACATTTATACATTAAGATGACACATGAGATATTTCCCCTCTAAGTAGAAAATGGATTCATAACTCAACAGTGCAAGCTAGCTTTCCAAATACTGCTCTATATACAAAGAAGGCAAAAAATCACACTGAAAATTTTCATTTTAGGGAGTTCATTCCCTTGCCTGGGCAGAAACAAGATGCGATTTATGGTATTTTCATGTGATTTATCAGAATAGATAAAACACAAGTAAATCCCCGACTAGCAGACCTAATGCAGTTTGATTGACCTCTGATCTTTGGCTTATGGTTGGACTTTCTGTCATCTCAAAATATAAAATTGTTTTCCTGTAGTTGAAGTATTCAGACCATTTTTCACCTGTTTCCCTAGTAAGGGCTCAACCTCTACTGCTGTCTGTTCCCATACACTTGACCATCTGCTTTCATGGAACTTGAAGGAAGCATTGCCATTTCACCAAATCTAGCTGGAAATAAGTTCAGTACTTAAGAGCTATGGGAGAATCCCACCAGTTCCTTGGAAAATGAGCTGAAATATAATGGTTGAGGAAACAAGAAAAATGACAACAAAAACCTTTCTCAGCTATTTAACCTAATTGTCTACATAGACTCTAATAGCTCACTCTCTTTTTAAAACTCAGCATATGCTGTTGTAATCATTAAATAAAAACAGGGTTCAGGTATGCAAGATAAGCTTGTGGATAGTGTGAAAGAAAAATAACTTTCAGGAATACTATACCTTGAGTATTTACATTCCTGTTTTTATAATTATCTTAATTAAAAAGTAATTATTGCACTTACAGATAAGCTTATCTCTAACATGAAACTACCTGTCTACAATTAAAAAAAAAAAAAAAAGAAAAGCATAAATATTGCATTTTTTACTGTGTTTAATGGCCTCTCTGCACTTCAAATACTTTCTTCACCAGAAGGAAAATGTACTGTTATACTGAATTGGTATTCATAGTTTGTAAAAAGAAGTCAGTTTTCTAATAACGGAAGCAGGATTTCCAAAAGAACAGACTGAGCTAACAAAAACATGCTTTCACTTTGTGACAAAAATGTAAACTGCTAATGCAGGGTTAGACATGAATATTTTAACTAATCAACAGTAAAGTGAAGACTCCCTTGTCAAAAATGAGTTGTCTTCTCCTGATTGTCTTTCTCCATTGTTGCACTGTGCTTCAGGCCTCAGGCCTTCACCTTGTCAGTCCTGGAAACGTGGAGCCAGGTGCAAGCAAGACTGCTGTTTCTGCATCTGATTAGAGTTAGCAAGCAGGCACATTATAAATTTATCCATTTGGTTGGCATTCGTGGTCCAGATTCCCTTTTTCAAGATGGAACTGTGTATCTTAAGACCTCTTAGATGAGTTGTAATGTGACATAAAGGGCTGCTTCTATTTGTAGGGAAATAAAACCAGGCAAGTATGACATAGAACATGTTTAGGATATGTATTTTCACAAGGAATGATCTGTCTTCCAGTCCCTTCGCACATGAACTGTGATAAACCATAAATCAAAGTAGGAGTGGGAAAGCAAAATAGTGCAACAACCTCACAGAAGTTGCTGGGTTGTTGTTCTGAATGGAGAACTGACAGGTAGGTGGGTTTACAAAATTGGTTATTGCACAAAACTTAGCTCACATATTTTGAATACCACTTAGAACATAAATTAAGCAAGGTCTTAGGAAGCTGTCAAGCCACAGTGAGCCTTTAATACTACTCATTGGGTCCAGCAGAAGTGTACACCAATATGAACAATCTTTGTCTCTACTACATATGCTGTTAAAGTACATTAGTTAACTCATCAGCTAAGGCATCTTCTAAACCACTTATTCTCCCAGTCTAGACTAGTCTTTTTTCCTCTCTCTTTAAAACAAAAACAATTGATCAATCAAACAAACAAATCAGCAACAACAAAAACCAAGCATAAACGTTACACTCATAGTTATCCAAATGTTCTACTTCCTAGCTGAACCTGAGCTTGTTTCTACTTCAATCAGAGGAACCTGGGAACAAGAACAGTAGCTGGATTTTGAGTAAAACGACACTGTTTCACTGGCATCAGCTGCTGAATTGCTTGCAGAGAGGGTGATGAGGCACTGCCTCCTAATATCAACAGATTTCTGCTGTCTGTTTTACATCATAGGTCCACCAGCAGCTACTGCTTTATATGTCATGATGGAAGGCACTACATTTGTGGCATTAAAGCAAGAAACTGTAATACATCACGAGGAATGTGGAAGTCCCTATGACAGGTGCAAAGCAAGATGCAGGGGAATGGCCTTTCCTGCCTTAGGGGTGACACAAGCACAGCACACACTGCATTAGTGGCACTTCCCCCATCTGAAACACGCTCCCTGAATGCTAACTCACACCGCTTCTGCTGCTCCTGCTTGTTCCACCACCACAACTTTTATGTTTACTTTTATGCTTCGAAGGTTATTGCTTCTATTAGTCACGGGGAGTGGGATCAATAGCATACATTAGGCGTTTGTACTAGCAACTACCTCATTGCAGTGATGTGAACATTCACTAATTTCTGTCATGTTATGTTACCAGACTGTTGGAAGAGTGATAGTGAGGTTTTGCCGTATGTTGTTAATCATGTCACTGCTACTCAGCAGAATATACGTCCCTTAAAAACAAAACAAACCAACACAGAAAGACTACTGCACCACTGCACCTAAGTCTGTATAAATTATACTTGTAAACAACTGGAGCTATGAGACAGAACATGACAGCACTATTTAGGTGAAGCCTATGGACAGGATACACCACAGACAAGATTTTTTAATTCTACAGCACGTTATGAGATGTAACCTCAAGGAGGAGTGCTCAAGGGCTCTTATTCCAGCAGACAAATAACAAGAATTTGCTAAATATTGGCAAAGTTTTGAATGATCAAAACAACTGGATTTTTCCCCGAATTATTTTTGCCAAGATTTCACTTGTATGGCCTTAATTACTGCTACAAGAAATGGAGCTGAAAAACATTGAAAATAAATTACATGCATACATAGATCTCTACAACACGCAGAAAGTCCTGTTTTCAAAACAGGTTTCCTTTGTCTCTATTCTGCCCTCCAGTGGTTTAAACATAGACAGGTCGGGACAGATACAAAACAAGCACCAACCAGAGCATACCAACCTATTTCTCAGTCTGGCTAATGTACTGATGGATGCAAGAAACAGGAGTCGTTGAATGCTAAAATTGTAATATATATATACATATATATATATTTTTAAATCAAAACAGCACCGCCTTAAAAATTAGGGAGACAAAGTTCCATCTCCTGTCCCCAACATTAACTTACCTCCTAAATCCATGAGCTGGTTTCCAAACTACAAGAGCAGGTGAGTTGAACTACATAGTCATTTTTTAAACTTCTAAGTTACATATTCATGTCTTTGTGGTACTGTGAAATTTTAAGTTCTTAAAGTATCTGATTACTTAGGATTTAAAAAAAAAAATGCACATGCCAAGACAGCATTTGTTCCTTGCCATTACGGATAGTCTAGCTGCTGAGGAGGAGGTTAAAAAGGGGGGGAAAAAAGCACATCCTTTCCTCAGCCACAGCAAGTAGATGAATAGTGGTCATTTCTGTGCCAGTGATACAGGGACTTTTGTTTCACTTTGAGAAAGCCTGGGGGTGGGAAAGCAACTTCCACTGAAAATTAAGGATGAAATCCCCCAGTGCTCATACCACCTAGCACTCTTAAAGGTAAAATACTACAGCAATGTTCAGCCCAGATAAGTACTTAAATGTGTTGTGGACACAAACTCTTATTCTGCTGATTAGGGAGTGCACAAGTCTTAATAGGGAGACTGCATGCTCTGCTCTTCCTTCCAACTTTCACCTCTCAGTTTCCATTCATAGCCTAAGCAAAGACCTTGGTAAGTTCTAGTGTCTATGGCTAAAACTGTTCCCTTCTCTTGCATATCACTTGCCTCAATTCCACAGCTACTGCATTTTTTATGTTAAAGATCTTAGAGGTTCCTATTTCTGTCTCTGCTTATACCCAGAAAATACCCTGCACTGAAACCTGCACTGAAACAGACCTAAACCTCAGTCCATGTCCTACAAGAAACTTGTAGTGGTAGGCATTATTAAAGAGTGCGTTACACAGATACAAGACTGAACTCCTTAAAAAAAATAAGTACAAATTTGTTTAAAGCTCTGATAAGCAGTAGTGGATGTTACTTTTGTAGTGGCCTGGAGTTAAGAAGTAGGAGATATGAGCTCAGCTGCTTTCCAGAGAGAGGTACAATGCTATAACCTTTTCCTTCCCAACAAAACTATTTATTTGGCTGTTGTCTTGTCTGTGGAATATAATCTGAGCAGCATGTAATTCAACATTCACTGGGAAAAAAACTTGTAGCATACTCATCTTGGAGAGGTTAGGGCTGTGAGTGAAGTGAGATTAGTCTAAGTTCTATTCCTAGCTCCCATGTTTCCCCTTACACATTTTAGATTTTAAAAGGGCCGAGACCAAGGCTTGAAGCTCACATGCTGCTAGAAGAGACTGGGGATGAAGCTGTGAGCATAACTCTGAGAAGACAACAGACCACAAATTCTTATGCCTGAACCTTGTTCTAAGGGAACGGGAAGTCACAGAATGGAATTGCATCTAATGTATGTTTTCACCAGTCTAGGTAATCCTAAAAACATATGTCTAGCTAATAACACAGCTTTCCCATTCAAAAGAGAATGCCTGAAACTTAGCCAGCCCTATTTACCCTCAGGTTGTTACTACATCTTTATGATACATATTCATATTTGCACAGAGGAAATAAGGACTTTTCAACAAAGACAACTGACAATTACTACCGACCTTGTAAAGGGTGCTTGAAAAAGGAAGCACAAAGTCAACATGAAACTTGACAGACGCATTGCAACGTGTGTCTTAAAGGAGTTAGATTCCTGAACTACTTTGCAATCTGGAGCATAACTTTTGATAGAGCACCCCAACACTATGGTGACAAGTAGTATGAAAAATCTTATAAGAGATAAAAATCTGTTCTTGTTTCACCTCCTGCTATTTCTGAATGCTTCACTTTCATTCAGTTACACACACTATGCAAGGTTTCCCCCACGAGAGCACATGAAACTGGTCCAGTTTAAATGCTGGTGAGGCTGACAGCACAAAGATTTGAAACCTATGACCTAAATTTTCCTTTCTATGTCACCAAAATAACCGAAATAGGGAAGGGAGTTTCTCTGATCTCACCAAACTAACCACGAAGGGAGGGTAATATTTGGCTCTAGCTGAGAATGTTAAAACATTTTGATTGATCCTTGTGAGCTGTTAGGAAATGCCATCAGTACCTGCGTACCGACACAATTGTTGTTTTGGGTAAACTTCTGTTGTGCCCGGAACCAAGATTATACAAAACACAATAAGAAATGGAGAATGGGGCTCCAACTTCCCATTCCTGTCCCACCACATGACACACATTTTTCCAAAGGGAATGTTTAAACATTCTCTATTTAATGCTTAATCGCAGATGCGCAGAAAAGGGGAAGGAAAAAAGAGAATTAATGATTGTATTACTAAAATTAGTTATAACCTCCTGTAAAATTATTCCCTTAATTTACAAAACTGAGAACAGACATAGAGAAAGAGACGGGAACAATTCTTACTAGTTTTTAAAATTGTTAATAATAATCTCCATTATTATTATTACAATAAATCCCCTAAAGCAATGCTCATTTCATTATTAATTCCTCCAGATGATCAGCAGAACACTGTTGTTTTTTTTTTTTTTTGTTAGTGTAATACTAAGAACTTATAGTTTGTATGATTTTCACAAACCATAGGAATCCTGCAAATGCCATCTATTCCACTGACTCTTTCCTAGTTCATTAGGAAACCATCTCAGCCATTCAAACAGAATGTCTCTGGTTCATTTCCCATCAGTTGGTATTACGAAAAACAGCCTGGCATTTAGTCAAACTAGGACAGCTTTACTGATAAAGCCAGTGGGGGAAGCAAATAATTTGTCAAATCTCACTGCTCCTAAACATAAAGAGCACTACAAATCAATACAAGGAAGTGTTCTCAATTTGATTCTGACTGTAGAGAGGAAAGGGCAGCACCGTGTTCACTGTCTCCACGCTAACTGAGCAAGAGTGCATTCTCCAACATATCTACTTCTTACCAGAAAGGAAATGTGCAAGATACCATGTAAAAGTCAAGGGGCAGAAAGGAGAATTAAGAAAAGTTTTCTTGAACTGTACCTTTTTTAGGTGAACACCCCCATCCCTTCCTTATGTCAACACTGCTGACTGTACGTCATCTGACAGATTAAGAATTGAACAGCTTCTCACTTCAATGAACCTTGGTGAACTTAAATTTCATACCGGAGTATCTGTAAATGTACTACCAAAATATAAATCTCCTATGAGACCCTTAGATGCATTTGCCAGTATTCCATTTTATCAGATACAACTGTTGTTGATGTTTTATAAAGAAATTCAAAGCATTCATGCAGTTCATTTGCCAAAATAACATTCAAGTCTCCAAACTGTTGCTTGTGCCATTCACCAAAATATTTATAATTGTAAACAAATATTTGTATCTGTTACTATAACGTCTGAACTTTTGCCAACTCATGCACTAATACTACAACCTGGAATGTTTACCAGCCTCCTGGTGGTACCAGCAGAAGTGGTCTTTTCAAATATGCCTGAAGACCTTGCTGAGAGCTCTCCTGCTTCTGAAAGGACAGTGAAGGAGGTAAGTTTTATGCCACTTAATCAGCAACGAATTGTCACAACTTGTTTAGGTTTTGTTGGCAGCTTGGTAGTTATGTCAAAGGGGTCAATTTTATGTCTCCTATGAATACTAAGATAACATGATTGCAGTGTTGACAGTTCTATCTACATCATCTAAAACTATGCAGTGAAGAAATCCAACTTTCCTGCACTTCTGCTTCCTTTTGATGTCTCAAGACTGATACTTGCTATCAAAAAGAAATGCAAGTGCATTCATTCTTTTTTTGTGTGTGTGTGATGATGGCCTACAGACAAAGAGTTCAACCAGTTTATACGTTATGTTGGCTTCGTGTTTTTGGGGAATGCGCAAACCCACATACAGGGCCTCTGTATGGCTAAAGACTTAACATACTAATTCCTCCTCTCTGCCTGCTAAACCTTTCTACCAAAGGCACATTTCTCAACCGCTCTGAATAGTTTGCCTCTGTCCCCTCAAAGCCACTCAGTGCTACCCTACAGTCTGTTTTCAGATTGGGCTGATGGCCACCAGACTCTTGCTGGCCCAGTGTAGTTGAGGACAGCACGTTCCATCTCCAGGACACCCCTGATCCAGCATAGGGGCTTCTACCCTGATCTACGTTGGAAGGTAGCAACAGAATTAGGCTGGTTCATGTTCCTTTGGCACAAGTTCACCGCCGGCAGCTGGTTCTGTGTGCAGGGTTATGTAACCAGCTGTGGGCAGCCTGCCTCAGCAAGACAGCTCCCATCCAGGAGGTGCAGGCTCCGTGCAATCTTTCAGCACTGAGGATTAGCCAAATTAACATAAGCCCTTTAGCTTTCCTGTTTGTGGGCTCCTCTGCTCCCCTAAAGCTTCAGTAATAACCGTGTTAGATTTGTATGTTTTAGTAACGTTGACAACATTTACACAAGCCAAAAAATAATCCACATACGTAACAAACATTTCACTGGGTTGAGTGTTAAGAATACCACGCAAACCACCATTTATTTACCCCCAATCCTTTGTTGCAGCAGCGTACAATATTTCAGAGCTCATTGTCTTTGACAAAATCTTCTAATGCCAGAACTCTCAGTTCACAACCAGCCAATTAATTCTAATTCTCCCACCAGGGCAAGTACTCCAGTTAACAACACACAAAGGAACACAGTCTTAAGGAAATTTTCCCCATCCGTCATGCTTATATTTGCATTCTGAGAAGAAAAATAGGAAAAAAACCCACTTTTTTGTTTTGTAAAAGAGAAAGCGTGAAATGATTATGACAAGAATCAGATGCATGGTTTTGTTCTTAAAGCAAACATTAGAAATGTGAACTAGAGTGATTCTTTAAGGAGTGTATGCTCTGCAGTAGCTGACTATCAGCTTCTGCCTAGAAGATGCAGAAGTACTATAACACGGCACGATGACTGAGCTGTTAAGTCATCCATCCCTGTGCCCAAGGCAGCTGACTTTCAGTTTGTCTGAAGAACTGAGAAGCAGCTGCCTGCAGGCTCATAGGTATACTGTGAAAATTGAAGGCCTGTTCTGGATTTCAGTTGTTTCTTATTGGTCGTAACTGAGAACAAGGGGCAGCAGATGAGTCTCTCTGAGGCTAGCAGCAACTCATCTGGGTGTAAAAGAGTTGAAAGTGGAGGTGGAAACACAGGTGGTCAGACCATTCACCCCAGCAGCAGTTCTGCTCTGTGCTCCTGTTCTCACTGCCAGTAATGTGCCCTAAGTACCACACAGCAGCTTTACTGAGTGGTCGTGTTCACTTCCCTTCTGCTAGACCCAGGGCATAATTCAAAAATACTTTTACTGAGAGAGCACACTAATGAGTCCACACTGCTGAGATTAGAGTGCTTGCCTGCAAGGGAACAGTTTTGTGATCTGAACTCTGTTTCCAAGATTGCTGCTATATTTGGAACACAGCACGTAGTGCTTTAAAGGCAAAGAGCTAGTCCTGGGAGAAGGAAACCGAAATCTTTCCTCCTAAATGACTTCCCTGAGTCACGCTCACTCTGTCCCCTCTATCTGGCCCCATAAAAATTATTTACTACAGAGTTGAGCAGGAGTTAGGAGGACTGCCTGTGCCCAGACTAGTCTGGTGGTTTTGGCGTTCTCCTTCAAGGTGGGAACTGAGGATGTTAATGCAACCAGACAGAGGAGGGAATTCTGTATATCTTACTTCCTGACAAATCCCTTAGGACATCGAATAGCAGATTGCAGAGAAACAATCTTTATTTGCTTATTTATTTTAAATAATATCAATCACTCTTTGCATTTCTGCAAAAAGCCCGGCCCTACCTGTGCCTCAGAACACAAATTTTCCTGGTCACATATCTCATTTAAGATGATATTTTCTTGAACCCAGTAATCATACTGGTAGCAGCACTGTAAATGGTATTTTCTAGGACAGAAAAGGATTATGAAGATCTTTTATCTGAAAATGATTTTTGGAACACAAAATCACTCAGTTCCAGCTTTGTGAGACTAACCTCCAAGACTGAAAGTTTTAAACCAAAATAGATGAATTGATAAAAAATGAAATACTGAATCACAGTATCAATTTAACCAATGTATAACACGCTGCAATATGGCATCAAGGCATTTACAGACTTTAGGAAAAATGTCTCCTTACTAAAGCCGTAGATAATATAGCATTCCAAACAGAGACCTTACAAAGAAAAATGATGCCCATTTACCTTGAGTCAGTAACATTATTCCCATGTTATATTTAGCTAACAGACGAAAGTTATAGGGCGTGAACAGTCTTTAGCAGAAACATCCTTTGGCAGCTGATTCACTGAGAGACATTGGTTGTGGCCTTGGGAGGAGAAGGCTGCAAGATTAGCCTTTCCCTTCTGGCAGGAGGAATGCCCACTGCCTTGCTGATTGCAAGTCACAATTAACAACGTTAGAAAAGGTTTGTGGAGGGGCATTAATATATGCTGAAAAGTTCATATTCATATACTAGAAGCAAATTGGATAAAAGTAATAGATGGCTCATCATCTCTCTTTGGCACTATAAACTGTGTCCCTCCTCTTCCACCACTTCTCTCAGACTTTGCATTCAAATACTAATGCACTTGATGCACCCATGCCCAGTGTGCAAAATGTATGCACAAAACAACTTCTACAGCTTTGCTTTGGCAGCGCAATCCGCAGTGTGATTGTTAGCATGGCCTGTGCTATGCACATCCGTCTGGTCTGAAACATGCCAAGTAGAAAAAGGGAGGGGGGAAGAGGTTAGATGCGAGATGTAAAGAAGTGTTAATGAATCAGCTGTCCTAATCACCTGACTGAAAGACACTATTTTCCTAAGCAGTTATAATTTAAAAACAAAAAAACAGTATTGGTAGAGAAAAGATAGTTCAAGTTTGCTTTTTTTTTTTTTTTTGCTATTGTTTAAATAGAGAATTCAAAGGTCTTTCCAATATCAGATTATTGCTGGATGAGCATAATCATATCCAATTGCATTCATCCCTGATGAAGTGAGATAATGTATCCACATCTCTATTTCTTTTTCTGGAGTATTGTAATGCAGCCCTATGTCTTAATCAATAGATCACAAAGACATACCACAGTTCCAAAGTTACCGAGGAGCAACAGGTGATGTTTTTCATCTACAGTTTATGTATTCAAGAGAGAACTAAATGACGCACACAACAGGCAGACGGACTAGCTGCTGCATACGCACAGATTGATGATAGAACTGACTCATGGGCCTCTGCAGCACAGCCTTAAAGAACACTTGCCAAAGCAGCACAAGCAGACAAATCCCTAAATGAAAAATAATCACTCATGCAAACAGCATTTCATGAGTGCATGTGTGGCTGGATATATAAAGAGACATTGAATTAGGGAAATATAATTGTTGCTAAAAATAAAGAAACGTATCCGTGCTTCTGCAAAGCTACGTTACAGTGGTAAAGTTCCACATCTGCAAGAAAACTCCCTTCCTGTCCTTTTGCAACCAGCTGACAGGGTTGGTTTGTTGCTCTTTCAGTTAGTGATGGCCATGCATAGAAGCACATAGCAGTCTTGATGCTATTGAAAAGAAAATAATTTTGTTTGTTTTTTAATAATAAAAAAAAGAAGTGTATACATTAATCTTTATCAAAAAAGGAGAAATTCTATTCCCTGAGATCTCTGATCTCATGACGTGCAGTTTCTCTCTTGGCTGTCAGGCTTAATGCTCTAATGCAGAGCATTGCTACAAAACCAGGTATTCATTCCCCCAGGCAGGTATCTGAAGCCCTGAAAATGGCTGAGAGTTAAGTAAAAGGACTGGGCAACATCCCAGTATTCATACCCGGCTTCCCAAGAGCTTTTGGTTTCCCGTTGTTTTCTACTTGTTCCTTCCTAAGCATTTACACCTTTTCACGTACCTAGTGAAGAATGCAAGAAGAATCGAACCATGGAGTGTTAGGAACTACAATGGTTTTGAGGTACACACCAGCTTAATATAGGCAATGTCCAATCCAAGATACTAAGCATGTCCACTCTTGAGAATTTAAGCTGTAACTGCCTGAGAAGTGTTGCCAAGATGAGAAACCTTAAAGGAAAATTCTGGATACAATTGCTGCAGGTTAACAAGCAGAGATGAACAGCTGGAAAAGGGCTCCTTCATCTCACGTTAAGTTATCTTGGATTAACATAGAGCTACCTGTTTCCTTGGCTGGTAGATATTTAGTTCTCAAGACAGAGATGAACACAGTAGCTTAATACTTTCCCTTCTTCCAGTGCATCCGAGCATCAGAACATTAAGTTCTCTCAGGAAAGCCTGTAGCTTTAATAGGTAAATAATGTATAGCATTCTTTCTCATAAATACACGTAGGGTATGCCCTCCTTTCTACATTTATATCCAATGGTAATATCTGGGAAATAATCTGAGATCTGAGTACACAGTCAAGAAAGGGAAGGATGAAGACTACTCTTAAAATGCTCTAAGAGATTCTGAAGAGGACAAGTGACACCACCTGTTCTAGCCCCCAACGGTTTTTTGTACTTCTGCATGCCTTCCCCAGGGAGGATATGGCTGCCCCTAGAAAACAGACAGAATTTGCAGCAGGAGCATGTGAAAGCAGCTTCCATGGCCAGGAGAGCATGTGTCAGGGGTGATGGCCAGGACCTGGGCAGAGGAAGGAAGCACTGACAGCATAGCACGTCTCCAAGAGTCTAGGAAGACACAGAATCACAGAAAGGTTTGGGCTGGAAAGGATCTTAAAGATTATCTTGTTCCAATTCTCACTGATCTTCACGATTCACGCAGGGCAGGCAGTCAGGGAAGTCAAATACTACCTGCCTGTTGCTAATGGTCTGAGTGCCCCGGATTTGGAAGTTACTCCAGCAGGGCTATGCATGCAGAAAGGCACAGTGATCTGACTATACTGCCTACCAGCTCATGTTCAACACGTCTTATGTTGAATGAGTTGTAGAACAGAAAACCTTCATGAAGGAATAGATCTCTCAAAATTGACACCTGGAAGTAGCACAGACTAAAGCACATAAAACGGTGTTATTCCACTGAGACAATGTGACAGTGGGCAAGCTCTATCTGTAAGGCAGGCTTTGGCAATAAGCCATTAACTGTTCTAATATTTGTAAGAGAATGATCTGCAGTCTGATATTTATACTGAGAGAAAACAGAAGGCGATCTTGGGGAGTGGTGAAGTAAAAACAATACATTATGATGAGAGAGCAAAAAATATAATGGAAATGCATGGCAAATAAAAATTAAATTACACGGTAATAAAGGAAATTGAATTAATTGTTTATAACCAGTTATAATTTATTTTTAGTGATTCAAAAGACAATGATATTTAATGGAACGTACAGTTCCATATATATCAATGTCCAAGTCCTTTTCAAACCCTTTCCTATATTTATAATTAAGAAGGAAGTCTTCCGATGACGTGCCTCAGGAAGAATGAGAAATTACTTAGGTAAGTTAAATAGCAGTTTCAAGTCCTTCTGGAAAATAAATTATGATCAGAGGTCACATTCATCAGTAGGACTAAATAGAATGAGAGAAATTCTTTGGACATACAATTTGCTTATAAATAAGCCATTTCTATATTTGTCCAGTCTCCCCAACGTATGGCACAAGTAAGTATCTTCAAATGGTGAGCTTCCTATGAACTGCTTTTATGCGGATACCAAGAATTTGCTTTCAAAGATAATTTCAGGGCTGTTTTTGTTTCTTGGTGAGCAGAGATCCCACAGTAAAAATACAGCAGTACAAAATGGTGGCTTCAATTATGTTAGTAGGAGAGTCTTCAGGCACTGGATAGCATTTTCAAATATAAGCCAAAAGTTGGTACTCATTGGTACTGACACTGGCCAGTGAAGTCAGCAGAACAAACAAACAAAACTCCTCCCGCTCTAAGCACAACTACATTTACCTAGGAACATCCTCCAACAGCTCACGACTCCTCATTAATAAGATCCGAATGTAAAGCATGCACATAATGATCATGGCTGTGTACAAAGTGTAGGTAGGCAGAAGCCAAAATTGCAATTTAACTGAAACATTCTAAAGCAATTTAATGCTACTACAGTAGCATCCAAATTTCAGTTTTTACTTCTGTGAATGGGTTATAATGAGTCATTATAAACAAATACATTTGACTGTTTCCACCTCTGAACATCATAAAAATGCTTGCAGTGCAAACTCTTACAGTCTGTTTTCATTTTACTTATTGGATCCCGAATCTTATCTGGATAGAGAATTTTCTTTGCTCCTCTTAATATATTTTGTATTTGTATATTTGTTTGTCAGTTCTGTAAACTTTCAAGGCCTCTCTTTTTCTGGATGAGAGCAAGACTCTGAGGAAAGACTTTTTCAACCTACAAGTATTTTAATTCTCTGAATTAGTCCCCTCTTGGAAAACCTGACAAAATAAATTGACGTTGAGAGTTCATTTTCCACAGCTTCTCTTTATCATCACTTCATTTTCTAACCTCCAAGATCTGCCTTCTTCCTGCAGTCACAGATTATATTTTGATACTATTTACCATTCTATATGGTATCTATATTATAAATTATGGATGACTTTTACATATTATGCTAATATTCAGTTCTATATTTGTCTAGAATTTTGTTTGTCTTATACTCAGCTTTAATATACCCATGAGATAACCATTTTCTTTACATAATGAGTCCTATAACTCTCACTATGATGAAAAACAAGCCAGTATTGCTTTTGACAAATCCAGAGAACACAGGCGAGAACAAACTGCTTGCAACATGTTACCACCAGAACTTCTGTTCTGTTGCTAGTTTTTCTTTGCCTGCATTGTAAGGCAATTATAAGGTCCAACCTGAAATGGCCTGGGATTTATCCACCTGAGTTACTGTTTTTCATCTTTCAGCTTCTTGCCTCTGATTACAAATAAAGAAATAAAAAGTAATAAGTAAGGAATGGGTGTTCTTTGGGTGGATGCTGGAAATAGTTCTTTATCTTGGCCCACGCAACTGAATTTGTGGCCCTCTTGGGCAAAATGGGAATAGAAAGGTCCAGAGAAAAAAAAGACTTGAATAGTCTTTAAGCTGTCATCGTTCACCCAGTCCAGCCCAGGCTTGATAATACCATTTCTCAAGATAAGTGCTAAGAGGGGAGGTTCATGCAGTAGGGCACTGGCATCTGGGAACAGTGCCCAGTACCTCTCCCATGTCACTATGCTACTTGGGACACCAAGCCAGTAGGCATTAGAAAACAGCACCAAGGAGTTGCTATTATTGTTCAAACGAACCCTGTATCTAAAACCTGGAATAGCTTTGAACTTGTATAATTTTGAACGGGGGTATCTGGATGAGTAAAGCTTGCATAAACACTGAGGAAATCAGTTCTACTGGTGTCAGTGAGGCTGTGCAGCGTGCCTGGGTTTGCCCTTCTCAGAGCAACCCCTGGAGCCTCTGACGTGCCTAGATGTAATCTAGCGTGTTCTGGTGACGCATGCTCTCAGGTCACATCTTGTGCGTAACATGAGGTGACAGATGTAAGGAAGTAGGGCACATCAGTTATCTTGAATCAGCAAATTTCATCTTTTAAAGTTTACAGTGAAAGTTTCCTTCAGAAATATCTCCTTTTCCCTATCACTATTTTCATTTGTTAATGAAAAAAAAATGATGCGCCCGGGTCAGCAACATACTTGGCACATGACTTTCCCAAGGAAAGGGGTGACGCAATGACACGGACGGCCCCACAGCAAAGAAAGCAGCAGATCACAGCCTGGCTCTGGCATATGTCTCTGTGGCCATATCCCTGTTTGCACTCTCCAGTCCTCCCAACACACAGCCCTGGTCCCCCAGTTTCTTCTCTCCAACCCATCCATGTTTTGCCATTACCTCCCATGCCCCTGGAGGAAGCCTGTCCTGTCACATCCCAACTTCCTGCAATGCTCTCCACTGGCTCCATGCTGTCCCCTGTTCCGAGGACATCTTACCCTGCCCCAAGCAGGGAGTCTGTGCTGATCAGCTGCAGAGAGTCCTGTCCTGCACTGAGGGAATGCACTCCAAGGAGGGGGGGATGACAATGCCATGAACTGAGCTGTGTCACGGGACAACTACTGAGGGTACACACTGTGCCCCCAAACCTAGGCCTTGCCTGCTCCTTGCCAACTGCCCCTTTCCAGGTGGCTGCTGACCCCAGTGTATCTAGTGGGAAGGATACACTGCTGAACATCCCACCCTTCTGAGCACATCCCGCTCACTGGGTCTGCCTCATCCTTGCTCCTCCCTCTGTGCAGAGCTGCAGGTCCAGCCTGGCCGTGGCTGCCTCCTCTCATGCCTCTGCCATGTCTCAGACCTAGTTCTGGAGCCTCAGATCCAGCCCTGCCACAGGGTGAAAGTTTTACTTCACTTTCCCCACAAAAGAAGGTTTAAAAGACCCAGAAAAAATCTCAATCCCCTTCTCCACATCTCCCTGCCCTCCAATCTCCTAAGAAACCCTATTACAGGAACAAACACCTTTTGGGGGTTTTAAAATTGCTGGCTTAGGATAAATGCAATACTTTCTGTTCCTTCCTCTTAAAAGGAACAGTGAGAGGAAATTGCTGGGAAAACCCTGTAAGGCCCTAATGACTTTGGTGGAAGGTACAGGAAAAATTACTGCCAGGCAATGCAAGAGTGTCAGAAACCACTAGATGTCATCCTTGATGCATAAAAAGCAATGAACTGTTAAAATTTGAGCTGAAAATGCCTTCTGACTTTCAGAAAAGTTACTACCCATACATAACAACATTTTTAAAAACAGTTGGCTTACCAAAGACGTTTCTATATCCAAAAATCCCAAGCATACGTGGGATGGTGGAGAGATTTTACCTTCTCTGCAACCCTACCCAGGTCTGGGAGTGAAGACAAAATGCTTTTGAGTCATTCTGGACATTTTCAGCTGCATGCATGCTGCCAAGACTGCAGCTGTCACTCAAATTTCAGCTTGAGTTGGCCACCAGGTAAAAAAGAAATCTGCCTTCTTGGCAGGGCCCTCTGCTGTTTTTGAGACACTGATTTGCAATGCCTCCTAACCCTCTGTCATACGAACGCCATTAAACTCTCTTAGTTTCTTTAAATGAGAGTAAGCTCATTTCCCCCAAGGATGCTGAGGCAGAGGACACTTTTAGAAGCAAGTTTTCAAGGAGAGGCCAAAACTAAATGGACTATGTGCATGAAGAGGTGTTTGTTTCTCAAGCAGCAGACTGAAAAATTGTATCAAGGATGAAATGGAGAGGTGAATACTGCTGCGCAGAAGAGGCAGGTAGAAGAGTGGAAGTAGACAAAAAATACGTGCTAGTAGCCCCTCTGATGTCCTGACATTGGAAGCAAGGATAAGGTGACATTTTAATGTACCTCATGATAGTGAAATGAAGTAAGAAGTAAAAGATAAGACTGACATCAAAAACCCTCCATAAGATAAGAATTTACCATGTGGGAAACAAACCTGCACAGATTTTACACTTATACATATACACACATACAGACAGATATATATTTGTACATACATACATACATACCTCCATTTACACCAGTAAATCACATCACTGGATCTAAACTGATTTTAAAAGAGAAAACTGGCCTTGCTTTTTTTTTCCCCCTCCCCTAAAGTTACCTAAATCAAGAAACTCCCTAACTGCTTCTGCTTCCTATTCTTCCCTGAAGAACCTTGTCTGCACATTAATTTGCTGAAAGCCAGAAATCTAGTAAAAATGTAAATTTTCCTCACTAACAGCTGGGAAACCAACATTAATTTCAGCAGCTTGCTGAGTAATGGAATTATGGGACTTAGGATTGACAGATACGTCACACAACTGAGCTGAAGGGCAGCACTACTGCTTTTATTTAACTCCCTGATTCACGTACCCTTCAGAAAGAGTTCAAAAGGCATCACTTGGCATATCTCCTTAATCTGGAAGGATGTTTCTATGAAAAGATGACCACAGAAATATTGCTTGAAACTAAATTATGAGCTAACACTGTAATACTTGCACAACTAACAAGTTCCAGGAGTAGGAAAACTTCACTGAGAAAAATAAGTTTACTCACCAGCATCAGCTATTAACCCAGGAAGGAGCCAGAATCAAGTGAAACGTGTTTAAGGTCAATGCCAACAGTTTTACCCAAATTCTTTTGGAACAAATTGGACAACTTGAATCATCATGAGTCATCATTTTATATACATATATTCATTCCTGGGGGTCCCTTTACAGTTCTGACATCATCATTAATCCAGGCAGAAGTTAGTGGTCAGCTACACAATTACAGCCTACTTTCATCCCTTTTCATTCTGGAAACTGCAACCCTAAAAGTGAGGAACTGAATTGAGTGAAACAACTTTGATAGTCACCTTACAGGTAGCATTAAACTTCCTATTGCTGCTGACTTATCACGCTCGATAAAGCTCATGATAAAGAAATACTGAATTTGCTACTCAGTAGTTATTGGACTGACCGATAACCTGGTTAAGGTTTTGTCCACAGTCATGCAGGGCTGTCAACACATAGAGGATGAGAACACTCACTGTCTGAAGACTGACTTGTCTACATCACTATTTCTGCCATTTCTGAATAAAACAGACTCAAGTTCTGCAGAGTTTTTTGCAGTTGCAGTTTCATTGCAACTATCCAGTAGCAATGAAATCAATTATTCTGAAAGTAGCAGAAGGCTGATATTTAAACTTGTAATTTCCATTCTGGAAAACTGCAAGCAGAGGCTCTTTTAAACATGTGGTCGAGAAAGTCAACAAGTATTTTTGGATTCATTATCATACTGCTTGTATGTGGTGTAATCCTTTCATTCAAAGGTCCTAAAGACTTCACAATAAACTCAACAATACATCTCAGCTGTTTGATACATGAAGATACCCAACAAGCCTGGTGAGACCTCCAGGAGAGAGGAGGATTGTGGAAGGAATCCAGAAATACTTCCAACTCACAGAGATACAGATCTGCTTTATGTTTCTCTATTAGTATATGATCTATTATTCGTAAAGGCAAGAGAACATAGGATTAGAGCCCTGAAGAAGCCCTGAAACTGCATTTTCTCCTCCTTTCTGAGGTTTCTCACTGCCCTTGGTGATATCTCTGGCTCACAGATGGCCAGCTGAAGATCGACTTGAAGCATCAGCCACAAGCACATTTGAAATAAGAGCAGAAACATGTGCAGAACAAAGGCCTGGTCTTGGCTCACATAGGACAGCTTCAGCCTTCAGAGTCTTTAAGGAAGTTCGTAGTTTTCAAGAACCACTCATTCTGGGTGCTTCAGGCTTTGGAACCCAAGATATCCTGACTCCAAATACCACTCCAGAAATCACACGTAAATTGTGCCTCCAGTAAAATGTGATATTCTAGTTGGCAGACCTTGAGAAATAAGGAGGAAGGAACTGATCTTTGTAATGGAATGAATTGGTTTAAATGCGCAAAGGAACAATGAAATACGATGACTTTGATTACTTTTATTCTTCCGGTTTTATAGTTCAAGGACAGACTTAGAAATTAGAAAATCTGATATTGAAAATTGGCTGATGAAAACATGTTTTTTTGGAGCAGATTTTGAGTTTGAACTGACTGCTCGATACAGCAGATTATTTATTTACAACCAACATCCAAGAACTTCCTTTTGCATTACCAATTAGTGTTGTTGGTTAAATGCATACTGGGGAAACGTGCTCTTTGTGGCATGAATGTGTTTATAGCTTGTAAGAAATCCACCACTTTGCCAATGGACACTGGAACTGATGGGCAAAGCAGGGCAGTGCTGGCAAATTTAATTCCAGTCATATGATTGATGTTGGCATGGTATTGCTCATTAAAATCCATAATGTTTATTTCCAATATACAGCTGGCAGGGAACCCAAGATCCCACTCTGTCAGCAGGTATAGTTTTCTGCTGGGTTAGATCTGTGGGCCATCAGCAGACTAAAATAAATCATTTTTCCTTGCAAATGAAAGGGAGATAAGCAGTATCTTTAAACAGAAGAAATATTAAAAGATGTTGAACCTTGCATCTATATAGACCACATTTTGCTCCTACCCCTTACCCTCAGTATTGAACTAAAAAGGCGTTGGCTAGAACCAAACTCCTGACTTAGAACACAGACTTCAGGGTAATGCAAACTGGGATGTCTTCACAGCATGGCATTTGCAGTACAAGCACCCAAAAAGCAGAAGCAGAAATGCTACTCCTCCTTACCTGCTGGCCAACCTAGCTCTCTTGTGCTTTTATTTCTCAGAAATAAAGGCAAGGACAACAGCCAGTGATGGAAATCACCTTACTGACACATCCGCGTTTGAATTTCATGCAGGTCTTAACTGTGTGTTACTTTCTCCCCTGCCACTTCTCTAATTCCTGCCTGAAGTACAGTTCTCCCCCTTCTGCAGAAGAAATCAATTTTTAAATCCTCTCAGCTCATCTTCTAGTGATAGGACACACCAGAGCAGTATGAGCTGCATGCTACTCAGAGTACTGTGCTCCGCAGGGGCTCATTTTTCCCATAAAGATAACTTCAGACACAAAATACCTGAGGTTATTTA
Source organism: Chrysolophus pictus (assembly GCA_037305975.1). NCBI lineage: Eukaryota > Metazoa > Chordata > Aves > Galliformes > Phasianidae > Chrysolophus > Chrysolophus pictus. Next base: position 14,111,901 of record CM074587.1, read on the forward strand.
GCCAGGCACTGAGAGACTAGTCTGGAGTGTTAACCATCTCCATGGTGAATGCTACAAGGCAGCAAGAGGCAGAAAGCAATCAAGTTGATATTTATGTAAGAAACTGCATGAAGTTCTATACAACCCACATATTCTTTCCAGAACATCATGAGTACAGACATGTATGACTCAACTGCATAGAGCTCCATGCTGCTGTGACTGCAAACTGCTCAGTTTGAAGCTGGCTCAGGATTAGATGCACATGTGGCAGTCACATTTTTGATTGCCATTTAAATCTAACTGAACAGTCCACACAGCATCTAGCATCACACGTGCCAAGTGTTTGAAATAGAAAAGTAATAGTTTATAAAGAAATAAAATTAAGTCCCCACCTCCAAACAAACAAAACGTTACCATAAGAATTTGCTTTCACTGAAAGATGATGAACAGTTATAAAGGTACTCCTGAAGATATTCACCATCTCAGCTTCAGTTTATTCAACTCATTTCTAGTTTGGTTTCTTATAGCAACATTTTCACTTCTGCCACTATTTGTGGAAGGAGCATGCTGCACCAGCCTCCTGGATAAATGCCTCTTGCTCTTCTTGGAGTTGGTCCTACTGTGGAGAATCCACCTGGCCAGTGCACCTGGCTTGGCCTCCCAAGGGGGAAAAAAACTATGTTTTAAATAGAAAAAAAAATAAAATCAGGTTTAATCTAATATAGAAAAACACAGAAAAGCACTTTAACCCTCCACTGAAAGCAAGGAACTTGGTGCAAAGCAAAATCCTAACTGAAAATCTATGGCTTCAATGAAAGCATGGCTAAGCTTCTTTGAAGGTACTACAAAGCACCCCATAGAAGCATCAGAACAACCTTGCTGTGACAGAAGTTGTGATTCTTTCTCAGTCTCTGGGGTAATCAAAGAAACAACAACCCATCACCAACCTGCACCAAAATCTGAAACAGACAAATACTGTAGCAGACAGTAGGATTAATTACACAGATAAACCACTTCAGGGGAAAAACAAGGACAGAGTAGAAGCAAGCGATGAAGGCACAGGGAACACATAAGTGTTAATGACTTTTGAAGGGGTAATGATGCACTCAGATATTACTTTCATAGTCATAATACTGTGCTATTTATTTTTATGAATTTTTAAGGTGTTGTTTTTTTTTTTTTTTAAATAGGCAAGAGCGCACTGCACAATCTGGGATATTTTCCCAGTCTAATCCAGTCCACCTCAGCATTTGTATTCTAAATGATTATTTTGGGATTGATGCATACATATTCAAAAATAGGTAGGTAGAAGCTTAACACATAGGCTCTCAGACCGGGAACTCTTAGAAAACATTTAAAAACAAGAATTCCTTGTCTCTATAGGTTATAAGAAAGTACAAGCACAAAAGTTGACAAATAAAAATGAAAAAGCAGCAGCTTTTCCTTGGAATGTTTTCTTTTTTCTTTTTTTCCCCTTCACCATAATGACTGAGCAAACAGAATGGAAGACTGCAGCTCTGCATAGGGTACATGCACATCACCAAGGAGCTGTGCTCACTCTGGGCTCTGAAGAAGGGTAGCTGATTTGCCAAATCAGGAAAACAAGCTTTGCCTGCCATTACTTTCCTCTTTCTTTCCCATACTTATAGATATATTCCCAGAAGTAAGCATTTAAGGAGGTACAGGAGCAGCAAACTTGGAACTCTTCAAGAGCATCTCAAGGTCTGTGAATAGCAAGGCAAGGAGGCAAAGCTCTGCTGCAGTTACTGAATATAACAACTGACCTTACTCATGCAAATGAAGTAGTTATTAAGCTGTCCCTCCTTAAGGCCTGAATGAGTCTACCTCCTGGCCATCAGTGCAGATTCTCCTGGAAGATACCTTTTAGCAAAGGGGCTTCTGAGAACATATGAAGTAGATTCCCTTTTCTGTAAATTCTCTTAGATTTGAATTAATGTGGAGGTGGAACTGCAGGAGACTTGCAGACCTTGTAAACAATGGATTTACGGGGCAAGTAGATTGTAAATGAACACTGTGTTTTGGTAAACATGAGCATTACATTCATCGTGATTTAAGCATATTTTAATATGCATATTTGAAATTTTTCCAAGAGGAAGTTGGATTTACGTTGCTCCCTTTATGATCTTCTGTGCATCATTCACTCTAGCAGCCAGTGCTTGCCAAAATTTAATCTGCCTGGGATTTAAAAAAATAAATATTACATAAATAAGTAACTCAGTAATCAGCGTGGTTGGCTAACATCCCAAGGCATGATTAACCTGCCAAAGCCATGAAGCAGAGCTGAGCGCTGAGCTGCATTCTACATAGGCCTCATCTCTTTAGAGGTCGAAGGAAACCAAAAACCTTTCATAAAATATTTCAGTAATAAGATAATTTATGTGGCTCTTTTTTTAATGAGTTACTATGATTTTTTTTTTTTTTTTTTTTTTTGCCATCTAAACACAAAACTAAGCTTACCTGGCATCTCCTTGTATCTCAGGGGAGCACATATCCCAGCCCATCCTCACACATAAAATGCACCTTCAGGACAACTTCTCACTGGAAACAAGTGACCAGGCATGCACTTCTACAGTCAAGCCTCACCTGGTTCACGTATCTTGAAGCACACTATGATCAGTAGATTTCAGGCTTGTAGAACTGGCTTCCATATTTTGTTTTTGCTACTGATTCACTGGGACTCCATGCAAGTCATTTCATCTCTCTGGCATTCCATCAGACTCATCTCGACAGATCTGCATTTAGGATCAGGAGAGTCTTTAACCAGCTTTGCAGTATCTGGCCTAATAATTAACAAGTTTTAGCTGAGAAGGGATCTGTAATCCTAATAAAAGGAAATGTCACTGTACAAAAATAGCCTTCCACTTGCTTCTAGGGAGGGGAAAAAAATGTCTTCCCAAGCTTCTCTAGAGTACCTGAATAAAATATTTTCACTCCAGTCTGATTTCAGAAGCCTTTCTTATTGATTTGTCACAGTATTGCAGCAGTTGAACTCAATTCTGCTTTAGAAGTGATCTACAGCATATCGTAGCTCTTTTCACTTCCTTTTCTCATTTGTCAACGCTAACAATACCTGTAGGATTACTAGACAGATATTCCTTGCTAACTTGCTTCTGGTGTTAACATGCTGATTGAAGTCAAAAGCTGTTCTCTGCGTCTGATTCTGCTGGGAGCCGTGCAAATGACTGCAGCATACCCTGATGTTCAGTGCTAAATGCAGCCACTCTAGAAGAAACCTCTAGTCTCTGTGTGAAAATGTCAGATTGTCATGCACAGTGCTCAGGGTTATCTCTGTTTAGGGCAAGTGTCTGTCTAGGTTTCCCCTAGTCTAACAGTGGTCTTGTGGTCAGTGTGCATCACTGTGACCTGTTTCTGGTTTTGGTTTCTGTTGTGAGGAGTTAGTCCAAAACATTTGAAACAACGTAATGCCCTTCTTATGGGCCACACAGGTGATCATTTTCTGGCATGAATATAAGCATACATGCTGTTTGCCCTGAAATGCTTGAAGGTTTGAGTCAGCCTGGGATGCAAGGAGTAAGGATAGCAGATAATTCCTGCAGCAGGGCACCCCCAGGACTGCACAGAACCCATCTGTGAAAGAGCAGAGTGGTTCACAGCACACGCAGCATCCAAAAGATGACATGAGTCATGACAGACAGGGACCTCAGTACAAACCGGAAGATAAAGATACTGCCTGCAGAACCACTCACTGTTTTTGTGCCACCTGTATGTGAACAAATGAAGGACAGAAACAAGCAAACAAATTCCCACATCTGCGGGCAAAAAAAAAAAAAGAATGGTTGTGATGTAAGTATTAATTAGAGCACATTTCTACAGAGATAAAAACAGATTTACTGACACCTCATGAAAAATCCTAGTGTGTGCTTGCCCTTGCACTTCTTAGTTACCCTGCAAGGCTGCTGCTGCTGCACAGAGGACTAAGTATTTTTTCTTAGCCATTCATCACGACCTTACACAGCAAATCAAAGCAATTCTTCCCTACCAAGCAAGAATGCTGAGCAGAGCACTAGGTGGTAGCCGTGAGCCGCTGCAGAGAGTGGGGCTGGCTTAACACTGAGACCCACAGCACAGTGAAGAGAAAATGGGAAATATGTGAAGTAATAGCATATCACTGATGTGCATAGACCAAATCATGGTTTGGAATCTACTAGACACAATGATGAAAGAAATACCAGTAGAGTCTATGGCTGAAAGGGGTGAAAACCCTCCATCTCCTACAGCACCCTTACATAAACTGTGAATTCTTTTCCTAGAGGCCCTAGTTTAGAGGAGAATAAGCTTGGATTTTCATTGGATTCATTTCATCCCAAGTAGCAAACTCTGCTTCTCTGTCAGGTAGAAAATGATTTTCCCTTTTTTTTTTTTTTTTTTGCTCTTGATCTGTTCTTTTCAAGACTGCCATACAAAACTTCAAACCTTCAAAGAAATACTTCACAGCAAGTCTCTAAACTCCTTTATCTTCCTATTTCTAGAAGATATTTTGTATTAACATATATATACACATATATAAATGGATACTCCCCCTAATTCATCCGAGCTATCAGTCCAAGATGAGAAAAACGAAGGCAGAAGTTGGAGCAATGCAGTGAGACTGCAGCATAAAGTTAAGTGGAAGAAAAGAAAAAAACAATCTATTTGGCTTGATTTATGTTTCAGTACCACATTAAAGGCAACAATAAACTGAAGGTCAAGAGCTGATATGCATTGTTGACGGGCAGCACATCCCCTGCCTGCTGTACACCAGCTGGGTTAGAACAGCAAGCTGATTGAACTGCTGTACCAGCCTGCTTTGGTAACTGCAGTAACACCAGAACGGGAGATTCCAGCACTATTCTGAATCACCCACAGTTATTTATTCCAGCCCACTCCTTTTGTGGTGGTTTCCTCCCCCCCTGTTCCTTCACATAGCTGATGCATTGCCTTTCAGTCCTATTGATTGCACCCTGCTCTACAGAGATGTACTCTTCCCAGCCACTTGACTACTGAAGCCAGCTGAGAAGCCAGCAGGAATCTAGATGTCTCAAAGCCCAACAAATATTTTCAGCACAACAGTCTTCTGATGAACAAAATTCTGCAGCAGAGCCCGCTTAGCAGCAGGAGTAGTAATGGAAGTAATAGGGTAGCACAGTGCTAACTGTGGTGCATACTGACTGTGACTCTGCCTGACATTGATTGATTAAGAGACTGAAACTCTGACTGTGGCACTAGGCTGTTAAGAATAAAACAAACTTTCGCTTCTCATTTGCACACATCCATCATGAGCAGACAAGTGTTAGCTCCTATAGCAACAACTGCAGGATTTTTGGTTTTACTTTCTGGGATATGTGTAAATGATATTACTGAATTTTCTTGTTTGTTTCCTGAAGTTTTTTTTAGTTCATCAATACTTTTTTTTCAAGGATCCTTAAAGAAAAAAATGTAGAACTTGGTAACACAGCTCAGCTATCAAAGACTCATCACCTAGTTGAGAACTTGGCTGGAGATCTGGAAGGCAGTGGCTGTCATTCCCTTGGGGATGCAGTAGTCAATCTCCACCCCAGGACAGCTGTCAGCACCTACCAGTGTGCCAGGGCCTTGTTTGCATCACAAGACTCTGAAGCCCTGCCCCAAAAGGGACAACATATATGAATTCTACGAAGGGCATCTCTATGGGATCAGCCTGTGTGTTTCAGGATGCTGCTAACTTTAGCCACTGCCCAGTGCATACACTGCCAACTGCGTTAGCTTTGGGATTCGCAGTGGTTGTAGCTGTGTGATTCAGGGCTTGGCTATTGAGTACGTTAGCAAGCAAAGTCTGTGTTTTAGACAATGACAGCTTATAAGAGAAATAAGAAAAAAAAGATAGGAGGTTCCATCTTACTTTGGCCTCTGCTTTTGTCATTGAACATAATGCAAGCACTTCATTCAGTGACACTACTATGAGCAGTTGTGGAAACATGACTTAAAGCTTCATCAAGACAGCAAACCACAAAAACTGAATCAATAGGATCAAGCAAAGTTTCTACAGTGTAAGGATTATCTTCAGGAATAACCACAATGCCACAAATTTCTGCAGAGGTAATGGCTCTCAGCAGAGGCTCAAGAATTCAATATTAAAAAGCATTTAATACTGCAATCTGAAAACGTCATAAGTAGAGACTGAGTATGAAAACAAGAACAACTCAGCTAAACATTTAAGCAAGTAAATTATTATCAGTTGAATTATATCCTATCCTACATGTAGCTCATGTGAGAGTGGTTTGCTAAACCCGAGCTCTCAGGACCACTGACATTACCATTTAAGTACTAGATCACAATTCCCAGTGTAATCAGATAATGAAGAGAACCTGTGGGTTTTTGAGAATTGAACACTTCCCACAGTATTTAGATCCAGTCTACTTTCCCTCCTTCTTCCCTAACCTTCATTTGTCTTTGAAAACAATATGGATTTCCTTTATGATCAAATTGAAGTCCATTCAGAAGGCTTCCATTTTGAGATATGGCCTATTTGCCTTTCCAAAAACAGCAAAAAACTACGAAAGTTTCAGGAGAACTTCACCCACCCAGGACATTTCAGGTATTTGAAACATGACACTCATCCAAAGTCTTCACCATCCTCACGGTGCTACTGCAGCACCAGTGTAAGGAGATGGCTACTGGAAAAACTCTCAGACTTCATCCAACAGCTGCACCTCTTGCTTAATTCACTGCTTCACCCTGCCCAGTTTCTCTTTCAACCTGTCTCATCCACTTACCGTATCTTGTCATAACCTTGCTGCTTGGCAAATGGACAGCCTCTTTATCACATCATTGTGCATCTTTCAATGTTATGATCCAAAATGCTGCAGCTTTGCACAGGAGCACATAATCTCCTCTGCAAATGAGAAATGGAAGCTCCCAAAGGTTAAACTTTGGTTTGTTTACACCTTTATTGACCTCAGACAAAATACTATCTAAATTTAGGTATCAGTTAACAGCATTTAAATAATAAATTTAATTGTCATTGTACTGATGAGCTACCCAAATAGCTAACAGCAGCTTTGATTATTTTCAGGGCTTGTGAATTGTTGCAGTTCCCTGGCAGCATAAACATAACGTGTTACATTCTTGACTAAAACAGACCTCAAAAGTAAGACTAAAAGTCATCACTTGCTGGTGTCTGCGCTTCCAAATTAAAATTAGCCAGCCGCAAGCATTCTCATTGCAAAAAAAGGAGGAAAAAGAAAAAGCCTATATGCTCATGCAAGAGAAAAATACAAAAGAGTGCGAGTGTAGCCAAAGCTAATCCATTCACGAAGTCGAGCAGCTATCTGCAGAATGCTTTTTTGGAGTACTCAATCAGCTCAGACAGCTAGGATGCTTTCCTCTTCAAAGCACGCCAGCCTTTCATCTACGATGGCTTTGTGCATAAGTAAAGTATTTTTAGCAATGCATTGACTGATTTGACATTGAGAGAACTGAGGGACTTTGTCAAACTGGGAAAACTTGGATTGCTAGTACTTGTCCTGTACCAAAGACTTTTCTGGGCCTGGTTTCTCCTCTGAGAACAGCCTGGAAGCACTTATAGGCTCTATAATTATTTACATTTTTAGATCATGCATTAGAAGCAAACAATAACAGAAACCCAGAAAGAACAGGCTCTTTTATTCTTCCTCGCCCTGTTCTCCTAGAGAATGCTAAAGCATTCATGCGTGGATCTCTCTCTTCCTATTGCAGATTCAGGAGTTTGACAGAGACAAGTCCAAAGAAACTGCAACAGGAAAGCTGCCTGGTACTTGAGGTGATATAAAAAAAACCAAAAAGAACAAAATCTGTCTACCAATATAACCCAGCTGTCCAGTGAGCACAGAACCATTGGAGCAGATGCATCCTAGCAGCACTTGCAATAGCAAAGGTGGTTTTCACAGAAGATTTTTGATTTCTTGGCTATTCCTACTGCAGAAAACAGCCCTTTGGAGCCATAGCACTCAGGCAGCTTGGCCAAGCCTGGGCAAGAAACTGCCTCAACCCAGCAGTCTTGTGATGTGTAATTCAGGAAAGTGGCTGGATGGTATCCTTCTCTCACTATCCTTGCTAAGCATAACTTCCCCATACCAGAGGTACTTTATCAGTGCCTTGAGCAAAGCTGATATAGCAAAGATACACTGCATACTGATACTACATTCTACAAGACGTACCAGGATCAACATCTACAGTTACAAAGTGATATTTTCACCTTCATAACCAAGGAAAGTAAGAGCTAAAGTTTTAGTATATTAGTATTCTGCAACTGCAAATCCTGAATTCGGTACCTGGCTAATTAGATGCTGAATACTATCTTCATCACGTAGAAAAGATCTGCACCATTTTTTGCTATTAAGAACTGTAGGGTTTTCATCATGCAAAGTACTATTGAAAGCATGACATTCTTAATGTCTAGCTGAGAAATGAGAGAGAGCTAATCAATATGCACAGCCTTTAGTGAACCAGAAATCTTAAATTATGACTGCTATTAATTACATATAATTGAAACAATAAACTCCCTGAGATAAATCATATGTCAGTTGTAAATCTTACAAACATATTTTCCTAACGTTTATAAATAAGCTCTCATTCATAGGCATTTACAGATTAATGTAGAGCTGTGGCTATAACTTCTTTGTAAGTAAACTATATCAATGTCATGGTTATTCATAAATCTCTAGGCTGCACTTTTTTTTTTTTAAATCAAGAGGAGCAGGTTATGAATCAAGGCAATTTTTGTTTGTTGTATAGGTTTTAAGAGTCAGAATCACGCTCCGTAATCTCTTATTTTCCCAAAGATTACATAACAAAAGTGATAGAATTGCAGTTACTACTGCAATGTTTTTGATGGCTCCATTTTTCATTCCAGAAGAAAGTAATTTGAATTTAGATTAAGACACTGTTATAACTTGATTTATAAACTGTTGGATTAAGTTCTGCGACTCCTCTGTATGAAAGTTTGTCTGCAAAATACAGAAATTAGAAACGTAGGGAGAGCATATGCATTTCATTGACCTTTACATTAGTTACGCATTTGAATTTTAATATATCTATGATGCATACTTCAATTAAAGTGTAAATCAGAACTCTGAATTCAGATTCATGATCTGTGTATCACTGAAGCTTCATTCTAAACCCAATTCTGCCAACAGGCTCCTTTGTGGTAGGAACACCACGGCTGCACAGCCCATAGTAGAAGACAGCTTGTAAGTTAAATGAGAGAACTTCCATTCAACTTTTCAGTTAAAAATAAAACCTTAAAATTTTCCTCTGCTTATCTTCCTATTCAAGCAGAAAATCTAGCTGGCTTTGTAAATTGATATAGAATTCTCTTTTGCCTATACCTAATGGTTTTGTAGTATAGTTTCTCTGCAGTTTCCATCAAGTATAGGATAATACACACATGCTCATCTTTTTGATGCAGAGATTTTACACAGTTCTTAGTGCTTGACTGAACTATGTGGAGATCAGAGGAGTTTTGCCAATTTCCTTGCTGCCACAAAAGACGAAGGCTACATTTCTCCTATCTTCAACATTTCATAGAAGGCTATTCAGTAAATAAAAAAAATCCCTCTGCACACACTACTGTGGGGTACATTAGGCTCAGAAACCAGTCTAAGTACTTTCTTCCGTATAAAAATGGAAAGCAACGAGCATAATTTTAACAAATAATCACTCTAGGGGATGTTAGAAATAATAGATTCCTCAGATTGCCTCTTTATTACCTTTCCTCCTAGGTCTTTAAGAACTGTATATTTATAGTGACTGAAATACATTCATCAAAATAACCATTACTGCAATGTTTCCAACATGTTCCTTTTCTTTTTTTTTCTTCCACCTTTTCCTCTACTGCAAAGCCACTCAATTCCAAAAGATGCTAGAAATCACCTGTTTGAGGAGATCTCACTGTGGATTTCCATTGACTTTGATTAGATTACTCATAAGAATAAATGAATTAAAGAACAAATTGGTTTCTTGGTTACCCTGCACCTCTTGAGAGACCAGACCACCCTTGGAACTAAGCTTCTCCTGGAGAATGTGATGCATGGCCTACGTAAATGAAGTAATCCAACTTGAAAAGCCTGTCTGTATCTGTATTTCATCAAGAAAGCATAACCATGACAGGAGTCTCTGGTTCGCAATTTTCTGGAAGTTTGTTTAGTTCTGAACAAAAACCTTGAGGCAGAGTATTGATATTACACTTTTCCTAGGTGTAGTGGCAGTTCCCATCACGTTTCTGACTATTCTGGCTGAGGAATGTAACGCACTACCTTGCTTTAGATTAGTGGATGCTCCTCTTTTTAAAGAGGCCTTTATCCTCTGAAGCCGAGAAAGAGTTCTGGCAACAATTTGTCACGAATGACAAAAGATTTTAAAAATACTGTTCTCATTCTGGCATACTTACAATGCTTAGGTATTGTTTTCACTCAGAATGTTGTCTCAGAAGAGCTGATTTGTTTGGCTTTAGTGGTGTGAACACAACACAGAAGCCAAGTCTTGCAGCCTGACTGCTCACGCTTCAGGATCATCAGATCAGCACAGGAGAGCAAAGCTCCAGAAAGCAGAACTTTGAGAACAAGGGCCTACCTGTAACACCAGAGCTAGGCATTAGCTAGCAATCTGCATTGTCCATCACCTCTGAAAGCTGTCTGCTGTCCATTGCAATTTTTGCATATTCTATTTAAAATAAGTAGTGTTGGCTCAGCACATCTCCTAACTTACACTTTGCTCCACCTCAACAGTTTCATGCTTTTTTTTTTTTGCAGCCAGGCTACATTAGTTACATAAATTTATGCCATAACTGAAGGTAGTGGCCACCAGCCATAAATTTATTGAGACTTGTAAAAACAAAAACATTTGCACAGCTAGAAAGAATTATGGGGCCAGAAGGGGAATGAGAGCTGTAATATCACCTTTCTGTAGTACTGTGCAGTACATGGGCATGTTGTGAGAATAGAGAATCGTAGAGTGGTTTGGGTTGGAAGGGACCTTTAAGATCATGTAGCCCAACTCCCCTGCTATAAGCAGGGACACCTCCCTCTAGACCAGATTTCTCACAGCCCCATCCAGCCTCGCCTGGAACTCTTCCAGGGAAGGGACACCCACAGCCTTGCTGGACAACCTTTTCATGTCTCATCACCCTCACAATAAAGAATTTCTTCTCGATATCTCTTCTAGTTTAAAACCTTTTCCCCTCCTCCTGTTGCTACACGCCTTTATAAAAAATCCCTCTCCTCCTTTTTTGTAGGCCCGCCTTCAGGTAGGAAGGTCATTATAAGGTCTGCCCCAGAGCCTCCTCTTCTCCAGCTGAAGAGCAGCAGCTCTCTCAGCCTGTCCTTGTAGGGGAGGTGTTCCAGCCCTCTGATCACCTTTGTAGCCCTCTCTGGACCCCCTCCCACAACTCCATGTCCTTCTTGTATTGGAGGCCCCAGAACTGGACACAGTACTCAGGTGGGATCTCATAAGAACAGAGCAGAGGGGCAGAATCACCTTTCTCAACCTACTGGTCACACTTCTCTTGATGCAGCCTTCCTGGCTGCAAGCACACATTGCCGGCTCATGTTAAATCTTTCAAACGACACTCCCAAATCCTCCTCAGGGCTGCTCTCAAGCCATTATCTACCCAACTTGTATCTGTGCTTGGGATTGCCCTGACCCAGATGCAGGACCTTGCACATTGCTAACTGCCCACTGAGAACAAAGAGTCCTACCTCAGATTTCAACACAGCACCAGTCAAATTTCTCAACGTGATGCACTGCCAATTTACACAATGTAGACAGCTAATTAAGCAAGGTCATAGTGGGTATAACTGTAGACACAGTGGATTCCATAGAATGACTTGGAATCAGTGCAGGTTGTGCTAGCACATCCTGAGCCTGGCAATGTGACTGAAGCTGCAGCTGAGTGAAGTGGAGGGTGCAGGTGTGGGATGCGGTTCCTGTGAAGGCAGTGCAGTAAAAAAAACCTGCTAATTAATTCAGTACCAAAATACTTGCTTAGGTAAAAGGCTGCTTCTGTAATCTGTGCAGATTTAAACAGCCAAATTGCAGCTTCGACATTGCTCTGTTTGCATTATTTTTCTGAAAGGCTCTAAGACTTTCATCTTTGTGAAGAAATAACTGTAAATCATCTCAGTTCAGACATATGTGGTGGTACCCCTGTGAAGCCCACACAGCAGAGTTCCCACTCCTGTCCTCAAAGCTCGCATATCTCTAGAAACTCTTCTACCACCCCTTTTCCCTCTCATTCATGAGTGCCCTTCCAGATCCACAATGTCATGGGAATGGAGAGCAAAAACCAAGAATTTCCCGTTGTGTATCTGTGGGGTAAGGAGCGTGTCCCTAACACTACTTGGTGGTAGGCACCCAATAAAGTACAAAACACAATTTCCTCCATTTCAAACAGAAAGAGAGGAAACGACAGTACAGTAGCAGCCTTTTGGGGTACCTTGCTGCAGGAACAAGGAGCAGTTGCCTGGGGCCATGTCAGGATTAGTGCTTCAGGGAAAGCAGTGTGATGGACTGAGAGTTACTACAGAAACAACTTTAAGAGCTGCTATCCAGAAAAAGCAAAGGACTTTTGTTGGTTTTCCACTTTATAGCTATTGTTTTACACAATGATGGATGGTTGAGAAGTTAAGGAAAAAAAAAATCCAATGAGCACCAGATTTTTCCTATGGAATTTTGAAGGAAGTCTGACTTAGAGGATCCTCAAGACTGTCCCTTCAATTAGCCAAGATACGCATTTGTATTCCTTATTACTATTAATTTCTATTTATAGAAGTTGGATAACATATTATTTATGATCATACAATTTTCTAGCTTAATGCACAGCACGTACACATATATTTTCATGGCATTTGTAAGAGACAGAAGAACATTACATTTCACCACATATCTGAAAAAGCAAGGTTGATGGACCTCACAGGCAACAAATACTTTTCAGGCTGAATGCTTTGACTAACTTAGGGCAAAGGAGAAAAAGAAACATACTTCTTGAAAATATTCTAAAGCATAAACTGGTTGTCTAAGGTTACACCGAATGTTTCTACGACCACAATAAACCCTGGTCTTCTAAACCTTGTGTGCACCTTATACCACATCTAATCAGGCTCAACAGTCTTCTACAGAAAGGGCAACTAAGTACACTTAGTGTATTAAGTGTATCAAACTTCTGCCTCAGCCATAGGACAACATTTAAAGAAGGAAAAGAATAAAATAAAAGAAAGGAACGGTTTTCTTTTTCCTGTACTTATTCCTTGAATGAAAAATACAGCATATCATTCACAGTCTTCTCACCCATCTGTTCTGGTATTCCCTCTGAAAGCTGCAAATAGTCCTTGACAGCAAGTGAGTTTGGATTTTTTTTTGTTGTTTGCTTTAGCTTATGTCAGTCCATAGTTCACAGAACAAGATGAGTTGCTGCTCTAACTTTGTATGGTTTGCATTTGTTATCTGTAGCAAGTTCTTCCTGAAGATGCTGTATGATTCTTATAGGATAGACACATTAAACCAAAACTGGGGAGATGGTCATCTCCAAAAAAAATCTGCAGACTTTCTGCATTTCTCAGGACCAGCACCTGGGGAGGTCATTAGGATAAAGCACTGCATCCATTGGATCTTGGGGGAGGCAGCAAGCAACAGTCCTGGAGCACCAGGAGAAGTTATTCTGACCCACTCCTCTTCTAAATGAGACTCGTGTTTTCCATCAGGAAGCTGGTAAAGGGAAACCTAAGCATTATTATTCACTGAACGTATTAGGTTATTCTGCACTGCAATACAGATGTGATACAGTGCAGCTCCTAAACTGGTTCTGCCTACAGATGTGGTAGGACAAGATGACAAAAGCATTCGGAGGAAGCCTGAGCAATGAACTCCTGCAAGGCTAACAGTTACTTCACCAAGCTTAACAGGACTCGTAGGAGTATTTTTCAAATTACATTTTAAAGACATTTAGGTTAATATTCAGCTGCAACTTCTGTTTTTCAGCCCCAACTATTTAGCAACATCTCTGCATACAGTCTACATCAAAGGCATCTATTTTAGTTGGGACTTGCATGTTTTTCAATTCTGCTTCAAATAAATCACTTGATCAGTTTCCATCACTTACTATCCTATCGCTGCCTGTCCTAATAAGTAACACATTGAATTTATCACCACCTTCTGCCACCATTTATCATAATGTCAACCACTATCATCCTTCAACAAACCTCACCTCAGCACTGAGGATACACAGGATTTTGCGCACGTGAACTTAATAAGAGACATAATTTCTGAAGCCTTTCTGATGTTAGTAACTCAGATGGCCTGTATTTTGGTTGGTTCCCTCCCCCTTCGTTTTCCAGGGGAGTTAAATGTGGCTTTACTGCCACAATAAGTAGATTTATACATATATTGCACTATTTTTTTTTTTACTCCTGTCTGTTACTTGAAACCTAATAACAAACAATGAAGTTATTACTCAGTACATAGGATACCCCTAATCTAAATTAAGATCCAGTACAAATGACTGCTTATTGAAACTTGTTAGGTGAATAAATATTCAGCAACAAAACCCTGGAGGGTAGCAAAATAAACTCTTCCTCTCCCATCCTTTGCTTAACCTCCCCAAGGCATCCAGGAAAAAACATACGTGCCTTAAAGGTGGGTAAACGCAGACAATCTTATCAAGCATGGGAAAACAAGTCTACAAGTCAAAACCTACTAGTGTAATTTTGGACATGGAGGTCTTGGGATACAAGAGAGATAAGACTTGAAAGGGAAGAGATCATATCTTTGTTGCACATAAGGATGCAGTGTTAAAAAGCAGCAAGCTACGGGCTCAAAAATGCTTTTTCAGCTTGTATGTTCTAAAGCTTGTCTGGTGTTTTTTTTTTTCCAGGTACAACTCAGAAGCAATGCTATCTCTCCCTGCAGGCTGACAGTGCTTAAAATGTCAGCTCTTCAAGACGTCTGCTTTACACCTTCCGTCTGTTTGCACAGAAGAAGCTGCCTCCTGCCATTGCTTCTCATCCCTCCCACACTCCTGTAGATAATAGTTTCCAATTAATTGATTACTTTTACATCAACATTAACCTCCTTTTCCTACTCAAAACTAGTGGCAGAGACCACAGACCATGCCATATGAAATCCTGTTTATAGGACCCAGCACTCTAAGTAGACAGAAGACGACTTGCCAGTAAGTTCAGTGCAATATATGCACGATAAAATCAGGTAAAAATCCTGAAGAAAAATCTAGAAAAGGATTTAAGGGTAAGATTTGGTGGGTGTAGTAAAATCGGTGTCAGTTCTTCCCAAAAGAAATAAGAGACTAAAGCAAATTGGAAACATTCTAAACTTGTATTGCACGTGCTTAGATAGCATTTATTTTTATTGTATCTGAAAAAAAAAATCTGTCACATGCCCATGCAGTGCACATTAAGGGACAGCATGTTTCCCATTCTAGAGGAAAGCAAGGTGAATGGAGCTTAGCAGATTTGCCCACTAACTGAATTCTGTAGCAGTGCAAGAAATTAAGCTCTGGTCTCTTCCCAAGGAGGTGCCCACAGCACAGCTGCTCTCTGTCCTTTGAAAAGAGCATGCCCACAAACAGCCAAAACCAAAACAGCTCTCTTGGGTGAAGTCCCACCATGGTTTTGCAGAGGGCAAAAGGGAGACTAGGCCTTTTAGCAAGCAAAGCCACACACGTGCTCAAGACCCTTGGGCTCACTCTGCCAGTGTCAAGTGGCCTGAGTACAGATACAGCTTCTACCCACTGAAATTCATTTATACACTGCTAAGACGCATGGTGACCTCAGCAGTAAAGAAAATGAGGCCCAAGAAATTAATTGCCATGTTCTGGGCTAGCCTCCATCTCAGCAGCATACAGGCAGTGCCATCTTCCAAGAGCAAGGGACAAAGCCACAGATCAGGGCAACGATGCCTGCATCCCTAATGAAGATCAGAATTATCTCCCAGGCACAAATGGAAAAGATGCAGTCTCTTGGCCACAGCTGCTACCTGGGACAGCCCAATCTTTAACAACCCACTCACAACGTGCAGTCACATTACAAATGCCAGCCATGCTTGCGTATTCATCGCCAGCAAGAAATCCACCCACTCTTCTGGCTCCTTTCTTCAACATTATGTCAGTCTGCTGTAAGCCAGTGAAGCCGGCTAGCTCTCTGCTCAAAGCCCTACACTCATATAATCTAAAATACTCCTTCCTTCTGTTCTTGCCAGCTTTCAGCAAGGGGGAAATCTTGTGCCGTACCATTTTTTTAAGCCAGCCACATGCCACACTGCAATGACTTCATCAAAGTCTACATGCTAATCTTGCCAAAAACCCAGAACTGAAGTGCATCTGCTGAACCACGGTAAGCCCCAGCACTTACAGTTTGATGGATTTGATTCCTTGCAGCAATGTCTCAAAATGGTGCTTTCCAGTTCTACATAGTGGAAAGTCTCCAAGAGCATGTCTCCCCTAGCTTTCGGTATCCAGCACACAGACAAAGCACACAGAGATGGGGCTTGCTGTGCAGATCAGATGGTCATGGCAGAACAAATGGACTGGCCTGGAGGTGGGCTACTTCCCCCAACTGCTACTCATTAAAAGTAGGTAATGAACCGTACAGTTTATTGTTTTAGGGTCCTTAAAATGTTATACCATTGAAGCTAGTTTTAAATGTTTATTATGCCTGTTAGCTAATCATTAGCTGACAACATGAATAGGATAACTGCAACCGGTTCAGTCATGGCTTTTACCAATTGCACTTAGAAGAAAGCCTTGATTTTGGGGAACTTTTTTTTTTTATGGGTGATCCCCTATTTATTTTTTAAGCGGTTCTTCCATTTATTACCTCTCTCTGACAAACTGATTATAGGCCCTTGGCCTTTTCTTCTGAGTTGAGTAGTTTGTTGTTTGCTGGAACAAGAAGGGAGGACAGCAGGACTTTTCTTAGGGAGCTCAAAAATCCTTTTAGTTTAGTCTAGAAAATAAAGACCAAATCAGAGCATCTCCAGTATTTCTGGGAGTCTTTACATGTACTACATATCTTAAGATGACTAAATACTGTTCAAGCAAACTGAGGCATCTACAAAAAGAAAAAATGTAAATTTTGTTTAACGTAGGAAATCCTTTCATCTCAGCATTGAAGTGAAATGTGAGAATTATTGAAGATGTCAGCATTTCTGCAGTAACTGTGATTGTGAGTCATCAAGGAAGAGGAGTCAGAACTGCACATAGCCTATCCAACGCCTTCAGACATAGGCTGTACTTCTGAGCTAACTGCCCCAGCCCAAGCTTCCTCTGGGAACCTCAAACCTCCAAGCATTGCGGTGAGCTGCTGGACCTCTGCCACAAAGCACAAAATATTCTTGGCAACAGCGATAAGGGCACTTGTTCCAAATAAGGAGAAATCTAGAAACTGGTTTGTCTCAGCACCCTTGGAGCCAAGCAAACCTAGTCAAAACTCATGGAGACGGACATGGGAAGGAAAAAAGAAAAAACAGAAAGGCCCATATGAAGCAATAGAGTGAACTTATGACTGTCTGTCTAGCCGGTACCCACAAATCTCATTAAGGAGCAACAATGATGAAATACAGTGACAGTAAGCACAAAAATCTGATGAAAGACCTTGAAATGTTTATGCTAATACAACATTTCAGTTTCACATTCCACACAAGATTTTAAAATAACAGCAGTGCCAGAAAACAAAAGAACGATCTTAAAGTTTTGACTTGAAAGAAAAAAAAATAATCCTGGCTGCCCAGTTTCCCAAGTAAAGCCTGGTTTGCAGGAGAGGTTTAAGAAGTGGTTCAACTTGTTTGCAAGACAAACCAGAGGTGGAGCTACACACTTCATCAGGCTGCAGCACGGCCAAAACCTTGACTTAGAGTTTGGAGAAACAAGGTCCAGGGGAGCCCCTGGCAGCCAGCAGCAGAGCTGCACAGGTGGATGTGGCACAGCCTCGTTTCACACCATGGAGAAACCACCCCACATTCACAGTTCCTACACAAGTATTCACCAACAAGATATTGATGTGCAGAGAAAGAACGATTTAACATCTTGAAAACAAGAACTAAGAAAATACACGCGGGGAGCTCACGTGCAGTTTCAACTCCAAACAATTATTACTGAATCTGACTGCCCCCATTCTATTTCCTCTCTGCTTTGAACAACTAATGGTCCAAGAAAAGCAATCAGCAGAAAAAAATATATATTCTCTCTATCTTTGAACTGCTGTGACATGTTTAAATGCATCATTTTCTCTGTTCTCATAAAACGTATTTCTTCAGTGGCTAAGATAAGAAACGAGGAGAAAAACAGTAGGAGAAGGTTGGGGGGAAGCTATTATTTTATTAAGTAACTAGATCAGTGTTAGAAGAAAGTGAGCCTGCCCACAAATCTTTACATTATTGATTTTGAAGAGAAAGCTGCAGTACAATTGGGATAATAAAATACCTTGATTTGCATTTGAAAATGGCAATCCCTGCCTGCAGTATAGCAATTTACAAAATAATTCAGTTAGTGTAATGGTAAAAACCACCGACAAGTGTCAGCTTTAGGAAAATAGTGGCTTCAGATAACAACTGGTCTTGGACTTCCTTTTCTCCAAGTCTACCAGTGTCAACAAGTAAAGAAAAGAAACCTTCCTGTCAGCCCTTCACTTCCTATGACCAGCTCAGTCATTACCATGCAATTATTTTCCCTGAAACATGTCTCCACTTCAGCTGTTCAAGACTGTCAGCTATATCACCACTAAAATGAGAAGCAAAAATGAGAATAAAAATAACCAGGTCTATATCCACAACATTCCCCAAACTGAGTGAAGGGCCTGAACACCTTGTCAGAAACTACCATGGCAGTGCCCACTGCTCTTCCCCAAGTTAACTGATAGAAGAGGTGATGCTTAGGGACACAAGCTGAAGAATCCAAAACCATCAAAAACTTTTACATAGAAAACATGTAAGAGCAAGTATATAAATTAAATACCACATTTTATTTCTTCCACAAGTGCACTTAAAAAAAAAAATAAAAAAAGGGGAAAAGTCATTATTTATTAGTGATTTCCCAGGGCACTCATTCAACAACACGCTCTCTGGTAATTCCCAGCAGCATCCAGAACAGCTGCCTTCAAACCTGCCACATTGCAGAGCTTAAAACTATAGCGTAATTTAAATTACTGTTCTTCAGATTCTGGACTAGCAGATCAATAGCACTGCCGTGAAACTAGCAAGCTGCTAACAATGGTGCAGTCTCTAAGCAATCAATGAAGAAAAGGTTGATGGGTTTTTGAATGAATGTGGTTTTGAACTTTTTATAGGGACAGAATAGAGGAAAAATGCCTCCTGACAATAGGGGAAAAACAAGAAAACTATAGGATGCAACTGCAGAAGGGAAGAGATGCTACAAGTGGAACTCATAAATGGAAGAGATGAAGATTGTTGCTGATTTAGAAGCACCAAATACAGTAGAATTCCAGAGATTTCTAAGAACAGGCAGACTGTGTGCTAAATAGGGACTTCTGCAGTCCTAGGCAAGTAAGTTTCATTTGTGCAAAGCAACTCAAGCCTCTCTGCTCTGCATGCTGAAGACTTGGGCTCTATTTAAGTGACATGCACATTTCCAGCACAACATACCTACAGCAGAAATGGGGAACACTTTGTACCTCCTTTTCTCTGAATACTTATCAATCAAAACCACTAAACAACAATAACAAACCAATCCAAACCAGCAGCCCACACTCTCTTCATAAAGAATAAAGAACTAATGGAAAGGTTGGAGAAGTCTTATACTGTCTGATTAATACTAGTTGTCAGCTTTTGATTTTTTTTTTTAAAGCATCTTTCCACCTCTTCCCAACTTACAAGTCAAAAAAAAAAAGTCTTTAAGAAGTTGTATGCAGTAACCATAATCAAATACAGTCATCACTACCGTATGTCAGAATCATTCAGATGTAATTCATGCAACACAACAGGCATCTGTCATATACGTACCTCCTTTCCTCCCCTCAGAGAGAAAATTATGATTAAAACTGTGACTTCACTTAACTTTCACTTTAGTGGAATCAACAGCTACTGAGAATATTGGTCATTATATACTTTTTTTTTTAAATCAAGAACTTTACTTATGACGTCCTTACTTTCAAGGTAATTGAATTTTTCCATTGCTGTTTTAAATTTATTAGTGCTACCCAAATTAGCAGAAGATGGCTAGCGGTACATGACACAGTGCACAAAATCTCTATGCTTGTGACCCCTTAGAACCCACTTGATCTCACCCCTTCCACCTCTGGCATCTGCTACACAAGACTTTCTGATCACCAGGAAGAAAGAGTCAGCAGAATTTATGCCAGTCTCTAACCTTGGAAGAATATCTATGTGATCACAATATGCACAGCTGATACTACTCTTACAGAGCAAAGCAAGAGGGTTTACTTTATAACTCTTGTATTGAATGCAAGAACTTCTGGAGGCTGTAATTAAGTGCAATAGATTTGCACCCAATTACCCACTTGGACAAAGCCCAGAACAGATTTTGGATTTTCTGAGTCCCAGTCAAGTACTCAGGCCTTTCCAGTTAATGGGATCACTTGCATCAGTAACTGCTGATTTTGTATAAATAAGAATGCAGACTCTTGCATGTGCAAGTCCAGTTTGGAGAACCATCATCTAATACGTGGGAAGATACAGGAGAGCGTACGCTATAGAAAAACTCACTCTACAGAAACTCACAACTCCAGTTACAGACTCCCCTGAACTGCAAATCCAATCTAAGTGCTATGCTGATTTTGGAAATCCTTGAAGATCACGACTGAGTTCCACACTTGTGCCCTCCCAACTCCAGTGATACCAAGTCACTACAGAATTACATTTTGCTCTCATCAATACCACAGCATAATCACATTAATCTACATTAGGCAACACAATATATTGGTATAATACTGCATACTTGGCCTAATTAGAAAACCGCCTGAAGTGTAGAACATTGTTATTGTGACATAGCTGATGATTACACTAATGGCCAGCCACAGCCCCCCTCCCCTCCCACAGGAGGTATTTGAGACAGTATTGTATATTTACTCCAGAATTACACTCTTCCACATTAGACAGTCTGAAGCTGTACGAAATACTGCTGGTCAATGTGAAAGCTATTTCTCAAAGGTACACCTGAATGATAATAAGATTAATTGTAGCAGTCCTCTGTAGCAGCTAAGATTAACTGGGATTATTCTTCTATAAGCCTGTGAAGGACATCGGTAAGAAGACAGTGAACTTCACGTTCGCTGCAGCAGCTCAACATTCTATCTTAACTGCAGGACACAAAAAGTTTCCCAAGGCAGCAAGGGAAGGCGTGTTTTCATCTACCCTGAAATGCATTTGGGAGTTGAGCTTTGCCATTCCAACCTAACGAGGGAATATCTTCACTTTCAAGGTGCAGTGACCAGTATCTATGGGGTATTACAGCTACAGTCAGATGTGGCCTGTCCTGTCTCATAGTTATAACAAGGATCTCTAACTTCTATGACCTTTATCCTTCGATTAGAGAATTTTCTTCGTTACTGCTAACAAAAGCAAACTTTTCATCATGATACATTGCCTAGAAAGATCTGTGTGCTTGTCAACCCCATATCACTCTTTACATATTTATTCAAATTCCCAAAATGGCAGCACTCTACTTCAGACATACCTCATTCTAAGATTCAGCCTTTTTCCTAAGCTGAAAGCACTCCATGTACAACTCCTTGCCATCGACGCTGGGGAGAATCTGTCCTCCTCTAAAGAGCACGTGTCTGCAACCAGTAGTTCTGTAAATGCAATGAGCCAAAACCCCTCTTTGGAGCATAGCGCATTGCTGCCCACAATAACCAGAATGGCATCTCTACTCTTCCATTCTCTCAAAGCCTTAATATCTCCATTTTGCATATATTCTCCTTAATTTAAGTGGAATCAGTTGTTGTTAATGTTTTCCACAATTACTTTCTAAAGATGATGACACAGAGAGAAGCTCACCACTTTGCGTGTTTTGCTATTATTCCAAAATAGAATGAGACTTCTAATTTATTGTGGGGAATTTTTGCAGTTAGCACAGTTCTTGGCTATGTCTCAGCAGACTTGTTGATGCACAAAGGATCTCCTCCCCTCCCTCCCTTCTCAGTACATAGGGCACCACACTGACATCCTTTCGTCTCCATTCCCAGCTAAAAACAGAAAATCCATAACACATGTTAGAATTTATAACCCTACTCTATCAGGAGCTTTTGCTCTTGGGAAGCCAGTGTTGCCACCTTTCCTGAGAAGCCCCCCGAGACAGGTAGGCTGAAAGACACCATTCCTCCCACACACCAGGCAGCAATGAGCCCACAGAGCTCTAGGGCAAGGAGAGGCACCAACCTGCCATCTCTGGCAGTCTGTGTCAGGTTATATTGAACAGGAGCCCTTAAGGAACAAAAGCTGAAGGGCTCCTAAGTTCTGGAATGGTCCTACCCATAGATTACTATTTATAAAGCACAGGCAAATGAAAAAAAAGTGTTTTAGAAGACAAAAAGCTCAAGTTTGTGACTTTCATTTCACATCGTGGAAACTGGATATAATTAAATCCTAGATTTCAATAGCCATTTCAAAATGAACGTCTCCATCACGCAGAGAACCCTAAGAGGGGGAAGATATTTTTATTTAACCTCAGAATCTATTTTTACTCCAGCATCCTAATTCTCCCCAGCTGGAACTTTCTCTTCCTCATAGCACAAGCGGGAATAATGAAAATATGAAAAAATAGAAAACAACTATAAAGAATAGGAAAGGAGAATCTGCAGCAGCTTCCCCCATCCTGCAAACCAGATGAAAGCAAGTTCTTGCCCTTCAAAGGTCTAAAAAACTTACCTACCCATAAAGGACACTGGTTTTAATCACATGCACGAACCTTTACTTAGGAACACATAGAAATCCAGATTAATCACCATAAACATCACCAAATAACCATAACATCTTACTTTTTTTTTTTCTTGCTCTTCTTTGCTTTCCATCCTGTGCATGCAGCTTTCAGCACTCTCTTCTTTCTAGACACGCTCTGAAAAGCAACACTTTTCAGAACACCACCACCTCTGATACCATACAAGC